>CM024652.1:20205653-21522884 GCA_014182695.1 Eucalyptus albens
TGTATAGATGGAATCAATGATAGAATTGATGAGAAAAATGTATGATTATGACGTGTCCACTAATTTATGAGTGGGAGATCTCAATAAATATTTGATTAAAGACACCCATTAGTGTTGTGAAGGTTACTAAAGAATAACTCTTCAAATTATATGGGAGTTACAAGTAATAATTCTTCACCATTATATAGTATAAGGGTGGAGTAATGATGAATTATAGAGGAAGACCGTGTTTGGTAACCTTTATGTTTCCGGGAATAATTTGTATTCAAAAAATAGTATCTTTCCATTTTTGTTCCCACAAGCAAAGAAGTAGATGTTTTTTTACTTCTTGTTTTTGTTATAAATTTATTCTATGACCACTTTTCTATTCTGGGGAATAAAAAAATAATTGACATTACCAACAAATTTCTGTTCTCCTGTTCAGGGAAACAAAAATAACAAAAAAATGGAAAACATGACAGTTACCGAATAGGTGCTAAGGATCTTCTCTCACTTTCTACAAATGGACGAGGCTTCTCACAAGATAATAACATAGAATATATGAAACATTGAAAAATAACTATTAGCTATCAGAATTCTCTCTCTTATATTGATCCAAAAGCTCTTGGGCTCTACAACCCAACTCTTGCTTGAGTAGTACATATTTGCCAACGAGTTGTTTACGAGGCCAGTGACATATTACTTAAAGATTGTGGGAAAAAGTACCCAAAAAATCATAGACCTATTATGTTTGTATTAATTTAGTCACAAACCTTTCAATTTGACAAATTTAGTTCTAAATCCTTTGTATTTGTGTCAATTAAGTCCATTCGACTAATTTAGGCCGAAAATCATTGATGTGAACGCCATCCATCTTATGTGACACCACCGGCACTTACATGGACATTTTAAATAAATTTATTATATTTTTTAAAATAATTTTTTATTAATTTTTCTATACTTTTTTTCCTTTTTTTCTTCCCTTTTTTTTTTCCTCTATGGTTGGTCAGGGTTGCTAAAACTCACCAACCACTGGGCGAGGGCCGCAAAGCCCTCACCAAATGCCAATGAGGGTCACGGCCTTCACCCGGCCTCACCCAAATGTAATTGGCAGAAATAATTTGTGTCAATTCAATTACAAACCTTTCATTTTGGTCAATTTAGTGCTAAACCAATTAAGTCATAAATATTTTCACATTTTACCAAATGAGTCCATTTGATTAATTTTAGCTAAAAATCGCTAACGTGGACTTCGACCGTCCTATATGGCATGACCGACATTAACATGGGCATTTTAAATATTATTTTAATATTTCTTTATAATTTTCCTTTATTTTCTTTACTTTTTTTCCTTTAGGCTTTTAGGCGGCGGACGAGGGTCACCGATTGACCCTTGCCGATCATAGGTGAGCGTCGGGACACCCACACCAACAAGGGCGAGGGCGGGCGGCCCTTGCCTAAATCTGGTGAGGGCACCGCTCTTGCCGAGTTAGGCCAAGGGCCATAGGCCGGCAAGAGTCCAGGGAAAAGCAAGAGAAAATTTATATATATATATATATATATATATATATATATATATATATATATATATATATGTATGTATGTATGTATGTATGTATGTATGTATGTATGTATATGTGCGTGTGTGCGCTAGCCGTATCATGTAGGACAACTGGCTTCTATAATAACAATTTCTGATAAAAATTGACTATTGACTTAATTGGCAAAATATAGAAATGTTTAAGACATAATTAATATAATTAAAATATTTATAACTAAATTGACACAAATGAATTAGGTTTAAAACTTTTGTGGTAATTTTTCTTTATGGAAGAAGACTCGCAGAGCAATGTAATGTGGAGGATGCATAAAGTCAAAGGGGTGCCGAACTCAAGAAAAAAATTATAAAAAAAAAACTCAAGAAAATTATCGTATGTCAGAATATTTATTACGTTTGACAAGTTCATGGTTAGTTTTTTCTAATGTTTTGAGGGTCAACTCCCACATCTAAAACTAATATATTATAATAAAAGTGACATTAAATGCCTTCAAGTTCAATTCTAATGAAAGAAATCTTTTATTTTTCAAATAAGCATTTTAAGATTTTGATAAGAAAAAGTAAAGTTTTAGAGGAAAATCTTTTGCCAATATAAAATGAAGATTTTGCACGAAAATCTATTGATAATAAGCAAAGAAAAATGACATTATGAGAATGATAAGATATTTTTACTAAAATTTTGACTAAATATTTTCTAGGATGTTAATATAGTGATGAACCATATGTCTATTAAATAATATCTGAATTGTCAAAGTAGTAAAACCAACATTGCAAGAATGAGAAAATATTATGATTATATATTCAAGTAGAATTGAATATATTATGCACGACAATTAATGTGATAAATGTACATAAAGAATCTACAGTTATATCTCTATATATGATACTTGTTATAAGTGAAAATATCCTTGATGCTTGTCAACTTTTGTAAAACTCAATTATTTTGAAGGACACTTTCAGAAACATTTTCATTAATTATAGATATTTTGGAAGTCAAATTAGCAACGCGCACATGTATTTTAATCAAATTTCAAAATATTACTGAACAAATGAAAAAAAAAAAATGAAAGTAACTAGCATGGTAGAAAATTAAGTTGTACAAAAAGGAAAAAAAAAAGCAGTGTGGTAAAAATTTTAATTAAACAAATTCAATACTTTTTCAAATAAATTCTTATTTGTGGATGATCATGATTTTGATTTTTGAGTTAATGTGGATTGCCATAGCTTGACCAAAATCAATCAATGGTTTAAGTTGTGTAATTTAGATATTCGAGTTTTAATTTTGACAATTGTATTCATTTTGCGAAACAAAAAAAATATTTTCTTTTCAACGATTGCAAGTGTAATAAATGTTTTATATTGGAGATGTTGCTAAAAGAAACCCTACGTCTATTTTGTCTTATAATAAAAGATGTTTGAAATATTCATTATACATCGCATGTCTAGATAATTTGCAGCAAGCATGATAAATAAGCAACGTTAAGTTGTACTCTTGACAGGAAATTACCGAAAGAACCCTAGGGCATGGACATGGAGAGTTTTTTTTTTTTTTTTGGTAACGGCATGGACATGGAGAGTTGGTTGTCTTGAAACTCATAAACTCATAAAACATATCGCAAGTCTTATGAATCGATTAGGTTCATATCTTCGATTTGGACAAAGTTCCATGGATTTCAAGGATTCTTTTGTAGATTGATTGAGACGAAATTAATAAGCCTAACAATTCATGTGGCAAATACGTGCCTAAGCTTACGTCGGATCTATCAAAAAAACATAGTCGAAGGGAAATGAGGGTACCTCGAATCAGCCCTTGTCGTGGGCGAAACTTTAGGGTTTTGCACCCATATCGATGCGAATAAAATAAGAATTACAACGACACCCGCACGTTGGGTTTTGGTCGATATAATAATTTTCTTATGAAAAAGGAAGCGAAGTTGGACTGCGCCACCTCGGCAGAATCACAAAGTCGTAAAAATTAGAGAAGTTGGATCGCCCACTATACCAACATAGATAGGTCAAAAAAGGCCAATCGATCGCGGTGTTTTCTTCAACCTTACGCCAAGTGAAGAAATAGTATACAAATTCATTGAACTTTAGGATATACTTTTGGGATGAGGACTAGCATTAAGAAACGAAAAAGTGGAAGGAACGAGCTGATACAGAAGATAATGACTGTAAAGGCCAAGGAAAGTAAAATGGAGGGCACTTTCAAGACTTTATTTTCTTTGACTGAATGAAGAAGTTTCGTTAAAGAAGGAAAGGAGATGCTAAAAGGTGCTGGATTGGTTTATGGGGAAAAGCCACAAAACAACTTCAATTTATACTCATTATAATGCATGTAATCCGAACTTTAGACGGTCAGCATCCCAAGTCTAAAGGCACCGAGCTTTTGAGGTTATTTATTCGAGGAAATATGTACATGTCGACGATAGTATCCAATCAGTCTTTTTTTTTTTTTTTTATCGTTTTCTTTGTACAGGATGACCATTTAATTTCTTTTAATGACGTTGTGATAATAACTCATGTATCATTACTTAGGTTCCATTTGTTTCACAAAAGAAGAATGATTTGAGAAATATTTTCTAAAAAATATCGCTTGTATCACTTGAAATAATTAGCCAATTTTATCGATGACAATTCATGTCTTAACATTTTCGTGAACAATTTTTTTTTTCATTAATTCATTTTTGTAAATGACATAAATGACCATTTTAGGAAAATATTTTTCAGACCATTCCTTTTCGCAAGAAACATGAAGCCTTAAAGTAAAGAAAAGTTATTGTCTCACTTACATGTAACGTAAATTGGCATCATTGAAATCATTAGTTACGTTGTTCACATAATGATCAGCAGTAGGTGGATTTGATTTACACCGAGTGCTGACTGCGTAATATTCTTTCGTCGATCGCTACAGTTTACTTGTATATATCAAACAGCCTTCTCGTACTTTATACGGGTATATTTACACTCGAAAGTATACGATTTGACGAAACGACAGCGGGATTTGACCATACATGAATGTGTTGATTTAATGTCCTGGGATGTCTTCATTTGAAGTACTAAATAAAACGAGAATATGAGCAAATATTCATTTTTCTTGTATGAAGATTACCATCTACCGAGCAGAAATTACAGTAATAATTAAAGAGGTTTAATTACTACAAAACATATTCGAAATTAGAAATCCCTAGCAAATCCATAAGAAAGTTGCGCCGGAAATCTCCGGTGGATTTTCTATTCTCGCTAGTATCTCACCATACGAAATTCCTAGTTATTTGGTCTATCCTTCACTAACTTTCTTCACTAATTTTCTTGGGAAGTTTAGCTTAATTGCATGGCCAGGAACATATCTATCCATTTCCCTTAGTGGAGGCGATTACTCCACTAGCAACATAGCGATCTTATGGCATAAGATAAGGTAATTATGATGTGGATTTTGTTTGTTTAATGAAACTGCATCTTAAATATCTTAGGTTGTCTAGTATACTTCATCGATATGAGGCCAGATTCAAGATTCAATAAGAGCGGCACGGAAGAAATTTGTCTCTTTCTTCCCAATATCATCTTTGCTATTAGAAAATCCAACTTGAAAACTAAAACTAATATGTAAAAGAAGACCACATAAATATAAAGAGCATTTGGAACCCATAGGACATACCTCGGGTGGATGCATTGGCTTCGACATCATGTTAGAAATTGGGAAAATTTTGCAAAAAGTCCTATACGTATTGCGTTTTTGTCAATTCAATTATTGTTGTAAAATATTGCATTGCAAATATATAATACATAAAATAAAGAGATTAAGTAGAGAAAGCAAGTAAACACCAAAGATAGTAGAGAAGGCCAGACACTAAAGATCGTAGAAAAAGTCAAAAGAGAAAATGTTATTTTCATTATATCACCATATTATTATGACAAAAACTAAACTCATATTTATAAGAAAACAAATATGCACTTATCACTAATATCAATGTACTGAATAATACATATATTGTATAGGAAGATGCACATTCATTGTATAGGAAATGTACTTAGAATGTAGAATACAAATGTACCATAATAAGTATATTAGATAAGATGAATATAATGAATATTTATTCATGCATTTCATTTATTCACATATTTCATAACACTCTCCCTTAAATATTCATTATATTCATTATATTACGAATGTGTATTTCATTCGGCCCCCTCTTTTCCTTTGGTCTAACGGTTTCCTCATCAAGACTTGCGGTTGGGCTGGGCTCGTCAATGATGCTATCGATACCCCGTTCTACTTCAAGAGGGGCATCCACCTTCCTAGCATCTCCACCTGTAATTTCCTCCTCAACCGCTTGATCAAGAGCCACAATCGCGTAGCTAAGGGTGTTAATGGTTCAGTTCGGTTCGGTTTTTTTGAAAAACCGAACCCAACCGAACCATTAGAAAAAACTTCCGAACGGAACCGAAATTTCGGTTCGGTTCGGTTCGGTTCGGTTTTTGGTTTTTAGTTTTTAGCTTTTGGTTTTTTTTTTCTTTGAAAATTCACAAAAATCCCCCAGCATCAGTCGAACTTATTAGACATGAAGATGGTGAGCCCTTCCCCTAGCTTCGCGCCATTCTCCTTCACCGGCATCCCTTGCGATCGCGCCACTTTCACCGTGGCCATCTTCGATGGAATCGTAGTGCAAGTGCTCAGATCAGATCAACTGAAGTAACAACAACAACAACAGGGGTCCGTGACTCGAAGAACAAGAACCTGGGCATATCGAAAGCAAAGTAATGATTTGAGCAGCTGGTGGCGAGAGAGAGAGAGAGAGAGAGAGAGAGAGAGAGAGAGAGAGTTGGTGGGGGAAGAAGAGAGACGGTCGAAGAAGGAAGCATGCCTGTTCGAGCAGTGAAAGCTAAGAATTAGAGCTGGCCCAAAGCCCCGCGAGAGAGAGAGAGAGAGAGAGAGAGAGAGAGAGAGAGGAGATGGGAGTCGGGAGAGAATTTTGATTTTATTGGTTTGTGGTTTGGTTTGGTTCGATTAACCGATAAAAACCAAACCAATAAAAAAAAAAAATTGGTTTTTAATGAGAATTAAACCAAAAATTGAACCGAACCGAAAAATCGAATTTTTGGTTCGGTTCGATTCGATTCGATTCGACACCTCTACGCGCAGCAGCAAGTGAGACCCAGATTTGGGCAAGGCGACCATGCAAGGACTGCAAGCCTTGCTTTTTTTTTTTTTTTTGCGATTTCATCCTTAAGTTTTTAATTTTACCTATAAAATAATTTTAAAATATTAATTTTTTAGAGGGAATTGCCCAAAAATATTAAAAGGGTTAAAGGACTGAGTTGACAAAAAAAAATACAATAAGTTAGGACTTTTTGGGTAATTTATCTTATAAAATCCAACCCACAAGATTAAATTAATGAGGAAAAGGAGATCGCATGCATACAAAGAACATTTAAAATCTGTTGTTAACAGATGTGGACGATACCTCAACAGCTGCAAAAGGGATCACCACAACACCGACTTTTTGTGGCATTTGACGGACAGCCATCCCTCCCTCTTTGCCAAAGGGAGGCCTCTTTCATTGTCCTGTACCCAGCCTAGTCTACTAGGATAAGGGCGTCGCGGGAATCCAGAGTGGGTTCCCATCCCCTTAACAGGGTTCAACTGGGAGAGCCCAATAGGGATTTTATCCTGTGTTTCTTCCCCTCACTTGCCTTTAAATGGCTTGTGGGGAGAAGACACCCAGGGATATCCATTCAAGGTGGAGCAGTTTAAGGACTTGCTCAAATCCGGCCATTTGATTTTATTTGTGGTGTTGCGATGACAAATCATGCATTATTACTTAAAGTAAAGATAGGGTTAGACCAAAAAGAATTAAAGGTAAAAGAAAAGTCATAAAATGGCCTTTAGAAAATGCGGTTCAATGCATCTGAATCTATAAAACATATTTCCCAGAACGATCAAAGATTCGAACAATAGGACTAATGATTGCATATCTAGAGCGCAGGTAGACCATGCGATTTGTAGAAGAGACAAATGTTTGCAGCGACCGAAAAGACTCGAGATCCGAATTGACCGTGCTACTTTCACTGCCAGTTCAAAAGTCAGTCATCATTTGAGCGACACGCATCCTTTTGTGGCCCAAACCTGACTCATTAGATAGCAAAAAGGACAAGTAACCACTAAACCTCTGTCCCATATATAATTTTCTCATTAAATTAATACTTCGTTTAATATAATCCTGAATTGATTCTAAATATTCAATCATAAAGTTTCAATTTATTTAATCTATGGTCCAGGTTCCATTTGAAATCTATTATGCATACTTTAAAACTTGAAACTTACTATGTTACAGGTTTCATGATTGGTTTCAGAGTCTAGAAATATTTCATATGTATTCTTATTTGAATAATTATAGTAAAGTATTTTTTTTTTTTTTTACAATCCAATTACCACAACTCATATTTAGATATACGAAAAATATAAAATATTAAAAAAATAAAAATATTGGTTATGAATATCATCGGAAGTGGAAACTTATACTAATGGTTTCAAACCATACACTCATCATTGGATGCCATGAAATATCACAGAATTATGTCAATATAAAATAAAAAAAAAACACAAAAAACTTATTCCAAATTTCACCTGAAACCTAGAACCTATTAGTTGGAAATTGTGTACAGGTTCACTGAACTTTAGGATACAGTTTTGGGATGTGGACTAGCATAAAGAAGCGAAGAGGCTGAGGGAACGAGCTGATACAGAAGATAATCATGGTACCGGCCAAGGAAAGTAAAATCGAAGGCACTTTCAAGACTTTATTTACTTTGACTGAATGAAGAAGGCACGTGCAAGAAGGAAAGTGGGAGGCTAAAAGATGATGGATCGGTTTATGGGAAAAAGTCAAAAAAAATATTCCAAATTATACCTATCATGACCCTATCCCGAACTTTAGAAGGTTAGCACTCCAAGTCTAAGGGACCGAGCATCTTAATTGAGGAAATATAAACAGGTCGAAAATAGTATCCAATTAGTCTTTTTTTCTTTTCTTTGTACAAGATAACTATTTAACTTCTTTGGGAAAAGTGCCAAAAAGTCCTAAACCTTTTGCTTTTGTGCCAATTTGGTCATAAACCTTTTTTGGTGCCGATTTAGTCCTAAACATTTTTAAGTTGTGCCAATTCAGTAATTTCCGGCCAATTTTAGCCGGATTTTGCTGATTGGATGCCGGCCAGCTGATGTGGCATGATCGGCGCCGACGTGGACAACTTTTAATAATTTTTTAATATTTTTAATTTTTAAATTATTTTTTAAATACTTTTATTATTTTTTTCTTTTTTTCTTTTTTTCCTCTAGCCGGTCGCCGAGGTCCGTCGACCAGCCGGAAGCGACCGCCCAGGCAAGGGCGAGGCCGACCTCGCCGAATCTGGAGAGGTCGAGCCTCGCCGGCCATGGGCGAGGCTCGCCCTTGCCGGATCTGGCGAGGTCGAGCCTCGCCGGCCCTCGCCCATGGCTTGATCTCGGCGAGGTCGGGCGAGCCTCGCCCATGGCCACCTCGCCGGATCCAGCCATGGGCGTGGGCGAGGCTCGCCCTTGCCGGCCCTCGCCCGACCTCGCCGGATCGGGCCATGGGCAGGGCCGGCGAGGCTCGACCTCGCCGGATCCGGCGAGGGCAAGCCTCGCCCATGGCCGCCTTGCCGGATCCAGCCATCGGCGATGGGCGAGGCTCGCATCGCCGAATCTGGCGAGGTCGAGCCTCGCCGACCCTCGCCCATGGCCCGATCTCGGTGAGGTCGAGTGAGGGGGTCGGCGAGGCTCGACCTCGCCGGATCCGGCGAGGCGAGCCTCGCCCATCGCCCATGGCTAGATCCGGCGAGGTGGCCATGGGCGAGGCTCGCCCTCGCCGATCCAAAGAGGTCGGCCTCGCCCTCGCCGGCGGTCGCCTTTGGTCGGTCATCGGACCTCGGCGACCAGCCGGAGGAAAAAGAAAAAAAAATTAATATTAAAATATTATTAAAAGTTGTCCACGTCGGCGCCAATCGGCCACGTCGGCCCGGCCGGCGTCCGATCAGCAAAATCCGGCCAAAATTGCTGGAAAGGATTGAATTGGCACAACTTAAAAAGGTTTAGGACGAATCGGCACCAAAAAAAGGTTTAGGACCAATTGGCACAAAGGCAAAAGGTTTAGGACTTTTTGGCACTTATCCCTAACTTCTTTTATAACGTCGTGATAATACATCATGCATCATTACTTAGATTCAATTTGTTTCACGAAAAATTAATGACTCCAAAAAATGATTGAGAAATAATTACTCAATGAAGAATTTTTTTTTTTTTATCAACAACAATTTATGTATTAACATTCCCATGATCAATGAATTTTTTTTTATTCATTCATTTTCATAAATGATATAAATGATCATTTAAAAAAATTCCAAATCATTTATTTTCCGTGAAACAAATAAAGTCTTAATTATCTCATTTATATGTAACATAAATCGACATCATTGAAATCATTAATTTCGTGGGTCTCATAATGATTGGCTATAGGTGGATTTGATTTACACTGAGTATTGACTACATGATATTCTTTCATCAATTGCTATAGCCCATTTTATCTTATATCAAGCAACCTCCTCGTACTTTATGCGGTTCCATTTACATTCAAAAGTTTATGATTAGACGAAACTACGGTGGGATTATGCCATACATGAATGTGTTGATTCAATGTCCCGGGATTTCTTCGTTTTAAGTATTAAATAAACGAGAATATGAGCAAATATTTATTTTTCTTTTATGAAAATTACTGTCCACCGAACAGAAATTACAGTAATAATTAAAGTGGTTTAATTGCTATAAAGCATATTCAACAATAATAATCCCCAGCAAATCCATAAGAAAGTTGTGCCCAAAATCTCCGGTGGATTTTGTTTTCTCGTTAGTTTCTACCCAGACGGAATTCCTCGTTATTTGGTCAATCCTTCACTAACTTTCTTGGGAAGTTTAGTTTAATTGCATGGCCAGGAACGAATCCCTCCATTTCCCTTAGTGGAGGCAATTACTCTGCTAGTAACATAGCGATCTTACGGTTTAAAATAAGGTTTATGACGTAGATTTTTTGGGCTTAATGAAACTGCATCTTATCTTAGATTGTCTGTCATACTTTATCGATATGGGACCAGATTCAATGAGAGGCACGGAAGAAGTTGGTTGCTTCCTTTCCGATACTGTCGGCGCTACTAGAAAATCCAACCCAAAACTTTAAGTTAATAGATAGAAGAGGATCACATAAATATAAAGAGTATTGAAACTCGTTGTCAAGCAAGATGTGACATATCTCGAGCAGATGCACATACGTGAAAGGGACAGCACAGGTTTTGACATCATGTTAGAAGATCGGGAAAATTATACTAAAAGTCATAAATCTATTGAGTTTTTGCTAATTCAATTATAAATTTTTTTTAATTATGCCAATTGAATTCTAAATTTTTTCACATTTTGTCAATTAAGATCATCTGGTTTATTTTGGTTAGAAATTACTGACGTGAACATTAGTTGTCTTAAGTGGCATAACTAACACTAACGTAAATAATTTTTAATAATATTTTTTTTTTTTTTTCTTTTTTTTTCTTTTTACTTTGGTCGGTAAGGATGGCCAGGCCATTGCCAGCCACCAAGCGAGGGTTGCCGGGCCCTTGCCAATAGTAGGTGAGGGCCGCAATGCCCTTGCCATTGGCGGGCAATGGTCACAGCCCCCCTGGCCTCACCTGCATATGGTTTGCTGAAGCAACTCGTCACCATTGTGGATTGTTGAAGCAATCCTAAACTTACTGCATTTTGATTAGGGTCGTATTCTATGCTTACGATTCTACCATACATATGGTGAGTTACAACAATGGTTAAAGAGCCTAACATAGCTAGGTTAAGAGATAATTGAGCATGCCATAATCCATCCGACCAATTTAGATTAGAAATTGCTAAGTAGATGTCGACTATCCTACATAGCACAATCGACACGTGGACATTTTCAAATAATTTTTAATAAATATTCAATCTTTTACTTTTAAGTTTTTTTCCTTTTTTTTTTTTCCTTTTCCTTTTGCTTTGGATTGTGGTGGCTCCGTCCATGGCTAGCAACCAACCACAAATGAGGACTAGCGAGGGTGTCTAGCGAGGGGATGACCATTGCCAGACGCCAAGGGCGGTCCTCGCTAGGGGTACATGGTCTTGCTCTCACCGACCACAATCCAAAGAAAAAGAAAAGGGCAAAAAACAAAAATTAAAAAGTAAAAAATTAGAAAATTTATTAGAAAATTATTTAAAATTGTCCACATTAGCGTCAACGTTCAAATCAACAATTTTCGGTCTAAAATGGCCGGATGGATTGAATTGGTATCAAAATGAAAATGTTTAAAACTTAATTGATCCAATTGAAAAGTTTATGACTTGATTGGCATAAATACAAAAGATTTAGAACTTTTTTGGTACTTTTCCTCAATAGTTGGTAGTGTGGGTTGCCACCCCTGCAATTGTAAGGTGCACCAAGAAGCACCTCTCTTCCTCCTCCTCTTTCCCCAAACCCAAGTTCCTCTATGCCTTCGCTGGTCTCCTCAACTTTGATGTTCCCCAATTCGACTCTCCTGCTTCCGCCGTCATCGCTGTGAACCAGCTTAAGCACCATATCGGCCTTGCCTTCTCCCTCTTTCTTCACCTGGATTCCTGTGGCTTTCCTGTCGACCCTCCTACTTTTGCCTCCCTCATCTCCATCCTCTCCCCATCCCCCTCCCACTCCCGCCTCAATTTCATCTTCTCCAGCCTCATCGCCTCCTTCCATGTCACACAACGCTATGCTATTCCTTGTTTGCTTGATTCTCTTGCTTTGCTGGATCGGCCCCCTCTCCTCCTTTGATCGATCGATTTCCTTGTCAAGACCTATGTTCAAGCTAGCCTCTTCGATGAAGCTATTGATACCCTGTTCCACTCCTTCCTTGCATCTCCACCAATAATTTCCTCCTTAACAGCTTGATCAAGAGCCACAATCCCACAGTTGCGAGCGAGGCCCAAATTTGGGCAAGTCAGTCGGCCAAGGGCCACAACCCTCACTTGTCATAGTAAATAAAAAAGAAAAAAAAAAGAACAAAAGGAAAATAAGAAGAAAAGCAAAAAAAGGAAAACTAAAAGAAAAAATTAATAAAAAATCGTAAAAGTACTTAAAATATGTCCATGTCAATATCAGTCATGTCGCGTTGGATAGCCGGTGTCTACGCTAGTAATTTCAGCCAAAATTGGTCAATTATACTTAATTAATAAAATGTGATAAGTTTAGGACTTAATTGATAAAATTAAAAGTTAATGACTAAATTGGTAAAGTTAGGACTTTTGGGACAATCTTTTTCTAGAAAATTTAATCCACAATAATTAATAGATAGAGAAAAATCACGTGAGCATAAAAAGTATTTAGAATTTGTTGTTAAGGGACGTGGACAATACAGGGCTGTATGTTTTCATTTCTTTTTTCTGTTTAAGAACATAAATTTTGTTTTTTTGTTCCTGGAACAAAAAAAAAGAACAGGAACGCGTTTGTTTGCATTTTTGTTCAAAATTGGATTTTTGTTCCCCGAACACAAAAAGAACAGAAATGAGAAACAAAAAAATATTATTTCTTGTTCTAGAAACAATTTTGAAGAAACACTTTTCTTCTCTCTCTTCTCTTTTCTTCTTCTTTTCTTCTTCTTTTTTCTTTGGCCGGTTGTCGACCTCGGCCATAGACGGCGACCGACTGTCGAGGGCCGGCGACCTCGTCGGAGCATCGCCGACCCCCGGCGAGGTTGATCGTCGCCGGCCCCTGGCAAGGCTCGGCCTCACCGGATTTGGGCGAGGTTGCCGGTCCCGTCAGCCGTCGCCGCGAGGCCGGCGGCGACCGGCTGGAAGAAGAAAAAAAAAAAAAGAAAGAAAATAAAGAAAATAAAAATAAAAATATTAAAAAATTAAAAGAAACAAAAAAAAGAATATAAATTTACCAAACATATTTCTATTCATTCTTATTCTCGAACAAGTTTACTAAACGCATCTTTCTGCGGTCAAAATTGTTCGCCAAATAAACATTTTTTTCTATTTCGTTCTGTAAAAATTTTGAGCAACAAACGTTACCAAACGCGCCCTACCTCAACAACTGCAAAAAGGATGGTCTCAGCATCGACAACAACAGATGTGGACGATACCTCAATAACTGCAAAAGGGATGGTCCCAGCACCGATCCTTTGGTACCTCAACAACTGCAAAAAGGATGATCCCAGCATCGACAACAGCAGATGTGGACGATACCTCAACAACTGCAAAAGGGATGGTCCCAGCACCGATCCTTTGGGGCCATTTAATTTTATTTGCGGCCAATTGATTTTGTTTGTGGCATTGCGATGACACATCATGCAGCATTACTTAAAGTAGAGATAGGGTTAGACCAAAAAGAAATAAAGGCAAGGAAAAGTTATAAGGCGGCTTATAGAAAATGCGGCTTGACGTCATCTAAATTAATAAAAACGTATTTTCCACGACGATCAAAGATTCTAACAATAGGACTAATGATTGCATATCTTGATAGCAGGTAGACCATGCAATCTGTAGGATAGACAAATGATTGAAGCGACCGAAAGGACTCGAGATCCGAACTGACTTTGCTACTTTCATTGCCAGTTCAAATTAATCCACAAGTCAGTGATCATTTGAGCCAGGCGCATCCCTTGTGGCCCAAACGTGACTTCTTCGGTGGGAAAAATAACACAAATAATCATTAAGTTTCAATTCAACATTTAATATTATCAATGAACATTTACATCATCTAATGTAATTCTCGAATTAATTGTAAATACTTAATGTAGTTCTTAAATTTTTTAATTTCTTCAATCTAGCAAGAGAAGTAGTTTCAAGAGATTTAGGTAGCGACTGGGAACGTTTATATTTCTCTAGATTTATATTATTTTATTCTCCATAACAAAAAAAGAACATAAATCCGTTTGATAACGAAAAGTTATTTTTCTGTTCCTCAAAATAAAAAGTCAGCCCATGAATAGATTTGGAATAGAAACAAGAAAAAAAAAGTTGCTTATTGTTCTCGAGAACAATTTCGAGAAATAAGTCAATTTTCTTTTATATTTTTCTTTTGTTTCTCTCTCTTGTCGTGGCCACCTCCAACCGCAAGCCGCTACTGCTGCCTATAGCCACCCAACGGTGGCTGGCGGTCGACGGTCGGCAATCCATGAGCAAGAATAAAAAAAAACGAATAAATACAAAAAAAAAAAAATTATTTCGTACCAAATGCATTTCTATTTTTTTTCTATTTCTGGAGTATAAATTTTGTATAGTTACTAAACATCTTATTTTACTCAAAAATTATTCCCCATAACAGAAATAAAATATAACTATTTCTAAAAAATATAAAAATAAAATAAAACTCTTCCCCAACCAAGAAACGTTGTCATGCGCAGCCTTAGGTTTCATCTAGGACTTGTCCCATTGAAATCAATTCCCAAATTTTTAAAACCTAAAACTTGCCATGCATAGTTTGTAACATGGAGTTTACTTTGTCAGCAATTTCAAGCTTTATCTAAGTTTTTATATGTATTATTAATTGAATGATTGTAGTAAATTATCACTATTAATAGTCATAATTCATTTCTACAATCCATTGACCACGACTCATATTTAAATAAGCGAATAATATACAACAAGATAAAAGTCTCAGTCATGGGTTGAAAATGGAAGTTCATATTAATGGTTCCAAATTACACACTCATAATCGAATGCGATGAAGATGTGGAACAAGAAAAACATAAAGACTTGTTCCAATTTTCGAGTTCCACTTGGAACCTATCTGTCATAACCGATTCTTTAATTTTTGGAACGTGAAATATATCTTACATAACTTGGAACCAAACTGATTCTTGCCAATCTGATTCTCTGACTCATAGTTTTACCCTAAAAACTTGCTTGCCTCTACAATCTATCACCTCAACTTTTTTATAACAAAGTGAAACCATCCTTCAATAATATTCACAAGTTTTCTATACCAGTACTCAAATTTTAGATTTTTTTTTTTTCATTTCAATCCATTTCCAAAATAAAATAAAATAAAAATGTTGTCTTTTTATTATTTTTTTCCTTTTTGGTCTAATATTACTATAGTTCCATTTTTAGTATATTCTAACTTGTGATCTCTATAATAGTAAAAATATAGACTCATTTAGAGTTATATCAAATTCATTTTCCTTTATCTTAAGGATTAATACCACGCAAAACCACAAATTGGTATGCCTATAACAAATCTAATCAAAACTAATTTTTTTACCACAAAAATCCCAAATTGGTACACTCATGATAAATTTATCTCTAACTAATTTTTTATTCATAAAAAACCCCAAATTAGTACATTTATTACAAAGTTACTTTCAATTAGTTTTCGTTAAACTAGATTAATACTACAAAAACTCAAAACTAGTACACACGTCAAATATCATGTGTAATTTAACTCAGTAATTTAACAATAAAATTTTAAAAAAACTAACAGAGGGTAAACTTATCATAACTGTACCGGCTTTGAGGTTTTTCATGGTAAAAAAAATAGTTTTTGATGAATTGTTCCAAGTGTACCAATTTGAGGTTTTGCGTGTTATTGACCCTAATTTTAAAAGAAATTTTTTTAATAAGAATATTTTAATGGCGATATTAATTTATCTATAGATTTCTTGTACTTTTATTAATTTAAATCATGTTCCTAATTTTTTAGATACACAAAATTTTCAAGTTTTTGTTTTCTCCTTTTCATAATTAGAATTAGTTAATTTTATAAATAAGGAAATTAGAAAAGTAGGAATATTAACTCGAAAAAACTCTAAATGAGGTTCTATTTTATTATTATGAAGATCATAAAAAAAAATATGCTTAAATCAAACTATCTTAATATTTATAGAGACCAAGAAAGTAAGATATTAATAAAAATATATCCATATTTTTATTGTTTAGGAAATAAATTAAAATGAAAAGATATTTATAATTCAAGCAATAGTGTAATTATGATTAAATGAAAAGATATTTTAAAAAATTTATGCTGAATAAAAATTAAAAAAAGCCCAAAAAAGACACAAGAGCAATGAGTTATACTCTCTCGAAATCTTGCCCACTTAAACTTCATGCAATAGGAGAAATAACAGAAGATGTGCTCTTGTAGCCTTTATCCCACTATTTTTCAGTAATTCTTTTATTTGCCATGAGATTTCTCTTAAAAAGTTTTGCGGAAGAGAATTCGCTCTTAATGTGGTAGTGGTATTGATTTATGTCAGTAATTATCTAGATATTTTCTATAACAAAATACATTGTTTCGCACAAATGTCAGTCTAGTTACAAGCGACAAAGTCAACTTTTCTGATTTATTATTTGGTGGAAATGTTTGCATATTTTTATTTCTACTGTACAACTTCTCCTGCCTGATATAGTTATAGTTACTTAAATTTGTTAGCATAAATATCTTCTTATTCGTATGGAGTAAATTTTGTTACTTTCGGTATTATTATATATATTTATGATATTCGTGACTATATTGATGGTCTAAGATATTCATCGCTTAAAATTTTCTTGGAAAAAAGAAACAAGTGCATTTGTTTGTGGAAAATATTTTTTGGAAAACATTTTCCTCATTTATCGGCGTTTGGTTCGCTTTGGAAAATGAGCCAATGGAAAATGTTTTCCTAGTTAACGAAAAATATTTTCCTACCAAAATAAAATTCTAAAAACGACTTCCCTATTAAAAGAACCGGAAATACGTTTTCCAAATTTTTTCCTTAGTCGTAGGGTACTTGATTAATAAAAAGTTTATTCTTATAAAATAATTTTTCTGAAAAAAATCGAATTTTATTTATTTAATAAATTATTTATTATTATTTATTTTCTTTTTCTTCTTTCTCTTTTCTTTCTTTTCATTTCTCCTTCTTCCCTTTCTTCCTCTACCGTCGCAACTATCAAGAATCGTCGACAGCCCAACGAGAGGCCAAGACGTAGGCTGGGGAGCTTGGCGCTTAGCCGATCTAGGCGAGCCCAAGCTTGCCAACCCGAGCTCCATCAAGGCCAATGAGCTAGCAGCTTGCAAGATCCAAGTGAGCTTAAGCTCAGCCAAGGTCGGCGACTTGCAGCTCAACTAATCTAGGTGAGCTTGAGTTTTCTAGCTTGAGCTTTGTTGAGGCCGTTGCGGGCTTGCTGGATCCAAGCAAGTTGGTGAGCTTGGGGTTGCCAGATCTAGGTGAGTTCTGACTCTGTCGAGGTTGGCAAGCTCATGGCTCCACCAATCCCAATGAGCTTGGGCTCCACTGAGTTCGACGAGCTTGCAACTGCTTGATCTCAAAGAGGCAAAGCTTGCCTATGGCCGTTGTCGGCTAGTAGTTGTGAAGGAAGGGAGAAGATGAAAAGGGAAGGAAAAAGAAAAAGAAAGATAAAGAGAGAACAAAATTTAAAATAATTAAAAATTTGATTTTTTAAAATTAAAAATAAAATTAAAAATTCTAACTTTTTGCTTGAAATAAAGTTGTGAAATTGACACCCCTACACTCTCTTGACTCCTTTGTCTTTTGAGTGTTTGTTTTGTTGGTGTCGGGCTTCCTCTCTTTGTATATTTGTTTGGTAAAATCTATATCATACTTCCCTTTACCAAAAAAAAAAAAAAAAAAAAAAAAAAAGTCGTGAAATTGAAATCATTTTCTAATAATATCCAAACATCAAAAAATATTTTCAATCATATAATATCAAACAAAGGAAAACTAATTGTATTTTTTGAAAATGTTTTACCAAAAAGCATTTTCCTATTTCTCACAATTGTTGTGCATGGCCTATCTTCCTACATGTATAAAATATCACAATATAATTAAATATTTTGTATTTAATACGAGACTTTAGGAAAATTTCATCTAAATTTACTTGTTGGAAAAATTAATCACATACTTTTATTTGCAAAAAAATAATTTTTTGATTAATATGGCGGTTTTCCTGTTGAAAAGTGGACTTTCATTATTATATGATAGATTGGGGGCAATAACTGATTTCATAAAAAATATTATATTTAAAAAAAAAATTTAAAGTCATTTATATAAAAAAAAAAAAAAAAAGGTGTAAAAATAGTCAAAAACCCTTAAACTTTATAATTGTGACACTTTTTTTTTTTCTGTCGGTCCTACTATACTTCTATTCTAATTCTCATTATCAGACTTTTGCCTTACCTCATTGTAAGGCATGAAAGTAAAACTCATACTTGAAGCTAAATCATTCCTACTCTCTAAAAGGTAGGAATTTAAACTCCCCATCTTTCACTTTCCAAGTGAGAATGATGACTAATAGGGCAAACTCCAATGGTTTACTGTGAAACATTTATCTTTAATTTTTTTTTTTTGTGATATGAAAAATACAAAACGTATACTTGTATGGCTTATTTACCCTTCTCCATGAAGGTTCTATCGATGAGTATCATTAAAAATTTACCTACTTGAACTTTAGAAAGCAACTAGTGTTGACATGATAAAGCTCATGTAACTTGAATGAAATAAAATGACGTTTTTGTTAAAAGATTGTCTAATGAAACCTTGACAGAATGGTAAATGTGTTATATATGTGCAAATTTGTGATTTTTTATTTCACAAGAAAATGTTTAAAATATATGTGTCATGTATGGTTTGGCGTTGTTATTATTACAAAAAATGTTGTGAATAAATACGTGATCAGCGCAGTTTCAAGTTTTTAGTAATTCTTTTTTTCGGTCGAATGTGCTTTAGTACTTGAAAGCTTCTTAAAAGGAAGCGACAAGTGCAACGTTATGTTCCCACCCGCCACATAGAGCAGCGAGGATTGGATCCCTTACGTGTAAAGTTGTGAGGTACACGTGCTAATTTGCTAGGATTGGATCTTTTACATCTGGTGTGGTTCGCAGGGAAGAGAGAGGAGAGAGAGGACGGTCAGTGACATTTGGAAATCAAGGAAAATAGGGAATCCGCCGTGGACAACCCCTAACCACATGCTTGCTTATGTCGATGGCCTAATTAATTTCTGGTTAAAAAAAAAAAATGCACATCGCACGATATTTGCAGATGATGACCATTCAGGTCGGAGATTAAAAGCTTTCCTTGCGTAGTATTTGGTAGAAATTACAAAGAAGTCAGATGTGCCGGACAATTTATTAGCCACTATCTTTAACCATCACAAGACTTCACCTAAGAACTACTATAATTTTACTTTAGAGAAAATCAAGTAAACTATATAAAGAGCAGATCTACAGTTTAACGCGCGCACAATATTTAAATGACAACATAATCCCTAACAAAGTACTGTGCATATTCTGAGCTAAATGAGCACTGTCATGATAGGATTCACTTTGGACCATATTTAGAAATTCTGTATATCTCCCTTGATTTCCATATCTCTTAATATTATACATTAACTTACATTAATTATGCACATTCTTGATTGATTCTAATTAATTATAATTGCTATTGTAATCTTATGTTACGTTAGATCGTTATTTTGTAAAATGTATAAATAAGCTCATGTATTCTTCATTATTATATATAAAAAAATCACACAATTCTCTATTCCCAATTATTTTTATAATGGAAGCAAACCCAAATTTTGTTTGCCCCTTTCACGTGTATGTTCATTCTGTTAGTCAAATTTCACGTGCCATTCATAATCAACCATCACTTGACAAGGGCTACATATGCTCATTATGTGTGTGCGCGTGTGGTCTCCTGCCACTAGCAAGTGAGATTTTGTGAAACTTCTAAAAGTTCAACCTAGAGAATCCCATTAGTAATGATCCTAGAGAATCCCATTAGTGCAAGAGGTATTGAATTCAAATCTTTACAAAACTTTTTCTGTGTCTCAATTACATGTTTCCATACTATAAGTTAGTCAAATAGTCTAGCCTATATGTGAGGAGAAATGCTAAAGTATTTAAATATTAAATAATACATTTATCTTGATAATGATTTCAAGTCACTCTCTCCGTGGTTATGTAAACCACCCGCTAATAGGCCAAGATCCGAGTCATAATCATCACTATAGACGTTTGTCTTGCAATTTGTAGTGGGAGTGGTGGGGGAGGCACCTTGGGACAAATGCAACACAGGACCTGGCAAAAAGTGAAGGGTGGGGCTCCGAAAAAGTAGCTGTTGAGCAAATTGTCCAGAGGGGGATAGATTTATGATGCTTCTGACCGTTTGGATATCCTTAAATTTTCTTCTCGTAGAATTTTCTTGGAAAAGGAAAAAGGAAAAAGAAAAAAATGTCACCATCTCAACTTGCTTATACTTAATCTATTTCCCTACACACAAAAAAGCAAGGGGTCAGAGAAACCGGACAGGTGGGAAAACGGACAAAAAGGAACGAAATGACGCCTGCGTGCTTGCGTGAGCGGGCGCTCACGATTTAAATATCTATTATAAATAAGTCAGGCTAGCTTGCATTGTGAATGAACTCGGTACATCTCTTTCTTGACTTTGATTTTGCGGGTGTTTGAATGGCAAATTCTAGTAAGATGATGATCCAACTTGGCCATCTCAAGAGCCTTTTCCCTCCATTTTCTCCCCCTACATTGTATCCAAGCCTCCTTAACAAGAGAGCATCGCAACCCTTACTGCAAAAGCCTCCCATCTCTTTCTTTCTGCTCCAATTCTCTTCTCTCAAACATAGCCTCAAAGACAGACCACAACTCTTCTTGCCCCCCTCCTCCATCCGCCGATGCAGTCACGATACCTTCATCAGTTATAAACAGGCCGACACACGTAACTTTGTGAGCCATCTTCGCGTCGCTCTTGAGCGGAACAAGAGAAGGGCCTTTGTCGACCTCAGTTTGGAAAGAGGACTAGAGATCGGACCGGCAATCAATGAAGCAACTGAGCAGTCGAGGAGCGCAATCGTCGTCATCTCTCAGACTTACGCCTCATCACCATGGTGCCTGGAGGAGCTGGATAAGATCCTTGAGTGCAAGGAAAAGAAAGGCCAGCTCGTGTTCCTCATTTTTGGGGACGTCGACCCTAAAGAGGTGCGCAACCAGTCCGGACGATTCAAGCGGATTGGCCAAAGTGAGAAGAGTTTTGGGCTAGAGAATGCCGACAAGGTCCGGAGGTGGAGGGATGCTCTCCGAAAAGCCGGCAATCTCACCGGTTGGTCTCTCGGAAACAGGTACTAACTCTCTCCCATTTTTTTAGTGTTTGCTTGAGAAATTTCCTAAAGGAAGTTGCTTACTTTGTCCAGGAAACAACAAATCTTAATCTTAAAGGCCAATCATTTGGTCTATGGGCAGTGGAATAATTGGAAATGTTTTTTTTTTTTTCCTTTTTTGTACCGGAGAAACCGCTTTGGCCGACAGCCGCCACGTAAACCCCAAGGTGACGCTAGTCCAAGACCCACCACCAGGGCGCCACGTGTAATACACCTAATGGTTTGCCAGCCTCCTTGTAACTTGCGTTGTAGGGACTTGAACACCCGACCTTTCCTTCAAAGGCAAGAGCCTACCCAGCAGAGCTACTACGGCCGGTGGTAATAATTGGAAATGTTTATCACCCTTTTACTGGGAATTGAACTTTCCTAGACCAAGACTCCGACTCCATTGTTTGGCTCATCAAAGAGATTTAACATAGACATTGTAGTATCCTTTAATCTACATTTTTGATGGGATAAGGGTACTTAGGAGATGTTTGGTAACCATCCTTTTTTTCCTGTTCTTTGGTTCTCAAGAATAGGAAAAGAATAGAATCTATTTGGTAATGTCAGTTAATTTTTCTACTCTTCAAAATTGCTTTTTTGACGAGGGAATAGATTTGGAACAAAAGCAAAAAGTTTTTAAAAAAAATTGCTTCTTTTTTTCCTAGGAAGAAAATGAAAAAAAAAAAACTATTTCTGAACATAAATAATTCATGGGAAGAGAAATGTTACCAAATGCACCTAGAAGTGTTAAAAGTTTCGTATGACGCTTACTTTAGGGTCGAAAATTTGTTCCGAATCACTAAGTGTCACTTTTTTTTAATTAAAAAAATCAATCATTTAAGTACCAACTCCGATTTGGGTAGTTAGAAATATAACGTAGCCATTTTTTATTAATTATGTAATCCGATGTGGCTTGCCGGGGTGCCCAGTCAACATACATAGCCCCAAGCAATGTCTTCTATGTGTTTTGCCCTAAAATATAAACCCTAAATCACAACTTACAAGGAAATCCCCATATTGAAAACCCTAAGTTGACCACAACCCCAAATTGAAACCCTATTTGATTTGCCTCCAATGCAGATGGACAACTCAATGGACCAATGCAGATTTCCAACTCTAAAGTTCTTTTGTCATCTCATCCCATACATTCTGCATCATTTGATTTCCATCTCTACGAATTGTGCCTTACATTCCGATTTTTGAGCTTCATTCTACAACATAAAATGAATTAACAACTCAATCTTGCAAATGGAAGGAGCAGGAGCATGACAAGCAGCTCAAATTCATTTCAACAAAGTGAAGAAGAAGATGAATATTTCCCCTCCAAGCTTGAGCCCTAATTTTGCTAGCCAATTGAGTGAGTGAGAGAGGATGACAAACTTGACTAAGTGAGAGTGACCGAGACAACATGCGAGCAAGCGATGGCAATGAGAAGGAGTCACCGTACGGATTGAGATAATGATAAAAGAACTTCAAAGTGAATGACATCGTTCTGCACAACCCAGCCACGTTGGATTGTGCAACATCATTTTATCGATCCATTTAGACCATCTTTTTATTTATTTAAATGCCATAAAAAACTTTTGATCTTAAAGGCCACACGATTTTTTTGGCTGAAATTTTTCACCAAATGCATTTAAGTGAGCCAGTAAAAACTTTTGGAACTAAAGTAAACATCTTATGAAACTTTTGGCACTTTTAGTATTCTTATACGCATTTTTTAAATAACAGCTTGCAGAAAAAAAGAAGTGACATTTTGTGTTATTGTGATTGTAAAAGTTGCACTCCTTGACACTGTTTATCTTTTATAAAGAAACTTTTTCTTTTAGCGTGTATCAGAGTTTACTCTTGATTTTTTTTTTTTTTTTTTTTTTTTTTTTTGCATATCTGGTTTCCTCCATACATAGCAAATTAGAAGTGTTCAGCTAAATAAAATGATAAATAACCTTCTGTTGAACATTAAAGGAGAAGAAAAATGTCCCTTTTCTCCAGTTTTAGCCCTCATTTCGTACTTTATATTTCATAACTAAATAAACAAATTTAATCTCCTCACTTCTTCCCTCAAGCATAAAGAAATCTCAAGTGAACAATGATTTTCTCCGTTGCCAATTTCCTTCATGCATCATTTCCCTCACTTACTCTGAGTCCCATTGTTGAAAACATACAAGTGGGTGAACTCCAATGCATATGGGCTTCAATTTCTATAGGAGGTTATCAGAAGTCCCATGCTTGCTTTCGTTAATATTAAGGAAAATGAAAATGGGCAAGTCCAGACATCTTAAACGGCCTATGCAGGGTAAACCCTAGCAGTAATGCAACCCTTCCCTTCACCACCAAAACTCTCCACTATGGAATGATGCGTCTGTCAAATGCAAAAACGAAAAGAAAAAGAACTTCTTGTCTGTCTTTGTATTGTTTGGACTGTGGTACCTAGCTAGGGCTTGAAAGAAAGTTCAGCTTCCAGTTGTTTTCTCTTCTGTGTTTTTATTGCCCTCCCCCCACACCCAGTTCTCTCTGTCTGTCTCTCTCTCTCTGGGTACCTTTTAGTAACTTAGATTAGGTGGACAATACGCTAGACTGAGAATATAACCTTGTTGATATTTTCTTCACTTTTATGAGCACGGATAACCAATCACACCTTTAGTTGTTGACAATTTGCAGACTTGAAGCTGAATTCATCCGATCCGTTGTGGAGAAAATCTCAAGAAGATTGAGCTGCTCACACACAGACCTGCTTGCTTTCCATCCAGTTGGGTTAGATTCTCAAGTGCAAGTATTGTACTCCTTACTCCAATTAGAAGCTAAGGAGGTCCGAATTGTGGGGATTTCCGGCACTAGTGGAATAGGAAGGACTACACTTGTGAGAGCTCTGTACTATCGAATTGCAGATCAATTTGATCGAAGTTGCTTTCTTGCAAATGTGAAGGATATATCGAGCCAAGAGGGCCTCCACAAAATGCAAGAGACACTTTTTGGTGACCTTCTCGGCAATGGAGATTCGGAAATTGGCAATGATATTCATGAAGTGATACATTTGATGAGGAGTAAGCTTCACAACAAGAGGGTTCTTTTGGTGTTTGATGATATTGAAGGGTTGTTGGAGCCACTCAGCCACCTGATCAAGTCAATGAACTTTGGCTTGGGGAGTAGAGTCATTTTGATCCCTCGACACGAAGAAAACTTAATTGGTCTATGCGGGGATATCTATGAGGTAAGAGCACTAAATGATGATCAAGCACTCGAGCTTTTTAGTTGGAATGCATTCCAAGAAAGATATCCGAAAATCGACTATAGGATGCTCTCAAATTGCTTAACAAGTTATTCTAAAGGCCTTCCTTTGGTGCTGACTGTGATGGGCTCTTTCTTGAGTAGCAAAAGCGTCAAAGAATGGCAAAGAGCTTTTGATCGATTGAAAGAAATCCCTTGGGCAAAGGTTCATGACATACTGAAAATTGTCATCAACGGCTTAGAGGCCAACGAGAGAACGATTTTTCTTGATGTCGCATGTTTTCTAAATGGATATGACAAAGAAGTGATAATCAAGTCCCTAGAACAATGTAGTGTCTATGCCACTAGTGGGATTGATATTTTGGCTCAAAAGTCGCTTATATACATTGATGAAAATAACAAAATATGGATGCATGATTTGCTTCAAGAAATGGGTAGACAAATTGTGATTCAAGAGTGCCCTAAAACCCCAGCAAGTGAAGTCGAATATGGCATCATGAGGATGCTCTACAAGTGATTAGTCAAAACTCGGTAAGAGTTTATGCATGTCCTGAAAGCAAAAATCAATTCGAGCATCCATGTGTATCTTCTTTTTGTGGACTCGCATTTACATGCGGTTAGATTGCATAATTAGGATAGACGCAAATGCAATTTTTATTTTTGCCTATTAGGGTTCACGCTCTTTACTTCGTGCTTTGCTAATTTTCTTCTTAAACTGACAGTGTTTATTATCGAACAGATTGCTAAATAACCTAGCATAAAATCCTCTCATTTGTTATTTCATCATGAGATGAATGTATCTTCGTACAGAAACTGCTAGTGTTATAATGTTTTTTTTTTTTTTTTTTTTTTTGAGTCAAAGTTATAATGGTTTTTGACTAGCACGAATTTAAAACAAATTATAACATTATTCTTAAAGTTAAGACTAGTTATTTTCTGGAAGAGTTTACATATCTGCTTATTTTCAAGTGCTCCCAATATGTATAATAATTATTATCTTGCCCTTACAGGGAACAAATGCCATTGAAGGCATTAAACTAGACAATGTTGATATAGAAGACTTGATCTCGAATGCAGACTCGTTCAAAAAGATGAAGAAGCTTAGGCTATTCATGATGGCTGACCTTGCCCCTCAGTGTGGACCAGCCGGACATTTATCAGGAAAGTTGTGGAGGCGTTTTGCACGGAACAGCAATAATATGTTGGCGCGTTGCGAGGCTCTGGTGAAGCAAATTTCGGAGTTCTGGTGTCGTAGAGCCTGAAGAACAAGATCAACGGATGCGAGGGGGCAACGTAGCACTAACATCCCAGCAAAATAGATTCTGCCCCCACCCCCATAATTCTATGCAATCTTAGCTAATTGGAATTCTACTTTATTAAAGATACTTTTCTCTCTCTCTCTCTCTCTCTCTCTCTCTCTCTCTCTCTCTCTCTCTCTCTCTCAAAATAGACTCTCCCCCCGCCCCCATAATTCTATGCAATCTTAGCTAGTTGGAATTCTAATTATTAAGGATACTTCTCTCTCTCTCTCTCTCTCTCTCTCTCTCTCTCTCTCTCTCTCTCTCTCTCTATCTGTGCACATCTACTTTATTAAGGATACCTCTCTCTCTCTCCCATTATACTTTTCAACCTTATACTTTCATCGCTGTTCGACATGAAATCCTGCCAAATCCAAAGATAGCCAAGGCATGACATAAATTACTTATTGTTGTGAACTTCCCAAAGTGAAATTATGAGGGTTTGACGGATTGCTAAGCAGATACAAAAGATTCTGCTTGCGTAGCATAACCCCTACCAAGCTCAACCAATTGTAACTTGGTTTTTTATTTATTTTATTATTCACCAAATCTTGAACTTAAAGAATTGCCATTAATTTATTATGGGTTAATTAGGAGCTAAGAAAAAATAAATTCCGGTGATCATTTGCTATTATGCATAACAAAAAAGACGTCCTCCAATTAATTGGAAAAGATCGCAAACCAAATAACTTTATCCGCAAGCAGTGCTTCCACGTAATCTCCATACTTCCTCAAACTGATTGGAGTCAGGCTAATAATTGCAGATCCATTACTTCAGGATGGATTTCATGTCTCGAAAGCAGGTTCTACACAGTAAAAGTTCTTATGACAATCATCATTAACGGTGGCTCTATCGACAATTCTGGGGGCCGTTTCACTTTCAAGACGGAGATACTTATATAAAGATTTGCGTGTACGAGTATATATGCACCGATCTGTTTAAAGCTTTTTTGACACAGACTTAGCAGTCGTTGATTATACAATTTCGACAACCGAATTCGACCAAGAGAAAACCTTACGTCCGGTGATTGATGTGGCACCGAAAGTTCTTACCGGAGTACTTTCTTGAGTTCCTCAGTATCTTTCCCAGAATTTAGAATGGTGAAACAGATCCGAGCATCTGCATCCAACAAGCAAACACCATTAGTACCCCCCTGTCAAAAGCCACGTCAAATGAGCAATGCTAGAGATATCAAGATTTGTTTAGTAAGAAATGTGAAAATCTGTCAATACCTGTTTAAGATTATATGACGGGCATAACTAAAAATTTAGCTTGTATGTCCATTTGAGCAATTAATTAGAAAAATTATCACATGATTTAGCCAAGCAAATTTACTATGGTTCTCAGGGTGCGCTTGGGAGAGATTTTCAGAGAAATGTAAAGAACGTTAGGTTAAAGGTTTTTTCAAGTAGCGTTTGGGCAATTGTAATTGAAAAGTATATTAGGAAACAACTTTGGTCGAAGTATTATTTGGAAAAAAAACTACAATTGTAAAAGACTTTAGTTATTTGAAAAGAAAAGAAAAAAGTGAAGTTCAGAAATCGATGATGTTCAGGCAAAGATTTTAGGTGGTGGCCAGATACTAGTGAGCCATATCTAGCATTGGCAACCTTACTTGAGGTCACATGACCTTGGTAAGGGCTGCCTAAGGTCACACGATCCTAGGCAAAAGGTCGCTTGATATTAGCAACGGTGGCCTGGGTACGCCACCCTGGTGACCTCGTGTCGATGTTGCACAACCTTAGCTAGCCCTCACGAGGGCTACTAGAGCAAAATCAAACTCATTGGTGGTCAGATTTGACCTCATTGCCATCATTGTCATCATGCATTAAACTAGAATTTCAAAGTTTAGTGGGGCTAAAGTTGGAAGAAAATAATTCATTACCATTCTTGAAATACTCAAAGCCATTGCTGGGTAGAACATACATTAGGCTAAGGGACTTTGGAAATGCTAGCTTTTATTCAGAGGCCTTTAAAATTTTGTTGCCTAACACCTTAACTCTGGCCTAAAGGCCTTTAAAGGTCAAAAACCGACCTTTATACTTTTTCAAAAATAATAATTTAAATTTTCCAAGTCTAAATTTGAATAAAAATGTAAATTTTGGTGGGTTTGCTTTTATTTAAATTCAAACAAACAGGTTTCAAAAATCCACTTCCGAGAACAAGTATCTCTGTAATTTGATTGCTTTTTGGTCAAATTAGAACTGAATTTTGATTTGTTTTTTCATTGGCCGAAGTCAGACTTCATACCGGGGCAATTAGCCTGCATTGAGTGTATGTAATTGACCATTTGATGTTTGTGTATGAATAAGACTTTGTTTATTTTGCAGGATATGAATAATATAGAAAATATTTTCCTAAAAAAATCACTTGTGTTGCTTGAAATAATTAATTAATGGAAAAAATTTTCATCACCAATAATTACATATGTCTAAATATTTTGTGAAGGATGTAAATGTTTTTTGTTTCAATCATTTATGTGAGCAATACACACAAATATTTTTAGGAAGATGTATTTTGAATCATTTATCTTCCGCAAAACCAAAAAGGCCTAAGAGACATGCCTCTATATATTTTTAGAATTATTCATTTCAAATCTCTTCTTGCTTCAGGTTAAGTGAATAAATGAATTTTAATTTTGAACAATCTGTGATGTTGAACATACTTATCTTAGGACTCGTTCGATATAACTGAAAAATAAATGCTGAAAATTTGACAATAAATCTTAAGTGTTGAAAAATTTAAATGCTGAAAATGGAAATTAAAAGTTGTTTGATAATATATGAATATTATGATGTTCTTACCATACATGGAATTGTGATCGTAATTCATATATTGTAGCGATATAAACGATCGGATTCTACTTGCCATCAATAATTTTTTTCGACAAAATGAATTAATCGGTAACCCCTTCCTTACTTAACCCCACGAAGTGATCTTATTACTTAATTGAATCTTTTAAATCATTGTCAGAAATGATTATCGAAACAATCTTATTAAGTTCTGGTGTTTCAACTTTCAACACTTAGTTACGTCATCGACAGGCCCTTAGTGCCATGATATAAAATAAAAATCATCTATTGAATAATACATTTGATTTAAATTAAAGGTCTAAGGTATACCGATGGTATATTCCAGATCCTTTCTTCATATTGAGCCTTCGTTTTTTGACAATTCAGTCTTCTCAGACTACATTTATTTCGCAAAAAGTAAATAATTTGGAAAATAGTTTCCTAAAAATAATCATTTGTATGACTCACAAAAAAAGAACAAACAAAAAACATTTTCATCGTGTTTAGATAGAAATTGTTACCGATAATAAAAACATTTTTTATCAACTGATTATTTCCACTGATACAAGCATCTTTAGGAAAATAATCTTTGGATCAATTTATTTTTCACAAAACAAAGGGAGCCTTAGGGAACGAAAAAGGCAAGCCTTTGATGGTGAAAAATTCGATTACTTCTATTGTCTAGTTAAATTTTTAAGATATAAATTCTACTTTTATTTTTTATTTAACAAATCTGTTCATGTGGAATGAGCTTGTGCTTACTTTACAAATGCTTCATTGATCCTCCTTGTATTCTGGATTTTGGCTTTGTTTTTCAATATTTATGCTCTATTTCGATTTACTTTGTCATGAAAACTATATACTTCTATATTCTTTTGAGTAATGAATATTCTACTTTACAATTGATATTTAAAGACATTTTCAAATTTCAATGCTTGCCATCAGAGCTTCAGCAGCCCCAGAGGAGAGTGGGCCTCACCCGCCGGGGGGGAGGGGCGCTCTCCCATGCATGGGCTTCCTCAGCTTTAAACGATGGGCCTATTTGTGGGCCCATTTCTTTACCACTGGACCAAGGCCTTCTCTTCACGTGGGCCTTTCCGGCCTTTGCTCTTGTACGTATCATTATTGGCCCTCTATAGCTTTGTGTGTCTATTCTGTTTTTGGGCCTTTGAATATTGTGTAGTTGACCAATTATGAATATAATCTTCTTTTCCGTAGATGACGGGGCAGGCAAGGGCAGTTAGTGTTAGCAACACCCTTCTAAGCGTTACTAGAAGGGCCTCATGTCCTCTGCGGAATGTTTGGCTGGAGTCATAAATAATTTGTATAGTTTGCGACCCAAAATTTTGAGATTGGCGAGTCTGTTTTTGTAGGTTCAATAAGGCATTAGCAGTCAGCCAGAAAATCTCTCCACACGATATATGTTAGAACTAGATAACGTGGTATGATCCATTCGGTGGTCCACTAAAGACATAAACTTACCACCAGATCAACCACCTAGTGGCCGATGAAATTAAACCTAGATTGTTGAAAAATGACTTAGGACATTTCAGTGCAGTGATTTCAAAGCCAATCTCAGCCAACTACTAGTCAAAACAAGGTTATATAACCTAATTTCCAAGCATTTCTTTATATCTCCCTCGAGATTAAGCTCCTGCCAGTTACTTGAATCGAAATTTCAATGCTTTTGTTTGGGAAAATGAGTAGAGGAAAACCAAAAGGAGGGACCAGCGTCTGATAAACCGATTCATTACCTTTGCTTTGCATCGGACAACCCAAGCTATAAATGTCATACAACGTCCTCTTTGCACGGATTGGTCTGTGACTGTACAAGAAGGGAGAAACTTTTCAATGCAAATGCTGAGAAGATTTCAATAAGTTTTGCATTTGGGAAATCTCATCAAACTACGGAAAACGAATTCCATTTGAGGGTTCAGTCTCAGGACACGACATACTGAGAGGCTGCTATAACTCATGATTTGCGTCATGAAACCGATACATCTCCCGAACTCTTATTACCATCTATGACCAGTTTTGTTATGCGAGTTCTGGCATGCGGCGCAAAATTTACACAAGCAGCATGCCTCGAGAATAATATCGGCCTTTCGGATCAGTCACCACAATTTCCTTTTTGATTTCTTTTCCTAATTTAATGATATGACTACGTGGACAGAAGGAAAAAAAAATGGAGAATTACCTCCTACTCTTAACTTGAGGACTTCTTCCACCACAACCGAAGAAATTTCCTGCCGTGTCTTGGACGATGCCGATTCCAAAAGCAGGGTAACTGTTGCATCATCTGTGTCGTCCTGTGGTGATTTCGACTCAACAAAATGACCAATTTGATTATCATCTGAGGGCAATCCTTCTTTTGCTTCAAATTTGACCCATTTCTGATCTCTCGCATGAATCAACAAAGAGTATAGTAACCCACCAAAATAACAGTTCTGCTCACCGATGATGTCTTTGTAGAAGCCATGCACATGACAAGCACAAGCCGCAGGGATGGAGGCACATACCCAAGTGTGGATCAAGATCAAGAAGTTATCGAAATTTTTTCTTTAAGAATTTATTTGATTTAGGGAACAAATTCAATTTCTTCATCATATGATTCGATAAAATATTTTGAATCTATGTCGAATTGGTAGATAATCTCAATCAAATGAATTTTGTTTTAATGGGAGTCAATTTATTAATTAATTAGGGTCAGCCTTGAAACAATTCATTGCATTGATATTTATCAAATCTAATTTTGACCCTATACTATACTATCTAGGTAGGTCAAATTTTTCGTTACTAAATAAACCACACTAGCCATTCAGAGTTTACTGCATAGATTTCTATAAATAGAATCTATAGATAGAAATATCTATATAATATATATAGACAGATCTTACATGTATAATAGGAACTACAAACAGTGTGTTCGATAAAGATCAAATTTCTTAAATTTGAAACAGGTTCTAATTTAATGAATTTTAAGATTTGATTATATTTTTTATAAATTTAAAATTCAATTACACTTCATAATAAGTTTTAAGACTTTTGATAAACATATCCCGTAATTTTACATATAAACGGTTATGTATTTTGAAAAATATCAAAGAAATGTACAAATTATGGGAGTCGCAAGATTTCGGAAGGAAAAAAGAAAGGGAAAGTTAAAAAGTCACGTGGAGAAGGAATAGGTAAAGGGTCGTTATCGCCGACGGCAGCACACCAATCTGACAGCAGAAGGACGAAGGAGGGCCCCACCCCGCGCGATCACATTCAACCCAAACCACACGAAGTCACGAAGTCGCCACGTAGAGCCCACCTTTGCCCAACTGACCACCATACACCCGACGACACGTGTGGTTTCAGGATCTCTCTCTCTCTCTCTCTGAGCGTCACTGACAACGTGGAAGAGATGACGGATGTCCCCATGTTAAGAATATATTTACAAATACTGTATATCTCCTTTAGATTCCCATATCTCCTCGGATTAAATTGTGCACATCCTTAATTGATTGTAATTACTATTACAATATTGTATTACTTTTCTTTTTCCCATTATTTTCATCATGGAAGTAGAGCTGGATTTTATTTGCCTTTCTCATGTGTACATCCACCCCGTTAGTCAAATTTTACTTGACGTTCCTATTCCGCCATCACTCGACAAGGAATCGCATGCTCATTATATACATGTGGTCTCCTGCCACCTGCAAACGAGATTTTGTGAAACTTCTAAAAGTTTAACATGATAGATTTTAATATTAAATCACGTATTAATTTAATAGTTTAAGTTTTTTAAACAATTAACCTGCACTTGAGGAAAAGTTTTGAAGTATTTAAGTATCAAATAATGTTTTTATTTAGTTGCTTAAACTTTTAAAGTAATCAACAGTGATTTCGATTCGCTTTCTCTATGATTTTGTAAACTGCCCACGAACAACCCAGGATCCAAGTCATAACCATCACGATTGACGTTTATCTTACAATTTGAAGTAAGATTAAACAATTTAATTTTATGTCTGCCCCTATTCCTTTAATCCCCCGGTTTAATTTTATGTCTTTATTTCCCACCCTAAATGTCTCTGAAAATTAATCTCAATTTCCAATCTTGCCATTTCTACATTTCGAAAAAAATTACGGGACATGGCAATTTGGAAACCCGGAGGTGATGTCAACGTGCTGCTAAAATTCTTCCGGCGCCAATCATAATTTCTGCTTAAAAGAAAAATTAATTAGTTAGACGATTCACCCGATCGGATTTAACGAAGGTGTGCTTTCTGGTGGACCAAAATTTGGACCACCGTCTTCCCTGGTTTTCTTTCTCCTCGTCCGAGTCCGGTCCCAATCCTCTTATGTTTTAACATATGACTGTCGCATGACGCGGACGTTTTGCCACCAGCATCACCCATCCAGTCCCCATCCTTATGTTTTAACATTCGACTGTCGCATGACGCGTATGTTTTGCTACCAGCATCACCCGACATCCACCAGTCAAACGTGCAGTTTGTTCATTCATTTATGTGGTTTGGGTTATAGAGCGAAAATTCGTGGGAGCATCTGGTACAAGCATATCCAGAAGTATCTTTGCATATGTCGCGGTGAAATAAGGCCGGAGTTCATGGATGTTGTAATTCGAATCTAATATGAGAGAATGAAATTGTGAAAAAATCAACGAGGAATGATAGAGGATGCGGGAGATTTACATGATTTGGTGCGGATGTTGATACTTTCTTCAGAGGGAGAGCCAGCCATAATGAATTGACTAATTTATCAAGGAATGGTAGAGTTACGATTAAACGGCTTGTAAACTACTTTTGTGTGGTTACCAAACAATCAAAAGCAAAACTTACCTCTTGAATTATAAGTATGCCATGAACCCACATTGAGATCGACTTCACCAAGATACCTTGCACATGAAGTGGAGTCCAATTTGGACTTGGAAATGCCGCAAAGTCCAAGCGTCCTAGGAATCCAGTACTTTCCTATTTGGAACTTCACATGCTTGAATTCAGATCAGATCTTGTAGATCCGGTTACAACCTCAAGATAAATATTAACAGATACTTTGCTTATAAAACTTAAAGCTTTATTTGGGGGAAAGGAGAGGGATATAAATAAAATGGGGCTAGAACTATCACCTAGAGTGGGGTGAATAGGTGATTGAGTGGAATTTGCAAATGAACAACGTTTGAAGATAAATTGTGCAGTGATAAGATCTTACTGTGTGCGATAAACTATCAAATGAAATAAATGAGAGACTAAGGGATAAAGAAAATTGCACATAACAATTATAGTGGTTCTACTTATGATAAGTCTACATTCACTCTCCTACTCTGAAAGCCTACTAATAGCTAGATTTTATTTGCCCCTCTTGCATATAGGTCCACCCAGTTAGTCACATTTCACTTGCCATATCTAATTTGCCATTGCTTGACATGGCATTCATATGATCATTATATACATGTGGCCTCTCACCACCCACAAGTGAGATTTTATGAAATTTCTAAAAATTTAACCTAGTGGATTTTACTATTATATCACGCATTAATTTAATAGTTTAAGTTTTTTGAACAATTAACCTACATTTGAGGAGAAGTGTTAAAGTATTTAAGAATCAAATAATGTTTTATCTAGCAGCTTAGACTTTTGGAACAATTGACAATAGTTTCAACTCACTCTCTCTGTGTTTGTGTAAACCGCCCACTAATAGCCCAAGATCAAAGTCCTAACCATCATGATAGACGTTTTATCAGGGAAAGTGTCAAAAAAGTCCTAAACCTACTGTATTTGTGACAATTTAACTCTAAATATTTTAATAATGCCAATTTAGTCATAAACTTTTGATTTGGTGCTAATTTAGTCATTCTAGCTAATTTTGGTTGGATTTTACTAACGTGGATGCTGGTTGGCTTAAGTGGCACACCACATCCAAAAAAAAAGAATGAGGAATAAAGGAATAAAGGAAATTAAAAATATATAAAAAATCAAAAATTTTAAAAAATTTTTTAAAAATATTATTAAAAATTATTCACATCCACGTAACTATGCCATGTAAACCGACCGGCATCCACATTAGCAGAATCAAGCCAAAATTAGCTAAAAAGACTGAATTGACACTAGATTAAAAGATTTAAGACTGAATTTGCATCAAATCAAAAGGTTTGGAACTAAATTTACACAGATGAAAGGTTTATGACTAAATTTGCATAAATACAATATGTTTATGACATTTTTGACACTTTTCCCGACATTTATCTTACAATTTGAGGTAAGATAGAAACGATTTAATTTTATGTCTGTCCTGTTTCTTTAATCTCCCAATTTAATTTCATGTCCTTATTTCCCCACCCTAAGATCTTTCCGGAAAAATAGTCTCAATTTACGATCTTGCATTTAGACATGTCGGCAAAATTACGGGACATGGCAGTTTGGAAACCCGGAGTTTACGTCAACGTGCTGCTAAAATTCTTCCGGCGCCAATTATAATTTCTGCTTAAAAGAAAATTAATTAATTAGAGGGAAAATGATTAAAGAAAAATTCGTTGGTCATTGATGACCGATCCCAGGCGCCTTATTTTAGGTCCCCTTTTTTCAGCAAATCGTTTATAATGGTACACTTGGCAATCACCTAACTTGCTTTTAAATATGTCTTAAGTTAGTCATTGATTTAAAAAGAAGGCGAGAGACTTTCCTGGACCGGGGCTCATGGACTGACTGCAATTAAATTATCGAATCTTGCGGAGCTCAAGTGCAACGTGAAAATTGCATGCTATAATTGATACGGTCAGTGTGGACTCTGGTGGCAATGAGATTTTCCTCCTATAGCCGACTGCTGATTGAACAGAGATTTCTAGCGATTCAGGGAATGAAACATTCCTATACCGTGTCAATGGAGTTAATAATAAAGTGGTGCTTTGATAGATTCCAGACAAGGATGGGACTAGAATGAAAGAACCATTTCTCATCTTCAATTTTGTACAGATTCGCATATGTCCCAAAATTCAAACCAAACAATTTAAAGTCTTATTCAAGACTGACATTTCTATATCATGTCAGGGGAGTCAATAAAGTGGTGCTTTGATAAAAACCTTTTCTCATCTCCTTTTGGGAAGATTCGCTTACCACATTCCTATGTCATGTTAGTGGAGTTAATAAAGTGGGGGCTTTGATAGATTCCAGACAAGGATGGGACTAAATTGAAAGAACCTTGTCTCATGTCCATTTTGTGCAGATCTGCACATATACATTATATCATGTCAATGGATTTAATTAAATGGGAATTTAATGGATTCCTGACAAAGATGGGACTGAATGGAAAGAACCTTTACACATCTCCAATTTTTGCACATATCTGCGTACCTTTTAGAAATTAGACTAGCAGTTTAGACTTTTGACTTCTAGTTGACGCACAAAGAGTCGAGACAGCAAATAGGGGTTTGGTTAATTCCCAAGCTCTCTTCCTTTCTGAATGAAAAATTGTACTTAAATTCTCAAAACTTATCAAGAAAATATAATTGAGTCTTAATTTTTTTTTAAATAAAATAAAATCCTAAAATTTATAACAAAAAGTGTATTTGAATTCTAAAGCACAATAGAGTCATATACTTATCAAGTTGATACAATTAAGTCGATTTATTATCTCTGTCCAATTTGAAGGGTGTGTCACCATGAAACAAATGTGCCATTGGGCCTCGGCAAAAAGTGAAAAATGGGGCTCCAAAGAAGTTGCTGGTGAGCAAATTGTTAAAAGATGGGATGCATTTATGATGCTTATGACTGTTTAGATATCTAAAATATTCTTCTTGAAAATTTTCTCGAAAAGAAAAAAGAGAGAAATAACTCTTACAATCTCACACTTGCTTGTATATAGTCTATTTCCATACAGACGTCAAAGCGAGGGGTTAAAGAAATCGGTGACCAAATGGACAAAGAAAAATGATATGACACCTGCATGTGTCACGGGCCAATCGTTTGGGAATGAAATAGTGTGGCAACTTAGACTTTATTGGTTCATTTGGATCATTGTGAGGCCTAAGCTAAGCCTTTCTAGGGATCGCTTACTCGGATTGTAGAAGATAAAGTTTTAGAGAGAGAAGCTTTGGAAAAGAAGTGAACTTAGATTACTGAAATGACTTGGATGGATATAATGAGAGAGATGGTACATCTTATACTAGTAGCCTTCATATTACAATTATTTATCATCTTTGTATCTCTTGACCTACCAACTATTACCATTTATGCCGAGAGAAATCTAGACTTCAGCACAATTACCGTCTTGCCTGTCTCTAGGAACATTCCAGAAACCCTAGGCAAATATAGAAGGTCTTTCTCGATCATGCCAAGGATGAGATTTGATAGAATCCTGACAAGGATGGGACTGAATGGAAAGAACTTTTTCTCATCTCCATTTTTGCGCATATCTATGTACCTTTTATAATTTAGACTAGCAGTTGTAGACTCTTGACTTTTAGTTGACACACAAAGAGTCAAGACAACAAATAGGGTTTCAGTTAATTCCTGAGCTCTCTTTCTTTATGAATGGAAAATTTTACTTAAATTCTCAAAACTTATAAAGAAAATGTAATTGAATCTTTAAATTTTTTAAAATATAATCAAGTCCTAAAATTTATGACAAAAGTGTCTTTAAATTCTAAAGTGCAATCGAGTCCTATATTTATCAAGTTAATACAATTAAGTCCATTAATTATCTTCATCCAACTTGAAGGTTGTGTTACCATGAAACAAATGTGCCACTGGGCCTCGCCCAAAAGTGAAAAATGGGGCTCCAAAGAAGTAGCTAGTGAGCAAATTGTTAAAAGATGGGATACATTTATGATGCTTATGACTATTTGGATATCTAAAATATTATTCTCATAAATTTTCTCGGAAAGGAAAAAAAGAAAAAAAACTCTCACTATCTCGCACTTGCTTGTACATAGTCTATTTCCATATAGATGTCAAAGTGAGGGTTCGAATGGATTGTTTGGATCATTTGGAGGCCTAAGCTAAGCCTTTATAGGGATTGCTCACCCAGATTGTAGAAATAGAAAGTTTTAGAGAGAGAAGGTTTGGAAGAGAAAGGAAGTTAGATTACTGAAATGGCTTGAATGGATATAATGAGGGGGAGGGCACCTCTTCTTATACTACTGGTCCTCGGATTACAATCATTGATCGTCTTTGGATCCGGTGAATGAGATTGTGTTTCTCTTGCCCTACCAACTATCACCATTTATGCCAAAAGAATTCTAGACCTCAGTGCAATTACCGTCTCGCCCATCTCTGTGAACATTTCAGAAACCCTAGGTAAATATAGAAGGTCTTCCTTGATCATGCACAGTCCCTTAGTCACAGTAATCTCACGATTGTGACACATGCATGCGTTCGTGGGTGCTCACAATTTAAATATCCATTATAAAAAGGTGAAGGGAGCTTGCATTGTGAATTAACTCGGTACAGCTTTCTTTATTTTGATTCTTGGGGGCGTTTGAATGGCAAATTCTAGTAAGATGATGATCCGACTGGGCCAACTCAAGTGCCTTTTCCCTCCAATTTCTCCCCCTACATTGTATCCAAGCCTCCTTAACAAGAGAGCATCACAATTCCTACTGCAATCCCCTCCCATCTCTTTGGCCTCTTTGTTTCCGCTCCACTTCTCTTCTCTCAAACATAGCCTCACAGCCAGACCACAACTCTTCTTGCCCCCTTCCTCCATCCCTCGTTGCACTCATGATACCTTCATCAGTTATAAACAAGCTGACACGCGCAACTTCGTGAGCCATCTTTGTGTTGCTCTCGAGCAGAACAAGATAATGGCCTTTGTCGACCTCACTCTGGAAAGAGGACTAGAGATTGGACCAGCAATCAATGAAGCAATTGAGCAGTCGAGGAGTGCAATTGTCGTCATCTCTCAGACCTACGCCTCATCACCGTGGTGCCTGGAGGAGCTGGTTAAGATCCTCGAGTGCACGGAAAAGAAAGGCCAGCTGGTGTTCCTCATTTTGTGGATGTCGACCCCAAAGAGATGCGTGAGCAATCTGGACCATTCAAGCGGATTGGCCAAAGTGAGAAGGGTTTCAGGCAGGAAAATGCTGACAAGGTCCGGAGGTGGAGAGACGCTCTCCGAAAAGCCGGCAATCTCACTGGTTGGTCTCTCGGAAACAGGTACTGACTCTCTTTTCTTTTAGTGTTTGCTTGAAAGGATTTCTAAAGTAAGTCGCTTATTTTGTCCAGGAAACAACAGAACTTGCTTTTAAAGCCCAATCGTTTGGTCTTGGGGCAGTAGGAATAATTGGAAATGTTTGAACCTTTTTACTGGGAATTGACCTTTCCTAGAACAGGACTCCGACTTCATTGTTTGGCTTATCAAAGAGATTTAACATTGACACTCCAGTATCTTTTCAAATACGTTTTCGATATAACAGCTTGCAAGGAAAAAAAAAATGACGTTTTGTGATTGTTAAAGTGGCACTCCTTGACACTGGTCTGTTATCTTCTACAAAGAAACCTCTTCTCTTAGCGTTTATCATATTTTACCCTCGAAGCAAATGATTCAGCATATGCAGGTTTCCCCCACAGCAAATGAGAAGTGTTCAGCTGAATAAAACGATAGATAACCTTCTGTGAAACGGTAAAGGAGAAGAGAGAAAAAAATGATGGATGTCCCTTATTACCAGTTTTAACCCTCGTTTCATATTTTATATTTTATAACTAAACAAGCAAGTTTATTCTCCTCACTTCTTCCCTCAAGCGTAAAGAAATCTCTAGCGAACAATGATTTTTGCCATTGACAATTTCCTTCATGCATCATATTCCTCACTCATTGTGTTCCATTGTTGAAAAGATACATTCAAATCATATCAGCTTCTTTTTTCTATTGGAGGTTATCAGAAGTCCCATGCTTGCTTTTCGTTAATATTAAGAAAATGAAAATGGGCAAGTCCAGACACCTTACACGGCCAATGCAGTGTAAACCCTAGCAGTGATGCAACCCTTCCCTTCACCACCAAAACTCTCCACTATGGAATGATATATCTGTCAAACGCAAAAACGTAAAGAAAAAGAACTTCTTGTCAATCATTGTATTGTTTGGACCGCGGTACCTAGCTAGGGTTTGAAAGAAGTTCAGCCTTTATTCTCTCTCTCTCTCTCTCTCTCCCCCCTCAACTTTCTATATTATTTCCTTTTTTGGCCTAGAAAATTTCTATAGTAGAAATTCTTTTTCGGTAAGCATAAAGAATGTTTTTCATGGACTTATTTCTATCCTCTATTTTTAATCTGTTGCTTAAACAATTAGCCAAAAGATTTTCTCTTGTTTTTTTTTTTTTTTTTTTTTTTTTTTTTTTTACAGATGCATAACATTTTGTACATACATGCATAACCAAGAATTGCTGACTTTGGCAACTAGCTCTCTTCGGGCGTCCGGTTCACCGTAGCTCGCGAACCGGTCTTCAAGCCGTCCCGCCGATTCACCATCCATTGGGCGAGATTTTTGGAGGGAAGGCTCGCCTTTCCACCCTTCGAATCCTCACCGAAGCATTTCGCGTGATATGGCTTGAATCGGGAGATCTCTCGCGCTCGATCGTTAGGGTTCGTGCGATTTTCGCCTCCTTTCTTGAGTGCGCGGACTGATTCGGGCTTCTGTTGATTGCATCCTTTTGAGGTAAGCCTCGCCTCTTTCCTCTTAGGATATATCTTGAAGCTGTCCCTGTGCCATGGCCCGCATTTTTGTGTCTGGTTGATCGATTGCTGGTTTCTGCTGCATTTTCTAGGTTTGTTGCTTTGCTTTGTTATGGCATCGACAAGCGAGGATCCTCTTGGTAGGGGAAAGGGAAGCCTCGGGCTCCCAATGCACGTAGTAGGAGCGGGGTTCGTTATGTATCTCGTGGCGAGACACAAGACGTCCCAATGCTGGTCGAACAGATCCAACGTTCCTCGAATCGCTCTTGGGCGAAAGTGGCGAGCCTATCTACTAAGGGCTATGATCTCGGACTTTGCTCCACCTATTTCTGTGGGTAGGAAATCGATTGTCCGTTTATCTGATAATGCTAAGCATGCGGGTGACCCTAAATGGGATAGCTGTTTAGTCGGGTATTATGTTGGTAAGAACATTCCGTTCAAGATCACAGAAACTGCTCTGAAACACGCCTGGGGATCGCACCTTGCTGAAGTTCTGGCAAATGACGATGGTTTTTACTTCTTCATCATTCCGGATGATGAATTTAGGAGAAGAATTCTTGATGAGTGCCATATAACGGTGGCGAGAGTACCTTTGGTGCTGAAGCAATGGCACCGTGATATGGAACTCAAGAAGGATCTGCAATCTTCGTTCCGCTTTGGATACGCCTCAAGAATATCCCGTTTGCCTACTGGTCGGCGCCTGGTATAAGTGAGATTGCAAGTGCTATAGGGAGACCCTTGTACGTTGATCCCTTGACAGAGAAGATGAAACGCCTGTCCTTCGCCAGGGTATGTGTGGAGATCTCGGCAAAGCTGGAAAGATGTGAGGAGGTTGAGGTACTGGTGGATGATAAAGCTTTTTCGGTGGCTGTCCTATATGAATGGAGGCCTAATTCATGTGCTAAGTGCTGTGTGTTTGGGCATGATTGCTTAACAAAGGAGGTACCTAAGATGCCTCCGAAACCCCTGCTACAATTCCCACCGCCGTTGAGCCTACCGATACAGAACGCTTACGGTAACTCGAATCATCATATACCACCTATTATGGCTACCGATATAGACTGTTACATCATCCCCATCGATGATGGATGGAAGCAAGTTTCCAATAGAAAGAAGAGGCTGAATGTGGGCCAAAGTGATAAGGCGGTAGTTAACCCCTATCTCGGTTCTTAAAGCTCCATCTATTGAAAACCAGGGCGATCCAGTTGCCTCGATGATCATGACAACCCGAACAAAGGAGAAAATACTGGTTCTATGGCTCGGTAGTCCCCAATCCCGCGGAGGCCTCCGCAGCTCTATCCTCCAAGAGGAATCGAGGATGAGGCAAATGCTGTTAGTAGTAGCAAGAAGTGAAGGGAGGACCCGGTTAATGTTGCGCCTGAATGTTTGAATGACCCTTATCCTAAACCGAAAGTCCCCCCTAATCGAAAGATCATTCCAAAGGCTGCTCTTGAGACTCCTGCTTCTGTTTCGAAGGGCTCGAGCAGGAGAAAGCCCTTCAGGCGTCGGTAAGGGTCCTCTCTCTCTGTTTTTTGACTATGAATTTTGGTGTTTGGAATATTAGGGGCCTTGGTAGCCCCGTTAAGCAAGCCGAAGTTAGAAATTTTGTTAGGTCCAATAATCTCTACTGTGTTGGAATTGTTGAGACCAAGATCTCTGTTGCTTCTTCTAGTTCGGTTTCTCCTGTTTTGTTGCCGAGTTGGCGTTGGGTTTATAACTATAGCCACTCTCATAAAGGGAGGATTTGGGTGGGATGGAATCCCCGTGTTGTTGATTTTTTGATTAACTCTGCCTCGTCTCAAGCAATCCACGGTAGGTTGCTGTGGTTACCGTCTAGTACTGTTCTGTTCCTTTCGGTCATTTATGCCGAGCACGCTTTGTTGCTAGACGTCCGCTGTGGGAAGACCTTATTCAGTCCAAAGGGTGGTACTCTTTTCGTCGGTACCTTGGATTGTTGCTGAGACTTCAATGCCATCCGGGATCCTTCGGATAGAATGGGAGGATCCAATGCCTGGATCTCGGCCTTTGAGGAATTCCGTGATTGTTTGAACCAAGCTGGCCTTGAGGATTTGCGGTTCACCGGTTATAGATATACATGGGCTGCCTCGTCGGGGACCAACAAAAGCAAAGGAAGATAGACGGGGTTTTGGTGAACGGGTGCTGGAATTCGGCGTTCTCATTCTCGGAGGCCTCCTTTTTAGCGCCGGGTATCTCCGATCATACGCCTATGGTTGTAAAGGTTATGCCAACTCCCAAGACTTCTAAGCCATTCAAGTTCTTTAATTTTTGGATGACTCATCCGGATTATGCTAGGATGGTTGTGGAAACTTGGGATTCTCCATTCTATGGATCACCTATGTTTATTCTATACTCTAAGCTTCGCCTTCTCAAATGCAAACTAAAGCAGTTAATAGGGAATCATTTTCTGACCTTTCTTTAAGAACTGCGGAGGCTAGAAGGGTGTTACAAGCAACGCAGATGAGTTGCAAGTTAATCCTCTCAATGTGGCTCTTGCGGAAACGAAAAGGAGCGATCCGGTATTTACGGACCTCCGCCTCCAGGAGGAATCCTTCTATCGTCAAAAATCAAGAGTGAGATGGTTGAAAGAGGGTGATCTTAATACTAGATTCTTTCACCAAATGGTGAACAAGCGCCATCTTCAAAACAGAATTATGTCGATCTCCAATGGTGATGTTTCTACCTCTGATCCTCTGGAAATTCAGCGAACTTTTGTCCATCACTTCCAATCTATCCTTGCTGCTTCGCCGACCCCTGTTCGCCCGGTTAAGGAGGAAATCAAAGCGTTGCTTAAGCATTCTCTTAATGAGGACCAGGTATGTCTTCTTTCTGCCCCTGTCTCGGATGCTGAAGTGCGTGATACTCTATTCTCGCTTGCTCCCGGTAAAGCCCCTGGGCCGGATGGGTTCAATGTGGAGTTTTTTAAGCACTCTTGGGATGTTGTTGGTGAGTCGGTCATAATGGCGAAAAGGACTTCTTTGTGACGGGTGAACTCTTGAAGCAAATCAACACTACCATTATTTCTCTGGTGCCCAAAATCCCCAATGCCTCGACTGTTAATGATTTCAGGCCTATTGCTTGTTGCAATACCATTTACAAGTGTATAACCAAGCTCATTGCTAATCGCTTGACCCGGGTCCTGCCCTCTATTATTAGCCTACCCCAAAATGCATTCATCAAGGGGAGACATATTAGCGATAATATCTTACTCGCTCAGGAGCTTTTTAGTGGATTTCATCATGATCCTTATCGAGCTAAATGTGTAATCAAGGTCGACTTTAAGAAGGCGTATGACACGGTTAGCTGGGAATTTGTCGAAACATGCCTTCAAGCTTTCGGATTCCCGCAGATTCTTATAGACCGAATTATGACTTGTGTTCGATCCCCCAAGTTTTCGATATGTCTAAATGGGGAGCTCCATGGATTCTTTTCTAGTGGGAAAGGAATTCGTCAAGGCGATCCGATGTCTCCTTATTTATTCACGCTTGTGATGGAGGTACTTACCGGAATCTTGGATTCGAAGACTAGTCAGTCTGACTTCGGATTCTTACGGAGATGCAAATCAACGAAGATGTCTCACCTATTCTTCGCTGACGATGTACTCCTCTTCTCCGAAGCCACCTTGGCTTCGGTTGGCCTTCTAAAAGCTGGAATTGAATCCTTTTCGAATTGGAGTGGTCTAATACCAAATTTAACCAAAAGTGAAGTGTACATCTCCGGTGGCTCGACTAGTCTTCGAATGGCATTGTCAATCTTCTCGGTTTCCGGGTTGGTTCTCTTCCTTTCCGCTACCTGGGGGTCCCTGTCATTTCTACAAGATTAGGGAAAGCTGACTGTGTTACGTTGGTTAATGCAATAACAGCCCGGATTCAATCGTGGACTCATAGATTCCTATCCTTTGCGGGTAGAATTTTGCTTATTAAGTCTGTGCTTCATTCCATTCAAGTGTTTTGGGCTAGCGTTTTCTTCCTGCCCTGTGCTGTGTTGGATCGAATTGAGAAGATCTGTAGGCAATTTTTGTGGAAAGGGCCGGCGTTGGGTCCGGGTGGGGCCAAAGTGTCGTGGCAAGACATTTGCCTCCCGAGAAGAGAGGGAGGGCTAGGGATTCGGACGCTCAGGGAGAATAATCTAGCCCTTATGCTCAAGCACATATGGAAGCTATTCTCTGATAAAGAATCTCTTTGGTGTAAATGGGTTCATGCCGTCTTCTTATCGAGGAAGAACTTCTGGATGTCCCCGACCCCCACCTACTGTTCTTGGGCCTGGAAAAGGCTCCTCCGCCATCGTGGCATGTATCAACAACATTTTAGATGGAAGATAGGCAATGGCAAAGCTGTCTCTTTCTGGTTTGATCCGTGGCACCTTAATGGCCCGCTTAACCTCCTTTTCTCCAACCAGCAAATATACGGATCGGGGATTCCTCGAACCGCTTCCGTGGCTGATGCATTTTCTTCGCCTCTTGGGTGGTATGTCATTAATATTATGGCTGATTGGTGGGATCCTCTTCCTCAACTTACCCAGGCTCGAGGACTGCTTCCAATGGATTCGTCATCCCTCGGGCGGTTCTCTTCGGCTTCGCGTATGACCTCTTTAGACCGAAAGGAAATGTGGTGCCGTGGTCTTCTTTTGTGTGGAGTACAGCCATGCCGCCTAGGTACCAAACCCATTTGTGGCTTATTGCCCGTAATAGGCTGCCTACTCAAGTTATGCTCCTCTCTTGGGCGGCGATTCCAGCAGACCTCTTGCCCGTTTTGCTCGAGCAGACCCGATTCCGTGGATCATCTGTTCTTTGCTTGTCGTGGTCCAGGTAACCTTGCTTCCTATTGGGCTGCAAAGTTTAATGTCGATTGGCGCAATAAATCGTGGCGGGAAAATCTTGATTGGGCCTCCAATCGTTTCTCGGTGGGGATTCTATCAATCTCTCGGCTCGTTTTAGCTATGGTGCTCTTTGTTATATCATATGGAAAGAACGCAACAATATGATTTTTAGAAATCAGGCCCTCTTTATCCCGGCGATGAAGATGCATCTTTGCAAGGCCGTCAAAGACAAAGCAATGACATTCAAGCATGTGGTGGATATCCCGAAGAATAGACGGCTTTGCAGCGGAGTTGGGACTTAAGTCCTTCTATTTTCTTGTAATAGAGGGTTGTAGGTCTTAGTTCTTCCCTTTGTTGTTCGGCCTCTCGGCTTGTTGGTTGTTTTGTTCCCTTTGGTCCCTTGGCACCCCTTCACTCTTCTTGGACTGTCTTGTAGAGTGCTTATTTCTTGATGCCTCGTGGCCCGTTTACTTGTTTTTCTTTGCAAAATCAATATATTTCTTACCTTAACCAAAAAAAAAAAGAATTGCTGACTTTGGAATATTGACCTCAAATTTCGCACAGTTTTTATTTTTTATTTTTTCAAGGGCAATACATGCAAATTTTTTTCTTGTATATCAATGTGATTATGCGCTGTGAAGATTTACTTATCAAAAACTTTATTCATTTTCCAAAACTAATCCAGACATAATGAATAAAAATAAAATGCGTTTCATTAAACTTTTCATAATTAAGTCAATTGCCAGTGCTTCGTCCATCACTACTTGTTCAAAACGCACAAAAAGAAGAAATTCTGCTGGTCCCATTTTCAGATCATTCTGCTAATTATAATTAGAGTACAAGCCTAATAGATCCATCCTATGCACGGAGAAAAGGCTCATGATATAGATTAATGGAAATAACTGGAAGTATAGTTGATTGTTACATATTACATATATATATATATATATATATATATATATATATTTTGGTAAAAGGTAATAGGTATATAGACTATTGCATAAAAAGCTATACAGAAGTACAACAAAGGGAGGGGACCCGGCACCAACTCACACTCAGCAGGACAACAAATCCAAATGAGTGGGAGGGGGCCGGGCCAAGGGAAAGGAAAGAAAGAAGGGGGAGAGCTGCAAGAGAGATACAATGCAGATAAAAATAGCAGCAAAGAAGGCCAAACAACGGCCAAGGGCAAAGAGCACACAACACAAAGGGCCCGCACAAGGAAAAGAAATAAAGAGGAGAAGAAGAGGAGAGGCATTAAGAAGGGAAACCAGGCCGCAATGGGCGCCAATAAGAAAAATCAATCAAAGATGGTAGGGGGGATGCCCCAACTAAGTTGAAGCCTTCTATTACGGGGGTTGTCCGGGACCTTGGGAAATGATAAAGCCTTATCATTGACAGCTTTACGAAGGAGGTCCTTTAAAGCCGGGAGGTATAATCTTTCATTGCGGAAGATAATGCTATTTCTTACTTTCCAGATGAGATAGCATAAGGCGCCAAAGGCAAAGTGGGCCAAGGTTTGGTGGAAGGATGCATTAGAAAGGTGCTCAATAACCCATAAAAGATTGTTGTTCCAAGCTTGATTCCTCCAAGGTAAGTTAAACTTAGCCGCCCAAAATGATGCAAGGTGATTAGTGATAGAACATCCGAAGAAAAGGTGATCGACCGAGTCTGGTGTAGAAGAACAGAAGGCACAAGTAACATTAGGGATTCTCTCGTGAGCTAAAAGCAATACTTGGGTTGGCGGGACGATTGCGGGAGATTAACTATAGATGGGTTTGATATCGAGGAGGTAAGGAGGGGTTCCAAATAAATCTCGACCAGGGGACCACAACATCCCTCGGCCTTAGAAGGCTCCAAGCTGAGGCAGTAGAAAACACTCCTGAAGAATGACCAAGCCATAGAAGACGGTCACTGTCTTCATTGAGGGTTAGAAGGGGATCATTCCAGTTACTAATAGAGGAGGCAACATGCGAAGATAGGGGAAAGGCGAAAAAGCAAAAGAGCAACCGTAGCAAGCCTTGATATACCGGAGCAGTAGATTTCACGGTCGAGAAACAGCTTGTAGAGGGGACCATGAGGGTGCTAGTGATCAAACCAGAAGGAGACAGATAGCCCATTACCAACTCGCCATTTAAAATGATGTTGGATCAAGTCACGAAGGCCAAGCAGCTTCTTCCAAGCCCAAGAGCAATAGGTAGGTCTTGGGACAATCCAGAAATTTTTATGTTTTAAGAAGATGGAATGAATCCATTTAGACCAAAGCGACTCCTTATCGGTGAAAAGGAGCCATAGGTGCTTGAGCATGATAGCAATATTGCTCATCCGAAGGGATCTAATATTCAAACCGCCTTCCTTAGGTAAACAGACATCCACCCATGCCACCTTTGCGGATAGAATGAAGGACAATTGCCGGAAAATCTGTTCATTTGATTAAGGATAAAAACACTAGACCAATAAACCTAGATAGAATGAAGGACAGATTTGATTAGCCAAAGAAAGAAACCGGTTTGTCCAGGGATTGAAGACGAGAAGTAATAGTATTCACTAGGGAAACACATGCCTCATTGCCCAATCGGAAGAGATAATAGGTACACCAATGTATCTAAAAGGGAGAGAGCTTAGCTGAAATCCAGAGGTACGCACCAGAGCATTCCTTAGAGATTCAGGGCCACCCGAAAGAAAGATTTCACTTTTGTTGAGGTTAGGTTTGAGCCCAGACCAGCTAGCAAAGGAATGAATTCCATCCAAAAGAAGCCGCAAAGATGACATATTAGCTTCCGAGAATAATAGAACATCATCTGCAAAGAAGAGGTGAGAGAGCCTAGTTGCTTTACATCTCCGAAGAAATCAAAACCCAGCTTGCCGATTGGGTGTTGAGAATCCTAAAAAACTTCCATAACGAGAGTGAATAAATAGGGGACATAGGGTCACCCTGCCGAATCCCTCGTCCACTTGAAAAGAAGCCGTGTAGCTCACCATTAAGGGAGATAGAGTATTTGGGGGATCGGATGCAAGTTATCATTCGATGGACGAAGTCAGGAGGAAACCCAAAGGCTAATAAGGTTAACTCAATAAAGTTCCAGTCTACCGAATCAAAAGCTTTGCAGAAGTCGACCTTAATGATGCATTTAGGTCGGTAAGGTTCGTGATGAAAATCAACAAACAATTCTTGGGCTAGCATAATGTTATCACTAATGCGTCTACCTTTAACAAAAGAATTCTGAGGTAGACTGATGATAGAAGGCAGCACAACGGCTAACCTGTTAGCCATAATCTTGGTAATGCACTTGTAGATTATGTTGCAGCAAGCGATGGGTCGGAAGTCATTGATAGACGAAGCATTGGGGACCTTCGGGACTAAGGTCAGGATGGTTGTATTAATCTCCTTAAGAAGATGACCAGAAGCAAAGAAGTCCCGAACCGCTAATAAGACCGAAGGGCCAACAATTTCCTAAGACCGCTTGAAGAAGTCTACATTAAACCCATCCGGGCCCGAAGCTTTACCACTTGCAAGAGAAAAGAGGGTATCTTGGATTTCTTTATCCGAGACAGCCGAGAGAGAGTCCGAATCTGGTTATCATTAAGGGTATGGTTTAGATTTTCCCTGATCTCCTCAATTGTAGGCACATAGGAAGGGGGGGAAGCCGCCAAGAGAGCTTGGAAATGAGAGACAAAAAGCTGATGAACCTCAGCAGGATCAGAAACCAGAGTGTCCCCATTGTAGATTGATAGAATTCTATTTCGGAGGTGGCTTCTCTTGACTGAGTGGTGAAAATATTTAGTGTTTAAATCTCCTTCTTTAAGCCAACGAACCCTGGATTTCTGCCTAAAAAAGGATTCCTCTTGGAGGCGTAACTCGGAGAAAACCCGAAGGTATTCCTTTTCCACATTCGCTAGATCCTGGTTGTGAGGGTCCAGTTGAATGGCCTCTTGGGCCAGGGAGAGCAATCTCCTAGCCTCATCTGTTTTAGCTGAAATGTCCGCATAAGCCTCTTTATTTAGGAGTTTAAGCCTACATTTAAGAGCCCTCAGCTTACAACAGAGAATGTACATCGGCATTCCAGAGAAGGGGGAGTCCCACACATGAGTCACAAGATCAAAGAAGGAGGGATGGGTCATCCAAAAATTGAAGAATTTAAAGGGTTTACGGGTGTTGGGAGGAGGCAAAATCCTAACCATCATAGGAGAATGATCAGAGACTCCAGGAGGGAGAAACGATGCCTCAGAGAAGGAGAAAATAGAGTTCCAGGTCGAGTTAGTCAACACCCTGTCAATTTTCCTTAGTTTGCGAGAAGGACCCGAGGAAGCTGACCATGTAAATCTGTTCCCCACATATTTGAGATCATCCAGCCCAGCTTGATTAAGACAATCGCCAAAGTCATTAAACGCCGGGATCCAATAGTTGGATCTATCTGCTCTATCAGAAGAAGACCGAATGGCATTGAAATCTCCTGCGATAATCCAGGGCGAGTCCACAACTTGGAGACTAGACTGAATTAAGTCAGCCTATAGGGGTCTTCTCAAGGTGAAGGAGTGCTCCGCATACACTACAGTGATAATAAAAGAAATACTACTATTCAGGCAAACCAGACGGCCGTGGATAGCTTGAGATGAGCAGGTAGATAAAGCAAAAGAGGCAGACTTCGGGTTCCAACCCACCCAGATTCTTCCTCTAGGTGAGTGATCATTATTAGCGCTCCAACACCATCCCGGAATGAGAGCACCCGAGACAAAAGGAAATGCCGCAGGGGAAATTTTAGTCTCCAAAATACCAACACAACTAAGGTGGTTGGTTCTGACAAAATTTCTAATCTCAGCCTGCTTAAGGGGGGACCCGAGGCCCCTAATATTCCAAACTCCAAAAAACATAGAGAGAAGGAAGAAGGGCGTTACCGTTTCTTGCCACCTCGCTTCTTCACCGAGGAGGTCATTGGCTTTAGGCTTAGAGGACGAGGATTACCTTTTTGGGGGCTAGGGACAGCCACAATAGGTTCAGGAGGGAGCTGGAGAGGGAACGACTCCTCAAGAATGGAAGACGCGACCACAAGAGGGGAGTTAGGATCACTTCCTCCAGAACTAATGTCATCCACAACTTCATTATCTGATGATGATGATGACTCCAGGATCGATCGTATAGGCGCCTGTGGTAGACCAGGTTGTGAAGGAGCTAGGGAGGTGCCGGGGATAAGATCAGGGGGAAGGGGGGTCTTCCTCACCAACATTTACCGGAGGAATCACAGTAGGCTCCATTATCTGTGGTGCAGATAAATGAACTTCAATTCTACAGGGAGGGGGCTCAGTAGAACGAGAGGTAGGCGGAGCGACATCCAAAGGACGGGGTCGATTTCGCTTTCCCCAACTTGACGCCATTCACTGGAGGGACGTGCCGAAGGGGCCTTGTCTGCTAAAGAACCAGCTTTAGGGGGGCCAGGTGCTTTAGGGTCAGCACATCTATGGCCAAACGAACAACAACTCGGACACAGAGTTGGCACCCATTCATAATGGACATCCACCGAAGGAGGCTCACCATTCAGCATAAAATCAATAACTTCAGGGAATGAGCTCGCAGCATTAATCTCAATGCAGATACGAGCAAAGGCAACCATGGCCATCTGTTCAGTGCGGTTATCTACAAAGAGAGGCTTACCAATTACACTCGCAAGGGCACTAATGCCCGAAACAGGCCACAAGTTGATAGGGAGATTCCTCAGTCGAACCCAAACAAGAACTATTTTGTGGAAATCTTTATTAAGCTCCATCATTGGGTGCCATTGTTGGAGAATAAGGAGTATTTTGGCAACAGTGATTGGCACCCCTTCCAGCACTTTCCTTCTAAAGTCTTTGTCAGGAATATGGAAGTAGTAAAAGCCCAGGTCAGCTGCGATAACTTGAACTAGATGGTCACCCTAGGCATGTTTGAGCGCATCCTCTATCAAATGAAAAAGGGAGCCTCTTTCCTATGTAATAACCAACTAAGCATTCATCCCATTTAGGGTGGGCAGCTTGCAAGATCTCTTCTGAGATTTGAGCAATAACTTTGTTATCAACCACAGCATGTGGAATATAAGAGAAGCTATAACCCTTAGTAGCCGAGCGAGTAACAGCAGCCCAAGACCGAGTTGGGGGCTGAGCATCAACAGAGAAAGGGACTTTGTGGGTCAGAGCCCGCTTACCCGCGTCGGATGGAGGCAAATCATGCCCTATCTCGCGCTGAGGAGGAGCCGGACGAGAGGGGACAGCAGGGGAACTACCAACAGCAACTCCTTTATCCTTAGAAGGACGAATCGAGGTGGAGATAGAGCCATTAATGGCCGAAGGAGAGGGAGGAAGAGTACCCAGGAGCGTGCGAGCCTTTCGGGCTCTGCTGCGACCTCTGCTTCGGGAGTGTCGTCGGGCACCACGAGCGACGGAGGAGAACCGAGCAGGGGGGATGGGTGGGGGAGGAAGAGAATCATCCTTGGGGGCCTCTTGAGGGCCTTTGCCCAAAATGCCAACCGGTGTGGAGGAGGAAGACGCCATACGAACAGAGGCAGCCCACAAGCAAAATCCCTAAAAACACAGCAAGCGATTCCCGACAGCAGGAGACATACCGGGAGAAATCGCTCAGAGGAAGTGTAGATCGGGTAGGGGTGGAGGTCGGCTTCGAAGAAGAGCCTCAACGGACGACTGAAGTGGCCGGAACCAGCAACAGCCACTCCCAGTGAACAGTAAAGCCGCGAACAGCTTTGAGAGCAGAGGATGAACAGTGCAGGTCTTTTCTCCGCTTTTCAATTATTGGTCGGCCTTACATATTACATATTGACTTATCCAGAATTTAGTTAAACATAAAGATAAAATTCGCATTGGTGTATGGTTCTCAGATGTCCAGCCATTGCATTTTTTTTTTCCACAGTGGCTATACTAAATCTCACGAAAAGTGGTTATCATTTTGTGTTTCATATATTGACATATTTTAGAATTATGAAGTAGTCATTGGAGAATTTCCTCATGAAGAGTTACAATTAATGGAAAAACATTGGATTTGCCTAACTTTCAAATAGTTATAGGATGATCTTCAATATATAAAATAATTAAACAGATAAAATCATGACACTTAAGTAGAACTGACGTTAACACAACATTGAACTAAAACTTTTCATCAACCACGTGGGTCATGATTAAAGCTCTTAATTTCGAATAGCATATTTTTATTGTCGACCCTTGTAAAAATGGGATGTCTGATTAATATGGTTTATGTTTTAAATATTTTGGTCTCATAATTAACATGAATTTTTCTCGAAGTGTATAGCAAAAATTTTGAAAAAAAGCGTGACATTTGCAAACTAGAGATAGGTATCATTTCCAATCGACTGAAAAGTAGCAGAAAAGGGTTTTCTTTCACCCAAAAATAAGAACAAGAAAGAAAAAAAGGAAATCAAAACATGAAAGAGACGGAGAAGTGCCACTATTTGGAGAGCACATGTCAACCTCTCACATGCCACTATTTTCTGTTATGCCAGATTGGATACTGGATAGTAATTAGATTAGATGGACGATACACCAGTTCGAGAATATAATCTTATTGATATCTTCATTTTTTATGAGCATAAATAACCAGTCACACCTTTAGTTGTTAACAATTTGCAGACTTGAAGCTGACTTCATCCAATTCATTGTGGAGAAAATCTCAAGAAGACTAAGCTGCTCACACAAAGACCTATTTGCTTTCCATCCAGTTGGGTTAGATTCTCAAGTACGAGCCTTGTGCTCCTTACTCCAATTAACAGTTGACAAGGTCCGAATCGTGGGGATTTCCGGCGCTAGGGGAATAGGAAGGACTACACTTGTGAGAGCTCTATACTACCAAATTGCAAATCAATTTGATCGAAGTTGCTTTCTCGCAAATGTGAAGGATATATCGAGCCAAGAGGGCCTCCTCAAAATGCAGGAGACCCTTTTTGGTGACCTTCTCAGCAATGGAGATTCAGAGATTGGCAACGATATATATGAAGTAATGAACTTGATTAGGAGTAAACTTCCCAACAAGAGGCTTCTATTGGTATTTGATGATGTTGAAGGGTTGTCAGAGCCACTGAGCCACCTGATTGAGTCAATGAACTTTGCCTTGGGGAGTAGAGTCATTTTGATCCCTCGACATGAAGAAACCTTAATTGGTCTATGTAGAGATATCTATGAGGTAAGAGTGCTGAATGATGATCAAGCTCTTGAGCTTTTTAGTTGGAATGCATTCCTAGAAATGTATCCGAAAATTGACTATAGGATGCTCTCAAATTGCTTCATGAGTTTTTCTAAAGGCCTTCCTTTGGTGCTGACTGTGATGGGTTCTTTCTTTAGAGGCAAAAGCATCATAGAATGGCAAAGAGTTTTTGATCGATTGAAAGAAATCCCTCATGAAAAGGTTCATGACATACTGAGGATTGTTATTGATGGCTTAGAGGCCAACGAGAGAACGATTTTTCTTGACATTGCATGTTTTCTAAATGGATATGACAAAGAAATGATCATCAAGTCCCTAGACCAATGCAATGTCTATGCCACTAGTGGGATTGATATTCTAGCTCAAAATTCAGTCATATACATTGATGAAAATAACAAAATACGGATGCATGATTTGCTTCAAGAAATGGGTAGACGAATCGTGATTCAAGAGTGCCCTGAAAACCCCAGCAAGCGAAGCCGAATTTGGCATCATGAGGATGCTCTACGAGTGGTTAGTCAAAACTCGGTAAGAGTTTATGCATGTTTCGAAAATAAAAGTTGGTTTGAGCACCCACGTGTATCTTCTTCTTGTGGACTCGCATTTACATGTGGTGTAAAAAACTTTAGATTGCATAATTAGGTGAGACAAAAATGCAATTTTTATTTTTTCCTATTAGGTTTACTCTCGTTACTTCGTGCTTTGCTAATTTTCTTCTTAAACTAACAGTGTTTATTAGTGAACTGATTATTGAATAACCTAACATAAAACCCTCTCATTTATTATTTCATCTTGAGATGAATGTATCTTCATTTAGAAACCGCTAGCGTTATAATGGTTTTTGACTAGCACGATTTTAAAACAAATTCATACATTATTCTTAAAGTTAAGACTTGTTATTTCCTGAAAGGGTTTAGATTTCTGCTTATTTTCAAGTGCTTCCAATGCCTGACACTTATTATCTTGCTCAAACAGGGAACAAATGCCATTGAAGGTATTAAACTAGACAAGGTTGATGTAGAAGACTTGATCTCGAATGCAGACTCGTTCAAAAAGATGAAGAAACTCAGGCTATTCATGATAGCTGATCTTACTCCTCATTGTGGACCGGCCGGACATCTATCGGAAAAGTTGTGGAAGTGTTTCGCACGGAACAACAATAATACCTTGGCGTGTTGGGAGGCTCTGGTGAAGCAAGTTTCAAAGTTTTGGTTTCGCGGAGCCTGAAGAGCAAGATCAACGGATGCGCGAGGGGCAATGTAGGACTAACCTCTAAGCAAAACAGACTCTCCCCAACGGATCTTTGTTGACTATCTCGCTAAAAAGTTTTGCACATCTACTTTATTGATAATACCCCTCCCCCCTCCGCCTCTCTCCCCCTCTCTCCTCTCTCTCTCTCTCTCTCTCTCTCTCATATTATACTTTTCAATTTTATAATTTCATTACTGTTGGACATGAAATCCGCCCAAATCCAGTATTGAAAGATAGTCGAAGTATGACATAAATTACATATTGTTGTGAACCTCATGAGGTGAACTTCTGAGAGTTTGACAGATTGCTAAGCGGATACAAACAATTCCCCTTGCGTAGCATGTGTCCTACCAAGTTCTACTGATTGCAACTTGGTTTTTCTTATTTAATCATTCCTAATATTGAACTTAAGAGTCACCACTAATCTATTATAGGTTGATTAGGAGATAAGAGAACATAATTATAAGGTGTGATTTCCTATATGCAGAGATGAACACAATCAGAAATGCAAATATGAATAATAAAAATGTAAAATTATAAGGTGGGATTTCCTATATGCAGAATCCCTAATTAATTTAAACATATGATTTACTAACCATGCAATAATTACGAATGTAAATCTAGCTTGTCAATCCAAAATTTAAATTCATATGGAACTGCATGGTAAGATGACATGAAATATGATAACAAATTGAAACATGAATATATGACTAACTTCAATTTCTGATGAAAATTGCAGGACATAATTACGATCATGCAGTGAAATCTATCCAAACTAATTTTAATCAAGACAGAATTTAAACTAACTATCCACATCAAAATAAATCGAAACAATGCAAGTTTTTACACTAGTTGCAACATTTTCGCAATAAAAATTAAACCTGTTAATTATATTGAGATTATATTCCAAAATCAATTGTAAAGGGGATGGGTTCGAAGTTAATCATATTCGAGACAAGTCGCTCTGCGTTCTCGGTTCAGGGTTATGAATGCACCTGAACAAAATCAAAGAACATTGGTAGGCTCACATAATTGAATTGATCAAAAGATTGAAAACAAAAGATGTAACTTCTACTTTTTTTTTTTTTTTTTTTTGGTCAGAAAGAGAACTTTATTCACTAAAACAAAGGAGTACATCCTACTGCTAAGGCATCATAAATTAAGAGGTCTAACAAAATAGAAGGAGGCGAGATGGGCTAGTTTTTGGTTAGGGCACCAATTCTGTGGGCCTTTGCGGCCCAATCTTCACTACCCCATTCGCTTCCCATTGGTAGTAGCTAACCCTAACACAAGAGAAGCTACGCAGGAGACTGATGGCTTCCTCGAAGATGGCACGAACCTCCCACGGCGGCCGGGTAAGCTCATTGACAGATTCAACCAAGATCAGGTTATCCGATTCGATTAGTAGATGATCATGGATTCTACCGTTCTTCAACAGGTGGCGGAGGGTGAACATCAGTGCCATGAACTCTATTTGCAAAGCCGAAGAGGCAGCAACGTTCTTGGTAAGTCCATTGATCAAATTGCCGTATTGATCTCGGCATATACTAGCCATTGTCCCTAGATTGGTGTGTGGATGAAAAGCCCCATCAATATTCACCTTTAGAGTACCTGGATTAGGAGGTCTCCATATTTCACCATAGTTGAGCAACTGTGGGGCTGTGTCTGCAAGGTTACGGATGGAGAACAGAGTTGATCGAGCACTGATTATAACAATATCCATAGCCTGGCATGCTTCGAACTGTTGACAGCTAAAAATGAAGTTATTCCATGCCTTTTAGATGTGCCAGAGGATGTATACCATAGTGTTTGGTTCAGGTAAGGTCCGGTTGTTCATAAACACTGCTGCAATCCATGTGTCTATGCTATGTATAGTTTGCAATTCGGTAGGAACGTTTAGTGTTGGGTCCGACCATATGGTAATGGTCCAAGGGCAAAGTAGAAATATATGATCTGCAATTTCTAGTATGTTGTTATGATAGAGAGGGAAAAACGGGTCTGGAGTTATTTTACGGTGAAAAAGGTTGGCTTTCGTGGGTAAGGCTTATGGCATAGAGCCCAAATAAAGAACTTAACTTTGGTGGCTATCTTCAACTTCCAAAGTCGTTTCCATAATGGTTGAGGAAGCTAGTAATCATGCGATCCTTCATACAGCTTGTTGCTAACTATAGTTTGCCTAATTGCTTGATAACCACTTCTAACCGTATAGTTGCCATGTGTGGTATCCGTCCAAATCAGTTTATCCTTTGTTAAGAGGGGCTGGCATGGATGTTAAGAATCTCCTGCACTGTGTCGTTATCATAAAATCTTTGAAGTAAAGGAATGTTCCAATCATTGGTTTGGACATCTAGGAGTTCAGCAACTTTAACAGGTTCAATCCAATTCGCCGAGCCACCTAAAATACCTTTGGGCAGCCAACAGTCTTCCCTAACTCTGATGCTTTTCTCCATCACCTACTGACCATTGAAGCCTTGGAAGGATTGATTCCCGACCTAATAAAAGACCTTGCCATCCCCAAGATGGTTTGTTACCTTTATAAGCATGTAAAAAATATTGAGAATGAAAATAAATACCTTTGAATAGTTTACTCCATAGTGCTGTAGGGTTTTGAGTTAGACGCCGGGCTTGTTTTCCGAGCATAGCCTTATTGAAATCCATGAGATCTTGAAAGCCGAGACCTCCCTTAATCTTGCTTGTCTTAAGCTCATCCCATCTTTTCCAATGGATCCCAGATTTAGTGGATCCATTCAACCACTAGAAGCGGGCAATCATCTTTTCAATGGACATACAAATAGAAACCTGAATTTTGAATATAGACATAGCATACTGCGGGATTGCCTAAACAATTGATTTGATGAGGATTTCCTTTCCACCTTAGAAATTAAGTGTTCTTTCCAACCTTCAAGTTTTTTTGTTTACTCTCCCTATAATCCAAGCAAACATTTCCTTTCTAAAATGTCCCCAGCTCGAGGGGATTCCCAAATATTTGCTAGTTTTGACTAACACTGGGACTCTCAAAGCATTTGCTAGATTTTCCTGTAGGGTCGGAGGACAAGTCTTTGAAAAAAGATTCCAGATTTGTTCTGATTAATAGCCTATCTCGTAGCTAAACAATATTGATTCAATAAATTGGCAAGATTTTGGCGTTCCTGTAGTTTGGCGTCAAGGAAGAATATAGTGTCATCAGCAAAGAATAAATGAGATAAGATAGGACACCACCTGTTTAGCCGGATGCCTTTGAGGTTTCCCATGTTGATAGCTTGAATGATAAGATTTGATAATACATTTGCTAGGAGTATAAATAAGTAAGGAGAAAGTGGGTCACCTTGTATGATGCCTCGGGTCGGTTGGAAGGAGGGTAATTGCTCACCATTGAATCGCACACTATAAGAGACAATTGTTATACATTGCATTACCCATCTAACCCATATGGTGTGAAATCCCAGCTTCAGTAGATAAGCTTCTAAAAAATCCCATTCCACCCGGTCATAAGCTTTTTGCATATCCATCTTTAGTAATGCCTGAAAATTTTTCTTATGTTTCCTAGTTCGCATATGATGTAGCACTTCCTAGACAATGAGAATGTTGTCTTGGATCTGGTAGCCACTGATGAAGGCGCTTTATTCAATGGATATTAAATTAAGAAGCTAGGGTTTAAGCCAATTTGCAATCACTTTTGATATGATCTTGTATGCATAATTACAAAAACTAATAGGTCGGTATTGGTCGAGGCTTTCTAGGTGTGAGACTTTAGGAATCGGGCGATGATGGTTTTATTAAGGTCTGTAGCCATAATCCCTATTTTAAAAAACCCCTATACTAACATAAAAAGATCAGCCCACAAAGTATTCCAATGAGTTTGATAAAAGAGGCCATTCATACCATCCGTCTTTGAGCTTTGTTAATTCCTAGCTGGATGGTTGCTAAACGGACCTCCTCTTGAGTAATGTCTGCTATCAAAAAATTATTCATAGTAGATGAGACAACTTGCAGGCATTGATCAATGATTGGCTAGAAATCTCTATGACCTATAGATTGGTATAGGTTGGTGAAGAATTGTATTGTCATATGTTTCAAAATACTGTCTTCCCTAACCAATTGTTGTTTGCTATTCTTCAACAAGAATATCTTGTTTCGCTGCTGTCATTGGATAGTCGTTGTATGAAAAAACTTCGTGTTCTTGTCCCCCTCTTTAGCCAACTAATTCTAGAACGCATAGCCTAAATTGCTCCTCTTGCTGCCATAATCTATGTATTTCCGCTTTCAAGTTACTTGCTGCCTTCTTATCATATTGGTTGTGAGGTTGGTTGATGTGATTTTGGAGTTGTATTTGTAAACTTGCAATTTGGTTGTTAGTTGTAGAAAATTTCAGATGACTCCATTTAGTAAGTGCCATCGATACTAGCTTAAGTCTTTTTGTCATATTCTGAGTTGTGCCATGGCTAGAATTCCAGGATTTCTCAATAACTTCGCTGCATTCCTTTTCTTGTAACCAAAATGCTTCAAAAGTGAAGTACTTATGACGACACCTTGGTAAAGCGTCAGTATTTAACAATAAAGGGCTGTGGTCAGAACCCACGGCAGGTACAATAACTTCTGCTTCAGGGAAAGCAAGATGCCAATTGTACGTACACAATACTCCATCTAACCTTTCCTTCACAAAATTAGCTCCTTCACGATTGTTCGACCAAGTATAAGCACATCATTTACTATCCATGTCCATTAAAGCACAATCTTGTATCACTTGTCTAAAAGAAGACATCCTATTAGCCTTTGCTGAATGCCTGCCGACCTTTTCCCAAAGGTACATGACCTCATTGAAATCACCAAGACAAACCTAAGGTAAGGTATTTGTAGAAGCAATTTGTCAAAGTTCTATCCAAAATAATTGGCGAGGTTGAAAAGTCGCAGGTGCATGGACACATATTAGGCGCATAGATATGCCACAGCTAGAATCCATACATTGCATATCAAACAAAGCTTGAGAAGATTGAGTCATATTTACCGTGATATGATCATGCCACAATAAAGCTAGCCCTCCTACCAGACCAACAGGGTTTAGCAAATAAGAGTTACGAAATTTTAGACGTCATTGAATACAAGTGATCACCTCCTCACGATTCTTGGTTTCCATTAAAAAGACGATATTAGGCTTTTCTTTGGCCACTAGGGCCTTAAGGGCACGAACTGTTTGGGAAGAGCCCAGACCTTGATAGTTCCAGCTTATAATCTTCATTTGTGCAGAGGTGATTGTTGAGGGCCAGTTGCCATTGCCCTTTGATCAGCTTTAGTAGCCAACAAAATAGGAGTCTCCAAAAGATTGCAATCATCCATCACGCCTTCAATAGGGCTACGTGAATCATAAGAAGAGTAACATTTAATCTTCTTAGCCACACTTGCTTTTGTGACTAGTTTGGTATGCTTAGATTTCCGGTGACTAGAAGGTTCCTTTGTTAGCTGCACGATGTTCCGAACTTTAGTGGGAATAGGGGGGATGGTGTATGAAACTTCGCACATTTTAGGGTGAATGGCGGTGATTGCCAGGTTTAGAACTCACTTGACTAGATTGTTCATACTTTGAGGTTCCTTTGCTAGATTTGTTGTCCCTATATGCTGAGATTTATTTCCTTGTTTAGTACATAGATTGCTATGCTTTTGGATGTGCTCCTGGGTTTTGTATTCTGACATTTCATCCCCTGTTCAAGTTGCTAATGGACTCCATATTATGATTCAGTGCATGGTAGTAGTCATGGATGCAAACAAGATGATGGAGGAGTCTCTGGAACCAACTCATCATTGGTATGTTGCTCCTCATAAAAAGCTTTCCAGTAAGGGCTACACCCCTTTACTTCTTCCTTCATCCACTATCCATAAGGCATCTTTTCTTTCCCTTTCATTTTGGCTTCAGTGAAGGGAATATCCTTATAGTACATAGCATAATAACCTATTTTACTGCAAGAATACAAAAATGTGGGAGTCATTCATATCTAAAATCAATCCAAATTAGCTTCCTAGCTATTCGTATAAGTTTCCCCAATTGCAATGGTTTGCACTGAGGTTGATTTCAACTCGAGCTTTGGTAGCTTTGAAACCCCATAAAATGCCAGACTTCTCCGTTTTCTTTTCTAACTTTGCTAAGCTCCTTATTCTTTTTTTCTTTGGTCGATACTAAGCTCCTTATTCAGCTTCGTATGTCTTTAAGTACCCACCACTATTTGGGTACTCCCCTTTATTGACACTTGACCTATTCGAGTTGTCTCCAAAGTTTGGATGCTTGTAATTATTCAGGTATCCCATCATCTTTAGTACCGGCCATCGCTCGGATACTCTGTCTTCTTGACACTTGACTTGTTCGAGTCACCTTCGGAGTATAGACACCTCGGTTGCCCAGTACCTGCCACCACCCAGGTACTCCCATTCCATAACACTCGACTTGCCCGAGTTGTCCCAAATGATATCATTAAGTAATAGTAGCTATTCAAGTATTCCACAGCTTTGTGTGCCTGCGGTTACTCATGTATGCTCTTTATCATCATGATGCTTGGACCTACTTAAGCGGTCATAGATCGTATCAATATATACTTATGTTTATCCAAGTATTCTACTACTTTGTACACCCGTTGGCTACCCAGGTGTTCCAACCCTTTTTAGTGCCTGCAACTATCTAGGTAAGCCTCGTGCTAAATTCAAGTTTATGTTACTAGGAGTGAGAAGCCTTTATGAATATGCGAGGCGCGTCCTCAATATTCTCATTACTAGGAGGTGAGAAGCCTTCACAAATATGCGAGGCGCGTCCTTGATATTCCACATACCAGGAGGTGAGAGACCTTCATAAATATCCTAGGTACGTCATCAATATTCCCAATTATTAGAAGGTGGGAGGCCTTCACAAATATGCAAGACGCGTCCTCAATATTCCAACTATCAGGAGATGGGAGACCTTCATGTATATGCAAGGCGCATCCTCGATATTCCACATACTAGGAGGTGAGAGACCTTCAATGAATATCCCAGGTATGTCCTCGATACTCCCAAATTGCCAGGAGGTGGGAAACCTTCATGAATATGTGAGACGTATCCGCGATATTCCAACTACTAGGAGGTGGGAGACCTTCACGAATATGTGAGGCGCATCCTCAATATTCCACATACTAGAGATGAGAGACCTTCACAATATCCCAGGTATGTCCTCGATATTTTCAATTACCAGGAGGTGAGAGACCTTAATGAATATCCTAGGTACGTTCTTGATATTTTCAATTACTAGGAGGTGAGAGACCTTCATAAATATGTGAGATGTGTCCTCGATATTTCAATTACTAGGAGATGGGAGACATTTATGAATATGCGAGGCGTGTCCTCAATATTCTACATACCAGGAGGTGAAAGACTTTCACAAATATCCTAAGTACGTCCTCGATATTCCAACTGCCAAGAGATGGGAGACATTCACGAATATACGAGGTACGCCTCGATATTCCATCTACTAGGAAACCTTCACAAATATCCTAGATATTTTCCAAAGTTTAGTACTTATAATCATCCAGATACTCCTTCAATGCCTACGAACGTCCAGGCACCCTCTAAAGTTTGTACTTGTGATTATCCAAGTACCTCTTAGACACTTGCAAGGGTCTAGATATCCTCCAGGTTAGTAATTGCAAATGTCCATGTACTTTTCAATGCTTATGAATGTTTAGGTATCTTCCGAAACAGATACCCTGAGAAATGTTGTCGCATCCCTCGAGAAAGGTCGAGTAACCATCCGGTGTCTTTGACAGAGATCATACACCAACAAATAGATCCCTAAGAAAGGTCGGTGCATCCCCCGAGAAAGGTCAAGGTAACCATCTAGTGTCCTTGATAGAGATCAGCACCAACAAACAGATGCCCTAAGAAAGGTTGGCGCATCCCCTGAGAAAGGTTGGGTAACCATTCGCTATCCTTGACAAAATCGGCACCAACAAATAGATGCCTTGAGAAAGGTCAAAACATCCCCTAAGAAAGGTCGGGTAACCAACCGATGTCCTTAATAGAGATTATGCACCAACAAACAGATGCATTGAGAAAGGTCGAGGCATCCCCCGAGAAAGGTTGGGTAACAAACCAGTGTCTTTGACAGAGGATTAGGCACCCCATAAATAGATGCCCTAAGAAAAGTTGGCGCATCCCCTAAGAAAAGTTAGGTAACCAACTAGTGTCCTTAACAGAGGATCAAGCACCCCACAAATAGATGCCTTGAGAAAGGTTGACGCATTTCCTAAGAAAGGTCGAGTACCATATGGTGTCCTTGATTAAGATTAGGCACCCACAAATAGATGCCTTGAGAAAGGTCGGTGCATCCCCTAAGAAAGGTCGAGCCAAAAACAAATACCTTAAGAAAGGTCGGCGCATCCTTTGAGAAAGGTTGGGTACAAACCGATGTCCTTGATAAAAATTAGGCACCCATAAACAGATGTCTCAAGAAATGTCGGCACATCCCTTGAGAAAGGTCAAGGAAACAACTTATTACTCTAACAAGCGACCGAAGAATGGCTCAGGTCCTAGAAAGGCAATTTCCTATCAAGGCGATCGAAGATAAGTTTGAGTCTTGGAAAAGCAACCTCCTCACGTCTGCAGGAAAGATGATGCCCTGATACTTGCCAAACTCGAGGTTTGCACCCTATCTCACTCATTCCCGGTAAGTAACTACAAGTATCTTCTTATTTGTCTTAATATGTGTAATGTTATATTGCTCTTTTTCTGCATAGGACAAGAGGTCCCAAATAAGATATAGTATACTGCATGTGCATAGAGCATAAACAAAATTTAGGTATTAGTTTGTCTTTGAATGCAACCTTTGCGAGCTCACCGTAAAAAAAAGGATAGCTGTTGATACATAAATTTTGATTAGGTTTTTTATTAGGCCTTTATTTATTTATTTCTTTAATTTTTGTTCTCTTTTTCGGATAATAAATAATAAATAATAAATAATAAATAAAACAACAAACAAACAAAAAAAGGAAAAGCAAAACAGAAAAGGTAGCGGCCCTGGGTTGGGCCTTCGCGCCCAGCCCCCTTTTTCTTCCCCTTCTCCTTCACACAAGCCCTAAGGCCCGAGCTTCGTGACCCGGCCTAGCTCTCTTCTCCTTCTTCCTCCTTCCCCTTTCTTCTTCCTCGACATTGCACCTCACGCTCATAGGCTAGCGATGCATGCAAGGATAGCGATGTCTACCTACGGTGCAGGCAATAGGAGCATGCCTTCAATGCAAAGTGTAGCACGCAAGTGGGAAGCTGAGATGACACTGGTCCGGCTGCACCAAGGGCGGTTGGAATGTTGAAAAACCACTAGTTGAACCACCACCCCTTGCCTATAAATAGAGGGCACCACCTCCGTTGATGATAGGAAGCAAGCTCAAAAACCTTCCCCCGAGAGACTTTAAGGGAAGATCGAAGAGCAAGCTAGGGAGGAGACAAGGTCGCAAGCTCAAATGATCTCCCTCTAAGAGACATTGGGGAGGTCGGCGGCGAGCGAGCCCAAGAAGGAGAGATGTCAAACGAGCCCATATTTGATTGTTTTAATCAGATTTGGGAGATAACACTACTTCATCGATGCCTCTGTTGTTGCCATTTCGCCATCCTCGATGACTATCATCGTGTCTGGGTCCCCGCCATGCCAGTCAACCCCGTCGTAGCACCAGCCTCGAGCCACCGTGGGATCCCAACATTATCATTGCACCAAGCCGCTGCTTCCTCGCCACCACTACTTATCACCCCATGAGTCCATTTCCCACGTTGACGCCGCACCTACAAACAAGTAATAGCATGGCTCATAGCATTGTCATCGTCGCTCCTCCCTCTCTAAACCCTAGCCGCCGACATCGCCTGTGTCGTCACTGCCGTCACCCCTTCCGTAAAGCCTTGATCTTAATCCTGATTGGCCTAATAAATCCATGTTGCTACTGCCGCATCATGCCCTCCAATTTGATGAACGACCAGCCACCGTTGTCCTCTGCGTCGTTGCTGTTGTCGACACCAAGCCGCCGCCCCAGCCCCTCCATCGATGCCGCAAATAGGGAGAGAGGGAGGAAGCATCGTGCCAAATCAAGCCTGGGTCGGACTCGACTCGTCATTCGGGTAGGGCTCGCGAAACTAGAGGCAGCCGAAAACTGGGTTAGAGTCGAGTCGAGTGCATCTCACTCGAGTAGGTTCTAGCCAGCCTAGACCATCACAAGCGGGCTGGTTATTTGTTAGGGTCGAGTGTTTCTGGGCCCGACTATTTTGGGCCTGGTAAAAGAGGAGAAGAAAACTCTAGGCCGAGCCATCATGGTAGGCCCATCCGATGAGCGACCCGGGTCAAGCCCAACTTGGGATCCGACCTAGGTCGCTAGTTTTGACCAATTGGGTCGAACCTAACTCGGGGATCCGACCCGGGTCGATTAATATAATAATAATAATAATAATAATAATAATAATAATAATAATAATAATAATAATAATAATAATTAATAATTTTCCAAAAAGGATCGGAGAAAAAAGGAAGTCATAGATGATTAACCGTATCTTTATGAAAAAAGCCAAAAAATGATTATAATAACAAGAAAGTAAATAACTTAAATAAAATCGCGAGAATTAAAAATAATGTAAAGAGCAAAGGCAATCATGAAGGTGGTATGAACTTGTATTATAAAGCTAAAAAGCTGAAATTATATGTATTGAATGAAGTTGGTAATCTTGTATGAAACTATGCATATGAAAAACTAACTTACTTTGAAACTAGGGGATACAAGGTAAGAGAGCTTGGAGATGGAAGAGATGAGGATGGAGATGAAAGAGAGGATGATTTATAAGTGAGAGAGAGAGAGAGAGAGAGAGAGAGAGAGAGAGAGAGAGAGAGAGAGAGGAGAGAAGAAGAAGAAGAAGAAGAAGAAGAAGAAGAAGAAGAAGAAGAAGAAGAAGAGAGAAATCTGGAAAATTTCGAGGTCCCCTTCTTCTATGTCGAGAGGGTGTATTTATAGGGGTGCTACAGTAAAAGTGCTACAGTGCTGAAAAAAATTCAAATGAACAACAAATGCTCATAATAAGAGTGAACAAAATATGTGTAAAAGTGAACGGTGTATGCTACAATGTATAGCCTTTGCGCCGCTCGTAACAGTGTCGGCATGTGATGTCTTGAATTTAATCTCTGTCTAGATTGTTTTGGCTTTGGTGGTGTATTGAGGGTTCCGGCAGTGGCTTTGTTTTTTCCCTATCTTTTTGTCTTTTTTTGATCTTGGCATATTGGTATCCTCGTAAAAATTCTCTTGTAAGAAAAATTAGGCAATGAATTTGAAAACCATTTATAAATTCAATGTCAAAATCGAATAAAAGTATGGCTTGCCATCTGGCAAAAATTTTTTTTGATGCAACATTTAAAACATCTTTAAAATATCTTTGGCTGATTTGCAATCAATTCTCAAGAGAAATTTTTGATTTAATAAATCTCCTTGGAATTTTGATATAGACAAAACTATAACAAGTATTTCTTTTTTGATTGTCGAATAATTTTGTTGAGTGGAATTCTAATGTTTTGATATAAATTGAATAACTTGTTTGTTGTTGTTATTGACTTGTTTGAGAATGCCGCTGTATCCTAATTCTGATGCGTTTGTTTCTACTATTTTGAAAGTGGAAGGATCAGCAAGATGTAAGCATGGTATATCTTTCACATGCAATTTTATTTGTTTGACAATGTCCGTATGGACAGAGGCCTATGGTGGAGGATCCTTTCTTAACCCTTTGATGTAAAGGTTTACAAAGGATATTTATATTGGGAAAGAAATCTAAAAATATAATTGAGACACCCAAAAACCTTTTGTAATTGAGTTTTTGTCTTTAATTTCATCCGGAATTTATCCAGTAAAAGAAATTGATCCTTCTATGGGAGTGATGGTGCTTAAATGGATGTAATGGCCTAAAAATCTAACCTTGGTCTTGAAGAGTGCAATTTTAGTAGGAGAGACTACAAGACTGTTTTGTATGATTATTTTTATGAAAGTAGATAAATGTTTGAAATGTCGTTTCTATATTGGAAGAGAATATTAGAACATTATCTATATAAACTATGATGTATTACCGAATAAAGATTGAAAATCTTGTTCATAATTCTTTGGAATTACGAAGGGGCATGTTTGAGGCCGAATGGCATAACATTCCATTCATATTGGCCTTTTCTAAAAAAATTCAAAAAATCAACAAATGCTTTTATGTCCAAAACTACAAGATTTTCTTCTATTATTTTGAATTCTAAATCTTCTTTTAAGAATTCAAGTTGATTTTCTTTTGTCTTTTATAAGGCAATTTATTTATGAAATAGAATGTTCTTGTAAAATATTTAAGGCTACTCTTTGTGGTTTTGTTATGAAGTTGAAGGTGATTTTTCTGTTTAGGCATGGGTTTCAATACCTTCATTAGTAACCGTAAAAAGGTTGTATTAGTTGTATGAAAGGAGTTCCAAGAATTACTTGTTGCCTCATATTTTTAACTAAAAGAAAAGAGGTTTTATAAGACATTTGGTCTTTTATTATTAGAGTTTCGGGTAACTTGTATTGTATATTTAGTTTGTCTCCTGAGGCTAATTTTAAGGATTTAGATGTTTTATCAAAGTATCTTGTTGGAACAAGGCCTTCCTTGATACAATTGAGGTCAGCCCCTATATCAAAGAGGCCGTTGTTTCAATAATATACTCATTATTGATTTTTATCTTTTAATATTTATTATCCATTTCCTAGATGTGATTTCTGTTAACAACATAAGAAAGGCTAGATTAGAGGTATCTGGGGTATTAGTGATTTTATTTTGGTCATCTAGTTTTGTTTTTCCTTTTATGACAAGAGACTATATATCGGAAATTTCTTGTTTCATTTCTGATTGGGTTTCTTTTAAGGCTTGTATTTCTAATTTTTGTTGTTTTATTTCGTTTTGGAGGTCATTAATATTTATAGGTCTAGACTATGGTTTTTTGTTTCTATTTAGAATGTCTTTAAGATTGTAGGAAGTACTAGGCTTGGAAGTAATATTCATACAAGAGCGTAGTCTATCTAAGTATTCTTTTTTGGTTTCAGGGTCAAGTATTTTGTCAGTAGTGTTGAGAAGGAATTCTTCTTCTTTTGTTAAGACGTTTATTTTAGGAATGGGTTTTCCTAGAGAAGCGTCTTCATATTCGGAATCTGAAGAGGATTCTATCTCATTAATCGAAGACCTTCTTCCTCAAGAAGTTTTTGTTTGTTATTTTCAGAATTAAATTCTTTATTAAGGAAAGCTTTGTTTGGCTCAAAATGTTTTTCTAAAACATTAAGCTCAGAATCTATCATTTGCGAATAAGTAGGAGAATGATGAGGAGAATCTGTATTTTTTAGGACTGGTTCAGGTTGGTTTTGTTGGTAAATTGGCCTAGAAATCGTTGATCTATTATTTAAACCACTAATTTCAGGTTCAAGAGATAACTCATTATTACTTCTACTGGTGGAAGGAGGTAAATGTGTTGTATCACGTGTGGGAGTGTCTCTATGCACAATAGGAGGATGAGTGTTTCTATGAGTACTAGGAGGAATTGTGATTATAGGAGGAAGATTAGGATTAAGATCTATGGACCTTGTATAGGAATTATGAAAAGAAGGACTAGATCTAGAATCGAAAGATCTTCTAGGAAATTTAATGGTCACTCTTCCTTCTGGATGTTGAATGAGATTAGTCGGATCTGTATTTTGAACGACCTATTGGGGAATTTGGTTTTCTAATTCCCATTGTTCTAGTAAAGTAACCTGGTTCCAATTAATAGACCTAGGAATGGTTGTATTTGCTCTAGAAATGTCAGTTTGGAGGAGAAGTGTTTCTCCTCGAGGGCTATGTTTAAAAGCATTTTCTCCAAAAGCGGAAGACATTTTACAAAAAGATGTTTTAAATGTTGCATCAAAACAAATTTTTGCCAAATGGCAAACCATACTTTCAGTACTCGATTTTGACATTGAATTTATAAATGGTTCTTCAAATTCATTGCATGATTTTCTTACAAGAGAATTTTTACAAGGGATACCAATATGCCAAGATCCAAAAAACACAAAGACAAAGGCAAAGGCAAAGCCACTGCCGAACCCTCCAATACACCACCAAAGCTGAAAGGCTTAACATCTGTCAAATGAGAAAAAGGACCCTCTTGGTGGGAAAGAAAAAAGGTTGTGTTTCCCACAAATTGCATGGAAAACCTCATCCACAAAACTCAAAAATCCAAAAACCACAGTCTTAGGGTTTAAACAAGATTAAGTACTAGAAGGGCATTTTATTGATTAACTCAGTTTCATATAGATCTGTAATCATCTAAGGCCCCAAACCTTTATGTTTCTATTATTATTATTATTATTATTATTATTATTATTATTATTATTATTATTATTATTATTATTATTATTATAAAATAATAATAATAATTTATTTTCAAAAATCAGAAAAATGGCAAAAAAAAAAAAAAAAAGAAGCCAAAAATGATTTATATTTTCAGAAAAAGATCAAAAAAATCAACAAATGCTTTTAGTAAAAAATTTCTCCCACACTTCGGGTTTAAACAAGATTAAGGGTTTCTAATCGACCCACTCTAAATTGATTAGTGGCGATTCCTTAACATATAGATAAAAAAAAAAATATCAAACTACTAAGTCATGAATTGGTGAACTTGGGAGAGCCCGGGCTAAGCCTAATTGACCTAGCCGAACCATTAGCCTCCGCAGTGCCCGTCCCTAATCGAGCACCAAAAAAGAGGTCGTGACATGGCTAATGATCTCGCACCAACCTCAAGGGAGCCTCATCAACCCTTGGTAACTCTTAATCTTGTCATGGCTAGATGAGGCTCAACCTCACGAGATCTAGGCGAGGCCTAGCGAGGTCCAGCTTCACCAGGAGGCCCCCTAGGGCAACAAGGTCACTAACTCCCTTTTCTAGATGGTCATTGGCCATTGCTAAGGCTCCACTACCGGCTAGAGGAGAAAGAAGAGGGGAGGAAAAAAAGAAAAAGAAAAAAAATTCAAAAGAATTAAAGAAATCTCAAAAAAATATCAAAAAACTAAAATGAATTATACATATGTTGAGAGTGTTTTGGAGAAGTACGGTATCCTAGCGAAGGACGTTTTTTTAAGGTATGTGCTAGAATTGCCTTCCATCCCTAGTCATAAAAAAATTCAAGGGTTGCAGCAAATACATTCTTCTTCTTTTTCTCTTCTAAGAATATAATTTTTATATAGTAAGCAAACGCATTTGGGTACTTAGAAACTCATCCAATAAATAGAAATAAAAAAAAAAAAATTTTCAGAAATAGAAATTGTTCTTATGAACAAAAATATTATCAAACGCACTCTTAAGGACTCGATTGAATAAATTGCAAAAGTTTAGAGATTATCAATGGCTATATTAAACAAAATTCTAATGAAAACTTGTATATTAGACATAATTTCATACTTTTCCCATCTTCTCATGTTTCCAAATGATGCAGCCCAACATTGTTTCAATATATTAAATGTTAATTCTCTTGAAGCAACCGCATTTCAAAAACGAGTAGGGAATTGAAAATAGAAACTTGTCTTCATTTTTGGTTTTAAATAAAGTAAAATTTGAAATTAAAAGGAAAATTATCAAAGAAGTGCTAAATTTATTTCAAATTTTTTTCAATTGAGTCATAAACCTTTTAATGGTATCAATTGAATCATAAATATTTTCACATTTTATCAATTGAATTTATTAAGCCAAATTTCATGGGAAATTGCCGATATAGATGAACCATCTTATGTGCCACAACCACTACTAACATGGACATTTTTAAGTAATATTTAGATAATTTTGAATTTTTTATATATATTTTTCATTTTCTTTACTTTTTTCTTTTGATTTTTGGAGTGAGGGTAGGTAGCCATCGTTGGTATTGTGTGAGGGCTCGTGTGCCCTTGCATTGCTTGGCGAGGGTGTTGTGACCCTTGCCCAAGCCCTCAATGGCCATATTGAGGGTGCCACGACCCTCTAGGTGAGGATCATGATGTCTCGATTTGGCAATTATGGCACCCTTGCTAGCCATAGGGAGGGTGTTGTGGTCCTCACCAGCCAGCCAAGGAGGGTGTTGTGGTCCTTAGTCTTTAAAAAAAAAAAAAAGAAGTAAAGAAAAGAAAAAAAGAAACCATAAAAATTATAAAAATTCAAAAATCATTATGATATTATTAAAGATATCCATGTTAGCATTAGTTTTGACATGTAGGATAATCGGTGTCTATGTCAATAATTTCCAATTAAAATTGTTCGAATAGATTAAATTGGTAAAATGTAAAAAAGTTTAAAATTTAATTACCATAATATAACAATGTTTATGATTGAATTGACAATAGTGCAATAGGTTTATAACTTTTTTGGCACTTTTCCTTGAAATGAAACATTTCAAAAGATGAGGTATAGTGCCTCTTTATTTGCAACTTTATTCAATTGGAAGGAAGGAATACTAGCGATTGCAAATAACAAAAATAAAAATAAAAAGCAAAAGTAGAGAATAATACAATGTAAATCAACTATTGGCGCGAAGCCCAGTCCATCGACACATACAAATGCTGAGCATGGTCTTGCAATTTGGGCTCTTAATAGAACCCCAATTAATAGAGTTGAGTGTGACTGGTAAGCAAGAGACATGGCATGGCTTATGAAAACCAAAATGGGCTTGTAGGACCAACATCCCAATTTCAAAAGGACGAGCTTCAGAACCGCAACATCAAAACAAAAAGAAGATGACATTAACCACACGGGTCAATTACTCTCAGAAGAATTACCTGGATTAGTGAGCTTTAATTTTCTTTTAATATCTGCTGTTAACATGAGATCCTCACAAATTTGTAAAATGGGGTTATTGAGAGAGGCCACTTTACCAACACATATTGGTCAGGCACTTAAAACCAACTCAAAAAAGATCAATCTATCGCTGAACGTTGTATGAATGATCATTTATATTGAACTTTACGATGTAGTTTAGTGGGAAAATCATAACACTTAAATTAGCAAAGAGAAAATGGGATTAGGGTTTACATGGAAAAAAAAGTTGAAGGAACAACCTGTTAAATAGAATGATACTTGCACCGGCCAAGGAAAGGAAAGTTTAGGACACTCGCATGACTTTGTTGCTTGCTTTGTCAAACATGAGCAAATTAATCACTGAATTCTGTTGTGTGAGACGGAGTTATGGCATGGTGGGTACCCTTGTCCTTGTTGGAGTATTAATATGTAATAGGTATGTATTATATGTTCTTTATATAATTACATCTCTATTTGTTCTCTGATTAATCGCTCTTTTATATACAAAGCAAGCCAACCTATTTAGGGTTAAACCACCGTAGATATTCCATCTTTATTCTCTCTCTTACTCTAAAGATCAATAGTACAGAGGTAGAGGTCTATCACAGATTATGCATGTTCTCTTTTCTTATAAGTGTAAATTGTTTTGTGTTTTGTTTGCATGTAAAGTGAAAAAACTTTGTTCAATGTGACGTAGATGTTGGAAATTTTCTATAATATGGTCTTACATTAATTAATTAATTTTCTATTTTAAATAATCGGGTTAATGTATATTTCAATATTTGTTGAACCCTATAATGATCTTATTGAATTGGGTATTAGCATCTATTAATAACGAGCCTAGTTGAGCAACAAAGTGTAGGCAATTGTGTTTAACTGAAACTCATAATGGGAAGGGCCCGATTGACACGTTGTTGATTAGGGTTTGTTAGGTCTTCTTTAGCCTATAAAAGGGTAGGTTATACCTATCAGTTGCTTTAATCCCATTGAAAGCTGTTATATCAAAATAGGTCATAGAGAGGAAAATCTGGTATTTTGATAGATTTCTAATTATCAGAGTGATCTATTTTTCTTCAAGTGAAGTAATGGCTCAAATGGATACACTTTAATTCCGTTGTGCTTATTGATCTCGGTGTTTTACAATCATATATGGATCCGATTCTTCCTAATTGATTAGTTGTTTATGTGCATAATTTTCTACATGTGATATCAAAGCTAATCATATATGATTGTAGAACCCAAAAAAATTTTATGAACAAAATTCGTAATTTTTCTCTTTGAGCCAAATATGGGTGTTATTTTTTTCATGTGGATTTTTTTGATCAATTAATTCTGAAACCATAGGGTTTTTGTTTTACATGTCAAGATCTTTGCAACTATATATAATTTGTATAATTTCATTAAGAATTGAGTGAGAATTTTAAATTTGAAATTTTAGGGTTTATACATAAAATAAAATAAAAAAAGTTCTAAAATTTGAAGTTACATTCTGCCTTCTCTTCCTCCCGCTTTGTGCTTCAGTGCAATTGGGCGTATGGGGTTTCTGTGCATTCACATTAGGTTCTTGTGCCTCCTTCCTTTTCTTGGATTGCCGCTTTACTTGGTGGACCGAGATTATGAGTCAATTGATCCTCGTACGTAATGGGAGATGCTTATGATGTGCTTTTTGAGGTTTTTGTTGGTATAGAGTCGAGATTTGTGCCCTATTTTTGTTGATTATGGTTATTTCTATATTAAGTAGTTAGTGAGTTGCTGAAGGTTTGGGGCTATGGCTCCCACTTGTAGAATTGAGTCCATCTCGTTTCGATGCATGAAAGAAGATGAAGGAAAACGAAAAAGAAAGAGAACGAAGGGGAAATTTTTCTTTGTATTACTATATCTCTAAACACAATGTACAGAGCGAGTATTATAATACAAATTGTATGTAAAGAAAATGCAACGATATGATATACAAAATTAGATTTGATATTAATTGATCTCGACTTATCCAATAATATCCGAAGGATTCTTGTAAATATTCTTGCGTATCTTCAACACTCCCCCTCAAGCTGGTGGCTTATAGATATCCAAAACGTCTAGCTTGCTCAAAAGATACGCATGCTGTCTTTGACATAAAGGCTTGGTGAAGACATCCGCTAGTTGTTCTTCTGTTCCAATCCCCCATGTCTCGATCATTCCTTGTTGGATCTTTTCTCAAGTGAAGTGACAGTCCATTTCTATGTGTTTTGTTCTCTCATGTACAATAGGGTTTGACGCAAGTTTGAGGGCTACATCATTGTCACAAAATAATTTGATCGGTCCTCTAACATGTACCCCAAGATCCTGAAGTAATCCTCGTAACCACACTATTTCACAAGTAGTTTTGTCCATGGCACGATATTCTGCCTCTGCTAAGGATAATGAAATGGTTGGTTGCTTCTTTGTCTTCCAGGAAAGTAAAGAATGCCCCAATTTAATACAGAAACCGGTTATGGATCTTCTACTCATTAGACGGGTCGCATAATCCACATCACGATATGTAATCATCCTCATATCGCACTTCCTGAAAAAGAGAATCTCGAGTCCTGGACAACTCTTCAAGTATTTCACCACTTTAAGTACAGCATTCATATGAGATTTCTTTGGTTTGTGCATAAATTGACTAAGCGTTTGGACTACAAAACTTATGTCTAGCCTGGTCCTAGTCAAATATATAAGCTTCCCAACAAGTTTCTGATATCCCAATGGATCTTTGAGTATAGGATTAGTCTCTTGAGATAGACCAGCATCATAATCTGCCATAGTTAGCTTGATATTTTGCTCAATTGGAATTACAGCTGGCTTACATCTCGATAGACCTACTTTCGATATAATCTCCAGTGCAAATTTTCTCTAGTTAAGAAAAATCCCTTGGTTTGATCGTGCAATTTCGATTCCAAGGAAATACTTTGGCAATCCTAGATCTTTAATATGGAATGTAGAATGCAAATAGTTCTTGAAATCTTTGATAGCTACTTCATCATTGCCCATAATAAGTATATCATCTATATATATCATCAAGTAGATAGATAACGTACCTTTAGTCCATGTAAAAACAGCATAATCAAACCTAGATTGTTGAAAACCAGCAAATATTAGTGACTCAACAAACTTTGCATACCACTATCTTGAAGTTTGCCCATACAAGGATTTACGAAGACGACATACTTTATTCTCCCCCTGTCTCCGTAAACCTTGTGGCACTTCCATATAAATTTCCTCATCCAAATTGCCATGCAAGAAGGCATTGTTGACATCCATCTAATGCAACGACCAATCCTGAAATGCCGCTACCGAAAGAAATGAGTGGATGATAACATCTTTGGCTACGGGAGAAAATGTTTCATGATAGTCAAAACCTTCCCATTGTGTGAAACCCTTAGCCACTAATCGGGCTTTGTATATCTCGATGGATCCATCTGCATGATATTTGATCTTGTATACCCATTTGCATCCAATGGCTTTGTGATGCGGAGGTAGTGTGACAAGATCCCATGTTTGAATTATCCATTAAGGCCTTTAACTCCACCTCCATATCCTTCTACCAGCGCGGATTAGTGCTTGCCTCATCAAAATTTGATGGTTCTCGCCCATTGGAGATGCGGGTAATGCAACACCTATGTTTTGGAGAAAGTCTATCAAAGGAAACATAGGAGGCAAATGGAAATAAAATACCTAGTAAATTCCTAACCCCACATATGTAGTCTTTGGTCCAAATAGGTGGACATGTGGTATGTCCGGATCACCTTGGCGCATCATTCTCTAATGGTGAGTGAGTATCTGAATTGTCAACAATACTCGAATCTTGGGGAGCGACTTCTTCCGAGCATTGATCTTTCACTTCCATCAAGGGTGTCATGTCTGCAGCTAATGTAGAAGAGGTCCTTATATCTGCTGATGAGCGAAATAGAATATATCATGGATCTTCCATGGTCTCCTCTATGTGAGAAGTATGGGAATGCTCATCTCTACTTGTCCTTAATTCCGAAGCAGCAAAAGGAAAAATATTTTCCTGGAATGAAACGTCCTTCTAACTGAAAATTCTCCTATGGAAGGATCAAATACCTTGTATCCCTTCTGTAGACTGGGATATCCCATAAAGATGCAGCGACAAGCATGAGGACCCATCTTATCTCTAGGTCCCACTACTGTGGCATAGCATAGACATCCAAAAATCTTCAAATGACCTAGATCTAGTTTCTTTCCAAAAAGCATCTCGTAGGGGGTTCGCTCATCAAGGATCTTAGTGGGCATACGGTTTATCAAATAAGTGGCAGTCAAGACACAATCTCCCCAAAAATTGTTTGGAACAAAAGCTTGCAATTTCAAGGCCCGTGCAACTTTTAATAGGTGATGATGCTTCCGTTCCACCACCCCATTTTGTTGTGGTGTATAGGTACATGTATTCTCATGTAATATTCCTTGTGATGAGAATAGAGCAGCACATTCATGATTGAAGAATTCACTTCCATTGTCTGTTCATATTTTTTGGACAGTTTTCCCAAATTAGGTTCTTGACAAGGAAAGGAAAGTCTTTAAATGAGACAAAACTTGACCCTTAGTTTGCATGAGAAAAATCCAAATGACTCTGGAATAATCATCCACAATGGTAAGAAAGAATCGAGATCCATCATGATTTAATGTATGGTATGGCCCCAAGACATCAATATGCAACAAGGAAAAAATATTACTTGAACGATTTTGACTTAATGGGAAAGGAGTTCGCGATTGTTTCGCAAGTGGACAAATAGGACATTGAGGATAGGGAAAGGAAGAACTGTGACCCAATCTGGAATGCAAAAGGAAATTCTTGTCATTGGTAGTCAAATTACACAATGATTGTTTTATTACAAGAGAATAAATCAAGATTTTTTGGTGGACTTTTCCAGAAAAATAATTCTTCAAAGAGATTATCCCAGCCTATTAGTTTCCCAGTTGAAAGGACCTAAAATAGACAGATATAAGCATTGAAAAATACTTGGCATGAATTTTCCTTACAGGCTCTAGACACAAATATAAGATTAAATTGGAAATCTGGAATATAAAGGACATTTGTGAGAATAATCTAGGGGCTAAGAGTGATTGTCCCAGTTAAAGTGACATGAGTAATATTGCCATTTGGTAGTTGCACAGTAACAGGATTATCTAGATTCTCATGAATATCAGAAAATAATCCCTTATTGCATGCAATATGGTCATTTGCTCCCGAGTTAATAATCCAGGTATTTTTTGATATAGTATTTATCAGACAATGATAAATACCTGTAAAGCTACTTCCCCTTTTAGGAGCCTCCAATTTTTGTAAAGCTTGCATCAATTGTTGATACTCTCCATGTGTGATGGGTTGATTTATATTTGTTGATGTTATAAGTTGGTAAGTTGCAATTGAAATTTCATTTCCCTTCCTTTTAGGTTTGCTATGTAGTTTCCAACAATTGTCAACTGTGTGGTGGGGCCGTTTGCAAAAATCACAAAATAACTTCCCTTTATTTTTAAAATTCAACCCATAAGTTTTCGGAAATTAGGATCGTTGTATGCCTTTGATCCGAGAGCATCTCCACCATTCAAATCAGCCGAGTACCGCATGCCTTTCAAACCATCAGATCACTGGGCTCGATCTTGACCGTCCATCGTAGAACTTTTAAAAGGTCCCTTCGGCTCGCAAACCCTAGCGCCCCCTTTGGCTCCCCAACCCTAGTGACATTGATTCTCCCCATTTCTCTAGGGCTTTCTGCCCTTTCTCGATTCTTGCCACTAGTGCTAGGGTTTCGAAGGTTTTGCCATCGGACGTGGTGAGTCATTGATTTTCTTCCTGCACCGCGAGTTGAAAAATCCGGCCAAGGGGAGGAGCTGGTTCCATGGCCAAAATTTGTGATTTGAAATGGAGGTAAGATTCATTGAGAATCAACAAAAATGAGTATCTTTCTCTCTATCTTTCATTGCCTTGTATTGTTGGAGGGTTGCCTCAGGTCCTTCGATTCTCTCTTTTGCCGCTTCCAACTTGTTCCAAAGGGCTGAAAGTTTGTTGAAGCATGTTGTTACAAACATGTTCCTTGCTTTAGTTCATTGAGAGCTTGGTGTAACGAAAAAATCTTCGCTCGATTGAGTTTCTTGTACATCTCTATAATATTCTCCCAAATTGTTTCCAAGTCTTCTGTGGGAGGTAAATTGATTGCGATTTTTGGACTGATGCAATTGCCTATCCACGTTCTCACCTATTGATTGCATTTTTCCACTGTTGCCCCATTTTCTCGTCGGTTAGAATCAGAATAGTTCCTTCAATAAAACCTTCTTTATTCATTCGTGATGAGGGCTCACTGAAACTCCCGTGCCCAGCTCGAGTAATTTTTGGTCCTGTGAGAGGGTGGTTGATGAGCCACAACTTCAGCCCGTCGGAATTGGAGACAAACAGTGCGTCGCCGGATTCTGGGTGACCCATGGTAGCCGCCATGGAGATCGGCAAGAAACCGGGTGGAAATGCCAAGTAGGGATTTGTTGGCTGACTCGGATTGAAACTACCTCGAGTTCCCGCATTTGAATCGCCTGACCCGTTAGGGTTTTCACTCACATTGGAAGACTCGATTGTTTCTAAATGGCCCGCCCTGCTTGTGGCTGGTGGGCCGTCTTAAATCTGTCATCCGGAAAAAGAAATATTTGGGCTTGGCCCATAATACATAGGTATCGGTACCCACTAGTAGGAAGCCCTCGAAGTGGGCTGCCCCAAATTGGGTTGCCATGGAAAAAATTGCCCCATTGTGGGCTGATCAGTTTGACCTGTGATGTTCTGCACAAGATCTTGTGCTTCTAAGGTTGCTATATCCATAGGTATATAAATATCCAAAGGATTCTTGTAAATATTCTTGTGTATCTTCAACAATGCATACATGAAGGAGGCTCCGTAGGATGAATTGTGGACTCGTGAAGTTCGTGTTTTTTTTTTTGTTATTATTATTATTCAAGATTGGATTTTGGAGCTATTTTGAGCTGTCAAATCCTAAAACTTATAATATATATATCAAGCAAGCAAAGTATCCGTAATTCTCATGTCCTGATTCTTACTCTTGATTTCGGTTCCTTGGACCTTCGATAGCAGCAATATTTGACCTTCTTGTGGATAAGCACTGTCGCTCACAATCCGTTTTGCTGACCCAAGGCCGCAAAATGACCCATATTAGACACCATAAAGGATAAATCGGCACTAAACCTTATATAAATTTATATGCTTTCAGATGAGAAGCATACGAATAAAGAAAAAAAAAGTGTAAAACTCAGCCAATGAAAATTGATAGATCTTTAGGACTACGTAGTTCTCATTAGCCTAAGTCTAGGCTAGGCTCATCACTAATAGCAAACAGAAATCCATAGTTCAAGTTTGCATAAGTAAAAACCTGATGCGAAAATCCTCCGTTGAGCTGCCTCTGGTCTATTTTAGATAGAACAGCAAAGTTAATGTAGATATTGCAGCAGCTACGGTTGATATATTGTTGCAATTGACCATTACATATGGAGGCTGAACGATGCTTCAGCATTACTATGTAAATTACTGATTTCTTCCGAACTAAACTTCCTTTTCCTTTTAAATTTTGCTCGAGGAGGAAATGCCTGTTTGATGATGGTTTTTTTTCTTTTTTTTTTAAGTATAGCTTGGTTAGGGTTTTTTTTTTTTTTTTTTTTTTCGTGCCTAGATGATGTCGCTCAACGCCAGATACGTCGTGCTCAAGCATCCCTGGTCTTTTAGTGCGATGCGTAGCTACCTGGCTCATCCTAACTACGGTTCAACAAGAACTGATTGCCATACATTTTTGAAGCAGGTGGTTTGGGCTCATTTACTACTAGCGGCAGGTGTGTGGTGCCTCTTTATATAGGCTTTGTTTAGAAACTACATATGGAGTAGAATACTGGTTGGAGTGCTTGAATAAGAATCACTCAAATTGTGTGTGGTTGTTTTTGTTCTTTTAGGAGTGCACAAGGCTAAATTAGGTTAGAAATATATGATGGATAAAGAATGAGCCAGCACCAAAAATTTCTGTAAATCCCTTTCGTGGTAAATAGTATTATTTAAAGTGCTTTGTAAGACTTCATTATTTGATTGCAGTATTTGGTCAACTCAAGGAATCATATGCCTTGGAGTATATATATGTTACACTTTGGAGTTGCTTGGCACCACCTACATCCTCCTCTAGGGCATTTGTGTTGCCATTCCGTGTTGTTTGTGGAAAGTTAGAGGATGATCTTGAATTTTGCAGCCTTTGCTGAAGGAAATACCAGAAGTGTGAGTTAAAATTGGTGGGATCACTTAATTCACCCTCGAGTGTTCATCTTAATACATTATTTCTTTCAGTTCTAGCCAAAGATGGGGCCAAATGACCAGAAGTTCTTGCAGCTTGTGCGTTTTGATTTTTGGTTTGGATTCTAACAATTGTTCCATTAACAATTGCAAGTAGAATTCATGAAAAATGCTTTGGTCAATAATTCAATCTGTACATAACAAATTTCTTCCCAAATTCTTCGATGGTCAGTAACATGCGGGGATTCTTCAATGCATTTATCTCTCATCTTTGTACTATCAATGTCATTTCTTTTGAGTTCTAAGATTCTTCTGTATAGATATGACCAATGAAGGACATTAATTCTTAATTGGAAAAGACAAATTCTCTTGAATAAGAAAAAAATTGTGGCAAAAATTATTGATTGATAAATGAAATATGTTCTTGGGAAGCACATATTGTAAAGTGCTCATATTGTTAGATGAATTTTGGGCATTGATTAAATGGAACATTATTTAGAAATTTTATTGAGTTCCCTATTGATAAAAATTAGTATATACAATTACTCGTTCAAAGGAGGTTATTGTGTATATTAATTTGGCAAAAAGCATGAAGATTAATTCCCATATTTAAGAGATGGGGATGTATAATTGAAAAATATTTATCTGTCCAAAGGGGATTGATCCTTGACAATTATATGTAATTCTCCTTGTTGTTACTTTATAAACTTCATACTGTGGAAAATAATTGTGCATTATACACTTTGCCCAAAATGGAGTTTATAATGTACTAAATTATTTTTGTTGAATTGCTTATTGCCCATAATTGATCTTATTGCATTATGTGTGACAAATAGTTACTTTTACTGTCAACAACAATAATGCCATAATTAAAATATTAACTTGATCAAATATTAGATTGTTAAAGACTTGGTCAAAAAGGGAGACATTGTGATTGAGAATATTATAACTGAGTTCATGTTGGCTTATCCTTTAAGAAAAGACTTATGACTCATTTTGTTTAAAGAACATGTAAAGAATATGAGTGTTTTAGATTTTTTTTTTTTTATTTCTTTTGTTAGTGAGAGTTATATAATTTGTATTTCTGGATATTACAGTTATATACAGACTGTTAATGCTTTTATGATGTCTATTAAAGCATTTATTTTCAATGATTGTTGTTATTGATTCTATTGTTATCATTTCTCTTGTTGACTGAGAAATGAAAGTATAAAATAGTATCTCTAAACAAATTTTAGTTTAAAGATGACCGAATGTCACTGATTATGAGATCTCATGTTAGATTGTGACATAATCATGCAATTTCATGTTGTTGAGAAATTGCATTGAGAATCAATAAGAAATAGTGTATATTTTGATCACATGTTGGCATTATTTTTTACTACACTACTAGGCCAATGATCTATGAAAATATAAAGCTTATTATATGTGATTATGGAATGCCATATAGTCCTATACTGGGGTTATATAGGATTGGATTGGTTTTTGAGATACTATTATTGGAATATTTTTTTAAAGTTGTGACCACATAAAACAAAATTTGTCATTTTCAATATAAAAATAAGTTAATTAATGTAGCCCAAGTGGGAAAATGTTGAAATTTTTTATAATATGAGTTTACATTATTAATTAATTTTCTATTTTTAATAATCAGGTTAATGGATTTTCCAATATTTGTTGAACCCTACAGTGATCTTATTAAATTTGGTATTGGCATTTATTGATAACGGGCCTAGTTGAGCAACAAATTGTAGGCAATTGTGTTAACTGAAGCCCGTAATGGGAAAGACCCAATTAACACACTGTTGATTAGGGTTTGCAAGGTCCCCTCTATGGCTTATAAAAGGGTAGGTTATACCTATCAATTACTTTAATCCCATTGAAAATTATATCAAAATAGGTCATAGAGAGGAAGATTTGGTATTCCGATAAATCTCTAATTATCAGAGTAGTATATTTTTCTTCAAGTAAAGTAATGGCTCAAATAGATACGCTTTAACTCCGTTATGCTTATTGATCTCAGTGTTTTACGCTGATATATGGATCCGATTCTTCCTGATTTATTAGTTGTTTATGTGCATAATTTTCTACGGTAGAACTTAATACTATTAATCAGTTTAGTGTTCTTGTCCAAATAGCAACACAATACGAAGATGACAAACGTACCCACTTCAAGAATGAAAATACCTTACTGTAATCTTTTGGTGTCACCGCAGCAGCGGCACGATGACTTAATATGAGCATCAACTTGACGAAATCTTTCCATTTGCATCACAACTTTTAAGATTAGACGAAGCTGCTGGGAATTAGATTAGACGATCCGTGAATGTGTTATATTAACATCCCTGGATGTCTTCATTTAAGTTCTAAATAAAAGGAGAATATGAACAAATATTCATTTTTCTTGTATGAACATCATTCTGTACCATCTTTTAGGGGGAATACATGATAGTCTTTCACACTAAACCTAGAAACCCTCCTTAATTTCTTTTAAGTGGAATTCATATTTCTTTTTATTTCTGTAATTTTTGGGAGTTCAACGTTGGTCCTTAGCTATTGCACTAAATAACCATATAAAGCTAAGAGACAATGCTGAAAACCCAAACTCACGATAATTAATGATAAATACATGACGACTCAAAGAAATTGTGTATAATCATTATTAGAGGATCGTCGTCAACGAACTTTTTTTTTTTTTTTTGTATAAACGTTACTCTATTATAAATTGTCTATGCTTGTGTGGTTTCGTCGTGGGAGGCTGACCTTTTTTAAGGATCAAACCCTAGCTAGGAGCAGCTGATACACTCGTGATAGTCAAATTGAATCTTTTCTTCATTTCTTCCCCTCGAACGGGGATAACATTAAAATTAAGAGAATCAATACAAAACATGAAACAATAGAAATCCTGTGGGGGAAAGATGTCCTCGGATACTTCTTTCCAACCTTTATTAATCGACAATGAAAGAAAGTTGCACCGAAATCTCTTTAGTTTTGTTAAGATAGAGGGCACCGTTGCTGCTTCCTCTGTCCAATGGTAAGATACAATTAAGGTTTATGTAATTTCATGAACCATAATCAAGATATATGGTATTTTATTTCCAGAATATGAAGGCGTGTTTATATTTGGCTGGAAATATCAACGCACTGGTTCATGATTCCCTTTGCGGAAGGAGCGGACGGTCCTGTTAAGTTGTATCTCAAGTTTAAACCGTGTAAGGAACCCGACCCGTTGAAAGATTTTGATTTATTTAAAATCTTGGTGTGCATCTTCTCACCTTGCGCCAATCCGGATTATTCGGGCGCAGGGAGTTGATCTTTATCTTCGACCGGTTTGACTTCTTGGGTTTGCTTGTCTTGAATACAAGAAGGAAGCCACTAGAGGACAAAGAATGGGCACGCATATTCTATAATATGAATGAGCTTGCTTGGTGGGTTTGGGTCAAAAAGAGGTAAAGTTGTTGATTGTTAAGATCTAAATTTTGTCTAAATATTTATGATAAAAATTGTATAAAAAATCAAAGACCAATTTGGCCCTAATAAATAAATAAATAAATAAATATTTGTTCGCATCACCTGGGTATTAATATCATTAGCATCTACTAAATTGTTTTCTTTTTCTTTTCCCTTGTTTTACCTTATTTTTTTGATAATATTTTTTAAATAAAATATTTTTATATTAAAAAAATGATGAGCCTATGGAGTTGGGCCTTTGTGCCCAGTGCCCCCCATTCTTTCTTCCTCCCACGAGCCCAAGGCCCATTCCCTTTTGTTCTTTTTTGGCCTGACCCCCCCCCTTTCTCCTTCCTCTTTCTCCTTCCTCTGCCACTCGCGCACGCCCTACCAAGGCAGCCGATGATGGAGGGGAGCAGGCCTCTGTGGAAAAGGTGGGAGCTAACACCAACTCAACCGATGGGGAGAGGCTGGTCGGTGCACCAAAGATCGGCAGTCGAGGCTCCTTCGTTGACTGACCTCTCGCCTATAAAAGGAGGGGAGGCCGAAGATAGAAAGACACGAAGAGAGAGAGAGAGAGAGAGAGAGAGATCCAAGGTGATCAAACCTCATGTGGCCAACCTGCCACCAACCGCCGCCCCGTCATCGCGTCTGTTGGTCCCTCAACGAAGAGCTGCTACCCATCCTGACGTCGTTTTCATCGAGCTGCTATTCGTCGCATGGATCAGAGCCGAGTTGACGGCTGTGAACTGAGCTTCGCGTTGCCTGTTCTCTGTCGACCCTGCCACTGCTGCCCACCACCCACACGTCAAGCACTAGTAAGCCAGGGCTCTGGTTTAGCCTTGTTTGACCATGTCACGCTGGAGCTCGTGGCTGTCCAACTCATGCGAGCTCTGACCCCGGCCGTTCTCCATTAGGCTTCTCCAGTTGAGGCTCGATGCTTGCCTTGAGTCCCGTTGTGATTTTGAGCCTTAGTGGGTTTGTTTTTGTTCCTTTTAGCTGGCCAACTGTTCAATGAATTGCCCCAAAGAGTTGCTTTTCGAATCACTTCGTTCAATGGGCTCGATTGGAGTTGTAGTGATCTGTAATGATGGTCAGTGGCGGTGGCTGGTTGAGTGGTGGCTAAGTTTAACCCGAGCATGTGAAACAGCGCTGTGGCTTACGCGTAGCCGGGCAATGCCGTTCATCTCGGTCCTCGCAGCCGCAGCCAAATGAGGGCACATCCAAAGTCGGGTCGGTCAGGTCAAGCGCGTGACTGGCTGAGTCTAAGGTTTGTATCTCGGGATGGGCTCACATACTTATAATGGGGCGGTTTGTTTGTTTTAAAAAAAAAAAAATCGTGGGCTAGGCTTGGCTTATTTTTAAATGGGCATAAAGTATTTTTTAAAAAGGGTTCGAGGCCAGGCTCATGGTTCAGACCAATTTGGGTTGGGGGCAAGTGATTGGCTCAGTCCCAACCCAGGAATATAACCTCAGGCCATTTTTATAATAATAATATTTTAATAATAAAAATAAAAATAAAAAAATATATAAAAATAATGAAAATTCCAAAAAAATTATATTTTCCAAAAGATTAGAAAAATTCAAAAATCCTTTTTTATTTTTCAAAAATAGAAAAGACCAAAAAAAATATGATTTTTGATTAGTTTTCTCCGTAAATGCATAGAAAACCCTTGAAAAATCCAAAAAAAGAAATCTTGTTTAACCTCTTGGAAGTAAATATTGACTTTTTTCCTGCATTCCAATTTTGTCTTTGTGATGCATGGATTTCTATTTCCTCAGTCTGAATAGGAATTGAATCCTAGAATTCGTGATTGGTATAAAATGATGCATAAATGCTTTACTTAATGTTTAAACAATATTAGGTACTGAAAGGGCATTAGTGATTAACTAGTGTAAGCAAATCCTCGATCCTAATTTTTCTGGTTGTGTAGGAGTAAAGTATTTCTCCCGATATTTCACTTGGATTTCTAATCGACCCACCTAAAATCGATTAGTGGTGACTCTTATTTGAAATTAACTTACGGGTTAAAAACTTAGACCATAAGACGTGAATTGGTGGGTTTAGAAGAGTCCGGGCTAAACCTAATACTTAGCGAGCCATTAGCCTATGCACACACCTGCGCATATGTGGGCGCCGAAAAGGGAGGTCACGACAACTTGGCGACTTCGTTAGGAACAGATTTTTGTGGACTTAGGCCTTTTTGTCTTGTTTAAATGTTTCACTAACTTTTTTTTTTTTTTTAGGTTGGTGGGTTAAAGGTAAGCATTGATTTTGTTAAAGTAAATTTTATATATAAATTGTTGTACATGCTTTAATATTTTAGCACTACACGTGGCACACACAACCCGGCCATTGGACCTAGGCTGCCACATGATACTTTAGAATGGTGTTAAGAAAGATACAACTTTGAACGCGAGACCGTGATGTAAAGGTTGCCTTTTTTTTTTCTCAAAATTCTTTAGGTAGAGTTGAGGTTAGGAGGACCTGATGCTAACGTGAGACTATGACAGTCAAATCACCTCTTAACTTCACCAAGCCTTTTTTAGTTAGAAATTGAATTGCACATATTATGCACATGTCTGTGTGATAGTCATCAATTTTCTCTCATGAAGTTTTCTATCTTTGCACTTTGCAATTTACTTACCTTCCTATATGTATTGATCATTCCATGATTAGTCTAAATTAGTTATGGATTTAATACTATGGTCATTTAAATTTGGAAGTAATTGTTATAGAGTTTTTTTTTTTTTTTTTTGGAAAAAATGAAGAAAAAAATTTTGAAAAAAATTAATTAATTACTTTCAATTGATGCCTTTGTTTGCTCAAGCATGTTATAAATTTCTTTTTTCCCCATGGAATTTCTTGTTGCTTCAAAAAAAAAAAAAAATGGTGTAAAAAAAGGATGGAAGATTTTTGAAAATTTATTTTCAATTCATGCTTTTGTCGTCTTTCAAATTGGATATCTTTTTAGTTTATGCTAACATGTCTCATGTCTTTATTTTTCCAATCCATGCTTAGGAAATCCCCTCCATGTACAAACTTTTTGTGAATAAACAAAAAGAGTAGGATTAGGTCGTCATCATGGACTAACTCTCTATTTATGCCTTATGTTTACACATGCTTATTTATTCATGACTAGATAATTATGGAACGTCAACGTTTGCCAATCCAAACTTGCTCAAAAGCAAGAGTAAAAATGGTCAAAGAGAATGTACCAAGCCGTGTCATGGTCATGAAAAGCAAAACAAAGCAAGTCTTTAGTGTGCTTCAACAACTCTCGAAGCATATACACTCAATCCAAGGCAAACTTACTCCCTCCCCGGCCTCAATCGAAGTATTGTTACCACAATCATCCATCAAGGGTGATCAAGGTAGAGATACCGACGATAACATGCTCGAATTGGAGGATGATCCACACCAAATCACGATTGAGAGAGCTAAGCCTGACAACATGTCTAAGATTGAGCATGACAAACACCTCGAGAAGCTTGAGGAGAGGCTGAAATAACTGCAAGACCTCCAAGATCCAACTCCGACAAACCTATCAGTCTATTCCAAAGTCAAAATGTCGGAAAAATGCAAAATGCCTGAGTTTGATAAGGATGGTGGCACGACTTGCCCGAGAGCTCATTTGCAAATGTACTTGGTTCGGATGGCCCAATACGTCAATAATGCACCTTTGATGATCTGGTTATTCCAATCAAGTCTAGTAGGCCTTGCCTTGAGATGGTACATCACAAAGAACATGAACCTCCTCGAAACATGGAGTGAGGTGAGCGGGGCATTCCTCAAACGGTATAAATTCATAATGGACATTACCCTTTCTTATGAGGATCTTGAGCGCACTAAGAAGAAAAAGTCCGAGTCATTCAAGGAATATGCCATCAGATGGAGGAATATAACTGCCCAAATCAATCCTGAACCAATTGATTTTGAGTTGAGAAAAATGTTTATCAAACTCTCCCCTATGAGTACGGTAATCGAATGGTAACCACGATCGCCAAATCATTTAATCAACTCATTATGGTAGGGAAGTAGATTCAGATTGGTTTGAGGGATGGTTAGTTTATCAAGCCTGCTCTTGCTAGTAGGAGGCTTAGCATGAATAAAGATAAGGAACTCCCGTAGATGTTAGTGCAACCTACACTACAAACATCAGTCATCCCACAACAATTCATATAGGTACGAGACAACAATAGACTGCTAGTCGTCAGCCATCCCAATGTCACAACAATAAGAGATAGTTCACTCCTCTCCTTGGGTCACCATCACAAGTGCTAGAAATCCTCCAAAAAAAGAACTTACTTTTGTCCAAGCCAAAGTGACCAAATGTCGAAAACTTTTCCAACTATGACCCATCAAAGATGTGCGATTACCACATGGGCAAAGCAAGGTACTCGATTGATGAGTGCTTTGTCCTTAAGAGTCAAATCCAGAACCTATTGGACACTAAAACTTTCTCATTCCAAACCACCAAGTCGAATGTCTAGAGCAATCTGCTCTTTGATCATGCAAACAAAGTAAACATAGTGTTCAGCTTTGACACTGGTCAGATTAGGAATGTCAAGCACACACCATCGATATCTATCGGGGACTAGTGAAGGCTGGGCATTATTCAGGTGACAATGTACTGTGCTTGGTGACAATGAAAGAAAGGGCACAAGAAGGCATGACCAGTGATTGGTTCGAAGATTTCTTCATGGGCACTATTGACAAAGGACCATCAGAGGGAATTGGCGCAGGCCCACTCCAATAGAACCCTTTTTAATTTTCTTGCATATTCCCCTACGTGGGAACCTATCCGTCTTTCTTAAGTCTGCTTGTTTATTTTTTATTTTTTTTTTTTTTGAACATCATTCCCACTTGATGTTATCCAACCATGAAAAGAGAATATCATCCAAGGAGAGTTCTGAGGACTAGGCTTTCTCATGCTTTCTCCCCCCAAAAAAGAAAAAAAAAAAAAAAAAAAACACATCTTTTTTAAAACAAAAAATATTTCATTACTAAAAAAAATTTTCAAAGCAAGATGTTAAGTTTAACCTTGTTTATTTTTCTGACTTACTTACTTTGTGTCTCAAAACATCATCCTCTTGACTTAGTGTGATAGGGGGCATTTAAAAATGGCATGTCATGTGGACTTGTCAGATTCTAAAACACTCTTTTAAGAAAGTAGGGGCAAACAAAAAAGATCACCCCATTTCAAAAAAATGATACATTTTGTTCCCTGAACATAATTTTGGGAATGACATTATCTATTTTCTATTTACAGGAGATGAAATATAGGACATAATAGGCACAGACACATGGTTGAACTTGAAGCATACATATCATGATAGCTTAGGACAAGGTAACTTGGGAATCCTCCTCTATGTTGCTCTTAGCCTAATTTCTTTGGTTGCACAAGATTGAAGTATTTCTCCCGATATTTCACTTGGGTTTTTAATCGATTCACTCAAAATCAATTAGTGGCAACTCATATTTGAAATTAACTTGCAAATTAAAAACTCAGACTATAAGTCATGAATTAGTGGGCTTGGGAGAGCTCAGGCTACAACTAATACTTAGCAAGCCATTAGTCTCTGCATGCGCCCATGCATATGTAGGCGCCAAAAGGGAGGTCGCGACATTGACCCCTATAAAGAGAGGATTAAGGCGTCAGTTCCCAAGAGAGAGCACCACAGCCGCCAATGGGTTCCTCCGTGCTCCTTCATTACATAGAGAAGACAAAGAATAATTAACTTCTGCCTTAATGTTACAACATATCCGAATCTCTTGTATTGTTGGGAGAAACAGCTGCAATCATTCATGAGTACCAAGTTTGGGTGTGACCTTGTAGATTGTGTAGGACTGTGTTTAATGAGAAACTGCAATGAACAATTCAAGTTCTGGTTGTTGGAGGAATTACCATTGGAGTTTTGCTAAGCATGCGAGATTCCGAAACTTAAGAAATTTTAAGACATAAACATCTGTTATTTGGGCAAAGCTACCGAATCCCGATTAAGCAACTGGAATTTATTTTCTCGTTAATATCTCCCCACACAAAATTTTTATTTGGTCAGCATTTTGCAAACTTTCTTGGTAATTTAGGTTATTCGCATGGCAATGAATGAACTATTATTTTTACTTAGTGGAGGCAAGACCTGGTAATTGATCGTTTCGCTAGTAATGTAATGATCTTACTCTTAAAAATATGATTACTCATTAATTGTATATTTTGTTTGTCTATTAAATCACATATTTAGGATTTTAGAATTGTTTATTAAAATTAAACAAAGGGCAAATAAAGGACTTGTCAACGAGTGGTGGACATCATTTAGAAACCTGATATCTTCATCCAAGAAGATCACTAAGAGGGAGTTCAAGTACAATCCCATCAACATATCTAGTTGTACCCATATTTATTTAAAAGTTTAAACTAATGAGTTATGAGCCAACTATTTTACATTAATTATTTCACACCACACTAATTATCCAATGTTAGACTTTTTTTTGACATAAGTCACTTGTATCTCAAAATCTACCTTTCACATGTGAGCCTAGTGTTAAATCCATTCACCCTTAATTCAAGTATCCTTTTGCACCAATATATCTCAACTTAAATCTATATCAATGCATCTTCATTCATTGTCTCTTCCTCTAGACCAAAACATGAAATGTGCCAAAGAGATCACATTACTATACTACAATGCTTTACTCAAAACGACGTTGATCACGATATTTTTAATTGAGATATTAACCAAACACCGAAACAAATTGGGAGTAGAAAACCAATCAACCATCTGCTATGATATCTAAAGTAAACACAACTATCCATTTGACTTTTCTAATGATTCCAACTAACCATGAAAGCATCAAAACATTTATACCATTGCTTAGGAGATTGTCTCAAGCCATACAAAAATCTTTAATAAAAAGCATGGTCTTTGTTACCCAAAATCGCAAATCCCTTAGGCTATCTCATGTAAATCTGCTTCTTCAACTAACCATGAAGAAAAACCATTTTCACATCTAGCTACTCCTACTCAAGATCCCTTATAGCAACTAAGGCGAGTAATGCATGAATGAAAGTATGTCTTACTACAAGAGAGAGCACCTTATTATAGTTAAAGCCCTCATGTTGTATATATCCCTTTGTCACAATTCTTGCCTTATACCTTATTGCCTTAACAATTGGAATGCCCTCTTTCATTTGTAGACCCACATGCTTCTAATAATCATTTGGCACTTTGGTGCTTTGACTAGCTCCCATGTCTTATTTCAATAGAGTGATTCCATCTCTTCACATATAACCCATAGCCACTATGATGACCCATAACTAGCCATCACCTCAAAATACGATGAAAGCTCATCCATCTCCATCTACAATCAATGCATAAATAATATTTATGGGATTAATATCATGAAAAACCTTAAATTGATACATTTATAACAAATCTATCATTCGTTTCAGTTAAATTGTATTAATATCACGGAAAACATAAATTAGTATATTTGCAACAAATGGAATGTAAAATTCAAAACCGGTAAAATTCAAAACTCATTAACTACGACGTGTTATCCAATTCAATTATTTAATGGTAAAATTTAACGAAAACTAACAGTAAGTACATTTATCATAAGTGTACTAGTTTTGGGCTTTTAATGATAAAAAAATTAGTTTCAAGATAATTTTTTGTTAGGTGTATTAGTTTAGAATTTTTCAATGTTAACCCATATTTATATAACCATAATGTACTGTGGTTTGATTTGCCTTCTTTATTGGCCTATGGCTATAGTTTGTTGCGACTCTAGTAGTTATTCAAGAGCATCGACTTTTGGAACTACTACCTCATTTGTAGTCTCAACCTTTATTACCTCTAAGGTCTTTGAAATCTCCACTTGAAACTCCACCTCACTATTAACACCATGATATGTTTGCTTTATTGATTGTGTCTTAGGACTCATCTGTTGAAGCATTGCGATCTTGTCGAAGATCATATCTCTTCATATTAAAAAGTCAGGTGATCTAAGATTAGTGCACCACATTCGATAGCCCTTCACCTCATATGCATAGCCCACAAATATGCATTTATTTTCCCTCAACTCAAGCTTACTATCACCTACATGAGCATATGCAAGGTATTCGAATACTAGTAATCCGAAGTGATTAACAAGTTTTCCCAATCATATTTTCTCAAAAGTTTTCCTCTCTGTAATCAACTATGGAGATCAATTAACTAAATAACATGCAATGTGCATTGTATTATCATAGAATAAAACACTTTAGTATAATCAATGCCCTCCCATTGTGTATGCCCCTTCGCTCCAAGTTTCACCTTATACCTCGCTGCTTTGACATCAAGAATGTCCTTGTTTCATTTGTAGACCCATTTACTTCCAATAATTTTTTGGCTTTTTGGTACTTTGACCAACCCCCATGTTTGATTTTGATGAAGTGTCCATCTCTTTACTCATAACCCATAGCTTTGCTGGTTGTTCACTAGCTTTGACTTCATGATTTGTGGCCTCATCTGCAGTCTCAACCTCCGTTACCTCTAACATCTCTGAAGTCTCCACATCACTACTAACACCATGATTTTTTTTTTTTTTTTTTTGCTGGTTATGACTTAGGATTCATCTATTGAAGCATTGCAATCTCGTTGAAGATACCTATCTACTTATTGGATAATCATGTAATCTAGGATTAGTCCACCATTGTTAATAGCCTTTCATCCTAAGTGTATAACCTAGAAATATGCAATTTTTCGTCATCAGCTCAAGTTTACCATCATTGGCATGAACATACTTAAGACATTTGAATACTTGTAATCTAAAGCAATTAATAGCTTCTTCCTTAGCCTAAAATTACTCACCTAGCATGCATCAAGCTCATTCAAATAAGGTTCTATTATTCCGTTTTGTAATGCCATTCTATCGTGGTGTCCCGCCATATGTAGTGTTTCACAATCTTTTTTTTCTTGCAAAACTCATTAATATCTCTACCATAGAATTCCATGCCAATATCAGTTATTATGCACTTGTTTTGTTTATCTAAATGCTTCTTAATCAATGCCTTACACTTCTTGAACCAATTAAACACATCAGATTTATGTTTCAGAAAATATATCCACACCTTTCTCAAATAATCATTAATGAATGTCAACATATCAAGCACCTCCTTTCAAAGGAACCTAAGATAAGCCCTAGACATTTGAATGAATGTATTCAACTAGTTGCTTGGTCAAATGAATAGTTATACCTAATTTTATCTGACATTGCTTCTCAAAGATTTAGTCCTCACGCAAGTCTAGTTTCTTTATCTTTTGACCTTCAACGATCCCTTCTCACTCGCCTAACATGCCTCATAATGTGCCTCAATCGCATATGTTATAATTGATTTAAGTGAGGGTTTGACTCACCTATGAAATTGTGGAAGCTTCGGTCACGGTCTCTCTCAAGAGATGTTATAGATTTCTTCCCCTTCATCATTATCATAGAACCTCGAGAGATCTTCAACGTTTCACTTTCAGTGATATAATTACACCCAAAGTTATCGAGTGTCCCTAGAAAGTTAGATTCTTATTGAGTTTTGATATATGCCTCACATTTGTTAGTGTGCACACCATACCATCATGCATTTGAATGTGATGCTCCAAGTATGTCAAATGCTACACACATCATATTTCTTTCTTTCTTATTAATTTATTCGCAAGCAGAAGCACAACAATTGAATTAAACAAATCAAAACGTTATTTCACATTCTTAATAATGTACATAGGCAACACTTACATCACAATACAACATTACAATACAAAACACTTGGGAAGGGTTCGGTAACTCCTATCTTCGCTATTATACCCCCAACTTTCAAAAACTTGCCTGTCAACATCGATCCTACACTTAAGGATTGAATAACTTCCCCCGATGTTGGCTCCTCCACAATGTAACCAGGGAAGCCATCAAAGCCTCTAAGCGGTCCCAGCAAGTCACCATCGAAGATCAGGTATAAGGTTACATACTAATGAGGAATCCACTCAGTAAGTCCTATGTCAACCTATATTGTAAAAATCATATTAGGCAACACAACCTCCTCATACCCATACTATATATGTATCGAGTCTCCAAAAAGCAACGGCAGCGGAAGAGCCTTGCTATATGTTTGAAAAATAAAGGAGTGAGTTGAAACCCAACATGTAAAAAATCTCTAAGTCTAAAGTAGGAGTTCACCTTCGCACTTGCCCTGGCATAACAATCACAACATTTGAAGCGACATAATTAATGCATGAGCACACATCTTACTTTCTTTATAAGTGCCTCACACAAGTGCCTCACGTGATTTCTTAATGCATCAGTATCATTTGATGCCTTATCAACATGCATATATTTATATTCATGAGCTTGCATCATCTTATTTGCTTCACCTCTTGAACACTCTCGGGGCATCCTGATACAATAGGCATCTCAACTCCAAGGCATCTTGTAACATATCTACAATGTATCCCGCTATACTTATACATAATCTTTTCTTTTCTTTTCTTTTCTTTTTTTTAACGTGGGGCATCTTTATTCTTGAGGCATTCTGACACATATGGCAATGTCGTCACCTTCATGTGGCCACCCTTCCAACATGAAAGGAGGAGATGGGGAATTTCGAATCCCCACCTTCTTAGGGAGGATTGGGATGGGGATGATTTAGTTTCAAGTGTAGGTTTCAACTCTCACGCCCTGCAAGGAAGTAAGGCAAAAGTCTGAAAATGAAGAGTTAGACTAAGAATAGAGTAGGACCGACAAAAAAAAAAAAAAACACAATATATTAACAAGCAACATTAATGCACACACACACACACACACACACACACAATATTAACAAGCAACATTAATGCACATGAAGATGATAGACATCAATATTCAATGCACAACAACAATTCACTTAACCATGACCAATTGAACATATTCCACATAAACATTTATGCAATAGCATCCTTTTACATAATCATCTTCAAATGAACATATTCAACATCAACATTCAATGCACACTTTTCCAAATATAACGAATATAAATTTGTTAAAATATTGATGCTAAAAATAAAATGAAAGATTAAGCTATCCATAGAATAGAAAGCATGGACAAAAGAAAAGATTTTTTTTTTTATATAGATTTTTTCTTGTTATCGGTAACTTTCTTGATTCGATAATTGTTATACTTAGTAATCTACCATATTTGGTAATAGGTGGCTACTATATTCAGTACTTGCCATAATCGGTAAGTGATATTGTCATATTCAATGCTTGCCATAATTTGCAATCGGTACCGCTATATTCAATAACCCACTATATTCAATAATTAGTACCACCATATTCAGTAACCTTTTTTTTTAACACTCTTTTCACCAAAACATCACTAATCACCAAAGAATTTACTCATGCTTCTTATTAAAACAAATAAAATCATCAATGCAAAACTCAATATGTCATCATCAAGATTCATGTAAGTGAAGAACCCAACATGCTATCACCAAACTTATTCACCCATGTTCATAAAACTAAAGTAAACACCCATCAAGTATTCGAGTTATTACTCATTGGAATAACCTAACATAGCGCCTAGAGTTTTCACTTAAATAACTTGCACAAAAGACCAAAGCTTTAACTTCCTTCAATGAAAAAGAACAAAATAGATGATCAATAATCCTACTTTTGAAAATGATAAAACTCATTTATTGAGAGTAGTTGGAAATTTAATAGTTGCCTCGTTCAAATCTAGAAATGAACTCAAGACTTTAATAAAAATGCATGTGAGATATTTTTCTTTTACTCTTAGAATTGAAAGCAAAACTTGAAAGGAGAGTGGAGAGTGATTGGTGAAGTGTGAAGTGGGGCCTTCTCTTGGAAATTCTCTGAACTCGAGACTTTAATAAAAATGCATGTGAGATATTTTTCTTTTACTCTTAGAATTGAAGGCAAAAGTTAAAAGGAGAGTGGAGAGTGATTGGTGAAGTGTGAAGTGGGGCCTTCTCTTGGAAGTTCTCTGAACTCGAGACTTTAATAAAAATGCATGTGAGATATTTTTCTTGTACTCTTAGAATTAAAAGCAAAAGTTGAAAGGAGAGTGGAGAGTGATTGGTGAAGTGTGAAGTGGCGCATTCTCTTGGAAATTCTCTGAACTCGAGACTTTAAAAAAAAAAAAAATGCACGTGAGATATTTTTCTTTTACTCTTAGAATTGAAAGCAAAAGTTGAAAGGAGAGTGGAGAGTGATTGGTGAAGTGTGAAGTGGGGCCTTCTCTTGGAAATTCTCTGAACTCGAGACTTTAATAAAAATGCACGTGAGATATTTTTCTTTTACTCTTAGAATTGAAGGCAAAAGTTAAAAGGAGAGTGGAGAGTGATTTGTGAAGTGTGAAGTGGGGCCTTCTCTTGGAAATTCTCTCTCTCTCTCTCTCTCTCTCTCTCTCTCTCTCTCTCTCTCTCTCTCTCTCTCTCTCTCTCTCTCTCTCTCTCTCTCTCTCTCGAATTTGAGCACTTTCCCTTTGGTAGGGCCAGTATTTAAGAGTGAATTGACAAAGTGCTCAGTTAACCAAGGCTAAAATTATGAGATTTAAGAGTAGAGAGGTTTATTGCTCCAATTGAAAGAGTTCATGTAACCCTAAATGAATAGTTCAAGCATGTAGCACAATCTCATAAGCTAAGAGAAAAGATATCTAGGAGGTATTCATCTCATTTGACCAAGTAAAGAGGTGAGTCACCCCTTGTCTTAATGAAATAGAAGTTATTATATATGAAGTAGGCATGACATCAACAAAGCCAAGTTCAATGTCTCACTTGCCAATGGAAGAAAACTAGAATGTAAGGTCCAAAGTGAGACCTGTCCACGGAAGAAAAGCCAAAGGACAACTTTTCAAAGTAGCCTTTGGTTGAAATACTAAGGAATTAAGGAAATCAGTACATATACAAAATCCAGTGTCTGTTGTAAATGTTGATAAATCTGAAAAATATTTTGAACTTGTCAAAACTTTTAAAACTTTCAAAACATAAGTTAATGTCAAAATTTTTTAAAACTTTCAAAACATAAGTTAATAATTAACTTTTGAACTCATCATAACTTTTGGTAAAACTTTCTAAACATAAGCAAATAATTAACTTAGTAAATTTCTAACCCATTGCGCAAGCATAACAGTCATATTAGTCAATGACATAAAATTCCTAGCATGTGACATCAATCGCAACCAAATTCCTACATATTAATATAGAAATTTTCTAGATGTTACAATCCAAATGTGAACTATCCATATCCCCACAACCTATTCTTTTTCATCAAATTATTTTTCATCAAAATTCTGCCTTTATTTGTGCTGTTCAAAAGCTTAGTCCAATGGGTTATAAGTGAACTAAAAAATATAAATTGTTTCACACCATACCAATTATCCTATGTGAGACTTTTCTATCATAAATCATATTTGTATCTCAACAATCATCCCCTCACGTGCAAGCTTAGTGTTAAGTCTACTCCTCTTTAATTCAAAAATCATTATACACTAACATATCTCAACTTGAATCTCCATCAATGCCCACTTCCTCCTTGGTCACTTTTTCCCAACCGAAAGATGAAGTTTGCCATCGAGACCGCATTTCTACATCATAATGGCCACCGTTTGAAAATCGTGGTAGTCATGAGATTCCTTCCTTGAGATATTTATTAAATGCCAGAACATATTACAAGTGAAGCATTAATCAACTCTAGTACCAATTGTTGGGAGGACTTAGCAGAAGCCCAATACCTTTACATAAAGGATCGCCAAGAGAGAGCTCAAGTCTAAGCCCATGAACATATCCAATTGGATCCACTTTCACTCAAAAGATTAAGTTAATGAATAAGTTGTGAGTAAACTAAAATATATTAACTGCTTCACACCACATCAATTATCTAATATAGGACTTTTCTGACTCAATTCACAAGTGTATTTTAAGGAAGTTGTCAATAGCTTGTGCATTCTCGAATCTACTTCTTTTTCGATATTGCTAGCTCCTAGATTTCTCCAAATAGGTCTTTCTGCGAGATGATGATGATGTAATTTTATTTGTGGTATTGTTATAATACATGATCATTGCTTAAAGTAAAGAAAGAGTTACGAGGGTTGGTTTTGGCAATCACTTTAATAAATGCCTTTAGGCCTTTAAAGGACCTTAGAAAAAAGTCAAGCCATTTTGCAATTTTTTTTTTTTTTTTGGAAAGTTTTAGGGAAATGTATTATGCTTCCAAAGTTCCCCAAAATCTCTTAGCCCGAGATAGGGTCAGACTAATTTTGAGTTTTAACATTTCCAAAATGTTAATACATTTTTTCTTACAACTTTGACCTCACCAAACTTTTGTAATTCTAGAAAGGTCCTTCCCTTACAAAAGATTGCCAATAAAGGGCTCAGGCAACCCATGAGTCAAATTTGGCTATATCTAGCACTGGTAACCCTTACCCTAGGTGGTGAGGGCTGCCGATGCTAGATCTGGCTTGTTGGTTTGAGTTCTTTTATTTTATTTATTTATTTTTTTTAAAAAAAAGCAAGAGTCCTTTGTATATTGTGCATTTTCCTAACACTAGTTAAATCAAAGTTGTTTTGCAATGCGCTTTAAAACCACACTTTGGCAATACTATTTAAATTTTAAAAAAACCCTATTAAAGTAAAGTTCTTTATAATTTTTCAAAGACTCTTCCAAAAAGCTCAACCAAATGCAGCTGAAGTGGTTTATAGCAAATGTGGCTCTATATTAAAAGAATTGATAGAGTACAAGAGTCTCACGAGTATCGACGATCCAAAAAATTGGACCGATGATTGCATGATCTAAGTGAGTCTCCACGGCATCCAAATCATGCAATTTGTAAACGATGGGACTAATGATTGCTGCACTCGGGAAGAATCGAGCTCCAAATGGAGCGTGCTAGTTTCATGACCACTAACAAGAATACAAGTGTCAGTGATCAACTGCACCACATGTGTTGTGAAAATTGGCGCGATGCAGAAGAGGATGATGGTGCAATTAAGTTAAACGTCAGCAAACGTAATTAAAAGAGAAATTGGCAAGAAAATAAATGACACAAGAAATTTACGTGATGCTAAGCTTCATGGAAAGAGCCAACCGCAAATCAATTGATAAAGTTGCTCACATATTCAAGCATTTCCCAATTTTAGAGTTACATCCAAGCTCATAGAATCTAGCCTCACATAATCATCCAATAAAACAAATCACAAAAAATTATTTTATCAGCATTAAGCACTCACGTTTTCACAAAGGAAACAAGAGATTTGGCATGCCTCATGGAACTGGAATAAACTTATAGGACCGAAGATCCCAATTTCAAAAGGAAGAGTTCTAGAACTGCAGAATCAAAAAAAAAAAAAAAAAAAAACATAACGTTAACCACAACGGGCAATTTACTCACAGAATAGGGTCACTGAAAGGATCACAAGATGGTAAAATAGGGTTATTGAGAGAGCCCACTTGAGCAAAACAAATAGCTCTAGCACTTAACATCAGCTTCGCTGAAGGCCAAATTTTTACTGAACGTTGTATAAATGGTCATTCATTAAACTTTAAAATATAGTTTATCGGGAAAATCGTAACCCTACAACTTAGCGAAGAGGAAATGGGATTAGGATTAAAATTTAAATAAAAATAGTTGAAGGTACACTCTGTTATAGAAAATAATACTTGTACCGGCCAAGAAGAGAAAATTTGAGGACACTTACTTAGACTTTATTGCTTGTTTTGTACCTGAAACTGGTATAAATCATTCGCAATATCTTAGAGATGGAGTTGTGACCATATCGGTATCCTTTTCTTTGTTAGGTATTAATATGTAATGGGATTTTTTAATAATTAAGTTATTATCTATAATTAATCACTCTTATAATTACATATCACACAACTCTAATTAGGATTAGGTCATCATAAATACTATGTTGTCATTCTCTTATCTAACTCTAATTATCAACAAACAAGAAGTAAAGGTTAGATACAGATTGTTTATGTATACATTTAATTATGTCTTGAATTTGATCTCGTGCACAAAATTTGACCCAATGGAAGGATGTAAGTCCATTAAATCAAATCTATTAGGAAAGAAATTCCAGTATCTCGCCTTTTTATTTGAATTAGAAATTATCTTGCAGGAATATTCACGTTCACAGAGAGAGAGAGAGAGAGAGAGATGCTTTTTGTCTTTAGTAAGTTTTTGGGAAGTCTTTGTTCGTCGTTCAAGAAAAGTGCAAATCAATTATATCCATGGTTAACCGTGCGAGAATGGACTTAAAAAGAGAGAGAGAGAGAGAGATGCTTTTTGTCTTTAGTAAGTCTTTGGGAAGTCTTTGTTCGTTGTTCAAGAAAAGTGCAAATCTATTATATCCATGGTTAACCGTGCGAGAATGGACTTAAAAGGCGCCCGATGTAGTGAGTGGACGTGCCATATTTACTTTTATATATTCAGCCACTTCAATCATGATGACCCAGCGTGCGACTCAAGAAATTCAGCCGCACATGCGATCGTCATTTGAGGAGTCGCACAAAGAGGGACCGGTCGACACTCGAAATTTGTGTCGCTAGTTATACGTCCAATCGAGTTGTCCTATTTATAAATATTATAAATTTGAGTATAATTTAAGTAGGGAAAGCACTTGTTTGCATGGCCAATACCAAGTCTTCGGTTCTTTAAGTGAACTAATTATTGTTGACTCTCCCCGTACAGTGAGTATCGGCACTTGCGCCGAATTTCGTTTATTTTTTCAGAGAACCCACCGTGATTTAATTGCAAGACTCGATATTTTGTGCATTATTTTATGACATATCAGTTTTCTTATAACCTTAAAGTGCTTGTATTCCGTGTGCATGGAAAGCGTATGTCATATTAAGAATTTATTTATTTCATGAAAAATAAATAAATAATTTTTTAAATGGTTGGTTATATTGTTTGGATAATTAGCAAAAGAAAAACATTTATTATCAACAACAATTTAATTCTAAATATTTTCGTTAACGATGAAAATATCTTTTCTTTATATATTTTCGTAAGTGGTACAAATAATTATTTTTTAATAAATTAAAATTTTAAAATTGGAGTTTTTCGTGAAATAAATAGATCTTTTATTTAATGTTCTAGCCCAAATTCGAATACAAACTGAAAGATGACAAACGGACATGACATGAGACTGAAAATACTAAATATATTATTTTCTTTTCATCCTAGCAAGGCAATGACTCACCTGAGCAATTGAGCATCATCATCATCAACTTTATCTGAAAGCTTAAAATTAGCCGAAACTACCGGGGATTAGACCGTACATCACCAGTACTAACATAAATCTTTGCAAGATTTTGTTTGTCTGCAGCAAGCTAGCACATTGACAATTGTCTGGCGAACTTTATCGATATGCAGGCCCGGAGTGAAATGAGTGAAACGCAAGTGGTCGACAGCATGAGCACACTCCAAGTCAACCCCCTTTTTCCGAACCCAATCCCCCCCCCCAAAAAAAAAAAAAAGAAAGTCAACTCCTTCCTGTTATGTAGCTGGCCCAAACGAAGTCGTCACAAAGCACTGAGCTTTCGTGGCTATTTAATTTGATTGGCGAAAAGATATACAAGTCAACGATAGTATCCAAATAAACATGCACCGCTAAATTTAAAGGGGAGGAGTAATGATTGCACGATCTAGGTGACGAGGCAAAATCATTTAGACCGTGCAAATTTTATTGAGTTAATATTATGAAAAATTTCAAATTGATACAAATGTAGAGAATTTACTTTAAACTAATTTTTTATTATGAAAAACCCATAAATTAATATATTTGTGATAAATTTACTCCATATTAATTTCCGTTAAATTTTATTAATATCATAAAAAATTACAAACCAATACACCTGTGATATATGGAGAATGAAACTTTAAATTGATACATCGATTAATTGCCACATGTCATCTACTTTAATAATTTAATGGTAAAACTTAATAAAAATTAAAATATGTTAAATTTATGACACTTGTACCCCTTTGGAATTTCATATAGTGAAAAAAATTTTAGGATATATTTATCGTATAAGTATAAATTTAAAGTTTTTCACTGTATTAACTCAACTTTATTTTGTAAATGACGTGACTAATGATTACACGAATTGGATAGATTGGTCACTTCAATCTATTCATCTACATTAAGCAATCTTCTAGAACAATCAATGGAAATTCAATAACATCTTAGACTTTTTTACCACAATGACAATGAATGATGGTGTTATTTACTTTTCCAAGAAAATTTTAAAACTCCTCTTTATTAAATTGTGATCCTCAATTTTGTAAATATGTGATTTGCATCTTCTCGCAAAAACTCCAAATTATAAGGATCAAAATATCCAACCTGTTGGAATTCATGTCTGCGGAAGACGACTTACCTGATTCCGATGTACAAACAGCAATTAACCCCATAACGAACGTTGAATTGCAAATGAATCACGAACAAAATTACTCCTTACGTCGGTCTGGATGCGATCACGAGGAAAGCACCCGATTTCCATGACGTAAATGCAAATCGTTCTCGTAAAGAAGAAAATGGAACGCCTTGATGGAAAGGGGAGAGAAAGGAAGAAAATTTTCTAAACGCACATTTTTGTCCAACCAGTCCAACGGTTATCTTCGGGGTCTTTCATATGACCCCATCACACCCTTTCATCGTAACATATCAAGTCCAAATGGTATGGTCCAATCGCACCCCATCATAGATGTACTAGCTAAAGTACAACATCTCCCACTTGGACATGATGGGCTTGATATCGCTCTATCAAGAATATAAGGCATTCAACATTTATCAATTTTACAGAACAATCCATATTAGCAAATAAGCCGTGTGATCAGTGAGTACACCTACACTTAAGAGCCCAAATTATACACTTGTTAGGGATAACATAATGGCTACAACCTCGAAAAGAAATAAACAATAGATGTCTCATAGTGCCCAAAACATATTTTGTTACATTAGTCCAAATATACTTATCCCTTAAAGGTTATACTTGACTATTCTAAAAAACACCATGTATTTACAATTATATCCGCAATCACAAAGGACAATATAATTGGTTGATCAGTAAATACATGTGATAGATGTAAAACAGCAATAATCTTCCTTCACACTCATGTCTCTCTCCATTTCAGAACAATTGTTTTCCTAGACACGTCCCATAAGCCATATCTATTCATGACCGCCCATAACATGCTAAAGTGGCAATATTGATCTTTCACTTCGAAAACATAGTTAGAAGTAACATATGGCACAAAATTGAGGTAAATTACAAATTACCTCAAAGGCTCACATGATGAGTAAATAGGGATAATTTTACTCATCTTCCCTTATTAGTTGTACAATGCACATGTAGTATGAATTACATGTTATAATGGATTACTCTTTCTATAAGAGCGTATGTCATTTATCAAATATATCAACTATACGGATCTTAGTCTAAACATAGTCACGTGCTTCTCACGTACTCATGTTTAGCCCGAGTGTTATATCAACTCGCTTTCTATAGCACACAATTAAGTACTCGCATCCGGTATCTTACAGGTATACATGGTTCTTAGACTATCATGTTCAGTCTTCTTATAAATAAATCATAGACCTTATTTTGACTCCAATCAATGCGACATATTTTATGTACCAGATTTGCTCTTTAGCATTTATTTGTATATAACGTTTCATCCCAATGTGCTTTCTAAAGTACTTAAGGCGATTGCTCGTGTGAGTGAGCCAATAATTGCCTGCTGGCATACTTTTCAATAATATATGTGTGTTTGTGTTAGTCTCATAGTAGATGTATACTTATTGATAAAATATCAAATCACTAATAAACAAACAAGTACAATACATCTGTCCATAAATACATAAACCAATTATCCTCTACAATAATAGATATCACATTCTATGCAATCTTAGCGACATCCTATGGGTCAAGAATATGTCTCTAGAATAGCCTTCGTAAATGGATCAACAACCATTCTATTGATTGAAATATATTATATGATCACTTCTTTCTACACTATTATATCTCTGATGAAGTTGTTCTTTATGTCAATGTGCTTTGTCCTTCCATGATACTTTGGATCATTCACATAGGCAATGGCTGCTTGACTATTGCAATAAACTATCACCGGTCTTGGAATTTTAGTGATAGTGGCTAAATTTTCTAAGAAACGTTTTAGCCATACTACTTCTTGTACTGTGGCAGAACATGCAATAAATTCTGCCTCCATCATAGATAAAGCCGTGCATGTCTATTTCTTGCTATTCCAAGAAATTGCACCTCCATTGAGCAATAACGCATATCCATAAGTTAATTTACGCTCATCCAAGTCTCCACCCCAATCGGCATTTGAATAGCCTAATAGGCGTAAATCATTCCCTTAATAATAAAGTCGATACTTCCGACTGCACTAGCGTAAGGAACAGTTTCCTTCACTTTAATTTCTTCTAGAGTCTTAGGACACATCTCAGTACTTAGACATTCACCTTGCATGATAGGGGTATCAATGGGATTACAATGTTGTATATTGAAACGGTCAAGAATCTTCATAATATAAGACTCTTGTGATAAAGTAAAGAGTTTCCTTGATCGATCTTTTTCGATCTTAACTCCTAATATATAAGCAGTTTTTCCCATGTCCTTCATTTCAAAATTAGAGGACAACCATTCTTTTATGGTGATAACCAAAACCTTGTCATTTTCAGCCAATAGAATATCGTCTACATAAAGTGATAAAATCACAAATTTATCTTCGAACCGCTTGACATATACACAGTGATCTTCCTCAATCATCGTGAAATCAAAAGTGGTTATGACTCGATGAAAACGAAGATACCACTATCTAGATGATTGCTTAAAGCCATATATTGAGCGACAAAGTTCGCAAACTTTATGCTCTTGACCTTTAACTATGAAAATTATCGGTTGTTTCATATAGATTTTTTCATCTAGTTCTCCATTGAGAAATGCTGTATTTATATCCATTTGATGTAATTCAAGGTCTAAATGTGCAACGATTGCTAGAATAAGGCGTATTGAGGCAAACCTTACAACTGGTAAAAAGATTTCCTCATAGTCTATACTCTCTTCTTGAGTATAACCTTTCGCCACAATGCGAGCCTTATACTTTTCAATGGATCCATCCGCCCTTCACTTAATCTTGAAGACTCATTTGTTTCCAATGGCCTTACGATTGGATGGTAGATCAACCAAGTCCCAGATATGGTTTGCCCTCATTAACTCCATCTCATCTTCCAAAGCTTTTCTCCATTCTTCCTTATTAAATGATGAGATAGCCTCTTGAACAGTCTTAGGCTTGGCATTGTCATACTGAGCAATCATAAATGCTTCTTCTTCATCTCAAAATGACGACGAGGAATACTCTTATGATTACTTTTACGCAATTGAATTTTTCTTAAATTCAATTCGTTAAGCGATGCAACACTCCCACTAGATTTTGCATGTTGAGGTAAATTTTTATTTCCCTCTACAATATCAGTGGGTGGGTTATCAAAATCTTCTATCTCATATAATTGGAAGTTCTTATCAATCTCACTTCTACTAGGAAAATCGTTCTCCATTTCGGTCACACTTTCATCAGCTTATTCACCTATGAACACGTACCCTTTAGAGTGTTTAGAATATCTTATAAATATATATATTTATTCCCTCTAGGACCTAATTTGCCATATCTATGGGAAGAATCATGAACATAAACTGCACATCCTCATGGACGTAGACTACTCAAGTTTGGTTTCCTACTAGTGCATAATTTATAAAGGGTAGAAGTGACCGATTTTGAGGGCATTCAGTTAAGTATATATGCAGCAGTCAATAATGCATCTCTCCAATAGGATATAGGTAAATTTGTTTGCGTCATCATAGACCTAACCATTTCCAACAGAATTTTATTCCTTCTCTCAGCTACCCCATTTTGTTGTGGAGTACCAGGAATAGTTAATTGTCATACAATTCCCTTTTCATCATAAAGAGCCTTGAATTACTCCGATAGATACTCATGTCCATGATTGATTCTCAATGCCTTTATTGTTTTGTTCAACTGATTCTCTACCATTGCTATATATCGTTTAAAGTAGTCTAATGCTTCTAACTTATGGGAGATCAGAAAGACATAACCAAAATGTGTGAAGTCATCTATGAAAGTGATGAAATATGAGACTCCATGCCTCGTCCTCACATTCAAAGGACCACAAATGTCAGAATGTATGAGATGTAATGGAAATTCAGCTCTAGTCCCTTTACTAAATGGTTTTCTAATTGCTTTTCCTGCTAGACAATGTTTACATATGGATGGACTAACATTAGTGAGTGACCCTAAAAGGCTTTTTCTAGCTAATCTTTGTATTCTTTGCAATCCAATATGACCTAATCTAGCATGTCAAGTACTTGCATTAATCTCAACGTTATTAGAAGATGCAATTAAAGAAAAACAACCATCAAATTAACATTGTACTAATCATAGTCAATGTCTAACACCATAAAATCATTCGATACATGACCTAAATCATAATAAACTATTCCATACAAAATGTCAACACAATCACCATGGAAATTCAATACATAACCTAAGCTAAGAATAACAATTACAGAGACCAAGTTTCGTCGAGTATCTGGAGCATAAATGACATCATGCAGGAATAGATTTCGACCACCACGTAAGATTAATTTACATGTGTCGATACCTTTTACTTCAACTCTTGAGTTATTCCCAACATATATCCATCTTTTTGCAGGCAGTATGCGACGATACTCCACAAATGCTTCTCGGTCTCTAGCTACATGGTCTGTTGCTCCTAAGTCTACAGTCCACATTGGATGAGATTCAACAAATATTACAGTACTAGAAACAAAAGTAATACTCAAAGTAATAGAGTAATAGGGTGCCTTTTTTGGCTCAGTGCATTCACGAGTAAAGTGACTCATCTTGCCACAATTGTGGCACTCCATCTTGGCCTTGTCCTTATTCCCACCATGCTTCTTGCATCAGAAGGTCTAACCCTTCTTAGGTACCTGATCAGTCCTCTTCCCTTTGTTGTTGAATTGAGAATTCCTTTTGTGCTTGAAGCCCGAAACCTTGCGCGAACTCGATTCAGCAACATAAGCATGGGTAGATAATCTTGCAGCCTTTAGGCGCTCATCCTTTAATTCCAAATGACGCGCAATATCATTGAAAGTGACAATGTTCTCATTATGCGTCATATTGATCTTCATATGCTCCAAATTATCAGGAAGAGACCTTATAATAGTCTGAACTTGCTGTTCATCAATAAGGGATTGACCTGTCGACTTCAGCTCACGAATCATGTTTGATATCTCCCAAAGATACTGCCTCATTGTTACATTTGGACACTTTTGGAATGTGTCAAACTTGATGGTGAATCTTCTTAGCTTAGTAGCAAATGTATCCCCAAACTTGTCCTTCAAGGCAACCCACATAATTTGAGCTTTATCATAACTTTCAAATTTACACATGAAATCATCTTGCATACAGCTCAGCAACGTGATGCAAGCAATGCTATTTTTTTTTTTCCAACCTTGATGAGCTTCCAGATTTCTCCTGTGTTGAGCCGAAGTTTCATGTTCAGGTTCATCCATGGTATGGTTGAGGATTTCCAAAATTTCTTGCTTCTCAATGATGTACTGAACCTTTCAGTGCCAAATATTATAATTGTCACTGTTCAGCTTCTCACCCTTATTGAGGTCAGCCACAATGGTCTTGGATGCCGAAACTATAATCAATTGCTATAACACATTAACATAATAACATAGAATCAATACTAGCACACTTTATAGCCACCGCAACCCCCGATCAACGCCACTGATGCTCCTAGGTAGGCCCCTGCATCTCCATCTTCCCTTTCGCTTCGTCTCTTGATCTCCCTCCTGATCAACCATGGCTGACACCTCCAAGGTGGTTCTTTCTCGCGACAAAACGTTGCACCATTTAAGATAGTCATTACTTTATGAATTGAAAACTATTTCAGTCTAGAGAAACAAATGCAAATTGCACAATATTTGCAGGGGATGATGATTCGGTTTGGAAATTAAAAGCTTTCTGGCTTAACATTTGGTAGAAAATAGAAAGAAGTCCATACGCTACCAATATACTTCAATATTAACAACTTTATTGAAAATAAACCAGACGAGCACATGTGTGACAATAGAATGAAAAAGGGTGCTAATTAAGGTTGCGCCATAGATAGAGTAGTGACATAATTTTCTTTGCACAGCTAATATTAATTACCTCATCATTGTCCAACCCTTAGGCACATAACTTTTTTTGTATAATATATATATATATATATATTGTAAATCATAGGTGACTTTTATGTTATTTTACTAATTTTCATTCTTATCATTGTATAATGTCCATTTATTTGTGAAATACCTGTCATTAATATACTTTGAATGCGGAATAACTTTTTTATTGATAGTTTAGTATAATTTATTTTTGGAGTTTATTTTGAGAATTTCTTCAAGACTAACTAAGTTCCATTGTAATATTGAAACTTCTTCAAAATCTGATTTCATAAATTTAGTATAATCCTTTATTCAAAGTTATTCTCACTAACTATAAAGAGACATTAATTATCACCATGAATTATAAAGTAATAGGATTTATTTTTACATTTTACATGATTTTTGACGGTTAATATTCAGATATGATATTGGAATATTATTTTTAGAGTTATCTTTAGCTATGCACTCAATCATAGGGGTCATCGATAATTGTGCATTCGGTCATATTTATTTATGAAACAAGGGGAATTTTAATATATTAAAATCTACTATTATTTAAGAAACATAAGGTTTTGATTTATTTGGTTAAATTTATTTTAATTAATTTTCTTATATTTATATTATTTGCAAATACCACCGTGTAATTTTTTTTTTTTTAATGATCCACTAATATTATATAATCATCAAATACGTGCTATCATATCGTGTAGTTTTTTAATTATCAACAAACATATTGTTATATCATGTATCAATATATTAATTAACTCTTCCAAAATATCTAAATTGCAAAATGCTAGAAGTTATCTATGATTATGCATTTAATCGTAAGGGTCATCATTGATTATATTCTTAGTCATAATTATTCATTTAATACCCATTAAAGATATACTGTAAAAGTTATATAATGGCGGTTCCTCTATTTATTTGACCATACTTATTTTATTGATTTTATAATATTCATTAAATTCCCAGAGATGAGCTATAATATTGTAGTGTTGAACTTAACAACTGATCATCGATGTCATTTGTTTGTCAGATTTCTTTTAACGATCCTTTAACATCATATATCTATATAATCTGCACTGTCATGTAATAGCGCCTGTTTGAAGTAACTGTTTTCTTCAATAAATGGTTTGTGTTGATGGTTAACTTGTTTTTAATTTGGCAATGTTCGTTTGTATGTAAAATATGTGTTATTATCTTATTAAAGTCATATTTACATCGTTCATTTGTCAAATATGGACTACCGAGCTATGTGATTTTTCATTGATATATTAATATTACTTACTGAAAGTTCAAGAAGTTGCTCCATCAACTTAAAGTTCAACCTTATTTCCAGGAAAAAAAAAATCAAACTTATCTTTAGTGATACGGATCATCATCTAATGTAACTTAGATCCAAGTCTTTGTTCTCATCAATTTGAAAAATTATTATAATTTTAACGCTACAGTATTTTTAGTATTAAAACTTTTAGATGGAGAATGTGCACAACCGTGAAATCTAGCTTTTTAAACCTTTAATTTTTCTTTTTATAACTTAGATGCAATAATTTGTTCCATCAACTTAAAAATTTAGTTTATTGATATTTCAAAATAAAATCTTTATATACACAGATAATATATGCATAACTTGGCCCAAGCTAATACCAAAATTTATAGCCCAACGATCTCCGCGCCGAAGCACTTCTCCTAAATGTCTCAAAATAACTCTTAGCAAAGGACGCAAAATACACATTAATCTATAAATAATATATAAATCTATCGAGAATTATTGCAAAATCGCAATGGCATATTTGTGAATTTTCATCCATATTTTTTTTTTCAACTCGAAATGTGTGTGTCTGTATCTATATATGTATACATACATATGTATGTATATATGTATATGTATATATATATATTTCAGCTCTAGTCCTAGTCCTAATCTATAAACATCAAATTCCCAATTAAATATTGCATGCCTATATCTGACGTTTATGAGGTCGTCCGTCAAATAATTTTTTTTGTATTAGAAATACCGTGTTTATTTATTATGTCAGCTATTCAGTAAATAATCTTGACAATCAAATTTAGCATAATGAGTTTATTCAAATCCACGTATTTTTGAAAAGAACGTCCACAGGACCAACAGATTTCAAACATTACACTTCTCTGATTGCTCTATCACTTGTCAGAATAGTCATAATATCCTATAAGGGAATAAAAAAGAGTATTTTAAGATGAACGACCTCTTAATATAGATGTGCAGTGCACTGAATCTTAGTGGTAATGAGGATCATGCGGCTTACTCTTGATCAACGCCATAGACTCACATTAGTCGAACCATGAAAAGGGAACAAAATTCATCTGAGAAAGCATGTTAAAGAAGTATAAGGGATATATATGCTGAATTTAAGTCTGAATATCATTTTATTTGCAATTAGTTGTCCGACCGTGTGATGGGCAAACAATTTAAAGTATATATTGTAAAATGCACTATAAGCAAATTTCATGTACCCGAAACTATTTCGGTGCTATGAAGGAAAATAACTGCATTATGTCAACATAAATAAAATTTACTACCCTTATTTTATGCCAAGGAAAAGGGGGAAAAACTCAAAATAATGTTGATGAAAGTTGATTTTAGTATTTTATGGGGACATTAAGATGGGAATGAAATCCTTGCAAAACTAAAAATATATACACTTTTGAAATGAACATAATTGTTCTTCAAATTTTTGTAACTCTCATAAAATAATATTCATTTTATATTGGCCACATGGCATTTCACTTTATCTCTGTCGTGACAATATGATAAGACTGTCATGTGACAAGACATGTGATGCAATTTTGCCACGTGGCCCATATTCAATTAATTGGCTTTTAGTTTGTCATTTGCAAACTTCTATCTATTATTGAGTTTAAATTGTGCAAAATGATAAAAAGAAAGTATACATCCATATATTATCTCTCATTGAGTTCAAACTATACATAATAATGCATAAATTAAATAAATTATCTTATAATATACTCTTAACAGATATGATTAATTTTAAATAAAATTTCTTACCACTAAATATATCCAGCAATGATATAACTAACTAAATTGATTAATTATTGATACAGTGAAATCTCTTTATCCAAGAAAAGAAAAAATAAATTAAAAATTTTAATCTAATAAAGAAAGTCGCTCCATAAAAACTAGCCGAAAGTGGAACAAAGTAAAAACAACACTCGTGAAATTTTTAAGTTTTGTTCAAATGATTTGATTCGGTGGATTAAAAAATAATAGAGTGAATACAGAAATTCATTTATCAAATATTTCAATAAAATGGATAAGGACAAGCTCATACTTTTTGTTTCGAAACACAGCTTTTGTCTTTTTTAACGTCTACTTAAATACATGAGTATAACCTAGAAACAATAGATAAAGAAAATACCTTCATATATATTTTTAAACAACCCCGCTAGGATAACGGCACCCTCACTTCCAATTAGTGACCGTGCAACTGGGACCACAAATTACTCTGCTTATAATGGTGATATTATTCAAGAATAGAAAACTTCATGGGAAATTAACCAACTTTATTGACAGGTCAGTATTGCTCCATTGACTTAATAATTTGAAAAAGAAAAATATTGTCTCTTTTGGTAGTAAAAAGGAAAGGAATACATAGGTGATTGACATGCAGTATTTGAAGAACCATTTATAAATTCAATGACAATTGAGTTTTGACAGATTTCACCAAAATAATTTCACGTAGTACTTAATAATTTGAAAAAAATTATTTTGTATAATTATTTTTATGAAAGTAGAAAGATGTTTGAAATGTTGTTCTGAAAAGAAAAAGGAAAGGAATACATAGGTGATTGACATGCTCACATTCCTTTGAATTGGTAAATTTGACTAATGACAATTGAGTTTTGACAGATTTCACGTTCAAGCAATTGAATTTCAATTTTTTAATTACCAAGTGCTTTTTTCCTTACATAAGTGACGCACTGTGATTTTGACCAGTATTTGACGTACTTCTTTAGTAAATTACTGATGCAATGGTTTGAGAATGGTTTTAGAAAATGTAAAGGTTTGCAAAGGATATTTATATTGGGGACTTGTGAAAGGATATATATATATATATAAATATAATGAACTCGTTTATGAAATGAGTTTGGAAATGATTTGAGAAATACTTTACGAAAAGTATTTTTGGCGAATGAGCTATGTTGTGAAAAGGTTATTTATTTTGATTTGTGAAACCAATTTGTGATATATAATATGGATTGGTTTGTGAATTATTGGAGTTGATGGATTAATGTTCATGACTGCTAGGAACCCAATGAAGAGTTGCAAGTATGCACATCATACTAAGGCTAAGTGTTACACAGGGATGTGAGCCTCTTTGGATCCACCTCTAGGGCCTTATAGTTAAGGATTAAGTGCTACATGGCAATGCCAATCTCATGGTGTAAGTCTCTTGGGAGCTACCTCCAGAACCTCAAACTATTGATAAGGCGAGTTGCGCGAGAGCTATCTTTAGAGCCTTGTATTAGTGATATACGTAATCAAGGTCTAAGTGCCACACACTATCATTTTGACCAGGATTTGACATACTTCTTTAGTAAAATACTGATGCAATGGCCACATAACAAGGACATGAACTCAAAAGAACTAGCCACATATTAATCGCATTGATATTCATAAAATAATAATAACAAATATATTTGACTAAAGTGAACATATTGAAAAATAAAATGAACATGTAGTGAATCTAAACGATTTATCAAAATTTGGTGATACTGGAAATGGTAACTTCTAACATGGATTTACAAGTCTAGGAATATTCATATTGATAAAATCAAGAATGATATAAATCGACATGAATTCAAAATAGATTATTCTTGACCATGTCAAATATAAGTACAAGATTCTGTACTCACATTTGAATTCTACACATGAAAATGTATTACCAATCTTCTAATCATTCCGTCCAATAATCAGTTAATTCTAGTAGATGGTATGCACGTTTCCGTTCTTTTTATCTTTATAATGACATTGGTAATCTCGTTTAGTGCTAAAGCAGACGGTAAAGGAGCTTCCATAAGTAGAGGCCAAATGGGAATTCCTCTCTCACATGACCCAATTTCTTTATTTGCGCGGGAAATAAAGCTCCGCTGGATCCAAGAAATGCTTCATAGAAAGAAGCAAAAGGCGAAAAGCTGTCAAAGCGGATCTCTAATATCCCAACGTGGGATCGAATCCTATATAAAAGGCGGCGGAGTAGCCTCATAGGTCTCCACAGTTCAATCAACGCACTGCGGAAAAATTCATATCATAGTGAGCCGAGAGAAAGAGAGCTTGGGTATTAAATTTCCATTATAGATACGTAAAGCGAGCTTGCATTGGGGATGAACACGGCGCAGTTCTTTCTTTACTTTGCTTTTGGGGTGTTTCAATGGCAAACTCTAGTAAGATGATGATCCAACTCAACAGAAAGCTTTTCTGCCGTTTTTCTTCTCCTCCATTGTATCCAAGCCTCAGAAACAAGAGAGCATCGCAATTCCAACTGCAATTTCCTCCCATCTCTTTGCCCTCTTTCTTTCCCCTCCACTTCTCTTCTCTCAAACATAGCCTAACAACCACGCCACAACTCTTCTTTCCCCCCTCCTCCATCCCTCGGTGGATTCATGATGCATTCATCTGTTATAGACAGGTTGACACGCGCAACTTCGTGAACCATCTCCACAATGCTCTCGAGCAAAACAAGATAAGGTCGTTCCTTGACCAAAGTCTGGAAAGAGGACTAGAGATTGCACTGGCAATCAACGAAGCAATAGAGCAGTCAGGAGCGCCATTGTGGTCATCTCTCAGACCTTTGCCTCCTCGCCATGGTGCCTGGACGAACTGGATAAGATCCTCGATTGCAAGGAAAAGAAAGGCCTGCTGGTGTTCCTCATTTTCATGGACGTTGACCCCAGAGAAATGCGTGAGCAGTCTGGATCTTTCACTTGGATTGGCCAAAGTGAGAAGGGTTTTGGGCAGGAGAATGCCGACAAAGTCCGAAGGTGGAGAGACGCTCTCCGAAAAGCCGGCAACCTCACTGGTTGGTCTCTTGGAAACAGGTAAGGGAACTTTCTTATTATATCCATTAAACAATAAAACTTGCCCTTAAAGCCCAATGTCTTCGTCTATGGGTGGTAGGAAAGTTTGGAATGTTTGGAGATCTTTTACAAGGAATCGAACTTTCCTAAAATAGCAATTCCATTCTATTGTTTGGCTCATCAAAGACAATTAACATCGACGCTGCAGCATATTTTCGGATACATTTTCGATATTTACAGCCTGCAGGAAAACAAAGAAAAACGATATTTTGCAAAAACTTTGATTGTTGAAGTTACACTCTTTGACACCATCTGTTACTAGGTTTTACCCCTGAAGCATATGTTTCAGCATAAGCTGATTTCCTCCATATAGAGCAAATTTTAGAATTGTTCAGCTAAATAAAACGATAGATAACCTGCTGTTGATATCCCGTTTCTTCCAGTTGTAACCCTCATCCCACACTTTATATTTCGTAACTAAACAAACAAGCAAACGAGTTTATTCTCCTCACTTCATCCCTCAAGCATGAAGAAATCTCTAGAGAACAATGATTTTCGCCGTTGCCAATCTCCTCCATGCATCATTTCCCTCTCTTACTCTGAGTCCCATTGTTGAAACCATACAAGTGGGTGAGCATATGACCTTTTTCTATAGGAGGTTCTCAGGAGTTCCATGCTTCTTTTTGTTAAAGAGAACGAAAGTTGGCAAGTCCAGACATCTTCCACAGCCAATACAGGGTAAACCCTAACTTTAATGCAACCCTTCCCTTCACCATCAAAACTCTCCACTGTGGAATGACCTATTTGTCAAAAGCAAAAAAGAAAGATAAAAAAAAGAAGTTGTCAGTCTTTGTATTGTTTGGACTATGGTACCTTGCTAGGGTTTAAAAGAAAGTTCAGCCTCTAGTTTGTTTTTCTTCTATCTATGATTGCCCGCTCTTAAAGCTCTCTCTCTCTTTCTCTCTGTCTCTCTCTCTGTCTCTCTCTCAACTTTCGATATTATTTCCTTTTCTGGCCAAGAAATTTTCTTTAGTAGAACCTCTTTTTCGGTGAGCTTAGAGAACTTTTTCATATGCTTATAACTATCCCTCTTCTTCTAATTTTTTGTTTAATGGATTAGCGAAAAGCTTTTCTCTTGTTTGTTTCAGAAATGTATCATTTCCAATCAACTGAAGAGTAGCGGAAACATGAGAAGGAGATGTGCGACTATTATGAGAGCACATGTCAACCTCTCACATGCCGCTAATTTCTATTATATCGGATAGTAAATTAGATTAGATGGATGATTTCTAAGTTCGAGAATATAACTTTATTGATCAAGAATAACGAAGTCACGCATTTTAGTTGTTGGAATTTACAGACTTGAAGCTGAATTCATCCAATATGTCGTGGAGAAAATCTCAAGAAGACTAAGTTGCTCATACACGAGCCTACTTGCTTTCCATTCAGTTGCGTTAGATTCTCAGGTACAAGCCTTGTTCTCCTTACTCCGATTAGAGGTTGAGGAGGTCCGAGTCCTAGGAATTTCTGGCACAAGGGGGATAGGTAGGACCACAATAGTGAGAGCTCTGTACCACCAAATTGCAGATCAATTTGATAGGAGTTGCTTTCTTCCGAATGTAAAGGATATAACAAGCGAAGATGGACTCATCAAACTGCAGGAGACCCTTTTTGCTAACATTCTCAGCGATGGAGTTTTGGAGTTTGGCAATGATATTCATGTAGTAACAAATTTCATGAGGAGTAAGCTTCACAACAAGAGGGTTTTGTTGGTGTTTGATGATGTTGAAGGATTGTTGGATCCACTGTGCCACCTCATCGAGGTAATAAACTTAGGCTTGGGAAGTAGAGTTATTTTGATCCCTCGACAGGAAGAAACCTTAACCAGTTTAAGTGGGGAAATCTTTAAGGTAAGACCATTGAATGAAGATCAAGCTCTTGAGCTTTTCAGTTGGAATGCATTCCACGAAATATACCCCAAAAGTGATTATAAGATGCTCTCAAATTGTTTCATTAGTTTTTCTAAAGGGCTTCCTTTGGTACTCACCTTGATGGGTTCTTTCTTGAATGGCAAAAGCGTCAAGGAATGGCAAAGAGCTTTTGATCGACTGAAAGGAATCCCTCAAGGAAAGGTTCATGAAATACCGAGGATTGTTATCAATGGCTTAGAGGCCAATGAGAGGACGATTTTTCTTGACATCGCGTGTTTTCTCAATGGATATGACAAAGAAGAGATCATCAAATCCCTAAACCAATGTGGCATCCTCACAAATAGTGGGATTGAGATTCTGGTTCAAAAGTCACTCGTATATATCGATGAAAATAACAAAATATGGATGCATGATTTGCTTCAAGAAATGGGTAGACAGATTGTGATTCAAGAGTGCCCTAATAACCCCAATAAGCGAAGTAGAATATGGCATCACGAGGATGCTCTACGAGTGGTTAGGCAAAACTCGGTAAGTTTAAGCATGTGCTAAAGAAAAACTAATTTGAACACATATGTATATCTTCTTCCTCTTCTTCTTCTTTTGGTGGACTTCGCATCTACACGTGGTTTAAAACACTTTAGATTGCATAATTAGGAGAGACACAAACACAATGTTTATTATTGCTACTTAAAATTTAAGCATTACATTAGGGTTTCAGACACTTAGTTTGTACTTTGTTACTCTTATCTTTAAACGAACAGTGTTCATGGTCAAATTGACGGTTACATAACCTATTATAAACCCTCACATTTGCCCTTTCATCATAAGATGTATATATCTTAATTTAGGAACTACTTGTGTTATAATGATTTTTAGACCAGCATGGTTTCAAAACAAATTTGAACATTATCGTTAAAGTTGTTTTTTTATTTTTTTTTGGAACAACCTAGATAACCGTTTATTTTCAAGTGCTTGCAACATGCATAAATATCTCTATTGTGCTCTAACAGGGAACAAATGCTATTGAAGGCCTTAAACTAGGCAAGATAGATGTACAAGACTTGATCCTGCATGCAAACTCGTTCAAAAAGATGAAGAAGCTCAGGCTATTTATGATGGCTGATCACGTCCTTGACTGTGGACCAGCCGGACATCTATCAGAAAAGTTGCGGGCGCATTTCGCACGGAACGGTGGTATTATGCTTGCGTGTTGGGAGGCGCTGGTGAAGAGGATTTCCAAGTTCTGGTCTCGTGGAGATTGAAGATCAAGATCAACGGATGCTCGGGGTGGCATGTACATAAACTCCTAAGAAAATAAAGACGTAGAAGAGAAAGGGGTTCACCTTGGTGCAGATAAGGCTTCCCCTCATCCCCATAATTCTATCCACGTGCGTCCAATAGACTTCAGTTTACTTTGACTTTCGCCCATTAGACCAAATTAGCTTTCTGGTCAAAAAGCTTTGCGCGTTTACTCTCTCTCTCTCTTTCCCCTTCCCCCTCTCTCTCTCATTTTCTTTTGGCAAAGACACCAAAGCGCAACGTAGATTTAATATTGCCTACTAAACACCCAACATGCATAATGAATTAATGGGAGCATAAAGAGGAAATTGAAAAAAAAAAAAAATATCAATTCGCTCACTCTCGGTGGCCCCTTGGTGGTTGTCACATGGTCAATATTCAATTAACATTATTCTTAGGCTTCTTTCGACAGTTGCGTCCATTAGAATTTGACTAGATTTTGTGTTCAAGAAACTTGATTAAATGTTCCGGAGAAGTGAAAGAACTCTGTAAGAAAAATGGAGATCATAGGGACTTGGCCGCAAGAGTAGATCTCCCATCTCTGCCAGTCCTTGGGAGAATAAACGATTCCACAATCCCATTAGACCAACTTAGATATCTTGTCAAAATGCTTTGCGCAGTTATTTTATAAAGGCTACGTCTCCACAGGGACTTGGCCGCACGTGTAGATCTCCCGTCTCTGCCAATCCTTGGGAGAAGAAACGATTCCACAATCCCATTAGACCAATTTAGATGTCTCCTCAAAATGCTTTGCACAGTTATTTTATAAAGGCTACGTCTCTCTCTCTCTCTCTCTCTCTCTCTCTCTCTCTCTCTCATTTTCTTTTGCAAAAGACACCAAAGCGTGAGGTAGATTGAATATTGCCTATTAAACGCCGACCGTGGATGTGAATTGATGGGAGCATAGACAGCAAATTAAAAAAAATTCAATCCACTCACCATCCGCGGTCCCTTAGTGGGTGTTGACATAGTCAATATTCAATTAACATTACTGTTAGGCTTCTTTCGACAGTCCCTTTTTAAGAAAAGTGGAGACTACAGGGACTTACCATTGTAAGAAAAGTGAAGACTACAGGGACTTGGCCGCAAAAGTAGATCTCCGTCTCCCTCAATCCTCGTGAGAGCAAACGATTCCACAATCCGACGAATCAAGACGATAGCTATAATGACAGGATATAATAGCTGTAAACGATTCTATTACATGTCCGATTGTCCCTCAAACCGATTGGACGTGCCCTTGACTAATTCCATAAATGTCCAGCCTTTTCCCTCGTTGGAATCCAAATAATTGCATTAACACTTGATTGAGGGATTAAGAATAACAAAGAAAAAGACTCGGACCTTTTTTTTTGGTCAGAAAAGACTCGGACTTTAAGTTCCGATTATTTTACAGAAAATGAATAATTTAAAACTATTTTCCTCAAAATGATCTCTTATATTATTTTATACTAATTGATTAGTAAAATGGGTTCATTATCGACAACAATTTACGTCTAAATATTTTTTTTTTAAGTATGTCTAAATATTTTCGAGTATAGTAAAAATATTTTTCATTTATTCACAAATTGCCATTTAAAAAAATATATTTTTTAAAATTATTTATTTTCAACTAAATAAGGGAAACATTCATCCATTCTATTTCAGCAGTCTTTCATGCTATTTTAGGAGTCTTTTCTAGTGCAGAGTATTCGAATTGACATTAGATAATTAATTAGCTAATGATTGCAGATCTATTGCTTTTGGTTGACTTTCAAATCTCCAAAACAGGTTATCTAAATTACAAGTTACTTTCTCGATTTCGTCAGTCTGTTTACTGTTTGAGCAATGCTAGAAATATCTAGATTTGCCTAGTAAATTAGTTTGATAAATAAATATGAAAATATCTAAATAGTTATTCAACCGAGCATGCCCATTTGAGCACCTAGCTGATAAATTATCGCATGACTTAGCCAAGCAAAGTTACTATGATTCTCAGTATATCTAGCATTTATCTTGATTCATCCAACATTGAGAAATATATAGGTTATACATTTACTTAGTACATTATACACATGTTAGCTAAAAAGACTGAATATTGTATCATTATTACTGTTTCAAGCACAAAACAAAGATTCTTCACATATCTCTCTCTCACGGTTACCAAAACATTCACCCTTACCCAATTATTTAGGATGGTTTTGGGCCGGTTATCGGTCCAGTTCACTTTTGCCCTTAAAATTTTGAATAGTAATTTGATTTGGCGGTTTTACTTTTATTTAAGTCCAAACTATGAGACCTTAACACATTTTCACTAATCCACTTTCCGAGAACAAACAAATTGATAACTTGGTTACTTTGTGGTCAAATTAGAACTGAATTTTGATTTATTTCCCCAATTGTCTAAAGCTGGCTTTCATGCTGGTGCAATTGGCTCTCATTAAGTCTATGTGCTTTAGCATCTGATGTGAGCGTACAAATAGGAGACATTCCTCTTTAAGTTCTCTCTTTCAAGTGTCTTCTTCCTCAAAGTTGTCTGAGTGATTGAGTGAATTTTAATTTTCAACAGTCTGTGATGCAGTACTTCTCTTAGGCTCTTTCGATAAAACTGAAAAATACATGGAATTGTGATCATTATTAATATATTTTAGCAAATAAATGGTGAGATTCTACTTGCCGTCAATTATTTTTATACTTATAATTGGTTAGAAACCCCTTTCTTACTTTACCGCATAAGTGATTTTGATTACTTAATTGAATATTTTAATTCATTGTTAGTTAATGGTTATGATCATCAGACAAAGTCAATCTTTATTAAGTGCTCATTTTTTAAGTAATTAATTGGGTTATTAAATAGACCCTCTGTGTCAATGATCATAAAATCATTCACCTAAAAAATTTATTTAAGTTGAAGGTCTAGTGTATGCCAATGGCGTATTCCATAACCCTTATTCGAGAATTTGGTCCTTTTATGAAAAATATTCTTATTGCCTCGACAATGTTTAGTTATGAATTATTACTGATAATAAATATATTTTTCATTAACTAATTATTTCAAGTGATATAAATAATTTTCATCCCTACAACATTGGCCTCCTAGTTAGACCCCGGTACTACCGTGCACATCACCACCATTATCCGCCGCCTCACCTCTGGCCGAAGCTTCGACCAGCCCAGAGGGAGCGCGAAGGCGGATGCTGCTAGGCTTTCAAATTACGCGCTTATTATTGCTCATTTCTTTTGCCACTAAACCACGGCCTTCTCTATATGTGGGCCCTTTTAGGCCTTGGCTATCATATGTATCGTTATGCGGCCTCTATAGCTTTGTGTATTGCATAATGTTTTTGAGGCTTTTCGGCATTTGTATATTGTCAAATTGATTGTTTAGTTGGCAAATTATGGATGTTAATCTTTGTCTATGAGTAAAAAGGCGGAAAGAGACGATTAGCACTAGCTACCCTCTTTTAGTATTATCATAAGAGTCTCATATCCTTTACGAAGTACTTAATTTGAGTCGTAACTATTTTGTAACACTCGGTCTAATGTTAGTGAGCTTGTCATCATAACTCCATCATGATATTAACAACTAAGAAATTTCTCCACACGAGACATGTTGTAACTATGCAAAGTGACATCATTTAGTCATGACATAAATCACCTTTGTGGAAGACAGGTAACCCATTTAGGTTAACCACTTGGGTGGTTTATGGATATAATCTTTATTTGCTTAGAAAATTACAAAAAAAAAAAAAAAAAAAAGAAGACCTCCAGGCACAACTCCCCGCTAGTTTTCAGTTGCCATTTTATTATAGTACGAAATGAGAAGAGGAAATGACTGAGTTGATGAAAAATTTATCGCTAAATATATGCACAGGCGATGATGAAAATTTTGGTTTTGGCGAATCTTGTGAAAACTTCAAATGGACTTCGAGCAAAAACTAAACGTAGGTAGTTGAAGGTTGTAAAACGTGAAATTTCAGTGCAGTAATTTCCAAGCCATCTCAACCATCTTCTAGTCAATTCAAGGTTATTTAAGCTGATTTCCAAGTATTCGTTATATATTGGGAGAAGTACACTATCGGTGTCATAAGTTGTGTATGGCACTTATTTTGGTGCCAAAAATTTATGTCAGATCACTTAAGTGCAAAAAAGTTTGAAAAACGATCATTTTAGTGCCGTCTCTGATTTGATTGGCCGGAAATCCGACGTGACACTTTTTTATTATTTTTTGAAGCTGATGTGGCTCGCTAGAGAGTATAGTTAGCATTTAAACAACAAAACGACACCGTTTGGTGTGTCTCCCCCAATTCAAAATCCTAAATCTCCAGCCAGTCGTCGTCCTTGACGGCCCTCGCGCTCGGCGGCTGGGCTCCGACCTCGATGACGGCCAAGTCGAAGGCCGTGATCTGGCCGGTGCTCGGGGAGGCCGCCGACAAGTGTTCTGCCCCCAATCTCTCCCTCTCTATCTTTGATCTCCCCAACGAGTGCTTGGCCTACGTTTTCTGGTATCTAGGTTCCAATGACTAGGGCCGGTGCTCCCTCATATGCCGCCATTGGCTTGCGATCGAAGGCTAGAGCCGCCAGAGGCTCGCCCTCCATGCCCACTCGGAGCTATTGGACGCGGTCTCGGCTCAAAGAATTTGAGGACGTTGAAGCTGGTGAAATGTTATTGAGATTGGGACATGGTGCTACTACAATGGAGGCCGAGCGACGGTGGCTGAGCATTGGGCGAGGATCGGACAAAAAAACCCTAATTTCAATCCCCAAATAAAAAAATAAAAAACCCAAATGAGTTGTGCGACATCGATTTCTCGAGGCCATCCACTTAGGATGGCAACACGACGTCGTTTTTTAAGGAGGACGGAAAACAACGTCGTTTAAAGGCCTTGTCGATTTTTTTTTTAAGCCACGTAATCATTTTGGCCAGAATCTCTTGCCGATGGCACCAAAGTGATCATTTTTCCTCCAATTTGACACTTAAGTGATCCGATTGAAACTTTTGGCACCAAAGTGAGCACTGTACACAACTTATGGTACTGATAGTATACATTTCCCTTATATCTTACTCCAGATTAAGCTCCTATCAGCTACTTCCATCGAAATATCAATGCTTTTGTTTGGGAAATTGAGCAAACGAAAACCAAAAGGAGGGACCAACGTTTGATAAATGGATTCATTACCTTGGCTTTGCATCAGACCACCCAAGCTATAAACATCATATTAACAACCTTTACTCTCATCCCATAATGGTCTGTGACTGTACAAGAAGATAGAAGTTTTCAATGGCAAATGCTGAGAAGATGTCATTAAGTTTTGCATTAGGGAAACCTCTTTAAACTGCGGGAACGAATTCCGTTTGAGGGTTCAATCTCAAAACACAACATAATGAGAAGCTGCTATAACTCATAATCTGTGCCATGAAACTGATACTTCTCCTGAACTCTTATTGCCATCTAGATAACCAGTTTTGTTTTTCGAGTTCTGGGTCGCGGCAGAAAATTTACACAAGCAGCACGCCTCTAGAATAATATCGGCCTTTTGGATCAGTCACCACTACGTCTTTTTCAATTTATTTCCTAATTTAATGATATGATTATAAGAAATCTATTGCATTAAAATCAAAATGACGATTCCGATGATGCAGATTCTCAAGATGATATGGATGATGAGGAGCTCGCTCATGATAAGAAGATTCAGAAAACTGAATAGAAAAAAGGCAAGGTTCATCCCAAGGAAACAAAGCCAGAGACAAAGCAGTTGATGATGAGGAACCAAACAAAGATGTAGTTTGCTTCGAATGTAAAAAGAAGGGACACATCAGACCCAACTGTCCTCTTCGAAAAGAAAAGAGGAAAAGCCGAGAAGTTTCGAAAGGCTCTCAAAGCCGAAACCTCGGAGTGATACGTAATGTGAAGAGAGTGATAATGAATACGCCAACATATGTTTGATGGCACATTCGTACTGCACTATTCGGATCGATCATTGATGTGAATTTGAGGTAAGTAATTTTAAAATTCCTGTCAAAGTCTCTAAATATATTGATGAACCTAAGACTTCTCTCAAAAGAATTTCCGAACTTAAAAAGGAAAACTCATTTCGAAACAAAAGGAAATTATTTTAGAAGAAAGAGTTAAAAGTCTAGACCTAAATGTTTCTGCTCTTAAAGAAAAAGAAGATGATCTTTTGAAAGAAAATGTCTTCTTAAAAACAGACTTATCAAATATTTCAAAGAAGTTTTCGATAGGATCCGAAAAGCTTGAAAAAGTGCATCAAAGACCTTACTTTAATAAGTCAGGTATGACAATGAAACAATCCCCTTGATTGATTTTCCAAAAGTAAAAGAAAGAATTAAGAAAAGACCATCAAAAGAGGCTTATAAAAATCATTTCAAAAGAGTGTTTGTAAAGTCTCGTAGGTCGAAATGCTTTAAGGTGTTCTAAGTGTAACAATGATCATTTTGAAAAAGAGTGTCCTATGGTATGGAAGCCTCGTTAAGAGAGTATGGCCTAATAATGCTCATCCTACTAACACCAAAGGACCCAAGAAAGTTTGGGTACCAAAGAAAGCTTGAGACTCTCTTTTGAATGCAGTCTCTCAAAAAGAAGATAAAGTGGTATCTTGACAGCGGATGCTCAAGACACATGACAGAGACTCAAATTGTTTCATTAAGCTTATTCAAGTAAATGGTGGAAAAGTTTCTTTCGAGGAAATAGCAAAGGAAGTATTGTGATTCGGACTGTAAAAATTGGAAATCTCACAATAAGCAATGTCTCTCTAGTGGAAGGACTCAACTACAATCTACTACACAAGATCTCCTTTCAAGAAGGCATATGTTCTGGAATTAGCAAAGATTCGACTCAGTCTTTCATGGGTCAAAGGCATGGAAACATCTATCTCTTGATGTAAAGCCAAATGAAGAACAATGCTTAATCTCAATTCAAGATGAAGCCGGCTTCTATGGCACAGTAAAGCTTGGCCATATCAACAAGAAGCAATTAGCCAAAATCTCTTCTAAGCAGCTTGTTCGAGGTCTACCTAAATTGCCTTACCATAAGTCCGACTTATGCACTCCATGCATTCCGGGAAAGCAGGTAAGAAATTCATTTAAGCAAACAAATCATGTATCTACTAATCATGTAATCAAGTAAATTGCTTCATATGGATCTCTTCGGACCAACAAGAACCTGCAGAGCATTGGAGGTAAGAAGTATTGTCTAGTAATTGTAGACGATTTCTCTCGCTTTACTCGGGTATATTTTCTTGCAATAAGTCAGAAACCTTTTTCATACTTTGAGAAATTTGCTAAAAAGGTTCAAAATGAAAAGGATGTGCTATTTCAAGTATAAGAACAATCATGGAGGTGAATTTGAAAATCAAGATTTCACAAAATTGTGTGATGAATCTGGTTTTAAACATGTATTCTCCTCTCCATACACTCCTCAGCAAAATGGAGTTGTGGAAAGAAAGAATAGATCTCTTCAAGAAATGGCTAGAACTCTTTTAATTGAAAGCAAAATTTCTTCACGGTTTTGGGGCTGATGCTATATTATAAATAGAGTTTTTCTAAGACCTATTCTTGAAAACTCCCTATGAATTGTTCAAAGGTAAGAAGCCTATTGTTTAATACTTTCATGTATTTGGTTGCAAATGCTTTATTTTGAAAAATGCAAATGATCGAGTTGGTAAGTTTGAAGAAAGATCGATGAAGGCATCTTCCTTGGATATTCTACATCAAGCAAAGCCTACAGAGTCTATAACAAGAAAAGCCACCATGATGCTCATGAAGATTCAAATAAAGAAAGAGATCATCAACCAATCAAATCAACCAAGAATCGGAAACACAAATCCAAATTCCCAAAGATCTCATTATTGGCGAAATCAATGAAGGAATCCGCACTGTCAAAAAGGCGTGAAGAATCTAGTGCCGTTGCTCTCATCTCTAAAATTGAACCAAAAAGCATAGAAGAAGCTTTATCTCGATGAAAGCCGGATCGAAGTTATGCAAGAGGAGCTCGATACTCTAAAAACCGAAAGGTAAAACTCAAGTATTGGAGCAAAATGGGTATTCAGAACAAGATGAACGAAGAAGGAAAAGTGAAAGAAGAAAATATATGTTGAATTACCACCTACTCTAACTTGAGGATTTCATCCACAACAATCGAAGAAAGTTTCTCCTGTATCTTGGATGATGCCGATTCCGAAAGCAGGGTAACTATTGCATCATCCGTATCCTAGTGTGGTAATTTTGACTCCACAAATTGACCAATTTGATTATCATCGGAGGACAATCCTTCTTGTGCTTCAAATCTGACCCATTTCTTATCTTTCGCCAGAATCACCAAAGGGTATAATAACAAACCTATGAGTGAAGGCTTCATGGTTTTGACCCTGCCCCGAAGAGCTGACGTGATTGCTCAATTATTTGTACTTTCGATGAGATGTTTGATCTTTTGGGGCTCTGCTTGACGGACATGGCAGAGATCAAAACGAAAGAACTATATGTTACAATTTCTTCAATTATGTGTGCTTTATATGTCTAGTGTGATGTTGTTAGTACGAGTACCTAGAGGGGGGGTGAATAGGTATTCAAAGATTTTTCTTGATGATTTCTGAATACTTGCGCAATACTTAGACAGTTCAAGGATTAGCGAAAGATAACAATCAACGTAAGACTGAGTAAGGAAAGAGAGAATTAAACACGCGGTTTATAGTGGTTCGGCTTGATTCAAGCCTACGTCCACTCTTTTGCACTGACAGCCAATTTGGCTGGATTCCACTATGAACAAAGAGATGTTACAGTGTTGTTCTTCCTTGATTTCTCTGTGTAGATGATCTACCACACTAGCTCAAGGTATCACCAAGTATAAACACTCTCTGTGTATACAATTTCGCTCGGACTATATCGACTAATAATCAAGATGCTTCAGACTCTGGAATTTTTCTATCAAATCACGCTCTCAAAAACAACTAGAATGTCTTCCTTTTTATACTCCTTTATGCCATCATACCGTTGGCACTTACCAAAGGAATTCCTCCAAATCTACCCGTTGGACGGAATCAATCAAGAAGATCATTCGAGCTATAAAAGGAACTCGATGATAGCCCATCAATCCCGTTCGCCCATACAATCGGGATCTTGGTTTCCAAGAATAGAACATTCCAAGAATACTCCGTCGACCATCGGATCTTCGAATGATTTAGATCAAAAGAATCCGTTATATTCATCCAGCCAAAAGATCTTCTCCGGACGATAGGATTAAATCCTCAACCATATACTTCGGCTCTGGATTTCCTTCGTCACCGGATCGAAAAACTGTCAATGAGAATAGTCTTGAGTCTTGAGTCTCGAACCTTGAGTCTTGAATCTTGAGTCTCGGTAGTCGAGTCTTCGGACTTTAAACTAGACGATCCGCGAGATACCCAAACTAGACTCGAAGGAAACGTTTTGTCGGCTTCAAAATATTCTGAACGATTTCTCCAACAATCTCCCCTTTTTGATGGTGACAAAACTTTCCTGTAGATTTGAACCACTTTGACCTGCAAAAACATTTCTCAAGCAATATGGCAATCTCATAAAGATTAACAAAGCAACCAGACTCTGCATCCACAGAAAATTGGTTAGTCTTTCATGAGTAATACCATATAACAACACTTGATATGAGTGCAATCAGTCAAGCAGCATTAAAATCCACAGCCAATTCAGTCAAGTTCAAATTCACACCCAAGATTGCTCAAGTCATAAACAAACATAAAAAACTTAAAGTCAAGGAAATTTGAAGAAAGTTGGTTGTTGGTTTGGTTTAAATTGCTTTTCTCCCCCTTTTTGTCAACATTAAAAAGGTGAGAAAGATGTCATGTCTGCTTGGGAATGCGCACAATCTGGAAATCTCCCATGGACTAGACTACTCCTTCTAGCTTCTTTAAGTCTTCCCTTAGTTGAGCTACCTCTTCTCCTTTTGCATTGGCTTGAAGTTGCGGAGCGAGGTCTTTCAATTTATCCTCCGGGTAATCAAGATGCTTGTCCAGCATTCTTCAAGGCTTGAATTTCACAGTCCGAGCATAGATTTGGCCACGCATTTCCAGAAGAATATCCATGATACGACGAAAATCTGCAGAATTGTCCGTCTGTGTACTAGCATTTGCTCTTTCCGATGGAGTGAATGCAAATGATGGCGCTTCTGTATAGTCTTGCAGATTTGGTTCTGACGTATCGTGACCTTCTTCAGGCAATTGAGAAGCCTGAAATTCTTCTGGGGCTGCTGGAGATTGTCGTAGACCTTCACTATTGGCAGCATTAGGTGAGGACCTCTCTTGCTCGCCAATTCCCCCTGTCTCTAAGACATCAAGAGGAGAAGAGTGATGATCATGCTCTTCTGTATCCTTCTCTCCAGATTCAGCTGCAGACTTTTCTTGCTCTTGTTCTCCTTTTTCTTCAGCTTCGTCTCCTTCTCTCTTTGGTCTTCTTCTTCTTCTTCTTTCTTGTCTTCTTCTTCTTCTTCTCTCTCTGTTTCTTCTGCTGTTCGTTGATTGGGGAACAGAACGTCTTGTCCTTATCAAAGCGAGATTGTGAGATCTTCCTCCTCATCTTCATCTTCATCCTCCAAGATGAGAGTTCTCTTCTTTTTGGATGGGGCACCAATGGCTTCCTTTCCCTTTCTTTTTGAAGCGAGACGGAACCGGAGTCTTCACTCTGAATTTCTCCATTGCCTTAGAAAGTTCTTTCAAATGCATCTTTGTCAACATCTTTAAACCTACCACCATCTTATCGCACGGTTGAACACGAGAGAGTGTGTGAGGTTCAATATTCATGTGTCTGAAGATCCTGGTCACCGGACTGGATAAGGCAATTGTCCCTTGTCTTTCGACATTGCTCGTACATGTGAAAGAGAATAGTGTGAGGGAGAGAGAACTTCTTCCCTGAGTTGATTGCGTACATCAATTTTGCTTCTGAGTTAGACACATCAGTCTTTGATGTAGACTTAGGCCTAATGCAATTGATCACAATTTTGTGCAGCACAATATTGATAGCGCGCATCCTCGAATAGATGATTTTTCCCTCAATGTCTCTGTCTTCAACAAGGTCCATTGTGGCACGAGCAACTGAGACTTTGACTGGTTGATATCGTGCCCGTTCAACTCCAAGAATGTCCGCCAACATGTCCACATCCAACACATAATCCTGATCTCGAACACTGAAAGATATTCTATTCGCATCGATAAAGCTAAGATTTGAATAGAAATATGCAGTCAGTTGTGCATATCCGTCCGTGGTGTCGGTGCAAAAACGTTCCGGTTGAAGCGGGCTGAACTTTTCTCTCAAGTTCACATTCACAAAGATCCGAAATCAAAGTCGACACTCCTAGGGTTTATCACCCCTCGTTTCAGTAGTTTGAAGAACAAAGTTTCCTGTTCCTTCGATTTAAATAACTCCATCCTCTTTCCCTTCACCTTCGCAGCAACACCCAATCTCGGTTGAAAATCAGTGAACATTTTGTCATCGTCGTTCCCATCAATCAAATTTGGGCCCGACATCCGAGGGTCACTCGGAATATTTGCAAGCGCTTCCTCTGCTTTACCTTTGGGAGCAATTCCCAAATCCTCCATTTTCTTCAGAAAAATGTACTCATTCCCATAATCTTTTTCTTTAAGAAAATCATCCACGTATTTCAACGGAGTCCCAGTACTTTTCAAAGCACGGTAAAGTTTGTAAAAATAAGAGGGTTTTTGAACTCTTACTGGGTCTACGTCCTCGATTATCTCTTCTTCTGGATGTTGACCCGCACCTTGTGGGGTAGAAGGCGTTGAATGACGTGGTGGAGAATGAGTTGGGTTCTGATGCTGACTCGATAATTCTTCCTCTTCTGTGAGATCGAAGTGGGTAGGTCCCTCCTTCATCTTCTGTGGTCCCCTTGTCGCGATTCTTGAGGACTTCCTCGAAGACGACATTCTTCTTGTCTCTAAAAGATTTCTTTGCTTGCTTTCCCAAGAGAAGATGACAACTTTCTCGAGGATGAACTCGAAGTAGAAATCAGTTTGAGAGGAGAATGCTTTTAGGGTTTTGAAGATTGAAGGTGAAAACTGTATATATATATAACTCAGTTTTGAAAAGGGGAAGTTCAATCGGTACAAGGAAAGTGTACGAATACCTCTTTTTGAAATCGATAATTGCCAAAATTAATCCTTTTGAAAAGACAAGTTTTTCGATTTTCACGGAGACTAAAATAACTGAACGAAAATCATACATTTTCGAGTTTAGATAAAGTAACAACTTACGGTCTATAGTCATCAACGTCTAAGAGATTTGAGTCTCGAGAGATTTGAGTCGACGGTCATCAACTTTCGAGTCCGAAGGTTGGAGAGTCTCTAGACTTTAACTTCTTCGAGCTTCAAAATGTTGAGTCGGAGCGGATAAAATCAAATTGATTTTTCTCCAAAGGCTTTGTGAATATATCCGCTAGTTGACTTTTTGAATCAACAAATTGAATCGAGATTTCTCCACTTTGAATATGATCTCTAATGAAGTGATGTCGAATTTCTATATGCTTTGCTCTTGAATGAAGAATTGGATTTTTGGTGAGATTGATTGCGCTTTGGTGTTGTCACATTTGATTTCGTGCATGAGTCTTCAATCCCAAAGTCTTGTAGCTGTTGTTTTATCCATAGAATTTGTGAACAGCAGCTTCCAAGGGCAACATACTCGCTTCGTTGTTGAGAGAGCTACGGTGCTTTGTTTCCTTGAAAACCAAAACACTGTCCTGCTTCCAAGTAACTGGCAAGTTCCTGAAGTACTCTTTCTATCGACTCTGCAGCCGGCCAGATCTGCGTCTGAATATCCTAGAAGATTAAAGTCTCCCTTCTTAGGATACCAAAGACCCATGCTTGAAGATGAAGCAACGTATTTAATGATACGTTTTGCAGCACTGAGATGAGATTCTTTAGGATCTGATTGAAACCTAGCACAGATGCAAACACTCAACAAAATGTCGGTCTAGAAGCGGTAAGATAAAGAAGTGAACCGATGATACTCTGTACAGCTTTTGATCAACTTTCTTCCCTTCCTCATCTTTGTCTATCTTCAAAGAACTTGACATTGGTATATCAGTCTTCTTGCAATTTTCCAATCCAAATCTTTTGACAAGATCATTAACATATTTTTCTTGGTAAATGAAAGTTCCTTCCTTCAATTGCTTTATTTAAAGGCCAAGAAAGAATGTTAATTCTCCCATCATACTCATTTCAAACTCATCCCGCATAGACTTAGAAAATTTCTTGCATAGACTTTCATTAGGAGATCCAAAAATAATATCATCCACATATATTTGAACGAGTAAAAAGCTTTTGTTTTCCTTTTTGATAAATAAGGTAGTATCTACTTTACCTTTGACAAAATTATTCTGTAATAAGAACTTACTTAATCTGTCGTACCAAGCTCGAGGTGCTTGCTTTAGACCATACGGGGCCTTTTCGGTCCCGAAGACGAGTCCGGCTCTTTGGATCTTCAAATCCAGGCGGTTGTTCCACATAAACTTCCTCTTGGATAAATCCATTTAGGAAAGCACTTTTGACATCCATTTGGAATAACCTGAAATTTTTGTAACAAGCAAACGCAAGTAATAGACGAATAGCTTCTAACCTTGCTACAGGAGCGTAAGTCTCATCATAGTCTATTCCTTCTTCTTGCGTGTATCCCTTGGCCACGAGTCTTGCTTTATTCCGTACGACTTTTCCCTTTTTTTCTGAATACCCATTTGGCTCCAATAACAGTTTTACCTTTTGGTTTAGACGTCAATTCCCAGACATCGTTAATGTTGAACTGTCTGAGCTCCTCTTGCATAGCTTCGATCCAGCTTTCATTAGATAAAGCTTCTTCTATGCTTTTTGGTTCAATTTCAGAGATGAGAGCAACATCACTAGACTCTTCACGTTTTTTGGATCTCAGTGCGAATTCCTTCATTAATTTCGCTTATAATGAGATCTTTAGGATGACTGGACTTGTGCTTCCAGTTACTGGTTGACTTCTCTGAATGATGATCTCTTTCTTTATTTGAATCTTCATGAACATCTTGACGCTGGTCTTCCAGAGTCTGAGATACTTTTTCAGTTGTAAGCTTAGGAAGGTCTGGAGCAGGTTCAGACTCTTCATATTGAGTCTGACTGGATTCATCTTGCGTAGAGACTTGAAATTTGACATTCATTGACTCCTCCACCGTCTGGCTCTTCTTATTGTAGACTCTGTAGGCTTTGCTTGATGTAGAATATCCAAGGAAGATGCCTTCATCTGATCTTTCTTCAAACTTACCAACTCGATCTTTTGCATTTTTTTTAATATAAAGCATTTGCAACCGAACACATGAAAGTATGAAACAATAGGCTTCTTACCTTTGAATAATTCATAAGGGGTTTTCTCAAGAATAGGTCTTAGGAAGACTTTGTTGATAATATAGCATGCTGTTGAAACAGCTTCAGCCCAAAACCGTGAAGAAATTTTGCTTTCAATTAAAAGAGTTCTAGCCATTTCTTGAAGAGATCTATTCTTTCTTTCCACAACTCCATTTTGCTGAGGAGTGTATGGAGAGGAGAATACGTGCTTAAAACCAGATTCATCACACAATTTTGTGAAATCTTGATTTTCAAATTCACCTCCATGATCTGTTTTTATACTTGAGATAACACATCCTTTTTCATTTTGAACCTTTCTAGCAAATTTTTTAAAATACGAAAAGGTTTCTGATTTACTTGCAAGGAAATATACCCAAGTAAAACGGGAGTAATCATCCACAATTACTAGGCAGTATTTCTTACCTCCAATACTCTGAGTTCTGGTTGGTCCAAAGAGATCCATATGCAGAATCGTAGTACATGATTAGTAGAGACATGATTTATTTGCTTAAATGAATTTCTTACCTGTTTTCCCAGAATACAAGGTGTGCATGGATCGGACTTTTGATATGGTAATTTGGGTAGACCTCGAACAAGCTGCTTTGATGAGATTTTGGCCAATTGCTTCATATTGACATGGCCAAGCTTTCTGTGCCATAAGCTTGCTTCATCTTGAATTGAGATTAGACATTGTGATTCATTCAAATTCATGTCTAAGAGGTAGATGTTTCCATGTCTTCGACCCATGAAAGACTGAGTAGAGTCTTTACTAATTCCATAGCAAATTCCTTCTTGAAGGGAGATCTTGAAACCAGTATCACACAGTTGGCTAATGCTGAGGAGATTATAGTTGAGTCCTTCCACTAAAGAAACATTGCTTATTGTGAGATTTCCAATTTTCACAGTTCCAAATCCCACAATGCTTCCTTTGCCGTTTCCTCCAAATGAAACATTTCCGCCGTTTATTTGAACTAGCTTTACAAAGCACTTTGAGTCTCCTGTCATGTGTCTTGAACATCCGCTGTCAAGATACCATTTTATCTTTTTCTTGACGGAGACCTGCATTTAAAAGAGAGTCTCAAGTTTTCTTTGGTACCCAAATTTTCTTGGGTCCTTTGGTGTTAGTAGGATAAGCATTATTAGGTCATACTTTCTTAACAGGCTTCCAAACCATGGGACACTCTTTTTCAAAGTGATCCTTACTATTACACTTTGAACACTTTAGAGCATTTCGACCAACAGACTTTACAAAAACTTTCTTGAAATGATTTTTGTAAGCCTCTCTCGACGGTCTTTTCTTTATTCTTTCTTTAACTTTAGGAAAATCAATCAAAGGAATTGTTTCCGCTGTCATGCCTAAACCAGACTTATTGAAGTAAGGTCTTTGAACGAAAAGAACTTTTTCAAGCTTTTCAGATCCTATTGAAAACTTCTTTGAAATATTTGATAAGTCCGTTTTTAAGAAAACATTTTCTTTCAAAAGATCATATTCTTTTTCTTTAAGAGTAGAAACATTTAGGTCTAGACTTTTAACTCTTTCTTCTAAAATGACTTCCTTTTGTTTTAGAGCTGAGTTTTCCTTTTTAAGTTCGGAAATTCTTTTGAGAGAAGTCTTAAGACTGAAACACAGTTCATCAATATATTTAGAGACTTTGACAGGAATTTTAAAATCACTTACCTCAAATTCACTGTCTGAGTTTGATCCAGAATCTGAGTCTGAGTCTGAATGTGCCATCAAACATATGTTGGCATATTCATTATCACTTTCTTCACATTCGTATCATCTCCGTTTTCGGCTTTGAGAGCTTTTCGAAACTTCTCAGCTTTTCCTCTTTTCTTCTTCGAAGAGGACAGTTGGGTCGATGTGTCCCTTCTTCTTACATTCGAAGCGACTATATCTTTGTTTGGTTCCTCATCATCAACAGACTTGGTCTGCAGTCTTTGGAAACTTTGTTTCTCTGAGTTGAACCTTCTGCCTTTTCTATTCAGTTTTCTGAATCTTCTTATCATGAGGGCGAGCTCCTCATCATCCATATCATCTTCAGAATCTACATCATTAGAGTCATCATTTGATTTTAATGCAATAGATTTCTTACCTCTTGGATCTTCGTCTTCATTAATTCGTTCCACTTCATATGACTGAAGAGTTCCAATCAGCTCGTCGACAGATAAAGGCATGATTCTTTGCGTCTCTCTTATTGAAGTCTTTATATGATTCCAGTCCTTGGAGAGTCCACGTAGTAGCTTGTTCACCTTCATGGGATCAGAAATTTTTTGTCCTTGGTTCTCAAGACCATTGACAATATTTGTAAAACGACTAAACATGCCAGTTATAGATTCTCCTAGTTTCATTTTGAAGGCTTCATATTGACCGAGGAGAATGTTAATTCTAGTCTCCTTCACTCGATCTGTCCCTTCATAGGTGATGTGTAATCTATCCCATACTTCTTTTGCTGTAACACAAGAAGATATTCTGTTATATTCAGTTGGAGATAAGGCACAATATAAAGAGTAAATTGCTTTTGCATCGAGTGCTTGTCTCTTGTTTGTCTCTTCCTGAGTCATTCCGCTAGCATCAACAGTTTCTTTTCCTCTTTCAGAGATTGATGCAGCAGTAGGAGTAATTCCTCTTTCCACAACGTCCCATTCCGAGGATCCTTGGATCGTAGGAAAGCTTTCATCTTGTTCTTCCGGATGTTGTAATCCTTTCCGTCAAAGTAGGGTGGTCTTGTATTGCTTTGCCCTTCCATCAGCCCTGGTGCTAGCATACTAGCCATGGATCTTTTACTCTGAAGTAAAACACTTCAAACAAAGTAAGAACACAAGCTCCGATACCAATTGATGTTGCTAGTACGAGTACCTAGAGGGGGGGTGAATAGGTATTCAAAGATTTTTCTTGATGATTTATGAATACTTGCCCAATACTTAGACAGTTTCAAGGATTAGCGAAAGATAACAATCAACGTAAGATTGAGTAAGGAAAGAGAGAATTAAACACGCGGTTTATAGTGGTTCGGCTTGATTCAAGCCTACGTCCACTCTTTTGCACTGACAGCCAATTTGGCTGGATTCCACTATGAACAAAGAGATGTTACAGTGTTGTTCTTCCTTGATTTCTCTGTGTAGATGATCTACCACACTCGCTCAAGGTATCACCAAGTATAAACACTCTCTGTGTATACAATTTCACTCGGACTGTATCGACTAATAATCAAGGTGCTTCAGACTTTGGAATTTTTCTATCAAATCACGCTCTCAAAAACAACTAGAATGTCTTCCTTTTTATACTCCTTTATGCCATCATACCGTTGGCACTTACCAAAGGAATTCCTCCAATCTACCTGTTGGACGGAATCAATCAAGAAGATCATTCGAGCTATAAAAGGAACCTGACGATAGCCCATCAATCTTGTTCGCCCATACAATCAGGATCTTGGTTTCCAAGAATAGAACATTCCAAGAATACTTCGACGACCATCGGATCTTCGAATGATTTAGATCAAAAGAATCCGTTATATTCATCCAGCCAAAAAGATCTTCTCCAGACGATAGGATTAAATCCTCAACCATATACTTCGGCTCTGGATTTCCTTCGTCACTGGATCAGAAAAACTGTCAATGAGAATAGTCTTGAGTCTTGAGTCTCGAACCTTGAGTCTTGAATCTTGAGTCTGGTAGTCAGAGTCTTCATACTTTAAACTAGACGATCCGCAGATACCCAGACTAGACTGAAGAAAACTTTTTGTCAGCTTCAAAATATTCTGGAACGATTTCTCCAACATAGTGTACAGCATAATCAAATTTCATATGCAACGTGTATCCTTTTAGCGCATGTGTCTTGTTCTCTCTACTTGGAACAAGCACATCAAGTTATATGAAAAATGTACTTACATTTCCCCAAAACCATCCAAAAAAATTTGCCAAATATCATTTACATTTACTCAAGAGATTTTGGAGTCTCAAAGGGCATTGGTAAAACCGAACCAAATGCAACCTCTGTACCCTAGTGCCTCCCCATCCTCCTCTCTCCCTCTTTCGCTCTCTCTCCACAAGTAAAGTGAATATTATAGAGAATAGAGGTCTAAGTTGGCTTATTAACGGAAGCCCATTTAAGAAGGAAAGATTAGTTAAGAGCTTATAAAGATCAACATGCTCATTTTAAAAGAGCCATCTCTCTCTCTCTCTCCCTCCCTCCCTCTAGCCTAGTCGAGCTCACAAGATGGGCTAAGACCTTATAGATTTTAGCACCCAAGTTTCATAAGGGACATCCCTCTTTGGGCACCCCCGTTCCAAAAGCTCTCCCCCACCCCCCTTAAAATGGGCTAAGAGCTTATAGAGTTTATCACGCAAGTTTCAAAAGGGATATCCCTCTTTGGGCACCCCAGTTCCAAAAGCTTCCCCCCTCCTCCCCCAACGCATGTGTGTGGGTTTTGTTGTATTAATGGCTTAATATTAGTGAAACATCTCTTCAATTCACGTGTATCTTTAATTCATGTGCTACAACTTTAATTGACACTTGAATGGATGTGTTAATGGATGAGTTAATGGACGCATTAATGGACAAGTCTCCTCAACTCTCCTACATCAATTTAAATGTCTCTTCAACTTAGATAATAGAGTTCTTTGTCTTTAAATAGACGAGTCTATTTAGTTCTAGAAAGGGAATCATTTTCAATAAAAATTCACCTTTAGAAAGTCATATGCTAAGAGTGATGTTTTTGAGAAGTGTTCAACAAAACCCTATTTATATAGTGCTAATACAAATAGATTCAAGGTGTTGTTTCTTGGAAAGTATAATTCACAAAACCACTTAGCATCATTGGCAAGAACTAATAGCCCTAAGAAGATTTGGTTAGCCATTCCTCACCTCTTGTTTAATTTCTTCATGAGTTTATAGCATCTACCAAATCTATATTTGGTTTGTAATAGCCATCTTTACCTATTATATATATAGATTGGCTCGGTGGTTAATAAATTTGTTATTGCATTCTTAATGTTATAATCTCTATTTTTGTTTTTCTAGTCACAACAAATAGCATTACACATCTTTCCTCAAATATGTTAACTTTCCAATAATCTTAAGGCAATTATTTATCTTTGGTCGTTTGTTGGATTTATTAGGAAATCGAGATGGTCAATAATAATGAAGTGCCCATTAATGCCCAAAATGTTTCTAAAGATGTTCCTATGGTCATTTCGATCACTCCTGGGGGAGAGGTTCATATCTTGATGCCTTATGTTGTGACAGCCAATGTTGAGAGCCTTCGGGCTAAAACCATATATGGTGGTATGGTATAAATCAACGGATTTTTTTTTCTTTCTTTGATGGTTTCAAATCTAGTAACACTGAATGAAAAACTAGAGAAATTCATCAGTGTGGGCTTTAAGTAGTGGTAGCATAAGATATTATTTTATCTGACCAAGCTGAATTTGGTCAAGTACTTATTGGGGGTGTGCCTAGTACTAGTCTATATGAGAGAGATGTCACAACACTTCGGGCATCGGAGGCTTGAAAGCAATGGGACTTCCTATGCGTAAACTATATTCTTAATAGTTTAGTAAATTTCCTATTTAATGTTTATTTTAACATTAAACTGCTAAATAGTTGTGACATCCTCAATTCAAACCCCTATTTAGACCATGAGGGATGAACTAAGAATCGGTACATCAGTAATGAAAATAAGCTATGATTCAATCCTAGGACTTGTTCATGAGTTAACTAGCTGATTAGGGGCTAGGCAATTCAAAATTAGGGTTGCGATAGATAAGAGCAATCAACCATGAAAGGACCATTCGACCATAAGGATCGATGTGGACAATCACTTGTCGTCATGAGTCAGTCAATGGATAGGTATAGATCAATTCAACTCAAGTATATACCAGCCGTGGGTGACGCTGCATGGTCAATCTATTGAACGTGAATGACCCTAATCTGACCCAAAGCGATCGTGAGTCAAGGTAGGCTAATCGATCTTACTCAATTACATGACAATCAAGGGTCATTCATGGATTGACCAAGCTCAATTGAAAGATGTGCATAAAACCCTTGATAGGTATCGGACTTAATTTGAGTCTGGTCGCGTGAATTTTGCCAATGCCAACAGAATTCGTGCAAGTCGTGTTAAAGTTGTTTTTGATGGAAACTTAGCCACAAGCCTTGGTTCAGTTGTGGGCATGGACTGTATGTCATGCCCCAAACACCAAGCGCGCGAACAACCCACCATGGTCATGCAATTGCGACATTCTCGGGTAGTTTCGTCGACCCCATTCATTTTATATGCGCATGCGGAACATATTATAAAACCCCTGACAAGACTTACGGGATAGGAAAGCAGGAAACCAAACCATTCACAAACAAACATATTTTCATAGATAATCACTCTAGAGTTTACATACACCAAAAATGGTTAGTCTGCAAAAAGGATCGGTCCACCAAAAAGAAGGAACAATCCTATGACTACTAGTCGGACTCATTCGTCGATCCCACTTATGACTGATCAACTTCCGGAGACGACGGGTCCTCCACCCTACCACCGGGAGGGTCAACTACTCCCTCACCTAGGATGGCTTCCATCACAATAGGTGGAATGTCAAAACTCCTCAGAGGACCGATCCTAAAACCATTGATTCCAAAGCGGAACCACGCTCTGAATCGATGAGGCACCCTAACAAGCATGTCCTATTCGATCTAGACAGTGGTCCTCACAAGCTCATAAATCTAATGCCTTCCAGGATTGGGAAAATTATGCACTTGCTCAGTAATCTGCATGGGAATACCATATTGCTTCGGGGGTATCGACATCTACGGTCCTGAAAATATTTGGCCCACAATGGGGTGAGATATTGTCTCAGCAAGTTCACCCCTTTAAACCCCTATTAGAAAGAAAATACACCCAAGGGTGGCTTAGTCACACTACACAGATGACTTACTTCGCCTTATTTCTTTCCTGCAGATTAGTATAGTTTATATCACTCAATCACCGGTAGTAATAAGAACTTAAACAACTGGAGTGCAATCACTTTCACATAATCAACAACCACAATATGCGATCCAATTTTTATTCACTGCCACACATGAACTTAACCTGCTTGCAGTTCAACCATCTATTGGCATTTAGCCAGGCATCGTCTCCCCACCTTGGAGCATGGCTTTGTCAATACATCGACGGCGTTCTCGAAGGAGCATGGGCTCAGAATCTACTGCGACCCACGTCTGTTGTATGGGGCATCCTATATACGGGCAAGTCCGGCTCAACAGCTTAGGACAATTTTTCTTAATTAACACACAACAAATTCATACTCGGCCCAGGATACTTTGCATTTCACTCAAGGCTTCCATTTAAAATAATGATCCCGGCCTCTTTTCTTCATATTAAAAAAATGTTCTAGAAATTATTCACATGTGTGGGGACACATTAATTTCGAACTAGAAAACTAATATCTTACTTCTTCAAGCCCCACTATTTAATATAATCCTTAAAATTCAATTTTGGTATCAAAACCCGACACTTGGGATTTTTTGAATAAAGTTCATATTTTTCACAATCAACACTCAATTTGCAATATCGAACCATCAAATTCATAATATGAATATATAGCAATGATCAGCGCGAAATTTTGACAATCCAAGATCCCGAAATAATTTCCGGAAAATAATAATTCATTTAATTATTTGGAAAATTAATGAAATAATAATATTTTAATAATTTTATATAATTAAATAATTTTAAATAATTAAATAATTTCGAAATAATTATTTATTAAAAAATAATTAATTAAGGTCAAATCAAGATTATAATAATGTAAACATGTACTTAGCCTTAATTAATCATGCGCTAAATTAATCATACCCCTTAATCTAATCCACACTTAACTAAACTAAATTAACCACCTAAGCTTGCTTAGCTTAAATTAAGCATCCCTAATGTCATCATTAACCCTCTAATCAAATTTTAGAGGCTAAACTCACTGGAATCGCTTTCCGATGAGTCCATGGCGAAGACAACGGGCGAGGTGGTTGATAAATCTCCATGCGGCGGCACCAAGCAAGGATGAGAAGGCACCTAAAATGGGCCTTGAAGATCCAGAGCTTGCTGGAATTCCAGCTACTGATCATGGCCGGAAGAAGAGGCATCGGTGGCTGGTTGGGCAGAGAAACGGCGGGGATGGACGGTGGTAGCTCAGGCGGTGACTGGCAGTGGCTCCGGCGGTCTTGGCGACGGTGAGTAGTTGCTGGTGACTTCAGACGATGATGTTGGAGGGTCGAGGTTGCACGAGTAGTGGCGAAGCAGAGTGCGAGCTGGCTTCAGCTGGCTCGTGGTGGCTCTCCGGCGAGTTGGACGGCCACCACGATAGCTTAGGCGATAGCGGAGAGATTAAGACGCGGCTTGGATGAATGGACGATGATGTTGGACGGCGAATAGAATAGCGACAGAAGGAGCGGAGCAGCACGTGCACGGGCGATTGGAGCGGCAAGTGGTGACAGCAAAGGGCTTTGGTTGGCGTGTGGGTGTGTGTCGAGCGAAAAGGGAGGCCAGCCGGTCATTGGTTCTGCTTAGCTTCTCTCTCTCCTCTCCAACTCCCAAGGAAATCCTTGAATTAAGGAAGGAGATGAAGTTTGATGTGAGGACCCCTTTTTGAGAGCCAATGGGCTTCTTCCACTTGTCAAAGCCCCACCAACTTGGCCCCACCATGACCTCACATGACATCACCATCCACTCACCTCCAATCTTCCTTGACAATCTTCCAATAGGTCCAAAATGCCTCTTGTCCCACTGTCCCACGGCATAAGAATTTTGAATATTTGAGCACCAATTTCTTTCAATTTCATTCAATCCCCTTCCAATTGAGCCAAATTGAAGTCCATAAATTTATCCAATGTCACCACATTTCAATTCATATTTTTCCTTGACCATAAAGCCATCTTGGATCCCAAAAGTACGACCAAAAGCAGGCTTATCAATTTTCCCAAACCAAAATAGCCATACTTTGATTTTTCGCCAAAAAACTCAATTTGTATGAAAAAAATCTTCTGAAGAGGAGTCAATGCTCCTAAAATGATTTGTGACATGACGGGATTTCCAATTTCTAATCAGTTTCAATTTCACGGTTAATTTCACTCTGGCGCGATCTTACTTCATCATAATCTACCGGGTAACTTTTACAAATTTTTGTGCATTTGACTTGTGGTTGATCATTTTCAAGCCACAATGTACATCTTCGACACATTGGCGACTCTCGGTTGTCATTCTAATCTCAAAGTTTCAAATACAGACACAGTGTACCAAAACAACAAAAAAATCGGTCAAGTGCCGATCGACAAGAATTGTGCAATCTGGTGGAATCACCCACACTTGATCACATGCCATTGTCAAGTCGACCTATTTCTGGTCTCTAATTGATTTTTAACTGTGCTATAATGACCCTTACCATGAATTGATCTAGACTTAGAACCAGGGAAGACGAAGTCATTTTCCTGCAAATATGCCTCCCCACAGTGGGTGAACAACTCCAGTTCAAGCCCTTTAGGGATAGTCTTTTAGTAGAAAACCATTCAACCCTTTAGTTCAAAACCTAGAGACACTCAGAGATGCTAGGATGATAACGTTTCTAATTTATTTGAGCTGTATTTCTTAGAGGATCCTACCAGGTTGGGGAAGAAGAGGGAGTTTAGAAAGCCATTGAGAGTTTTCACAAAAACACTCACTTTACTTTAAGGGACTCTGCCCAACACATTACAATCTTCATGCCTTATATAGACAGTGGGAGGTCACGCACAAGCAAAGACCAAAGCTCACGGGTCTTAGAACAAACATAAGTGCCAAAAGGGAATTATTCACACGGTATGAACAGTGACAATGAATAGTGATTTCCCTAGCCTGCTGCTACAATAAAAGTGAACAGTAACTTATTATAGCGAAATTGTACTGACAGTGGTCTTGTTCAGTGGTCTCATCCGTCACAAGCATTATAGTCATAGTCTGAGTCATCTGAGCTGTGCATTGTTGCTAGAAGATGTTCATCATATTTTTGTTCAAGTGTTTCAAGGTAGTCTGGTGAAAGGATCTGGTTCGGCTGATATGATGTGGATGCGGATGCTTTCTCTTATGCCCAATCTGTATTGTCGTCGTCTGTAGTGTTGGCATGAATGCTTGGCTGAGGCCAATTGGATGGTTGTGCATAGAAGGATGTGTCCATGCCTTGAGATAAGGACAAAGGTCCTTGGTCAAAGGGGTCTTGGGAAAGAGGACCTCCCCATTTAGCATAGGGGTCTTGGGAGGATTGTGCAATGTCATCCGTGTCTATCATTTCATGCTCTTGTGATGATGCAGCTTGTCTGAATTCTTCGAGTGCTTCCTTGGCTTCTGATGCTAGATCATAATGATCCCATACAATGGGTACATTATAATTCCATACATCTTCAAGAATGGTTTTGTTTTCTTGACACAAAATCCTTTGGAGTTCTTTGTATTGATGTTCACAACATCCAACAGGTCCTGGATAATATTTGTGAATCCGAGTTTCTTTATTGTTCAGATGAAGTTTATAGGATGTGGTACCTATAAATTGTGGGGCATTGGTGATGTGGCCATTGTTTGTCAAAAAATGCCATGGACGTCAGAAAAACAAAATAATGTGGACTTCAGGGTTTGGTTGCATGATTCACAATTCTTTTTCCAAGAGATATTTCTAGTAAGTAGGAGGGTAAAACTAGTTGAGAAAGTTTAAAATATTTTTGTCACTTTCCTTTTCAATATTTCCTTTGCCGAGTCTAAATATTCTAGTGGGGTTGGCAATGAATCTTCTGGTTGGAGTTTCAACAGCTATTAAGTACTTATTGGTTAAGTATCATAATAACAATTTGAGTTGATTAGGGAAATCATAATCCTTCCAGATTAAAGGATGTATGAATGGATAATCCACATTTAATCTAAAAGGATAAATGATTGAACCTCTATTAAATCTGAATAGATTTGTGTGGCATTTTCACATGAGGTTTTCCAGATTCTCAGTGAGATTGTCATTTTGGATTTGTTCAATAATCTTCTGAGGGTATTGCCAACTTGGCCAATCTTTAATCTTCTCAATCTTGTACTTTTCACTTTGATGAAGAGTATGAAAAGCCTGCCTCATGATGTACATGTTGATTTATGCTGGTACTTTTGGTATTGACAAGAAGTCAGCAAGCATATTTTTCTTCCCAGTAATATGTTTGGTCTCAAAAGAATATTTTGAGAACCATTTAGCCCATCGAAACAGTTGAAAATTAGGACTCTACTTCTACTTGAACTTGGTCATCTGAGGGAAATATGCCATATCTAACTCTACCAGGAAGTGGTGGCCGATGAGATGGAATTCAAACTTTTTTATTCCATTTTTCATTGTTAGGATCTCTTTGAAAGTAGAATGATAATGCATTTTAGCCTGAGAAAACTTTCCACTTTTGTAAGCACACAGGTGTCGCTTACCTTCAATTTCTTCAAACAAGATGGCAGCCCGATATTCATCACTGGCGTTAGTTTGGAGAATTCTCTTTTTTGTTGTGGGATTTGCAATGGAGGAAGAGACTGCATAATCTCCTTAAGTTCAGCAATTGCTTTAGTCTGAGATTTTCCCCAAGGTGGAGAATTCTTCTTCAGCATTGATTGTAATGGAATTAGTAGCTTTGCAATATTTGGTACAAAGTCTCCGAGATAATTAATTATCTTAAGAAATTACTGAACTTGCTTTGTTGTGAAGTTTTCTTCAGGAAATTTTAGTAATTCTTGAGCAATATGTGGCCTTGGATAGTATGTCCCTTTGCTAAGGTGCATACCAAGAAATTCAATGTCAATTTGGGTGATATTCATCTTTCTTTGGGAAAGCATGATCCCATGCTTTATCACTATTTCTCCAAACTGCTCATGAAGTTGGTAGTGCGTTTGCTCATCAGGACTATAAAGCAGAATATCATTGATGTATACTGCTGCACTTGATAGGATGGGTTAAAAAATTCAACAAATGGCTTTTTTGGAATAGAGATGGTACCACTTTTAGACCAAAATGAAGAACTTTCCATTGGAAGTGTTGGTTTGGGATACAGAACCCTGTTTTGGGTCCATCTTCAGGATGGATACCCAATTACCAAAATCTTGCTTTGAGATCGAATTTGAAATAGATTTGGGTTTTTGATAATCCAACAAACCGGAAATTTCTAGAGAGTAAAGGGAATTTATCATCCTGGAGAAAAAAGTTAAGAGACTGATAATTAATTACTAATCTCACTTTTTCTTTATTTTGCTCAGCACGCTTGTTGACATAGAAAGCTTCATAAGCCCATTGTGAATTGGAGATTTCAATAAAGCCTTGTTGTAATAGTTTTGAGCATTCACTTTGAGCAAGAACTGGGTGCTCTAGGTTCATTCCCATGTGACTTGCTTTGGTTGGATTGATGTTTTCATTCTTTTTAAAAGGAAGGCGCACAAAAAACTTTGGATTTTTCCACAAAGGATGGGAACACTTTTAGGCAAATTCAAAATGGGATTCTGAACAAGATTCCAACAACTTTTGCATGATCGGATCTAACAGACTCATTTGGATGGAAAAAACCTTTGAATATTGACAAATTCATAAAATTGTCCTTTATATTTAAGACATTTTTCCAAGAATAATACGGAGTTGAGAAATCTAAGTCATAATATCACAACCAATGATCAAGTCTTTGTTGGGAAGATTGGAACCAAAAATTTTTGTGGTTATGGTACACTGTGGAAAAAAATGGACAGTTATCGGAGTGGTTTTCACATTTGTAGAAAAAGTATCTCCTGAGGCAGAATTGACATATTGAATGCAAGAAGTCCAATATTCTTCAGGAAGAACTTTAGTATCCAAGATTGAAAAGGCCACTCTAGTGTCTATAAGAGTAATGACAATGATGGGCTTGGCATATTTTGAAGTGAATATTTTTACAGAGAAATGGGGACAATGAATTTGACTTGAGAATATGTCAGTGCTTTGTTCTGAAGGAGTGAGAGATATGTGAAAAATATCTTCAAAATCCGACTCCAAATCAGTTTCACTGGGAGTTTGGTAATAAGGGATGACACAAAGGGTTTGTTCAGTTGGTTCTTCATCTGCAGAAAATAAGGATTCAATATCATCATTTTCAAGAGAAATGCCAGTTTCGTTCTCTATGTGATGAATTAGATGATTTCGACATTTTCTTGCTTGAGGACAATTTTTTGCAAAATGTCATTTCTGATTACAGATGAAGCATCGATTTGATTTCTTGTGGCCTAAGCAATCTTTCCTTTTGCGTAGGTATCTCCATTTCTTCTTTCTTCAGAAGTGCTTATAATCATGCTTGGATTTCTTTATCCAGAGCTTCTTAAAGTGCTTCTTTTTTTCTGGAAGATTTTCCATAAGAACCATCACAATCTCGCTTGGAGCATTTGATCTTTAGTTTCTGGCAAGTACAGGCCATGTCAAGTTCTCTGTTGTCGTTGACATAAGGCTTAATCATTTGACATTTGATACACAATTCTTCAAGGCACAAATTAATTTCTTGTTGGATTTCTCCTGGCGGAATATCTTGAATTCTCCTTTGTTTGGTGAGAAAGGTTCTCTCTACCGGTTGGGATAATTCTTTGGGGATGGAAGTTAGGAAGATATGCTTCAAATTTGCATCGGCTCCAATTTGGTAGAATAGCTTAAGCATTTCATGATAATGCTTATCAAGATGTCTTTTCTAGAGAGAGCATCTTCTCTAAAAAAATTCTATTTTTTTAAGCTTTACCAAGTCAGCGAGTTTTCCCACAAAGAAATGATATAGGAGAGTAATGGCATGACCAAAATCAGGTGAGAGTAAAAAGTGAAGCTAGTCTTGCTCTAACATAGATTGCCATTAATGTTCGAGGCTACCTGTAAACCTTGTGACAAAACCAAAAATGACATCATACTTGTCATGATTGGTAAGAGTTTAGGCATTTAACCAAGTATGAATTTCCTTAAGTCTTTCTGGCCATTTGTGATAGAGAATATCATCAATGGAAAAGAACTACTTTGATGTAGTGGACATTTGAGGGGAGGAAGCATCTGGCTGAACAACTTATGGTTCAGAGGGGTTTGATTCCATATCCTAGTCCAGTGGATCGGCCATGAATATTGATGAGTTTACTGGTACAATAGGAAGGGAATCAATGGTAGGTATTGAGAAGGATGATGAGGACGAGAGGGATATTGAATCTGATTTAGTATCAAAGATGTTTGGAAAAGCAGGTTCTACTAGGAATAGAATCTATTCTTTTGGAATTATAGGATCGGGTTGTTGAGTAACAAGATCAGGCTGTGGTTCTTGATTACTCAAATCTCTTAAGAAAGATTCTAATGGATTTGACAGCATCAATTGATCTGGCTTTTCCCTTATGATAAGCGAGGATTCCTTAGGCATCTTCTCTTTTCCCTTTTCTTTCCTTATTCGATTCAATTCTTTGAGATGATTTCACATTTTAGCCACATCTGTTTTATCTTGTTTGACGGGAACATCTGTGAGAGTAGCAAAAATGGATGTCTGTGGTGGTTGAGGGACATGCTCTGTTCGTAGAGTAGTCGGAAATGGATTGAGTCTTCCTTCTTCAAGGATCTGGATTTTCCTTTCGAGTTTTTCTATTTCCGCCTTAGGACTTTCGAGATGGTGATACTCCAAATGTTGTCCGGATTCCAAGGCATGAGGCCTCTTTTGGAAGTCGAAAAGCATTTTCTTGGTGGTATCATCATACATTCAAAGATCTTGTTGCACATTTACAATCTTTGTATCAATTTCTTTGAACGCATTGTTTTGTGCTAAAAGAGTCTCCGATTGACAATTTAGGACCACTTTAGCAATATGGGTTTTTTTTTTTTTTTTGTCTTCCATGTTTATCCACATCAATAGGGGCAGGCATCTTAGGGACATGCCGATATCTGCTTTGTGGATCTATAAATTATTTTGGAGCAGGAAACGAGAGTTTAGAACTTTCCCGAGCAAGAGGAGGAAAGTTTGTTTCATGGAACATGGCTATGGAAGAACTTGGTGGTGTTTTTGCTGGAACCTCAAGTGGGTAGATATGTTTCATTGCCCACTTTACAATAGGCTTATAAAAAGGGGAAATAGCTAGTTTTTTCTGAGGAGGAGATGGAGGAGGTGATGACGGTGGAGCTGGTGAGATTGAGGGAGAAGCAATGAACTCTGGTGGTGGAGTTGGTGCATAAGAAACCATAAACTGGAATTTGTCAAACTCACCAAGGGTATCAACGGAGGAATCTTTGTTCAAGTACCTTTGGTACATAGGGTCTTTTGGCCTTTTGTTCTTTTGTCGAGGTGGAGATTTTATAAATGGGTCTACCTCATCATGAGAGTTTGTGCAATAAGAACATTGGCAGAAAGGATTCTAAAAATAGTGACCATATTGGTCTTTGTAATAATGGATAGGATGTCTATTATTGTTGAAGTGTTTAACAAGCTTTTTTGGATCTAGCTCGAAAATTGATTCTGGAACACATGGTTCAATCATAAAAGGGATTGGAAGATAGAAGGACTTTCTTCCTTTTTCTTTCCAAATTTGATGGAAACAGTTCCATCTTCTTCTTTTTTGATGAACTCAGAGTCTGAAGATTGAAAAGGCTTGTTGTTTTGGTGCAGCTTTTTGTAGTTGGTGATCCAAGTCTCTAGAAGGAGTTTGGCCAATTTTTCCTTTGGAATCTATTAGGAACATGGATGCAGGATGCTTGATCATTCTGCATAGAGATGAACAAGGCATCTTCATTTCCATTATGGAAATTTAGATCAAGAGCATGGTTTTGTACATGATAAACCATTTGGTAGTGCAGTGTTGCAGCAACAGAGTCAGCAGTTTGAGGAGCTCTAGTGAGCTGGATCTAGACCTTTAGAAAAGAAAGTAGCTAGGGATCTGAAAGAGTTATGTTGAAATTTGGATATAAAGTCACAAATACTATTCCATCATTCAGAGTAGTTTGGACAATGCTAATACAAGCATATTGGTATTCTAGGAATCGAGTATTCAATAATGCTATGCTTGCCCCAACTGGCAAGCCTTTATAACCATGAAAGGTAAGAGCAAGACGAACAACCCCATAATGGACATGAGAATATCCCTGTTGAGTCCACTGCCAAGGAAACTCTGGAGGAATTTAAAGAGTAACAAAGTACTCTTTTTCAGTGGTAGGAATGGGATGTTGGTCGAACTTGGAGGACTAAACATACTCCTTTACTTCCTTTGGAGTTTGGCAAATGAGTTGCCTGATGGAGTGGATGGGTGAGAATGACGATGTGGGTTTAGCAAAAGCGGAGTAAGGATTCATGAGAGGAAGTTGGGTTTTAGAGATCTTAGTCTCATCACTAAGAGAGACTTCATAAAAATAGTCTATCTTAGAAGCATTTGAAACATGAAAAATCTGAGGGTGTTGAAGAGGATGGAGATGTAGCGAGAGAAACAGGTGCTTTTAGTATTTCTGGTTCTATAGACATAATGTGAAGAGATCTTCTTCAGCACTGGATTCACCTACTGAGCACATGGAACAAATAATGTTAGAAACGAAACCATGGCTTTGATACCATGAATGGACCTAGACTTAGAACCAGGGAAGACGGAGTCAATTTCCTACAAATATGCCTTTCCACAGTGGGCGAACAACTCCAGTTCAAGACCTTTAGGGACAGCCTTTTAGTAGAAAACCACTCAGCCCTTTAGTTTATAGTCTAGAGACACTCAGAGATACCAGGATGATAACGTTTCTAATCTATTCGAGCTGCATTTCTCGGTTGAGAAGTCACTTCCTGGTCAAATTCTTGAGTATGATGCATTAGAATCCCTTAACGGCTTCACCTGATAGACTAGTTTTCTTGTGCGTGGCCAACTCAGAGAAAGGAACTAGATGCACGTAGATGAAATGCCTGACTCATTCTATTGAAAGCATAATTGAAAAATTAGGATGTCACACTGTAGATGTTATGAAGACATTTCTTTCTAATTGAAATATTTTTAGTGAGCCTGTTAATGCATTAATTATGGAATGCACTAATTTAAGGATATGGACTTTGTCGGGCCTAGATGTGAGTCCAATTTAGCCTATTAAGATTTAAATTGAGGTGGGACAAACTTTGTTAGGCCATAGACACTAAGGTAGGCCCCACTTTTGGGCATGAATGGAGGAAAGGACCAAATTGCCCTTTAGGCATTTGGCCTTGGATAAGGCATATGGCCTAATGGAGGGCCAAGATGTGTTCTTGAATCCCAAGTTTGGGGCAATGATGATGAGAATGGCAATAATGGATATGGCATTAATGCTTGATGGATAACCTTCCTCTCCAAGCTTTCTTCTCCTCCTCTCTCCCCTTCTCTCCCTGTTCATTCTCCGAACACCACTCATCTCTATCTTTCTCTCTCTCTTATCTCTTTTCCTTCTCTTTCTCCTCATGCCCGTGTCCCTATGCTTGTCTACTTTGGTTGCCACTTGTTATGTGTTGGAGAAATCGTTCCAGAATATTTTGAAGCTGACAAAACGTTTCCTTCAGTCTAGTCTGGGTATCTGCAGATCGTCTAGTTTAAAGTCTGAAGACTTTATGACTACCAGACTCAAGATTCAAGACTCAAGATTCGAGAATTAAGACTCAAGACTCAAGACTCAAGACTATTCTCATTGACAGTCTTTCTGATCCAGTGACGAAGGAAATCCAGAGCCGAAGTATATGGTTGAGGATTTAATCCTATCGTCTGGAGAAGATCTTTTGGTTGGATAAATATAACGGATTCTTTTGTTTGTATCTAGATCAATTGAAGATCCGATGGTCGACGAAGTATTCTTGGAATGTTCTATTCTTGGAAACCAAGATCCTGATTGTATGGGCGAACAGGATTGATGGGCTATCGTCATGTTCCTTTTATAGCTCGAATGATCTTCTTGATTGATTCCGTCCAACGGGTAGATTGGAGGAATTCCTTTGGTAAGTGCCAACGGTATGATGGCATAAAGGAGTATAAAAAGGAAGACATTCTAGTTGTTTGAGTACGTGATTGATAGAAAAATTCCAGAGTCTGAAGCACCTTGAATATTAGTCGATACGATCGAGCGAAATTGTATATACGAGAGTGTCTATACTTGGTGATACCTTGAGCGAGTGTGGTAGATCTTCTACACCGAGAAATCAAGGAAGATCAACACCGTAACATCTCTTTGTTCATAGTGGAATCCAGCCAAATTGGCTGTCGGTGCGAAAGAGTGGACGTAGGCTTGAATCAAGCCGAACCACTATAAACCGCGTGTTTAATTCTCTCTTTCCTTACTTAGTCAGACGTTGATTATTATCTTTCGCAAATCCTTCAACTGTCTAAGTATTGCGCAAGTATACATAAATTATTAAGAAAAATCTTTGTATACCTATTCACCCCCCTCTAGGTACTCGTACTAGCAATATCATTATGTTGCTGCTTGCTGCATGCCACCGTTGCCAGCCTCACGCCACTCATCCATTTGACCGTGCCGCACCATCCATAGTCCCTACTGTCACTGGTTGCTACGCTGTGAGCTACTGTCCACTTGGCCATTGCCCACAAGCCTCACCTGAACACCCCTCGTCCCAATTATAAGTAGATTTCCTAATCATTAGCTATGCCGTTGCATTACACGACTTTGATTTTATATCTTCCTTAGTGCCATAGGACTATTCTAGGTTGTGGATCATCATGTGCTTAATTTTGTATGGTTTGCTTATTATATGCTTGAGTCATATGGTTTGGGTTTGATTGAGGAACAAGTATATGAAGGTTGAGGTTACTTGGGTTTGGCGTAGGTTATGGAAAAGGTTCACTTAGGCTAGACTCGTCATGACAGCTGTTGTGGATTTTTTGTTATGGTTATTTATGCTTGATTTCCTTATTTGAATGCCATGGATGATCATATGAGTGATATATGATGTGATCTTGGTATATAGATGTCCATAGGTCATGGTTGAAACTTAAATTCACATCGAGCCGTTAAATCTAGAACATCATTGGTTCTTGGATGTGTGTGGAAGTACATCGAGTCGGGTCATTCTCTTGGTTCAGCAATATTGAGCCATATTGTTCAATCCAGGTTTGATTTAGGCTGGCACTCGAGCATTATGAGTCAAGTCACGATTCTAGTTTCGTGCTCAACATGCTTTATGTTGCATATATAATAGGTTATGAATTACACATGACTTGGCATGCCCTTGGGGCATTCATATTTGGACTAATGAGAGATAAAACTGATTGCTTGAATGCTTGATTTGTGTGGTCATACGAGGAATGCCATCGTTGATGGATTTTAGGATGATGCCCCCAAGTCAACAGGATGCCCCCACATCAATGGAATGTTGTTCATAGGATATGTTATTTATCAAAATGATGCTTGATGGATTTTGGATGCCATGCTTGAGGGAGCGAGACAATGTCCAGGAGGTTTCTAAAAGAGTAGTAGAGTTTTAATTATGTTTGATTAATAATTGAACTCGAGATAGCATGGTTGTATGGGATGTCATGTGATTCTTGAGGCATCAAATATGTGTGAAGTGTTTGAGTGCTATACACATACCTTGAAAGTAATATTATAGCTTGCACATGTATGGCATGGTCTTATATGAGTTGCATGAGATACGTATATGATTTAAATGTCATTTTAGTGACTTATGTGGCAGGTGCATACTTTGATTGACTTTGTTTATAAATTAAGAGGCATGTAGATGTCCTCCAAGTCGATGTTTGAGTCTTAAAGGCATTAATGATGATGTGGATGCTCATATTTGTCATGTGTGAATATTCTAGTTATTATTTGCACTAATTGTGTCTCGTGTGGATTTAAATGCCTTTGTTTAGGACTCGAGGGATATAGGTTAAGGTTAAATCCTTTTCTATTTATAGTTAAGGAAAAATTTAGGCTTTGCTATTGATTTGCCATCAACATTTTTAGGTTGAAGAATCATAAGGCTCACATGCGAGGCATCCACCTATACAAGGTTTATGATATTTATTTATTGAGTTTTCAATTCATAGTTTTTGCTTACCTTTATAAGGTCGAAAGATATGGACCCTTTACTGCACTACTTCATGCCCTTTGGAGTGCCAGTTCGCATGGAGACCGTGGCGACAAATGTATTAGGGAGGACGTTGTCTTTCGACGAGTCATCACCACCATTTGGGTTGATAAGAGGTACCGCGACCTCATCCTGCATTACTGCCGAGTGTGATATACATGGTTCAATGGAGAACTGTTCAAACCCCTCTATGGGTTCTATGGTCCTCCTAGGCCAGGTGAGGACATAGGCCTTGTAGATAGCCCGATGATGATGCTTAGGTAGCAGGTCTAAGTAGGGAAGCCTCTTTTGCTTAGATCTTGGTGGAGGAAACAGGCTCCCCCTTTGCAACTTTCAACCCCTCCCCTATTTATATCTTTTTGAGTAAGTGGGGTTGACCAGATCAGAAGCTCGAGAAGTGAGGGTCTATAAATTTGTAAATGTTCTAATTAAATAATTAAAGCTAGAAAGTTATGGAGTAAGCTTGTGAATGTGTTTCCCTCTAACTATCCATTGTTTGTTTGTTATTGATTGTGTGATTGGAGATTATAGGCTTCTGCATGTGCTTAATGAAAGATAATAATGAATGGGACGGCGTGTGGCATCCCAGAAATTCAAAGCCGAGCCATAAGGTGTGTTAAAGTCTTTAATTAAGTGATAGAATTTCCATGGCTTATGTTTTAGCCATTAGTCTTTTAATTTGATGATTTGTGCTTGTGATAGTGGAAATTTAAATTTAATAAGATTAAAAATCTATGCTTGGCCATATGATTTAAATTTCAATGAGCAAAAATATCCTAAGACTTTGGCCAAGATTGAAAATTGAAAATTAGAAATATTTATAGAAGGAATTAAAAAAAAAAAAAAAGGAGAAAAAGAGGGTTAAAATTCGAATGGGCCTTGGACCCATTGGCATAAAGCTTGGTGGGCCAAGCTAGTCAGCCCATTAGAGCCCAAGAAGAGGATTTGACCAGCCCAAGGGGAGTGGCCGGATGGGCCTAAGCCCAAGCCCAAACCAAATTTAAAAAGAAAACCCAATAAGACAAGTGGCAAATGGCAAGAGCATGCATTGGTGGGTTTGTAGGCAATCTCATGATTGTCATGGGATTAGGGGAGTATAAAAGGGATGAGGAGAGAGAGAGTGGCCGGTTCTTTGTTCATTCGGCCGAGAGAGAGGGTGAGAAAGAGAGAGCGTTCGAGAGAAAGGGAGAGACCGAGAGGAGAGGAGGCGGAGCCGAGGGGTGCTGCCGTTCGTTCGCTGTCCGATCGCCGTGTCCTGCCACCATTCGTCGTCGTTTGTCCATCTTAGAGGTAAGTGGAGTCCTTAACTTCTCTTGCATGTTTGTTTTGTTGGTTGCATGTTCGATTTTAGGTGTTATTTGTGCGAAAAACCGTGTGACTGTTCTTGTTCGGTTTGTTGGAGTCAGTAGCTTGTTTGAGCTTTCATGGGTATTTGGAGTTCGATTTTGGCCTCTATGTCTTCATGAAAGTTGTAGCTAACGTCTTGTACTATAACACACTGAAATTTCGTGGAAAATGATGGATATATGGGGGGTTAAAGTTCTATTATACGGAGACCCTAGATCTGTGAAGTTTCCACTGACCTCTTGCTAGATTGTTGTTTGCATGTTGATTTCTGTTGAAGATTTGACTTTGATGTCTTCATGAAAGTTGTAGGTAACACCTTAAACTACAACATACTCATATTTGAAGCAAAAATAACAATTATAGCTTGGTGAATCGGCTAGATCTTGGAAACGATGGTTCTGGTGAAGTATTCCGAGACACCCGAGACTTCATGGACTTAAATGGTGACCATAATTTTGTTATTTGACCTAGATCTCTTCATGAAACTTGTAAAGTACACCTTGGTACATAACATACTCAAATTTCAGAGGAAACAAAAGAGAATAGATGGGTAAAAGCTCAAAATTTCGGAGATGTGTGTTCTGGACGACGCGGTAGTGGTTCCAGAAGTTTCGTGGGGTTGTATAAATTAATATAAAACTAATTTGTCTTAGAGTTCTTCATGAAAAGTTCACGAAGATGTGTTGGCTATCACCCTGTAAAATTTCGTAATTTTTGAAGACCATATGAGTATTTTAATCGAATTTATTTGGAAACTGTGCAATTCTGGTCATTATCCGAATATCATGTGCTATTTTGTGGAAATTGTGAAATTATGAGAAATTCAATTTGGCCATGAATTTTGTATGAAATTGTGATCTTATTGATTTGTTTAATGATTGTTTGAATATTATGATTTTGGGAAAATCATAGATATTAAATTTAATATTTATTTATGAAAATAAATAAATAAATAAATAAAATAATAAAATAATAAAATAATAATAAAAATAAAAAGGGGATTATTTTATTGGCCATGAATTCCATTGAATTTATTATGCATTGTTGTATGACATTGGTGTATGTATGATCATAAATTGTGAAGAATGTGTGAATCATATGCCATGTAATAATAATAAGATTAAAAGGATGGTGAATGTGGAAAATGATATGTGAGTAAGAGGTTGTGGTGGATGATGATGTCTGGTGGCCTAGTGGTGTAATTCCAGAGGTTCCCTGGGAGATTCAGGATGCCCGGAATGTGGGGGGCCGGAAGCCCTGTCGGAGGTTTCTGCCCGAAGGGAATGCCTCGCGATGCCAGGATGTGGGTGCGGGATGCCTGGCTAGAAGGGTAAAGGCCGGAAGCCCTGTTGGAGGTTTCTATCCGAAGGGAATGCCTCGTGATGCTAGTTGAGATGCGAGATGCCCGGAATGTGGGGGGCCGGAAGCCCGGTGGCCATGGGATGGCTGGAATGCGGGAACCCCGTGGAGGTCTTTGCCCGAAGGGATGATGATATTGATGATATAAGAAGTGGGTGATGTGGTGATCAAACTTAAAGATGAAAGATGAAAAATGAACCCATAATATATGATATGCATGATGATATGCATGATATGTGATGTGATGTGATCTGATATGATGATCACCCATGATATATGATATGCATGATAATATGCATGATGATGATGATGATGATGATGATATGTGATGTGATATGATGATCACCTATGATATGATATATGATATGCATGATGATATGCATGATGATGATATGTGATGTGATACGATGATCACTTATGATATGATATATGATATGCATGATGATATGCATGATGATATGCATGATGATATGATGATGATATGTGATGTGATAGGATGATCACCTATGATATGATATGATATGATATGATATGCATGATGATATGCATGATGATGATGATGATATGTGATGTGATATGATGATCACCTATGATATGATACGATATGCATGATGATATGCATGATGATGATGATGATAATATGTGATGTGACATGATGATGCATGATAGTGTGTGCCTGGCTTCAAGGTAAGTAATGCCTGCAATGCATGTGAAATTGCATGATGCATTGAGTTGTTATTGGATTTCCCTATCTGCTGAGTGGTTGTACTCATCCCTTTTGGGGATAACATTTTAGATTAGCAAGTATGCCGCTACCTGCCGTCACGCGAGGTACATTTTATGGTCTACCGTCTGATGTAGAGGTCGAGTGTGCGGAGATAGACCGTCTCTCTGTTCTCGGACTAACTTTTATTCGAGTACGTTGTCTAGTGATGTATGACGTGGGCCTGGCTGGGGGTCCTGTCATTCAGGAGTTCATTTCTGTTTACGTTCGTCGGGATGGAGCGATGCGAGGGATGTTGCCGCCGCCACCGCCTGATGCACCGGGTTGGGTGTGAGACCTGCGCGCGATGAATAGGAGCTGGATCTCTTTTTGATATAGATAATCGACACTTTCGATGGGGGTTTGTACTCATATGATGTTGAGGGTCGAGAGTTTCTTTTTGAGGTTTTAGGCTAGACATGGCAGAGTCCTAGCTTTTCCTTGTTTTGTACCGACTCGAAGGGAATCCCATCTTGCTATATATATATGTAAGCATAGTGTCGAAGTTGTTTATAAAATCTTGATGTTTAGCTGGTGTGTATTGGTATCATGGATTGGTAGGGGGATAGATGGTGATGTTTAATTTGCTTCCGCTATGAGTCGCATTGGGACCGATTGTTTATAAAAAAAAAAAAAAATGCCTATGATTAACGACGCTTGTTTTAAGTACAAGATAGAAAAAGGTAATAAAGTGTAACATTGGCGCTGGTGACGACCTGCGAAGGGTTTGGGGTGTCACACGGCACCACCTCTTGGGATGCTGCGAATTAATCTTGAGGCTGAGGACGTCGCATTCCCAAGCCGAGATTAGGGCCCGAGGCGTGACAATAGTCATAGGAGTAATTAGAAAAGATATACAAGACTAAGGACACAGACACCTAGAAATTTGTGGTTGCCATATTCCTAGACTTTAGGATGAGAGATTCTAAATATATCATAAATTGGATTTAGAAATTACAAATAATTCTAAATGACACTTTTGTTGAGGGAACGTTGTTTAGTGAATCATTCCAAGTGATGGCAATTATTGAGAAGCTACCTTTAAGTTGGTCAGATTTAAAAAATTATTTGGAACACAAATGGAAAGAGATAAGAGTTGAAGATCTCATTTTGCACCTCAAAGTCAAGGAGGACAACATAAGGAATGCAAACCCTCCTATTAAATCAGAAGTCAACATTTTTTAGTCTTCCATAAAAGGCAAAATAGGAAGAGGAGGAAATCTTTTCAAGGAAAAGGCAAGCAGAATGAATTGTCCTAGAGATTCCAATGGGCATGTTTTATTTGCAATAAGCTTGGCCATCGGGTTAAGCATTGCAAGAAGCGACTAAACAAAGGTGAAGGCGATGGAACAACCAAAATGTTGAATCTGAAAAAGTAGGAAGATGATGAAAGATTGACTATTGCAATGGCGTTTGAGGTATCCTTAGTGTTTAACAATACAAATTGGTAGTTGGACACTGGTGCCACAAATTGCATTTGTGTGGATAAACATATCTTGTCATCTTATGAGAAAGCTAATGAAGAATGGAAGCTTTATATGGTTAACTCTACATTAGTAAATATTGCTAAGTGAGGAAAGGTGGTCCTTAAATTTACCTCCGACGAAGAAATTGCCGTACTAAATGTCCTACATGTACTAAAAATTCGAAAAAATCCCATTTGGCATCCCAAAAATAACTCATGGCCATGTGTTTTATAAGTAGGAGTTTATTGATTTATGATTTCAAGATTTATGGCCAAGTGAATAAGAATGATCTTGTATTTATATAAATGGATAATTATTTTGTTGGAAACGCGTCCTATGTCCATGTGAGACCAAGGATTTTATTTGATGAGGAAATTATGTTTTTGGCCATGAATTTTATAAATTGGATTTTATTAAACTATGTTACAAAGTATCATGGCCATTTAAATTTGTAATTTGGTACCTTGTATAAGTGGGATTAAGATGGATTATCAATATATATATATATATATATATATATATGTGCCATTTAAGTTTGGACTTTTGGCCCAAGAGTGTTGGCCTAAAGTGGGCCAAGAGGCCCGGCCCAAGGAGCCCATGAAGTAGTCCACCAAGGATGGCCCAAGCCCAGCCAAATGAAGGCCCATCATGTGCATGGCAAAAATGCCAAGTGGCAAGAAAAGCTTGCCAAGTGTTGCCCCTTGGTAACCAAGTGTCCCTCCATGCAAGAATTAAAGCATGCAAGGGTTTTAATTCAACTAAAAGGAAAAGGGGGAGGGGGATTTCGACCAGAAGAGAGAGAAGAGAGAGAGAGTACCGTCCAAAGAAAGAAGAGAGAAAGAGAGGAAGAGAGGAAGAGGAGATGCCGTTGAGCCTGCCTAGTCCCGCCGTCGTTCTTGCTGTGTTTTCTTTAGATTTGAGGCAAGTGAAGTCCTAAAACATTGCTGTGTGTATGTGTAATAGATGGTAAGTCTTGGTTGTGGTAGATGGGATGAAATTTCGGAGCTATGGAGAGAGATTCGTTTGTCATGCATGCTGTTTCTGGAAAGACCAGTTTAACCATCTTTGAGTTTGTGTGTTGCATGTGACTTTTTAGCCAGAATCTTGTTTCGATTTCTTCATAAAAGTTGTAGAGAACACCTTGAAAAACAACGTACTAAAATTTGAGGCAAAACGAACAAGAAATGGTTAGTGAAATGATTTTTCTTTGGAGAGACTAGATCTGGAATTTGTCGTGATGACCTTCAGTGGTTTCGTGGTCTGTAAAGTAACCTTTTTGTGAAAATCTCACTTTGATCTCTTAACAAAAGTTGTAGTGTACTTCCTGAGGTTTAACATATAAAAAATTTAGAGAAAAAAACAAGAATAAGTAGGTGAAATCGTGGTCCTTCGGAGATGGTTAGATTTGGAAATTTCGGTACTAGGAACAGAAGTTTTAACCGCCTATATTTAAATTACCTAGGATGAATCTGACTTTGATGTCTTCATGGAGTATTTATCTTATGGTCTTGGCTATCTGATGTGTTCGGACTTGCTAATGTTGCAATGCGTGGTCTACAACGTTTTGTATGAGATTCTTTTGGAAAAGTGTTTTGCATGAAATACCTTTATTTATGTCTTACCTACAACATATTCAAATTTCGTAATTTTTGAAATTCATTTGCCTATTTAACCAAAAATGTTTCAAAAACTGTGCAAGTGGAACAGACAGAATTAGTAGTGCTGTGATGCGTGGTCTGTATTGAACTATATAGGGATCTTTTGGTGTAGTGTTTTTCAAGAAGTATCTGCTTTTATGTCTTGACTATCACATGTTTGAATTTCATAATTTTTGAATGTCATTTGGGTATTTAATGAAAATGTTTTCTAAAACCGTGCTAGCTGGATTGTGCAAATTTCAAAAGCTGTGATGCATGGACTATCCTGTTTTGTATGAAATTGTGGTGGTGCTGTGTTCTTTATGAGATGAATGCCCTTAGAGTTTGTCTATGATGTACTAAATTCTTAGAAATTATTAGAGACAATTACTAAATTTTAGGAAATGTAAATTAAAAAGAGTTATTTCTATTTTCTAAAATAATAGTAATTGATCTTGCTACATATGTGATGATATATGACATTACATATAAAATCAAAAACTGAAATTGACTTTGTTGCCATCATATCATGTGTCATGTTAATATTGAGACACAATTGTGAACATGAATTGTGATAAATGAGGATGCTGTCGGAGGTGTGAGCCAACAATGTCCTGAGAGTGTCAGGATGCCCGGAATGTGGGGGTGCCGGATGTCCTCAAGAGTTTCAAGATGCTCAATGGTATACTGTACGTAACTCCATGGGGAATGCCTGGTGGTATGTCGGTACGTAATCCCGGAAGCCTTGGAGGTGTGTGCTGAGGGGATTACCCATGATGCTAGTTGGGATGCGAGATGCCGAAATGTGGGGTGCCGGATGCTCGGAGGTGTGTGCCGGAGGTTCCTCGCGATGCTAGGTTGGATGCGAGTGATAAATTGTGGGATGCAAACATTGGTCCCCGGAAAGAAAAAAAAGATGAGATCCTTGTGGAAGATAAGAATTGAAAGTGAATCATGTACATGAGTGTATGCATATGGCATGATGCATGATCTGCTTATGAAAGTAAATTGATGTTATTTGATATTGAAAATGCAATCATGAAGGTATGAATGGATCTCATGGTGATGTATGCTTGATAGCATGGATGATATGAATTATGTTGGTATATGCACGATGGCATGATGATATATGCATGGCTGCAAGGTAATGTATGCTTGAATGCATGAATGATATTGTTGACACCTAATTTAAACTAATCTTTTAGAAATAGAAGATACTCTTTGATGGAGGGAAATTTTTTTTAAAAAATTTTTTAATTCAAAAACTCAACCGTGTGATTTTGGAGTCACTTTGTTGCTGAGAAGCTGAGCGAAAATCTCCACCTGTGGAAACAAATTCAAGTTTTCACTTTATAAATAGAGGGTGTGAGACGTGAAAAGAGGGGGTCTTGGCTTCGCCTTTCGTCGAAGAAAAAAATAGAAAAGTGAAGGGAGAGATGGTGCGTGCGGAGAGAGAGAATTCATTGTAGGTTTTCCTTTGCTGGTTTCGAGGTCGGCAAAAAGGAGCACTTTTTCTTCTACTGAAAAGTGCAATAGAAAGTGTACGAAGACAAAGCGAGAGGGACGTGCAAACAGAGAGAGACAGCAGAGGAGAGAGAAAAACACTGTTTCTCTTCTTCAGTGAACCCCCTCGTTGACCAGCACTAGTGCCCACGCCATCGATGCTTTTCCGCCAGTCATTCCGTCCCGCTGGTCGTTGTCCCAAGAGCCCCGACGCCGATGCCCCTGCTCCATTTCCACCCAAGTCGGACTGTTGTTGCTCGAACGCCACCCCTGCCCACGTCTCTGTCCACGGTGACCATCCGACGCCCCACTGTTATGTTTCCTTCCGGCGAACCTCAAGCAGCACCTGATGCCTCCACTCCTCCACCTGACGTCATTGCAAGACCGCCCGCAACGTCTTCGTCATTGCTTGCGCCTATAGCAGTATCTGTGCTGGACTGCTGCCCCTTCCGAACCGACACTTGTGACCTACTGCGATCTGTAGTGCCCATCACCACACGCCTCTATCCCTTTTGCAAGTCGTCGTGCTGCCCTCTAACACCCAGCCAACGACTGTAGCTCCGCCTGTCCGATCCACTCATGCTCATGCCTCAGCCCTCGCGCCGGCCACTGCACCATCAACTCTGCTAGAGCCCTCTTGCTGCTGCACGCCCGAATAGAGCCACATGTTGCCTCCCTTGTTTTGTTGAAAGTCCGATTATCACTTGTGCCTCGCCGAGCTCCAATGGGTAGCCCTTGTTCCGAACCGGGACCCATCACCCTTGGCGAACCATCATCGTATTTCAGCCATTACTGCTTCCTCGCCATTTCTTCAAGTCCACCGTGAGTTAGACTAGGTAAATCTTTTAGATATTTGGTTTCATAGCTTTTTATTTATTTATTATTTTCATTCTAACCTGATTTGTTTTGATTTCTTATCCAATTAGAAAATTTGTCATATTAAGTCATGATAATAAAAAATATGGAGCCGCGAGACATCAGGTTAGATTTTTGATTATTTCGACTTTTTTATGACAAATTCATGAATTGCTTTGCATCATTGAAATAATTTGTCATTGATTTATATTGATGAATTTTCAATAGGACATATTTTGGTGTGTTATTTGTTCATCACATGTCATGCATTATATGTCATATCTAGGATTTAGGTATTTAGGTCCATATGCATTTCATATATAAAGCTTTGCATTTTGATTTTTTAGATTCTTATAGGATTAGGTTAATTTTCCTTTAATAAAAAAAAGGAACAAAAAATGTTATTTAGGTTATATAGATTTCATAATGTGCACACCACATGTTGCGCTTTAGTTAGTGGGTCATAGGTTAATGTTTTAATATTCTCGTCGTTCAATTTTTTAATAAAAAAGGCCAAAGTTTATTATTGCATCATTATGTTGTTTTAATAAGAATTATTAAGTAATTAAAAAAAAGAAAACACAAAAGGTCATTTATTTGGTTAGTTAATAAATTAATTCATAATTAATCCCATGTTAGATCATCATTGTTTAATGTAGGTTGCATATATGTATAAAAAAAATCATAAAAAAAATCATAAAAAGAACATGCATATAAAATTACCACGTCATCCATCCCATATCATGTAGTACATGCATATTTAGGATTATATAAATTAGATTGCACACATATGGTGATAGTTCAAATTATGCCATATAAATCGCATTTCATATATCATTAAAGTAAAATTTATGCATATTAAGTTTAGATTAAGATTGCATAATAATAAGAGTTAGGTGTCATTTAGAAATCATATTTAGGGCAAGCATTTTATTAGCATTTTTTATTGAATGTTATTTTATAGATTGTGCACCCACATGACTACCATTTGCATGTTAATAGCTTAAGTTAAAATTAATCAACATTGCCTGCAAAATATTTTTGAAATTAAAATAAAAAAGTACCGAAATGGCGTTAGACTAATCTAGCGTGACCATGTCCCCGGACCTACTAAATTTTGGTTCATAAAAGTAAAGTATTCTCCCATACTTTACTTGGGTTTCTAACCAACCCTAATTGGTTAGTGGCGGCTCTAAATTGAGTATAATTGCATGTTTAAATGAGTTAATTTCTTAGTATCAAGTCGTAATTGGTAGGACTTGGGAGGGTCCGTGCCAAGTCTTCGGACTTAGTAATCCAATAGCCTTCTTTAAGTAATTCACCTTCGGGAAGGTCACGATAGCTTGGCAACTTCGCTGGGAACAGAGTTAAAACTCATAGTGGACATAGGCTTGCAGCATGGAAACAAGGTATGCTCCTAACATGAAGTGTTAATTGTTTTTACAGAAGGGAGGTATAAGTGGAGTAGTGCTTGTTGACTATTTGTTTTTAGGAAGATGTTGGGATTGAATGTTTTTCTTATCATTGAGGTGTTGCTTGCATTATAAATTGTTGTGCATGATTTTCAAATTGTTTTAGCACTACACATTGCACACACAATCTACCGTCGGACTTGGACCGCATTTAAGGATTCTAGGATGGTGTTGAGAAATGAACCAATCTTGAAGGCGAGACTGCGATGTAGAGGTTGCGTTTCTCAACCCCGAAATTTTTTTCTTCTTGGTGTCAAAATGTTTATCCTTGTTCGCAAGACTGCGTGATCATGGGATTTTCCTTTTGACCGAGCCAGAGTTAAGAGGACCTGACATTTGTACGCGAGACTGTGACTAGTCGGCCCATCCTCTTGGCTCTAACTTGTTAAGCATTGTAGTTTAGGTGTTAAGCCTCACATCTCATGGGCCTGTCTATGTGGTTGCCATTTTTCTTTGTGAAGTAAGTATTCTTACCTTATTATATGCAATTTATTTACTTTATTGCACTTTCTTTTGGTCCATGACTAGGTCGATCGTAAAACAATCTATATACAATGGGGAGATCCGATGTTCAATTCATTCCAACTCCTAAGATTGAGCTCAAAGCATGGTGGAATAAATTAAGTAAAGAAGGTCAAGATTATGTGGAATCGATGCTGGGATGGCTCATCCCCCTTTTGGATATTGGAGTCCATAGTGGTGTTTTGCAAGCTATCTCACACTTTTGGTGTCCCGAGATGGCTACTTTTATTTTTGGTAAGAATGAGCTAACTCCAACATTGGAAGAGTATAGCGTTATCATAGGAATGCCTCTTGAGAATGAACTTGTTAGGCCACCTCTCGGTATGGAACCCACATCAATTTTATCTCAATTTCTAAGAATTAAAACTGATGAGGTTAAGAAAGTTTTGAAAGCTAATTGTAATGCATGCCCTTTCTCCTTTTTGGCTGATCATTTTTTAAATTAGTCTTCAATGTGCCAAAAGGGTAGGATATTCATCTTAGCATTCTTTGGACTTATAATATTTCCTCATTGAAGAAATGCTATTGATCCTTCTGTTGGAGAAATCCTCTTGAAGTATTTTGAAGCTGACAAAACGTTTCCATCAGTCTAGTCTGAAGGTTTGCAGACTCTCCTATTTAAAGTCTGAAGACCTCCGGACAGCCAGACTCAAGACTCAAAGTCTATCCTCATTGACAGTCTCTAATCTGTTGAGGAAAGGTTACCCAGAACTGGATGTTTCGTTAAGGGCTTGACCTTACCAACTGGAGAAGATCTCGTGGCTGGAAAAGACTCAACGGAATCCTTTGATTGATTGAGATTGACTCGAAGATTAAGGAATCGATGATTGCCTAAATATTCTTGGAATGTTCTACTTATGGAAACCGAGATCCTGATTGTATGGGCGAACATGATTGATGGGCTATCGACACGTTCTTTTAATAGCCAGAATGATCTTCCTAATTGATTCCGTCCAACGGGTAGATTGGAGGAATTCCTTTGGTAAGTGCCAACGGGTATGATGGCATAAATGAGTATATAAGGAAGACGTTCTAAGTTGTTGAGGTGTGCGCGATATATGAATTCCAAAGTCTGAAGCTCCCTGTTGTTTAGACAATTCCTTTGAGCGAATACTTGTATACAAAAGAGAGTCTATATTTGTGAGAAACCTTGAGGAGGTGTGATAGAACATCTACATTGTGGAATCAAGGAAAAGCTGAGCTGTAACTTCTCTTTTGTTCATAGTGAAATCCAGCTGGTGGGCTGTCAGTGCAGAAGAGTGGACATAGGCTTGGAATAAGCCAAACCACTATAAACCATGTGTTCAATCTTCTCTTCCTTACTCTCTTTACTTTGATTGTAAATCATTTTGTGAACTCCTTTCTATCGGCTGCCTAGAAACGCTTCCGTATCTCGATAAATTGTTTGTGCACCTATTCACCCCCTCTAGGTGCTTATACTAGCTATCTCAATTGGTATCAGAGCTCGTGTACTCACTTTGTTTGAAGTGTTCTACTTCAGAGTTAAAGATCCATGGCTAGTATGTTGGCTCCAAGGCTGGTAGAAGGGCAAAACAACACCAGACCACCTTACTTTGATGGAAATGATTACAACATATGGAAAAACAAAATGAAGGCGTTCTTAAGATCAAAGGATCCTCTGGAATGGGACGTTGTAGAAAAAGGAATCATTCCTAAAGTATTCTTCGATACTTTACTTGGGTTTCTAACCAACCTTAATTGGTTAGTGGCGACTCTAAATTGAGTATAATTACATGTTTAAATGAGTTAATTTCTTAGTATCAAGTCGCGAATGGTAGGACTTGAGAGGGTCCATGACAAGTCTTCGGACTTAGTAATCCAATAGCCTTCTTTAAGTAATTCACCTTCAGGAAGATTGCGACAGATATGTGCTTTGTTCATGATACCTTGATTGTTCTGTTTGACGCAATGAATAGTTTGGTAGATCTTTACTGCTGAATAGTTGTACTCACCCCTTTTGGGGAATAACATTTTAGACTAGATAAGATTCCTCTGCTGTCACTGCCACCACTCCCACTAGTAGATGGATTAAGTGGTTGGATATGATCGCGAGGAGGAGGATAGCAAAGGAAGGAACTTTTGAACGCCGACACTGATAAATTGACTTTAATTATACGACTGTTGGAAGAAATGTCGGTCTTCTTTTGAAGTATAGCCAAGTATAGAAAACTATGGCATTTTGATGTACCGATGAATGATGTCCATCCGGTTTAAGTTAATAAAAGTATTTGGCTTTTACTTATAAATGTTTAGTAGGTGTGCATCGTTTTCTGACCATAGGGAAGAGAGTTGTTAGATATACTTCCGTTATATGAGTTGCGTAAGGGACTGATCTAAAAGATGTAAACCCCCAAGTTGTATGGACCTGCTACAATTGAAATGGTATCATAGTGACAATGTGATTAGGGAAAGTGAAATGTAAGCGAACTGTGGTGACCCCAACGGATCAGGGGCCGTCGAGGGGTGTCACATCCCATTTGTGATCCTATTGTGTCAAGAAGGGTTTTGAATCTAACAAGTTTGTACTTCCCAAAGGTGGGATATATTTAGGGAAATGGTACTTATATAATGATCTTGTCAAAACTATTATGGTTGTCACTGATGTCAGCTTGAAATTTTTGTATCGAAAGACTATTAATGAAGAGAATTCTTCATTTTACTCTGTTATGTCTCCTTATCTATGGCATGGTAGATTAAAACATGTCAACTATAGTACGATGAAATAGCTCACAAACTTGGGCTAATTCCAAGGTTTGAGTTGAATTCTCATGACAAGTGTGAGACTTGTTTTAAGGCTAAATTTGTTCAAAAATCATTCAAATCCATTGAAAGAATGAGTGAATACCTACAACTAATTTATAGTGATCTATGTAATTTAAAGTTTGATGAAAGTAGATTTAGAAAGAAGTACTTCATCACTTTTGCAGATGACCGTTCTCGATTTTGCTACTTTTATCTATTAACTAGCAAAGATGAGGCTATGTATACGTTCGTTAAGCAAAAAAAATGAGATTGGGAATTAACTTGGCAAACGAATTAAAGTGCTTAGACCCGACAAATGAGGAGAATATAGTTCTTCCAATTTAAAGGAGTTGTTTGCTAATTTGGGAATAATTCTCCAAAAAGCTACAACATATACTCTATAACAAAATGGAGTAGCTAAGGACGTGTATGGTAATGATTTTGTTCCTAAGAACAATTTCTGATCATAAATTATTCTTTTTAACTATGCTCCCAGGAACAATTTATAAGCATTTTAAACCGTTTGGTAACTATCCAAATTTTTTTATTCTGGAATATAATTGCATTTGGTACCGTGCTCAAAATTTATACTTTAAATCATTTTTCTTTTAATTTTTAAATAATTTTATTAATTTTTTCCTTTTTTTCTTCTTTTCTTTTTTTCTTTTTTTCTTTTCTCTCTCTTATTCTTCTTCTTCAAGTGGCTGGTCGCTAGTTCGGTGATTGGCCAAATGAGGGCTAGCAACCTCACTGGAGTGTTGCCAGCCCTCGTCAACCAAGCCTCACTGGCAGTTAGGTGAGGTTCACCTGACCATTGGTGGGGCTAGGCGAGCCTCGCTAGATCAAGGGGGGATTGCCTAGTCATTGGCGAGGCTGATCGCAAGGCCCACCTGGCCACCAGCGGGGTTGGGCAAGCCTCCTTGAGGGCTGGGCGAGGCTTGGCCATAGGGAAGAGAGATTTGTTATGGCTTACGGAAATGAAATGGACTTATATAAAAGATCGTCCCAATTTCAAAAGGAAGGGTTTTAGAACGGCATAATCAAATCAAAATGAAGATAACATTAACCGCAGCAATTCATTCACAGAAGGATAACCTTTATTACTGGACCTTAATTATCTTTCAATTAGTACGGTTGACATGAGAGAATCACAGAGTTGTAAAATAGGTTATTGAGAGAGCCTTGATTCATCCAATCTAATGGTCCAATCGGATTCCTTTTTCTTGGTTCACTCCGTGAAGATCACAGCCGGATTTTTCTCACTAAGTTTTTATTGGCCCAATCACGTGCCCACTACTCTTCTCTTGCCAAGAACCATATATATTTAGCCCATTTTTTCCTTCTTGGTTCACATAAGAATCTAAATCTTTACCCAATTAGGATGCATTTAGTAACAATTCTATTCTTGAAAATAATTTTTACTAATCTTTTTTTTTTTTTCTATTTTTTACTCTTGGATGAATTTTTGAGCAAACTAACGCGTTTGATAACTACATAAAATTTTATTCCCATAATAGAAAAAGAATATAAATACATTTGGTACAACCCTAAAAATTTATACTCCCAATTTTCTCATTTAATTTATAAAAATGTCAGTGGAGACTTAACAATTCATGTTTGGATAAAACTAGACTTTTGTAAAGCCTTAGTAAATCCAATGTAATAGTTTGTCAAAGATAAATGGCTGGAAATGGCAACAGAAGATTCATAATTCTCTTATAGGATGACGTCTCGCCATTGATCATCGGATACAAGATTACCACCCACTTGCCGATGGCAAATCAATAACAAGATTCATGCCTTGCCTTGTTTATGCATATGAAGGACTCTCGATCAGTTATGTTCTTTCAAACATCAAAGACAATGAGTTAGTGCATAAAAACAAGTCCTCCAAAGATCCATGGCTTATAATCATTTCAATCACTAAGAGGGATGCGTGCATCACATAAAACTTATTTAAGCACTAAGTGATTCGATGCAAACATATACTCAAATTGATGCAATGACTCAACAATACATATACAAAAAAAAACCAGCTTTTGCAAGCCTCAATTCTGGTATTAGTGCAAGCATCAATTCAAGCATCACACATGCATCAGTCATGGACCACACGTGGACTTCCAGTTTATTTCAGTTAGTTCGGTTAGTCGAAATCCATCGATTCTTCCGATATCAATCGGGCATCGGTCTCCCATTTGGCAACCGGCATCATCTTGATCTCATTATCAGGACGGCATCCAGGGCGACCTCCAAGCATCGGCCTCACCTGAGCCGGCATCGTCCACAAACTCAATATTGGGATGGCATCCAAGGCTTTACCCCAGGCAACGACCTGGCATACCCCAACATTTATAGTAAAAGTCCATCATGTATCTATGAATTCAAACATCAATCAGTCCATTTTATCTTGAATCATTAGCCAAATGAAAGGTTGAAGGCATGCCATACAAAGTGAATCAATGATTTTTATGCCTTATTACTAGATTCTTGTTGGATGCGATTCAAGCTCGTGGTCTTACTTAGAATCATTCACCTAGGCTTCGACATCAATCTGTGACTTGTCTTGAGTAACAACATGTCTCAATGTTGTCTCTACATCAAGTGTAGTGTAGGTTGTGCACCCACCTCGACACACATCCAAAGTCACATGAGACATTTCCTCGACATTTGGGTGTGTTTGACATCCATGCGAGGCCATGAATTTACTTAACGCAACAACAAACAAATAGAAACACAACAAGCATAATAATACAAAGCCAACACAAGCAAACAATGACATGATCCTAAAATCAATATGCATAGCACATCGCCTTATCAAAGAGTTAGGAAAGTCTACTTACAACTTTTGAACCTAGCTCCAAGATGCTCATTTGGTGACCAGACGACTCCTAAGGCGGCTTAGTGAGGAAGGCATGAAAGAGAGGAGAGAAAAGGAGAGGAAATGAGAGAATGATTAACTCTTAAAATGTGAGGATGACTCATCCTATTTATAGCCCTCTTCCTCTTAGATTTTTATGCAAAATCATGATTACACCTAAATAATGAGTTAGCTTACCTATCTTCTCGAGTTGGTGCGTAGGTTCTTTGGTGTTGGCTTGTGATTGGTCAACCTATTTGCTTGCTCTCCAAGTTTTTAGGTCATGAGGCATTATGGCCTATTTCTTTAAGGGACACCTCAACTTGGCATTGAAGAACTAGAGTCCAGAGATATTTAATTTATTCTCATCCTAATCTAAGAAGACTCTAGATTGACTTGTTCCTCAAGTTGGGTATGCAGCCCCCTTACCCTCCAAGTTGGGCGTGTGATTCTCTTATCTTGGAATGAAAAAATAGTTTTGAGCAATTTCCAAAATTAGTGTCATTATTCTATCAAACTGGCTCGAAAAATTATGAAATTTTAATATGTTTTAGAGAAGATCTTAAATATATATATATATATATATATATATTTTTTTTTTATGAATGAAGGCTAGCAAAATTCATTTTGTTGAAAGAGAACTAGATCACTGAAATAACCCAACAATTCATTCGTTGAGCAGATTCAACGGTCGGAGAGAAAGACCCATTTTGAAATCCAAATCTTCATAAAACTCTTTGAAATTTTAATATGTTGTAGATATGAATGCCATTTAAAACTTTTGTGAAGGATTTATGTCCAAATTAGAAAGGGAAAATTTTATAAAAATTTGAGAAGGCAATCTAGTCACTGTTTTTACTACATTGAGTAAATTCCAGATGGTAAGTAATTGGCTTTCGTCACAATCATTTCACCTCTGAATAATCTGAAATTTAAGTATGTTGTAGATCAAAAAATTTTGAACAACTTTCATGGAGGAAACTTTTCCAAATTCGAATAAAAAACTCTATAAAATTGGAAAATAGTGAAAATCCAGTAGTTTCGAAAATCAAAGGTAGTATGTCTAATTGGAGAGAGGTGGCACCCTACTTGGTCAAGAAGCAATAATTGTCCGCCATCTTTATCTTTCAAGTTTCCAACTAGGTCTCAAGTTAGCTTGGACACTTTATCTTGCTCATTGAATGGCTAAATTCTAAAGACATTAATGTGAACTTATCTTGAGTTCAAAGTTTGAACTTGACTTAGCTTCTATCTCTTTTCCTCTTGAGTGTGTGGCCCTTTCCTTACGGGCTCTAAAGTCCACATTTCATAATTAGGTATTTAGGGTATGATACACTTTTCCACTCATAATTTTAATGCGTTCACATTAGTTCACATTTGTTCACACTTGGTTTTCTAAGAAAGTTTGATTAGTCCAAGTTTCATACTTCTCTTCCAATGCTAAGGCCTTATGTGTCATGTGTCCATTTCAGTTGATGCTCCTTAATTAACGACAAGACAAGAATGTTAAATACAACTTGGAATATCTCAGTTTTGAAGACCTTGTCATCAAGTAGGGACTAATCAAGTTTGACCACAATCGACTATCTTATTTGGCTCGAGATTTGTGCCCAAGACATGATCAGAGAAAGTGGACACAACCGGGCTTAACTAGTGAAAACCAAGTTCAGACTTCTCTTTTATCATGTAAAGGGCGCGAAATTGAGGATGTTACAAACACTACCTGTTAGATAGGCAATGATGAAATTCATGGAGTGTCACAGGCTTATTCGACTGCTATGAACAAAAGACAAATGGTAATAGCATTAACCAATTCCAATTAGTAAAGTCCAAATGTACTTCATAAACCCCAGCATATAGCTTTAAAAAGCAAAAGACAAACTGCAAGATGCTTCAACAATTGTGAAACTTACATGGACTATATAAATTTCTTCGATATGTTTCTTGATACATGAAGGATGACTACGTGAATTGGCTGAGAAGACCACTCCTTCAGTGCCCACTCCAAGGTCTTGAAGTTATCTTGCGGATCATTCCCCACGGTAACATACAGCTCTGCTTCAGCATCCATCCTTTTCCCGAATCTCTCAGTAATTCCTAAAGTTTCGAACACTGGACAAAAGAAAAATCATGACTCCGTCGATCTTGGGTTACATCGATAACCCATGCTGGGTATTGCAAAAAGTGATCGCATGGCTTCTCAGGTGGAAAAACCGGAGAAGGGCACAAGATGGGCCTACAGCGTGAAAAATGAATCGTTCAACCGGCGAAAAGGTGATGTGGGTAGTCGATTTTTTAAAAGCTATGGGTGGAGAATTTGTAAAGCTATTACTAGTGAATAATCTTTTGTTAAAAATATTTTAGTATTCAGAGCAGGACGGTCAAAGGCCAGACACTGCTGACTTGACTGAATGAAACGCGGAAACTGGGACCGAGAACTGCTCGGTTACTCGCTTGGTCTTTTTTTTTCCGTGTGACGTTGATGTCGAAGGTTTTGAATTTTCCGAGCAATGCTGCTGCGAGTCCCTTCCATGGGAGGTCCGAGGTTGATTTCTTAACGCGACGGGTGGAAGACGATCCAGCCAGCTTCAAGACGTTCATTGATATTCGCCTTTTGTCCACCTGTATCTCTACTGAAATGACCTTATTTTATTTTTTCTTCCCCGAAATAAAAAAGTAGACTTTTTTTTTACTTATAATTAGGCTAGAGCATACTTTGCACCAGTCAAAAACACATAATTGAAGTTTTTTTTTTTTTAAAATGCTCCAAACATGTAAATGCTTATATTTTGGTGAGGGGTTGGAAGCAACCCCTAATTTTCTATGCAATATATAATGAAATATGTTGTTAAAATTTAGGTGTCAACAATATGAACATAATATCAACTATCATGCCATATGATATTTTATTAATATTTCAATATTATTTTTTAAAAGTTCAAGAATTTGTTCCATCAACTTGAAGTTCAATCTTATTTCCAGAATAAATTAAACTTATTTTTAGTGGGTACAGATCATCATCTAATGCAACTTAGATCCAAGACTTTGTTCTCATTAACTTGGAAAATTATATAATTTTAGTGCTACAGTATTTTATTACTAAAAATTTAATTGGAGAATGTGCACAATCATGGAATATAGCTTTTCAAACATTTAATTTTTCTTTTCATAACTTAGACGCAAGAATTTGTTTTTTTGACTTGAAAAATTTTAGTTTGTTGATTTTTCAAAATAAAGAAAATACCACCAAAGACCCTAAACTTTGCCCAAAGTAACAAATCTAACCCAAACTTTTTTTTGTGACATGAAAAACCCCAAACTTTGCCAACCGTGACACATTTATCTCAAGCATTTTTTTGTGACATAAAAAACCCCGAACTTGTATCCATGTGGTACATTTACCATAAATTATAGGGCATTTTGGTCTTTTACTTTTTGAATTTTTCTTCTTCTTCTTTTCTCTTCCCTCCGCGGGCCATGATGAAGCCGGGGGAGGGAAGTCAGATTCAGGCAAGGGTTGCCCTCGCCAGCATCGGGCAAAGGCAGCCCTCGGCTAGGTCTGGCGAGGGAGGCCCTCGCTCGACCCCGGCGAGTGCCACCTCACCTAAGTCCGATTAGGGCTGCCCTTGCCTAAGTCCGACGAGGGGTGGCTTTGCTAGGCCTTCGCTGGCGTCGGTTGAGGATAGCCCTCGCCAGATCTAGCGAGGGCACCCCTCGCTTGACATCGACAAGGGCCTAGCGAGGCCACCCCCGGCCCGACATCGGCGAGGGCCTGGCCAGGGTCACCCTTGCTTGGGCTGGTGAGGGCCGCCCTCGACTATCACGAAGGAAGCTTCTCCAAATTCAAATAAAAAAAACTCTATAAAATTGGAAAATAGTGAAAGTCGAGCAGTTTTGAAAATCAAAGGTAGCATGTCTAATTGGAGAGAGGTGGCACCCTACTTAGTCAATAAGCATTAATTGTCAGACATCCTTATCCTCCAAGTTTCCAATTAGGTCCTAAGTTAGGTTGGATACTTTATCTTGCTCGTTGAATGGCTAAGTTCCAAAAGATATTAATGTGAACTTATCTTGAGTTCAAAGTTTGAACTTGACTTGGCTTCTTTCTATTTTCCACTTGAGTGTGTGGCCCTTTCCTCGTGGGCTCCAAAGTCCACATTTCACACTTACGTATTTGAGGTATGATTAGGACTAGGTTATAGGGATACCATTTTCCACCATTCATTTAATGTGTTCACATTAGTTCACACTTGTTTTTCTAACAAAGTTTGACTAGTTCAAGTTTCATACTTGTCTTCCAAAGCTAAGGCCTAATGTGCCATGTCTTCATTTCAGTCGATACTCCTTAATTAACTACAATACGAGGACGTTAAATGCAACTTACAATATCTCAGTTTTGAAGGCCTTGTTATTAGGTAGGGGCTAATCAAGTTTGACCACAATTGACTATCTTATTTGGCCTGAGATTTGTGCCCAAGACATGATCAAAGGAAGCGGACACAACTGGGCTTTAATGGAGAAACCAAGTTCGGACTTCTCTTTTTCCATGTAAAGGGCGTGAAGTTGAGGATATTACAAACGCTACCTGGTAGATAGGCAATGATGAAATAACTAAGGATATAAGCAATCCTAAAGTTGGTGCACTTATTTGCACAAACTCATCATATCTTCAAGTAAATTACATCAGAAATTCATGGAGCACAGGCTTATTCGACTGCTATGAACACAAGACAAATGGTAATAGCATTAACCAATTCCAATTAGTAAAGTCCATATGTACTTCATAAACTCCAGCATATATCTTTAAAAAGCAAAAGACAAACTGCAAGATGCTTCAACAATTGTGAAACTTACATGGACCATATATAAATTTCTTGGATATGTTTATTGATACATGAAGGATGGCTATGTGAATTGGCTGAGAAGACCACTTCTTCAGTGCCCACTCCAAGGTCTTGAAGTTATCTTGCGGATCATTCCCCACGGTAACATACAGCTCTGCTTCAGCATCCATCCTTTTCCCGAATCTCTCAGTAATTCCTAAAGTTTCGAACACTGGACAAAAGAAAAATCATGACTCCGTCGATCTTGGGTTACATCGATAACCCATGCTGCGTATTGCAAAAAGTGATCGCATGGCTTCTCAGGTGGAAAAACCGGAGCAGGGCACAAGATGGGCCTACAGCGTGAAAAATGAATCGGTCAACCAGCGAAAAGGTGATGTGGGTAGTCGATTTTTTAAAAGCTAGGGGTGGAGAATTTGTAAAGCTATTAGTAGTGAATAATCTTTTGTTAAAAATATTTTAGTATTCAGAGCAGATCGGTCAAAAAGGCCAGACACTGCTGACTTGACTGAATGAAACGCGGAAACTGGGACCGAGAACTGTTCGGTTACTCGCTTGGTCTTTTGTTTTCCGTGTGACGTTGATGTCGAAGGTTTTGAATTTTTCGAGCAATGCTGCTGCGAGTCCCTTTCATGGGAGGTCCGAGGTTGATTTCTTTAGGCGACGGGTGGAAGACGATCCAGCCAGCTTCAAGACGTTCATTGATATTCGCCTTTTGTCCACATGTATCTCTACTAAAATGACCTTATTTTATTTTTTCTTCCCCGAAATAAAAGTAGACTTTTTTTACTTATAATTAAGCTCAGAGCATTCTTTGCACCAATCAAAAAAACATAATTGATGCTTTAAAAAAAAAAATGCTCCAAACATGTAAATGCTTATATTTTGGTGAGGGGTGGAAGCAATCCTAATTTTCTATGCAATATATGACCAAAAATGTTGTTAAAATTTAGGTGTTAACAATATGAACGCAATATGGACTACCGTGCCTTATGATTTTTTTTATTAATATCTCAATATTATTTATTAAAGGTTCAAGAATTTTCTCCATCAACTTGAAGTTCAACCTTATTTCCAGAATAAATTAAACTTATTATTAGTGATACGGGTCATCATCTAATGTAACTTAGATCCAAGACTTTCTTCTCATTAACTTGGAAAATTGTATAATTTTAGTGCTACAGTATTTGTGTTACTAAAAAATTAAATGGAGAATGTGCACAATCATGGAATATAGCTTTTCAAACATTTAATTTTTCTTTTTATAACTTAGACGCAGGAATTTGTTTTATCAACTTGAAAATTTTTAGTCTGTTGATATTTCAAAATAAAATCTTTATATACATGGAAAATGTTTGCGTAACTCGGCCCAAAGCTAAACTAAAATAATATAGCCCATCGATCCCCGCGTCAAAGCACTCCTAAGTGTCACAAAATAACTCTTAGCAAATGACACAAATTACACATTCGTCTATAAATATGTAATAAATCTATCGAGAATTATTGCAAAATTGCAACGACTTAATTGTTGATTTTCAGCCGTACTTTTTTTTTTCCGAACTCGAAGTGTGTGTATATATATAGTATGTATATTTTTAGCTCTAATCCTAGTCCTAATCTATGAGCATCAAACACCCAATTGTACTATATCTGAAGTTATATAGGATCATTTGTCAAAGAATTTTTTTTTTCGTATGAGAAATATTATGTTTATTTATTACGTTAGCAATCCAGTGAGTAATCTTGACAATCAAATAAGCGTAAAGAGTTTATTCAAATCCGTGTGTTTTTTAAAGAATGCCCCTAGGACCAACAAAGTTGAAAGATATCTCTTTTCCTCATTAAAGTGATCGTGCTATTACTTGTCAGTATACTTATAACATTCTATAAGAGAATAAAAAAGAGTATCACAAGACGAACGACCTCTTGATCAACGTCATAGACTCACATTAGTCAAACCATGTAAAGGTGTTGACACCCAAAATTACCTTCGGAACCACGTGACGATCACAAGTTAAGGGTAAAACAACTTTCGTGAATGCTATTTGAGCTGAACCTCGATAGGACTATAGAAGCAAACTCTAGAGTCAATGGATAGAAGACTAATTGCCACGTGCCAGGCTATAAGGATAGTACATTAGATTTGAAGATAAAGCGAAATTGACGTTAGAGAATAACTATTGCGGGACATGCACATAAAAATAGGGAGCAATTATTTGCTTGAAGAACAAGCTGCGCAAGCATTGTTAGCAAAGTAGGAAGCAATTGTTAAAGGATAAGGTCATCAAGAAGAAGTATAAAATGTGGAGAATGTGAAGAGTAGTGCCTAAGGAAGAGTGACCAGCTAAGGGACAATTGGCCCACTCTATGAATACCGTAGCCCTACCACTGAGAAACCCCCCTCCCCCCGATCAACCCAACAATTATCTTTACTTTATCTTGACTTTATTGCATTTTAGTTGTAGTTTTCTATATGTCTGCCATTGTTTAAATTCCGGCATGCATCTTTATCCAGTCTAGCATCATTAAATGAATTCAGGGGTTGTTCCACAAGCTCAACGTCATCGATTAAATTCCTGCATTGTGTTTCTTACCCAAGAGTATTGTTGTTGATTAAATTCTAGCTTTACACCTAAAACAAGTTGTGTCATAGATTAAATTCCATCATTGTTTGAGTTCAAAGTATAGCTACACTAGTGCCTAGATTACATGATTGATTAAATTTTGGTGTAATTTATGCCTAGGAGTAGTTAATCTTCGAGTTGTCCAAGTATCAATTGTCATGTTTGTATGTACAAGTTGATAATTAAAATTATTCATTGCATTTGAGATTCTCTATCCAAGCTCAACACAAAACCTGAGTCTCCTATAATAAAACCAAAACGCATTGTTTGTTGAAAGACTTTCATGGGGATCAAAATCGGTGAAATATCTTTTTGGTATCCCGATGGGACACATTGTGTAGAGTTGAAAGAGTGTTATGCCACGAACATGAAACTGGATCAACTTGAATAATACTAATGACGAGTTGGTGCTAATGGCTGAGAACAATGCATAAGTTGAGTTATCATTAGCACAACACCCTTGAAATGAGGTCACAAATCAAGTCCAATAGGAAGGTGCTAATGCTTCAAGGCAGAAGAAAGAAGACGAGCATACCTCACACCGGTCAAGTTTGCTACTATAAGGCGAACAATGGAGGAAACTCAAAATGAATTGTTGATTATATGGTTAGATGAATGACTTATGTAATCAAATCATTAATCATCAACACATACCACAAGTGTGCATAAGGACAATATGGTGGTCTAACAAACCTTGTTTAGCCTCAAATTAGATAGGTCATTGTTTCAGCCAGGTATGTTCCTATGTCATTAGCTTCACAAATGACATTAAACAATGTAGGATAAACCAGGGAGAAGTTCTTGCGACTGTGCAAGCAGATGGGTCTATCAATGCGCATGTCATTGCAAATGCTGATTTTTTATTGGAGAATCCTGACTTCGCAGCGATTCAACAAAATACATTATTGGAGAATGCCACAAAAAAGGGTCTAACTCAACTGGGCCTTATTTTTTATGCTTCAGGTGAATGTGTTCTCTATCATAGTAGAGGTTCCCAAAGTAGTAATGACTCCAGTTAGGGGGCAGGACCAACCGCCACAAATGAACATTCAGCCTCGGATATGAGTCTCAAATGTTCAACCACAAGCAACTTAGTTAGCAGCATTTAATGCCTAATAAGTTCCAAATATAAAGACCTAGGCACCTCTAAATGTTCAATCTCAAATGTTGTAGCAACCTCTTCTTCCTGCTCAAGTGAACATGCCCAATCCACAAATGAATTTGGTACTAGTAGTCTAGCCACAGCAACAATTCTTTAGGCCCCAACAACAATACCATTAACCACCTCAGCAAAATGCAAATATAGTATTTATCTAGTATTACGGCCCGATTATGCTGTGCAATAGGTCTTGGGATCTCCTTACATGGCTCAAAATCAAAATAAGCCAATAGTTGAGTTGTTGTTGAGGAGATACGACAATGACATTGTGTTTTTTGTCAATATCTATAGAAAGCCGTACCCAGATTGGATGGATACTATACCATACCTGAGGGGTTTCAAAATGCTTGAATTTACTCTGTCTACTGGAGAAGGGGATCAAATTGACTTTTAAGCATGTTAACCATTTCTTGGTACAATGCAAAGTTGTGACACATGTAGATCACTAGAAGCTAAGGTTATTCCCTTTATCATTATCAAAAACTGCTTTTACTTGGTACACTGCATTGCCAACAAACTCAATTAATTCATGGGAATAAATGGAGAGATTACTCCACACCTAGTTCCAAAGGGCTGTCCCAGACTTGTTAGTTATCAACCATTAAATAGCTACATAACAAGTTAGTTGACCAATTCATCTCTAGGTTTAAGAGAGCTAGAAATAAGTGCTTGGTCCCCTTGCTTAAGAAGACCTTTGTAGATCTTGCATTTAATGGTTTGAAATTTGAAATCCATGAAAGAATGGTTGGACAAACCTATGTTGATTTGTTTCAACTATCTACCATAGCCACTAAGCATGAGAGCTTGTTTAAAGAAAAAGACAAAAGGCATGATAGGTGGGCAGATGTTAATTGGGCCGATGCTATGGAAGCATATTAAGAGCTAGAGCAATTTGACAAAGTAGAGGTGGCCTTGGCTAAAATGATAATTGACAAACTATATGTTTGTCAAGCATGAAAGCCAGCAAGAGTAAAAGAGAAGTCCAACTTCATGCCAAAAGCTAAAGAACCTATCTATTACTCCTCCGATGCCAATAAGGCTGAAGAAATATTCGATCCATTATTGGCTGGCGATCAGATAGGATTGATTGAAGGAAAAAGTATACTTGCTAAAGAAGAATTGGCAGGGAAGAGATACTGCAAATGGCATTACTTGTGGAGTCATAATACAAATGATTGTGTGGTTTTTAAAAGGAACATTTAGGATGCGATCAAGCAAGGGAAGATAAAGTTAGCATATGATAAGAATAAGGTTCCTATGGAGGTTGATGTGGACCCATTCCTTATTATGACAAGAATGATATCATCTAGAGTTAGACCTCTACCTAAGGGTCGTCACAAATCTTGGTTATGTGCAAGGTGTAAGCAGGTGATTAGACAGCAGGAGGATAATTTCAAGCATTAGTGTCATCGATTTATCCAAAGGGGAATTAGTAGGGAAAACAACCCAAGACCCACATTCCATCTCGCAAAGGACCAATTCCAAATGGGCTAGTTCATCCTACTAAGCATTGGGCTTATTGAAAGAAGAGGATTTACCTAGGCGATCTTGAGTCTAATTTGAATCAAGGCCTTCTAGAAAATGTGAAAAGAAATCAATCAATTTAAATGAAATTACGAGACAATAAGTAAACAATAAGGGAAAGTAGTAAATCTATCATGCTATCCTAAGAAAGATCAAAAGAGAAAAAGAACTAAAGAACAAGAAAGAAAAGAGCTTGCAACTTGTCAAGCTTTTATACAAATAATTGGAACCCAAGACATATGTCAGGGATGAATGGTATAGAGATACAATCGGATTGGACATCGACTTTTCATCATCTTTGCTTCATCTTTGTCTTCGGGATCTTACTCTAAACCTAGTCTAAGAGTTATAACTAGGTACATACAATGGAAAGAAACAAACATACACATCGAAACAAACAAAAGCACAACATCATGCCAAAGTCAATCAATCAAAAGAAGTTCAATTCACAAATCAGATTTGGGCATTGGGATTGGCATTTGTAGTTCATATGTAGGCCCCTCGAAAACACCTACCCAATTCGTTTTATGACTTACAACTAATATTGACCAATTGTATTTCTGCATGGCCAATAACACTTATAAGTCCCTAATGAGGCAATCTATGTAATCTTAGGATTTTCCCTTGATATCATGCATTGGCCCTAGCATAATTCTAGAAATTACATGCATTGCAATGATTAAATATGCATGTAGGTCTTTTGGATTTTATTTCTCAACCAATCAAACAAGAGAGTGAATCAACGGTGGGTCACTTATCACCAAGGGCATGCACAAATCACGAATATAGGCATTTCTAATGAATGGCGTGATTATATGCATGGAGTATACATATGATGTTTCAAAGATATTTTTGAAATCATTGACAAAGTTTTTGAGACAAAGTGATGTATTGACTATGGAAGGCATTCAATTGCCAAGGCTAGCTTGTGCTCACATAAATGCATTTACAAGCATCGCAAACATTTTGAATACAGTAAAAAACCATGACTTTCACAATTGTCAAATCACGATTTAAAAAGATTTGAAAATATTATGGATTAAGGGACATTTAGGGCGCGTTTGGTAACGATTCTGTTCCGGGAGCCGATTCGATCGGGCGATTCTTTTTTATTCTGTTCCCGGGAACTGATTCTAAGCATTTTAAGCCGTTTGGTAACTGTCCAAAATTTTTTATTCTGAATAGAATTGCGTTTGGTATTGTGTTCATTAATTATGTTCCAAATCAATTTCTTTTAATTTTTAAATAATTTTTTACTTTTTTCCTTTGTTTTCTTTTCTTTTTTTTTCATTTTTTCATTTTTTTCTTTTCATTTTCATTTTCCTTTTCATTTTCCTTTTTTTTTTTTTTTTTTTTCCCTTTTTCTTTTCTTTTTCTCATCTTCTTCTTCTTCTTCTTGCCGGTCGCCGGACCGGCGACCGGCCGACGAGGGGCCGGCGACCTCACCGGAGCGTCGCCGGCCCTCGGCGAGGTCGACCCTCGTCGGCCGAGCCTCGCCCGGCAGCCGGGCGAGGCTCGCCTAGCCCCGCCGAGGCTTGGCCGAGCCAAATCTGGTGAGGCCGAGCCCCGCCGGGTGGCCGGCCCGACCTCGTCGGGGTTGGGCGAGGCTGCCGCTGTGCCACCGGCGGGGCTAGGCGAGCCTCGCCCGGCCACCTGTGGGGCCGGGCGTCACGAGGCTCGGCCTCGCCGGATCTGGGAGGCCGAGCCTCGCCGGTGGCCGGCGGGCCTCGCTCGGCCCTAGCAAGGCCTCGCCAAGCCCGGCGAGGCTTGCACGGCCACCGGCCAGGCTCGGCCTCGCCGGATCCGGGAGGTCGAGCCTTGCCGGTGGCTGGGCAAGCCTCCGGCGAGCTCGCCGGACCTCGCCCTGGTTTGGCGAGCTCGCCGGACCGGCGGCCGGCGGCGGCGGTGGACGGTAGTGGCGGATGGCGGACGGTGGCGGGCGGTAGTGGACGGCGGTCACGAGATGGCCGAAGGGAACAGGAAAATTTATTGATTTTGATTTTCAAATTCATTCCCAGAAGAAGAATCAACGTTTTTTTTGTTCTTGATTCTGTTCCCTATCTGTTCCCGGGAACAAATTTGTTCCTGGGAACAAAAATTTTACCAAACGTGATTCTAGGCCGAAACTGATTCCGGGAACAAAGAATCATAATTTGGCCCTGTTTGGATGGTTACCAAACAGGGCCTTAGGCTATGAAATACATTCAATTGCTAAGGCTAACTTGGAACTCATAAAAATACATTTGCAATTGTTGCAGATATTTTGAATATGATCCAAACCATGACTCTTCCTTAAGTCAAATCAAGCTTCGAAAAGATTTTCTAAGAATGTTACTTTTGGAAACATCACATGTACCAAAGCGTTTTCAAGATGTGGTTTAAAATATTCATTCATGAAAAGCCATTTGATAATGAAAATCAAGGCATTTAAAGCAACTTTCATGAAGACAGTATGACCTGAATTCATGCACAAACTAACCTAAGTAGTCTAGTTAAAAAATCACAACCAAATTTATGTCAAGAAATTTCAGACCAAGCATAACAAATCAGAAAAATTGGATGATACCCATTAATAATACAGCTATGAAAAAATTCCCTAAAATGTATGGCATGATGAGGAACAACTTTTGTGAAGAAATTTTTCATAAATAAGTTAAGCATGATTTTATAAAAATCAGACAACAGATGATAATGCATCAAAATATCACTAAAACAGCAGGACATCATACCATTGCAATCAAGATTTATCCTATCAAAAGAGGTCTAAAAATTATGTAATTTTCACATAACATATTCAACATGATGGCGAACAAACTTCATTAAGGGACTAAGTCGAGAATCCCAAAAATAATGGTACAAAAATGCCAAGAGTCTGTCAAAATAGGGGTAAAAACAGGGGTCCGAATTTTGACCCTAGGTCTAGATTCTACCCCATCTTAGGAAAAATGGAAAATGGACTAAATGATGGGTAATTAATATGAAAATAATTGCATTGGAAAGCTCTGGGTGTGCTTTACAACTTTCTAGAAGGATTTGAGTCTAAACGAGGTCAACTTGGTGCTCTAAGACCAAGATTTCCAAAAGTATGCATGTCAATAATTAAAAACCAGAATCATAAGCATGCATCAATAAGTCCAGAAATCACTCATGGAATGCATAGATGGCATGAAATTCACAAATGACAAAGGATTTGATTCGACAAAAGATTCGGATAAACATCTAACGCAAGTCAATATCAATGTCAAATGACTTAAGACCTAAATAACATATTTGATGATTTTGGAATGCAACTAGCCTAATTGAGGCATAGTGTTCACATATTAAATGACGTTCGATCATACATAGCACATATGAACACGAACCTTGTTATGCACATTTTAAAAGTCAAGAAGGCAAAATTGTGAGGTTGGGTCTTTAAGAAACCCAAACAACCACGATAAAATGCATACATGATTTCAGTCACTTAGGGATATGCAAAAATCTAATGAAAACTCTCACATATAGAACATGCAGTGATGAATGTTTTCCATTAAGAGTCCGAAACCCAATTAAGATCATACAAATCGTGACAAAAATGACAAAAAAAGGCACGCATCACCAAGCTATATGTTATTGCAAAACTCTTTTACATGAATGCATGCAATTAATGCAAATAATGCATCAATTGAACACATACAATTCGTTCATCATGAAGGACTAGAGGTTAAATAAAGTCAATTACATGTTCAAATCTACCTAAATTCCTCTTGAACCAAAACATGGCAGATTGACCTTAGCTCAGATTTGAGCAGTTCTAACCTAGCTAAACATGTCCAAAATTTCCAAAAAAAATTACAGGACATTCTTAACATAACAACAAACAACTTTTATGAAGAAAATTTTATCTAAAAATTAACATAGTGATCATTACAAAAATAGGAAAATTAGAACGTGGAACCCAAACTAAATCTAAAACAAACCTAAACTACTGTAGAATCGAGCAACTTCGGAGGTGTTTTTTGAGGGTCAAACATTGCTCAATTAGGGTGTGCCACCTATTGATTTGAAGATTATATAATGTGTATTTTCAAAGGGACTTGAACTAATATAAGGTCATTTTGGACCTCGTTTTAGTTAAAACAGTAAGTCATGTTCAATAGCACAAAAATGCAAATTTAAGGCCAAATTAAGTTTAATCATCTAAGTTTATTATCAATGAACAATCAATCACACCAGATCAACATCCTAATCTACCAATCAAGTATCTAAACATAATATTTAGTCCTAAAGTTGAACCCTAGCCCTAACCGCTTAATTTGGTCTCACTTTATGGGGTTTGATATCGAGGAGATTACCTTTATGCAATTTTTTTGTTGATTTTGATCCACGATCAAACTTCAAGGATCAAGTTTGGACAAAAATGGATTGCCTAGAGGACTAGTTGGATCGTCGGTTTAGTATTGGGATTACTAAAAGGACTTGAGGTTTCTGGAGAGGATTTGGTGATTGGTTTCCCACTAACCACCACTTGATCAAGGATGGTCCCAGGGAACGATTGGAATAGATTTGGTAGCTAATGAGTCACTGCTAGATGCCAGTTTAATATTGGCGAAGAGATCGGTCCGGTTGGCCTGATCCTTGAATCGTCAAAATAAATTTGGCCATCGGAACTATTCCAGTGGCTAATCTAGTAATCCAAGACCACCTAGAGGTTGGGGATGGTGCTAGGACAAAGCCAAACTTGGTCCGATAGTAGCTTGATCACCATCGATCATCAAATCAGCCATAGAGAACAACCGATTCAATAGTAGCCGAGCTTTGCTTGATTGGAAAAAGGCTCAGATCCGACCTCAATCACCTCCCACTCACTTGGGGAAGCTTAAAAAGTGAGAGAGGACCACCAAAGGGGTTGATTGGCGATTAGCCAACCGCCGATGTGAGGCCGATGAGCTTGGATCAACAAATAGTCAGTTCAGCTAGAGAAATGAAGGAAAGAGAGAGAAAATGGCAGGAAATCAAAGAGAAGAGAGAGAAAGTCAGTTTAGACCGAGTGAATTACGTGCAGAATGAACTCTCAAAATGAAGAGAAAATTAGTATATATACTATCCCTAAATCGAACAATCTCGGTTATCGATTCGATCTGATGGTCGAAATTATGATCCAATGATCAAAAGTAGATTTTGAAGGGTATATTATGATTTTAAGGTGTCGGGTAATTGATCCAGTTGGTTTGATTTGTGAAAACCCAAGCCAAAATCGAGAATTGTATCAAAACGCCCAAGTAGGGGTTAAATTGCTATTTTATGAAATTTGGGGGTTAATTTGTGAAGTCATGGGAAATTGAACATGCATAGGTGAAATTGACACAACAAAGATCTCGGAACCAATTGCTTGAGGTCCAGCATTGGCCAGCAAGCAACTAAACCAGCCAGCAATGTCGGCGGCTAATAAAAATGGTTAGATTGATTCATTTCGGTTTAGCTAGTCTTAACTAGTTTGATTCGGTTTTGGCTAATCCACTCACTTAGTGTGACATCCTGATTTTTGACCTTGTTTCAATTAAATAAACTAAGCTTTTCATCAACGCATTTATGATCCTTTTCTCTGAGCTGATCACTCACCAGATAACTAATTTATCAAGTGAAGCCATTAAGGAATATAAACGCGATAGACTTGAGAATTCGATTAGAAATCGGTTGCTTGACGGTATTATTTAGCAATGGTCAATATGGCACCATTAAAATCAATTAGAGATATGTCGATTCAATAGAAGTACGTAATTAAATTGTGGATGATTCCACATGATTGCAAAATTCACATCAGATGTCACTAAACCAATTTTTTTGTCGATTTTGTACCATATGCTCGTAATTGAAACCTTGAGATTTTTACGACAACCGAGAGTCATCGATGAGTCGAAGATGAACAAATGTGGATTGAAATTTATCAACCATGGGTCAAATGCAATAAAATCCCTAAAAGCTGTCGATCGGTTAGGTCATGCTACCCAATAGGTTAGGTCACGCTAAAATCATGTCCGATCGAAATTAACCACAAAATTGAACTCGGTTTTAGGAATCGAAAGTTCTATTGCATCACAATTTATTTTTAGGACACCGTCGCATCCTTTGAAGAATTTTCGGTGAGCCTGGATTTTTGGGAAAAAAAAAACAAAATTAGGCAAATTAAAATCAATAAATTTAGATAGGCAAAATTAATTGGATTTTTTGTCTTCAACATGGATGAGTTGGTGAGGAAAATTATGGAAAGTGGTGTGGGCACCTTGGTTGGCAGTTTTGGAGGCTAATTTGGTTTATTAGTGAGGAAATGGGTGAGGGGAAAGGTATGAAATTCATAGGGGCTACTAGTCTACAATATTTGGACTTCAATTTGGCTTGCTTAAGAAGTTTTGGGAGGGAAAATGGTTGCTGGTGATGGCTGAAGACTTTTGGGGCTGGTACTCAAGTGTTTTAGGTATTTAAGCTTGACTTTGAAGGCCTCTTGTCCCCCTCCAGCAGTAGCTTCTTCTTCATTTTCAGCTTTTTGAACCTCCATTTCTAGAGCAAACAAACCAACATAGCTCCTCACTGAAGCTGCCACCCTCTCGCCACCCCTTCTTCGTGTTCGAGCCAGCTTAAAGCCACGAGCCAGGCTGCCTGTGCTCCATCCACCTCACGTTCGGTCTAGCGACTGCTTGTAGCTACTCGTCCGCCTAGCTCCGGCCGTCCATTGTTCTAGCCACCTGAGCCATCGCTGTCCGCCCCTGCCCGCCCACCAAACCATCTTGCCGTCCTTGAGCCCCTTGACCAACCTTTGGTTCAGCTCCACAAAACGAAGGCTAGCTCCAAGCCATGGGCCTTGTGGTTATTTTCAGCACTTTCCCAACCTCCTTTGGTGTCGTTGTAGACTCGAGTTGTGGTTGCTGTCGCGCCGCCATTGTTGTGAACAGATTTTTACGCTAAACTAGTGAGTTAACCTCCTAAGCTCTAATTAGGGGTTAATTGCACTTAAGGGAGGGTTAGATTTGGCTAAGTGAGATTAGTGTAATTTAGTTAGCTTATTTAGTTAATTAGATTAATTAGTTAAGCCAATTAGGTGGCTAGTTAATGTAATTAGTTTGTTTAGTAGGTTACTACATAGCTAGATTGGTTAGAGTAATTTAATTAGTTCAATTAGGTGGTTAGATTAGCTTAGGTAGATTAATTAGTGGTTTAATTTAATTATTTTACAATTTATTTAATTATTTATTAATTAGCATAAATTATACCGGGATAGCTAGTTATCAAAATTTCGCACTAATCGCCGTGGTGAAGTTGGTTTGTGCAATTGATTGATAATTTATGCAATTGAGTGATGGATGATAATTTTTAATTATTATTTCAAAAATATGGATTTTTGGTATTTAATTATACTAAAACCTAGTGTCAGGTTTTGACGCCAAAACGTATTTTTAAGTACTATATCAAATTGTAGAATTTTAAAATGGGAGAATATCACGTTTTATGGTTCAATTTGATCGTGTGTCCACACACAATTATTTTACCGGGTGATTTTAATATGAAGAAAATAGGCAAAGGTACATTATTTGAAATTGAGGCATTTGAGTGCAAAGCATGATGTCTTTGGCCAAGATTGAATGTGTGTGTGATCGCTATGAGAAACTGTCACCTGATAAAAGTCAGGTGGGCGATGCTCTTATATTGAATGCCTCACGTCAATGGATGCCGGATCGTGGTGGAGGCCGTATCGATGCTCCTTCGGGAATGCCATCTAAATGTAGACGTTGCCATGTTCGATGGGTCGAAATGACACCCGGTTATGCCGGATGACTGCCGACTGTTGAGTTAGTTGTGGCCGTTGGGTTGTAATTAACTAGAATGTTTGAATGAGTGAAATAGCCGCGCCTGATTATTGGACGAAATTGTGTGGCACGGAATGGGACGTGTACGAATGATTTGGCCTTATAATCGGGACCCTTGTGATTGATTGATACGTGTTATGAAGTGTTCCAATTATTGATTGCATGTACCATATGCATATGTTATATGAGCTGTACTAACGTGTAGGGAGGTGCTAAGACGAGGTAAGTCTTATATGATGTGTGTTTAGGCTACCTCTAGGTGAATTTCTTCCTAATATGGGTTTAAGGTGTAGACTTGTTGATATATCGTCTCACCCCATCATGGTTTAAATTTTCAGGTCCTTAGATGGAGGTAAGACCTATTCATTTTGGGTGGCCACGAGAGGCAAAGACCCAGCGTACCATACTCCCTATCCATGGGAACCCCGATTGGACCCGTAAGCTCGTCCTACCTCAGTTGGTAACTCACCAATTCAAAGCGTGGTTCCATCATTGGCCCAATGGTGTTCAAGAGGGCCCCTTGGACGATTTTGATGGTTCTGTCGAAGGTGCCGAGTTGGAGGAGATACTCGACCCTGTGTTCGACTCTGATATTTTGGCAGATATTGTGGTGCACCAGTTGCCCGAGGGTGAAGAGCTCGCAACTGTAGTAGCTGACCCATTAGATATTGACATCCTTGACGGTGTCGTAGTAGACCTAGATCCCAAGTAAGGCGGGTTCGGGCAGGGTTAGCTGGGTAGCTCTTTTTGGGATCTAAACCTTTTGTACATAACTTTGTAGATCCAACCTGGTTGTTTATAAAGCATGTTTTGTGTCAATTGGTTGTCTTGTTTTTCTATCACATGTTTGTTTGTTGTCTGGAGATCGAACCTTATGAATGCGATCTAATGGTCTTTTATTGACTTAATTGAATAATTATTACGAAAGACAACATATCAAAACTGTGACTGCTTTGAATTGAGCTTAAAGGGCTAAAATGATTGAATTTGCAATTTAACGAGTAAAATTGTAAATCAATTGAAATTGAGTTAAAGTAGTGACACAATTGTCTTATCTAATTAACCACCCATGTGTAAGATCACTTATTGTGTTCAAATTGGTCTCAAATTGGAGTACTCAAGTTTATGTCAAAAATGAATCTAGGTCTAATATTAAAATTGGACCATAACCTTGAATGGGTCAACTTGAATTTTGCCAATTAAAGCTTAATTGCTTAACTTTCTTATGCTTAAAAGAATAAAATCCTTCAAATCAAGAAGTTTTGATGTGAATTTTCAAAAATCGATTTCGTATTTGGACTTATCTTAAGAAAATAAGTGAAGAAGAATGCATGAGCGGATTTAAAATAGTCCCTAAACCAAATATCGGAAAATGATCTACACCTAATTATGACTACAATGAAAGTAATTTGATTTTTGGCCAATTTAGAACCTAAAATTGAAAAATTCGGAAAATAAGATTCTTAATCAAATTTTGTGAAATTTTCAACGCACAAATCAAATTAACACTAAAAGAAGTATTTTTGGGGATATTCGATTTTTTAATTTTTTTAGTCAAAAGTTTGGCCAAAAGTCAACATTTTAGTTTACTTTTCCTAAAATGCTGATTTCATGGTCCAATCTTTGAGAAATTAATTTGATAAAAGTGAAATTAAAGCTGAATGGCATCCTTTTAGATGAAAAGCTAATTTTTGACTTAGAGTTGACTTTTTGCTCAAAGAGTTAACAAAAAAGTCAATTCGAAAATCAACTGTTTGATTTTTTTTTTTTTTTTTGAAAATGACTTGGAAATTACATAAAAGTGACAATGCAACAGAAACAAAAATAAAAAACCAACATTTTTTTGGTTAAGGAATGAGCTTTGTTGTGATTAGAAATCCAAATCCCGATTTTTACATTTTTTTCGACGCATCGACTAAAAATTAGGTGTTAACATTTCTTAGGTGAATGGTTCAAAAGTTGATAGCCTAGAAGACGCCTTATGGATGTTGTGCTTGACAGAGGGTAATAAGGCAGGTCATAAGAACCTAGATAAAAAAAATAAAAATTCAAAGTATAATGAGAGGGAGGCTTGTAAAATCTAGAAGGGACTAGAAAAAGCACCACTCTTTTCAGCCTTCCTGACCATTGAGGCATATGCCAGTCCTCTGTACAAGGAAGCAAGGACTATTGGGGCGAGAACAATGTGCTTACCACGCACAAGATTTGATGCTATTTGAAGATAATTGTTTTTTACCTTAAGTGTGGCATAGTAGAAAATGTACCTTGACAACCGATGCAGTAAGAAACGAGATGCTCTTTTTCATCAACATGTCCAATCTCTCTACCAAACTGCTCAAGAAACTTACTATGTGCGAGAACTCCATCCAAGATGAAAAAAGAAATTTCCATTGTAGGCAATTGCTCAAAAGAACAACAAAGTAGCTGAAAATCGGCTATAGTATACATGTCCAGTAGGGTAACAGTCATAGGCCTCAAAGGGAAAAGGAAGCAGTTAATTGAAGGGGACTAGAAGCTTATTATAGACCCTAAATCCACAATTTACATCATAAGAAGATATGCTGATTGCAGGCGTCTTCTCAATCCCAACATTCATCCAAGCAAGTCAGGTTGGTTCATCATCTCTTAATCGAAGATACCATTTATGGAAATTGCTTCAAATGAAGGGAACCTATGAAATTGAGGGGAAACTAAAGACCAAACATCTCAAAAGGAGCTGTTTTAAAAAGCCAAAGTCTCACACTAAGTAGGAAAGCAAGTTTTGAGTAGAGAAGGGATTCTATTATAGTCAACAATACTAGGATCCAGAAGGAAGCAACCTGCTACATCCTCAACTTCGTCCAACAGGCCAAAACGACAATCTTTGGCATGTTATTTTGTTTGAAGAGTGATCAAAATACTAATGTAGTCTGTTGAGTTATATCTAGAGGTTTTCTTAGGTGCTATAGTAGGTGATGAAGTGTAGATGAAAGAAATCGCAAAGAGAATTTGGAGATAGGGCAAGGTAAGAAGACGTAATACAGTAATAGAAACCTTGAGAAGATATTAGTAGAAGACGACACCATAAGAAAGAGAAAGGAAAAGTTACAAATTAGAGGAGATGTATCGAGATAATATAGGGAATGAAAATCCGTATTAAAGAAAAGATGTTAGAAGGCAAAAAGGCATGATCACCTTGGAAAGCCGCGCAGAAACAAGGTATTTCTTTAAAAGAAATAAATTCAATTTTTTTTTTTAAATGGGGTATATGTTGACACCCAAAATTACTGTAAGGATAAAACAACTTTCGTGAAGGTCACTTAAGCCAAGCCTCAATGGGACTATAGAAGCAAACTCTAGAGTCGATGGTCAGAAGATTAATTGGCACATATCAAGCTACGAAGATAATACATTAAAATTGAAGATAAAGCACAATTGGCATTAAAACTCAAGCAAGAATAACTACTACGGGAATTGCGCATAAAAATAGGGAGCGGTTATTTACTTGAAGAACAAGTTGCATGAGCATCGTCGGTGAAGTAGGAAGAGATTGTTAAGGATAAGGTCGTCAAGAAGAAATAGAAAATGTGGAGAATGTGAAGAGTAGTGCCCAGGGAAGAGTGACTAACTGAGGGACAACTAGTCCACTATATAGATATTGCAGCCCTACCATTGAGAACCCCCTGATCAACACAATAATTATCTTTGCTTTATTTTTACTTTTATCACATTTTAGTTGTAGCTTTCCAGATTCTCGTCATTGATTATATTCTGACGTGCATATCTATCTGGTCCAGCATCATCGATTGAATTCTGGTGTTGTTCCACAAGCATAATGTCATCGATTAAATTCCATGTTGTGTTTCTTATCCAAGAGTATTACTGTTGATTAAATTCTAACTTTACACCTTAGTTGTGTCGTACATTAACTTTTGTCATAGTTTGAGTTTGAAGCATAGCTGCATTAGTGCCCAAAATTGCATTATTGATTATATTTTGGTGTAATTATGCTCAGGAGCAGTTAATCTTCAAGTCGTCCAAGTATCAATCGTCATGGTTGGTTATATAAGTTGATAAATAAAATTCTTCCTTGCATTTGATATTCTCTGTCCAAGCTCAACACATAACCTGAGTCTCTTATAATAAAACTAAAACACATTGTTTGGTGAAATATTTTCACGGGGACCAAAACCGATGAAACAAAAGGTAAAAAAATTGATATGAGAAAGCATATGAATAAAGCAGTATGAGGGATGTGAATGCCGAATTTTAGTTTGAATATCATCTGTCGAAATTAGTCATCTGCCTGTGCTTTGCGTGAACAATTTAGAGTACGTAATGTAAAATGCACTATAAGCAAATTTCATGTACCCAAAAACCTATTTTGCATTAAGGTGCTATGAAGGAAAATAAATGCATTATGTTAACATAAATACGTCCAAAGTCTCGTAGAGAAACCCACTCTCTGCATGAGTCAATCATTGCTATCTAGGAGATCACATTTCTCTGAGGCATATCTTTAAGCAACTTGAGTGAATAATTTAAGATTATTCATTTCGAGTACATCACAATCGAGGAAGTAACCGAAAACACCTTATCGACAAATCCATTCTTTGTAGTATAAGTATGAATCCCTTTCCCATGTTTTAAGTCATTCAATGGGCACCAAAAAAAAAAAAAAAAAAATGGGCACAAATCGACAAAACAGTGGCAATTGTGACACTATTAGGCTTACAACCTTCTTGTGGCATCCACACAGTTGACCTCAAGGCCTGCTTAAGCCTCCCTTTTGAGATGTAGCTCGACACTAGAGCTGTCCAAGAAATAACATTTCTTTTTGATGAACCATAAAATACATGTCTTCCACATCCTATGTCACCACGCTCGCAATACAAATCAATTAATCCAAATTGTATAAACAGTTGCTTCGAGTCACTCCTTGTCTTCAGCATATAGCATGAACCTCCTGGCCCAATCGTTAGGATTATTGTCAATGTAACTAAATTTGGAGTAATTCCTTCTCTCTGAAACTTCGGTCTTCTATAGGAAATTTTTGCTTAATTTAGAGATTTGATAATCGAGAAGGAGATCCATGGACAGGTTTTGAAAAAAATAAATTGAGACAATCCCTTTCGTTTCTTCAGAAATAATGAAAGTGTATGGAAGTTGCCAGTTCTTACAGCAAAGTCCAAATTTATTTCAATCCATGTCTAAAGTTCGGGACTTGGACTGCCATCATCGAGGCATATGAAGTTAGTCAAACATATTGAGATGCAACGCGATGAAATCATTTTTGTGAGCATCATCTAAACTTGTACTCACTTGGTTGCCCTTGATCAAGGAAAATTGGTTCATGCGAAAATTAGGAATATTTGTCTTGAGGTTGATGTTCTTATGGGTATGACTCTGATAGACATGTACACGAAGTGTGGTTGTGTTTAAAATGCATTTGATGTTTTCTAGTTAAGGGAGGACAAATGTGTCTCCACGTGGAATGTTATGATTCTTAGGCTGGCAATGAATGGCTTGATCAGGAGGTAACAAAACATCTTCCTAGTGATGAAAAATTGCAGAGTAACACCTAATGACAAAACCTTTATTGGAGTTCTTAGAGCATGTAGACATATGGGCTTACTAAACAAGAAATGCTTTCGCTTTGATTTCGTGGTACAAGAACACGAGATACAACCTAATCTCAAGCATTACATTAAATGGAGGACATTTTGGGGCATACTAAGCTTATTGAGGGCATGCCTATGATATCGGATGTTTCTACTTTAGAAGCCCATGGCATTGCAGAAGCACCCTCAGAGCAATTACGATTCTGATGTTTCCTTAACTGTCTAGTTTAAGCAATATAAGGGAAGGAGTCCGAGGATGTTAAGTTGGCTATTGAGTTGTGCTCAAGCGAATATAGTTGAGGTTCAATGGGAAATGATCAAAATGTTTCCAATCACGAAGATTTTACTGAGCTGGTAATGGAGTGAATGCAGTTTGCGAAAGCCGACCTAATGCTAGTGCAACATATGCTCGCCACTCAAGAGAAGCTACTGATGAGGAAGTTGGGTCGTATCTTGCAAGGAATGGTACTAATAACAGGAACCTTAGAGAGTGCATGACAATCATTTTGTTCTAGAAATAGTTTTGGGAACAAAAATAGAATTTTCTATTTCTATTTTTAGAAGATTTTCTAAGCAAAAATAACCGTTTGATAACGACACAAAATTTTTCTCTAAAAATAGAAATTCGTTTGATAACGACACAAAATTTCTTCCTTTCGGATGGTGGCGGACCGGCAGATAATGCTAGCGGCGGCGGCTGGCGATGGTGACTGGTGGTGGCCGGCGGGCACGGCGGCCGGCGACCGGCGGCAGCGACCGATGGGTGCCGGTGAGCAACCGGCGACCGACGGACGGTGGTCGGCGGCAACAGATGAAAGACCGGTTGACAAACGATGAGAAATTTTTTTATTTCTCATTTCTATTCCATATATAGAGAATTAGAAAATTTCTATTTTTGATTTCTATTCCAAACCTATTTCTGAAATAGAAATCTATTACAAAAATAGAAAAATGGAATAAGTTTATCAAACAGATTTTTATTCCAAAAATAGGTCTGGAATAGAAAAATTGTTTCTGAAACAGAAATAGGCAGTTGTCATGCACCCCCTTAATGTAGCTTCCGAGCCTCAAAGAAACCTAATATAAAGTTACATGTACTACATGTCATGAGTCGTTGTGATTGTTGAAAACATATGTGAAGATCCAAAAGAAAAATCACAACAATAGAGAGAGGCCACTTGAAAGCTCAAGGAGGAAGCAAGACGCAAATACCTTCACTCGTTAGTTAATTGACATATGTTTAAATTTTGAGGACGAAATATTTTTAAGGAGGGAGGAGGGGAGAATGTAAAATATGGGTTTGACCATGTCAAAAAAGAGATAGACATATATATATATATATATATATATATATATATATATATATATATATAGAGAGAGAGAGAGAGAGAGAGAGAGAGAGAGAGAGATGGAAAGAAAAGAAAAGAAAGAAAGAAATAGAAAAAGGAGGAGATAAAAGGAAAAGAGAAGAGGAAAAGGAAGGAGAGAGAGAAAGGGAGACCAGAGAGCTCACTCAAAGAAAGGAAGAGAAAGAAAGAAAAAAAAAGAATAAGGAAAAGAAGAAAAAGGGTTTCATGCGTTCTTGCCATCGTAGCCTCGCCAAGCCACCTCAACTACATAATGCAATGCCCAGACGCACTCGTGCCCCCCCCCCTCATTCATTCAATTGGAGTAATTTCGGATATAGGACTTGAAATTTGGAATTTTGGGAAAATCAAGCGGCAAAGTATAATTTTTTAGTCATTGAGCCAAGTATTTTTATAGAAATGATAGTTTAGAGTGTTGTGGAGCTGTACAATTTTATGGATAGTGATTTGAGCTTACGGTTTGCCCGAAACAAAATTTTGAAATTTATTAACCGCAATGAACAGTGCACGACCACGACTTCGGGGCCATTTTTTTTTGTTGGTTTTCAACATGATTTCGGGTTGGCTAAATTAGGGTTTTTGTAATATGTTGGAAGGGCTTTCCATTGACTATAAGTACGTTTGAAACGGGGTTTCATGGGAGAAAATTATGGCATGACAAAACTTTACGCTCAAGCTTTGTGCTATGGAGGGCTTCGAGTAATAATTTTGGGTGAGCGATTTATTGGTGTGTGGGAGTCATTTTGTAACCGCTCATGCTGTGACATCTTGATTTTTCGATTCTAATTTCAATAAATTGAGATGAGCATTTCGTTGGCGCGCATATAGTTCATTTCCTTGAATCGGCCACTCATGTGAAAACTAATCTATCAGGTGAAGCCATTAAGAGATTCTATTGCATCATACTCGAGAATTTGACCACGAAGCGACCTTTCGACCGAGCTAATCTGCAAGGGTCATTACGAGAGTGCTAGTATAAGCACTTAGAGGGGGTGAATAGGTGTATAAAATAGATCTTGGCAAATATATGCGGAATAAAATAAATTTCGAGTAAAATAAATGAATTAAGAGAATAAGAACACAAGATTTATAGTGGTTCGGCTTAATCCAAGCCTACGTCCACTCTCCCACGTTGACGGCCTTCTTGGCTGGATTTCACTATGCAATCAACAAGAGATTACAACTTCGAGTGCAAACACTTAGTAAATCACACTATCTCACTAAGTCACTCTTTTGGTATTTCTCTCACGATCACAAACGTTTAAACTCTCCAAAGATAAGTGTATGATCGAAGGTCGCTCAGACTTTGGAATTATAAATTCTACGCTCTATCTCTTACTTGCTCATCGATCATTTATCTCCTTAAATACTCCTCCACTTCCAAACTAGCCGTTGGACAGTATCCTGAGGATCGTCTTCCAATATACCCATTGGACAGCTCTCTATCTAGAATATTTGGTAGCCGTTGAGTGACAAAGGTAGAATCCCAAATTGATTCCAATCGCCCATACAAACGAAATCTTGGTTTCCATAAGTAAAGCTTATTCGTATAGAAAGTTCTTGTTTTCAAGATCCAATCGCCAATCAAATAGATTGAGTCAATCAAATCAATCTTGATGTAGAATTCAAACCACATCACTAGCCGTTATATTTTTCGGTGCTTGAGTTATGATCTGTCTCAATTTAGATGTAAAGTCTAAGAGCAATAGACTTTACAATCTGAGTCTGAGTGCGATAGAATTTGCAATCTAGGTCTGAACATATTCTGCTTCTGAACAGATTTAGCTTTAAAGTTTGTACCCAGTTCAGCTTCAGCATAGAGTCTATCTTCTGGTTCTTCCAAGTATAAACTTTGATAATATCTTTTACACGTTTTATCATCTGCATAGCCTATTACTCAACCATCAAACATATTAGTAGCCTTTGATTTATTTTGTCATCTTCAAAACATCATAAGATTTTCCCTAACAATTTCCCCATTTTTGATAATGACAAAACAATTTCTGAATATGCAGATTTGTAAACACGCTTTTAAAAATATTAATTTAAATCAAAGGATATTAGAAGATAGCAAATAGATTGAGCATAAAATATATAGAAAAAATAATAATCACAACTCAATAATATCAACCAATCAACACATATGCATATTCATATCTTCCCTTTTTGTCATAATCAAAAGCGATAATAATGGAAAAGGTATCACGTAAAGAATGATAACAAATATCTTGCATGAATCATAATTTCCAAAAATCAGCTTTTATAAAGTAAGTCGAATATTAAAGATATGCAATATAACTCATTTCGATCATATATATCAGCAAATATCTAATAAAAATCACGGATGCAACATAAAATGCAATTATCCTTTTTGTCATGACAATATCAATAAAAGATTTGTTAATGACAAAAGGTAATAAAATGTACTAACTGGATTTTTTTAGAACAAATTCTGACACATTTACCTTTCCTTTCATTCATAATAAGATCATGATCAATCCAAAAAGATTTTTCCATAATTGATCAAAGCTCCACTCAATTTGCTGTCTTTTTGAGATAATTACGATTCTTTTCCTTTTTCTTTTGGATTTGCTTTCTCCCCTGTGATCATGGCAATATTTGCGAATAGAAACAATTGTTACTTGTTGAACAGAATTTTTATTTTTTTCAGTATTTTCTTTGTAGCAACAACATTTGCAACAATCATTTGCATTTTGAAATTCGAGGCAAAAATTTATTTTCTTTAACCAAGCTCATCTCAAATTCAACTTGCATAAACTTAACAAACTTTTTCCACAAATAAGCTGTAATAATATCCACGTAATATATAATACCCTTTTCTTCAAATAGATAAATTGAATAGCATATATAAAATTATCAAATATTAAAATTCAGAACTATTCAACCTTCCGTACGACACATAAGGGATTTCCTCAATAAGCAAAAATTTTGCACAAGGAAGGGAATTTTGAACCTCCAGAAGATAGAATAGAATCACCATGATTATCTAATCGAGCTTTCCAAAATTCATATGGAATATTCTTTTGTCACCTGCAAAATCTTGTATAATAGATAATAATCTTTGCAAAAATGTCACGTAATATCTTTCTCCGATTTGTTGATCAAACTTCCTAGATATAATATATCTTCTAAGAATATAGCAAGAATATCCATAAATATGCAGTAATATCTTTCGAGATCAAAGAGATTTCCTTGAGCATAAATTTCAGATATGCATTTTGCAAAAGGAAAATAGATATTTTTGTCACGTGCCAAAATTGCAATACCTTATATTTATGACAAAAGATATTCTCAATATAATAAATAATCATCCAAAATCATGATAAATGCACATAGAAATTTGCAAGGCGGGATGGAAAATTTCTCTTACCCAAGGTATATATTTGCAATATACCATTGATTAAAAAAAATCACTACCAATTGTCGCAGGAGATATTTTCTGATTGTACCAAAATTTACGTAGATTCGCAATCATTCTTGCCTTATTGAATTTTCTACAATAAACTCATTTCCTTTTTGGTATCCATCAATTTGGATCCTTCCAAGACGTTAGAATAAAATAGAAAATCTCAATAGATAAACAAATATTCTTTCTAAACTCATCATAATAAAGGATTTAAGGAAAGATAAATTCTTACTTAGTCAAATCATAATAAAATTAGGGAGAATGAAATCCTTGAGTATCTAGGAAAATCTTGCATAATAATTTAATATCACGTAAAACAAATTTTTATTTGGCAAAATATGATAAAATCTGAGAGTATAAAATCAAACCAAATAAATTCATTTGTCTTTAAGCATGATATAAAAAATGATCACACGTATCAAATTAAATCTCGACACAAAAACAAATCATGCGATTCTTTCTTCAATAAAGCAAAATATGATCATTATAAAATCTCAATCAACTAAAAATATATCGAATATCAAACATAATGAGAAATTGAGAATAAAAATATATACATTTCTTACCAAACTCTCTTTCTTTTTTCTTTTTTATATCCTGCAAAAATAACTCATCTTTTCTTTGGTACCCATTTTTTCTTAGGTCCATGAGAGTTAGTAGAATATGCTGCTTTTATCCAATCTTTCTTAACTGATCTCCAGACTTTAGGACAATATTTCTCAAAGTGTTCCAAATCTTCACAATTTCAACACTTGAGGGCATTTAGACCAACAGGTTTTACAAACACTTTTTAAAAATGATTTTTGTAAAATGCCTTTGAAGGTTTTTGTCTAAGTCTCTCTTTTACTTTAGGAAAATCAATTAAAGAATTATTTTCCTTATTGAAACCAAGTCTTGACTTATTATAGTAAGGAACTTGTTTAGAAAGAATATGCTCTAATGTTTTTGATCCATTTGAAAATTTTGTCGAAATATTTGAAAATTCTTTCTTTAAAGAATCATTTTTTTTAACAAGCAAATCTCGATTTTCTTTTGCTTGTAGAAAATATTTTTGCAAAATTTCAAAATTTTCTTTTTGAGAAAGATCCTGTTGCCTAAGACGAGAATTCTCCTTTTTAAGTTCGGAGATCCTTTTAAGAGAAAATTTGAGATTCGGACAAAGCTCATTTATATACTTTGAAACTTTTAGAGGAATTTTTGAATGATTTACCTCAATTTCTTCATCGGATTCTGAGTCTATGTTTAAATCAGTCTCTGATTCTGAATCTGTGTCCGAGTCAGACTCAGATTCTGAATGTGTCATTAAGCATATATTTTCTTGCTCATCATCTTCTTTCATGATTCTTTTCTGGCCATTCTGCTTGTATTGACTTCTTCCATCGAATTTCCTTCCTTTTCTACTCGACTTTTTTAATTTCTTGATCATAAAAGCAAGTTCTTTGTTGTCCATGTCATTTTCTGAGTCTGTTTCATCAAAAACAGCGTTAGATACTAAAGCAATGGACTTCTTACCTTCAGGATCTTCATCGTTGAGTTGCTCCACTTCATAGGATTGAAGAGTGCCAATCAATTCATCAACGGAAAGTGGCATAATCCTCTGAGTCTCTCTTATTGAGGTCTTCACATGGTTCAAATCTTTTGAGAGACCTTGCAAGAGTTTGTTGACCTTCCTTGGGGAATAAATTGAATGACCTTGATATGCTAAACCATTTACAATTTCTGTAAAACGGCTGAACATATCTCCAATCGATTCTCCTTGCTTCATCTTGAAAGATTCATATTTGCCGAACAAGAAGTTTACTTTTATCTCTTTTACACAATCAGTCCCTTCATATGTAACATGAAATCTATTACAAACTTCTTTTGCTGTTTCACCTGAAGAGATTCTGTTATATTCAGCAAAAGACAATGCATAATATAAAGAATAAATTGTTTTTGCATCAAGAGCTTCGCTTTTGGATAACTCTATCCGAGACATAGGAGCAGGGGGTTTGGTTTCTTTGTATTTGCCATTCTTATTTGATGTAGACGCAGCAGTGGGATTGATTCATTTTTCCACAACATCTCATTGCAAGGGATCTCTGGATCTTAGGAATGCTTTCATTTTGTTCTTTCACACGTTATATTCTTTTCCATTAAAATATGACGGCCTTGTGTTGCTTTGTCCCTCCATAAGTCCTGGTGCCAAGATACTAGCCATACAAGATCTTTAGCTCAAAAGTAAAAACACTTTTATAAACCGAACACTTGGCACTGATACCAATTGAGAGTGCTAGTATAAACACCTAGAGGGGGTGAATAGGTGTATAAAATAGATCTTGGCAAATATATGCGGAATAAAATAAACTTCGAGTAAAATAAAGGAGTTAAGGAAGAGAATAAGAACACAAGATTTATAGTGGTTCGGCTTAATCCAAGTCTACGTCCACTCTCCCACGCTAACGGCCTTCTTGGCTGGATTCCACTATGCAATCAACAAGACATTACAACTTCGAGTGCAAACACTTAGTAGATCACACTATCTCACTAAGTCACTCTTTTGGTATTTCTCTCACGATCACAAACGTTTAATCTCTCCAAAGACAAGTGTATGATCGAAGGTCGCTCAAACTTTGGAATTATAAATTCTACGCTCTATCTCTTACTTGCTCATCGGTCCTTTATCTCCTTAAATACTCCTCCACTTCCAAACTAGCCGTTGGACAGTATCCTGAGGATCGTCTTCCAATATACCCATTGGACAGCTCTGTATCTAGAAGATTTGGTAGCCGTCGAGTGACAAAGGTAGAATCCCAAATTGATTCCGATCACTCATACAAACGAAATCTTGGTTTTCATAAGTAAAGCTTCTTCGTATAGAAAGTTCTTGTCTTCAAGATCCAATCATCAATCAAATAGATTGAGTCAATCAAATCAATCTTGATGTGGAATCCAAACCACATCACTAGCCATTATATCTCCGGGGCTTGAGTTAAGATCTCTGTCTCGATCCGGATGTAAAGTCTCGAGAGCAATAGACTTTATAATCTGAGTCTGAGTACGATAGACTTTGCAATCTAGGTCTGAACATATTCTGCTTCTAAACAGATTTAGCTTTAAGGTCTGTACCCAATTCAGCTTCAGCATAGAGTCTATCTTCTGGTTCTTCCAATTATAAACTTTGATAATGTCTTTTATATGTTCTATCATCTACATAGTCTATTACTCAATCATCAAACATGTTAGTAGCATTTGATTTATTTTGTCATCTTCAAAACATCATAAGGGATTTTCCTAACAATTATGGCACAAATAAAAATCGATTAGAGACCGGAGATAGGTTGACTCGACAAAAGCATGTGATCAGGTGTGGGTAATTCCACCAGATTGCACAATTCTTATTGATCGGCACTGGACTGACTTTTCTGTCGATTGGGTGCCCTGTGCCCGTACTTGAAATCTTGAGATTTCCCCAACAACCGAAAGTTGCCAATGTGTCAAAGATGTACATTGTGGCTTGAATTGATCAACCACAAGTCAAATGCATGAAAATTTCTAAAAGCTACCCGGTAGATCAGGATGCGCTAGTATCGTGCTAAAGTAAAATTAACCGTGAAATTGAGATTGAATTCTGAAATTGGAAGTCATGGTGCGTCACAAATCTTATTAGGAACATTATATTAATTTATGGACTTTAATTGGACTAAATTGAAAGAAAATTGAATGGAATTGAAGAAATTAGCTCACAAGATTTTATGCCCCGGTAGAAAATGAGATTAAACCTATTAGATTAAGGTTGTGGGAGGATAGAGTTAGTGGATTGTGACATCACAAGTGATGTCATGGGTGGGGCAAGATTGGCTAGGGTGGTGACACTTGGAGGGTGGAGATTGAATCCCAAAAAGGTGGGATGTCACTTCCCCATTGTCTCCATCATCTTCAAGCTTGGGAAGAGAGAGAGAGGGAGAGAAAAGCTGAAAAAAAACCAGCGAACCCGACTCCCCTTCGTCCACCCTTCACCCGCTCGCTTGTCACCGCTTGCCATTTGCCGTCGGAGCTCGTCGTCGCCGCTCGTCCGCGCACGACCGCGCGTTGTCCCGCGTGCAAGCTGCCCCGCCTTCACCCACGAGTTCCAGCTCGTCGTCCGCCGTCCCACAGCTGCTGCTCGACGTCGCAGCACCTTACCGAAGTCTCCATCGCCGCCGTTCCTTCGCCCGAGCCACCGCCAGTCGTTACTTGAGCTGCCGCCTCTCTCTCCCTCCAGTTTCGTGTCCAACCGACCACTGTGCCGCCTTCCTCCAAGCTTGGTCAGTGGCTAGAAGTTCCAGTGAGATCCGACCCTTCCAAGCTTCATTTGGTCACCTTTTGGTTCTTATTTGGTGTTGATCCGTGTAGGTTTATCGTTGGCATCGTCGTGCTTTTCGTCGGAGACTCGTCAGAAAGCAATTCCGGTGAGATTAGCTCACTAAGCCTTGATTAGAGAGTTAATGATACCTTAAGTGTGTTTAACTTAGGTTGATTAAAATTAGGTGGTTAGATTAGTTTATTTAGTTGCGGATTAGATTAAGGTGATTAATTAAGATAAAGTATGTTTAGTTTAAAGTTAAGTAGGTTTATTTTGATATAAGCCTTGATGTGACTTAAAGGGATTTGTTTCTAATTTAAATAAATTTTTTGAATTTTTTGGATTATTTAATAAAATATTATATTCCGAAAATCATTAAAATATTATTATTTATAAAAAAAATTGAAAAATTATTTTTGATCCCAATTGCTTAGAATTTCGTGCTGATCGCTACTGTGTATTTAGAATTTGAATTTGATGAGTGGTTAATGCAAATTGAGTGTTGATTGTGCAAAATATGGATTTTATTTAGAAAATCCCAAATGTCGGGTTTGGCATCGAAACTGGACTTTTAAGGATTAATATTGTAATTGGAGTATGTGAGTGATGTGCAACGTACCTTGGGTTGATAATGAATTTTTGTATGATAATTAAGATGAATTGTCTTAAGCTATTGAGCTAGAATTGCCCCTACATGGGATGCCCCATGCAACAGATGTGGGTTACAGTTGATTCTGGGCCTATGCTCCTTTGAGAACGCCGTCGATATACTGACGAAGCTGCGCTCCAAGGTGGGGAGGCGATTCTTGGCTATATGTCAGTAGATAACCAAACTGCGAATAGGTTATACCCTTGTGTGGCAGTGAATAATAATTGGAACGCTTGCTGTGATTGCGAATTATGTGAAATTGATTGTATTCCAATGGTTTAAGCTCCTATTATTATCTATGACTAAGTGATATGAATTGTACTAACATGCATGAAGGAAATAAGACGAGGTAAGTTTTCTGTGCTGTGTGGCTAGACCACTTTTGGGCGTATTTTCTTTCTAATAGGGGTTTAGGAGGGGTGAACTTGCTGAGACAATATCTCACTCCGTTGTGGGAAAATATTACAAGACCGTAGATGGCAGGACCTCCGGAGAAAAATGGCATCCTAGTGCAAATCATCGAGCAGGTGCACAACTTTCTCGATCCTGGGAGCCATTAGGTCTACAAGCTGATCAAGACCACCGTATGGATTCAAGAGATTGAGGATGTTAGGGTACCACATAGGTTTAGGGCATGGTTCCGTTTTGGGGCTAATGGCTTTAGGATTAGTCCACTCGATAGTTTTAATATTCCACTAGTTGTGGTGGATGCTATTTTGGGTGAATGTGTAGCTGACCTTCCTGATGGTAGGGTGGACAACCCATCGTCTCCGGACCCAGTACAGTCAGATGTGGAGGATGTGGGATTAATGAACGAGTTCGACTAGTAGTCATAGGACTGTTTCTCTTTTTGGTGGGCCGATCCATGTTGTGTAGATTGACCCTTTTTTATGCACATAAATTCTTATCCACTTTTGGTGCATATAGTCTTTGGATTCTATTGGTGTATGTAAACCTTGGAATGATGATATATGAAAGTATGTTGGTTTGATTTTGAATTGATTTTTCTTGCTGTCCTATCCATAAGTTTTGTTAGAAGTTTCTTAGTACGTTCCGCATGCGCATATTAAATGAATGGAGTCGGCAACACTACCTGGGAATGTCGCATTTACATGACCATGGCGGGTTGTTCACGTGTCTCGGGATTCGGGGCGTGACACATGCTTAGTTTAGTTAAGTTATAGTTGATGTAGCATTTCACTTGATTTTAACATTGTTTCTCGCTTATTTGATAAGATCACAAGTTTGATGATTCGAGTAACACTTGTTATTTGGTCGTAAGTATTTCAAGGTGAGTGGTGCTATCTTTTCTAATAATTTGTAAACACATGGTTTTTAAAATGATAAAGATTTAATATGTTATGAGATATTGATAAGCATGTTTATGACATGAAATTTGGATTGGACATTTGCTACGTTGTGATATTTATGAAATAAATAAGAACTAGTTTGTGGAATAATATGTTTTGCTTGGGAAATGAAGTTGAGAAATATATACATTTTGGGTGCGCAAAACCTTTTTTTATAAAAGCTCTTGATTTTGAGATGATTTATGGAATGTTATAGATAAATTGATTTGTGAAATGCTTTATGACATGCATTTGATTTGATTCGGTTTGTAAAATTGGTTTATGAGATGAGTTTGGAAATTGTTTAAGAATGTTTTATGAGAAGCATTTCTAGCGGATGAGTTAAATTGCAAAAGCTTTTGGTGATATATATAAAATGATTTATGGATTTGGCTCTATGGATTGTGGATGGTGTTGTTTTGGATTGGTATTAATGCTCAATATCCCTGTGAGCCCAGTGAGAGGTTTGTGGGTATACGCAAACTAGTTTAGGATATTCTTATGAGCTGAGCCACCGCTTAACAATAGGTGGAGACTTTGCCAAATGGGGAATCTTGGTCATCTTGTCACTAAGCGTTGTATTGTAATCATAGATTGGTCATTAGAGTGGACCATTGATATGTGATATAGGTTTGGTCAATAGAGTGGACCATTGACTTATGATTTGAGTTTAGTCATTGAAATAGACCATTGACGTGTGGTTTCATATGAGATGGATCAATGGAATATACCATTGATGTGTGGCATAAGATTAATTAATGGGATGGAACATTGAAATGTGAATTAATGAGATTGATTAATAGATTTGACCATAGATGTTTGTTTTGATATTATTATGAAATGAATATTTCTACTAAAGCAAATGTAACTCATTCTCTTATTTTATGTTTGTTATATTATGGATTTGAGTTAAAAGAGTTGTGGTTTTGTTTACAAATATGCATAGTTGGTGCTCGATCTACTTAAAAGAAATGCATTAATCACTGAGCTATGGTTGTTTACCTCTATCTTCCATTTTTTTTTTTTTTTAGGTTCTTCAATAAGCAATGAGAAGTATGAGAGCGATATCAACAAGGGGACTTTTGGGAGTTACATTTTGGTGGTTTGAGGTTGCGTTCTTCAGAATGAAGGATGGCCATGTCATCTTCCACTCTTATTAGTTTTAAGATTTTGTTAGGATATTAAGATGGAAACGAAAATCACGCAAAACATAAAATATGAACAATTTTAAGATGAATGGGTTGTTCTTCAAATTTTTTAAACTCTAGGAGTCACCATATCCATTGGAAAGAGTACCAAAAAAGTTATAAATTCATTACATCGGTACCAATTTAGTCCCAACATTCTTAATTGGACCAATTTAGTCGTAAATATTTTCACATTAATACTAGTTGAATCCATCCGATCAATTTATATTGGAAATTGCTGACATGGACATTTGTTGTCATACATGACATGATTAGTGTTGACATAGATATTTTTATATAATTATTTATTTATTTATTTCCTTTTCTTTTCCTTCATTTCTTTTTTTCCTTTTTTTTTTTATTTATTTGCTTTTCCCTTCCTTCCTCATCTTCCTCCATCCACCTCTAGCCGGTGAAGCTCATCGGCTATTGGCAAGAGTGGCGAGGGCTAGTGAGTCTTGGGAAGCCCTAGCCAGCCTCACCTGGAGGAGGCACCTTGCCAATGCCAAAGGCCGGCAACGCCACCCCTCGCCAGATCTAACGAGGGGACCTTGCAATAAAGGCAGCCGCACTTAGATGGTGTGACGACCCTCGGCCCGTTAGGTCAGCCACGGTGTTCCCATGATATTGCTCTACGGTAGCGTGTAATGATAACTCCATTATAACTTAAATTGATGCACATGAAATATAAAACCGGACACTTTTATTTACTTATATGTTTTAAACGACCTAGGTTGGTACATTGAGGCCAAAAAGTTCCTTTTTCTAGCTAAACCAAAACTCTATCCCAACCATCTTACAGTCTATTCACACGGCTGTTTGCATATCACATCTTGGTCTTATCCAAAAATGCTACCTCCACTTCCCCCGAGCCCTCCAACTACTCTACCCCGCTAGAACCATCATCATCATCATCCGAGAGTGGAAGCGGTCCCATCGTGCGCCCATTGACCTAGGCATATAGTGCAATGAACCCCATCAGTACGAGGCCTGATGGGAGACCATCATCCACCATCAAAATCACAATAATCCGAACGAACGTAACATCAGAGAAGTCGAGGTCCACATGCTCCACTTGGTCCCACGTGAGATTAGTGGGGATGCCATAGAGCATAGTGGAAGACGCGGGTTGGAGAAGCATGGTTACATGTCTGAAATGTAATGATCTCACAAGGGGTGAGTACAACCACTTAGCAAATGAAAGCATGTTGGATTATATTACATAAGTCTACCACTATTCATCTGACGGAATCCTAAACATGTAATATGTGAAATTGAAATAACTCAGGTTACCATAACTCTAAAAGGATTCCACAAAATGACACACCAGGTAGTAAATAGATGTTCAGGGAATTCAATAATCATATCTACTTTGGTTCTAACTGCCACCATCTTCTAAAGGGACCTATGTTGCACCTCTCCAAGCATCTCACATCCCACCTAGCATCACGAGGACCTCTGGGTTCTTATTTTTATTCCCCCAGGCATCAGAAGAGACAGTCGCATTACACCTCTCTAGGCATCTCGCACCCCACCTGGCATCACGAGGACCTCTAGGGCACAATCACATTCCCCAAGCATCCCAACACCTAGGGCATCGTCGCAATAGTGGACCGACGGTATCAATATCAATTCAAACCATGGCGTAGCACTTAAGGATTCTATTTATGCATCCAACATAACTAGATCAATCCCTCACTAAGGCACAAGTCTATGGTCATGATTCTAGCCACACCTATACTATTCAAAAATCGATTTAGTCCTACCGATTCACCTAAAGAATTCTAGTGCCCGAACACTAAGGGTGCACCTGACAAAATTTCTGGAATAGAAATTGATTTCTAGCCAAAAATTAATTTCTCAATTTATATTTTTAGAGATTGAGAAGTTAAAAATTTTAGCTTCTGATTTCTTCTTTAAATCTATTTCTGGAATAGAAATTTGTTCTAGAAATAGAAAAATCAAATTGCATTACCAAACGTATTTCCGTTCCAAACCTGTTTCGGAGAACAAAGAAACAGAGAAATAGAGAAATAGAAATTTTATCATGTGCGCCGTAGATGAACCACATAGAATTGTCCTAACACCATTGTACACGCCTAGCGGTTTTGAAACCTTGTGTGGCCATAGATTATGAGTACGGCTACGGCCTCAACTCCTCCTATACCACTTACACGCTACTCACCTCAAGTCCGAACAAGACCGTATCAGGACCGGACCAACCCGCAACAACTCAACCTATGGAAGACTAGTGCTAATTTTTGAACAATTGACGCGGTCCACAGCTTTACCACCCGAACTAGTGCCGACCATGCCGACGGTCATCACCATACATGACTATACGAGTCAATATTGAATCCAGCTTTACTTGACAAGAAACAAACCCGAATACAGCGGTAGTTCAAAGCATCCGAACCCAAATTTTGTCGATTCCTAGAATGGAAATCTGAGTACTGGCAGTACCATGTAATATCGAGAAATAGGAACTCCACTTGCCTTAAATCCATAGGGTGCGAGCTGGTGGTGTGGGCCGGTGGCGAAGCAACAAGGCAACATGAGTTGAATGGGCCGCGTCTATGCAGTCTCTAGTTAGCAACGGAAAGAAAGACAGACGGCGAAGTGGATGGTTAATGTCAAGCAGCAAAGTAAGAACGAGACCTTGAGAATTTTCATTGAAAATTTGTTGAGGAAATTGATGGACGAATGAAGCTGTGGTGAGGAAAAAAATAGAAGAGATGGTTGTTAGAGAAAACTCTTTTGATGTTTTGAAGTTGACAAAACTTATCCAAAGTTTATTTTGAAGATTTCTAGACTTTTGTGTCAAAGTCTAAAGACTCCCAGACTTTGTGTCAAAGTCTATTCACTCTGACAAATTCCAGACTGAACACAAGTGGAGAATGAAGACTTATCTAGACACGAGATTATCTTTCTTTCTTCATGGGATTCATTTGTATGGATTATATATGGTCTTTTGGTTGGAAATACTACCTATGAGATTGAATATCTTTATTGGAATCACTTTAGATACATCAAATCTTTTCTGAAGGCAAGTAAATTTGGAAAGAATCTACTTATGGAAACCAAGATCCCGATTGTATGGATGAATAGGATTGACAGGCTTTTATCACTATTTTCAAATGGCTCGAGATCTCCTTGATTGATTTTGTCCAACAAGTTGATTTGAAGAATTCCTTTGAAAAGTGCCAACAATCGAGAAGGCATGAAGGAGTATTTAAGGAGGACTCTCTAGTTGTTCAATAGTGTGCGTAAAAGAGAAATTTCAAACTCTGAAGCTTCCTATTCCCTTGTTACTTCTTATACTGAGCTCAAAGTTGTACTCAAAAGAAAGAGATTTATAGTGTGACTTCATGAGAGAGAAGTAGAGAGTCCTCATTGTGAAGTCAAGATTGCAAGATTGTAAATTCTCTTTTGATTCATAATGGAAACCAGCCGAAGGTTGTTAGCGTGGGAGAGTGGACATAGACTTGATCTAAACCAAACCATAATAAATTATGTTCTCTCATTCTCTTCCCTAAACTCCTTTATTTTGTTCGTAGTTCTATTCAACTGCTAAAGTCTGAATTTGCACAAAGTCTGTTGTTATTCAAACTCGCTTCAAAAGCAAAATATTTTCACTTGTTCTTTGCAAAAATTATTTTCACACTTATTCACCCCCTCTAAGTATTCATACTAGTACTTACAATTGGTATCGAGCTCGTGTATTTAATTTTTGAAGTGTTTTACTTCTAAGCTAAAGATTCTCTATGGCTAGTATTTTGGCTCCGGTTTAGTTGAAAGTCGAGCAACACCAAACCTCCTTACTTTGATGGAAAGGAGTACAATGTCCGGAAGAACAAGATAAAGGCATTTCTCGATCCAAAGATCCCCTAGAGTGGGATGTCATAGAAAAAGGAATCAATCCTAAAGCAACATCAACTTCTAACCGAGGAAAAGAAATCATCGACGTTGACGAAGCAACACGAGTTGAATTTACCAAGAGACAAGCTCTTGACGCGAAAGAAATCTACTCCTTATACTGTGCCTTATCTCTTATTGAGTATAACCGAATTCTTCCTATGAAATAGCAAAAGAAGTTTGGGACAGATTATATGTTACCTACAAAAGGACCAACCATGTAAAGGAAACCAAAATAAACATTCTACTCGGACAGTATGAAGCCTTCAAAATGAAGACTGGAGAATCTATTATTGATATGTTCAGTCGCTTTACAAAGATTGTAAATGGCCCGGCTTATCAAGGTCAGCCAATCTCAGGACCAATGAAAGTCAACAAGCTACTGCATGGGCTTTTGAAAGACCGGAATCATGTGAAGACTTCAATTAGAGAAACCCGGAGGATCATGCCTCTATCAGTTGACGAACTGATAGGCATGCTTCAGTCATACGAAGTGGAACAAATAAATGATGAAGAAGATCCTAAAGGTAAGAAGTCAATTACTTTAAAGTCTAACATTGATTCTGATGATACATATTCAAATAATGATATGGAAAATGAGGAGTTGGCACTTATGATCAAGAAATTCAGAAAGCTGAATAGAAATGGAAGAAGATTTAACTTGAAGAATCAAAGCACGCAAAATTTCCATAAAAGACCAACTGAGGACAACAAAACCAACAAAGATGTGATATGCTTCGAATACAAGAAAAATAGGCATATCAGACCTAACTGTCCTCTGTTGAAGAAGAAGAAAGGAAAAATTGAGAAATACAAAAGGCACTCAAAGCTGAAATTTGGAGTGACATAGAGTGTGAGGAAAATGAAGAAGAATATGCCAACATATGTTTAATGGCTCATTCCGAATCAAACTCAGAATTAGAAACAAACTCTAATTTAGATTAAGAGAAAGAAATTGAGGTTAGTTATTCAAAAATTTATGCCAAAGTTTCTAAATACATAGATAAACTTTGTATCGGTCTCGAATCTTCTCTTAAAAGAATTTCTGAACTAAAAAGAGAGAATTCTAAGCTCAGGCAACAGGAAGTTTCTTGGAAAGAAAATTTTGAAAGTCTAAAAACAAGTTTTGATAATTTGAAAGAAAATTCTGATTCTCTTTCAAACGAAAATACTTTTTTAAAAAGTGATATCTCAAATATAACAAGAAGATTTTCAAAAGGATCCAAGAAATTGGAGAAAATTCTTTTAGCTCAAATACTCAACTTTAACAAATCTAGTTTGGGTATGACTTGAAAACTGCTCCATTAATCGATTTTCCCAAAATAAGAGAAAGAATTAAACAAAAACCTATAAAGGCAATTTATAAAAATCATTTACAAAAAGTTTTTGTAAAACGTGTTGGCCGAAAATGCACTCAAATGTTCAAAGTGTAACAGCTTAGAACATTTTGAGAAAGAATGTCCCAAGGTTTAGAGACCGGTTAAGAAGGACTAGCTAAGACTCATTGCTAATACTAACCCTCTTGGATCTAAGAAAATCTGGGTACCAAAGAAAGTTTGAATTCTTCTTATGATCACAGGTCACTATCAAAAGGAAGATTAAATGGTATTTGGATATTAGCTATTCGAGGCATATGACAAGAGACTCAAGCTACTTTATAAAGCTTGTTAGATTGAATGGAAGAAAAGTATCTTTCAGAGGAAACAACAAAGGAAAGATTGTAGGATGTGGAACTGTGAAGATTGAAAGCCTAACTATCAACAATGTTTCCTTGGTGGAGGTTTTGAACTATAATTTGTTGAGTATAAGTCAGCTGTGCGATACTGGTTTTAGAATAAACTTCCAAGAAGGCATTTGTTCTGGAACGAGTCAAGACTTCTCTCAATTCTTTCACTAGGCGAAGGCATGGCAACATTTACCTTATGGATGTAAACCCAGAAAGTTCTTAGTGTCTTATTTCCATTCAAGAGGAAGCAAGTCTCGGCATCGGAAGCTTAGTCATGTTAACTTGAAGCAAATTGCCAAGATTTCTTCTAAGAAGCTTGTTCGAGGACTCCCAAATCTGGCTTACCAGAAGAATGAATTGTGCACTCCCTATGTTCTAAGAAAACAAGTCACAAGTTCCTTTAAACCTATGAATCAAGTCTCTACCAATCGAGCTCTGCAGCTTCTTCATATGGATCATTTTGGTCCAACTAGAACTCAAAGCATTGGTGGAAAGAAATATTATCTAGTAATCGTGAATGATTACTCTTGCTTCACTTGGGTTTACTTTCTAGCAAGTTTGAAACCTTCTCCTATTTCTCAAAATTTGTCAAGAAAGTTCAAAATGAAAAGAGGTATGCTATTTCAAGCATATGAACTGACCATAGAAGTGAGTTTAAGAATCAGGACTTTGCTAAGTTCTGTGATGAATTTGGTTTTTAGCATGGTTTATCTTCACCATACACTCCAGAACAAAATGGGGTTGTGGAAAGGAAGAACAAATCCTTATAAGAGATGGCTAGAACTCTCTTAGTATATAGCAAAATATCCTCTTGATTTTGGATAGAAGCAGTTTCAACTGCTTGTTATATTATTAACAAACTATTCTTGAGGCCTATTTTAGAGAAAACTTCTATCAAGTGTATAAAGGAAAGAAGCCGAATGTTTCCTACTTTCATGTCTTTAGCTATAAATGTTTTATTCTGAATAATGCAAATGATCGATCTAGAAAGTTCGAAGCGAAATCCGATGAATGAATCTTTCTTGGCTATTCAACTTCAAGCAAAGCTTAAAGAGTCTTTAACAAGAATACTCAATCCGTGGAAGAATCTATTAACGTCATGTTTTAAGATTATGTGTAGAATCTACCAGACCAAACTCAACTTGAAGAGTTTGAACTTGTTCCAAACTTTACAAAGTCTATTTCTCCCAAAGAGGTTTAGACTTTTGGAGAATAGCGACAAGTAGAACGAGAAGATTCAATCAATGTAGAGGATCAACCAACTTTCAAACCAAGCAGAACTGGAAACACAAGTCAAGTCATCCCAAAGAACTCATCATTGGTAATATTGATAAAGGAGTTCACACTAGATCCAAAGGAAGAGAAGAGTCCAGTGCTCTAGCACTTGTTTATGAGATATAACCAAAAGGAGTAGACGAAGCCTTGTCTAATGAAAGCTGGATAGAAGCTATGCAGGAAGAACTCAAACAATTCACCATCAACGATGTATGGGAGCTGATTCCAAAATCCAAAGGCAAATCTATTATTGGAACGAAATAGGTTTTCAAGAACAAAATGAATGAGAACGGTAAAGTGATCAAAAACAAAGTAAGACTCATGGCAAAAGGATATAGACAGGAAAAATGGATAGATTATGATGAGACCTATACACCAGTAACAAGGTTAGGAGCAATTAGATTATTACTTGTTTTTACTTGCTATAAAAATTTCAGATTATTCAAGATGGATGTCAAAAGTGCATTCTTAAATGGGTTCATAAAAGAAGAAGTATATGTGGAACAACCACCAGGATTTGAAGATCCAAGAAAGCCAAACTCAGTTTACGGTGAAAAAGGCCTTGTATGGATCAAGCAAGCACCTCGAGCCTAGTATGAGAGGTTGAGTAAGTTTCTAATTCAGAATGATTTTGAAAAGGGAAAGGTCGATACAACGTTGTTCATAAAGAAAGAAGGAAAAGACTTTCTACTAGTACAAATTTATGTAGATGATATTATTTTTTGTTCTCCTAACGAAAGTCTTTGTAAGAAATTTTCAAGATCTATGCATAATGAATTCGAGATGAGCATGATGGGTGAGTTAACTTTCTTTTTAGGATTGCAAGTTAGAAAATTGAAGAAAAGTATATTCATTCACTAAGAAAAATATGCCAAAGATCTCATCAAGAAATTTGGATTGAAGAATTGCAAGAAAACAGAGACTCCAATGTCAAGTTCTTCGAGACTGGACAAGGATGAAGAAGGGAAGAAAATAGATCAGAAGCTATACAGAAGCATGATCGGTTCACTTCTCTACTGCTTCTAGACTTGATATTTTATTCAGTGTTTATATATGTGCAAGATTTCAATCTGACCCAAGAAAATCTCATCTAAATGTTGTAAAACGCGTCATTATATATGTTGCAACCTGTCCAAAGTTGGATCTCGTGGTATCCAAAAGAATGAGACTTTACTCTTCTTGGATATTCAGATGCTGATTTAGCAGGTTGTAAAGTCGATAAAAAGAGCACATATGGCACTTGTCAACTGCTAGAAAATATGATGGTATCTTGGTTCTCAGGAAAGCAAAGTATTATGGCTCTTTCAACTGCAGAAGAATAGCATGTTGCTCTTGAGAGTTGTTGCTCTCAAATCCTATGGATAAGATAGCAACTGAGAGACTTTGGCATTGATGTGGCACCCCTCGACGGCCCCCGATCCGCTAGAGTCACCACAGGTCGCTTACCTTTCATTTTCCTTATTAACAAGTCACTCGATACCATTTTTAGTTGCGAGCGGGTCCATACAACTTGGGGTTTACATTTTTTTTTTTTTTTTTTTTCAATAGGTCCCTTGCGCGATTTATATAACGTAAGCATATCCAACAATTCCCTTCCCTACATTCAGAAATCGATGCACACCTACTAAACATTTATAGGTAAAAGCCGTACACCTTTTATTTACTTAAATCGATGGACATTGTTCATCGGTACATCAAAATGCCATAGTCTTCTATATTCGGCTACACTCCAAAAGATGACCGATGTTTCCTCAAACAGTCATACACTTAAAGTCCATCGATCAGTGTCGGCGTCCAAAAGCTCCTTCCCTTGCCCTCCTTCTCTTCACGGTTATATCCAACCGTTCAAACCATCTACTAATCTGAAATGTTGGTCCCCAAAAGGGGTGAGTACAACCACTCAGCAGGTAAAGAAATCCAATAACCACTCAATGCATCATACAAATCATACATGCATTGCAGGCATCACTTACCTTGAAGCCATGCGCATACTATCATGCATCATCACATCAATTTATAACACATACATATGTATCATCATCGTATCACACATGTCATCATCATCATGACATCATTACATTACACATGTCATATCATATATCATCATCATTATCATCACCATGCATATCATCATCATCATCATATGTCATCATCATAATCATCACCATGCATATCATCATCATCATATGTCGTCATCATAATCATCATCATGGCATCATTATATCATACATGTCATTCTTATCATGACATCATCACATCACTTATTATCATCATCATCATGCATATCATCATGCATATCATACCATGGGTGATCATCATATCACATCACATATCATCACCATCATCATGCATATCATCATGCATATCATCATGCATATCATGCCATGGGTGATCATCATGTCACATCACATATCATCACCATCATCATGCATATCATCATGCATATCATGCCTTGAGTCAATTTTCATCTTTGTCTTTAAATTTGATCACCACATCACCCTTCCTTGATTCATCAATTTCATCTCACATTTTACACTCGCATCTCATGCGAGAAAACCTCCGGGCATGTATCCAAGATACAACCGGGCATCCGGCCCCCCACATTCCGGGCATCTCGCATCTCATCTAGCATCACGAGGAACCTCCGGGCATGTATCCAAGATACAACCAGACTTCCGGCCCCCCACATTCTGGGCATCCTGAAACTCCCAGGGAATCTCTGGAATTACGCCACCAGGCCACCAGACAACATCCTCCACCACAACCTCTTTCTCATCCACATTTATCCTTTTATCTCAATTTGACATGGCAATTGGCATGGCATCCAACGAATCACACTTGCATTTCAATTCACATGTCGTGCACATGTCGTAGCTTAATCACATAAGTATTTCAATTCACATGTCATGCACATGTCATAGCTTAATCACATAAGTATTTCAATTTACATGTCATGCACATGTCATAGCTTAATCACATAAGCATTTCGATTCAATGCATGTACCAAGACCTCATCACACAAGTGCCACACAAATGGAATTGAATCCATGGCCAAATAAAAAATCTATTTAATTTTTTTATTATTTTATTATTATATTATATTATTATTTTATTATATTTATTTATTTCCATAAATAAATATTATATTTAATATTTATGATTTTCCAAAAATCATAATCAATCAATCATTAAACAAACAATTAGAATCAAATTTCACATAAAATCCATGGCTAATTTGCATTTTACATAATTTCCCAAATTTCCACAAAACACACACAACATTCGGATCATGGCCAGATTGCACAATTTTCGAATTAATTCAATTAAAATACTCATATGACCTCCGAAAATTCCCAAATTTTACAGGATGATACCCAACACATTTTCGTGCCTTTTTCATTTAGAACTTTAGGCCAAATTATTTTTAGATTAATTTCCATATCCCTACGAAGCTTCTGGAATCACCACCGTTTCGTTCAGAACACTCTTCTCCGTATTTCTTAGATTTCACCCACCAAATCTCTTTCGTTCCTTCTAAAATTTAAGTATGTTATGTAAAAATGTGTCCTTTACAAGTTTTGTGAAGGAATCTAGGTCAAATACCCAGATTATGGTCACCATTTTAACCCATGAAGTCTCGGGTGTCTCGGTACATCTCACCAGAATCAACCATCTCCAAGATCTAACCGATTCACCAAGTTATACTTGTTATTTTTGCCTCATATTCGAGTATGTTGTAGCTTAAGGTGTTTCCTACAACTTTCAAGAAGACAACAAAGTGAGATCTCCAACAGAAATCAACATGCAACCAAGAAATCAACAAAAGGTCAGTAGGAAATTCGCAGATCTAAAGCCTCCGTGAAATAGAACGTTTGACCCCTCATATCACCATAGTTTTCCATCAAACTCGAGTATGTAATACCTCAAGATGTTAGCTTCAACTTTCATGAAGACACCGAAGCCAAAATCACACTCCAAATACGCATACAAGCTCGAATAAGATACTGTCTACCACCAACCGAACGGAAACAGCCACATAACATGCACACATTCAACCCTTACTTCGGTATTTCGCCCAAATCACCCCTAAAACCGAACATGCAACCATCAAAACAACATGCAAGAGAAGTTAAGGACCCCCCACTTGCCTCCAAAATGAACGAACAGCAAGCACAAGGCGGCGTAGGACGGTCGGACAAGGCGGCGACGGCGAGACACGGCGGCGGCAACTCTCGGCTCCACCTCCTCTCTCTCGGTCTCTCCCTTTCTCTCAAGTCCTCTCTCTCTCTTGCACACCTCTCTTGGACGGAAATGAAAAAGCAACCGGCCACTCTCTCTCTAATCCCTCTTATACTCCCTCAATTGCAATGATTAATCCACCTCAACCATGGCCAATGCATGAGGACTTGTCTTGCCACTTGTCATTTCTATTTTTGAAATTTGATTTGGGTTAATGGGCTTGGGCTTAGGCCCAACCGGCCATTCCCCCTTGGGCTGGTCGAAAATCCTTCTTGGGCCCTAATGGCCGACTAGCTTGGCCCACCAAGCTCTAGGCTAATGGGTCCAAGGCCCATTTCGAAAATAACCTCCTTTTCTCTTTTTTTTTTTCTTTCTTTTTTTTTTTTTTTTTTGGATTCCTTTTTAATTAATATTTCTAAATTCAAATTTCATCTTGGCCAAAGTCTTTGGGCATTTTTGTTCATTGAAATTTAATTTATAAAGTACATGGCCAAGCATAAATTATTAATTTATCCTATAGTCCTAAATTCAAAATTTATAAACACAAGCACAATAACACCTAGCCTTAAGAAAACTAATGGCTAGCACATAGATCATAGGTAATTTCATTACCTAATTATAGGCTTTAATTTCTCTAGAGGATGACTTGAATTTTGGGATGCCACAATTGAAGAATCATGAACCGAGATCAAATGTGACAATACCGGTACTATTAATCTCACCAAGAACCCAATTCTTCATTCAAGGACGAAGTATATAGAGATTCGACATCACTTTATAAGAGATCATGTCCAAAATGGGGAGATTATGATTTAGTTCATTGACTCGAAGAATCGGCTAGCAGACATCTTCACGAAGCCTCTTGAGAAAAATCTATTTAAGTCTATTCGCACCAAACTGAATATTATTTCTATTTTAGAGTAAAATCAGAAGTTGGTCAGACTAAGAATTTCAAGACACTACTTCAATAAGAGAATGTCTCAAATCCAGGTATTTTAATTTTGAAAATAAAATGTATGATTAATTGAATCATTGCTTGCCTATTTTATTTTTATAAATTATCTTTTTCGAATTTTTGGAATTTTTGGCAGTTTTTTTTTAAAAGGCAGTTTTCTTTTTCCTTATGACGATTCGATTACCTCTTTTCTTTGTGAGCTTTCATTTTCTCTATATACCCTCTTGTATTTCTTTCGAGCACTTCTTTTCAAACCCTAAAATACAAACTCTCTACTCTCTCATTTCTACTCTCAAGTTTGTTCCGCAAGTTTCCATCTTTTTCACTCGAACCCGTCTGTGAAATCCACCAAGCTTGCAAAATGTCTTACCAAAGGAAATCCTCTCGGATTGCTAATCAAGGTCCGAGAAGCATGTCAGAAGGGCAAACACATTTCAATCTCACTGAGGAAGACTCTCTGCGCAACTCTCCAAAGCATTCTCCGCAGCACTTTCCACAGAATCCTCCGTGCCAACCATTGGAAGAGGAAGTCGAGGAAGACACAGAACCTCTCAGAACTAAGAGACCCTAGGTTCTTTATAAGCATTACACTTATTTGAAGCAGGGTGATACTCCTATGGATTTTATCACTGGTTTTTTGAGAGAAAACGAGTATAGAAACAAGACTCTGTTCTTGAGAACAATGGAACAGTTGGGTATAACGCCAAAAGGAGCAAAAGAGACAAAGCCTTTCTTTATTTTCCTTCAGACCCTAGGTTTAGTTCTAATCATCCAGAAAACAAGGATGATGATGAGCGGTTTTATTCGAATTTTCAAACCCATAATGGATGTAGCTGCTAATGAACCAAGTGAGAGAATGAAACTATTTCGTTCTTAAGAGCACAAAAAGGTTTACACCCAAATGCTAAAGAGAGGGGTGATGAACCCTCAAACTGTTGATTTTGATTTCTTAGACTCAATCAAGGTTAACTTGAGGGAGAACTTAGCCTTCCTTCAACTCGAGGATTTTTGTTCTGAGACGAATATTGCATATTTAGAGTCGACTGCATTTTTCTATTTGAATCTATCTTTTATTGACCAGAATCGAATCCAATTTACTGTGAGTAATAAAGACTATGTGGTGGATATTGACACACCAGCAGACATTATTGGAGTGGAAATGAGTGATTTTCAACCAATAAGTGTCTCATTTGGTCAAGTAATGAGATTTCTCGTTAAGGACAGATTACTAGAAAGAGGCATCACATACTCTAGATTGCCAGCCTCAAATGTTCTGCTGCACAAAATTGGCATTAATTGCATCAGACCAAAGGCTGCATCAAAAACAAATGTTTCCAAAATCGAAGCAAGACTCATGTTTGCTATCAGCAATGGGATGAGATTTTCACTCCCTCATACTATCCCGATGCACATGTACAGGGACAGTCATAAAGGATAAAGGATAGTTGCCTTATTATGTGCTAGTTACAAAATTGGTTAGACATTTTCAGATTGAGTTTCCAATCTCACTTTGCTCTCGAACTGTTGCTCTTATGGTTATAGGATTGAAGATGATTTCAAAGATGAGGTTGAAGGATCTGAACAAGGCTATTGAGTGCTTGAAGAAGGAGTCCTTAAGCAAAACTAGAGAAGATTCTATTGGAAGAAAGAGGAAAAGCAAGGAAGTTGTGAAAGAATCAGAAGAAAAAGGGATCACTTATCCCGTAAGACGAAAAGGATGAAGATGATCTTACAATTTCTGCCATTGCCTTAAAAATCTTTAAGGTTTTGTTGGTTCTGAGAAACCAATTGAAAGAGAAGAAAAAGACAGAGAAGAAACAGAGCCAAAAGAAAAAAGAAGAAGAACCGAGATGAAGAAGGACAAGGTCATGAGGACGACTCTTATGAGGCGACAATTGCCATATCTTTATCTCGAGGATTTAGAAGCAACTATGAGTGGAAAAATATGAGTACGTATAGAGAAAGAACATCACTCTTGTTCTGAAAATGAGAAAACTCAAGAAGAAGGAATCCATTCTCCATATGTATACACAGAAACAAAATTGTTGAGAAAATAGGGACTTCTTCTCCTCTTTTTGCGAGTGATGGTATCAATCAATCTCCTGCACATCCGTAAGATGTTTATGCTTCTTAATTTCCTGAAATTGACATTGAAGAATCTACTCGAGTCATGGGGCTAGACAAGTTGATGTTCCCTTGTCTCTAAACTCTCCACGAACACAATTCGCTAAAGCTAGTGCGCAGACTGAATCGAATGCTAACTATCCAAGGATGATGGAACTCCTTTTGGAAGTTAAAGCTCAACAATACGCCATGGAGATTGAGATTCAAAAACTTCATACTGCGTTGAGATCCTCTTCTGATTTTCACACTAAAAAGGTACAGTCCTTAGATACTCAGGTGCAGATTATGAATCAACAAGTATCTCAAACTGTGGCCAAGAATGATCAAACTATTCAAACTCCAGTCGAAAATGTTCATCACCAGTGCCAGAAGGTTGAAGAGGCAATGCAGTCCATGGGGGATTTTCAACTAGTTTGAATTCCAAGACAACCTTGATTCCATTTATCTCCTTTGACTTTCTCCACTATTTTGCTGTTGGAAAAGGGGGAGAAAGTGCGGATTTAAACTTTTGAACTTAACTCTTTGATTTGATTTGACTTTGTTTGATGTTTTGAATATTTATACTTTGCAGCAACTTTTATGGTGATGGATGTGGATGTTTAAATCTTGTTGTGTATCTAATTTTTCAAGATTAACATGTTTTCTGTGGTTGCAAAATCAATGCTATCTAGATCCTTAACTAATTGTTTTTATAAGATATCATATATTGCTAAGAGTTGTTTTGCAGGTTATAAATCTTTAAATCTGCAAGGAAATTTTGTCATCATAAAAAATGGGGAGATTGTTGGAAAAAAAAAAAAACTCCTTTGATGTTTTGAAACTGACAATCCAGACTTCTGCGTCAAAGTCTAAAGACTCCCGTGTCAAAGTCTAAAGACTCCCAGACTTTGTGTCAAAGTCTGCTTACTCTAACAAATTCCAAACTGAACACAAGTTAAGAATGAAAACTTATCTAGACACGGGATTATCTTTCTTTCTTCAAGGGATCCATTCATATGGATTATATATGGTCTTCTGGTTGGAAATATTGCCTACGAGATTGAATATCTTTATTGGAATCAATTTAGATACATAAAATCTTTTCGGACGGCAGGTAAATTTGAAAAGAATCTACTTATGGAAACTAAGATCCTGATTATATAGACGAACATGATTGACGAGCTTTTATCACAATTTTCAAACGGCTTGAGATGTCCTTAGTTGATTCTATCCAACACGTTGATTGGAATAATTCCTTCGGAAAGTGCCAACGATCGAGAAGGCATGAAGGAGTATTTAAGGAGGACTCTCCAGTTATTCGATAGTGTGCGTAAAAGAGAAATTCCAAAGTCTAAAACTTATTATTCCCTTGTTACTTCTTATACTAAGCTCAAAGTTGTACTAAAAAGAGAGAGACTTATAGTGTGATTTCATGAGAGAGAAGTAGAGACTCCTCACTGTGAAGTCAAGATTGTAAGATTGTAAATTATTTTTTGATTCATAGTGGAAACCAGCTAGAAGGCTGTCAGCGTGGGAGAGTGAACGTAGACTTGATCTAAGCCAAACCATTATAAATTATGTGTTCTCATTCTCTTCATTGAACTCTTTTATTTTTTGTTCATAGTTCTATTCAATTGCTTAAATCTAAACTTGCACAAAGTCTATTGTTCTTCAAACTCAGTTTTAAAAGTAAAATATTTTCACTGTTATTTGCAAAAATTATTTTCACACATATTCACTCCTCTCTAGGTGTTCATACTAGCACTTACAATGGCCTCTCTTCTGCTGTTGACTATCTTAGTCAACGTTTCTCTTCAATTTCGTGGCAGTGGAGGGCGGAGACAGCTCCATGACTTCGTGTCTTGGCGCAAGAATCCTTTCCTTTGTTCATGACACCTTGTTACTTCATTCATGGACGTGGCCGCAACTTGGTCGAGGTCTTTTATTTGCTGGCCAGCAGAGAAGGAAAAAGGTGGCTACTTTGTGAAGTGCAAGTCCTCGTTGGTGGCCTACTAAGGAGAGAAAGACATGGCCGTAAATTCTGTGGTCAAAGTCTCCATTTCTTTGACTACTTGGACATGTGCATGGGAATCAAGAAAATTTGCATGGAAGGCTCACTTAGCAAGGTACTAATGAGGGTGAACATTGGTCTTGTTTGTGGCATTTTGTGAAGAACAATTTAAATGAGATGATGGACTAGATGATGATCGAGTTGTCACAATGCAGTGAAGATGTGACAATAAGGTAGTGTCACAGGGACGTGATGAGACGAAACGGTTCGGTACATTTATGGCGGTGGTGAAACGGTGGCCGTGAATGGTGCCAACATCATATTCCAATGACAAGATTGTCGACACGGCACGGACCGTTGCGTATTCGAGGCTCGAGCGAAGTCCAAATATCACATATGGCGAGGGACATCATCCAAGTGAGGGCTTCCCAGCACTTGCCAGCCATCATTGGCCTCTGGCAATGGTTAGGCGAGGGTTACCTCTTTAGATTTGGCGAGGGGCAGCTTCACCAAGCCCTTGCTAGTCGTCGCCAAAGGTCGACAAGGGCAGGTCTCACCGATGGCCTGGGGGGCATGTGATATCCTAATTTTCTAATTCTGTTTTCGATTGAATAAGTTGGGCTTTTTATCAACGCACCTATAGCCTTTTTCTCTAAGCTGATCACTCACGAGATAATTGATCTATTAGGTGAAGCCATTAAGGAATATAAACGCAATAAACTTGAGAATTCGACATAAAAAAATAAAAATAAAAAAACTGCTCGACCATGCTAATCCGCAAGGGTCAATACGGCACGCTTAAAATCAATCGAGACCGAAGATAGGTCATTTCAACGAGGCATATGATTAAAGTGTGGGTGATTCCACCTAATTGCAAAATTCTTGTTGAATGGCACTAAACCGATTTTTCTGTCATTTCTGTACCTTGTGCCCATATTCAAAATCTCAAGATTTTCATGACAACCGGGAGTAGCCAATAAGTCAAAGATGTACAATGTGGCTCGAAAATAATCGACAACGGGTCAAATGCGCTAAAAATTCCTAAAAGTTACCCAATAGGTTAGGTCATGCTAAAATCGCATCCGGTTGAAATTAGCCGCAAAATTGAACCTAATTTCAGAATTTAAAGTTCTGTCATGTCATAATTTCTTTTAGGAGTGTCGACTCATCCTCCAAAGATTTTTTTGCAAACCCGAGTTTTTGGCGAAAATTCAAAGTTGGGGTATTTTAGACCGAAAAAATTAGAGGACTGCCTTTTGTTGCATTTTTGGTGTTCATGTTGGACTAATTGGCAAGAAAAAAATGTGGAATTAAGTGTGGACTCCTTGGCTGAAGTTCTGAGCATCAATTGAGTTGATTTGAGTGGGAATTGAATTGAAATTGGAGGAGAATGTTGCAAAATCCATAGGTCCATGGTGCTGCAACATTTTGGACCCTTTGGGAGGCTTCTATGAGAAGCTTGAGGGAGGAAACTTAGCTGAGGATGATGATTGAGGATGGTGGGGGCAAGTGATGAGTGTTTGAGATATTTCTAGTTGACTTGTGAGGCTTATGGCCCCCCCTCTCCAGCTGTAGCCTTCTTCTTCCTCTTCTTCACTCCTTTCTCCATTGTTGTGGTGTTGTTTGAGCTCAAGAAAACCAGCAAAAGCCAGCCAAGAGACCAGCAGCCTTGTCATCGGTTGTCCGAGCCCCTTGCCACCAGTTGAACGCCATCGGTGCCGTCCGCTCGCCGTCCTGCTCGCGTGATGTCCTCGCGAGCCCAGTTCGCTGTCCTAAGCCACCTCCGTTGTCCAGCTACCGTTCGCTGCCTCCAAGCCGCCGGAGCCACTACTTGGACCCGCTACAACCATGTCGTCCCACCATGGCCATTCCAACCTATCCAAGCCGCTCAAGCAACCCTTACAGCCCAAGAACAAAATCGAACCTCACAACCCAACTATGAGCTTCGTGGGCCTTTTCCATGCCTGTCCGGACCTCGTTTGGCGTCACCGTAGACTTGTGTCTCGCCCGCCTCTATGTCGCCGTTGTCGTGGACTTACCGATTCACTAATCCTGTGAGTTTACTTGTTAAACTCTGCTTATGGAGTTAATGATGTTTAATAGGTAATTAGATTATGCTAAGTATGGTATAGATGGTTAGTTAATTTTAATTAGTGATTTAGTTGGTTAATTAGGTTTGTTAGGTAGTTAGATTAGATTAATTAAGGGCTAGATAGATTGTACTATTTCTGGGGATAGGTGCATTATTTTTCTAGGCCCGTTTAGGTGGTTATATTAGCATTTACGGCCTAAGTATGCATTTATTGGATTAATTTGCATTTTTTAATTATTTTTGTAATTTATTTAATTATTTATTATTTTCCAGAAATTATGCCAAGATAGCTGGTCACCGGAATTTCATGCCAATTGTAGTGGTGTGCTTAGTTTATGCAATTGAATGTTAATTTGTGCAAATTTAGTGGTCATTGTGATTTTGAGTATTTATTTCAAAATTACGAAATTTTGGTATTTAATTAGAAAATACCGAGTGTCGGGTTTTGACACCAAAAATATTTTTAAAAGGAAGGATATTAATTTTTAAAAGTTCGATCGACCGTATACCCACACACAATTATTTTCACCGGGTGTTTTTAATACGAAGAAAATAGGCAAAGTTCATTATCTTAATTGAGACATTCGAGTGCAATGCACAGTGTCCTTGGCTGGAATTGAGTGATCGTATGATGGTTATGAGAACATGTCCCCGATGTGCGTTAGGTGGATGCTACCCCTATATGGGATGCCCCTGGACAACGGATGTCGATCGCAATAGAGGTTGGACCGATGCTCATTTGGGATTGCCGTCTCGTGTAGACGTTGCCGTGCTCAATGGGGTAAGACGATATTTGGTTACGCTAGAAGACCACCGAACGTCAAGTAGGCCGTGCCCTAGTGGCCGTAATCAATTGGAACGTGTAATTACTTGAGATAGATGCACCAGATTATGGGACAAAATTGTGTGGCACGGAATGGGACATGTCTTAATGACTTAGCACTATAATCGGGACTCATGTGTTTAATTGAGATTAAGTGAGGTGTTCCAATTGATGGGTTTACATCTGTTATATGCATCTATGATATGAACTGTACTGACATGCAGGAAGGAACTGAGACGAGGTGAGTCATCTGTGATGTGTGGTTAGACTACCTCTAAGCATATTTCCTTCCTAATAGGGGTTTAGGAGATGAACTTGCTGAGACATTATCTCACCTCGTCATGGGCTCAATCTTTTCAGGTCTTTAGATTACGGTGAGGTCGGATCATTTTGCGTGGCCGTGGGAGGCCAAGACTCAGCGTACCGTACTCCCTATCCACAAGAATCTCGACTGAACCCATGAACTTGTGGTTACTACTATTTGGGTCGATGAGGGTCTACCTCAGTTGGTCCCTTATAGATTCAAGGCGTGGTTCCGCTACAGCCCAATGGTGTCCGAGAGGGCCCCCTGGATGGCTTTGACGAACCTACCATCGATGATGAGTATTTGGTGGATCTCGACCCGATGCATAACACCAAACTCATAGCTGAGATCGAGGCGTACTAGGGACCCGAGGGTGAGGAGCCTGTAGTAGAGGTAGTGGAGCCTCTAGAGACCGACACCCTTAACAGTGTCGTGATAGACCCGGATCCCAAGTAGATAGGGTCCGAGATAAGGTAGCCTGGTAGCCTCTTTTGGTATAGACTTTTGTGTATTAACTCGTCTGTTTATAAAGTGTGACTTTTGTGATTTTGTTGTCCTGCTTTTCTATCACATATTTGTGTTGTATGGGGATTTATTATATGCTTCCGCATATGCAAATAAAATGAATGGGCCGGCGATGCGTCCTGGGAGGTCGCAATTTTATGACCACCAAAGAATATGCACATGCTCGAGGTTCGAGGCATGATAGGGCACCCTAGTGCCCACCCTCGCAGACAGCTAGTGATCGCCACCCACTAGAGGTAGGTGGAGGAAGATAATGAAGAACGAAAAAAAAAAAAAAAAAGAAAAAAAGAAAAAAGGAAATGAAGGAAAAGAGAAAGGAAAAGGAAAAAATAAAAATTATATAAAATATCCACGTCACCACTGATCATATCAAGTAAAATGATCGGCATCCATGTTAGCGATTTCCAATATAAATTGGTCAAATAGACTCAATTGGTATGCATATAAAAAAGCTTAGGGTTGAATTAATTCAATTGAAAAGTTTATGACTAAATTGGGATTAATGCAATAAGTTTATGACTTTTTTTTGTACTTTTCCCCACATAACAATGATATCTCTTCGAAAGAATTAGCTACATATTTATCATGTTTATATTCATCGAAAAAGTAATTAGATTCTATCGACGTGTATAAAACGAAAAGAAAAAAAAAATGAAAATATAAGATTTGTACTTACACATCGAATTTGACACGTGAGAATGCTAATCCTCTAATCATTAGATCGAAGGTTCCTTCCAGCAAGGCGAAAATGCAGTCAAAGCGGATCCTATTTAAAAGGCTGCAGAGTAACGACAAAAGGTGCTCTCCACCATCACCGCACGGCTGAAAAATCCATATTATAGTGAGCCGGGAGAGCGGGGGAGGGCTCATAAATCGATTTTTATTATAAATAGGTAAAGCGAGTTTGTACTACGAATGAACTCCGTATTCTTTCTTTGCTTTGGTTTTGGGGATGTTTCAATGGCAAATTGTAGCAAGATGATGATCCAACTTGGCCAACTCAACAACAAGCTTTTCTCCCGTCATTCTCCTCCATTGTATCCAGGCCTCAGAAACAAGAGAGCATCGCAATTTCAACTGCAATCCCCTCCCATCTGTTTGCCCTCTTTCTTTCCCCTCCACTTCTCTTGTCTCAAACATAACATAACAATCAGACCACGACTCTTCTTTGCACCCTCCTCCATATCTCGGTGGATTCACGATGCATTCATCAGTTACAAACAGGCTGACACGCGCCACTTCGTGAGCCATCTCCACAATGCTCTCGAGAGGAACAAGATAAGGGTCTTTGTTGACCACGGTCTAGAAAGAGGACTAGAGATTGCACCGGCAATCAAGGAAGCCATAGAGCAGTCAAGGAGCGCCATCGTGGTCATCTCTCAGACCTTTGCCTCCTCGCCGTGGTGCCTGGATGAGCTGGATAAGATCTTCGATTGCAAGGAAAAGAAAGGCCAGCTGGTATTCCTCATTTTCATGGACATTGACCCCAAAGAGATGCGCGAGCAATCCGGATCTTTCACATGGATTGGCCAAAGTGAGAAGGGTTTCGGGCAGGATAACACCAAGAAGATCCGGAGGTGGAGAGACGCTCTCCGAAAGGCCGGCAATCTCACCGGTTGGTCTCTCGGAAACAGGTACCAACTTTCTGTCTTCCTTAAGCGTTTCCTTGGGAGGATTCCTAGAGGAAGTTTCTTATTTTATCCATGAAACAACAAAACTTGTTCTTAAAGCCCAATCTTTTGGTCTCTAGGCAGTAGGAAAATTTGGAAATGTTTGGAATCCTTTTACTTATGCCCAATAATAAGTCAATAAGTGTTAGTTGAGGTGGAATGACAAAAAATTGAATTTTCTCTTCTTCTTCCTTTCTCTGCCGATCTGGTTGGCCTTCATGGCCACTGGCGCTTCCTCCTCCATCATGTAGCACCACCCCGTTCGGCTAGTATCCCCATTGCTTCCCGTGTCACGTGCAATTGACCCAAGCTACCCCTTCGTCATCCTTGCAGTCGGCTAAGTCCTTGCTCATTCAGATCTGGACTAGAGTCATGCCTCCAGAACTGCAAGCCTAGCTCGTCCATGGCTGGCAAGGTTTGTCCTTGGTTGTGAGCCTTGACGGCAAGCTCAAGGTTCAGACGGCCATGAATTACGTTCAGTGATCAACAGGGCTTCAGATTTGGACTGATTGGGTCATGCTCGTGAAGAAAGCATGGATTCTTCAATAGTGGATGTCACTGAGGGCACGGCTCCCAGATCTAAAGCCGCCTTCAGATTTGGCCCTGACTGCTCGTCCATGGCCGTGATGGGCAACGTCGAGATCCCAACTGACCATGGATGGAGCTCACACATCAAGAAGAAAAGCAGAGGAAGTAGGCGACCATGGCCGTTGGACCATGGACGGAGCTCACATATCCCGACGGCCATGGATGCCTGTACGCGATGGATCAATGCCAATGATTTCGGCCATGGACAGGCCAGATTCAAGATGTGGTGGTTGGCCTATTCACGTCACCGGCAACTCCACTAGTGGCAACGGTGGAGTAGAGATAGGCGACTATAGATGGAGGAGGAAGAAAGAGTAGAGATGAAGGAGAGAGAAGATCTTCACTTAATTTCCACGTGAATCGCTGACATGGATATGTGAACACATGTCAAGATATGATTAAATATGAGTGAAAAAGCATATACCACGTAGGATGTTGATATGGTGATATTAAACCACTGAATATTTTCTCATGGAAACCCTAGCTGCGGTGCAACCTTTCCCTTCGCCACCAAAGCTCTCCGCTATGGATGACCTATCTGTCAGAGGCAAAAAGTTGTCAGTCTTTGTATTGTTTGGACTGTGGACCTGTGGTACCTAGCAAGGGCTTGAAAGAGAGTTCGGTCTCCAGTTTTTTTTCTTCTATCTAAGATTGCCCGCTCTTAAAGCTTTTAAATCTCTCTTTCTCTCTCTCTCTCGACTTTCGATTTTATTTTTTTTCCCTTTTCTGGTCAAGATACTCTCTAGCAGAACCTCCTTTTCGGTGAGCTTAGAGAATTTTTTCATATACTTGTAACTATCCCTCTTTTATTTTTTTGCTTTAAGGATTAGCCAAAAGCTTTTCTCTTGTTTGTTTCAGAAATCTATCATTTCCCATCAACTAAAAAGTAGCAGAAACATGAGAGGAAGATGTACTACCATTATGAGAGCACATGTCAATCTCTCACTTGCCCCTATTTTCTTTCATATCTGATAGTAAATTAGATTAAATGGATGATACTTTTAAGTTAGAGAATATAACCTTATTGATCTTTTCAATTTTTTACGAGCATGAATAGCCAAAGTCACACCATTTAGTTGTTGAAATTTGCAGACTTGAAGCTGAATTTATCCAATCTGTTGTGGAGAAAATCTCAAGAAGATTGAGCTGCTCATACATGAGCCTGCTTACTTTCTATCCAATTGGGTTAGATTCTCAAGTACAAGCCTTATTCTCCTTACTCCAATTAGAGGTTGAGGAGGTCCGAATCTTGAGAATTTCCGGCACGAGGGGGATAGGTAGGACTACAATTGTGAGAGCTTTGTACCACCAAATTGCAGATCAATTTGAGAGGAGTTGCTTTCTTGTGAATGTGAAGGATATAACGAGCCAAGATGGACTTGTTAAAATGCAAGAGACCCTTTTTCCTGACATTATCGGCAATAAAGTTTCAAAGTTTGGCAACAGTATTCATGCAGTAACAAACTTGATTAGGAGTAAGCTTCACAACAAGAGGGTTTTGTTGGTGTTTGATGATGTTGAAGGGCTGTTGGATCCACTAAGCCACCTAATCGAGGATATAAACTTAGGCATGAGGAGTAGAGTTATTTTGATCCCTCAACAAGAAGAAACCTTAATTGGTCTAAGTGAGGAAATCTATAAGGTAAGACCATTGAATGATGATCAAGCTCTTGAGCTTTTTAGTTGGAATGCATTCCGAGAAAGATATCCCAAAAGTGATTATAAGATGCTCTCAAATTGTTTCACTAGTTTTTCTAAAGGGCTTCCTTTGGTACTCACTGTGATGGGTTCTTTCTTGAATGGAAAAAGCGTCAAGGAATGGCAAGGAGCTTTTGATCGACTGAAAGAAATCCCTCAAGGAAAGGTTCATGAAATACTGAGGATTGTTATTGATGGCTTAGAGACCAACGAGAGGACAATTTTCTTGACATCGCATGTTTTCTCAATGGATATGACAAAGAAGAGGTCATCAAGTCCCTAGAACAATGCAGCATCCTAGCCAATAGTGGGATTGAGATTTTGGCTCAAAAGTCACTTGTATACATTGATGAAAATAAAAAAATATGGATGCATGATTTGCTTCAAGAAATTGGTAGATGGATTGTGATTCAAGAGTGCCCTAATAACCCTAGTAAGCGAAGCAGAATATGGTGTCACGAGGATGCTCTACAAGTGGTTAGGCAAAACTTGGTAAGTTTAAGCATGTCCTAAAGAAAAATTAATTTGAATGCATATGTATATCTTCTTTTGCGGACTTCATATTTACACATGCTTTAAAAACTTAAGATTGCATAATTAAGAGAGAGACAAACAAGATTTTTATTATTGCCACTTAGGATTTAAGTAATACATTAGGGTTTGACATATTTATTTTCTACTTTGTTAATGCTATTTTTAAACAAAATTGACGGTTATACAACCTATCATAAATCCTCACTTTTGCCCTTTCATCATATGTCGCGACCTCTTTTTTTCGGCGCCCGCAATCAGGTACGAGCGCCTAAGGAGGCTAATGGCTCGGCTGAATTTAAAGCCCGGACTCTCCCAAGTCCACCAATTCACGACTTTAATAGTCTAATTTTTTAACCTGCAAGTTAATTTTTAAAATGGAGTCGCCACTAATCAATTTGGGGTGGGTTGATTAGAAACCCAAGCGAAGTATCGGGAGAAGTACTTGCTCCTGCGCAACCAGAGAAATTAGGATCGGGGACTTGATTACACTAGTTAATCACTAATGCCCTTTCGGTACCTAATCTTGTTTAAACCTTGAGGCTTTTTGGATGCTCGAGGGATTTTCCACGCATTTTGGATGTTCGAGGGGTTTTCCATGCATTTTTGAAAAAAACATTTTTTGAGTCATTTTCTAATTTTTGACAAGAAAGGGATTTTTTTTTTTGACCTTTTTTGGTATTTTTGGAAAAATACAAGTCTTTTTGGCTTTTTCTGAATTTTTGGCTTTTTTGGATTTTTGGCATTTTTTGGAAAGTATGAAATTTTTTTGATTTTTTTTTATTTTTCGGAAAATAAAATCTTTTTTAAATATTTTTTAATATTTTAGGAAAATAAATTATTTTTGATTTTTTCTTGATTTTTAGAAAAGAAAACATTTTTTAACATTTTTTAAATATTTTTCGATTTTCTGAAATTAAAACATTTCTTAATATTTTTTTGAAAATAAATTATTTATTAATTATTTATTAAAATATTATTTAAAATAAAACTTTAAAAAGGAAAAGCCGACCCGGGCGGCGATCCGAATGAGGACGGGCCCGCGTTGCGGGCCCGACTAGGATTTTTTTGCCTCTTTTTCCTTTTTTAAGTGTAAAAGCCCAAACCTAATTTTTGGCCCACTTCACAACAATTCTAGCCCAACACAACCCAGCCCACGCGCACAACCCGGCCGGGGAAACCCTACCCGGAAACAAAGGAACCGGGTCACGACAGTTCCGCGAACCGACCCTGTTCCCGGCCTCCTCTCTCCTTCGTTTGCTCGCGGCGCCGGTGAGGGGGACCGAGGCGGCACCGAGCGAGATGGCGACGACGGCGGCGCGGTGATGACGACGACGACGGTGGTGATGACGGGTTAGACGACGACGGCGACGAAGACAGCTAGACGACGACGGCCTTTACCTGTTCGCAATGAGGGCACGGTAAGGCGGCTGCGAGGACGTCTTCGTCGGGTGGTGAGCAAAAAGGCGATCTCGTGCGGCGGCGACGTCGGGGTGGTCGGGAGTGTTTGGCCGGGCGCGGGGATGCCGTCGGGCAGCGTCGGCGGTATCTCCTTTCTCCTCGAATCCGACCTTCCTTCCTCCTATTTCCCTCGCTCAAACCCTTCACTCGCTCGAGATCTCTCTCCCTCCGCAACCCCTCTTCGCGGATCCGAACCCTCCCTCTCCTTCGGCTTCGCTTGTTCACAGATCTGGGCTTACGGGCGTTCGGACCTCCCTCGAAGTCTCTCGAGGGAAGCTTCCGGCGTTCGCAAGCTTTCGATCTCTGCTTCAGTTCCTCTCTCTCCGGGTTCACTTGTCGTCGGCCTCCCCCGAAGTCTCTCGGGGGGAGGTCGTTCGAGTTCGCGACCGGATTTCTCTCGCGCGCTCGCTCTTTGAGTCTCCCTTGAAGTCTCTCAAGGGAAAGTCTCCGAGCTCGCCGTCCTTTGATCGACGGAGGAGCTCCTCTATTTATAGGCGAGGAGGAGGCCGGTTGATGGAGGTTCGGCCGCCGGCCCTCGCACGCCGACTGGCCTTGGGTGCGGCTGAACCGGTGTCAAATCTTCTCCCTTCCACGGAGGCATGCTCGCCTTCAATGCGCGTCTTCTCAGCCACCGGCCTACGCTCCTCTCTCTGTTGTAGGTTGTGCTTGAGCGCGTCTTCGTCGCCGCGCGTGACCTGCAGGGGCGGAAGAACGAGGAAGGAGGAAGAAGATGGGAGGAAGAAGAAGAGAGGGGGTGGCCGGGCCAAAACTAAAAAAACAAGTCTTGGGCCTTAGGCCCGCATGGAAAAGAAAAAAAGAGGAGGGGCTGGGCTTTTGCTTTCTTTTGTTTTTTCTTGTTTTTATTGTTTTTTCGGTTTTTTGTTATTTGCTTATTATTTCGAAAAAGACAAAATAAATAAAAACTTTATTAATAAACATAATAAAAATTGAGGTGTCAACATCATAAGAAGTATATCTTCATTTAGAAACTGCTTGTGTTATAATGGTTTTTAGACCAGCATGGTTTCAAACGAAATTTAAATATTATCGTTAGAGTTAGACTTTTTTGGGGGGGGAACAACCTAGATAACCTTTTTTATTTTCAAGTGCTTGCAACATGCATAAAACTTTCTATTGCACACTAACAGGGAACAAATGCCATTGAAGGCATTAAACTAGACAAGATCCATGTAGAAGACTTGGTTTTGCATGCAAAGTCGTTCAAAAAGATGAAGAAACTCAGGTTATTTATGATGACTGATCATGTCCCTCACTGTGGACCGGCTGGATATTTGTCTGAAAAGTTGTGGACACGTTTCGCACGGAACGGCAAAGGTATTATGCTTGCGTGTTGGGAAGCGCTGGTGAAAAGAGTCTCCACTTCTGGTCCCGCGGAGCTTGAAGATCAAGATCAACGGATGCTAGGGGCGGCATGTACATAAACTCCTAAGAAAATAAAGACTCTAGAAACAAAATGGGTTGACCTTCGTGTAGATAGAACTTCCTCCACCCCCATAATTCTATCCAGCTGGTTCCAACAGACTTGACTTTTGCCCATTAGACCAATTTAGATTTCCCGTCAAACATCTCTGCGCGTTCACACCCCACCCCCTCCCCCACCCCTTCTTCTCTCCCTTCTCTCTCTCATTTTCTTTTGCAAAAGAAACCAAAGCGTGAGGTGGATTGAATATCGCCTACTAAACACCCACCATGTATGTGAACAAAGCAAATTGAAAAAAAATTCAATTCACTCACTATCTGCTGCTCCTTGACGGGTGTCCACATAGTTAAAATTCAATTAACATTACTCTTATGCTTCTTTCAAGGGTCACGCCAGTTATATTTGATCGAATTTTGTGCCGAGGGACTTGATTAAATTTTTTTAGTGTAAGTAAAAGGACTTTGTAAGAAAAGTGGAGACGACAGGGACTTGGCCGCAAAGGTAGATCTCCGTTTCTCCCAATCCTCGTGACTCGTGAGAGGAAACGATTCCACGATCCAATGAATCAAGTTGGAACACATTATTAATTTCTTAACATTCTTCTTCCGCAAAAGTTCTCTCTCGGAAATGTCTTCTTCCTCGAAGTTGCGTGAGTGAGTGAATTTATGATGCTGACCATGCTTCTCTTAGGGCACATTTGATAAAACCGAAACGTAAATACTGAAAATAGAATTTACAAGTTGTTCGATAATAACTGAATATTAATAATTTCTTAAAATACATGGAATTGTGATCATTATTGATATATGTTAACAAATAAATGGTGAGATTCTACTTGCCGTCAATTATTTTTCTACTTATAATTGGTTAGAAACCCCTTCCTTACTTAACCGGATAAGTGATTTTTGTTATTTAATTGAATATTTTAAATCATTATTAGTTAATAGTTACGATCACCAAACAAGCTTAATCTTTGTCGAAGTGCTGATTTTCTTTTTTTCAATTTTAAGTACTTAATTGGGTTATCAAATAGACCCTTTACGTCGATGATCATAAAATAATTCACCTAAAAAATTGGTTTACGTTAAAGGTCTAGTGTATGCTATGGTGTATTCCATAACCCTTTTTCGAGAATTTGGTCCTTTTAAGGAATGAAAAGGTTATCCTGTGATGGTAGAAAATACCACGACTGTTTCTTGCCTGGTTAGATTTTCAAGATATATATATTTTACAAGTGATATCAACTCGTTTGTCCGTTTCCAAATTATGAACAATCAAATATCTCACAATATTCGTTTATCTTCGTCATCATCACTACGACGTAGCTCTCAAGGTAAGACATTTCTTGAGAAAATTTTAGTATATTGAGGTTCCGTTCATTTCGTTAAAGAATAAATAATTTGAAAAATATTTTCTTATATATGATCGCTTATATCACTCTAAAGATGAATGAAAAACAAATATTTATATTACCTCGATAATGTTTAGCTATGAATTGTTATCGATAATGAAAATATTTTCCATTAACTAATTATTTCAAGAGATATAAGTGATCGCCGTCCCTATTAGATTGGCCTCGTGCTAAGACCCCAGTACTACCATGCACGTCACCACCATTGTCTGCGGCCGCGCCTCTCGTCGAAGCTTCTGTCACCCCAGTGGGAGTTGCGAAGGCGGGTGCTGCTAGGACTTCAAAGTATGCACTCATTTTCGGCTCATTTCCACGGCCTTCTCTTTATGTAGGCCTTTTTAGGCCTTGGCTCTCATATGTATCGTTATGGGGCCTCTATAGCTTTATGCATTCTATAATGTTTTTGGGGATTTTCGGCCTTTCTGTATTGTCAGTTCGATTGTTTAGTTGGCAAATTATGCATTTTAATCTTCTTCTAATAGTAGAAAGGCGGGGAGAACCGATCAACACTAGCAACCCTTTTTAGTCATTATCATAGGAGTCTCATATCCACTACGGAATATTTTATTTAAGTCATAACTATTTCGTGCCACCTATGACTTGATGTTGGCAAGCTTGTTATCGCAGCTCCACCATAATTAGTGGCTGGGAAATCTCTCGACACGAAACATTTTGTAACTATGCAACGCGACATGAACCGTTTGGCAATTTGCTTACAACATAAATCAACTTTGTGCAAGACAAGTAACCCATTTAGGTTAACCGCCTGAGTGATTTATGGATATAATCTTAATTTGCCTAGAAAATCACGAAAAACAAGACCTCAGGGCACAACTCCCCGCTAGTTTTCAGTCGCCATTTTATTATCGTACGAAATGAGAAGAGGAAAGTACCGAGTTAATGAAAAATTCGTGATTACACATACATTCAGTCGACGAAGAAATTTTGATTTTGGCAAATCGGAGGCTAATGGCTTTCTTTATATCTTACTCGAGATTAAGCTTTCGTCTGAATTTATTGCTTAAAAATTGCCCGGACTCTCCCAAGTCCACCAATTCTTTGCATTAGACAACCCAAGCTTAATGGTTCAAGTTTTTAACCCGTAAAGAAGATCAATTTTCAAAATGGAGTCGCCACTAATCGATTTGGGGTGGGTTGATTAGAAACTCAAGTGAAGTATCGGGAAAATACTCACTCTAATCGCAACCAAAGAAATTAGGATCGGGAACTTGATTACACTAGTTAATCACTAATGCCCTTTCGGTACCTAATCTTGTTTAAACCTTAAGGTTTTTTGGATGTTCAAGGGATTTTCCATGCATTTTTGGGAGGAAAAACACTTTTGAGTCTTTTTCTCATTTTTTGGACATAAAAGGGATTTTTGGATTTTTTGGTATTTTTGGAAAAATACAAGTCTTTTTAGCTTTTTCTGAATTTTTTTGGCTTTTTCATGAATTTTTGGCTTTTTTTTTGGATTTTTGGCATTTTTGGAAAATATGGAATATTTTTTATTGTTTTCATTTTTGGAAAATAAAATTTTTTATATTTTTATATTTTTTATTTTTGAAATTAAAATATTTTTAATATTTTTGAAAATAAATTATTTTTGATTTTTTTAAAATAAATTATTTATTTATTATTTATTTATAATTTTATTTAATATTAAAATAATTATTAAAAAAGGGCTCGGGACGGGTCCGCGGGTTCGGTTCGACTTGGGCCAACCCCGTTGCGGGCCCGACTCGGATTTTTCTCCTTTTTTTTTTTTTTTTTTTTAAACAAAACGATGCGTTGTGGCCGAGCGTTTGGGATGCCCCTAGCCCGACCCGACGACTCGGCTCCGCGACCCGACTCCCGAACCCTACCCAACCCGGCTCTGATTCACGACCCGACCCAGCCCCAAATTGCGCAAAACCCTACCCGACCCGGATTTGGCACCTGACCCATCCTCCAGCCGCTACCAGATCATGAACCCTACCCGATTTTTTAGGTTTGGATCCACTTCGTGACCCGGAAAATCGCAAACCCTAGGGTTTGCGAATCCACGGCTCCGAGGATGGAAACCAAGGCGTTACAGCGGCGACAAGGCTACGGTAGCAACGCTATGCGGTGGCGACAGACAAAACCATGGCAACTGACGGTGATGGCAAAGGAATGGGGTTGCGATGAACAGCAGGGACGATGGCGACGGGCTTTTTTTACCTTTTCTTGAACGGAGGCAATGACGGCAACGGCAGGGGTCAATTTACGACGGCGACGGTCACAGCGAGCAGAGACAAAGCTGGAGGGTTTGATCTACGACGGTGAAGACCACGGCGAACAACAACGGCGACGACGAGACCTAGGCCCGGTCAAATGTGGATCGTAACACCCTCCCTCTCCCTCGAGTTCGCCATTTCAGCCCCCCTCACACTTGGATCTCTCTCGCACGACTCCGGCCGACCTCGGATCTCGGCCGCTCATCCTCGGCCCCCTTTCAAGTCTCTCGGTTGGGAGGTTTCGAGGATCTACAGCCCTCGACCTTCGCCACCTCTCTCTATCTCTCTCTCTGTTTCTCGGCTTCCTTCCTCCTCTATGGCCCGCCTCCTGTTGATGGTAGCCCCCCTCTATTTATAGGCGAGGGGGTGGCCGATCGGCGAGGCTCGACCCGCCGGTTGGGTCGCCATCCCATCCACCATCATCTCCTCCTTTAGTCACGTCCCGTCGATGCCAACGCTGTCTTCCACGTGCGTCCGTCCATCCATCTCCTCCGGCGTCGCGCCCCCCGTGCGTGTGTTGCAATGGCGCGAGGAAGAAGAAGACTCGGCCGGGCCGGGATGAGGTGGAAATGGGCCGAGGGCCCATGCGGAGGTTGCTTTTTCTTTTTTTTTTTTTTTTTTGTTATTTGTTTATTTATTATCCGAAAAATTTATTATTATAAGATAAAAAATCTAAAATAAACTAAAAAAATAAAATAAAATAAAATAAAATAAAACCTAACTAATTAAAAGGGAATTTTATGTGTCAACAAATTGCCCCTCTTTGAAGGTGAGCTTCGCGAGGTTGCATTCAAAGACAAACTGATGCCTAAATTTTATCCATACATGCGTAGCTGATGATATTATATTTTATTTGAAACCTATTATTCTATGCAAAAAAGAGCAATATAGCTTTACATATACTAAGACAGATAAGAAAATACTGTAGTTACTTACCGGGAGTGAGTGAGATGGGGTGTGAACCCCGAGTTTGGCAAGTATCAAGGCGCCATCTTAACCGGTGATATGAGGAGGTTGCTTTTCCAAGGTTCGAACCATTCTTCGCTCGCTTGTTAAAACAATCAATGATTTTCTAGGACCCAAACCTTTCTTCGGTCGCCTTGACGGAATTGCTTTGTCTAGGACTCGAACCATTCTTCGGTCGCATGTTGGAGTAATCAGTGGTTTGTCTCGGACCCAAACCAATCTTCGATCACTGTAACGGGAAATTGCTTCTCTATGACCCAAACCATTCTTTGGTCGCCTGTTAAAACAATCATTGATTTGTCTAGGACCCGAACCTTTCTTCGGTCGCCTTGACGGGAGATTGCTCCTCCAAGACCCGAACCATTCTTCGATCGCCGTTGGAGCAATTGGTTTCTCTCAAGACCCAAACCATTCTTTGATCGCATGTTAAAACAATCAATGATTTGTCTAGGACCCGAACCTTTCTTCGGTCGCCTTGACGGGAGATTGCTCCTCCAGGACCCGAACCATTCTTCGGTCGCTTGTTGGAGTAATCAGTGGTTTGTCTCGGACCCAAACCAATCTTCGGTCGCCGTTAAAACAAAATTGATTTGTCTAGGACCCGAACCATTCTTCGATCGCCTTGTTAAAACAATCAATGGTTTGTCTAGGACCCGAACCTTTCTTCGGTTGCATTGACGGGAGATGCGCCAACCTTTCTCGGACCCAACCATTCTTCGGTGCCATGACATTGCTTCTCTCGGACCCGAACCATTCTTCAAAAACAATCAATGGTTTTCTAAGACCCGAACCTTTCTTCGAGTCGCCTTGACGGGAGATGCGACCTTTCTCAAGGCATCTCATTTTGTGGGTGTCTTGATTTGTATCAAAGACACTAGTTGGTACCCGACTTTTCTCGGGAGATGCGTGACCTTTCTCGGGCATCAATTTTGTGGAAGATACTTGGACATTCACAAGCATATCAAAGAGTACTTGGATATTCACAAGTACTAACTTATTTAGGGGCTTCAAAATGGGTATTTGGACCATAGGCATTAAAGGGGTACTTGGATCAATTCTAGAAGATACCTTGGATATTTGTGAAGGTGTCCCACCTCCTGGCAATTGGGAAATATCGAAGGCGTATCTGGGATATTCGTGAAGGTCTCTCATCTCCTAGTAGTAGGAATATCGAGGATGGGTCTTGCATATTCGTGAAGGTCTCTCACCTCTTGGTAGCATAAACTTGAACGTAGCATAAGGCTTACTTGGATGGCTCGTGGGTACTCAAAAGAGCTAGAACACCTCAGCTACGGTGTACAAAATTGAATACTTGAATGAACACAAGTATTTAATGATATGATTTGGGACTACTTGAGTGGTCCAAGTGTTCAAGCATACATAACCACGGACAATTCAATGTGATGGAATACTTGAATGCCACTAGTATTCAATGAATAAATTTGAGGACAACTCGGTGGGTACTTGATGATCATGGGGATACCTAGAATTCCAAGAGATACTTGGACAATCAAGCAAATAACTCAATACTTTGGGGACAACTCAAAAATAGAACAGGTCGAATGTCGGGGACAACTCGAAAGGGAGTATCCGAATGGTGGCAGGTACTCAAAGACAATAAGGATACCTAGACAATTGCAAGCATTCCAACTCAAGGGACGACTAAAATAGGTCGAGTGTCAAGAAGAGAGTACCCGAACAGTGGGAGGTACTTTAAGACAAATGGGGATTAGGATATGCTTACCTAGCGATATCTCTAGTCAATGAGAGTATGCTTGTTATTTGCACAGTATGCACACATGATTGTATATGTTGCAAATTCATGAATTTAAATGTGATTTATGCATGACAATTTTGTTAGTTTTGCATAATCTGATTTCCATTAGGGAAGATTTTGAAAGACAACCTTCATTTAGAATGTAGATGTCTTGAGCATGCCGGATGAGGGATTTTTAGTCTGAAAGGACTTTTCACTCACTATCTTGGAAAAGGCTATCCTAACCATTAATGCAGGATTTATAAGGACCACACTATCTCACTATCATCATGTCAACAGGGGTCCAAGTATTCTCACAAACGGTACGACTTAACCAATGTAAGAGGTTTTTGTTGAAACTGTGATGAAGTCTTGATCAATGGCTCATCAAAGGGGACCATCAAGGTCGAAGCCAATGGACAAAAAATGCTGCACGATCATCTCCAAGTTTACAAGTCAAGGACCCTGCGAAAAGAGATAGAGTAATCTTGCTCGTACTTCTTCAAGCGATGTTTATAGACATATGAAATCCTACGTTAATTGAAGTGCCCATAGTTTGAAGAGACTTTTTACAATAAGATGTGCAATGTAGGCTTGACTCACATGTAAAAGGGTGAGAGCTTGGTGATCGCCTTGGCATTTGTCATTGGTCTTTCTTCTCACTATCAATGAAGGTTCTATGGACCACAACAGTAATTTCTCTTGGGAATACAAATGGCTTTGTTTTTTGTTTGGGGCATTGGCCTTGCTTTTACCAAGCACACTACTTTTTCATGCCCTTATTTTTTTTTCAATTTTTCATTCATGGGCATTGACCTTGCTTTTACCAGGTACACTGCTTTTTATGCCCCTATTTTTGCTCTTGTTGCTTGATGAACTGATCTTGACAAGTTCAAGCAAACGCCTTTGTTAGACTATTGAGTCTTCATCTTTTGTTGGCGCTTCTATTATATTGCTCAGTGGCAGCAATTTCCATTTTGCCTCCATGTGATGGTGAAATTACAAACTCAATTGGGTTGTACAATGAATACAAGTGCAGAAAGAATTGCTCTTCACAACTTTAGGGCACTTAAATTAACGCGAGTGTTCATATGCAATAAAGACACTCAAAGATTGATGCAAGTGCAAGCAAGAGAATTTCTATTCCTTTTCCCACCTCGTGATGGTGACTTACCTTCGACTTGCTCCTGTGTGCGGTGGTTCTTCAACGGGGGGTAGGACAGAAACTTCACCAATGTAAGGAGCTCAAAGTGAGCAATGAGATGCCTCTCACTGTCTTGGTTATCATACCATTCGCGAGAGAACTCTTTACCCTGTAGTCATGGAATTTTCTGCACTCATCTCACAAGTGTATAGATAGGGGACTGTGTGTAGGATATGGTTTGCCTATCATCATTCTGACGCACCTCATCCAACATGCTCAATTAACCTTGTATTCTTCACTTAGCTGTCTAGTCTAATAATCCTTAACAAAATCAAAGATTTAGACTGACAAAATCATCATGCAAAATTCGCCTGAAAAAAAGGTATGCGACAAATGATGTGAAAGAGTTTGTAAAAATAAATGAATGGCTTTTATTCAAGAAAAACCTATTAACAGCTTTAGAGGTGTTTACTTAGGTGGAATGGTATTCACAAAAGTATTGAATTTTAAATATCAAAAGAGTTATTTACAAACAGCTATTAACAAATGGGTGTCGATAAATTGCTCATATTGGCTAGGGACATGACGTGTGAATAATCAGCTAAAGGCTGAGAATTTGATCGGGTGTCCTTGCTCTTGTCCCGGGTTCGGATCACTTGGTTTGCCCCCATTTAACCATTAAGCCTGGCCCTTGAATCCCAACGCTTCCTGTCAATATAAGTTCAGAGAGTGAGTGTTAGAAATGACACCAAGTTACATTTCCCCAGAGTTTATATGAGCTGGCTTCTAGGGATACTTGAATGTCGATGATAGTCTCTTTACAGTTCCATGCTTCCTTCGACCGGCCTTTCTTACTTGTGGCCACGTAGGCATGATTGCTGGTTGTTGATTCACTTTCAACGCCTTCCTTTTGTGAAACTTCTCCTTCTGTCTTTGATTAGCAGCATTGGGCAAAGTCATGTATCTCAAGCTTCTATGGAATTTGAGATGGATAATCAAAACTTCCACCTTTCTAATAGCAATTGCTTCTTGCAAGGGTATGCGTCTGGAACAAGAAGTGAGGCTTCCAGATTCTAAGATTGTTGACTAAGACAGAAGGTTCCTTTTAACCATACTGGTTCCTAAATGACGCGTCCTTTACACCGAGCTAGGTGAAATTGATATGAATTACTCTTATGCGCCTGCTTGGGTAATGTCGATTTGCTAAAGTTATGCCATCGAGTTTGCTACTTGATTTTTGACACTTCCTTAAATGCTGGTGATTACCATTCATTTTTCTTCATTAAGTCAACCAAACACACACTTTTTATGATGGTGTAAATACATCGCTCATATATAAAAGGTGCATAGGCATTTTCAATCTGATAGAGAAGTGTTTGGCAATGCTAGACAATGAACATCTTTCAAGGGTAGTACTTTTTTACAGTATCGGAATTAACTGGTTTAGAGAACTCTCGTCCATCCATCTTAGTTAGGATCAAGGCTCCTTCGGAGAGTATCTTCTTTATTACATAAGGACCCTTGTAATTTGGGGCGAACTTCCCCCAGGCTCTGGAAAGATTGGCAGCGTCTTTCTCAAGACTAGCTCGTCTACCTCAAAATGCTTGGGTCGCACCTTTTGATTAAATGATCAAGCTACCTTCTGCTGATAACACTGACCATGACAGAGGGCTTTCAGTCGCTTTTCATCGATCATGTTTAGCTGCTCGAGCCTTTGTTGTGTCCATTCCTCCTTAGATAATCCAGCTTAGGATAAAATTCGTAGGAAGGGATTTCTACTTCCACGGGTAAAACGCCTCCATACCATAAACTAGGGAAAAAGGGGTTGCCCCAGTAGAAGTTCGAATCGAAGTTCGATATGCTGTCAGTGCGAAGGGTAGCCTCTCATGTTAGTCGTGGTAATTTTCAGCCGTCTTGGCTAGGATTCTCTTGATGTTCTTATTGGCGGCCTCTATAGCCCCATTCATTTGCGGACGATAAGGGGATGAGTTCAAATGTTGGATCTTGAACTTAGAAAATAATTGATCAATCAGCTTGTTGTTCAGATTTTCCTCATTGTCGGTGATGATGGAATCTAGCACGCCATATCGGGCAATTATGTCACGTTTGATAAACTTCATGACATTCTGTGCAGTTACGATTGCATATGATGTGGCCTCAATCCATTTCGAAAAGTAATCAATTGCAACCAAGATGAATCGATGCCCGTTTGACGCCTTTGGGTTAATTGGGCCAATTACATCGATGCCCCACATTGAAAACGGCCATGGCTCAGATAACTGATGCAGTTCAGTTGGAGGGACATGTATCATATCCCCGTGAATTTGACAACGATGACAACTTCGCACATGTTGAGCACAATCATTCTCTAAGGGGAGCCAATAATAACCCAGTCTCATTATCTTCTTGGCCAACATGCGTCCATTCATGTGAGGGCCACATACTCCCTCATGTATTTCTTGCATTATTCGTGTGGCTTCAGTTGCATCCACACATCTTAGCAGGACTGAGTCATACGATCTTTTGTACAAGTTTTCACCGCTGACCATCTTCATTAGGTAATTTCGATCAGAGGGAGTGCTTTGTTCAGGGAACTCCTGCTTCTGGACGTATTTCATGATATCGTAATATCAGGGCTTCCCATTGGGTTCTTTAGTTATGGCCATGCAGTAGGCCTGTCTTGCCAGGACTTCAATTTTTAAAGGCTCTACTTCTAACCCTTTCGTTGCTAGCAACATAGATGATAGCGTTGCTAGTGCATCAGCGAACTGATTATGAATTCTAGGTAAGTATTCAAACGAGATGTCTTGGAATTTTCCTGCCAACTTTTCTAAATAACCATGATAAGGCACAAGTTTGGCATCTTTTGTCTTCCATTCGCCCAACGTCTAGAGGATTATTAAGGTGGAATCACCGAACACCTTTAGCTTTGTCACTCCCATTTCAATAGCTGCTTGTAGGCGGAGGATGCATGCTTCATATTCGGCTATATTGTTGGTGCATGGAAACATCAATTTTGCAGCCACAAGATAATGTTGTCCATTTGGGGATATCAAGACTAGCCCTAGTGCCGGAGCTTGACAAATTTACAGCTCCGTCGAAGAACATAGTCCATGTGTCTTCTTCTACCGCGAAAATTCGATCGTCCGGGGGATTATCCTCGCGTACTTCTTTAGGACAGTTTGCTAACATATCGCCAATCACTCGTCCTTTAACTGATTTTTGTGACATCACTTAAATGTCAAATTCCGAGATCAGGATTTGCCATTTGGCCAATTTTCCTACCAATGCTAGGCGACTGAGCAAATACTTGATCGGATCACTTTTGGTTACAAGGAAAGTTTAGTAATGCAAGGTATACTGTCAGAGTCTATGCAACACCCATACTAACGTGGCGCATGTTTTTTCTGATTTGGAGTAGTTTTGTTATGACGTGGTGAACTTTTTGCTCAAATAGTAGATAGCTCGCTTCTTCTGGTCATAGGGCTCCTTTTATGCCAGCATTGCACCTAAAGATTCACTGTTGATGGTAAGGTAGAGAATTAAAGGGTGCCCCGGGACTGGAGGTACTAGAATCGAGGGTTTCATCAAGTATTGCTTTAGGTTTTCAAATGCCAGTCGGCAATCATCATCCCATTCAATTTGTGCATCCTTCCTGAGAAGTTTAAAGAAAGGTTTTGTAGTTTCAGAAAGCTGGGAAATGAATCGGGCAATGTAATTTAATCTCCCTAGGAGGCTCCGGACTTCTTTTACAATCGAGGGAGGAGGCATCTCAAATATCGCCTTGGTTTTTGATGGATCTACTTCTATTCCTTCACAGCTCACAATGAATCCAAGTAATTTGCCAGAAGTTGCCCCAAACACACATTTCGCTGGATTCAAGCGCAACTTAAACCGGCGAAAGTCGCTCAAATAGTTTCTCCGGGGTCTTCACATGGTTTTCTCCATGTTTGGTTTTAGCGATCATGTCATCAACATATACTTCAATTTCTTTGTGCATCATGTCATGGAAAAGGGTGACCATGGCTCGCTGGTAGGTCACTCCAACATTTTTCAGACCAAAAGGCATGACCTTATAGTGGAAAGTTCCCCATGGAATAATGAACGCCGTTTTCTCTTTGTCTTCTTCTTTCATCTTTATTTGGTTGTATCCTGAGAATCCATCCATAAAAGAGAACAGTTTGAACCCTACGCATCTTGTCTACCGAACGTCTATGTGGGGTAATGGGAAATCATCTTTCGGGCTTGCTTTGTTCAAGTCACGATAGTCGACACAAACACATATTCGACCATCCTTCTTCTTCACTGGCACAATGTTTGCTACCTAGCTGGGGTATCGTGAGACTTCGAGGAAACCCACTTCGAGGAGCTTCATTACCTCTTCTTCAATCTTTTTTGACAATTCTGGCTTGGTTCTTCTTAGCCGTTGCTTCTTGGGGGCTATATCAGGGTTGGTTGGCAAACTATGCTCCACGATCATTGGATCAAGGCCTGGCATATCCGCGTATGACCATGCAAATACGTCTTGATACCTCTTTAAAAGAGCAATCAGGTCTATAGCTTCTTCTTCAGGAAGGTTGGCGCCAATCTTTATCTCTCTTGGACCTTCTATGCTTGCCTAAATTGACAGTGATGGTGTCTTCAGTGGTAGAGGGCCTTGTTTCTTCATGACGCTCTTAGTCTCATTGAACTTCATCGGAATTATCAAAGTCATCATCTGAGCTATCAGAATTGCTATCATGGCTATCCACGACGTTGGTCTGGACTGTTTCCATACCCTTGCATGCCGCTAGATTATTCCTATGTCATAAAGTAGATAGGCTAAGGGGACAAATAAGGTTAGTAGTATGTATGCTTTTTTCTTTTGGAAATGTGATAAATTGTTCTTGAAGATTTAGGATAAGGAAACATGAGGAGACCCGAGCCTCAGATTTCTTCTTTCATTTGATGGCTGGCTATCATCAACGGGCCGGTTTGGTATGTCTCCCCATGTCCTCAAAATGTTTTCAACTTTATTTATTAGTAGACGGATTTACAGAATGATTTCAAAAAATGGTTCCCTGGGTGGAACTGATGTTGAAAACAAAACAAGCCAGACTTTAAAAAAATATGTACAGGCTCCCACGTAGGGGAGTATATGGAGAAAATAAAAAGGATTCTACTCGAGTGGGTCTGCACCCATTTCCCCTGACGGTCCTTCATCGATAGCGCCCGCAAAGAAGTCTTCATACCAGTCGCCAGCCACGTCTCCTTGTGCTCGCGGCTTTGCAGATTCCAGATCATCCATGCCTTCCCATCCATCAGGGACGATGTGGTGATGATGATCATAGAAACTTTGGGGGATTGAATAATTGACATAGTAGTCAAATTTACCACTTGGTTGGCCCAAAGTGTTCATGATCACCTCTCCTCTACGTGCTTCCTTAGCATGCTCAGGGAACATGGTACGAGTGATGGGTACCACGAGGAGGTGATCCTTGCCAAAACACAACCACGGAAAGCGGAACGTGAATACTCCAGCATCCAAAAGATCCTGAACCTTGTCTCTCAAGATGGTACAATCATCTAGCAAGTGTCCTAATTTCCCCGAATGATAATCACATTGTTTGGATGGATCATAATCAAGGAAATATTCGGAAGTAGGATGGCTCAGTTCCTTGCCGGTTATCCCTTGCTCTAAGAGGATGGGGAAAATGATGGCCATCGATTTAGGAAGAGGCGAATATGGCCGTGCACTTTTTAAGAACTGAGATAGCCGAACTCCTTGCCAGATTGTATCAGTAGGGTCTTCTTCATTTACTACCAAATCCTCATTATGACGAGAGCGGAATGCGCGGGCAGCTTGAGCGAAATTTTCTGTCAAATGGTGCACTGTTTCGCGTAGTTCATCAACTTGGCGTTGAAGCTGGATGAACGAGAAGTTATCGCATGTTCCTTCTAACTGCTCCTCCTCAATGGCACCTATAAAAATGTCTCCAAACATGGTGGTCATGTCATCCGGTCCTTCTTTCTTTGAGGGCCAAGTTGTGCCTTCCTGGATTACGGGCAAGTTCGAACTTCCGAGGTTGAACCATTTTGGAGTATTGACCACTTCCTCTTCCTCATGCATCATCCGAGCTGGGTCTGGGAAAGTTTCCTTGAGACGGAAGTATACAAGGCTGACTTTTTTCTTCGCTTTTCTATCTGGGGAATATCCTAAATCGACAGTATAGGGTCTCCTCAGGGCTTCAATAGGTTTACAGATGCCCTGGCCTTCCCTACCAAGCCCTTGTCCTGGAATAAACCCGTGTCCCACCATGATTTTTCCTACCATGATTGCAGCACTTGATACCTCAGGGACGAGGGGCAAAGTCCCACGAGTTTTGTGTATAGTAGACACGAGTTCGAACGATTGATAGCTAGCTTCGCTTTTGTCACTAGGTTCAACATAAGGGATGGCCGTCTCGTGGTAAATGCAGTGATCCTCTTCTCCTCGGACTGTGATCAGTTTTCCTCCAACCAAGAACTTCACACTTTGGTGGAGGATTGAAGGTACTGCTCTTGCGACATGGATCCATGGGCGCCCTAAGAGGAAATTGAATGCAGTGGAGATATCCATTACTTGGAACAAAATTTTGAATACAGTGGTTGGGCCAATTTGAACATCGAGCTCGATCGTTCCTGCTATTTCCTTCTTTGTTCCATCGAATGCTCGAATAGAAGTTTTGGGTACCTGGATCCGTGATCTATCTATTTGAAGGTGACAGAGTGTCGCTAGTGAACATATATTAAGGGCAGATCCATTGTCAATCAGTACTCGGGCGACGTGAGATGCATTGCATTTGACTGATATGTAGAGGCCTTTGGTGTGTCCTCTACCTTCCTCAGGGATTTCTTCATCAGAGAATGTCATTTGATCCTTCAGAAGGATGGTTCTAACGAATTCCTCGAGTTTGTCATGCTCAATCGTTTCAGGGACATGTACCTCACTTAATACCTTCATGAGGGATTTTTGGTGTTTGACAGATGTTTGAAGCAATTCCAACAGAGAGATTTGTGCTAGTGATTTTTGTAACTGCTCCACCACATTGTATTCGATGGCCTTAACTACGGCCAAAAACTCATTGGCTTCTTCATCAGTGACGAGCTTAGCAAACTACGCATTTGCATGAGCATAGGTTCGCCCAGATCTAGTGACTAAGCCCACATCAAGGTCATAAGACCATGGTACCGCATTGTTACATTCATATTTGTAAGGCTGGGGGACTTCAATGATTATAACTACTTCTTCTATCAATGTTTTGACTATGGCCCATTTTTCTTCAGATACATCCTCGGGTGGGGTGGAATCCTTCTTCTCTTTTTTGGCATTTAGTGTGGCACATTCCTCATCCCAATTGATGAGGACTTGTGATATAGTGGAGACTATGCTGGTACGATCAACTTGCACGATTATTCCGGCCTCTATCATTCTTAATACCCTTTCTTCCATTGTCGTAAAAGGTGGTGTTTCGTCACCTGAATAATACCCGGCTTCTACTAGCCCTCAATAGATGTTAACAATATGTGCATTGACATTTTTTATTTGACTGGCTTCATAACCGAATATTGCATTTACTTTGTCAGCATGATCAGGGAGCAGATTGCTTTGGACATTTGGCTTCATAGTTTGGAATGAGAAGGCTTTAGTATCCAGTAAGTTCTGGATCCGATGTTTAAGGATGAAACAATCATCAGTTGAATGGCCTACTTCTCCCATGTGATAATCGCATTTTTTAAACGGGTCATAGCTGGAGAAGCTTTCAGCATTGAGTCGTCTTGGCTCAATCGAGAGGAGATTCTTGCTCCGGAGGATCGCCAAAACCTAGGAAGGAGATCCAGGAAGCGAAGTGAATTGTCTTCGGTTGTTGTAGCGTTGAGGCCGACGGCTATTGGTCTGTTGTTGGCCTGTGCTTGTCTGAACGGTCAGGAGGTGACCGGTATTCGCAGTGTAGGTGGCATTGACATCAATCAGGGGCTCTTTATCCTTTTTCAAGCTGAACCTTCCGCCGACAAGTGCAGGCTCGGTGAACCAGCCATCCCTTAATCCTATCTCTATCTGCTCTCCCACTAGAATGAGTTGATTGAATGATTCAGCGATCGTAGTCACCATCCGGTTGTGGTATTCATAGGGGAGGATTTTGATGAACATTTTTCTTAATTCAAAGTCAATCGGTTCGGGACTGATCTGGGCGGTGAGATTCCTCCACCTAATAGCATACTCTTTGAAAGATTCCTGCTTTTTCTTTTATGTGCGATCGAGATCCTCACGAGAAGGGGTAATGTGCATTATGAATTTGTACTGCTTGAGGAATGCCTCACTTGCTTCACTCCACGTTTCAATGAGGTTTATGTTTTTCTTGATGTACCACCTCAAGGCGGGACCTACCAGGCTTGACTGGAACAACTGGATCATTAAAGGCACATTACTAACGTACTGGGTCATTCGAACCAAGTACATTTGCAAGTGAGCCCTTGGGCAGGTCGTGCCATCGTACTTCTCAAATTCAGGCATCTTAAACTTTTCGGGCATTTTGACTTTGGAGTAGATGGAGAGGTCTCATTGGAGTAGGATCATGTAGGCCCTGCAGTTGCTTTAGCCTTTCTTCAAGCTTCTCCAGACGCTTATCATGCTCAGTTTTAGACGAACTGCTGGGTTTACTTTCTCAACTACAATTTGGTGCGCGTCGTCCTCCAATTAGGGCATGCTATCATCGATTTCTCTTCTTTGCTCTCCTTGGGTGGATGATTGCGGTAATACTACTTCGATTGAAACCGGGGTGGGAGCCAATTTGCCCTAGATGGAATCTATTTGCTTTGAGAGTTGCTAAAGCACATTGAAGACCTGCTTCATTTCTCTTTCCATAATCTCGACACGGCTTGGTACATTTTCTTCGACCATCCTAGCTTTTGGATTCGGTGAATATGGCTATGTTGTGATTACCTGTCGACACAGGAAATGGAGAAAACGTAAACAAAGGAAACACACATGAAACACTAGCTCATGGCAACGGTCAAGTCATTCTTATTTATTAACAAGAGATTTATACAATGCTAAAAGAATTTTTGACACAAGTTAGAACGACCCCAGATATTCACATTGAAATATTCACATCAAAAAGCCACGACACCCATTTTTATATGCGATGGGAAGTCTCGATCTTGCGACGCCGCTTGTTCTTTTGAGCTAGCTTTGATAGGTGTCTCTTGATGGCCTCCAAACGCTCTTCAAGAGACTTTATCTTTTCGTGCTTGATAAGTTTATTACTTACATCAAGGATTACTGGCTGCAACTCCTCAGGAATCACATGGTTAAGGATGTAAAAGGTGGATGCATGATAGGCTTTTTCCTGTCCCTTTAGCCTTCTAGGTACGATAATCCTCTCTGGGTGGCATCTATCCCATGCATTCTGAATTATGCGGATTTCCTCTGAGTAGTCATAATCGATGAGGTTGAAAGAAACCCGAAACAATCCTGACTTGAGTGGTGGCATAACTTCTTGAAGGATTCTGTACTGGCGAGCCACCCTATATGGATAGTACGAGGTAGCTCCGGAGAGGCCTAGCAGTGGAATGGGATCGTAATAATCAAGCGCAAAACGTGCCTCGCCCGCGATGAACCATTTAGTTCGCCATATGAATGTCTCTGGGACCGGGTTTTTCAATAAGTTAATCCATCGAGAGTATTCTTCATCGGGAGAATATTTCTCCAAACTTTGGAACTTTTGCAGTGGGTGCTTGAACTCATTAATTTCAAATATTTGCATGAGGTGCCCAAATCCTTTGACATGGGAAAAAAACCACATTTGTAAAATTTATGGGGCGGCTCTCATGATCTTCTCTTTTTTGTCCTTGAAACGATTAAGGGATAAAAATGTTTCGACTAAAACCATGTTTACATAACCTGCTCCGAAAGTGACTTGATTTATTATCTCCATGATTGAAGGATTTATGGCATTCTTTCTATAGGGGAAGATAATAAATCCAAAGAACGCCAAAAGGAAGATCTTGGTTTTTTGGGACATCGATTGTTTTTCAAAACATTCAGTTAAGGATGATAGTGGGAAAGCATTGTTGTTGGTTTTGACAATTTTTCTTACTGAATGATTTTTAAAAAAACGTGATAGACTGAGTATGGGGTCGATGCCGATTGGTGGCTTAGCGAGCTCCACTCCTAGGGGCATTCCTATGGCGAGACTGTACTCCTCCAAAGTGGGAGTCAATTCAAATTTGCCAAACACGAAGGTGCATGTTTCCGGACACCAAATGTGGTAGGGCTTGCATGACCCCGGAGTGAATATCGATTTGGAGCAATGGGAAGAGATGACCAATCCTTACTTTGACATGCTCTTGGCCAAGCTGATCTAACTGATTCCACCATCTGAGGAGCTCTTTCTTTGGGGCAGGAATGAATTTGATATCGATTCTTCCCATCGCATTTTGAAAAGGGGGCTACACAACCTAACCCTATTTTGCCACGAGCCAGAAAAGACTAAGTAAAAGTAAATAAATTACTTTGCTTTTAAATAAAATGGCAAGCACAAAGACATACAGATGGGACGTGTGGCTCGATTTCTAACTCATAAGGCTTGATGAAATTAAAAGGGTATCCGCCCGTCGCAATCTCGCTTTAGCAGCGTACCCTCTTAACCTCGGCTAAGAAATTTGGGAAAAAGAAAGGCAACCTCTACATCACAGTCTCACGTTCGAGGTCGTATCTTTCTTAACACCATCCTAGAAATCCTATGGCGGCCCAGGTCTGGTGGCCGGGTTGTGTGTGCCATGTGTAATGTTTAAAATAGTAAAGCATGCATAGCAATTTATAATCACAAGACATTTTATTTTAACGAAAATTAAGATAAACTTCTAAGCTACTAACCTACATAAAGAAAAAAACCTAAGTCAATAAAAATTTAAACAAGACAAAAACGGCCTAAGTCCTCAAATGTCCCCAGCAAAGTCGCCAAGCTGTCACGATCTCTTTTTTCGGCGCCCGCGATCGGGTACGCGCCTAAGGAGGCTAATGGCTCGCTGAAATTAGTTATGCCCGGACTCTCCCAAGTCCACCAATTCACGACTTAATGGTCCAAGTTTTTAACCTGTAAATCAATTTTCAAAATGGAGTCACCACTAATCGATTTGGGGTGGGTTGATTAGAAACCCAAGTGAAGTATCGGGAGAAATACTCACTCTTGCGCAACCAAAAAAATTTTACACTAGTTAATCACTAATGCCCTTTCGGTACCTAATCTTGTTTAAACCTTGAGGTTTTTTGGATGTTTGAGGGATTTTCCATGCATTTTTTGGAGGAAAAACATTTTTGAGTATTTTTCTAATTTTTGGATATAAAAGGGATTTTTTTTTTTTTTTTTTTGGTATTTTTGGAAAAATACAAGTCTTTTTGGCTTTTTTTTTTGAATTTTTGGCTTTTTTGGGGATTTTTGGCATTTTTGGAAAATATGGAATTTTTTTTTTTTTCATTTTTGGAAAATAAAACATTTTTTAATATTTTTAAATATTTTTTTAATTTTCTGGAAATTAAAATATTTTTAATATTTTTTCAAAATAAATTATTTTTTGATTTTTTTGAAAATAAATAAATTATTTATTATAATATTATTTTATATTAAAATATTATAAAAACTGACCTAGGTTGGATCCGCGGGTTGAGTCCAACCCGAGCTAGCCCCAAAACCGCGGCCCGACCCGGATTTTTCCTTTTTCTTTTTTTTTTTTTTTTTTTTTTTTGGATGAAACGGCGTCGTGGCCGAGCGTTTGGGACGCCCGGCCTAGCCCGATGACCCGGCTCCACAACCCGCTCCCCCACCGGCAAAAACCCTACTCGCCCGGATCCAAAGCACCCGACCGTCCTCCAGCCGCTCCCTTAGATCACGAACCCTACCCGATTTTCCGGTCCGGATCCACTTCGCGACCCAAAAAATCGCAAACCCTAGGGTTTGCGAATCCACGGCACCGGGGATGGAAACTAAGGCGATGTTACGACGGCCACGGCGATGATGGCAACACAACGGGGACCACGATGGCAACTATGATGACGGCGACGCGACGAAATGGGGCTATGATGAATGGGCGGGACAATGGCGACGTGACGCTTTTTTTACCTTTTCTTGAGCGGAGGCAATGACGGCGACGGCGGGGTTGATTTACGATGGCGGTGGCCACGGCGAGCAAAGACGAAGCTGGGGGTTTGATCTACGATGGTGAAGACCACGGCGAACAACGACGGTGACGGCGGGACCTAGGCCCGGTCAAATCTGGCCAGAACACCCTCCCTCTCCCTCGGGTTCTTCGTTTCAGCCCCCTCACACTCGGATCCCTCTCGCACGACTCCGGCCGACCTCAGATCTCAGCCCGCTTGTCCTTGGCCCCCCTTTCTGAAGTCTCTCAGTTGGGAGGTTTCGAGGATCTGCGGCCCTCGACCTTCGCCGCCTCTCTCTATCTCTCTCTTTGTTTCTCGGCTTCCTTCCCCCTCCTCTATCGACGGTGGCCCCCCTCTATTTATAGGCGAGGGGGTGGCCGGTCGGCGAGGCTCGACCCGCCGGTTGGACTGCCATCCCATCCGCCATCATCTCCTCCTCTGGTCACGTCCCATCGACGCCAATTGCTCCTCTGCTCCACGTGCGTCGCCGTCTGTTCATCCTCCTGTCGTGCGCCCCTACCCGTGTGCTGCAATGGTGCGCAGGAAGAAGAAGACTCGGCCAGGCCCAGCCGGGCCGAGGCGGAAATGGGCCGAAGGGCCCATGCGGAGGCTGCTTCTCTTTTTTTTTTTTTTTTATTTTTTTTATTCATTATCCGAAAAGATAAGATAAAATAAAATAAACTAAAATAAAAAATAAAATAAAATTAAAATAAAATCTAAACAAATTCCGTTTGAATCTAAAACATAATGAGAAGCTGCTAAACTTAATCTGCGTCATGAAACTGATACTTCTCCTGAACTCTTATTGTCATCTAGATATCAAACCTACGAGTGAAGGCATCATGGTTCTGACCCTGCCCCGAAGAGCTGAGGTGGTTGCTCATTTATGTATGCTTTCGGACGAGATGTTTGATCTTTTGGGGCTCTGCTTAATGGAAAAGGCAAAGGAGATAAAAACAAAAGAACTATATGTTACAATTTCTTTAATTATGTGTGCTTTATATGTCTGTATACAGCACAAGCAAATTTCATATGCAACGCGTATCCTTTCAACACACGCATCTTGTTCTCTCCATTTGGAACAAGCACATCAAATTATATAGAAAATGCACTTACATTTCACCAAAACTCTCCAAAAAATTTACAAAACATCATTTGCATTTACCTCAAGAAATTCTGAGTCTCATAGGGCATTGGTAAAACCAAACCGAACGAACCCTTTGTACCCTACTGCCTCCCCGCCCTCGTCTCTCCCTCCCTCTCGCGCTCTCTCTCCACAAGTAAAGTGAAGATAATAGAGAATAGAGATGTAAGTGGGCTTATTAACGGAAGCCCATTCAAGAACAAAAGATGGGTCAATAGCTTATAAATATCTCTCTCTCTCTCTCTAACCCAGTCGAGCACAGAAGATGGGCTAAGAGCTTATAGAGTTTAGCACCCAAGTTTTGAAAGGGACATCCCTCTTTGGGTGCCCCAGTTCCAAAAGCTCTCTCCCTCCCGTCCTACCCCCCCCAACAAAAAAAGACAAAAACAAAAATCAAAACAAAACAAAACAAAGATAGGCTAAAAGCTGCTCGCAAGTTTCAAAAGGGATATCCCTCTTTGGGCACCCCCGTTCCAAAAGCTCCCCCCTTTATGTGTGTGGGTTTGTTGTAATAATAGGTTATTAATGGCTTAACATCGGTGAAACGTCTCTTCAATTCACATGCCTCTTTAGTTCACATGCTGCAACTTTAATTGACATTAATGGATGAGTTAATGGAAGTGTTAATCGACACGTCTCTTCACCTCTCTGACATCGATTTAAATGCGTCTTCAACTTAGATAATAGAGTTCTTTGTCTTTAAATAACGAGTCTATTTAGTTCTAGAAAGAGTCATTTTGCATAAAAATTCTTCTTTAGAAAGTCATATTCTAAGTGTAATGTTTTTGAGAAGTGTTCAACAGAGCCTTATTCCTATAGTGCTAATACAAAGGGATACAAGGCATTGTCCCTTGGAAAGTATAATTCATGAAACCACTTAGCATCATTGGCAGGAACTAATTGCTCTAAAGAGATTCAGTTAGTGGTACCTCACCTTTTGTTTAATTCTTTCACGAGTTTATAGCATCTAGCAAATCTATATTTGGTTTGTAACAATCATCTTTACTTGTAAATATAATATATACATTGGCTTGGTGGTTATTAAATTTGCTATCACATTCTCAGCTTGTAATCTCTATTTTTGTTTTTCTAGTTACAATAAATAGCGTTACGCATCTTTCCTCAAATTTGTTAACTTTCCAATAATCTTAAGGCAATTATTTGTCTCTCCCCGTTTGTTGGATTTATCAAGCTGACGGATAACAATGAAGTACCCATTAATGCCCATAATGTTTCTAGAGATGTTCTTATGGTCATTTCAATCACTCTTGGGGGAAAGGTTCATACCTCGGGACTTGGTGTTGTGGCAACCAATGTTGAGAGCCTTTAGGCAGAGACCATCTATGGTGGTATAGATATAAATCAATGGTTTCTCCTTCTTTGATGGTTTCACATCCAGTAACACTGAATGAGAAACCAAAGAAATTCACCAGTGTTTGCTTTAAGTAGAGGCAGTAGAAGATATTCTTTTATCTAACCAAGCGGAATCTGGTCAAGTAATTATCGGGGGTGTACCCAATAATTAGTCTAAATGAGAGAGATATCACGACACTTCGGGCATTGGAGGCTTGGAAGCAATGGGACTTCCTATGCCTAAATTACATTCTTAACAATTTAGTAAATTTCCTATATAATGTCTATTATAACATTAAACTGCTAAATAATCGTGGGAGTAATTAGAAAAGATATACAAGATTGAGGACACAGATACCTAGAAATTTGTGATTGCCACATTCCTAGACTTCAAGATGATAGATTCTAAATCTAGGGAGAAGCACACCAAGAGCGCCAAAAATTTCAAATAGTGCTCATGAGTGACAAAATTTTTGTTTTTGCTCACTTGAGTGCCACAAATTTGAAAAATCAGTTACTTAAGTGTCAATTTCAATTCATATCACCGAAAAATCTGACGTGAACATCAATTGTCCTACGTGGCTTCGTCGGCTCTGACATGGACAATTAATAAAAAAATTCAAAAATTCAAAAATTCTCGTGGAATAGGAAATTATTTTTAAAAAAAAAATCATATGAGACAGTTTGCACTCAAATGATCGATTCTATGCTGATATGGCATTGAGTAAGCAAAAAAAAAAAAAAAAAAAGAAGTCATGATACTTAAGTGTGCTCCATACAAAAGTTGTGGCACTTCTATTGTCCTCATCTCAATATTTTTATTTATAAGTAAAAGGTCGGGAGGGCCAATGCAACTATCCTTATGAACTTTACCATAGAGCCTCGTATTAATTAATTCTTTATATGACATATTATTAAGAGGTGGATATAGAACTAGGCCGTCCTCATGAATGAAAACCATTGCATATAAAATTCAAAATATTTTAAATTTAATTTTCAAAAAAGATCAAAATTAAAATTTTATAAAAAAATTATTATGTATTAATATGTAAGTAAAATTTATTATAAATTATCTCCTAGGCCTCTCCTTTTTCCAACCACTGTACAGCCCTTGACTTTAGAAGTTCATCATATTATCTCCTTATTTTACTTACATCAACTCAAATATAAATAAGTAGGTTAGGCTTAACATTTAAATGAGCAATGATGTAAAAAGAATAAATGCATAAAGACTTGCGCTTTTCCATCCATTTTTTGACAAAGCAGTGAGGTAAAAATTTTAATCAAACAAATTCAATACTTTTTCAAATAAATTTTCATTCATGGCCATCCATGCGATAATCATGATTTTGATTTTTGAGTTAATGTGGATTGTCATGGCTCAACCAGAAGCAATTGATGCTTTAAGTTGTGTAATTTAGATATTCAAGTTTTAATTTTGACAATTGTTTTCATTTTGCTAAATGAAGAATATTTTCTTTTCAACGATTGAAAGTGTAATAAATGTTTTTATATTGGAGATGTTGCTAAAAAAAACCCCATGTCTATTTTGTCTTATAATAAAGAGGTTTGCAATGTTCATTATGCATCGCATGTCTAGATATTTTGCAGCAAGTGTGAAAAATAAGCAAAGTTAAGTTGTAATCTTGAAAGGAAATTACCAAAAGAACCATAGGGCACGTACATGGAGAGTTGGTTGTCTCGAAACTCATATACTCATAAAACATTTTACGAATCTTATGAATTGATTAGGTTCATATCTTCGATTTTGATAAAGTTCCATGGATTTCAACGATTCTTTCATAGATCAATTGGGACGAAATTCATAATCCTAACAATTCATGTGGGAAATACGTGCCTAAGCTTACGTCAGATCCGTTAAAAAAAAAAAAAACGTAGTCGAAGGGAAATGAGGGTACCTCGAATCAGTTCGTGTCGTCGGCGAAACTTCAGGGTTTATCGATGCGAATAAAATAAGAATTACAACGACACCCGCACGTTGGGTTTTTTGATCGATATAATAATTTTTCTTAGGAAAGAATCACAAAGTCGTAAAAAGTAGAGAAGTTCAATCGCCCACTATGCCAACGCAGATAGGTCAAAAAAGGCCGATCGATCGCGGTATTTTCTTCAACCTTACGCCAAGTGAACAAATAGAAAAGAAATTCATTGAACTTTAGGATACACTTTTGGATGAGGACCAGCATTAAGAAACGAAAAGGTTGAAGGAACAAGCTCATACGGAAGATGATCGTTGTACAGGCCGAGGAAAGTAAAATCGAGGGCACTTTCAAGACTTTATTTGCTTTAACTGAATGAAGAAGTTACGTGCAAGAAGTGACTGGCTAAAAGATGCTAGATTTTTTTTTTTTTTTTTTTTTTTTTGACAGAAAACACACTTATATATTGATTAGAGATGAAAATTACATCCTGCAGCTAAAGCATCGAATACAATATATCCAAAGCAGGTCTGCGGAATGAAAGAGTAAAGCTTTGGGCTGGATGATCTAATTGGGCTTTGGCGGCCCAGTCGGCTGCTAGGTTAGCCGTGCGACGGCAGTGTCGCAGAGAGAGAAAAGAAAATTTGGATAGCCAAGATAGGGTTTCGTCCAGCACTGGTCTCTGCTCCCATGGCGGCAGACGGAGACCATTCACGATCTCAACTAGATGAAGGCAGTCGGTATGAAGATCGATGGGGGTTTCATGAAGTCGGCAATGATAGAGATGTTGGAGAGACAGATTCAGCGCCCGGAGCTCCGATTCAAAAGGTGAGGTCAGCTGGAAAACATCTTGAATAAATTGCCGTAAGTTTACCGTGATCATCGCGGCAAATACTAGCCATAGACCCTTCTAACTTGCTCGTTGATAACTCCCGTCAATATTACATTTGAGGACGCCCTTAGCCGGAGGTCGCCAAAGCTGATCGGGTGGTGAGTCAAGACCGGGCCGAGATTCGATCGATGGGTACCCGTAGCGTAAAACCCGATATGCCGACGCTGAGCGAAAAGCGGATTCCACGACCATGGAGGGGTTCGGATGTTGATTCCGAAAATAAGATTGTTCCTTTTCTTCCGGATCTGCCAAAAGATGGTGGCAACGACCGCAAGCCCGGAGAGGGATCGGGTAACGCATACCTTCGTTATTAGCCACTCGAATATTGGAAACAGAATCTGTAGAGGAAGATAAAGATAGCTGTGAGTGAGACCAAATAATATTCGTCCATGAACACTGAAGAAGCATATGTTCAATTGTTTCAGGAACAGAGTTACAGCAAATTGGACAGCAAGGGTCTTGAATAATCCGGCGGTTGAAGAGATTTGCTCGGGTTGCGAGAGCATTCTGGCAGACGGACCAGAGGAAGCTTCGGATTTTTGGAGGGGTTTTCATTGACCATATGTTCCGCCAAAGTCGCTGATTAGTCTGGTAAGAGTTCAAAACCTGTACCTCTGGGAGTGTGCTATCTGATTTTAGCATTGCATAATAGTTGCTCTTAACTGTGTATGTACCAGTTTCTGTAGCTGACCAAATAAGTCTGTCTTCAGAAAATAGAGGTCTGATAGGTATTGAGATAATTTCTTTAACCACTTGTTCATCAAAAAAATTCCGAATTAGTGGCATCTTCCAGGATTGGGAATCCTGATCAATAATGTCTGCTACTCTAACTGGTTCTGATTGAGCTATAGGTCCGTAGATTGGTCCCATAGGTAACCAGCAATCACCACGAATACGAATAGAAGCCCCATTCCCAACAGACCAGCGTAGATTTGGTAGGATAGAGTCCCTTCCTTGTAGAATGCTCGCCACCCCCGGACGACCTATTTCCTGACCGCCGACAAAAATCGAGGATCGAAAATACAAAGCTTTGAACAAAGTTCCCCACAAAGGTGAGCCGAGGATCGCTTAACATTCGCCAAGCCTATTTTCCCAAAAGTGCCTTGTTCAAAGAAAGTAGATCACGAAATCCCATTCCCCTTGAAGTTTGTGAGTTTTCAAAATATCCCATCGCTTCCAGTATACCCCTCCCTTCTGCTGATTTGTGCGCCACCAGAACCTCGCGATACACTTCTCAATAGATGAACAAATAGAAGTAGGCAATTTAAAAATCATCATCGCATACTGAGGAATAGCCTGAATAACAGATTTGATTAGGATTTCCTTCCCCCCCTTAGAAATATACTTCTCCTTCCATCCCTCAAGCTTAGCGTTAACTCGGGCTATAATCCATGCAAACATTTCTTTCCTTGACCTGCCCCAATCCGATGGTAGGCCTAAGTATTTGCCAGTCCTTTGTAAGATAGGAACTCGAAGCTCTTCACCATATTTTTGCTTGTAAAGTACTAGGGCGCTTCTTGGAAAAGATAAGGCCGACTTGTTACGATTAATTAACCGACCCAGTAGCCACACAATAAAGATTCAAAAGGTTTGCTAAATTGTGACATTCAGAAATTGTGCCAGCTAAAAAGAAGATGGCGTCGTCTGCAAAAAATAGGTGCGATAATGTAGGACACCAACGGTTCAATCGCAAGCCTTTAAGATGCCCAAAGCTGATTGCTTGATGAATTAACAAAGTGATAAAACATTAGCCACAAGAATAAATAGATAAGGTGAGATGGGATCACCTTGTCTCAGACCTCGAGTTGGAGAAAAATAGGGTAGGATTTCCCCATTGAGTTTCACACCGAGTGAGGAGGTAGTAACACATAACATAATCCAGTCTACCCAATTTGGATGGAAACCAAGCTTTAGGAGGTAATCCCGTAAGAAATCCCATTCTATTCTGTCATAGGCTTTTCTCATATCTGTTTTAAGAATAGCATTAAAAGATTTGGTAGAGTGGTGCGTGCGGAAATGATGAAGGACTTCTTGTACAATGAGAATATTGTCTTGGATCCGCGGCCTTGGACGAAAGCTGATTGTTCTTTAGAAATTAGTATAGGCAATAAAGGTTTAAGGCGATTTGCAAGCACCTTGGATATAATTTTATATGAAAAGTTGCATAGGCTAATGGGACGGTATTGATCCAGTGTTTCAGGTTGGGAAGTTTTGGGAATGAGGGTAAGGATAGTTTGGTTGAGACCTGGAGGCATTTCCTTAAAAAGCATGAACTTCTGGACTAATTCAAAGAGGCTATCTTTAACTGTTTCCCGATGCTCTTGATAAAACAGGCCCGTGAAGCCATCCAATCCCGGAGCTTTAGTAGCTGCCATTTGGAAGGTAGCCTGGCGAACTTCCTCAAAGGTAAGAGCAGCTGTCAACTGATGATTCATCTCCGGTGTTACAACTGTCCTGCACTGGTCGAGGAGCGGGAAGTAGTTACGATGACCCTCTGACGTATATAGCCTGGAAAAATAGGAGAGAGTCATCATCTGAAGTCCTGGTAAGTCGCGTATCCACTGCTGATTTTCATCTTGTAAAATAGTGATACGGTTCCGTTGGCGGCGCTGAATAGTTGATGCATGAAAGAAGCGAGTATTCTTGTCTCCCCACTTGAGCCATTTAATTCTAGAGCGTAAGGCCCAATATTGTTCCTCTCGTTGCCAGACTTGTCTTATTTCGTCTTTCAAAAGTAAGACCTGTTTCTTTTCTACCGGAGAAGTCTGATTAATAAGATGTTTTAATTTGTCCTGCAGGGTTAGGAGTTGATTGTGACCATTGGAGAATTTCCGACGGCTCCATCTTTGAAGGGCTGCTGTCACATTCAGGATCTTCCAGAAAAAATCAGCATATTGTGAGTCAGCCGAGTTCCATACTTCTGAAATAATTTGACTGCATTCAGGGTCATCGGTCCAGAAGGCCTCAAAGACAAAAGATCTACGCACTTTAGGACGGATTGGGGATGTATCAAGCACGAGGGGACAATGGTCCGAGCCCACAGGTGGCTTAGCAATAACTTCTGCTGCAGGAAACATGAAACGCCAGTTCATCGAACATACCATTCGATCCAGTTTTGCTTTGACCAGCTCCTCTCCATCTCGATTATTCAACCAGGTAAACTTACAACCTTTGGCTTCTAATTCAGAGAAAGCACAATCATCTAACATAGTACGAAATGATTGCATTCGATGTAGCAAGGCTGGTCTTTTACCAATCTTCTCCCAAGGGTAGAGAACATCATTAAAGTCCCCCACACAGAGCCAAGGCAAGGTATTGTGAGAGTAAATGTGCCGAAGATCATCCCATACAACCTGGCGTTGGTGGAAATCAGTTGGAGCATGAAGAAAGGTAAGACGAATTGTTCGTCGATGCTGGCCTAAATCACAACTCATATCTAACCAATATTGTGCAGCTATGAGCACCGTTAAAGAGATGGGATCATTCCAAAATGCTGCTAAGCCTCTCACCAGACCTACTGGATCAACAAAATAGGAATGAGAAAAGGTTAGGATTTGTTGCACTTGCTTTAGCTTTGCTACAGAATTCTTAGTCTCCATAAGTAGTATCACATCAGGCTTTTCTACGGTTGTCATAACCCGTAGGGCTCGAACTTGTCGGGGATTGCCCAAACCCCGATGTTCCCAAGAGATTAGCTTCATTTGTGAACTGGTGGTTGTTTAGGGCCAGCCACCAGAGCTCGATCTGCAGTCTCAGTTGCAAGGAAAACAGGTGCATCAAGCAAATTGAGGTCAGAAGGTTTCTCAATGATAATACTCTTAGATTCATATGGATTGTATCTTCTCTGTTTTTTAGCTGATCCAAGAGGGGGTTTCGAGCGAGTATTAATAATTTTCCTGGATGTTTTGCTATCCATAGGTGAAGATTGAACACCCTTAAGCTTTTGGTCAGCAGCGACAAGGGCTGTACTATGCATAACCAATGGTTCTCAGAATGGATACCGAAGGGGCAATAGACTTATTACGGTAATCTTCGAATTCCTTATGTGAGGTATCGTCTACTATCATAGATGGAGGAGGCATTAGTTGAGCTGTTGTGACCCTTGTGGGGGAGTTTCGGAATAACTTCCTCGACTCCTCGGTAGAGATTGGTGGTTCATAAAAGAGTTTCCAAAGAAGGACTATACGGTTTAACTTCAGCTCGGAGCCATGGTCCATAGGCCATCTTTTCTCTTCCCTCATGTTTATCCTCAGAATAAGGAATATCTTTACAATACATTGCATAATGCCCAAGTCTTCCACAGGAAAAACAGAAATGAGATAGCCGTTCGTACCGAAAATCCAGCCGAAAAGGTGTGCCTTGAATTCGATAAGTTTTCCCGTGATTAGAGGTGCATTTACATTAAGTTTAACACGAACTCTGCCTGTTTTGATGTGATAGCCATCCTTTGAATCCAACTTCACCTCTTGAATCTCACCAAGGTGGTGGACAGCTTTTCGAAGCATACTTTCAGAAGACCATTCAAGAGGTAAGCCAATAACTTGAACCCAAAAATCACAGGTTGAGAAGTCATAACAGTGTAGAGGAGTCTTGGGAATCCATTGTTTAATATTAACCAAGTGGCCAGAGAAGAGCCAATGTCCACCATCAAGAACTCTCTGCATATCTTCATGGTTTTTGAACTTTATGATATATACACCTGTCTCACTTTGAGATATTTCTGCAGAATCAATACGCCAAGCTTTCCGGAGCGTAGTTTGAAGTGCTGGAAGATTAATAGATGGATCCGACAAAAGTTTTGCAACTAAAGTTAAACGGCATGCCTCGACCGTATCAGCAGGAGGTGTATCATCCCAATCTTCGATAATTTTTTCAGTAGTGAGACGACTAAGACTACAACAGAGAGCCGCAAGACGTGAAGATGTGGCGAATTCATTTGAGTCCATCTTACTAATAATCTCATGGAATTAAAACAAGAGACGGCGACGAGAGGCCACGACAAAGCCATTTGATGAAGAAGAAACAACAATTCTATCCCATGCAAGACAATCGCCAAGGAGAGGGGGACATGCATGAACTAACCCGTGACAATCAGCATCCAAAATGGCCAAGACAGCATAATTGGGAGTCCAACGGAGACTAGAGATGAAGCCGATGCAGGAAAACAAGTAGAACACCGTTCAAGCCATTCCGTCCGGCACAATTGAGAAGACAGCAGGAAAACCAGATTTGGGGAGACTAAGTCGAGAGGAACTAGTGTAGTGTATGGGTTGAAAGTACTTTAAGGTACCGATGGGTTTGATGTAGAGGATGATGGATGAGTATTTTGAAGAAAACTGCCATTAGAGGTAGAGAGAGCTCGACAAAACGAGAGTTTTTTTGGTTTTTTTGGCGCTGAATCTGTCTCTCCAACATCTCTATCATTGCCGACTTCATGAAACCCCCATCGATCTTCATACCGACTGCCTTCATCTAGTTGAGATCGTGAATGGTCTCCGTCTGCCGCCATGGGAGCAGAGACCAGTGCTGGACGAAACCCTATCTTGGCTATCCAAATTTTCTTTTCTCTCTCTCTGCGACACTTGCCGTCGCACGGCTAACCTAGCAGCCGACTGGGCCGCCAAAGCCCAATTAGATCATCCAGCCCAAAGCTTTACTCTTTCTGTTCCGCAGGACCTGCTGGATATATTGTATTCTGATGCTTTAGCTGCAGGATGTAATTTTCATCTCTAATCAATATATAAGTGTGTTTTCTGTCAAAAAAAAAAAAAAAAAAAAAAAAAAAAAAAAAACTAGCTAAGATTGCATAGAATTATGGGGGCGGGGGAGAGTCTATTTTGCGAGAGAGAGAGAGAGAGAGAGAGAGAAAAGTATCTTTAATAAAGTAGAATTCCAATTAGCTAAGATTGCATAGAATTATGGGGGTGGGGGCAGAATCTATTTTGCTGGGATGTTAGTGCTACGTTGCCCCCCTCGCATCCGTTGATCTTGTTCTTCAGGCTCTACGACACCAGAACTCCGAAATTTGCTTCACCAGAGCCTCGCAACGCGCCAACATATTATTGCTGTTCCGTGCAAAACGCCTCCACAACTTTCCTGATAAATGTCCGGCTGGTCCACACTGAGGGGCAAGGTCAGCCATCATGAATAGCCTAAGCTTCTTCATCTTTTTGAACGAGTCTGCATTCGAGATCAAGTCTTCTATATCAACATTGTCTAGTTTAATGCCTTCAATGGCATTTGTTCCCTGTAAGGGCAAGATAATAATTATTATACATATTGGGAGCACTTGAAAATAAGCAGATATGTAAACTCTTCCAGAAAATAACTAGTCTTAACTTTAAGAATAATGTTATAATTTGTTTTAAATTCGTGCTAGTCAAAAACCATTATAACTTTGACTCAAAAAAAAAAAAAAAACATTATAACACTAGCAGTTTCTGTACGAAGATACATTCATCTCATGATGAAATAACAAATGAGAGGATTTTATGCTAGGTTATTTAGCAATCTGTTCGATAATAAACACTGTCAGTTTAAGAAGAAAATTAGCAAAGCACGAAGTAAAGAGCGTGAACCTAATAGGCAAAAATAAAAATTGCATTTGCGTCTATCCTAATTATGCAATCTAACCGCATGTAAATGCGAGTCCACAAAAAGAAGATACACATGGATGCTCGAATTGATTTTTGCTTTCAGGACATGCATAAACTCTTACCGAGTTTTGACTAATTACTTGTAGAGCATCCTCATGATGCCATATTCGACTTCGCTTGCTGGGGTTTTTAGGGCACTCTTGAATCACAATTTGTCTACCCATTTCTTGAAGCAAATCATGCATCCATATTTTGTTATTTTCATCAATGTATATAAGCGACTTTTGAGCCAAAATATCAATCCCACTAGTGGCATAGACACTACATTGTTCTAGGGACTTGATTATCACTTCTTTGTCATATCCATTTAGAAAACATGCGACATCAAGAAAAATCGTTCTCTCGTTGGCCTCTAAGCCGTTGATGACAATTTTCAGTATGTCATGAACCTTTGCCCAAGGGATTTCTTTCAATCGATCAAAAGCTCTTTGCCATTCTTTGACGCTTTTGCTACTCAAGAAAGAGCCCATCACAGTCAGCACCAAAGGAAGGCCTTTAGAATAACTTGTTAAGCAATTTGAGAGCATCCTATAGTCGATTTTCGGATATCTTTCTTGGAATGCATTCCAACTAAAAAGCTCGAGTGCTTGATCATCATTTAGTGCTCTTACCTCATAGATATCCCCGCATAGACCAATTAAGTTTTCTTCGTGTCGAGGGATCAAAATGACTCTACTCCCCAAGCCAAAGTTCATTGACTTGATCAGGTGGCTGAGTGGCTCCAACAACCCTTCAATATCATCAAACACCAAAAGAACCCTCTTGTTGTGAAGCTTACTCCTCATCAAATGTATCACTTCATGAATATCATTGCCAATTTCCGAATCTCCATTGCCGAGAAGGTCACCAAAAAGTGTCTCTTGCATTTTGTGGAGGCCCTCTTGGCTCGATATATCCTTCACATTTGCAAGAAAGCAACTTCGATCAAATTGATCTGCAATTCGATAGTACAGAGCTCTCACAAGTGTAGTCCTTCCTATTCCACTAGTGCCGGAAATCCCCACAATTCGGACCTCCTTAGCTTCTAATTGGAGTAAGGAGTACAATACTTGCACTTGAGAATCTAACCCAACTGGATGGAAAGCAAGCAGGTCTGTGTGTGAGCAGCTCAATCTTCTTGAGATTTTCTCCACAACGGATCGGATGAATTCAGCTTCAAGTCTGCAAATTGTCAACAACTAAAGGTGTGATTGGTTATCCGTGCTCATAAAAGTGAAGAAAATATCAACAAGGTTATATTCTCAGTCTAGCGTATTGTCCACCTAATCTAAGTTACTAAAAGGTACCCAGAGAGAGAGAGACAGACAGAGAGAACTGGGTGTGGGGGGAGGGCAATAAAAACACAGAAGAGAAAACAACTGGAAGCTGAACTTTCTTTCAAGCCCTAGCTAGGTACCACAGTCCAAACAATACAAAGACAGACAAGAAGTTCTTTTTCTTTTCGTTTTTGCATTTGACAGACGCATCATTCCATAGTGGAGAGTTTTGGTGGTGAAGGGAAGGGTTGCATTACTGCTAGGGTTTACCCTGCATAGGCCGTTTAAGATGTCTGGACTTGCCCATTTTCATTTTCCTTAATATTAACGAAAGCAAGCATGGGACTTCTGATAACCTCCTATAGAAATTGAAGCCCATATGCATTGGAGTTCACCCACTTGTATGTTTTCAACAATGGGACTCAGAGTAAGTGAGGGAAATGATGCATGAAGGAAATTGGCAACGGAGAAAATCATTGTTCACTTGAGATTTCTTTATGCTTGAGGGAAGAAGTGAGGAGATTAAATTTGTTTATTTAGTTATGAAATATAAAGTACGAAATGAGGGCTAAAACTGGAGAAAAGGGACATTTTTCTTCTCCTTTAATGTTCAACAGAAGGTTATTTATCATTTTATTTAGCTGAACACTTCTAATTTGCTATGTATGGAGGAAACCAGATATGCAAAAAAATAAAAAAAAAAATCAAGAGTAAACTCTGATACACGCTAAAAGAAAAAGTTTCTTTATAAAAGATAAACAGTGTCAAGGAGTGCAACTTTTACAATCACAATAACACAAAATGTCACTTCTTTTTTTCTGCAAGCTGTTATTTAAAAAATGCGTATAAGAATACTAAAAGTGCCAAAAGTTTCATAAGATGTTTACTTTAGTTCCAAAAGTTTTTACTGGCTCACTTAAATGCATTTGGTGAAAAATTTCAGCCAAAAAAATCGTGTGGCCTTTAAGATCAAAAGTTTTTTATGGCATTTAAATAAATAAAAAGATGGTCTAAATGGATCGATAAAATGATGTTGCACAATCCAACGTGGCTGGGTTGTGCAGAACGATGTCATTCACTTTGAAGTTCTTTTATCATTATCTCAATCCGTACGGTGACTCCTTCTCATTGCCATCGCTTGCTCGCATGTTGTCTCGGTCACTCTCACTTAGTCAAGTTTGTCATCCTCTCTCACTCACTCAATTGGCTAGCAAAATTAGGGCTCAAGCTTGGAGGGGAAATATTCATCTTCTTCTTCACTTTGTTGAAATGAATTTGAGCTGCTTGTCATGCTCCTGCTCCTTCCATTTGCAAGATTGAGTTGTTAATTCATTTTATGTTGTAGAATGAAGCTCAAAAATCGGAATGTAAGGCACAATTCGTAGAGATGGAAATCAAATGATGCAGAATGTATGGGATGAGATGACAAAAGAACTTTAGAGTTGGAAATCTGCATTGGTCCATTGAGTTGTCCATCTGCATTGGAGGCAAATCAAATAGGGTTTCAATTTGGGGTTGTGGTCAACTTAGGGTTTTCAATATGGGGATTTCCTTGTAAGTTGTGATTTAGGGTTTATATTTTAGGGCAAAACACATAGAAGACATTGCTTGGGGCTATGTATGTTGACTGGGCACCCCGGCAAGCCACATCGGATTACATAATTAATAAAAAATGGCTACGTTATATTTCTAACTACCCAAATCGGAGTTGGTACTTAAATGATTGATTTTTTAATTAAAAAAAAGTGACACTTAGTGATTCGGAACAAATTTTCGACCCTAAAGTAAGCGTCATACGAAACTTTTAACACTTCTAGGTGCATTTGGTAACATTTCTCTTCCCACGAATTATTTATGTTCAGAAATAGTTTTTTTTTTTTTTCTTCCTAGGAAAAAAAGAAGCATTTTTTTTTTAAAAACTTTTTGCTTTTGTTCCAAATCTATTCCCTTGTCAAAAAAAGCAATTTTGAAGAGTAGAAAAATTAACTGACATTACCAAATAGATTCTATTCTTTTCCTATTCTTGAGAACCAAAGAACAGGAAAAAAAAGGATGGTTACCAAACATCTCCTAAGTACCCTTATCCCATCAAAAAATGTAGATTAAAGGATACTACAATGTCTATGTTAAATCTCTTTGATGAGCCAAACAATGGAGTCGGAGTCTTGGTCTAGGAAAGTTCAATTCCCAGTAAAAGGGTGATAAACATTTCCAATTATTACCACCGGCCGTAGTAGCTCTGCTGGGTAAGCTCTTGCCTTTGAAGGGAAAGGTCGGGTGTTCGAAGTCCCTACAATGCAAGTTACAAGGAGGCTGGCAAACCATTAGGTGTATTACACGTGGCGCCCTGGTGGTGGGTCTTGGACTAACGTCACCTTGGGGTTTACGTGGCGCCCGTCGGCCAAAGCGGTTTCTCCGGTACAAAAAAAGGAAAAAAAAAAAAAAAAAAAAAAAAAACATTTCCAATTATTCCACTGCCCATAGACCAAATGATTGGCCTTTAAGATTAAGATTTGTTGTTTCCTGGACAAAGTAAGCAACTTCCTTTAGGAAATTTCTCAAGCAAACACTAAAAAAATGGGAGAGAGTTAGTACCTGTTTCCGAGAGACCAACCGGTGAGATTGCCGGCTTTTCGGAGAGCATCCCTCCACCTCCGGACCTTGTCGGCATTCTCTAGCCCAAAACTCTTCTCACTTTGGCCAATCCGCTTGAATCGTCCGGACTGGTTGCGCACCTCTTTAGGGTCGACGTCCCCAAAAATGAGGAACACGAGCTGGCCTTTCTTTTCCTTGCACTCAAGGATCTTATCCAGCTCCTCCAGGCACCATGGTGAGGAGGCGTAAGTCTGAGAGATGACGACGATTGCGCTCCTCGACTGCTCAATTGCTTCATTGATTGCCGGTCCGATCTCTAGTCCTCTTTCCAAACTGAGGTCGACAAAGGCCCTTATCTTGTTCCGCTCAAGAGCGACGCGAAGATGGCTCACAAAGTTACGTGTGTCGGCCTGTTTATAACTGATGAAGGTATCGTGACTGCATCGGCGGATGGAGGAGGGGGGCAAGAAGAGTTGTGGTCTGTCTTTGAGGCTATGTTTGAGAGAAGAGAATTGGAGCAGAAAGAAAGAGATGGGAGGCTTTTGCAGTAAGAATTGCGGTGCTCTCTTGTTAAGGAGGCTTGGATACAATGTAGGGGGAGAAAATGGAGGGAAAAGGCTCTTGAGATGGCCAAGTTGGATCATCATCTTACTAGAATTTGCCATTCAAACACCCGCAAAATCAAAGTCAAGAAAGAGCTGTACCGAGTTCATTCACAATGCATGCTAGCCTGACTTATTTATAATAGATATTTAAATTGTGAGCGCCCGCTCACGCAAGCACGCAGGCGTCATTTCGTTCCTTTTTGTCCGTTTTCCCACCTGTCCGGTTTCTCTGACCCCTTGCTTTTTTGTGTGTAGGGAAATAGACTAAGTATAAGCAAGTTGAGATGGTGACTTTTTTTTTCTTTTTCCTTTTTCCTTTTCCAAGAAAATTCTACGAGAAGAAAATTTAAGGATATCCCAACGTTCAGAAGCATCATAAATCTATCCCCCTCTGGACAATTTACTCAACAGCTACTTTTTCGGAGCCCCACCCTTCACTTTTTGCCAGGTCCTGTGTTGCATTTGTCCCAAGGTGACACCCCCACCACTCCCACTACAAATTGCAAGACAAACGTCTATAGTGATGATTATGACTCGGATCTTGGCCTATTAGCGGGTGGTTTACATAACCACGGAGAGAGTGACTTGAAATCATTATCAAGATAAATGTATTATTTAATATTTAAATACTTTAGCATTTCTCCTCACATATAGGCTGGACTATTTGACTAACTTATAGTATGGAAATATGTAATTGAGACAGAAAAAGTTTTGTAAAGATTTGAATTCAATACCTCTTGCACTAATGGGATTCTCTAGGATCATTACTAATGGGATTCTCTAGGTTGAACTTTTAGAAGTTTCACAAAATCTCACTTGCTAGTGGCAGGAGACCACACGCACACACACATAATGAGCATATGTAGCCCTTGTCAAGTGATGGTTGATTATGAATGGCACATGAAATTTGACTAACAGAATGAACATACATGTGAAAGGGGCAAACAAAATTTGGGTTTGCTTCCATGATAAAAAGAATTGGGAACAGAGAATTGTGTGATTTTTTTATATATAATAATGAAGAATACATGAGCTTATTTATACATTTTACAAAATAATGATCTAACGTAACATAAGATTACAATAGCAATTATAATTAATTAGAATCAATCAAGAATGTGCATAATTAATGTAAGTTAATGTATAATATTGAGAGATATGGAAATCAAGGGAGATATACAGAATTTCTAAATATGGTCCAAAGTGAATCCTATCATGACAGTGCTCATTTAGCTCAGAATATGCACAGTACTTTGTTAGGGATTATGTTGTCATTTAAATATTGTGCGCGCGTTAAACTGTAGATCTGCTCTTTATATAGTTTACTTGATTTTCTCTAAAGTAAAATTATAGTAGTTCTTAGGTGAAGTCTTGTGATGGTTAAAGATAGTGGCTAATAAATTGTCCGGCACATCTGACTTCTTTGTAATTTCTACCAAATATTACGCAAGGAAAGCTTTTAATCTCCGACCTGAATGGTCATCATCTGCAAATATCGTGCGATGTGCATTTGTTTTTTTTTTTTTTTTAACCAGAAATTAATTAGGCCATCGACATAAGCAAGCATGTGGTTAGGGGTTGTCCACGGCGGATTCCCTATTTTCCTTGATTTCCAAATGTCACTGACCGTCCTCTCTCTCCTCTCTCTTCCCTGCGAACCACACCAGATGTACAAGATCCAATCCTAGCAAATTAGCACGTGTACCTCACAACTTTACACGTAAGGGATCCAATCCTCGCTGCTCTATGTGGCGGGTGGGAACATAACGTTGCACTTGTCGCTTCCTTTTAAGAAGCTTTCAAGTACTAAAGCACATTCGACCGAAAAAAAGAATTACTAAAAACTTGAAACTGCGCTGATCACGTATTTATTCACAACATTTTTTGTAATAATAACAACGCCAAACCATACATGACACATATATTTTAAACATTTTCTTGTGAAATAAAAAATCACAAATTTGCACATATATAACACATTTACCATTCTGTCAAGGTTTCATTAGACAATCTTTTAACAAAAACGTCATTTTATTTCATTCAAGTTACATGGGCTTTATCATGTCAACACTAGTTGCTTTCTAAAGTTCAAGTAGGTAAATTTTTGATGATACTCATCGATAGAACCTTCATGGAGAAGGGTAAATAAGCCATACAAGTATACGTTTTGTATTTTTCATATCACAAAAAAAATAAAAAATTAAAGATAAATGTTTCACAATAAACCATTGGAGTTTGCCCTAATATTCATCCTTCTCACTTGGAAAGTGAAAGATGGGGAGTTTGAATCCCTACCTTTTTAGAGAGAGTAGGAATGATTTAGCTTCAAGTATGAGTTTTACTTTCATGCCTTACAATGAGGTAAGGCAAAAGTCTGATAATGAGAATTAGAATAGAAGTATAGTAGGACCGACAAAAGAAAGTGTCACAATTATAAAGTTTAAGGGTTTTTGACTATTTTTACACCTTTTTTTTTTTTTTTTATATAAATGACTTTAAAAATTTTTAAAAATATAATATTTTTTATGAAATTAGTTATTGCCCCCAATCTATCATATAATAATGAAAGTCCACTTTTCAACAGGAAAACCGCCATATTAGTTAAAAAATTATTTTTTGCAAATAAAAGTATGTGATTAATTTTTCCAACAAGTAAATTTAGATGAAATTTTCCTAAAGTCTCGTATTAAATACAAAATATTTAATTATATTGTGATATTTTATACATGTAGGAAGATAGGCCATGCACAACAATTGTGAGAAATAGGAAAATGCTTTTTGGTAAAACATTTTCAAAAAATACAATTAGTTTTCCTTTGTTTGATATTATATGATTGAAAATATTTTTTGATGTTTGGATATTATTAGAAAATGATTTCAATTTCACGACTTTTTTTTTTTTTTTGTTAAGGTAAGTATAATATAGATTTTACCAAACGAATATACAAAGAGAGGAAGCCCGGCACCAACAAAATAAACACTCAAAAGACAAAGGAGTCAAGAGAGTGTAGGGGTGTCAATTTCACAACTTTATTTCAAGCAAAAAGTTAGAATTTTTAATTTTATTTTTAATTTTAAAAAATCCAATTTTTAATTATTTTAAATTTTGTTCTCTCTTTATCTTTCTTTTTCTTTTTCCTTCCCTTTTCATCTTCTCCCTTCCTTCACAACTACGGCCGACAACGGCCATAGGCAAGCTTTGCCTCTTTGAGATCAAGCAATTGCAAGCTCGTCGAACTCGGTGGAGCCCAAGCTCATTGGGATTGGCGGAGCCATGAGCTCGCCAACCTCGACAGAGTCAGAACTCACCTAGATCTGGCAACCCCAAGCTCACCAACTTGCTTGGATCCAGCAAGCCGCAACGGCCTCAACGAAGCTCAAGCTAGAAAACTCAAGCTCACCTAGATTAGTCGAGCTGCAAGTCACCGACCTTGGCTGAGCTTAAGCTCACTTGGATCTTGCAAGCTGCTAGCTCATTGGCCTTGATGGAGCTCGGGTTGGCAAGCTTGGGCTAGCCTAGATCGGCTAAACGCCAAGCTCCCCACCTACGTCTTGGCCTCTCGTTGGGTTGTCGACGGTTCCGACAGTTGCTTCTGATAGTAGAGGAAGAAAGGGAAGAAGGAGAAATGAAAAGAAAGAAAAGAGAAAGAAGAAAGAAGAAAATAAATAATAATAAATAATTTATTAAATAAATAAAATTCTATTTTTTCAGAAAAATTATTTTATAAGAATAAATTTTTTATTAATCAAGTACCCTACGACTAAGGAAACATTTTGGAAAACGTATTTCCGGTTCTTTTAATAGGGAAGTCGTTTTTTAGAATTTTAGTTTTGGTAGGAAAATATTTTTCGTTAACTAGGAAAACATTTTCCATTTGCTCATTTTCCAAAGCGAACCAAACGCTGATAAATGAGGAAAATGTTTTCCAAAAAATATTTTCCACAAACAAATGCACTTGTTTCTTTTTTCCAAGAAAATTTTAAGCGATGAATATCTTAGACCATCAATATAGTCACGAATATCATAAATATATATAATAATACCGAAAGTAACAAAATTTACTCCATACGAATAAGAAGATATTTATGCTAACAAATTTAAGTAACTATAACTATATCAGGCAGGAGAAGTTGTACAGTAGAAATAAAAATATGCAAACATTTCCACAAAATAATAAATCAGAAAAGTTGACTTTGTCGCTTGTAACTAGACTGACATTTGTGCGAAACAATGTATTTTGTTATAGAAAATATCTAGATAATTACTGACATAAATCAATACCACTACCACATTAAGAGCGAATTCTCTTCCGCAAAACTTTTTAAGAGAAATCTCATGGCAAATAAAAGAATTACTGAAAAATAGTTTGATAAAGGCTACAAGAGCACATCTTCTGTTATTTCTCCTATTGCATGAAGTTTAAGTGGGCAAGATTTCGAGAGAGTATAACTCATTGCTCTTGTGTCTTTTTTGGGCTTTTTTTTTAATTTTTATTCAGCATAAATTTTTTAAAATATATTTTCATTTCATCATAATTACACTATTGCTTGAATTATAAATATCTTTTCATTTTAATTTATTTCCTAAAAAATAAAAATATGGATATATTTTTATTAATATCTTACTTTCTTGTTCTCTATAAATATTAAGATAGTTTGATTTAAGCATATTTTTTTTATTATGATCTTCATAATAATAAAATAGAACCTCATTTAGAGTTTTTTCGAGTTAATATTCCTACTTTTCTAATTTCCTTATTTATAAAATTAACTAATTCTAATTATGAAAAGGAGAAAACAAAAACTTGAAAATTTTGTGTATCTAAAAAAATTAGGAACATGATTTAAATTAATAAAAGTACAAGAAATCTATAGATAAATTAATATCACCATTAAAATATTCTTATTAAAAAAATTCTTTTAAAATTAGGGTCAATAACACGCAAAACCTCAAATTGGTACACTTGGAACAATTCATCAAAAACTATTTTTTTACCATGAAAAACCTCAAAGCCGGTACATTTATGATAAGTTTACCCTCTGTTAGTTTTTTTTTTAAAATTTTACTGTTAAATTACTGAGTTAAATTACACATGATATTTGACGTGTGTACTAGTTTTGAGTTTTTTGTAGTATTAATCTAGTTTAACGAAAACTAATTGAAAGTAACTTTGTAATAAATGTACTAATTTGGGGTTTTGATGAATAAAAAATTAGTTAGAGATAAATTTATCATGAGTGTACCAATTTGGGATTTTTGTGGTAAAAAATTAGTTTTGATTAGATTTATTATAGGCATACCAATTTGTGGTTTTGCGTGGTATTAATCCTTAAGATAAAGGAAAATGAATTTGATATAACTCTAAATGAGTCTATATTTTTACTGTTATAGAGATCACAAGTTAGAATATACTAAAAATGGAACTATAGTAATATTAGACCAAAAAGGAAAAAAAATAATAACAAGACAGCATTTTTATTTTATTTTATTTTGGAAATGGATTGAAATGAAAAAAAAATCTAAAATTTGAGTACTGGTATAGAAAACTTGTGAATATTATTGAAGGATGGTTTCACTTTGTTATAAAAAAGTTGAGGTCATAGATTGTAGAGGCAAGCAAGTTTTTAGGGTAAAACTATGAGTCAGAGAATCAGATTGGCAAGAATTAGTTTGGTTCCAAGTTATGTAAGATAGATTTCACGTTCCAAAAATTAAAGAATCGGTTATGACAGATAGGTTCCAAGTGGAACTCGAAAATTGGAACAAATCTTTATGTTTTTCTTGTTCCACATCTTCATCGCATTTGATTATGAGTGTGTAATTTGGAACCATTAATATGAACTTCCATTTTCAACCCATGACTGAGACTTTTATCTTGTTGTATATTATTCGCGTATTTAAATATGAGTTGTGGTCAATGGATTGTAGAAATGAATTATGACTATTAATAGTGATAATTTACTGCAATCATTCAATTAATAATACATATCAAAACTTAGATAAACCTTGAAATTGCTGACAAAGTAAACTCCATGTTACAAACTATGTATGGCAAGTTTTAGGTTGTAAAAATTTGGGAATTGATTTCAATGGGACAAGTCCTAGATGAAACCTAAGGCTGCGCATGACAACATTTCTTGGTTGGGGAAGAGTTTTATTTTTTTATATATATTTTTTAGAAATAGTTATATTTTATTTCTGTTACGGGAATAATTTTTGAGTAAAATAAGATGTTTAGTAACTATACAAAATTTATACTCCAGAAATAGAAAAAAAAATAGAAATGCGTTTGGTACGAAGCATTTTTTTTTTTTGTATTTATTCGTTTTTTTATTCTTGCTCATGGATTGCCGACCGCCGACCGCCAGCCACCGTTGGGTGGCTCTAGGCAGCGGTAGTGGCTTGCGGTTGGAGGTGGCCACGACAAGAGAGAGGAACAAAAGAAAAATAAAAAAGAAAATTGACTTATTTCTAGAAATTGTTCTCGAGAACAATAAGCAACTTTTTTTTTTCTTGTTTCTATTCCAAATCTATTCATGGGCTGACTTTCTTTATGAGGAACAAAAAACAACTTGTCGTTATCAAACGGATTTATGTTCTTTTTTTGTTACGGAGAATAAAATAATAGAAATCTAGAGAAATATAAACATTCCCATTCGCTACCTAAATCTCTTGAAACTACTTCTCTTGCTAGATTGAAGAAATTAAAAATTTAAGAACTACATTAAGTATTTACAATTAATTCAAGAATTACATTAGATGATGTAAATGTTCAATGATAATATTAAATGTTGAATTGAAACTAAATTATTATTTGTGTTATTTTTCCCACCGAAGAAGTCACATTTGGGCCACAAGGGATGCGCCTCGCTCAAATGATCACTGACTTGTGGATTAATTTGAACCGGCAATGAAAGTAGCAAAGTCAGTTCGGATCTCGAGTCCTTTCGGTCGCTTCAATCATTTGTCTATCCTACAGATTGCATGGTCTACCTGCTATCAAGATATACAATCATTAGTCCTATTGTTAGAATCTTTGATCGTCGTGGAAAATACGTTTTTATTAATTTAGATGACGTCAACCCGCATTTTCTATAAGCCGCCTTATAACTTTTCCTTACCTTTATTTCTTTTTGGTCTAACCCTATCTCTACTTTAAGTAATGCTGCATGATGTGTCATCGCAATGCCACAAACAAAATCAATTGGCCGCAAATAAAATTAAATGGCCCCAAAGGATCGGTGCTGGGACCATCCCTTTTGCAGTTGTTGAGGTATCGTCCACATCTGCTGTTGTCGATGCTGGGACCATCCTTTTTGCAGTTGTTGAGGTACCAAAGGATCGGTGCTGGGACCATCCCTTTTGTAGTTGTTGAGGTATCGTCCACATTTGTTGTTGTCGATGCTGGGACCATCCTTTTTGCAGTTGTTGAGATAGGGCGCGTTTGGCGACGTTTCATTGCTCAAAATCGTTTCTGAGGAATGTAAATAGAAAAAAAGTGTTTTATTCCGTGAACAATTTTTGACCAGAAAGATGCGTTTGGTAAAAACTTCGCTTTCAGAAATAAAAATGAATAGAAATACGTTTGGTAAATTTATATTCTTTTTTTGTTTCTTTTAATTTTTTAATATTTTTATTTTTATCTTCTTTATTTTCTTTCTTTTTATATTTTCTTCTTTTGGCCGGTCGCTACCGGCCTCAGTGACTAGGCGACGGGGTCGGCAACCTCGCCCGAATCCGGTGAGGCCGAGCCTCGCCAGGGCGCGACGATCAACCTTGCCGGGGTCGGCGATACTCCGACGAGGTCGCTGGCCCTTGACAGGTCGGTCGCCGTCTATGGCCGAGGCCGACAACCGGCCAAAAGAAAAAAAGAAGAAAAGAAGAAGAAAAGAAAAGAGAGAGAGAGAGAAGAAAAGTGTTTCTTCAAAATCGTTTCTAGAATAAGAAACAATTTTTTTTTTCTCATTTCTGCTTTTTGTGTTCTAAACAAAAAATCCGATTTTGAACAAAAATGCAAATAAACGCGTTAGCATTTTTTTTTTGTTTTAAAAAAAAAATTTCTGTTCTTAAACAGAAAAAAAGAAATGAAAACATGCAGCCCCGTACTGTCCACGTCCCTTAACAACAAATTCTAAATACTTTTTATGCTCACGTGATTTTTCTCTATCTATTAATTATTGTGGATTAAATTTTCTAGAAAAGATTGTCCCAAAAGTCCTAACTTTACCAATTTAGTCATTAACTTTTAATTTTATCAATTAAGTCCTAAACTTATCACATTTTATTAATTAAGTATAATTGACCAATTTTGGCTGAAATTACTAGCGTAGACACCGGCTATCCAACGCAACATGACTGATATTGACATGGACATATTTTAAGTACTTTTACGATTTTTTATTAATTTTTTCTTTTAGTTTTCCTTTATTTGCTTTTCTTCTTATTTTCCTTTTGTTCTTTTTTGTTCTTTTTTATTTACTATGACAAGTGAGGGTTGTGGCCCTTGGCCGACTGACTTGCCCAAATTTGAGCCTCGCTCGCAACTGTGGGATTGTGGCTCTTGATCAAGCTGTTAAGGAGGAAATTATTGGTGGAGATGCAAGGAAGGAGTGGAATAGGGTATCAATAGCTTCATCGAAGAGGCTAGCTTGAACATAGGTCTTGACAAGGAAATCGATCGATCAAAGGAGGAGAGGGGGCCGATCCAGCAAAGCAAGAGAATTAAGCAAACAAGGAATAGCATAGCGTTGTGTGACATGGAAGGAGGGGATGAGGCTGGAGAAGATGAAATTGAGGCGGGAGTGGGAGGGGGATGGGGAGAGGATGGAGATGAGGGAGGCAAAAGTAGGAGGGTCGACAGTAAAAGCCACAGGAATCCAGGTGAAGAAAGAGGGAGAAGGCAAGGCCGATATGGTGCTTAAGCTGGTTCACAGCGATGACGGCGGAAGCAGGAGAGTCGAATTGGGGAACATCAAAGTTGAGGAGACCAGCGAAGGCATAGAGGAACTTGGGTTTGGGGAAAGAGGAGGAGGAAGAGAGGTGCTTCTTGGTGCACCTTACAATTGCAGGGGTGGCAACCCACACCACCAACTATTGAGGAAAAGTACCAAAAAAAGTTCTAAATCTTTTGTATTTATGCCAATTAAGTCATAAACTTTTCAATTGGATCAATTAAGTCTTAAACATTTAAACATTTTCATTTTGGTACCAATTCAATCCATCCGGCCATTTTAGACCGAAAATTGTTGATTTGAACGTTGATGCTAATATGGACAATTTAAAATAATTTTCTAATAATTTTTCTAATTTTTTACTTTTTATTTTTTATTTTTTTTGCCCTTTTCTTTTTCTTTGGATTGTGGTTGGTGAGAGCAAGACCATGTACCCCTGGCGAGAACCGCCCTTGGCGTCTGGCAATGGTCATCCCCTCGCTAGACACCCTCGCTAGTCCTCATTTGTGGTTGGTTGCTAGCCATGGACAGAGCCAGCCACAATCCAAAGAAAAAGAAAAGGGAAAAAAAGGAAAAAAAATATAAAAGTAAAAGATTGAATATTTTATTAAAAATTATTTGAAAATGTCTACGTCAACGTCGATTGTGCTATGTAGGATAGTCGACATCTACTTAGCAATTTCTGATCTAAATTGGTCGGATGGATTATGGCATGCTCGTTATCTCTTAACCTAGCTATGTTAGGCTCTTTAACCATTGTTGTAACTCACCATATGTATGGTAGAATCGTAAGCATAGAATACGACCCTAATCGAAGTGCAGTAAGTTTATGATTGCTTCAACAATCCACGATGGTGACGAGTTGCTTCACAAACCATATCTGGTGAGGCCAGGGGAGGGTCGTGACCATTGCCCGCCAATGGCAAGGGCATTGCGGTCCTCACCTGCTATCGGCAAGGGCCCGACAACCCTCGCTTGGTGGCTGGCAATGGCCTGGCCATCCTTACCGACCAAAGTAAAAAGAAGAAAAAAAAAAAAAAAAAAAGAAAAAATATTATTAAAAATTATTTACGTTAGTGTTAGTTATGCCACTCAAGACAACTAATGTTCACGTCAAGCAATTTCTAACCAAAATAAACCAGATGATCTTAATTGAAAAAATGTGAAAAAATTTAGAATTCAATTGGCATAATTAAAAATGTTTTATAATTGAATTAGCAAAAACTCGATAGATTTATGACTTTTTGCATAATTTTCCCGATCTTCTAACATGATGTCAAAACCTGTGCTGTCCCTTTCACGTATGTGCATCTGCTCGAGATATGTCACATCTTGCTTGACAACGAGTTTCAATACTCTTTATATTTATGTGATTCTCTTCTATCTATTAACTTAAAGTTTTGGGTTGGATTTTCTAGTAGCGCCGACAGTATCGGAAAGGAAGCAACCAACTTCTTCCGTGCCTCTCATTGAATCTGGTCCCATATCGATAAAGTATGACAGACAATCTAAGATAAGATGCAGTTTCATTAAGCCCGAAAAATCTACGTCATAAACCTTATTTTAAACCGTAAGATCGCTATGTTACTAGCAGAGTAATTGCCTCCACTAAGGGAAATGGAGGGATTCGTTCCTGGCCATGCAATTAAACTAAACTTCCCAAGAAAGTTAGTGAAGGATTGACCAAATAACGAGGAATTCCGTCTGGGTAGAAACTAACGAGAAAACAAAATCCACCGGAGATTTTGGGCACAACTTTCTTATGGATTTGCTGGGGATTATTATTGTTGAATATGCGTTATAGCAATTAAACCACTTTAATTATTACTGTAATTTCTGTTCGGTGGACAGTAATTTTCATAAAAGAAAAATAAATATTTGCTCATATTCTCGTTTATTTAATACTTAAAACGAAGAAATCCCGGGACATTGAATCAACACATTCATGTATGGCATAATCCCACTGTAGTTTCGTCTAATCATAAACTTTTGAATGTAAATGGAACCGCATAAAGTACGAGGAGGTTGCTTGATATAAGATAAAATGGGCTATAGCAATTGATGAAAGAATATCATGTAGTCAATACTCAGTGTAAATCAAATCCACCTATAGCCAATCATTATGAGACCCACGAAATTAATGATTTCGATGATGTCGATTTATGTTACATATAAATGAGATAATTAAGAATTTATTTATTTCACGGAAAATAAATGATTTGGAATTTTTTTTAAATGATCATTTATATCACTTATGAAAATGAATGAATAAAAAAAAAATATTCATTGATCATGGGAATGTTAATACATAAATTGTTGTTGATAAAAAAAAAAAAAAAATTCTTCATTGACTAATTATTTCTCAATCATTTTTTGGAGTCATTAATTTTCCGTGAAACAAATGGAATCTAAGTAATGATGCATGATGTATTATCACGACGTTATAAAAAGAAGTTAAATAGTTATCTTGTACAAAGAAAAGAAAAAAAGACTAATTGGATACTATCTTCGACCTGTTTATATTTCCTCAATTAAGATGCTTGGTCCCTTAGACTTGGAGTGCTAACCTTCTAAAGTTCGGGATAAATGCGTCATGATAGGTATGATTTGGATTTTTTTTTTTTTGACTTTTTCCCATAAACCGATCCATCATCTTTTAGCCTCCCACTTTCCTTCTTGTACGTGCCTTCTTCATTCAGTCAAAGCAAATAAAGTCTTGAAAGTGCCTTCGATTTTACTTTCGTTGGCCGGTACCATGATTATCTTCTGTATCAGCTCGTTCCCTCAACCTCTTCGCTTCTTTATGCTAGTCCACATCACAAAAATATATGCTGAATCCTCTTCGTTTCTTAATGCTAGTCCACATCCCAAAACTATATCCTAAAGTTCAGTGAACTTGTACACAATTTCCGACAAATAAATTCTAGGTTTCAGGTGAAATTTGGAATATGTTTTTTGTGTTTTTTTATTCTATATTTTGTCGTAATTCTGTGATATTTCATGGCATCCAATGATGAGTGTATGGTTTGAAACCATTAGTATCAATGATAAGTGTATGGTTTGAAACCATTAGTATAAGTTTCCACTTCTGATGATATTCATAACCAATATTTTTATTTTGTTAATATTTTATATTTTTCGTATATCTAAATATGAGTTGTGGTAATTGGATTGTAAAAAAAAAAAAAATACTTTACTATAATTATTCAAATAAGAATACAGATGGAATATTTCTAGACTCTGAAACCAATCATGAAACCTGTATCATGGTAAGTTTCAAGTTTTAAAGTATGCATAATAGATTTCAAATGGAACCTGGACCATAGATTAAATAAATTGAAACTTTATGATTGAATATTTAGAATCAATTCAGGATTATATTAAATGAAGTATTAATTTAATGAGAAAATTATATATGGGACAGAGGTTTAGTGGTTACTTGTCCTTTTTGCTATCTAATGAGTCAGGTTTGGGCCACAAAAGGATGCGTGTCGCTCAAATGATGACTGACTTTTGAACTGGCAGTGAAAGTAGCACGGTCAATTCGGATCTCGAGTCTTTTCGGTCGCTGCAAACATTTGTCTCTTCTACCAATCGCATGGTCTACCTGCGCTCTAGATATGCAATCATTAGTCCTATTGTTCGAATCTTTGATCGTTCTGGGAAATATGTTTTATAGATTCAGATGCATTGAACCGCATTTTCTAAAGGCCATTTTATGACTTTTCTTTTACCTTTAATTCTTTTTGGTCTAACCCTATCTTTACTTTAAGTAATAATGCATGATTTGTCATCGCAACACCACAAATAAAATCAAATGGCCGGACCTGAGCAAGTCCTTAAACTGCTCCACCTTGAATGGATATCCCTGGGTGTCTTCTCCCCACAAGCCATTTAAAGGCAAGTGAGGGGAAGAAACACAGGATAAAATCTCTATTGGGCTCTCCCAGTTGAACCCTGTTAAGAGGATGGGAACCCACTCTGGAGTCCCGCGACGCCCTTATCCTAGTAGACTAGGCTGGGTACAGGACAATGAAAGAGGCCTCCCTCTGGCAAAGAGGGAGGGATGGCCGGCCGTCAAATGCCACAAAAGGTCGGTGTTGCGGTGATCCCTTTTGCAGCTGTTGAGGTATCGTCCACATCTGTTAACAACAGATTTTAAATGTTCTTTGTATGCATGCGATCTCCTTTTCCTCATTAATTTAATCTTGTGGGTTGGATTTTATAAGATAAATTACCCAAAAAGTCCTAACTTATTGTATTTTTTTTTTTGTCAACTCAGTCCTTTAACCCTTTTAATATTTTTGGGCAATTCCCTCTAAAAAATTAATATTTTAAAATTATTTTATAGGTAAAATTAAAAACTTAAGGATGAAATCGCCAAAAAAAAAAAAAAAAAAAAAAGCAAGGCTTGCAGATCCTTGCATGGTCGCCTTGCCCAAATCTGGTCTCACTTGCTGCTGCGCGTAGAGGTGTCGGAACGAACCGAATCGAACTGAACCAAAAAATTCGATTTTTTCGGTTCGGTTCAATTTTTGGTTTAATTCTCATTAAAAACCAAATTTTTTTTTTTTTATTGGTTTGGTTTTTATCGGTTAATCGAACCAAACCAAACCACAAACCAATAAAATCAAAATTCTCTCCCGACTCCCATCTCCTCTCTCTCTCTCTCTCTCTCTCTCTCTCTCTCTCTCTCGTGGGGCTTTGGGCCAGCTCTAATTCTTAGCTTTCATTGCTCGAACAGGCATGCTTCCTTCTTCGACCCTCTCTCTTCTTCCCCCACCAACTCTCTCTCTCTCTCTCTCTCTCTCTCTCTCTCTCTCTCTCTCTCTCACCACCAGTTGCTCAAATCATTACTTTGCTTTCGATCTGCTCGGGTTCTTGCTCTTTGAGTCACGGACCCCTGTTGTTGTTGTTGTTGTTACTTCAGTTGATTTGATCTGAGCACTTGCGCTACGATTCCATCGAAGATGGCCACGGTGAAAGTGGCGCGATCGCAAGGGATGCCGGTGAAGGAGAATGGTGCGAAGCTAGAGGAAGGGCTCACCATCTTCATGTCTAATAAGTTCGACTGATGCTGGGGGATTTTTGTGAATTTTCAAAGAAAAAAAAACCAAAAGCTAAAAACTAAAAACCAAAAACCAAAAACCGAACCGAACCGAACCGAAATTTCGGTTCGGTTCGGAAGTTTTTTCTAATGGTTCGGTTGGGTTCGGTTTTTAAAAAAAACCGAACCGAACTGAACCATTAACACCCTTAGCTACGCGATTGTGGCTCTTGATCAAGCGGTTGAGGAGGAAATTACAGGTGGAGATGCTAGGAAGGTGGGTGCCCCTCTTGAAGTAGAACGGGGTATCGATAGCATCATCGACGAGCCCAGCCCAACCGCAAGTCTTGATGAGGAAACCGATAGACCAAAGGAAAAGAGGGGGCCGAATGAAATACACATTCGTAATATAATGAATATAATGAATATTTAAGGGAGAGTGTTATGAAATATGTGAATAAATGAAATGCATGAATAAATATTCATTATATTCATTTTATCTAATATACTTATTATGGTACATTTGTATTCTACATTCTAAGTACATTTCCCTATACAATGAATGTGCATCTTCCTATACAATATATGTATTATTCAGTACATTGATATTAGTGATAAGTGCATATTTGTTTTCTTATAAATATGAGTTTAGTTTTTGTCATAATAATATGGTGATATAATGAAAATAACATTTTCTCTTTTGACTTTTTCTACAATCTTTAGTGTCTGGCCTTCTCTACTATCATTGGTGTTTACTTGCTTTCTCTACTTAATCTCTTTATTTTATGTATTATATATTTGCAATGCAATATTTTACAACAATAATTGAATTGACAAAAACGCAATACGTATAGGACTTTTTGCAAAATTTTCCCAATTTCTAACATGATGTCGAAGCCAATGCATCCACCCGAGGTATGTCCTATGGGTTCCAAATGCTCTTTATATTTATGTGGTCTTCTTTTACATATTAGTTTTAGTTTTCAAGTTGGATTTTCTAATAGCAAAGATGATATTGGGAAGAAAGAGACAAATTTCTTCCGTGCCGCTCTTATTGAATCTTGAATCTGGCCTCATATCGATAAAGTATACTAGACAACCTAAGATATTTAAGATGCAGTTTCATTAAACAAACAAAATCCACATCATAATTACCTTATCTTATGCCATAAGATCGCTATGTTGCTAGTGGAGTAATCGCCTCCACTAAGGGAAATGGATAGATATGTTCCTGGCCATGCAATTAAGCTAAACTTCCCAAGAAAATTAGTGAAGAAAGTTAGTGAAGGATAGACCAAATAACTAGGAATTTCGTATGGTGAGATACTAGCGAGAATAGAAAATCCACCGGAAATTTCCGGCGCAACTTTCTTATGGATTTGCTAGGGATTTCTAATTTCGAATATGTTTTGTAGTAATTAAACCTCTTTAATTATTACTGTAATTTCTGCTCGGTAGATGGTAATCTTCATACAAGAAAAATGAATATTTGCTCATATTCTCGTTTTATTTAGTACTTCAAATGAAGACATCCCAGGACATTAAATCAACACATTCATGTATGGTCAAATCCCGCTGTCGTTTCGTCAAATCGTATACTTTCGAGTGTAAATATACCCGTATAAAGTACGAGAAGGCTGTTTGATATATACAAGTAAACTGTAGCGATCGACGAAAGAATATTACGCAGTCAGCACTCGGTGTAAATCAAATCCACCTACTGCTGATCATTATGTGAACAACGTAACTAATGATTTCAATGATGCCAATTTACGTTACATGTAAGTGAGACAATAACTTTTCTTTACTTTAAGGCTTCATGTTTCTTGCGAAAAGGAATGGTCTGAAAAATATTTTCCTAAAAATGGTCATTTATGTCATTTACAAAAATGAATTAATGAAAAAAAAAAATTGTTCACGAAAATGTTAAGACATGAATTGTCATCGATAAAATTGGCTAATTATTTCAAGTGATACAAGCGATATTTTTAGAAAATATTTCTCAAATCATTCTTCTTTTGTGAAACAAATGGAACCTAAGTAATGATACATGAGTTATTATCACAACGTCATTAAAAGAAATTAAATGGTCATCCTGTACAAAGAAAACGATAAAAAAAAAAAAAAAAAAAAAAGACTGATTGGATACTATCGTCGACATGTACATATTTCCTCGAATAAATAACCTCAAAAGCTCGGTGCCTTTAGACTTGGGATGCTGACCGTCTAAAGTTCGGATTACATGCATTATAATGAGTATAAATTGAAGTTGTTTTGTGGCTTTTTCCCATAAACCAATCCAGCACCTTTTAGCATCTCCCTTTCCTTCTTTAACGAAACTTCTTCATTCAGTCAAAGAAAATAAAGTCTTGAAAGTGCCCTCCATTTTACTTTCCTTGGCCTTTACAGTCATTATCTTCTGTATCAGCTCGTTCCTTCCACTTTTTCGTTTCTTAATGCTAGTCCTCATCCCAAAAGTATATCCTAAAGTTCAATGAATTTGTATACTATTTCTTCACTTGGCGTAAGGTTGAAGAAAACACCGCGATCGATTGGCCTTTTTGACCTATCTATGTTGGTATAGTGGGCGATCCAACTTCTCTAATTTTTACGACTTTGTGATTCTGCCGAGGTGGCGCAGTCCAACTTCGCTTCCTTTTTCATAAGAAAAATTATTATATCGACCAAAACCCAACGTGCGGGTGTCGTTGTAATTCTTATTTTATTCGCATCGATATGGGTGCAAAACCCTAAAGTTTCGCCGTGCAAAACCCTAAAGTTTCGCCCACGACAAGGGCTGATTCGAGGTACCCTCATTTCCCTTCGACTATGTTTTTTGATAGATCCGACGTAAGCTTAGGCACGTATTTGCCACATGAATTGTTAGGCTTATTAATTTCGTCTCGATCAATCTACAAAAGAATCCTTGAAATCCATGGAACTTTGTCCAAATCGAAGATATGAACCTAATCGATTCATAAGACTTGCGATACGTTTTATGAGTTTATGAGTTTCAAGACAACCAACTCTCCATGTCCATGCCGTTACCAAAAAAAAAAAAAAAAAAAAACTCTCCATGTCCATGCCCTAGGGTTCTTTCGGTAATTTCCTGTCAAGAGTACAACTTAACGTTGCTTATTTATCATGCTTGCTGCAAATTATCTAGACATGCGATGTATAATGAATATTTCAAACATCTTTTATTATAAGACAAAATAGACGTAGGGTTTCTTTTAGCAACATCTCCAATATAAAACATTTATTACACTTGCAATCGTTGAAAAGAAAATACTTTTTGTTTCGCAAAATGAATACAATTGTCAAAATTAAAACTCGAATATCTAAATTACACAACTTAAACCATTGATTGATTTTGGTCAAGCTATGGCAATCCACATTAACTCAAAAATCAAAATCATGATCATCCACAAATAAGAATTTATTTGAAAAAGTATTGAATTTGTTTAATTAAAATTTTTACCACACTGCTTTTTTTTTTTTTTCCTTTTTGTACAACTTAATTTTCTACCATGCTAGTTACTTTCATTTTTTTTTTCATTTGTTCAGTAATATTTTGAAATTTGATTAAAATACATGTGCGCGTTGCTAATTTGACTTCCAAAATATCTATAATTAATGAAAATGTTTCTGAAAGTGTCCTTCAAAATAATTGAGTTTTACAAAAGTTGACAAGCATCAAGGATATTTTCACTTATAACAAGTATCATATATAGAGATATAACTGTAGATTCTTTATGTACATTTATCACATTAATTGTCGTGCATAATATATTCAATTCTACTTGAATATATAATCATAATATTTTCTCATTCTTGCAATGTTGGTTTTACTACTTTGACAATTCAGATATTATTTAATAGACATATGGTTCATCACTATATTAACATCCTAGAAAATATTTAGTCAAAATTTTAGTAAAAATGTCTTATCATTCTCATAATGTCATTTTTCTTTGCTTATTATCAATAGATTTTCGTGCAAAATCTTGATTTTATATTGGCAAAAGATTTTCCTCTAAAACTTTACTTTTTCTTATCAAAATCTTAAAATGCTTATTTGAAAAATAAAAGATTTCTTTCATTAGAATTGAACTTGAAGGCATTTAATGTCACTTTTATTATAATATATTAGTTTTAGATGTGGGAGTTGACCCTCAAAACATTAGAAAAAACTAACCATGAACTTGTCAAACGTAATAAATATTCTGACATACGATAATTTTCTTTGAGTTTTTTTTTTTTATAATTTTTTTCTTGAGTTCGGCACCCCTTTGACTTTATGCATCCTCCACATTACATTGCTCTGCGAGTCTTCTTCCATAAAGAAAAAAATTACCACAAAAGTTTTAAACCTAATTCATTTGTGTCAATTTAGTTATAAATATTTTAATTATATTAATTATGTCTTAAACATTTCTATATTTTGCCAATTAAGTCAATAGTCAATTTTTATCAGAAATTGTTATTATAGAAGCCAGTTGTCCTACATGATACAGCTAGCGCACACACGCACACATACATACGTACATACATACATACATACATACGTACATACATACATACGTACATACGTACATATATATATATATATATATATATATATATATATATATATTTTTCTCTTGCTTTTCCCTGGACTCTTGCCGGCCTATGGCCCTTGGCCTAACTCGGCAAGAGCGGTGCCCTCACTAGATTTAGGCAAGGGCCGCCCGCCCTCGCCCTTGTTGGTGTGGGTGTCCCGACGCTCACCTATGATCGGCAAGGGTCAATCGGTGACCCTCGTCCGCCCTAAGCCTAAAGGAAAAAAAGTAAAGAAAATAAAGGAAAATTATAAAGAAATATTAAAATAATATTTAAAATGCCCATGTTAATGTCGGTCATGCCATATAGGACGGTCGAAGTCCACGTTAGCGATTTTTAACTAAAATTAATCAAATGGACTCATTTGGTAAAATGTGAAAATATTTATGACTTAATTGGTTTAGCACTAAATTGACCAAAATGAAAGATTTGTAATTGAATTGACACAAATTATTTCTGCCAATTACATTTGGGTGAGGCCGGGTGAAGGCCGTGACCCTCATTGGCATTTGGTGAGGGCTTTGCGGCCCTCACCCAGTGGCTGGTGAGTTTTAGCAACCCCGACCAACCATAGAGGAAAAAAAGGGAAGAAAAAAAAAAAAAAAAAGTATAGAAAAATTAATAAAAAATTATTTAAAAAAATATAATAAATTTATTAAAAATGTCCATGTAAGTGCCGGTGGTGTCACATAAGATGGATGGTGTTCACATCAATGATTTTCGGCCTAAATTAGTCGAATGGACTTAATTGACACAAATACAAAGGATTTAGAACTAAATTTGTCAAATTGAAAGGTTTGTGACTAAATTAATACAAACATAATAGGTCTATGATTTTTTGGGTACTTTTTCCCACAATCTTTAAGTAATATGTCACTGGCCTCGTAAACAACTCGTTGGCAAATATGTACTACTCAAGCAAGAGTTGGGTTGTAGAGCCCAAGAGCTTTTGGATCAATATAAGAGAGAGAATTCTGATAGCTAATAGTTATTTTTCAATGTTTCATATATTCTATGTTATTATCTTGTGAGAAGCCTCGTCCATTTGTAGAAAGTGAGAGAAGATCCTTAGCACCTATTCGGTAACTGTCATGTTTTCCATTTTTTTTGTTATTTTTGTTTCCCTGAACAGGAGAACAGAAATTTGTTGGTAATGTCAATTATTTTTTTATTCCCCAGAATAGAAAAGTGGTCATAGAATAAATTTATAACAAAAACAAGAAGTAAAAAAACATCTACTTCTTTGCTTGTGGGAACAAAAATGGAAAGATACTATTTTTGAATACAAATTATTCCCGGAAACATAAAGGTTACCAAACACGGTCTTCCTCTATAATTCATCATTACTCCACCCTTATACTATATAATGGTGAAGAATTATTACTTGTAACTCCCATATAATTTGAAGAGTTATTCTTTAGTAACCTTCACAACACTAATGGGTGTCTTTAATCAAATATTTATTGAGATCTCCCACTCATAAATTAGTGGACACGTCATAATCATACATTTTTCTCATCAATTCTATCATTGATTCCATCTATACAAGCTAATGGGCCATGCGACCGTTGAGTACGCATGCATTTTGGAGCACTACACTATATCTAACGAAGACTAGCATATGATATCAGATAAACATTGGTGTTTCATTATGCTCTAGACCCATTTGATCGCATTGGATTAAGTATATTTAATCCATCAAAATAAAAAGAGCTATGCTTAATCCCATTTGGACTTTTCTTTGTAAGCGAGGACGATGACAATTTACTCATGGTTTTGTCGCATTCCACAAGAAGCGACCCACCTTGTTGAAAATGAGTATAAAGCGTGAATGTGTTATCAAATGATCTTTCCCTCATCCTCATATCACTTAGTTTAGACTTGATAGCTTACCTAGCATTGTCCATATATATCTCACATGACCTTAGGTAACAAGCTAAAGTAACTAACATTAAGTCCTCACTTTATGATATAGTCAAAAAGTCGCAGAGGGCATAAGTTTTAGTCAAAATAGTTGACTCATAAGATTAACAAGGTGAGGAAGCAGGGATTTATTCAATTACCTCCATATTTGGTCAATAAGCATATGCAGTATAAAATACATGCTACGATGGATTGGCTCAGTTCACTCTCGAGCAAAGTGTACTTTTTGTCCACAGTAGTAGCAAGTCATCTTAATTCTATCCTTTTCACCACCATGCTTGCCTTTTTTGCGCTTGGTGAATTTATCCTTCTTTGGTGTAGGACCTCCTTGGTTAAAACTGTTGGAAATTAATCCAGCTAATACAAATTGTTTGCTGTAATCAAAACATAAAATTTGAGGTGAGGTACGAATATCCGAATCTCCTTAAGGCAATTAGTTCCTGTCAATGGTGCTCCACAGATTCACGAATTATACTTCACAAGATACAATACCTTGAACTTATTTGGATTAGCACTATGCAAACAAGACTCAATCAAACCGTTCAATTGAACCAGCACACTCATGAAGATCAGAAGAGTAGAAAAGTATATCAAAGCCTTTGTGGAATTGAGTCGGAAAAACCAAAACAAAAGCTGTAATGAAGCTCTATGCTCATATCTATTTATAAAGCTTTTCAGTTCATGTATAGAAGAGATACATGAATTAAATAGATGCATGTATCCACAAAATTCATGAATCAAGAGATTCATGAATCCAAAGATACATGAATTCAAGAGATTCGTGAACTCAATAAAAACATGAACTAAAAGATACATGAATCTATAAAATTCATAAATTCAATAGATACGTGAACAGAAAAATTTAGGAAATTCATGAATCCAAAAGAGATACGTGAATAGAAAAGACGTATCTTAATTTATTGGCATTCGTTGATCCATTAACCATAATTATAACAATCCCCCACATTAATGGATCAAGAAAACATTTTTGACTCAAAGGAATCTGAGCTTACTTGTTGAAATACATTGCATCAAGATAGGTAGCTTTTGCCTTGAACTTTCTTTAGTGAAAGCCTATTGGACTTACTTAACTAGTCAATGGACTAAGCCTTGAATCGCTAGTTGTTTGTGTAAGCCTAGACAATAAACTTCACACAGAGTATTTCCAATTCAAGATTGGTTCTCGGTTGTGTTCGTTCTTTCGGCCCTAAACCTCTCGAGATTCATGTGTGCTTTAGAAAATCTAGCCTTTAAAGATTTTCATATAGTCGGCCAGCTCGACACATATAGGTGCATTCCTATTAAAGATATCTTATAATATCTTACTTGGATGTTACATTCCAAGTTATAAGAATCATTAAATGCATAGCGTACCCTTAATAACGCTATAGGAAAGCACTATTGCATCATAGGAATGGGAGACAGTGCTTACACTAGAGTTTCCAAAATTTGTGTTGTCCTATTGAACCTAGATCATGGGATCTCCAATCGCATAGGTTAGGTTTCCACATTGGAATCTCTTTATTGGGTTGAGGCTCTTAAACCCATCCCCCTCGATGCGCAGTTTATCTGCTCTTTTGACAAACCTTTTGTTAGCAGATCCGCAATATTTTCTTTTGACTTTACAAAATCTAAAGAAATGATTTCATTTGAGAGCAACTGCCTTACGGTGTTATGTCTACGACAAATGTGTCTAGACTTACTGTTATAAATCACATTATGCGCCATTGCAATTGCCACTTGATTGTCACAGTGTATGCAAATTGCAGGCATAGGTTTTGGCCACATTGGAACATCTTCTAAAAAATGTCGAAGCCATTCTGCTTCTTCAGCAGCTTTATCCAAAGCAACAAACTTTGATTCCATCGTAGAGTGCGTTATTAGAGTTTGTTTAAAGGATTTCCATGACACCACAACACCTCCTAGCATGAACACATATCCACTAGTCGATTTCGATTTTTCAGAATCTGAAATCCAGTTGGCATCACAATAACCTTCTAAAACAGCTGGATATTTGCCATATTGTAGAACATAGTCTTTTGTCCTTTTCAGATATCCTAATACTCTCATCAAAGCATTCCAGTGTTCGTGACCTGAGTTACTGGTATATCTATTCAGTTTGCTTACTGAGTATGCAATATTAGGTCTAGTGCAATTCATGATATACATGATGTTGCCGATTACTTGAGAGTATTCCAACTGTTTTACACTATTTCCAGTGTTCTTTCTTAAAGTTAGGTGTGGAAAAAAAAGGATTGTTTGCATCTTTAATGCCGAATCCTTTAAATCTCTCAAATATCTTTTCGATGTAATGAGATTGTGTTAAACCTAAGCCATCAGAATTCCTTAGAATTGTGATGCCAAGTATAACATCCGATACACCTAAATCTTTCATCTCAAAGTTCTTGTTGAGAATGTTCTTGGTGACTTTGATGACCTCAGTGTTATCTCCAAGAATTAGTAAGTTATCGACATATAGACAAATAAGTACATATCCAACTGTTGTGGATTTAGTGTACACACATTTGTCACACTCATTGATTCTAGACCCATTTTGAATCATTACCCGGTCAAATTTCTCATGCCATTACTTAAGAGCTTGTTTAAGTCCATACAATAATTTGACAAGTCTACACACTTTGTGTTCTTGTCCTTTGACTTTGAACTCTTCAGATTGTTCCATATAAATCTTCTCATCGAGATCACCATTTAAGAATGTAGTTTTTACATCCATTTGATGTATCTACAAATTGTATAGTGAAGCTATAGTAATCAACATCCTTATTAATGTTATTCTTGTGACAGGTGAATAAGTATCAAAGTAGTCAAGACCCTCTTTTTGTCTAAACCCTTTGGCTATAAGCCGAGCTTTGTACTTATCAATGGAACCATTAGCTTTTAGTTTTTTCTTAAATATCCATTTACACCCAATTGGTTTATTTCTAGGTGGAAGATCAACCAATTCCCAAGTATGGTTACTTAGAATAGAATGGATTTCATTGTCAATAGCTTCTTTCCAGAAAGGAGCATATGGAGATGACACTGCCTATTTATATGTTTGGGGCTCACATTCTAACATGTATGTTAGAAAATTAGGTCCGAAAGATTTTTCAATTCGAGACCTTTTACTTCTTTGAAGTTCGGCTTATTTGGTCACATCCTCATCATTCTTAGATTCTGATTCTTTAAGCCTTTTTTTGAGAAAGTTCTCATTGATTTCTTTTTGCAGGATATATATCTTCAAAAAATTCAGCATCCCTTGATTCTAGGATTGTATTGACATGAATTTCCACATTTTCATATTTGTGAACCAAAAATCTATATGCGCTACTATTTTGAGCGTAACCGATGAATATGCAATCCACCGTTTTAGGTCCCAACCGAGTTTGTTTCGGAGGAGGAATTACCACCTTGGCCAAGCACCCCCACACTTTTAGAAAATTGTAGGATGGCAACTTTCCATTCCATAATTCGTATGGAGTTTTACCTGTCTTTTTGTGGGGTATTTTATTAATAATATAATTTGTAGTTAAAATTGCCCCCCCACAAGTTCTGAGGTAAACTTGAACTCAAAAGCATGGCGTTAGCCATCTCCTTTAGTGTCCTGTTCAATCGTTTAGCAATTTCATTTTGTTGTGGAGTATAAGGTGCAATCATTTGGAGAATTATTCCAAAACTAGCACAAAATTCTTTGAAATTGATTGAACTATATTCTTCTCATCTATCAGACTTAAGCACTTTGATTCGTTTATCAAGTTGGTTTTCAACTTTATTTTTATACTTGACATACATGCTCATAGTCTCATCTTTGCTAGTTAGTAAATAAACATAACAGAATCTAGTACAATCATCCACAAATATGATGAAATACTTATTTCCACTTCTACTTTCTACAAACTTTAAATCACATAGAACACTATGGATTAATTGTAGATGTTCACTTGTTCTTTCAATTGATTTGAAAGGTTTCTTGGCAAACTTGGCCTCAACACAAGTCTCATACTTGTAACGAGCATCCAACTCAAATCTTGGAATTAACCCCAAATTTGCTATTCTCTTCATTGTACCATAGTTTACATATCCTAATCTACCATGCCATAGATAAGGAGACACAACAGTGTAAACTGAAGACTTTTCTTTGTTAATAGTCTTTGGGATTCGAGTTTACATCAATGACAGCCACATTGGCTTTAAACAAGTCATTACACAAGTACCATTTCCCCACAAACATCCCTCATTTCAAAAGTATAAATTTGTCGGATTCAAATACAACTTTAAAACCCTTCTTGACAAGTATGGGGCCAAAAATTAGGTTTTTCTGAATCTCTGATACATGCAGCACATTCAGCAAGGTGACCTCCTTGCCAGATGTAAACTTCAGGATCACCTTTCCTCTTCTAGCAATCTTTGCTGATGCAAAGTTAGCCATATAAAGCTTCTCATCTTCTTTAGCCTTCTCATAAGATGAGAACATGTGTTTATCTGCATAGATGTGATTTGTGGCACCTATATCTAGCCACCAGCCAGTAGTGTTCGACACTAGAGATGCTTCGGACATTACCACAACAAATAGTCTTTCAATATTGTCATGTTTTATCAAATTTAGTTGCTGGGCTGCACCATCGTTCTTGCCTTTTTTTTTTTTTTTTTTTAGGCGCTTCTTGTAATCCTTAACACGATGGCCAGGCTTGTTGCATATAAAACACATCACTTAGAATTTATGGAACTGTTCCTTCTGCTTGCCTTTTCCTTGAAAAGACATATTCCTTTTTCTATCTTGCTTGGATTTGAAAGATTCTACAATGTTGGCCTTTCGCTCAGAAGGAGGGTTTGCACTCCTTCTATTGTCCTCCTTGATTTTGAGGCATAGAATGAGATCTTCAAGGCTTATCTCCTTCCATTTGTGCTTCAAATAATTTTTGAAGTCTAACTAGCTCGGAGGTAATTTCTCAATCATAGTCACCACTTGGAATGATTCACTAAGAATCATTCCTTCAACAAAGATGTTACTCGGAATTAATTGTAATTCTTGGACCTAATTTATAACAGATTTAGAATCCACCATCTTGTAGTCCAAGAATTTGGCAACCACAAATTTCTTGGTGCCAGCATCCTCAATCTTGTATTTCTTCTGTAAGGACTCTCATAACTGTTTAGCAGATTCAATATTATAATAAATATTATAAAGATAATTTACTAAACAGTTAAGGATATAATTTCGGCATAAGAAGTCCCCATGCTTCCAAGTCTCTAACGCACCGAGCATCGTGACATCTTGCTCATTTGGACTAATTATCGGGCACACCTCTGATAAATATTTCGACAAATTTGACATCCTAGTAAGATCAAATCTCCTAGACATGAATTGAAAACAAATTCTCCAAAGTTTTTTTATTTTTCCAAATGATTCATTGCATGGCAATTTCCTCATTTCATTTCTAATTGACAAAGGAATTAAATCAATGATTAACCTAAATTGTCATGGACGGACAAAACTGCAATAAAGTAAGTAAATTGCAAAGTGAGACTTTAGACAGCTTACTTTCACTGAAATGGATGACAATCACATAGGCATGCGCATGAAATATGGCTCGATTTCTATTTTATAAGGCTTATCAAAGTGAAGCCACAAGGATGATCAAACTAGCCACGGGCTTGTGGACTATGTCGGGTCCTCATGAATCCGGCTTGATCAAAGAGCCGACCCCGGTCGCGGGCATGCGGACCGAGGTGGGTACTCTTGACACCATGAAAGAAACTTCGGGATTGAGATGGGTGACTTGTACCGCGAGCATGCGGTCGGAGTGGTATCCATCTCAATACCATCCTAAATAATTCTATGCAGCCCAGGTCCGGCGGCAGGTTGTGTGTGCAAAGTGTAGTGATAAATGCAAAGCATGCACATCCGTTTAAATCAAACAACACTTACGTTCATGAAAATAAACCATACATTCCTACACCTTCCTGCAAAATAAAGGTTAGCAAACACTTCCCCTTATACCTCCCATTCTACAAAAACATTTTAACACCTTAAATGTTAGGAACGTACCTGGAATCCTCGCTGCCAAACAAAAACATTTTTCAAAAGAAAAGAAAAATTGGCCTAAGTCCACTGAGAGTTTTAACTCAAGTCCCCAGTGGAGTTGCCAAGCTATCGCAACCAAATTTTTCGGGTGTGAACCACATAGGGTTTGGTTAATGGATTGTTAAGTCTAAACTTAACTCGGGCTTTCCCAAGCCCATACCAATTCGCGACTTAGGTTCAAGTTCTTAACATGCAAATGATTTTCAATCAGGAGTCGCCACTAATCAATTTATGGTAGGTCAATTAGACACCTAAGTAAAATAACGGGAGAATTATTTTACTTCTATGAACTAGAGATTTTGGATACGGGGACTTGATTATGTTAGATTTCTCTAACGCCATTTCGGTACCTTTCTCTTTTATTTGAATTTTTTTTTTTTTGCAGGCATTTTAGATTGATTTTAAATCTAATTCCCTAACATGTGAGGTGTTCATGCAGGTGCGCAAATCACCAATTTAACACCCAAGAAAGCAATTAAATAATGCATGACTTACCTCAAAGCAACGAAATCATCTGCAGTGTTAGATTAAAATCCACATCAACAACCCTAGATATGGTTTATAATTAACAAGCAATTACTCAATTGTTGTTTTCTCTTTTCCAACAAAAATATAGTTCATATGCAATGCAATGTTTCTAATCTAATATGAAATGATATGGCATGACAGTATGTCCATAACTATATGAATGAGTAAAAAAAAACTAATGATTTCTTATTGAACATGCAATAATTAAATATGCAATCTAAATTAACCAGAATGACTTAATTCTAATGACATGTGATGCAATGTAATGACGCACAAAATTATTTTAACTAAAATGACATGCGACATGCAATTTAATATGCAAGCTATATGTCACGCGACATTTATTAAATGACCTAATCTAATGACGGGCAATTTCTAATTAAATGAACCTAACAACAATCAATAAATGACGTGCATTTCATGAACCTAATTCTATATGACATGGACATTTTTTATTTTCCTAACAAAACATGCAATTTATCTAGGAGAGATTATCTACCTATAATGGATAAACATGCAATTCTAATATGCAATGATGTGCAAAGAATGCCCTAATTCAACATGATATATGCATGATGATTTTTTTGTTTCTTTTTATAAAATTCGAAATTTAAAATTTCCAAATAATTAAACGTGCAATTCAAATTTAAAACTAACATCCTAAATGAATGAAATTTTTTTTTGGATTTTTTATTATTTAAAAATTTGAAATAATATTGCAATCCTAAATATGCAAGATAACCCTAAAACGGGAAATATTCTAAAGCAAATCTAATCCTAACTCAAATATTTTTTTTGGATTTTTCTTTTACGAAAATAAGATTGACTCAACCAAATTGACGACAGCAAATCAAACAAGATTAAGATCGATATCCAAAAATTAACAAACCTTATCTTGCGCATGAGATCGGGTTGGCCAATTTTAAGTTAAATCGAGAATCGAATCTCGGGCTTGAGATTGGATTGTCGATTTTTGTAAGGGATTGCAAGTCGGAATTCAGGCGCGAAAATCGGACTATCAATCCCTAGCTTGAGGGACTATTTCATGTTGGAATATCAATAATATATTAAGGAACAATTCCACTAAAACAGAATATTAAAGAAATAATAAAAAAAATTAAAAAATAAAAGAAAAGCTACCTAATTTGATTTTTTTTTTCTTTTTCTGTTTTTTCTTCTTTTCCACACACAGCTGTGAATCTCCAAGGGGAGAGAGTCGTCGGTCCGGCAAGAGGAACTATGGCAAGGGTGAACCGGTGGCGGCAAGCGGTGAAGAGGTGAATCGGCGGTAGGCGAGCGCACGGAGGTGAATCGGCGGTGGCTTCGCGGACAGGGGGCGTCGGATCGGGCGGGAGGTCGAGCAAAGGCGAGGCAAAGAGCGACGGGTTCGAGGCCTGCGGCATCGAGCGAACCACCGGGTGCGGCGGCAACCGGTCATGGATTGGCGTGGAGGTGCGGGCTACAGGGGACGTCGGGCCATCGGATGGGCGTATGGTGGCTCAGGCTCCAAATCTGGAGCGGTGTTGCAAGCAGGGGGTTCGGATTCGAGCGGCGTCGGGGAACTCCGGTGACCCGCAGGCAAAAACGGGTTGGAGGCCGTGGGTTGTCACTAGGGCTGAGCAGAAGCGGATCGTGGCGCGGGCTCCTGCGGGTCGCTCGGAAATGCGGAGGGAGCGGTGCTATCTGCGAGCAGGGGCGCTGGGTTGTGCGGCGGTGTGGTGCTGAAGCAAGGGTGCGAGCACACAGACTAGGGTTCCGATTGACAGGCGGGCTTTGTGCGGCGATGGGCTGCCGAAATCACGAGATCTGGAGGTTGCAGACGGTGCAAGAGCAATGGCGGTAGGGGGCGGTCTGAGATGCGATCGCTGGACACTGGTCGCGGCGGTGCTCACAGTTGCAGAGACGCAACGGATCGGGTAGCGAGGGAGTCCGAGCGGCTTGTGGTTTGATGGCGTCGGCGCAGCGCGGGCGCGGATGAAGAGAAGCCGGTGACCGGGACACCGAATGTGGGGAAGACGATGAACAGTAAATGTCCAATCACTTCCCCCTTTGCTGCTTCTGCTTTTTACTTTTCACTTTCCTTCATTTTTTCTTTTCTTTTCAGTCGACCCAAAAGAAAACCCTAGAAAAGCCCCCCCTTAACTTTTTCCATGCACTCCTTATATAAGGAAAACAAAATGCAATCTTTTGTAAATATTTCATCTCTTATGAAGATTGCTTATAACCCCTACAATCACGAAAATTTTTTCCTTATCTCCCGAATATCTTCTACTAATTTTTAAAGATAAGATTGCAACCCAATTTTCTTAAATTCCAAAAATCCTCATTTCAAATCTTAATTTTAGAAGACGGGCTCGACCCAATTTTTATTCTTCATGGGCTTAGTTTAGCCTGTTAATTTAAAACCCAAAACCACTAATTCGACCCATCTGCCACCGGTCCAGTAAATGCAAATAAAAAACTAAATGCACCTACAACTAAATGCTATGCAATTAATTAATATTTTTTTTAGGGGTTAAAATTAATCCCTAATTTCTTAATGCAATAAATGACTAAACGGGTAGCCAAAATTTAGGTGTCAACAGGTAAAATTGATCATTTGAGTGTCATTTTCAGCAAATCATCATACGTTTTTTTTTTTTTTTTTGGTCAATTTCCCATTTTGATGTGAATTTTTTTATTTTTGATTTTTTTTTATCAATTGTCCACGTTAGTGTCGTCAATGCTATGTAGGATGACCGGCCTCCACATAGTGATCGATTTTTTCAAATTTGTAACACTCAAGTGATCACACATTTTATTCTAAAAATACTTATACATATGCTCGTTGAATGAGAGATTACTTAGAAAATTATCAATTTAGTCTTAATTTAATGTTTTAGTTTGTCTTTCTAGTCAATTTTAATGTAGTCTTTCTAGTCAATTGTTGTCGCAAATTGCGAAACAGAAATCAACAAATTGTGCATGTCAGCATACCATTTAAGATGGCTAGTGATAACTAGATGCTATATTAGCAATTTTTGGTGGCAAATGGCGAAAAAGGCTACATTGAAATATAGCCTAAACGTTTAGGACTACATTGACAAAGTTGAAAAGTAGGGCTGATTAAGTGGAATAATTAGTTGTTGACAAGAAAATCATGACAACTATAACTGTATTATAAGACAATCCAATCAAGCATTGGCAAATACATGTTATTCTCAATTTTGAAGGCATTAGAATTTACTAAGAGAAGCAACAAAAGTTAAGAAATAATCTTAAATTTGGAACTTGCAAAGAGATATTGTGGTCAATTTAAGGTAATAGGAGGCATTAGAAGTCAAAAAATGGATGGAAAAAGCATTAATCCTTTTCACATTATTGCTTAACTAAATGTCAAACCTAACTTCTAGTAAAATAAGAAAAGAGTATGATGGGTTCTTTAAAGCCAAGGGCCATATGGTGGTTGGGAAAAAGGAGATGTGAAGGAGGTAATTTATAACTAATATTACTTATTTATTATACATGATAATTGTTTTGATGATATTTTAATCTCGACTTTGTTGAAAATTAAATTTTAACTATTTGGAATTTTATATGTAGTGGGCCTCATTCACAAGAAGTAGCTAGTTTTATCCATATGATACCCACTCCTGTTAATTAGGGGTGATCGGGTCTAGGGTGGGTGGGGTCTGGATCCTATATCCAACCCTGTTATAACTGGTTCCTTTTTTTTTTAGCTTTGTATCTGACCCTGTTTGTATTTGACCCTGTACCCAACTCTGTTTGTATTGGACCTTGTACCCAACTCTGTTTGTATTGGACCCTGTACCCAATCCACCATGTTTTTCCGATTCGGTTCTAGGGTCAACCCTATTTCCACTAGAACCTGTTTTGCAATCTCCCAATATCCTATACAATTTCAAATTTTATATTAATACGCAAGAAAATAACGTAATCTTCCTAATTTGTACTGAAACATTAAGCACTTGTATACTTTTTGACTAAACAAAAAATTAAGGATCCACAGAGCTAATTATAATAAACAAAATTATAAGGCAAAGAATTAGCAACAAACATGGGTATAATATTAGTTTTATTTCTACAACTACTACATGGAATTACTCATTTATGCAAGCATAACTCCTTCTACAAAAGAGAAATTAGGCGAGCCGATCCACATGGTACATAAGAATTTGGCAGCGACAAACACCGTCTATTTGTCGAACGGTGCGAGAGATAGCCGATGAGGGAGGGAAGCAAGTGAGGAAGAGGAACAACGAAGGAGGAGTGTCATGCATGTTTGAGAGAGCCAAGAGGAAAAACACCGTGTGATTGCGACAGTAAGAATAGAAATAAGCGGAAAAAAAAAAGGGTTTTGGACCTATACTTACAAAACTGGTTCCCAAACCGGTTTCAAACTGATCCAAGAATCGGTTCCTAGGTGGATAATAATGCGGACTCGGTTCCTGGACCAGTTTAAACTGGTTCTGAATTTTGGGAATCGGTTCTCGACCCTATTTTTCGGGTGGGCCGGTCCGATTGCACACCCCTACTATTAATGTCTTATAAAGAAGCAATTAATACAAGGCATTTGTTTACATGTGACTCTTATGGTAAAGTTCATAGGGATAGCTACATTGATTGGGCCCCATGCTTTTTATTTTCAAATAAAAATGCTCGGGATAAGGACATCAGGAGTGTCATAACTTTAGTATAGTGCTAACCTTTTTTTTTTTTTTTTTTTTTTTTTTTTGCTTACTTCAAAGTGAAATTGACCATTTGAGTGCCATTCCCGACAAATTGTCTCACAGGGATTTTTCTATTAATTTTTCATTTTGACGTGGATTTTCTTTTACTTTTGAATTTTTTATTCATTGTCCATGTTAGTATTGACCATGTCACATAGGACAATTGGCGTCTACGTTAGATTTTTCAAAGCCGATGATACTTAACTTATTGATACTTTAAATTTGTGGTATTCAAATAAGTGAAAAAAAATTACAATACTCAAGTGAGTGTCGTATGAAAATAATGGCATTTGTACTTATCTTTCGAAAAAGGTGTAAAGACCTGTTTCTTTGAATTTAAATAAAAGCAAATTGACCAAAATGGAAATTATTATTCAAATTTATACTGGGCAAAAATGAACCAGATCTGATAATTGGCCCAAACCTACCCTCAATATTAGGGAACAAGTGGACTTTTTCGCAGCCTACCAAACAAAAAAAAAATATGAGGGGAGGGGGCTTGTTTGGTATAACATTTTCAATGGGATTTGGACCTTTAGAGGCCTTTGAGACAAAGTTAAGGTGATTGGCAACAAAATTTTAAAGGCCTTTAAGTAAAGCTAGTATTTCCAAGTCTCTTAGTTTAATGCACGTTCTAACCAACTATGGCTTTGATTTTGATTATTTCAGGAATGGTAAAAAATATATTCTTTCAACTTTAGCCTCACTAAACTTTGAAATTAAAGTTTACCCTTAGCTATATGTGACGACAATGAGGTTAGATTTGACCACCAACGAGCTTGATCTAGCTAGTAGCCTTCACAAAGGTTCCCTAGGGTGCGCAACCTTGGATTGGGCTTACCGGGATGGCACAACCCCAGGCAACTGTTGCTAGTATCCTGTGACCATATGTGGTCTTCACCAAGGTCATGTGACCTCAAGTGAGGATCACCGATGCTAGATATGGCTTGACAGCATTTGGCCCCCACTTGAATCCTTTGCCTAAGCACTATTGATTTGTAAGCTTCACCTTTTTATTCTTCAAATAACTAGTCCTTTACAAGTTTAGTTTTTTTTTTTTTTTTTCAAATAGCACTTCAACCAAAGTTGCTTCCTAATGCACTTTTCAATTATAATTGGCCAAACGCTTCTTGAAAAAAACCCTTTAACCTAATATTCTTTACATTTCCATAAGCTCTCCCAAGCGCCCCTTAAGATCCACAATAAATTTTGCTTGGCTAAATCATGTGATGATTTTTCTAGTTAAGTGCTTAAATGGGCAAACGAGCTTAATTTTTTTTTCTTCATTTTTTGGTTTGGGTACACAAGCTTAGATAAGTATTGATGGATTTCACATTTCTCACTAGAAAAATTTTCGTGTCTCTAGCATTGCTCAATTGACGTGGTTTTTGATAGGGAGTACTAATGGTGTTTGCTTGTTGGATGCAGACGCTTGGATCTATTTCACCATCCTAGATTCTGGCAAAAATGCTGAGGAACTCAAGACAGCACTCTGGTAAGAACTTTCGGTGCCCCATCAATCCCCAAACATAGGGTTTTCTCTTGGTCAAATTTGGATATCGATATCGTATAATCAATATCATGACCCGATCTCGGCGCTCAATCGGTGAGTGACGGCATAAAGGTAGGGTTTAGAGGTGATTAACCATGAGAGTGTCCTCATGGTACGTAACTCCAAGGATACCATCACCTCATCCTCTGGGATTGGTGCCACAAGGTCTATCGGTCATGGTCATGAGCTCTCCCAAACTCGCACCTCGAGTGATAGTAGGATTTGTCATGACTCTACCTTGACTCCATTTTTTGGCAAAATAGCATAAAGGTAAAGTTTAGAGGTATTTGACTGTGAAAGTTCATTCAAGGTACTTCCCCCAAACAAGATGTCATCACTTCATCTTTTTGTTGGGGGTCACAACTGCTTGAGCTTAGTCAATCATAACCACTAGCTTTTCTAAAGCTCATACTTCGCATGATGGGTAAGTTTATTATAACGCTGTATTAAACCAACCTAAATAGTATCTAGGAGTCGCCACTAGTCTTGTTTTTTAGAGCCAACTAGAGCGCCCAATCAGGGGTTGGGAGTAGTCTCTTGATACCTAAGCAACCAAAGATCTAGAATTCGGGGACTTGGGTTATACTAATATTACTATTAGTGCCCTCTCAATATCTAACAGTCAATGTGTTATCTAATGTGATCATACATCTCTTTTTAGTTTTTTGTGTAAATTTATGAGGTAAAGATGATCATATATGGATGGTTCATTCGTGCTACTTTACTCTATTTTAATTGGAACAAGGACGAAACAAACAATTAATTGAAAGTCAGTGCATAAAAGTAAACAGCCAAAATAGTTTAGGGAAAGTGAGTAAAGCCTACTTAGATGATTCTTAGTACAAGAAAATAAACCCACAACCCATTGGGCATTTATACAATAAATAAGAAACCCGAGACATATGTCGGGGAATGAATATTACAAATGAGAGGCAAATTGACATTGACCATTCACTGTCTTTGAGTCTTCAGGAGTGCCATCTCCATGGACCATCCTAATTCTTGTCTATTGCTAGAACTAAATTGGAAATTCAAAGGAACATTTTATATACACAATGGAAGCAACCAAACAAAACATCCAGGGCATTAAAAAGAAAGATCACCAATCAATCATGAACAGCCTCGCGGTCAGCCTTTGGATTATACATGCAACGGCCTACCTATGACGTCTACCCCATTCATTTTAGCTACTAGCCACCATTTGTGTTCTCACATGGTGACTAAAGTTAAAAGTCCCTAATGTGAGTTGTAAATGTTCTACCAAAGTAATCCACGTGATCATGCACTGCACTTAAATTATACATCTAAAAGTCACATACAAAGTGCATAAGAAAGCTTACCCACATGCCATTTGAACTTATTTCTCAATCAATCAACCAATTGAGTGAGTTAACAATGGATCACTTATTTAGTCATCATGTGCCAAACACATCCACATATATTTCATGGCAAGCAAAACGATCAGCATATTCTCATGTGATGCCCGAAATAATTTTATGGACAATTGGCAAGAAAATGCGTTATTTAAAAAAGATTCGATAAAAGGGACATAATTTCGTCAATGCTATGAATCGCATTTAGCCATCAAAGCTAGCTTGGATGCATCAAAGCACACAACTGATTAAGCATCATGGATGTTCTAAATATTATCCGAACTTTGACAAATTTTATGTCAAATTAAGATTTTAAAGAAAGTATTGAATATAGACATGCTTTTATTGAATCAAGAATCATGTCTAGTAGTTAAGGTGAGCTTGGGTGCATCGAGGGTATGACTAATCAAGCATCACAAACGTCCTAAACATGAATCAAGAATTCAATAATGTCATGTCAATTTTTAATGCGTAGAATGCCAAAAGAATTTTCCTATGAGCATCACATGGACTATCAAAATTTGGAATGACTTTGAAAGTATGTTGGAAGTTAGAATTTCAAAACATTTACAAGTTTTGGATGAATTGTAAAAATTCTAAATCACCTCTTTATTTTGCGAAAATTTACAGTGACAAAGTATGACACGTTAAAAATAAAGCTCGAGAAGGCCTCAAGACCTAATTCAATACCCACGATTTTCTAAAAATTCAAGAATATTCAAGATTCGGGATTCTCAATAGCGGCAAGTCTCATTTCTTAACCAAATATTAGTTAGGTATTCTTAATATTTCAATTGCATATAGGTGTCAATTTAGTATGGACATGTAGAATTAGACTTTTTAAATTTCATATTTTCGCAAAATTGGCCAAAGCTTAAGGTGAATTACAGTAATAAAGTTGGATATATTTTATATAAAATATGTACATTTTTTTATATAAATAACATATCATTGTAAATGAACTTAAAAGTTCACAATATTGGTAAAAATCTCCCGCGACACTTTTCCCCTATATATTTGTATTTTCTTTTTTTCATTTAATTTTTGCTCTCTTTTCAAATCATTTTCTTTATTATTTATTTTTCTCCTTCCTTCATTCTCTAATAAAAATTTATTAAATAGTAAACTGCACTAATATACCTAAGATATATTGAATTTATATTATAAGATAGAATTAAATTCGAATATATAAATAAAATTAAGATTAAATTAAAACACAAATTTTTATTTTTATTATTTTAATATATTAGAACTTAAATATTATTTATATCGAAATTTAATTTTAATTTTGTTAATTTAATAAGTGTGTTCTTTGAAAAAAAAAAAAAAACTTTCTTATTATGGATATTAGAAATCATATCCATTTTTATCTTACCTCTATGGGATAATTTTATATGGCCTATATTCTTCTTATATATGACTTTATTATGTTTTGAGCAAGCATTAAATATAGGATAAATTTTATTCCATCTTAAATTTTATCAAAACATAGCCTTAGGATTGGGGTTTGGGGGGAGCGAATAGTAAACTATGGTTGCCCACTGATCATCCGATTGTAGGTGAAATCCAATCCCATAGGCATTCTCTGCTTTCTCCATGTGCCCATTGTACCGTTTGGAGTATAAAGTGCATGCATAGGAGACAAAAATCAAGAAAGAAAGGTCGAAGGACAAGCAGTCTCCCCCCTTCTTTTTTCTCCCTTTCCCACTCACGCACTCTCTCCACGGAGAGCACGAGGAAGGAGAGAGAGAAAAAAAAAACCTTGAGCGCTTAGACTCCGTTCGTTTCACAGAAAACCCTCACTTAATCTCTCTTATCTCACACCTCTACAAATCCTCACTTCTTCCTCAACTTTCTTCTTCTTCTTTTCTTTTTTATTCGAATTATTTTTAAATTGTATTTTTCTTTTTTAATTAGAATTATTTTTAATTTCCTTTCCTTTTTCTTTTCTTTTCTTTTTCTTTTCTTTGTTTCCCAACTTCTTCTTTCTTGGCTAGTCGTCGGCCATCACCAGGTGAACTTCAAGCTCGCACTCATTGATCTAGCAAGTCTCGAGCTTGACGCTCATGCTCGCCAATCTTACGAGTGCAAAATATTTTCCTTACCGAACACCAGAAAATATTTTCCTTATCGAACACCGGAAAATATTTTCCGAAATATTTTCAAGTTTTAGTCGAATACTAAAAAATATTGTCATTTTCCTGGAAAATGACTTCTGGGAAAATATTTTCTGGAAATGGCCTATTTTCCACGAAACGAATGGACCCTTAGTTCATTTTTTTTTTCCCTTCCACCTTGAAGCCTCTCCATCATCTCCGCCCACCATCTCCATCCACTACAAAATCCACACACTCGAGAGACCTCATCTTTGCACACACAGAGGATTCTCGGTTTTTTTTTTTTCTTTTTTGTTTGGGAGAGGACGTTCGGCAAAATGGTTCGCTCAGCTGAGGGAAGAGAGAAAACCAAGAGAGTGGCCGAGATAGAGGGAGTGAGAAATTTTTCCCACTCGCTGGAATCGCAGTCGCCTTTGTCAGAATTCCGTCATCACAGCGACCACCAGAACCAAGCGTCAGCCATGGATAAACCTTCGAGCGGGAGACCTCCGCCACGGTTAGCTCCTCATTCCCTTGCATTTGCTATGTAGATGTGTTCAGTGTATCGTACGAAATTTTTTTAATGTTGTTTTGGCCAGAAAACTTAGCCGCCGACATGGTGATCCGATGGCAGTCAAGTTCGGGAAGAAGACGACGATCTCTTGGGAAGAAAAAAAGATGCTGAGAAATAATATAAGTAGAGAAAATGAAATAAAAAAATCAGAAAAGAAACAAAAATTCGGATCAATAGCCGAGCTGAATTAGAGAGACGGGTTGGAGTTTCGGCTGAGATTGAGCGGGAATTTAGGAGTTGGGCTTGAGCTGCTGCAAAGGTTCAAGCCTATCAGGAATACCAACGGACTGGGCCAAGGACATCATGGGCTCAAAAATTCCTGGGACAGGTATACAAATTGGGTCAGATTAATCGGTCGTAAATTCGGATAGGGCCGTATTTAGATCAAACCTGGACCCTATCGGTCCGGGTGAGACCAGTAATCGAACTAGGTTCCCTGACTCAGTCCGATGTCCATTTTCATAGGACCACTGGCATCCATGTCAACAATTTTAAATTTTGTCCACATCAGTGCCCGGTCGTGCGCATAAGACCACTGGCATCCATGTCAACAATTCTGCCAACTTAGGCTAGATGGACTAAATTGATACCAATTCAAAAAAGTTTATAATTAAATTGATTCAATTAAAAGATTTATGACTGAAATGATACAAATACAATAAGTTTAAGATTTTTTTGGTACTTTTCCCTTTATTTACTTCTTTTTTTTTTTGCTCAATAGATAAATTTTCTTTTTTTTTTTTTTTGCCAACATATTTTTTTACTTCACTAGGTCCTCTATGTTTGACTCTTTCTACATGGGTATTCAAACAGTTCTTAAAATAATAATAATAATAATTCGTTCGCCCGGGGATGAAAAAATAAAAGTAGTTCTCTTTTATAGTGGTCTTGGCCCTGTTGGGGTAACCCTGGTCTTGTCACTAACAAACCGGTCCGGTTCTCATTCAGTTCCCTCTCTCTCTCTCTCTTTGAGCTCAGTGGTGCTTCCTCTTCCTCAGAACTCATGTAATAATCTTCCCAAGTCATCACAGCCCCTATCATCCTCTCCCTTTGCCTTTCGAATAACCACCAACCATCCTAGATTGCCCCCTCTCTCTCTCTCTCTCTCTCTCTGTTTGTCTGCGCAGAAGCAGAGCAGAAGCCCGGATGCTCCCTCCACTTGCCTCCCCTGCTCAAATTGAATCCTACATCTCCTGCTTAGGGCAAGGGTGGCCCTCTCTTGAATTGGTCAAGGAAGGCCCTCGCCTTGGCGGCCTCATTTGCATAGGACGAGGAAGGCCCTCACCTAGCCTTCATTTAGAAAAAGAGCCTGCTCAGCTTTTGTACGTATCGAGGGAATAGGATATGCGCAATGGTTCATCTACATTCGATTATTATCTACTATTGCAATTTCTTTTTCATAATTTTCTATCACTAGTATTCCTTCCTTCGATTTAAATAAAGTTGCAAAGAGGGAGGCGCATAAACCTCATCTTTGGAAATGTCTAATTTTACTTTTTTCTTTCTGTGAAAATAAAAACGAAAATGAAAAAGAATACTTTCTATTTTCCATTATCTGCCCTATATCATTTTCAACTTGACTGATTCGAGAGAGTTTACACTAAATCTTTTGAAACATGTGAGGCTACATCATTTGTTAACATAAGAAGATGAAAATCATTTGAATTTTGTTTGATAATGCCATTACTAATCTTTATTGCAATATGTTTAATCAACTCCTTAAATGTTTTTGTTTTGATGAAATTGAGTCTTTGAACTATATAATACTTCTTTCTTTCTTCATGTTAGTCCTTCCATGAAAAATATGACCATCATCTTATGATTACTTTTTGTTGCTTTCTGTTAAACTTTGATACATAAAATGAATAGGTACTACGGTTTTCAAATTGGCTACAAATAGGGATGCTAAATGATCTTTAATAATTCGATTTGGCTTTTTCAAGGTTCTAGTGCATTGATAAAAATCCTATATTTTCTTCCATGTTTGATTGTCATGAGCCGAGCAGCATGGAAAATGATGTCATGCGAGAGTTTCGGCGTTTTGACAACGCCAAGGAAATGTGGAGGCACAACGGAAGCTAGGTTTGGTCATACTTCGGTGACTAGACTCGAGACACTAACTATCGATTTTACTCTTATAAGAAGCCTCATGGTCGACCATGAAGCAACATCTTAGAAAGATGTCAAATATGATAACCGAGCCGAGAGACGCTGGCCATGTCCTCACGGATGAACAACAAAAAGCAAGGATTCGTTCCTTGCCTCGCAGTTGGGAGCATATGAAGGTGCACCGACTCATAATGAGAATATCAAAACATTTGAGGATGCAATGCGTCATCTTGAGCTGGAAGAGGACCGCCTGTTGGCGGCTAAGCCGGATGCTGATCTATATCATGCTAGTTCTAGCTCAAATGGAGCTTCGTGCTCCAAGCGTAAGCGCCCTAGCTGGTTTGATAAGGGGAAAGGCAAGGAAGAAGCTGGTCCTTCAGGGAAGAAACCCAAATTTGACCAACATGATAGAGGAAAGCGTCCTCACATGAAAAAGCTCGCAAGGGTGAAATGCTACAACTGTGACAAGAAGGGTCACTATGCTCGCGACTGTCGTGAGCCAAAGAAGGGGCGACGGACCATGTAGCGAAGGATAGAGGATCCTTCGTGGAATTCCGACGAGTACCTGCTGGAACTAAGTGGATCTATGTGGGAAACAACTCCAGAGCTGAAGTGAAAGGAATTGGCACACATTGATAAAAAAATCCATTGTTGGTTAACCGTGATAGCCAAGCAGCTATAGCGTCCTGAGGACATAATACTGAAGATGTCCGAAAGTAAAATACATATTTTAATGGGGCATTTCTAGAAAAGCAAGCTGACTGAAATTGAAAGTTTGAAGGAAAGAGGAAGATTCCAAAAGAGATGTTTGATTGTTAAAGAGAGGTAAAGAGATTCCTGTTCGGCCCACCTTGTGCGAGTGGGAGAGGAAACAACACACTTAGATTAGGGAGAAATGACTTGTTCATTTAACTGGTTCGTATGGGTTCTGGTCGGGCTTGCTTTGACCTCAACCTCCTAAGGTCTTGCCTAAGCTCAAACTTGTGGGATTGGGCAAGTGCTTAGGCCCACCCGAAGAAAAAAAACCTTGGACAGGCCACACCTGCCATTCAGCCACCTTTCTTTTTTTCTTTTTTCTTTTTTAAAACTTGCCAGCTAAAAAATACATAGAAATGGAAAACAAATGAAATAAAAATTGTAGGTACATTGTGTTATTTTATTTTATTACTTTACCTATGAGTTTTATAGTATTTTAACTACTATATTAGACATTTTGGCTTCTTTTTATCCTATTAATGTTTATAATTTCAATATCACAGTAATATTATTGATAAAACATATTTTATAATCTCTTTTAATTAAAATATGGGCTGGCCAACCCAGGCCTCAAGAGTCAAGGCCCTTGTCCAGGGCTGACCCACCAATTGACCAAATCTAGAAACTTTGTCTATGGCCCACCTAAGGGGCCTAAAAAATGCAGCCAAGCCTGCCCAGGCTAGCCGAACTGTATGCCCATTGGTTAGGTCTACTCACACATGAAAATAGAGACTAAATAATCGATAGTTAAAAATATGTTGTTGTTGCGAAATTGAAAATCACTTATATATTTGTATTATTACTATTTCTCCAAACTTTTCTTCATCCTTTAATAGAACAACAACAACGGGAGTTAGACATAATTGCAATATAATCTATGCAACCTTTAAAAAGAAAAAAAAATTATTTCTTGAAAATTTTTATAAATGACTAGATTAGATATATCATGTGAGGAGAAAGCACTTTGATATGTGGCATTATTTTGTTTGAGATATTCTTATTAATGGTTATATCAAGGTCATGAATATTAATACAAAAAATAATCCAACTGCCAATTGCCAACTCCAAGCATTGATTTGGCTAGTGTTTGTTGCAATTGAGTTTTACTCTACTAGGGGGAAGAAGATTACATGTCTTGTTCAAACAAAGATGGAGATTTGTTGAGTATGTCTTGAATTCTCTATAGGCTTGGGTCAATATTAGGGCATGGGAGAAGTATAAATATTGCTTTTCTCTAGTTATTAGGTTAAGAAGCAAGACATAAAGAGTCCTTAGTTTTTGAGCATTTTTTGTAATCCTTGAATTTTCATAGTGGATTTTGCTTCTCCTCTCCCTGTGGTTTTTCCATTCTCCACATAAATATGCGTGTTCCTTTATTCTTCTTAGTTTTAATTTTTTCATAGTTTTTGCATTAGTCATAACCGAGACATTTTTTGGATGTCTAAAATCATCTGGTGAACACCAAAATTTGGAGGCTACTACTGGTCTGAAACGAGAAAAACAAACACTTAGAGGCAAGATCAAATGTTGGTTGTCTGACTAGGATGTAAAAGCTGGAAATTCGAACATTTCAAAGACCAGCCCTTCCTTGACCGGATGTTTGACTTAAGCAGTTTTTTGGTTGAGAGACTTCGGACATCCAAACCAGGTGGATGTATAAACGAGCATGGAAAAACAAATAAACACCAAATTTCATGTATTTTGCTTATTATTTCAAGCCTAACTCAGAAGGAGTTTTTAAAGATATTAATAATTTGTAACATCAGCTAAGTAGTGAGTTGAGATAAAAGATTAGGTGTAGCAACAAAGATACTTAGTAAGAAGGTCCAAAGGAAATAGGTTTTTATGGATGCTTCAACTATTAGAGAGTGATACATACATAAAGTGTTAAGGCAGTTTAGCATGCATAAAGCCAAACCAATGAGTACCCAACTAGTTACATAGTTTAAACTTTTTAGCTAGTCTTGCACTATGGTTAAAGGAAGATAAAGAATAATATGTTGCATGTTCCTTATGGTAGTGCTATTGGTAGTGTTATTAGTAATCTAGAAAGAAACATTAGGAAGTAGTGAAATTGGTTCTAAGGTTCCTAAAAGGGTCAACATGTGAGTTTAACACTTGGGAAGAGATGAACTTCAAATGGTATAATAGGTAATAGATTGTAATTTTGCCAGTGACATGGATGAGCGAAGGTTCTTGAGAGGTTATATGTTCAGTTTTGTGGGTTGTGTCATCAGTTTATGAGTGTAATTACAATTCATAGTTGCTTTGTTGACACTTGAAGCAATACATATGGTGTCAACCAAGGAGATCAAGGAAGTTATTTGGCTTAGAGGCTTGTGTTGTGGTCAAATATGCAACCTTGAGATGGATGGATAGGTTGATAATTGAAATTTGATAGAATTTGTAGATTTATAAAGTCAAGTTTGATATTTTTAGGAACTTTTATTTTATATGCAAGAATAAACTAATGATGTCAAGTGTGACATGCTTTTGTCAAACCAAAAATTGGAAATTAATAGAAGAGGTGAATGCAAATTTCATAGTGGTTCAATTTAGATTCCTTGACTAACAGCTACCAATAAGCTTGATTTTACTAATAACTCTTTTAGAGTTTACAACATATCTGTGTTGATTTTACACAAAGTTAGTAGATCACATTACAAAATTCCAAGCACTATTATGATTCTCATATATTTTTCAAGAAATATTAAAATAAATGAAGCACCTCAATAAATGAAGCTTTCTCAAGTTGTAGGTGTTCTTGCAATTCATGTCTTCTTCAACAAGTGTTGATCTTTTTAAAGTCTTTAAGATCCTAGCTAATGATTGGATAATTATTAGAGGATCAATATAGTCGTTGAAGATAAATGACACAATCAACAAAGATTTGCTTGCCCATACAATCAAATCTTCCCAATAATAGCGGGATTTCTATAAATAGGATCACCTATATTTGGAAGTGATCCTTTTCACCAATTTGATTGAAAACAAATTGGATTCCCTCTTGAAAACAAATCATGAAGTGTAATCATTTAACACATACATTCTCCTCAGGTGATATAAGGGACTGGTTCTATTATCAATGCGCATCTATTAAAGCTTTTTCATCAATGGTTGATATACATACTACATTCCACTTTCTCTTCTAGAGTATAGCTGATACTATATGAATTGTTCACCTTGTTACAGTACCTTCAAGTCCCTATAAACTTCGTATTCTTTGATATATTCACCTCCATCAAGGTCTATCCAGCTATCAATAGTCTTTCACATTATACTTGAGGATCCATTAGTGGTGATAAAACTCTACTTGTATAGTTCATCTTGAGATAAGGCAACATCTATATCAAATATTGATATAGACATAAAGTTCTGTCAATTTCAAAATATCATAGGATGTTTTCCCAACAACTAACTCAATAATCTAAGATTGTAGCAAAAGAAGATTGTTCATTATCGTGACAATCAAGTGCAATACATTTGACCAAAAATCAAATGTATTACAAGCGGACAAAGATATTAATAATAGGCACTATTATTTATCCATGATTTTGTTCAAAAAAATGTACATAGGAAATGATCTACCGGACATGTTAACAAAGCGTATCCCAGCAAAGACCTGTTAAAGTGGGTCTTAAACCCTTATATGAGTCATTTAAAACATAAATGGGTCATATAAATGTCACTTCAATTTTGAAGAGCCTAACTTAAATGGGCGTCAAATTTAAAGGCTTTAATAAATGAGTCTAAATGGGTTGAGTTTAGAACCCATTTTCAACCCACTTGGCTCACACACTCTCTCCCCCTATTCAGCCTTACAAAAATATTTTCAAAAGATAGAAATTATAATTGTTTTTTTTTTTCTTTTTTCATCCTTCTTCCATCTTCCTCAGCCGATGGTCGACAATGGCGATGACTAGCGACTAGCCAAGCAAGGGATAAGCTCACCAAGGTCTAGCTCTCGCAAGACTTGAGCTCGTTGATTTGGTGATGCCGAGACCTCGCCGACGTCTGGTGAGGCTTGAGTCTTGTTGATCTGGTGAGACTTAGGCTTGCTAGTGAGGTGGAGCCCTTGCTTGAGGTGGGCTCGGCTTAGCTCATCAAATTTGGCGAGGTGGAGCCTTGCCTAAGGCTAGCTTAGCTCAGCTCATTGAAATTGGCAAAGCTTTAGCCTTGTCGATCTATGACGAGGCTCCAACTCGCTTGTGGCCAGTTACCAGCCATCATTGTGGCTAGCGACCGATCGAAGAAGAAGGAAAAAGAAAAACAAAAAAAAAAAAAAAAAAAATAATTGTTTTTTAAAAATAAAAATTAATAAAAATTATATTTTTTTAAAAATATAAAAATAAAAATAAAACATATTGAAAAAAGTGCACGGAGAATAATCAAATCAGATCTTTTATATGAAGTTGTGGAAAATATTTTGTGATTGATTTTCAGAATTTGGGCAAATTTTAGAAAATAATATTATTTTCCTAAGAATGACTGTCTAGAAAACGTTTAAAAAATGGAGTCTTAATTTCAAAAAAAAAAATTATAAAAATTATCCACTAGATTTGTATTGCATGAAAGTGTTTTAACAATACCATGTTTTTGAAAAATCATAAGAAACAAACTTTCCTAGATTTAGCTAAATGGATAAGGTCGATGTGGGTTGGGTACGTGTCGATAAATTTGTGTTATGATAAATGGGTTATTAATGAGTTAAATAAGTCAATTTGAATCCGACCATTTATGATTCATTTTAAATTTAACCTTACCCACCCGTTTGACAGGTTTACCCATCAATCAAGTTCCAATATTGTTTGAACTTGATCAACATCTGTGGTAGATGAAAAGATCATGTGGTGGACAACCATTTGAATCCAAAGTTCTGGGGTTACTTTGGGTCGGAAACAAGAAGAATGGACTTTCGAAGGTAAAATTGGACATCCGGCCGAGGCTGGTCGGATGACCACTAGGATGTAAAAGCTGAAAATTCGAGCATTTTGGATGTCCGGTCCTTCCTTGATTGGACGTCCAACTTGAGCAAAATTTTGGCCGAGAGATTATGTACGTCCGGCTCACTTCAATCGGACGTATGAGTGTGCACAGGACCAAATAGAAAACAAAGGTTTCGACCTGTGTCACTTGTTACGTCAAGTCCAACTCAAGGAGAGCTTTTGGAGAATCGCAAAGAGAAACTTATTGTAAGAGGTTTTCTTGATTAACTCATGTGGGGCTTATTTGGGTATAATCCAGGTCGTGAAACGCTTGTAAGTAAATATGACAAACTGATTATAATCTCCTCTTTAGTGATTATAGTGGAACTATGTCATCGATCTCTATGTAGAATTGGCACACCATTAAAGTACGTAAATTCATTTTGTTAGGTTTATTTATTTATTTGCATTTATTTGTAGCTCAAATTGTTTTGGTTTTGTATGCTCTAACACTAATCAAGTCCCTAAACTTCAAATTTATCTAATCAAATCCTTTTACTTATGCTAAATGTTTAATCACGTCTTTTTGGTACAAAATTCGCCAAATCCAATTGACATAACCGTCTTAGAAAGCTGAAGATTAATGTTAATTAAATATTACTTACATGGACACCACTGTAGGGTTGGAGTTATTGAATGGATTAAGTTTTTTAAGTTTGCTTTCGTTCTCTCATCAATTCACTACTTGTGATGGGTGTTCACATAGACGATACTTGATCTAAGTTACGCTTCGCTATTTTTTAATAGTCGCTGAGTTGGATTTATCATTACATGTTGGAGGACTTGATTAGAAGAAAACATAGAGACTTGATCAGAAAAGTAGCGAAAAAACAAGGAAAAAAAATAAAATAAAATTGAGAGAGAGACGATGACCTTAATAAAGTAAATGGCAAATTTTTTTTACGAGAAATTAAATTGGGCTAATGGGCCAAGGTCCAATGACTAAGTCCATTGGATCCACGTGCATGGATTTCCCTATTCTTAGCAGTTTACTCCTACATGTGCCCTCGCATCCGTCGATCGTGCTCTTCAGGCTCCGCCGCCGCGAGACCAGAACTTGGAAATCTCCTTCACCAGAGCCTCCAAAAACGCGAACATATTATTGCTGTTCCCTGCAAAACACCTCCACAACTTCTCTGATAGATGTCCAGCCGGTCCACAATGAGGAACATGATCAATCATTATAAATAACCTGAGTTTTTTCATCTTTTTGAACGAGTCTGCATTCATGATCAAGTCTTCTACAGCAACCTTGTCTAATTTAATACCTTCAATGGCATTTGTTCCCTGGTTGAGAGAAATAAAGATAATTATGCATATTGGAAGCACTTGGAAATCATTATCAATATTAGAATAGGCCATTAAATGCTTACTGAATTTCGCTTAAACACTTGTAGAGCATCCTCATGATGCCATATTCTGCTTCGCTTGCTGGGATTTTTAGGGCACTCTTGAATGACAATTCGTCTACCCATTTCTTCAAACAAATCATGCATCCGTATTTTGTTATTTTCGTCAATGTATATGAGCAACTTTTGAGCTAGAATCTCAATCCCACTATTAGCATGGACACCGCATTGGTCTAGCGACTTGATGATCTCTTCTTTGTCATATCCATTAAGAAAACAGGCGATGTCGAGAAAAATTGTCCTCTCGTTGTCCTCTAGGCCATCGATAACAATCCTTAGTATGTCATGAACTTTTACCTGACGGATTTTTTTTAGTTGACCAAAAGCTCTTTGCCATTCTTTGATACTTTTGCCATTCAAGAAAGAACCCATTATGGTGAGTGCCAAAGGAAGCCCTTTGAAAAAACTGGTGAAGCAATTTGAGAGCATCTTATAATCATTTTTGGGATATCTTTCTTGGAATGCATTCCAACTGAAAAGCTGGAGAGCTTGGTCATCATTTAGTGTTCGTACCTTATAGATTTCATCACATAGATTGATTAAGGTATCTTTGTGGCGAGGTATCAAAATGACCCTACTTCCCGAGCCTAAGTTTAATGCCTTGATCAGGTGGCTTAGTGGCTCCCCCAACCCTTCAACATCATCAAACACCAACAAAACCCTCTTGTTGTGAAGCTTACTCCTCATCAAGTTTATTGCTACATGAATATCATCGCTAAACTCCAAATCGCTAGGAATGTCACCAGAAAAGGTCTCCAACATTTTGATGAGGCCAGCTTCGCTCGATATATCCATCATGTTCGAGAGAAAGTAACTCCGATCAAATTGATCTGCAATTCGGTGGTACAAAGCTCTCACTAGTGTAGTCCTACCTATTCCGCTAGTCCCGGAAATTCCCACGATTAGGACCTCCTCAACCTCTAATTGGAGTAAGGAGTACAGGGCTTGTACCTGAGAATCTAACCCAACTAGATGGAAAGCAAGTGGTTTCTTGTGCAAGCTGCTTAGTCTTCTTGAGATTTTCTCCACTACGGATTTGATGAATTCAGCTTCAAGTCTGCAAATTGTCGACGACAAAGGTGTAATTGGTTATCCATGCCACTAACAACTGAAGAAAAGATAATTAAGATTATATTCTAGGACTTTGGAGTATCGTCCATATATTTGAATTCAATATTCAATATCTAATCCAATATAATAGGAGGCGTGTGAGAGATTGGCTAATTTTTTAAGCCACAAATTAAAAGAAGCGGGATAGATACCAGTCGATGAAAACCATTCTGTATGCTCACCGAAAAAAAGGTTTAGCTATAGAAAGTTTCTTGGACAGACAATGATGTCATATAGAAAGTTGAGAGAGAGAGAGATTAGAGAGCAGCAATGACAAGATAGAAGAGCAACGAACTGGAGGCAGAATATTCTGTTAAACCCTAGCAAGGTACCACAGTCCAAACAAAACAAAGACCGACTACTGTTTTTTCTTTTCTTTTCGGTCTTTGACAGAAAGATCATTCCATAATGGAAAGTTTTCGTGGTGAAGGAAAGGCTGCATCATAGCTAGGGTTTACCCTGTGATGGCTGTGGAAGATGTCTGGACTTGCCGGATTTCCTTCTCTTTACTTTTAACGAAAAGAAAGGGAGTTCTGATAACCTCATATAGAAAAAGAAGCTCATCTGCCTTCAAATTCACCCACTTGTATGTTTTAAACAATAGAACTCAGAGTAAGTGAGGAAAATGATGCATGAAGGAGTTTCTTTATGCTTGAGGGAAGAAGTGAGAAGAATAAATTGGTTTGTTGTTTGGTTATCAAATCCAAAAATATGAAATGAGGGTTACAACTTGAAAATAATCTGAATACTTCTTTTCCTTCCAAACAATGACCTAACGTATTACTTAGCTGAACACTTCAAGTTTGCTATACGTGGAAATCAGCATTGGCTGAAACATATGCTTCAGGGGTAAAATCTGATAAACGCTAAGAAAAAATGGTTATTTATAGAAGAAAACAGATAATGTCAAACCCATTCGTGGGTAGTGCAGTTGGTTGAGAGTTCCTCCCTCATCGCTGAGATCGAGAATTCGAAACCCTGCGTTGCTAGCGATTTAAGTGGGAGGCCATGGTGGTGGGTTGCTATGCTAGTCTTCCCCGAGGTATAGGGCCCGGTCCTCAAGAGCCGTTTGGGCATGGGAGGCATGTGGCGGAGTCCTCGGTTACCAAAAAAAAAAAAAAACACGGTGTCAAGGACTGTAAGCATAACAATCGTAATAGCACAAAATGTCAGTGTTTTTTTCCTGCCAGCTATATATTTATATATATAATGAAAAGATGCTGCAGTGTTGATGTTGAATCTCTTTGGTGAGCCATACAATTGAGTTGGAGTCTTATTCTATGAAAGTTCGTTTCCTAGTAAAAGGATTCCAAGCATTTCCAAATATTCCTACTGCCCACAGCCCAAAAGACTGGCCTTAAAGAGCAAGTCTTGTCGTTTCACGGACAAAATAAGTAACTTCCTTTAAGAATCCTCTCTAGAAAACGTTGAAGGAAGAGAAAAAGTTAGTACCTGTTTTCGAGAGGCCAACCAGTGAGATTGCCCGCTTTGCAGAGAGCATCTCTCCACCTCTGGATGTTGTCCACATTCTTCTGCCCAAAACCCTTCTCGCTTTGGCCAATCCGCGCGAATGGTCCGGACTGCTCACGCATCTCTCTAGGGTCGACGTCCATGAAAATAAGGAACACCAGCTGGCCTTTCTTTTCCTTGCACCTGAGGATCTTATCCAGTTCATCCAGGCACCATGGTGAGGAGGCGTAGTTCTGAGAGATGACAACGATAGCGCTCCTCGATCGCTCAATTGCTTCATTGATTACTGGTGTGATCTCTAGTCCTCTTTCTAGACTACGGTCGATAAATGCCCTTATCTTGTTCCGCTCAAGAGCGTCATAGAGATGGCTCACAAAGTTGCGCGTGTCAGCTTGTTTATAACTGATGAACGTATCATGAACACACCGAGGAATGGAGAAGGGGCGAGAGAAGAGTTGTGGCCTGGCGGTTAGGCTATGTGGGAGAGAAGAGAAGCGGTGTGGAAAGAAAGAGGTCAAAGTGAAGGGAGAGACTTGCAATTGGAATTGTGATGCTCTCTTGTATAGGAGGCCTGGATACAATGAAGGAGGAGCAAAAGGAGGGAAAAGCTTGCTCTTAAGTTTGCCAAATTGGATCATCATTTGACTAGAATTTGCCATTGAAACACCCCCAAAATCAAAGCAAAGAAATTGCTGTACCGTGTTCATTCACAATGCAAGCTCCCTCGGCCTATTTATAATGAAAATCAGATTGTGAGCCCTCTCTCTCTCTCTTTCACACGCGCTCGTGGAGACAGCATTTTTGTCAATCATGGTACATTGCAATATCTGTCCATAGTTGTTTTGTCCATCAGATGTTTTTCTCCATTGCTATTTCGGCACATGACAACTTGTTACGGTGAGACATGACCGTCTGCTTCACCTTTTTTGGAAAGGTTGAATCGCTCGGGAACAGCTACTCATTAAAATCTGACACAAACCAGAGCAGAACCAAAGTAACAGTGGTGATCAGCCGATGCATCCTGACCACAACGAAAGGTTTTCAAATGAGCCATGAAACATGCGGCCCCGCTATTAAGGGATGCTGATAGAGAATAGTTTGAAATGAGAGAACAGACGTGGGTTTTACTGCAAATTGAACACCACGAAGATTTTAAAATAAGACATGCAGTCATCAGCATATTACACTGAAAAAAAGAAGACTAATACATTGAATGTGAAGTCAGTATACCTCATGAGAAATTAGATACGGGGTGATCCGAGGACATCTTTTTATCACAATTAGATAAAAAAGGATGGAAAATGCTAGGTAAACTTCTGGCCATAGTTATTGTTGGAAGAAATTCTTGAAAACCACCAACAACTATACAAATATTTGAGGCGCGCAAGCACTAGTGTGAACATAACTATTTGGGTGTGGCGGGAACAAGATAATGCATGAAACCAGCACAGACCCAGCAGGCTAATCCTTATAGAAAACTTGGTCGTACCGTCTAGCTAAGTAACAGCAAAAAAGATTAAATAGTAAACGGCTAGAATTCCGATGTGGGGGGATCCAACTTTGCACAAGGTTGGGCCCAATCTCATGTGCGCTAGCCCAACGTATTTTTCTTGTTGATACGAAGCTTATAAGATGAACCAATTAATAAACTGAACTAGAGAAGCATCTCAACCAATGTGGGACAAGGTAAAAAAAACAAAAAAAACAAAAGAAAAGAAAACCAAGCTTTCTGAGATACTTTTCTGTAACTATGATACCGCATCATCATTTTCTTCTACCCTCCTTTTCTTGGGGATAGTTTTGCCTTATAGTAATTTGCTAACTTAGAGAGATTAGTTGATGAAGGATATGTTGAGAAAACCTCTAGTTTTTTGAAGTTGACATAATTATTTGTCTACATCAAATGTTGGACAAATGCATGTATTGTCTTATCTCAGGTTGAACAAATACAAATGAAGTTCTATTAACACTAATAGAACCCGGAGTATGAAGTAAAAAGATTGATAATGGCTGAAAGCACCTTAATGGAGGTGAATAAGTTCATGAGATTGGGGAATTCATGAGGATTTGGAGGTATCTTGAAAGGTTGAATGGCTGATACAGTCATTTAATACGTAGGAAGAAAGTGGAAAGTAATATGAAAGTCAACCACTAGCGGGAAACCTTAATAGACTCGTGCGTTACTGACGGAGACGAATCCCTATATAATCTAAAAAGAACATGCATCTTGTCCAGATACCTCTTACGATTTAAAGAGCCAAATATTCTGTTGACTATTAATTTAAATCTCAAGGAATATTAATAGAAAGCCACATACTTGGAGCTCTAAGAATGATACACGGAGGAAAATCCAATCAATTGTTAATCAAATTGATGGAAATGATTATTTCCCAAAATAGAGTATAAGATTGTATGTGTTAGCAAATTTCCTAGTAAGTGTGTTGTTTATCTTCAATGACTAAATTCATTTTCTTGAAGATTATTCAACCATTAGCATGGATCTCAAAGACAATATCAAAGGATCAACATACAGTGAAGAACACATGAATTGGGAGAACAACTAAAAACTAAGAAAACTTTATTTTTGTTATATACTTAGGTTATGTTTGGTTGTCTTGATTTTTAGTCAAGTTATGACTGGATAAGATAGAATATGAAATTTTGAAATTTTGCCTTTCTTAATCCATTGTTTTGGTGAATCACAAAAATAAAGTCGGATATATTCATATCTTATCATATGCATCGGTCGATATAAACAATATATTAGTGTAAATGAACCTAACAATTACATAAACAGAGACAATAAGAATATCCCATAACACGCTTGCCTACTTTATTTTTATTTGCTTATTTTTTATAATAATTTCCTCTCTTTTTTAATTCTTTCTTTTTTATTTCTTTGTTCCCCTTCCATCATTCTCTAATACAATGTTATACCTAAAATATATAATAATATATGAACTAAATATATATTTATATATTGAACTTATCTTGTAAGATAGAAGGAAATTAAAATATACTAATAAAAACATGAACAAATAAAAACAATATTGTTGTTATTTTTTGTTATTTTAAATTTTTTATGTTAGAATTCAAATATTATTTTAATTTTTATTAATTTAATAAGTTTGTTATTCTAAAAATAAATTTTATATTATAAATATTAGAAATCCTACATACCTTTATCACTTCTTTTCCATGGAATAATTTTATTTGGGTTATATCTATCTTATATCCAACTTTATTCTATCTTGCAAAGACACTAAATACAAGATATGATTAATTTTTTTTAACCATCGAACATAACCTTATACTTTTGTTGAGCAAAAAATTCATTTATAGAGAGTGATTTGCTATTTGTAATCTCTTTTGAGAAGTGTGTTGGAGAAAACTTCCTTACTTATTTTGAAGTTGACAAAACGTTTCCATCAGTCTAGTCTGAAGACTGGCAGACTCTCTCGTCAAAGTCTGAAGATCGCCAAACTCAAGATTTAAAGTCTGCCCTCATTGACAGTTTCTAGACCAACGAAGAAGACTTATCCAGAATCGAATATTTCTTTAAGGTTTTGATTCGAGCGGCTAAAGAAGTTCTCACGGCTGGAGATAGCATCTCAAGATCTATTATTTGTTTTGAAATCAATATGAGTAAATTGGATATGTTGATTGGCGAAGTATACTTGGAATGTTCTACTTATGGAAACCTAGATCCTGATTGTATGGACGAGCATGATTGGTGGGCTATCATCACATTCTTTAAGTAACTCGAGATCTCCTTAATTGATTCTATCCAACAAGTAGATTGGAAGAAATCATTTGGAAGGTGCCAACGGATATGAAGGCATGGAGGAGTATATAAGGAAGACGCTCTAGTTATTCGAGTGTGTGTGCGATAGATAAATTCTAAAGTCTGAAGCTCCTTGTTCTTTGCTGATTTAATTGTTGAGCGTAAATTTGTACTCAAAAGAGAGTCTAGATATTTGTGATGCCTTGTGGAAGTGTAGTAGAGTCTCTACACTATGGAATTAAGGACATGATATTGTAATGACTCTTTTGATTCATAGTGAAATACAGCCGGTGGGCTGTCAGTGTGGAAGATTAGACGTAAGCTTGGATTAAGCCGAACCACTATAAACCTTGTGTTCTTATTCTCTTCCCTAAACTCTTTTATTTTGTCCGTAACTCTATTTAATTGTTAGAGTCTGATTTCCTCTACAAAGTCTATTGTCAACCAGACTCAAATTAAAAGTAAAGTTTTACACGATATTTTGCAAAATTTGTTTTCGCACCTATTCACCCACTTCTAGGTGCTCGTACTAGCATTTTCAATTGGTATCAGAGCATGTGTACTCATTTAAATTGAAGTGCTTTTACTTCAAAGTTAAAGATCCTTGGCTAGTATGTTGGCTCCAGGTTTGATTGAAGGGCAAAGCAACACTAGACCACCTTATTTTGATGGAAATGAATACAGCATATGGAAAAACAAGATGAAAGCATTCCTAAAATTGAAAGATCCTTTGGAATGGGATGTGGTAGACAAATGAATCATTCCTAAAGTTATAACAATCTCATAAAGGGGAAAAAAAATTGCAGAGGCCAGCGAGATGACTCAAGAAGAAATAACCAAGAGACAAGCTCTTGATGCAAAAGCTTTATATTGTGCATTATCTCCTATTGAATATAACAAAATATCTTCTTGTGAAACAACTAAAGAAGTTTGGGATAAGCTGCACATTATGTATGAATGAACTGATCGAGTGAAAGAAACTAGAATCGATATTTTGCTCGGTCAATATGAAGTCTTCAAGATGAAGCCAGGAGAATCTATCATTGACATGTTTAGTCGTTTTACAGAAATCGAGAATGGTCTTGAGTATCATTGTCAACCAATCTCAAGACCCATGAAAGTTAGCAAACTATTGCGTGGACTTTCCAAAAATTGGAATCACGTAAAGACCTCAATAAGAGAGACACAAAGAATCATGCCACTCTTTGTTGATGAATTCGTTGTCACTCTTCAGTCTTATGAAGTGGAGCAAATCAATGAAGATGAAGATCCCAAAAGTAAAAAATCTATTGCTTTAAAATCTAATGATAACTCTGATGTTACAGATTTTGAAGACGATATGAATGATGAAGAGCTTGCTCTCATGATAAGAAGGTTTAGAAAACTAAACAAAAAGGGAAGAAGATTTAATTGGAAGAAACAAAGTTCTCAAAAGTTTCAAAATAAATCAGCTGAGGACAATGAATCCAATAAAGATGTGATTTGTTTTGAATGCAAGAAAAATGGACACATCAGATCCAACTGTCCATTGTTGAAGAAAAAGAAAGGAAAAGCTGAGAAATACAGAAAGGCACTCAAAGCAAAAACTTGGATTGATACCGAATGTGAAGAGAGTGATGAGGATTATGCTAATATTTGCTTAATGACAAAATTAGAATCAAATTCAAACTCTGAGGTAGGTACAGACTTAGACTCAGACAGTGAAATCAAGGTAAGTAATTTAAAAATTTCTACTAAAGTCTCAAAATATATTAATGAACTATGTCTTAGTCTCAAAACCTCTCTCAAGAGGATTTTCGAGCTAAAAAGGGAAAATTATACACTGAAGCAACAGGAGATTGTTTGGAAAGAAAATTTTGAAAATTTAGATAAAAGTTTTATTACTTTGAAAGAAAATGCAAACTCTCTTTCAATAGAAAATACACTTTTGAAAAATGATAGTTCAAGTATTTCAAAAAGGTTTTCTATAGGATCTGAGAAATTGGAAAATATTTTTTTAGCACAAAGACCTTACTTTAACAAATTAGGCTTGGGAATGACTTTTGAAACTATTCCTCTAATTGATTTTCCAAAAGTAAAGAAAAGAATCAAATAGAGACCTACAAAAGACTTTTATATAAATCATTTTCAAAAATTCTTTGTAAAATTTGTTGGCCGTGGTGCTCCTAAATGTTCTAAGTGCAACAGCTCAGAACACTTTGAGAAAGAATGTCATATGGTTTGGAAACTTGTTAAGAAGAATTGGGCAAAGACCGTATATTGCACTAACTCCATTGGACCCAAGAAAGTGTGGGTATCAAAGAAAACTTGAGTTTCTTTTTTAAATGTAGGTTACTATCAAGAAAAATGTCAAATGGTACTTGGATAGTGAATGTCAAAACATATGACAGGAGATTCAAGTTGTTTCATAAAGCTTATGCAAGTAAATGGTGGAAAAGTCTCTTTTAGTGGAAACAACAAAGGAAAAATTGTTGGATGTGGAACAATAAAAATTGGAAGTCTCACAATCAACAACGTCTCCTTAATAGAATGACTTAATTACAACTTGCTGAGTATCGGTTAACTGTGTGACACAGGTTTCAAAATCAATTTTCAAGAAGGAATATGTTCGGAAACCAGTAAAGACTTCTCTAAGACTTTCACGGGGCGAAGACATAAGAACATCTATCTTTTGGATATCAAACTAGAAAAATCTCAATGTCTAATTTCAATTCAACAGGAAGCTAATCTATGGCATCAAAAACTTGGCCATATCAACATGAAGCAAATTGCCAAGATTTCTTCAAAGAAGCTTGTTCGTGGACTACCCAACCTGACATACCAAAAATCTGAATTATGCATACCATGCGTGTTGGGAAAATAGGTTAGAAGTTATTTCAAACCAATAAATTAAGTTTCCACTAATCATGTACTGCAACTCCTACATATTGATCTCTTTGAACCGACTAGAACTCAAAGCATTGGTAGAAAGAGATATTGCCTAGTAATAGTGGATGATTTCACGATTTACTTGGGTATACTTTCTAACTAGTAAGTCTGAAACCTTCTTTTATTTTTTTAAAGTTTGCTAAGAAAGTACAAAATGAGAAAGGGTATGTTATTTCAAGCATACGAACAGACCATGGAGGTGAGTTTGAAAATCAAGACTTCGTTAAATTCTGTGATGAATCTAGTTTTCAATATATGTTCTCCTCTCCATACACTTCCGAACATAATGGAGTTGTGGAAAGGAAGAATAGATCGTTGCAAGAAATAGCTAGAACACTTTTAATTGAAAGCAACATTTCTTCTCTTTTTTTGGCTGAAACAGTTTCTACAGCATATTATATCATTAACAAAGTTTTCTTAAGGCTGATTCTAGAGAAAATTCCCTATGAGTCGTTTAAAGGAAAGAAGCCAATTGTTTCCTATTTTCATGTGTTTGATTGCAAATATTTTATATTGAAAAATGCAAATGATCGAATTGGTAAGTTTGAAGAAAAATCAGACGAAGGAATCTTCCTTGGATATTCAATCACTAGTAAAGCCTATAGAGTATACAACAAGAAGACGCAATCTGTGGAAGAATTGATGAATGTCAAATTTCAAGATCTTTTACAAAATTAATCGATCCAAACTCAACTTGAAGAATCTGAACCTGCTCAAGACTCTACATAGTCTAATTCCCCATAAGCAGCTTAGACTACAGAAGGTCAACAACGAACGAACGTTAAAGAATCAAATGAAGAAAAAGATCAGCAATCTCTCAAACTAACCCGCAACTAGAAGCATAAGTCCAGTCATCCCAAAGAACTTATTATTGGTGACATTGATGAAGGGATTTGTACAAGATCCAAAAGGCGTGAAGAGTCTAGTGCTGTGGCTCTTATTTCTGAAATAGAACTCAAAAGCATAGAAGAAGCTTTAACTGATGAAAGCTGGATTGAAACTATGCAAGAAGAATTCATGCAGTTCAGTCTTAATGATGTTTGGGAATTAACTCCTAAACTAAAAGGTAAATATGTTATTGGAGCTAAATGGGTTTTTAGGAATAAGATTGATAGAAAAGGAAAAGTTATAAGGAACAAAGTAAGACTTGTGGCCAAAGGATATACGCAAAAAGAAGGGATAGACTATGATGAGACTTACACACCAATAGCAAGGTTAGAAGCAATTATATTATTATTTGTTTTTGCTTATTATAAGAATTTCAGGTTATTTCAAATGGACATCAAAAGTGCATTCCTGAATGGATTTATCCAAGAGGTAGTCTATGCGAAACAACCTCCCGGTTTTGAAGACCCAAGGAAACCAGACTTCTCTATTCAGACTGAAAAATGCGCTATATAATTTAAAACAAGCACCTCGAGCTTAGTACAACAGATTAAGTAAGTTTTTAATCCAAAATGGCTTTTTTAAAGGTAAAGTGGACAATACTCCGATTATTAAAAGAGAGAGTAAAAACTTTTTTCTTGTTCAAATTTATATTGATGATATTATTTTTGGATCATTTAACAAAAATCTGGGCAAGAAATTCTCTAAGTCTATGCAAGATGAATTCGAGATGAGCATGATGGGTGAACTATCCTTCTTTCTCGGACTACAAGTAAAACAATTGAAGGAATGAATTTTCATTCACTAAGAAAAATATGCTAAAGAGCTTGTTAAAAAATTCGGTTTTGAGAATTGCAAAAAGACTGATATACCAATGTCAAGTTCTTTGAAGCTGGACAAAGATGAAGGAGGAAAGAAAGTTGACCATAAGCTATACAAGACTATCATCGGTTCACTTCTTTATCTTATTACTTCTAGACCTGACATTTTCTTTAGTGTTTGCATTTGTGCTAGATTTCAATTAGATCCCAAAGAATCTCATCTAAGTGCTGCGAAACGCATTATCAAATATGTTACAACAACCTCTAAGTTAGGTATATGGTATCCTAAAGAATGAGACTTCACTCTTCTTGGATACTCAGACGCAGATCTAGCAGGATGCAGGGTTGATAGAAATAGCACCTTGGGCACTTGTCAATTGCTTGGTAACAGGACAATATCTTGGTTTTCAAGGAAGCAAAATACTATAGCTCTCTCAACAGCAGAAGTAGAGTATGTGGCTCTTGGAAGTTGCTGTTCTCAAATCTTATGGATAAAATAACAACTAAGAGACTTTGGAATCGAAGACTCATGCACTGAGATTAAATGTGACAACACCAGCGCGATTAATCTCACAAAAATCCAATTCTTCATTCAAGAGCAAATCATATAGAGATTCAACATCATTTTATTATAGACCATGTTCAAAATGGAGAAGTTTTGATTCAATTCATTGACTTAATGAATCAGCTAGTGGACATATTTACAAAGCCACTGGAGAAAAATCTATTTGAGTCTATTCGTGCTAGACTTAATATCTTAAAGTCTGAAGAAGCTCAGACTCAGGAATAACAGTCAAAAGATGCTCAGACTCAGAAGATCAAAAATCACAACTGTAAGTCATTTCAGTTCTAGCAATTTATCTTTCGAATAAAATCTCGAAAAGGTACAATTGTTTATTAATCTGCAATTGATTGATGTTATCTTCCCAAAATTTTGAAATTATGGAAATTATTCTTTTTCGAAAAGGAAGTTATCATTTTGAGATAGCAATTATCTATTTTCAAAAAGGCATTTATTTTTTAAAAGGCATTTTTTTTTATCTTTCCTTTTATGATGATCCGTATACCTCGTTTCAATTGCTTTATATATTGTTCTTCTTCTTCATTTTTTTTTACTCACAAATCCTAAAAGCACAAAACATCATCTTCTTACTTTTTCTCTCTAGTTTTATCGTTAAATTTTTCATCTTTCTTGCGAATCGAGTTCGGAAATTCTCTCAAAGATTGTGAAAATGTCTTCCCAAAGAAAGTCTTCAAGGATTGCAAGCAAAGGACCACAGCATATGCGTGAGGTACCTACGCATTTTGACCTAATTGAGGAAGAAGAATCTCCAAGGCAACAACAGAGTTCACAACATTCTCAACTGTGCCATTCTCCTCAGGCTAGACCACAGAATGTTCAGCAACAATAGGCAGAGGAAGAAATTATTGAAGACGTCGAACCTGTAAGGACTCTTAAGCCTGCTTTTACCCTCAAACTCTACTCTGCCTTAAAGGATGGAGGGTCTCCAATGAACTTTATTGATGAATTTTGAAAGAAAATGGGTACATAAATGAAACCCATTTCTTACAAACGATGGAACGTTTGGGGATTGCTCTTGTTGGCTAGGTAGAAAGGGCTTTTGTGAATTTTCCAAGTGATCCATGTGTTGGAGGATTTAGTCAACCCGATGGAAATGATGATGAAAAGATGTTCACTCATTTTAAGTCTAGAATGGGTGTTGCTGCGAACATTCGAGGAAGAAGAACCGATCTGTTTTGTTCTGAGGAACATAAGTGAGTTTACTCTAAGTTGCTGAAGCGAGGGGTGATGAACCCACGGAGTGTGGATTTTGATATTTTTGACTCTCTAAACATGAAGTTACAAGAGAAATTTACTCTACTTCAACTTGAACGATTTTGCTATGAAACGACAGTAGTGATATAGCTAGTACGAGAACCTAGAGGGGGGGTGAATAGGTATATAAAAATTTTCTTGAAGATTGCACAATATTTAAACAGTTAAAGGATTTGCAACAGTTAAAAATTCAATCGCAAGACTGAGTAAGGGAAAGAGAGAATTGAACACGCGGTTTATAGTGGTTCGGCTTGATTCAAGCCTACGTCCACTCTTGCACCGATGATATGGACATTGGCTGGATTCCACTATGATCAAAGAGATGTTACAGTGCTGATCTTCCTTGATTTCTAGGTGTAGATGATCTACCACACTCGCTCAAGGTGTCACCAAGTATGAACACTCTCTGTGTATACAATTTCGCTCGAACTGTTGCGACTAACAATCAAGGTTCTTCAGACTCTGGAATTTTTCTTTCAATCACACACTTAAAACAACTAGAACGTCTTCCTTTTATACTCCTTTATGCCATCATAGCCGTTGGCACTTACCAAAGGAATTCCTCCAATCTACCCGTTGGACGGAATCAATCAAGAAGATCATCCGAGCTATTTAAGGAATCTGATGATAGCCCATCAATCTGTTCGCCCATACAATCGGATCTTGGTTTCCAAGAATAGAACATTCCAAGAATATTTCGTCGACCATCGGATCTTCAATCGATCTTAGATAAGAACCAAAGAATCCGAAATGATTATCCAACCAAAGAATCTTTTCCGAGAGGATAGGATCGAATCCTCAACCATATACTTCGGCTTTGGATTTCCTTCGTCACCGGATTAGAAAGACTGTCGATGTGAGAATATACTTAAGTCTTGAGTCTTGATTCTTAAGTCTCGAGTCTTGAGTCTTGAGTCTTGAGTCTTGAGTCTTGAGAATACAAAGTCTTCGCACTTTAAACTGCCGGTCTCCGAACATCCGGACTTAGATCGATAGAAACGTTTTGTCGCTTCAAAATATTCTGGAAAGATTTCTCCAACAATCTCCCCCTTTTTGATGGTGACAAAACTTTCTTGTACATTTGAACAACTTTGACCCGCAAAAACATTTCTCAAGCAATATGGCTAACTCATAAAGATTAATAAAACAACCAGACTCGCATCCACAAAAATTGGTTAGTCTTTCATGAGTAACACCATATAACAACACTTGAAATAAATGCAACCAGTCAAGCATCAGAATCCACAGCCAATTCAGTCAAATTCACACCCAAGTTCAAGTTCTCAAGTCATAAACATAACCACTAAAGTCAAAAGTTTTAAAAGATATTGAAAAAGTTGTTGGTTCAAATTGGTTCTCCCCCTTTTTGTCAGCATTAAAAAGGGTGAGAAAGAGTCATGTCTCGCTGGGAATGCGCACGATCCGGAAATCCCCAATGGACTGGACTACTTTCGAGCTTTGATCTTCCCTCGGATGAGTGCCTCTTCTCCCTTAGCATTGGCTTGAAGTTGCGAGCGAGGTCTTTGAATTTATCCTCCACAAGATGCTTGTCCAAAGATTCTTCATGGCTTGAATTTCACAGTCCGAGCATATATCTGACGCATTTCCAAAGAATATCCATGATACGACGAAAATCTGCAGAATCTTCCGTCCGTGTACTAGCATTGGCTTTCTCGGATGGTGAGTATGCGACGATGGCGCTTCGTTAAGTCTTGCAGATTTGGTTCGAATCGTGACCTTCTTCGGCAATTGAGAGACCTGAACTTCTTCCGGGTCTTGTGGAGATTGTCTTAGATTTCATGCTGATGTAGACCTCTCTTGCTCGCCAACTCCCCCGTCTCTAGGAAAAAGGGGAAAAGTTCATGCTCTTGATTTCCCTTCTCTCCAGTTTATCACTTTTCTTTCATGTTTCTTTCTCCTTCTCTCTCTCTTCTTCTTCTGTTCTATCAATGGTAAAGAGACACGTAACGTCAATAGTGGGATCTTCATCCTCTTCATCTTCATCTTCATCCTCCAGGATGAGAGTTCTTTTCTTCTTTTTTGATGGAGCACCAATGGCCTCTTTTCCTTTTCTCTTTGAGGTAGACTGAACTGGAGATTTCACTCTGAATTTCTCCATTGCCTTGGAAAGTTCTTGCAGACGCATCTTCGTTAACATCTTCAACCCTACCACCATCTTATCAACATCAAAAATGTTTGTGGCGGTTCAATATTCATGTGTCTCCTTGGTCAAAAATTGTCCTTTGTCTTTTGACATTGCTCGTGACATATGGAAGAGAATAGTGTGCGGGAGAGAAAACTTCCGTCCCGAGTTGATCGCGTACATCAACTTTGCTTCAAAGAGACACGAAGTCTTTGACGTAGACTTTGGTCCGAGAGTTGATCACAATCTTATGAAGCACAATGTTGATGGCTTTCATCCTGAATAGGTAATTTTCTTCTCTACGTCCCTATCTTTGACAAGATCCAGTCATTGGTAAATAACGTCCCCGTTCAACTCCAACTATGTCCGCCAACATATTCACATCTACCACGTAGACTTGATCTCGTACATCGAATGAAATTCTATTCGCATCCAAAAAGCTAAGATTTGAATAGAAATAAGCGGTCAGTTGACCTTGTGGCTACAAAACGGAAAGGCAAGGAGCCCATGGCAGCTCCATCTAAAAGAAGGAGAGCACTCATTTTGCAGGATGAAGAAGATGAGGATGACATCACCATTTTCGCTCTTGCCTTAAGGAACTTACAACATCTTGTTCCAGAGACAAAGGAGAGAGAGAACTAAGACAAAGAGGAAACGGAGCAGAGGAGTGAAGAGAGGGAATCGATGAGGAAAAGAAGCAGAGGAAGAAGAACTGCAGAAGAAGAGCAAAGAGGAGAACAAGGTCATCGTGTCATTGAAGAGACAAAGCATGAAGAGTACTTCTCTCCACCTAAAGGCACTGAGACAGGGGGAGCTGCTGATAAAAGAGGTACTCCTTCACTTGCTTTTACTAGTGGCGATGTTAGTTGTTCTCTTACCGATCCAGAAAATGTGTATGCCTCTCAATTTCCTAAAGAAGGTAATAAGGTTTCATCTCCAAGTCTGGGTGCTCATGCTGAAGTTCCATCATTTGCCAATACTCCACAACTGATCATGCTGAAGCAAGCACTCAAACTAATAATTCAGGAGATCTTAGAAGAGTGCTTGATGTTCTTATGGAGATGTGAGGTCAGATTTATGCTTTGGGTTGCAAATTTCAGAATATACAGAATGCTAATCAAGCCTCTTCAGTTTCATTGCACAATCAAGTTCAAGCCCTTAATCTTGAAGTTCAAGTAACTACCAAGGGTGAGGAAGTAGCACAACTAAAGGAGGATCTGAGAAAGCTGGAGGAGACTGTTAAGTCGATGGGAGATTTCCAGCTTGTTCGCGTTCCCAAACAATCTTAATTTTATCCAAATTCTCTTTTTCATCTCTACCTTTTTAATGCTGACAAAAAGGGGGAGAAGTTAGTGCAAGTTTGATTTGATTTGACTTTAATTCTTGTTTGGTTGTGACTGGTTTGGACTATGTTTTTTTTTGGTTTGGTCTGTTTGATTGTTTAATGCTTGTAGTATCTTAAGCATTGTTGGTATTCATGGCAAATATAGTTATTTTTACAAGACTAACTTATTTCCAATGGATGCAGATTCAATACTATCTTTATCCTAATCCATTTATCTTTTATGAGATATTCTTGTTTGCTTGAGTATTATCTTGCAGGTCAAAAGTATCCAAATCTGCAAGAAAATTTTATCACCATAAAAAAGGAGGATATTGTTGGAGAAAATTTCCTTACTTGTTTTGAAGCTGACAAAACGTTTCCATCAATCTAGTATGAAGACTGGTAGACTCTCTCGTCAAAGTTTGAAGACCACCAGACTCAAGATTCAAAGTCTGCTCTCATTGACAGTTTCTAGACCGACGAAGAAGACTTATCCAAAATCAAGTATTTCTTTAAGGTTTTGATTTGAGTGGCTAAAGAAGTTCTCACAGCTGGAGATAACATCTCAATATTTATTATTCATTTTGAAATCAATACGAGTAAATTGGATCTGTTGATTGGCGAAGTATACTTGGAAGGTTCTACTTATGAAACCTAGATCGTGATTATATGGGCAAGCATGATTGGTGGGCTATCATCACAATCCTTAAGTAACTCGAGATCTCCCTAATTAATTTTGTCCAACAGGTAAATTGGAAGAACTCCTTTGGAATGTGCCAAAGGATATGAAGGCATTGAGGAGTATATAAGAAAGACGCTCTAGTTATTCAAGTATGTGCGCGATAAATAAATTCCAAAGTTTGAAGCTCCTTGTTCTTTGCTGATTCAATTGTTGAGTGTAAATTTGTACTCAAAAGAGAGTCTAGATATTTGTGAGGCCTTGTGGAAGTGTAGCAGAGTCTCTACACTGTGGAATCAATGACATGATATTGTAACGACTCTTTTGATTCATAGTGAAATCTAGTTGGTGGGCTGTCAGTATGGGAGAGTGGACGTAGGCTTGGATTAAGTTGAACCACTATAAACCTTGTGTTCTTATTCTTTTTCTGAACTCTTTTATTTTATTCGTAACTCTATTTAATTGTTAGAGTATGATTTCCTCTGCAAAGTCTATTGTCAACTAGACTTAGGTTAAAAGTAAAGTTTTATACGATATTTTGCAAAATTTATTTTCGCACCTATTCACCCCCCTCTAGGTGCTCGTACTAGCACTTTCAGTGTGTGGCTACCATAGTTGCACTTGGAATTTGGTAGTGTGATCTAACAGCTTTGAGAAGAAGTAGCATCACCTACGTAACCTCTTAAGTAATTTATAGTGAAATCGAGCTTATTGGTTAGTCTAGGGTAGTGGATGTTGTTGGAGCTAGCAATACAATCTAGATGAGAAGTAAATAAGTTTTCTCAAACTTCAAACAAATATTTTTGCTGAAAACTATAACAATAATTTGATAGTAATCACTAGTAGGTCAATGGTGACATGTATGAGTGTTGCTAACAAGTAGAGATAGCAAATAATAAGCTAATAGAGGCAATCATTAGAAAATAGAGAAGATTGTATGGGGATTTTATGGAGCTTTGACTTTATCCTTAAGCTTACATCCTCTCTCCAAGGTAACAAACTCAACACTGGCTAGAGTCTGTAGGAATCTTTAAGCAAAGTTACAGTCAACACATATTGTTCTTATAAAATGATAGATGACATTATCTAGACATGAATACTGATGTCACACTTACGCGCTTGCTTTTAACACGATTACAAAGCAGCATGAATATTGCACAGAGATCTTTTAGGTGAATAGATGTACAATATTATCAAAAAGAAAGAATAATGAGTACTGCCATTATTTCTTTATTTTCTGTTCAACCCATTTTAGCTTCTTTGGTCCTTTTTATATAGAAATCTCCAATCCATTTGTTGGAGACTCCTTGGGGATGCAAGGAGATGTTAGGGATTTATTGGAGTAATTATCAAGGTCATAATTGGCTAAAGAATCCGTTGTAGGAGCAATTCCAAAGTTTTCCCAATATGGAGTCTATTGGTGCTATACATTAGAGGTGTGCAAAGAAACCGAGATCCGCTTGGACCGCCCAGAGCCGATGGTTCTTGAGGGAACCGGTCTGGTTCCCGGTTCCAATTTATGGGAACCAGTGGGTACCGGTCCGGTTCCATGTTCCATGGGTAGATCCGTCCACCCGCCCACTCGGACCGGACTGATTAATTTTTAATATTAAAAAAATTAAAATTACTAATTAACAAACCCTCGATTCTGCCATTTGAGATATAACAAGAGCTCTCTACTTGTCGAGTTCGGCAAACAATCACTACAAGAGCTTGTGGAGAAGATTGCAAGCTTATGATATGAAAGGGCTGAGCAGAGAGAGCTTGATGGATTGCTTGATGTTTGTTGACAGGTGCATGAGGTCAGAGAAGAAGAGGGGCAAACACACAAAGATACCGCACTATGCAGCATGTATGATCAGCAAGCAGATGGAGGCCGCGTGGCTGTTTGCCGGCTCAAGGTCTTTCTTGGTGTTGCAGGGGGAGAAGGGTTTCCTCTCCCTCTTCACGGCTATGAAATACGTGGTCGAAATTGATCAGCCGTGGCTTCGCTTGTGTGAAATTTTGTTCCTTGGTTCAATTTAGGGGGCAGAATCGAACGATTTGCCTCGACATCGCGTGTCGGCGATGCGGTTGTGTTGATTCGGATGGATTGGTTGATGGGGGAACGAGTCTATTTTTAGGAAAATGCTATCTTTGAGACTGGTTCCATGGATCCACCTGGGAACCGGACCGGACCGGCGGTCCGATTCCTAGGTGGATCTATGCAACAAACGGGTGGATTCCGATTCTAATTTTTTAGAACCGGTCCTTAGCGGGCAGTCCCCGTTTCTAGGTTGGGAACCGCCCACCTGGACCATGCACACCCCTACTATACATCCATTGCTCCTTTGGAAATATGCCGATTGTTATCCTACCCGTTATCGATTCTCTTGTGCTTTTCTCGACATGTTAATGGTTTTAGTCCTTTTCACAAATGGTTATCTTCAAACAACTCATTCACCAACATTCTCAAGACTTGATATCAAAATGATACAAAGCTTTTTATCACTCATTCACCAACATTCTCCTATGCTTTTCTCACATGGTCCTTTTGACTATGGTACCACCAAGTCTTCATGAGATCCTCATCATATTCGACTTATTCTCCTCCTGTTGATCACCATTAGTCTTCACTAATCTCTCAAAGATCGTTGATGTCATCATAGTCTTTCTTAAGCTTACCACAACCATCTCCACTTATTACGGAGATGTTAGTACAGAGGATAGTTTTAGAAACATCAAAATTTCATAGCATTGTTTTTTCAATATACGTAAGCTTGATCTAAACTGAACTACTATTGTAAGATTTATATAGAATTCTTCTCTCTCTCTCTCTCTCTCTCTCTCTCTCTCTCTCTCTCTCTCTCTCTTATATATATATATATATATATATTCATACTTATTTGATAGAAGCATATTTAATTGATAACATCAAGTTACTCTATTAAATAGTTTCTACATACACCAAACTTTGATTTTATTAATTCCAAAAAATCAACTAAATTTTGACTATCGACCTTTTCACCCCCTCTCTAAATTGCATATTTAGAAATAACAATTGATGTGATACCAGCTTGCTCATATATTTTGAAGTGATTTATTTCAAGAGCATAAAGATTTGCTATGGCTAGTCATATTAGTGTCGGAGTTTGTGAAGGACAATCAATGAGGAGACCTCTATATTTTGATGGAACATACTATAGCTATTGCAAGTGCACGATGAAAGCATACATCAAATCAGTGGATCCATCAAGTGGCAATAATAATGACAAAGTGAAGTACTATGTGACGGATATAGAATGGAACATTCTTTCAACTCCAATTTTAACTCTATGTAATATAATACATTGATAATTCCTATCACTATATGAAAATCTTAAAAATGTGAAGAACAACGATGTCCATTTTAAACGTGTTTACTTTTTTATATTTGCATGGAATTCATTTCCATCAAACTGTCCCCCACAAAATCTTAAAATCAACTTTCATCAACCTTATTTTAAGTTATCCAAAAACGTGTTTTCATTATGTTGACTACTTAACAGCACGTTAATGCGGAATATGTTTGATGGGTACATAAAATTTGCTTACAGTGCATTTAACAGTATATGATTTTTAAGCAATTCATGCAGCGTCCGGGTGGATGACTAATTGCAAATAAAATGAATTTCGGACTAAAACTCAGCATTCGCAAACCTTATATTTCTTATCACCCTTTTTTTTAACCTTTCCGAGGATTGACTAATGTGAGTCCATGACGTTGATCGAGAGTTGGCCGCAAAGTCTCTATTGCCACTGAGAACTTCCTTCTTCTTCTTGTCTAAACGAGGCTTCATCCGTTCCTTGAAAAATATTGCATTTCTAGAAAATATTTTCTAGAAAATTAATTTTCAAGAAAATAATCAAGAAAATAATCTTTTTTTTTTTTTTTTTGTGTTCCACTGAAATTTGAAATTGAACTAGAAAATGTTTTCCATTGTTCACTAAGGAAAATCTCATTGGCCATGCACCCCTTTCAATAATTTTTTCGTTATTATTTTTTAAAATCGATTTTAAAAATATTTTATACTATTTTTCCTTTTTCTCATTTTCTTTGATTTTCTTTTTCTTCTTCATTGGCCAGTCGTCTGCAACAGTGGTGATTGGCGAAGTCATAGGCAAGCTCAAGCCTCACCACAAGCTGACAAGGCTCAAGCGTGCAAGATTTAGGTGAGGTCAAGCCTCATCGACTTGTGGCGAGGTTGAGCTTGCTCAACTTTGGTGAGCTCGGGCCTCACAAGTTCTAGTGACCTAGGTGGGCTTGAGCCTCACCCTACCCAGCTCACCGGATCTAGTGAGGCTTAAGCTCACTCGAGGTCAATCAAGGCTCTAGTGACCTCGAGCGAGGCTTGAGCTCACTTGTAGCTAGTCGCCAGCCAGCCAATGAAGAAGAAAAAGAAAAAGAAAGAAAATGAAGAAAAAAAGAATATTAATTGATTTTTTTTTAAAAAAAAGGAAAATGTGTTTGGTGAAAGAAAGTGAGGTGAAAGAAGATATGATAAATGTATTCTTTTTTTTTTTTAAAGCGGAAAACATTTTTCCCAACAATTTAATTTTCGTGAAACAAACGACGGAAAATCCAGAAATTTTTCCATAAATGAATGGAATCTAAGTGGTTGCTTGTCTTCTAATACTCCTTTTATGCTGTTATTGAATACTATGAGTATATTGACAAGTAATAGATGGATCACTTTAATTAGGAGAAGTATTACCTTTCAAATCTGTTGGCCTCGTGGTCATTCTTTTGGAAAACACATGATCTAAAAGCCCTTTACGCTAAATTTGATCGTCAAGATCATGTCACTGAACTGTCACGACCGTCCTGATATGAATTTTCAAGGTTTAACAAAATTGCTAGGTGGACACGTACAATCCACTTGTTAGGTGACACTTACTCTTCGCATCTACTCTCCAAAATCCGGTTGACTGCAACATGATTTCTCATTCTTTATTAATTCAAGGAGACTAGAGTTGTCACTAACTTAATTTAGGCTAGTTAGGAGTTGATTAAAGAGTGGGAGGGCACGTTACTTCAGCGAACCAAAGATTTCGGGTTAGTGCACTTGATTATGCTAGTTTTAGCTAATGCTAGTCACCAATACCTTTTCCTACGTTATTTCACACGATGTTTTTTCCAATTTTATTGCTAAACATGCAAAATTTATGTGACCATGTATAAGCGCAAAAGTAGTAAAAATCGCTTGATAATCATAAACATTTAGTTCAAGCAATATGTAAAAACAACTTGAGTCCTATGGGGCAAAATTAATGTAAAACTCTGTCACTAACTCCAACAAGGAAAGCGTAAAAGGCTAAAATGCATCCCTACATGCCTACTTTGCATGAAAGCTCTAAGTTTTATAAAGGGTTAATACTACATACTTGTATAAACAATCCCAAACTAATGTACTTATGAAAAATTTACCTTTCATTAGTTTTCACTAAATTTTATCGTCAAATTATTGTGTTGGACAATACATGGCAGTTTAACAAATATATTAATTTAGGGTTTTATTTTATGTTTGTCATAGTGTACCACTTTATGATTTTTCATAATGTTAATTCAAAATAAAAAAAAAATTAACAAGAATAAATTTGTCACAAATATGCCTATTTGAGATTTTTGTGGTAAAAAAAGTTTATATTAATTTATCACATACATACTAATTTAGAGTTTATGATTCAAAATTATTTTTTAATAAATTTATCACATATATATTAGTTTAGAATTTTTCATGATATTGACTTTTTTTATAATTTATTTATTATATAATTATGAAAGATTTCCTAATCACCTATACGTTATGTCTGATAACCTGGATACCTATACATGCGTTCTAACTGGAAAAGAAGAAGCAAAATAGAAGACAACTAGGAAGTACAAGCACGAGATGCGCCCCGGACGCGGGCTGTCAGCCTCTGACACGACCGGGAAAACCGGTCCGAGTCTCTGACCATGGCGTCGAACGTGATCCGCCTGACCAGAGGCACCCGCAAGCCGCCAACGACGAGGGAAACTTCCCAAGCAAGGCTCCGACCATTGATTCAACGCAAGGCGAAATTAGCAGAGGGTGTGCGACACATGTGTCCTTAGCGGGGGGTGTGCGACATATGTCTCCTCAGTTCCACTCACCAAAGCCCCACCGACAACGTGTCCTACCCTGTTTGTCTTTTTTTTTGGTAAAGATGTCCTCCCTGTTTGTCTTCTTCCTGTTTTGTGAAGAAAACGAGAGCAAGAAGATTAGAAGTTTATAATCAGCATCGAAGACCTATTGTCAAACTAGATTAGGAACCGGACATGAAATTTAATTAATGAAGTCCGAAAATTATGAAAAAAAAAATCATAAAGTTATTTTATGTTTATCAATTCAATCCTAAATTTTTTTAATTTTGTTAATTGAGTAATAAATTTTATTATATTTTGCGAATAAAATCAATCGAGCCAATTTTGGCTAAAGATCGTTGATATGGACACCGGTCATTTTACGTAACATGATTGACACGATGTAAACGATTTTAATAATATTTTAATATTTTTTTTTTTATTTTCTTCTCTTTATTTTTTTTTTTTTTCTTTTTTTTTTTTTTTTTTTTTTTTCTCTCTCGCCGACCTTAGGCAAGGGCTACCCTCACCTAAGTGAGTGTGGAACACCCTCACCAGCACCTAGCAAGGTCAACCAAGGCAATGGCATCCCTCACCCAAGGCTAGCCCTAGCCAAGCTAGGCATAGGTGTCCCTCACTTGAGGGCAGCCCTCGCCTAAGGCCTCGCGATGGTCGGTGGAGGGAAAAAGAAGAAAGAAAAAAAGGAAAAAACAAAAATAAAGTAAAGAATGAAGAAGGGAAGAGAAGAAAAGATTGTTTATATCAATGTTGACCGTGCTATGTAAAATGGTTGATTCTCCAACTCGGTCTCCATCGATTCGATTTTCGGTTTTATCCTAAAACTATGGTTACCCCTAGCTGAAGTTGACCCAAAAATGTGTCAATGGGAAAGAGAGAGAATGTGGATGGGTGTGACAGTAGGTGAAACATGAAAAGGTTCACCTTCAACAAATGTAGCTATTTTTTTGGATAAATAACTTTAGAAACTTTAAAAATTATATTCTATATGAAATTAGTTATTTTCTAATTCATTATATAGCCATCTAATCTAACATCTAGTGTATTATAATCAAAGTTGACTTTTAAACCTTAAATGCTTCAAATTTAATAGAAAATTATATTATTTTCTAAATAAAATTCTAGGGTTTTTTTTTTTTTTTTTTCAAGAGCTTGGAAAATTATAAAATTTTAATATGTTGTCGAGAAGATCTTAAGAAATATTTTTCATGAAAGAAAATTAGCCAAATTTGTGTTGTGGGAAGAGCATAAATTCACTGAATACTAATATGGCTAGTAAAAGTACCTAGAGGGGGGGTGAATAGGTATAAAGAGTAATTTCTCACGATAATCGCACAATACTAGACAGTTGATAGAATTGAGACAATTGTTTCTCGTCAAACAACAATCAAAATAAGACTGAGATTGGGGAAGATAAAATTGAACGCAAGGTTTATAGTGGTTCAAACTTTATTTCAAGCCTACGTCCACTCTTCTTCGCACCGACAGCCCCACTAGCTGGATTCCACTATGAACAAAGAGATGTTACAAAGACTGTTTCTCTTGATTTCATGGTGTAGAAGATTTACCACACTCCCTCAAGATATCACTAAGTATAGACTCTCTTTTGTGAATACAGTTTTGCTCAATATGAATCGATTAATAATCAAGGAGCTTCAGACTCTAGAATTTTTCTATTGTGCATCTTCTAGAACAGCTGGAACGTCTTCCTTTTATACTTCTTTATGCCATCATACCCATTGGCACTTACCAAAAGAATTCTTTCAATCTTCCCGTTTGGACATAATCAATTAAGAAGATCATTTGAGCTATTAAAGGAACATGTCGATAGCCCATCAATCATGTTCGCTCATACAATCAGGATCTTGGTTTCCAAGAATAGAACCTTCCAAGAGTATTTCGTCAATCATCGGATCTTCAAAAGATCTTGATTTCGAATAAAAGAATCCATTATATCATATCCAGCCAAGAGATCTTCTCTAGTGGATAAGACCAAATCCTCAACCAAACACTTTAGCTCTAGATCGTCTTCGTCGCTGGATTAGAAACTGTCAATGAGAATAGTCTTGAGTCTTGAGTCTGGTGATCTGAAAGTCTTCAAACTCTAAATAGAAGGATCTACAATGCTCCAGACTAGACTGATAGAAACGTTTTGTCAGTTTCAAAATATTTTGGAAAGATTTCTCCAACAATCTCCCCATTTTTGATGGTGACAAAACTTTCCTATAAATTTGAACACCTTTGACCTGCAAAACATTACTCAAGTAATATGAATATCTCATAAAGATTAATAACTCAACTGGACTCTGCATCCATAGAAAATAGGTTAATCTTTCATGAGTAAGGCCATACAATAACACTTGATATAAATGCAACAGTCAATTTCAAATCCACACCCAAGTCATACTCAAAACAAATATCCAAACAAACGAAAGTAAGAAATAAGTCATAGTTCAAAGATTGCAATTCTCCCCCTTTTTGTCATCATTAAAAAGGTGAGAAAAAAGTCAAGTCTGCTTGGGAACGCGCACAAGCTGGAAATCTCCCATCGACTGTACGATGCCTTCCAGCCTCTTCAAGTCTTCCCATAGATGTGACACCTCTTCCCCTTTGGCATTTGCTTGAATTTGAAGAGCGATGTCTTGCATTTGATCCGACAGGATAACAGAAGATGCTTGTCTAGCATTCTTCAGGACTTGAAGTTCACATTCCAAAGCATATATTTGACCCTGCATTTCTAGAAGAAGATCAAGGATGCGGCGAAAATCTGCTGTAGTGTCCATCTACGTGCTGGCATTTGCTCTATCGAATGGAGTAAAGGCAAACGATGGAACTTCGGTGTAATCGCGCAGATTTGGCATTGAGGTATCATGTCCTTCCTTAGGCATTTGAGAAGCCTGAAGATCTTCTGGATTTGCTGGTGAGCGACTCACACCTTCACTGTTAACTAGATATGGTGTAGTCCTTCCTTGCTCGCCATCTTCCCCTGTTTCTAAGGCCTCAATTGGGGAAGAGTGATGGTCATGCTCGTCAACGTCTTGATTGCCTTTTTCTCCGGCTTCATCTGCAGACTTTTCTTTGACTGCTTCTTCTTCTTCTTCTTCAACTTCCTTTTCCTCTTCTTCTTTTTCTTTCTCTGCTTTCTCCTTTGCTACTATGTTCTCTTCATTTTCCTCTTCTTCTCTCTGTTCTTTGTCCTCTGCTTCTTTTCCTTTTTCCTGTCGTTCCGTTGATTCGGATACATAACGATTGAGCCTTTTCAATGCCAAGGCAGAGATCGAGAGTTCATCCTCTTCATCTTCATCCTCTAAGATAAGACTTCTTTTCTTTTTGGATGGAGCACCCATGGGCTCCTTCCTTTCCTTTTTGATGCAGAAGATACTTGGATGAGATTTGACTGGAGTTTTCACTTTGAACTTCTCCATTGTCTTATCAAGCTCTTTCGGATGCATTTTTGTCAGCATTTTCAAACCCACCACCATTTTGTCACATGGTCGAACACAAAGAGTTTGTGGAGGTTCAATGTTCAAGTGTCTGAAGATCTTAGTTACAAGACCTGAGTAAGGCAACTGGCCATTGTCCTTCACCATTGCTCTGTACATGTGGAAGAGAATGGTGTGAGGGAGAGAGAACTTTCTCCCTGAATTGATTGCGTACATCAATTTCGCCTCAGAGTTAGACACGTTAGTCTTGGATGTTGATTTTGGCCTAAGACAGTTAATCACAATTTTGTAAAGTATGATGTTGATGGCACGCATTCTTGCGTAGGTAATTATCCCTTCTGCATTCCTGTCTTTGACAAGCTCCAGTGAGGTACAAGCAATTGAAACCTTGACCGGTTGATATCGTCCTCTTTCAACCCCAATTATATCTGCCAGCATGTCCACATCTACCACATAGTCTTGGTCTCGAACATTAAAAGATATTCTATTTGAATCTAAAAAGCTGAGATTTGAATAGAAATATGCTATCAATTGTGCATAGCCGTCTGTGGTGTCGGACCAAAATTGCTCAAGTTGAAGCAGATTGAACTTTTCTCTCAAGTTCACATTGATGGCATCCAGAAAGTCGAAGTCAACGCTCTTGGGGTTTATCACCCCACGTTTCAATAATTTGAAGAACAGATCCTCCTGTTCCTTCGATTTGAATAACTCCGTTCTTTTTCCTTTAACCTTCGCAGCAACACCCATCCTAGGTTGGAATTCACTAAACGGTTTATCATCATCGTTCCCGTCAGTGGGATTCAATCCTCCTACATGAGGGTCACTTGGAATGTTTGCAAATGCTTCCTCAGCCTTTCCTTTGGGAGCAATTCCCAAATCCTCCATTTGTCGCAAAAAGACATACTCATTTCCATAACCCTTGTCTTTAAGAAAATCATCTACATAGTTCAGGCGGAGTACCGTGCTCTTCAAAGCACGATAGAGCTTGTAAATAAAAGAGGGTTTTTGAACTCTTACAGGGTCTACTTCCTCGATTATTTCTTCCTTCGGTTGTTGACCCACACCCTGTGGGGTAGATGGTGGAGAGTGACATGGTTCAGAGTGAATCGGGCTCTGTTGCTGTCTCGATAACTCTTCCTCCTTGGTGAGATCGAAATAAGTAGGACCCTCCCTCATTCTCTGTGGTCCCCTGCTCGCGATTCTTGAAGACTTTCTCGAAGAAGACATCGTTCATTGTCGTTGAAAGATTCCTTGACTCGCTTTCCCAAGAAAAGATGACAACTTTCTCGAAGATGAACACGAAGTCGAGACAAGATTGGGAGGAGAATGCTTTTTTTTTTTTTTTTTTTTTTTTAGGGTTTTGGAGTTAAGTGAAGAAAACAACTAACTGTATATATATAACCCAATTTAAAAAGGAAAAAACCAATCGACATAAAGGAAAGTGAATAGTCGTCCCTTTTTAAAAATGATAACCGTCATTTTTAAAGAAAAATGCTATTTTAAATAGAAGTTATCCTTTTTGAAAAGGCAAAATTCCATCTTTTAAAGATAATATAAATCAATTATAACTAAATGAATGATCGTACCTTTTCGAGATTGAATATTGAAACGACTTATAGTCTATAGCCATGAGCGTTTGAGTCTCGAGGGTCCGAGAGTCTCTAGACTTTAACTTCCTCAAGCTTCAAAATGTTGAGTCTAGAACGGATAATATCGAATTAATTTTTCTCCAAAGGCTTTGTGAATATATCCGCTAGTTGGCTCTTTGAATCAACAAATTGAATCGAAATTTCTCCATTTTGAACATGATCTCTAATGAAGTGATGTCGAATCTCTATATGCTTTGCTCTTGAGTGAAGGATTGGATTTTTAGTGAGATTGATTGCGCTAGTGTTGTCACATCTAATCTCAGTGTATGAGTCTTCAAATCCAAAGTCTTGTAACTGTTGTTTTATCCACAAAATTTGCGAACAACAACTTCCAAGAGCTACATACTCTGCTTCTGTTGTAGAGAGAGCCACAGTATTTTGTTTCCTTGAAAACCAAGACATTGTCTTGCTTCCAAGCAACTGGCAAGTTCTCGAGGTGCTCTTTCTATCAATTCTGCAATCGGCTAGATCTGCGTCTAAATATCTAAGAAGATTAAAGTCTCCCTCTTTAGGATACCAAAGACCGATGCTTGAAGATGAAGCAACGTATTTAATAATACGTTTCGCAGTACTGAGATGAGATTCTCTAGGATCTGATTAAAACCTAGCATAGATGCAAACACTCAACAAAATGTCAGGTCTAGAGGCAATAAGATAAAGAAGTAAACCGATGATACTCCTGTACAACTTTTGATCAACTTTCTTCCCTTCTTCATCTTTGTCTATCTTCAAAGAACTTGACATCGGTATGTCGGTCTTTTTGCACTTTTCCAATCCAAACCTTTTGACAAGATCATTAGCATATTTTTCTTGGTAAATAAAGTTCCTTCCTTCAATTGTTTTACTTGAAGACCAAGAAAGAATGTTAATTCTCCCATCATACTCATTTCAAACTCATCCTACATAGACTTAGATAATTTCTTACACAGACTTTCATTAGAGGATTCAAAAATAATATCATCCACATATATTTGAACAAGTAAAAAGCTTTTGTTTTCCTTTTGATAAATAGAGTAGTATCTACTTTACCTTTGACAAAACCATTATGTATTAAGAACTTACTTAGTCTGTCGTACTAAGCTCGAGGTGCTTGCTTTAAACCATACAAGGCATTTTTCAGTCTGAAGACTGAGTATGGCTTCTTTGGGTCTTCAAACCCTGGTGGTTGTTCCACATAAACTTCCTCATGGATAAAACCATTTAGGAAGGCACTTTTGACATCCATTTGGAATAACCTCCAATGCTTTGGGTTCTAGTTGGTCCGAAGAGATCTATATGCAGCAGCTGCAGTACATGATTAGTAGAGACATGATTTATTAGCTTAAATGAATTTCTTACATGCTTTCCCAGTATACATGGAGTGCATAGATCAGACTTTTGGTATGATAAATTGGGTAGACCACGAACAAGCTGTTTTGTTGAGATTTTGGCTAATTGCTTCATATTAATGTGACCAAGCTTTCTGTAAGCTTACTTCGTCTGGAATTGAGATTAAGCATTGCAATTCATCCGATTTCACATCCAAGAGATAGATATTTCCGTGCCTTCGACCCATGAAAGACTGAGTAGAGTCTTCACTGGTTCCAAAACATATTCCTTCTTGAAAGAATATCTTAAAACCAAAAGATCACACACGGTTTGGCGATGCTAAGAAGATTGTAATTGAGTCATTCCACTAGGGAAACATTACTTATTGTGAGATTTTCAATTTTCACAGTTCCAAATTCCACAATTCTTCATTTGTTGTTTCTTCCAAATGAGACTTTTCCATCATTTACTTGAACGATCTTTATAAAGCAATTTGAGTCTCCCGTCATATGTCTTGATCATCCACCGTCCGTATACCACTTTACATTTTTCTTGATGGAGACCTGCATTTAAAAGAGAGTCTCAAGCTTTCTTTGGTACCCATATTTTCTTGGGTCCAATGGTGTTAGTAAGATAAACAGTATTAGCCCATGTTTTCTTAACAGGTTTCCAAACTATAGGACACTCTTTTTCAAAGTGATCGAGCTATTGCACTTTGAACACCCGAGGGCATTTCGACCTACGACTTTACAAAAACCTTCTTGAAATGATTTTTGTAAGCCTCTCTCGATGGTCTTTGCTTAATTCTTTCTTTTACTTTAAGAAAATCAATCAAGGGGATAGTTTCTGCTATCATACCTAGACCAAACTTATTGAAGTAAGGTCTTTGAGCTGAAAGAATTTTTTCAAGTTTCTCGGATCCTATTGAAAATTTCTTTGATATATTTGATAAGTCGGTTTTTAAAAGAGCATTTTCTTTCAAAAGACTATCTTCATTTTCTTTAAAAGTGGAAACATTCATGTCTAAACATTTAACTATTTCTTTTAAAACGTTTTCCTGTTGTTTTAGAGCAGAATTTTCCTTTTTAAGCTCGGAAATCCTTTTGAGAGAAGTCTTAAGACTAAAACACAGCTCATCAATATACTTAAAAACCTTGACAGGAATTTTAAAATTACTTACCTCAAATTCACTGTCTGAGTCTGATCTAGAGTTTGAGTTTGAGTCTGATTGCGCCATCAAACATAAGTTGGCATATTCATCATCACTTTCTTCACACTCTATATCACTTCAAGTTTCGGCTTTGAGAGCCTTTCGAGACTTTTCAGCTTTTCCTTTCTTCTTCTTCAGAAGAGGACAGTTGGGTCTGATGTGTCCCTTTTTCTTACATTCAAAGCAAACTACATCTTTGTTTGATTCATCATCATCAACAGACTTGGTCCGTTGTCTTTGAAAACTTTGTTTCTTTGAGTTGAACCTTCTTCCTTTTCTATTCAGTTTTCTGAATCTTCTTATCATGAGAGCAAGCTCCTCATCGTCCATATCATCTTCAGAATTTGTAACATCAGAATCATTAATTGATTTTAATGCAATGGATTTCTTACCTTTTGGATCTTCATCTTCATTAATTTGTTCCACTTCATAAGACTGAAGAATTCCAACCAGCTCGTCGACAGATAGTGGCATGATTCTTTGCATCTCTCTTATTAAAGTCTTTATGTGATTCCAATCCTTGGAGAGTCCACGCAGTAGCTTGTTTACGTTCATGGGATCAAAATTGGTTGTCATTGATTTTCAAGACCATTTACAATTTCTGTAAAACGGCTAAACATGTCAGTTATAGATTCTCCAGGTTTCATTTTGAAGGCTTCATATTGACCGAGAAGGATGTTGATTCTGGTCTCTTTCACTTAATCAATTCCTTCATAGGTGATATATAACCTATCCCAGACTTCTTTTGTTGTAACACAAGAAGATATTCTGTTATATTCAGTAAGTGATAAGGCACAATATAAAGAATAAATAGATTTTGCATCAAGAGTTTGTCTCTTGATTATCTCTTCCTAAGTCATTCCGCTAGTCTCAACGGTTTCTTTCCCTTTTTCTGAGAAATATGCAACTTTAGGAGTGATTCCTTTTTCTACAACGTCCCATTCTAGAGGATCCTTTGATCGAAGAAATGCTTTCATTTTGTTTTTCCAGATGTTGTAGTCCTTTCCATCAAAGTAAGGAGGTCTGGTATTACTTTGACCTTCCATCAACCTTGAAGCTAGCATACTAGCCATGAATCTTTTACTCTGAAGTAAAACACTTCAAATAAAGTGAGTACACAAGCTCTGATACCAATTGATATTGCTAATAAAAGTACCTAGAGGGGGGTGAATAGGTATAAAGAGTAATTTCTCACGATAATCGCAAAATACTAGACAGTTGATAGAATTGAGACAATTGTTTCTCGTCAAACAACAATCAAAATAAGACTGAGAGTAGGGAAGAGAAAATTGAAAGCAAGGTTTATAGTGGTTCGGCTTATTTCAAGCCTATGTCCACTCTTTTGTACCCCGACAGCCAACCGGCTGATTCCACTATGAACAAAGAGATGTTACAAAGACTGTTTCTCCTTGATTTCACGGTGTAGAAGATCTACCACACTCCCTCAAGGTATCACTAAGTATAGACTCTCTTTTGTGAATACAGTTTTACTCAATATTAATCGACTAATAATCAAGGAGCTTCAGACTCTAGAATTTTTCTATCGTGCATCTTCTAGAACAGCTAGAACGTCTTCCTTTTATACTCCTTTATGCCATCATACTCGTTAGCACTTACCAAAGGAATTCTTCCAATCTTCCCGTTTGGACAGAATCAATTAAGAATATCATTTGAGTTATTAAAGGAACATGTCGATAGCCCATCAATCCCGTTCGCCCATACAATCAGGATCTTGGTTTCCAAGAATAGAACCTTCCAAGAGTATTTCGTCAATCATCGGATCTTCAAACGATCTTGATTTCGAATAAAAGAATCTGTTATATCATATCCAGCCAAGGGATCTTTTCCAGTGGATAAGACTAAATCCTCAACCAAACACTTTAGCTCTGGATCGTCTTCGTCGCTGGATTAGAAACTGTCAATGAGAATAGTCTTGAGTCTTGAGTCTTGAGTCTTGAGTCTTGAGTCTTGAGTTTTGAGTCTGGTGATTTGAAAGTCTTCAGACTCTAAATAAAAGGATCTGCAATGCTCTAAACTAGACTGATAGAAATGTTTTGTCAGCTTCAAAATATTTTGGAAAGATTTCTCCAACAAATACAACCCAAAAATTTGTCCATCAAGCAGATTTAACGATCAAAAAGAGAGACTTATTTCGAAATCCAAATCTTCACAAAACTCTTTAAATTTTAAATGTTGTAGATATGGATGTTATTTAAAAATTTTGTGAAGGAAACATGTCCAAATTCAAAAGGGAAGATTTTATAAAAATTTGAAAAAGCAACTTGATTACCGTTTTCACTATATTGGGTAGGTTTTGTATAGTAATTGATTGGGCCTTTATCCCAACCATTTCATCTATAAAAAAATAAATGAAATTTAAGTATGTTGTAGAGCAAGATATTTTGAACAAATTTCAAGAAGGAAGTTTTCCTAAATTCGAATCATAAAAAGCTCTATAAAATTGGCAAATAGTGAAGGTCCAACAATTTCAAAAATCAAAGGTGGCATGTCTAATTGGGGAGAGGTGATGCCTACTTGATCAAGAAGCATTAATTGTTGGACATTCTTATCCTCCAAGTTTCCAACTAGGTCCTAGGTTAGTTTAGACACTTCATCTTACTCATTAAATGGCTAAATTCCAAGAGATATTAATGTGAGCTTATCTTAAGTTCAAAGTTTGGACTTGACTTGGCTTCTCTCCCTTTTCCTCTTGGGCATGTGACCCTTTTCTTGTGAGCTCCGAAGCCCACATTTTACACTTAGGTATTTGGGGTATGATTAGGCCTAGGCTATAGGGACACCATTTTCCACACTTCATTTAATACGTTCACATTTGTTTATATTTGTCCATACTTGTTTTTCTAAGAAACTTGGACTAGTCCAAGTTTCATACTTGTCTTCCAAAGCTAAGGCCTAATGTGCCATGTGTCCATCTTTTTCAATGCTCCTTAATTAGCTACAAGACATGGTTAAATGCAACTTGGAAATATCTCAGTTTTGAAGGCCTTGTCATTGGGTAGGGACTAATCAAGTTTGATCAGGATTGACTACCTTATTTGGCTCAAGGTTCATGCCTAAGCCATGATCGGATGAAGTCGGACGCAACCAGGCATAACCAATGAAATCGAGTTTGGACTCCTCATTTACTATGTAAAAGGCTCAAAATTGAGGATGTTATGATTTCTTTTTTTATCAGGCTAACCCACAAACTACTTCATTTTTATCATCTCTCTCATCATTTTCACATTATAAATGCTCCATTACACCCAACAAAATTTCATTTTATCATGCATCTTATTGTAACTTTGCCTTGAGAATGTTGTCAATTTTAATTTATCAAATTATATTTTCTATTTTATATTTATGATGGCTTAAGAATACACAAGTAATTTCCTAGCTTTGTCAAAGAGTATAAGCAAAACTATATTTCAAAGTCAAACATTAAAATTCAATTTAATTATCTAAGCGATCTTGATCATAAAATGGAAAAAAAAATTGATAAAAATATGAAAAAGGTTAAATTTTTAAAAGCATGATAAAATGTCAAACATATTTATATCTAGATCATATCTAAATATTAACAAAAGATAAACACATAAAGGGGGGAAAATAATCTTCTTGCTATTCTACACTAATTATGAAGAAAGTAATTACTATCGATTGTAGATTCAATCTCACACTAAGAGTATCAAAACTTTGAATTTTGCTTAAAATGTTCCTTTGAAAATAATATGATATGAGTTTGAAGGTGAAGAGGCCTACATAAATTTTTGACCGCATCTTGCAATTCATATTAAAATTTAAAAGCTTAAAATAAAGCACAAATTAGCAAAGTTTAACTTTTAAAACCTACGAACTTATTCCCAAAAAAAAAAATCATAATGTCAAAATCGGCTAGATAATTAGATTAAAATTTAATTTTTAGTTGAAATAAAGTTTCTCTCAAACTATTTAATAAAAAATAAGCAATTGATTGTGCATTCATAAACCGTTAATAACTAGAAATTTCGAATCTTTTAAGCAACTTTTGTGATTAAAATATAAGATCATAAATTAAAATTAACAACCTTATATACACAAAATGATAATATGATAGATGGTAAGATAATATCTTTTGGGCTATGCTATTTCCACTATGATTTTAGCTTTGACACCCCCAAAAGTAGTGTCTTGACCTTTTTGCTCGTTCATCTCACTTTTTGTTTATATATTCTTTTTCTTTTCTTGTGGGACCCACATGTCTTGGAATAAGTACACTAGAAGTGTCAAAAGTTGTGCACATTGCCCACTTTAGTGCCAAAAAAAAAAAAAAATTGGATAACCTAAGTGCCAATTCTTTTAAAAAATGATCGTGTGCCAACTTTGATTTTGATCTTCTGATTATATTTTATTAATTTCTCAGTCTTATGTGACTCGCTAGTGTGCCTAGTCAGCAAATAACCCCTAAAAGACATCATCCAAAAGTTGTAAATAGTGATTATTTGAGTGCCAAATTTTATTTAAAGTGATCATCTTCGTATCAGTCATTCTTATAAAGCAATCACTTCAGTGCTAGCATGCCACGTGGATTGGAGTTTTTAAAATTTGCGAAGTCATATTATAATTTTAATTATAAATGATGCGTAACCAATTTGATCGAAATTTCTCGCCATTGGTACTTTAGTAATCATTTTTTTCTCTAATTTAGCACTTAAGTGAGCCAGCACTAAAGTGAGTGCCATACATAACTTGTGGCACTTCTAATATACTTATCCCCACATTTCTCCTTCCTTCCTTCATTTTCTTTTATGCAAAATCTTAGACAACAGAACTTTAGCTCCACCTGATTAACATTCATTTTCTTCTTCTCCTCTTCATACTCAGGATCAATTGTCGGCAACTCAAACCAGCAAATCAAACATGTATTCCTCCCTCCCTACTACAACACAATGCAATCTCCATGATAACCATACCCATGGGGCAATTTCTATTGGATATTTCAACAGTTTCGAAATATTTGTTAGAAATTATGACCAACATGAAAGGCCTCATTTTTGTAACGGTTTTACAATAGTCATATAATGGCTTTCTAATGGCTATATTATTTACTTATAAACTCTTCATTATTTTATAATGGCTATATAACTATCATTTTCTTCTTTAAGTACAAATTGATTTATAATGGTTTCCAAATGGTTCTCTCTTTTTTGCATATAAATAGTTACTTTGACCATAATAGGAAAGTGATATTGATATATCAAAACCAAAATATCTTCATTTCTTTTTTCCTATTTCATTATGTCTTTTTCCTTTCATTACTGGATTATACACATAATGTTATTATGTTTCCTTCTATTCTTCAATGCGGAATAAATAAGAAGGTTTGTCTTAAGGATAATTGCCTTATGGATTCCCAAATTGGAATTGCTGCTACTAGATGTTGGAATTGAACGAGCAATAGGAGATGGTGAAGAAGAGATATCGCATATTCATGGGCTATTCTTGTGGGACATTACTAAATGTTCAACAGAGGCAAGAATGTCTTTCAAGGAAAATGTAAAGATTGTAAGGGTTGATCTCATCAACTATGGTAAGCTTGTCGTATTCGTCAATTTCGATGACCAGAATTAGGTATGTGCTCCTACTCTTTCTCATGTTGAGCTTGAAAGAAATTTTTTTTCTATGGATGTGACGTATTTTGGTTTACGAGAAATTATGTTGTCTTCTTTGAGGAAATAGATTGTAAGAAAATTGATATATTGTGGGATTGGTTGTAATCCGATTAGTTGATGATTGAGTTACTTCAGTACTTGTCCTGCATTGCTTCTATTTTATTTTTATTTTTGGTTATCTATAGTATGTGATCTTCTTTTATTTTTTAGGCTACGTTTAAATTAAAAAACACCTTTACAATTGCGAATATGTGGTGGCCCAATTAAGGTTCCATAAGTTTTTAGGGGATTGGTTCTTGTTATGTGTTGTTGCACTTTGCGTACAAGAGGATGTGCAAATGAGAGAGTAACATTCTTCTGAAAGAAATTAAGTTGGGTAATGTTGGATATATTGTTAATATAGTTCAAAATAATTTGTTCACATACAAGCCCATTAGGTAAAATCATTATTATTTGGGTCCATATGAGCCGGAGCCCAATAACTTGTATATAAAAACTCTAGGGTTCCCCTACGCTAGAGATAATACTGTTGAGCGTTCTAAACTTGACGTCTCTTGGTGTAATACTTCAAACAACCGCTTCTTCTCTCTCAAACCTATAACCTCCAACAATCTTGAAGTATTATGTTCATGTGTCGGATTTAAGTGAGTAAGGTGTCTTCTTGAAGATTTTGTCAAGATGAATTCACAAGTGTAATTTACTTTCAATTTCAATGGTGGTATTGGTTGAGATCTGAGTTTGAAGATTTGGGTGACCAAAATCTTTGATTCAAAAACCCAAAAATTATAGCCAATTTTAGAGGGTGAAACCACTTGGGCTTTTTTCTACTCATCGATATGAACGTTTTGAGTGGTCACTTGTGTCAATCGGAGGTTGGACGGAGAAGTTACGGCACCCAAAAGTTTCCATCGGAATTTCTAGTGAATTTCGGGATGAAATTTCTAGTGAATTTCGGCGGCGGAAACTTCCAGCGAATTTTGGCGACAAGGGCAGTCCATCTTAAAGCTTTTGGGCTCTCTAAATATGTTTTTGGGGTTTGTTTTAGGAAATTCCATCTCTACAGAGCGGTTTGATCAAGGTTAGATGAGTTATTCAACTTTGTGGCTTTGAGGACTCCAATGTGCACTCTTTTTAACACTTTGCTCTGATTAAAATGGCAAAGCATAATTCCTATGATATTATAAAGTTGCAATCATTTGTTGTTACTGAATTTCATGGCAGGAAATTACATGTTTAATTTGGCATGAAAAAACGTGACATATTCTATACTATATTAAGTGATTTTGCATCTACCACTGAAGATGTGGATGAATATCAATGGAACAAATATGAGGATTTTTGTAGAGATTACTTGTTGAACTATTTAAATGCTAATATGGCTATGACTTATAGTGAGTATAAGATGGCGAAAGAGATATGGGATCACTTGAACGCTTAGTTCCAAAAACAAGATGGGCTCTCTAAAACTCTCCTAGCGGAGAAATTCTTTGACTTTAAATTCATTATGAATTCAACATTACCTCTTAGTTAGTTGAATTTAAGAACATGAGGAACAAGCTGAAAGATAATAACTCTGATATGTCTAATAATTTCTTTGTCGGTCTTGTGTTAAACAAGCTACCAACTGAATGGAGTTCTTTCAAAACTAAAATGCAAAAATTGAAGATATAGATGGGACTGGATGAATTAAAAAAGTATATTCACATTGAGGATCAAAATATTACTACAAAGATTTTGGAACAAATGGGACAACAAAAGTCAGTTGTCAACTTAGTTTCACACTACAATAAACCTCAAAAAAATTTCAAGTCACCAAAAGGTGAATCCTTTTTATAGTTAGAGGTCAAAATTATTATCTCTAAAAAGAAGAAGAAGGCAAGTGCCATAACTATGGAAAGTGGAGTTAATGGGCAGCAGAGTGTAAGTTACCAAAGAAGCCAAAGAAAGACACACCACAAAATGAGATCAATATACTAATTAGAGAATCTGAATCTCGAGCCTTCGTTGGAATAATGAAGAATAGAAAAGCCAGCATCTTTTCTGAGTGGTGGTTGAACAATGGTGCTACTTGTCATGCTATAAATGACAAGAACTTACTCACTAAGGTCACAGAAGTGAAAGACACAGTGGAAAATTATAATGGTGGTGAGGCAAATGTGACTCATGCTGGAACTGTAAATTTGGTGCTTTATTCAGGCAAGTTAATAACTCTGAAACATGTTAGAGTAGTACATTTACTTAAAAAGAATTTGATATCTATGAGTTTACTTAATAAAGCCGGTGTGCCTTTTTCAACTATAAATGATGAAATAACTTTATCTATTAACTCATATTATTTCGATTGTGCATTCATGGTTAATGGTATGTATAGGTTGGGTTTAAATATTAATAGCATAAATCATGTGAATTCTACTTTGATTGAATCCAAAGTTGCTACACAATAGACTTGGATATGTGAATTATGGGAAAATGCAATATCTAGGTAAAACTCATAATAGTTTGTTAGATACTTCTATTCGATTTGACAAATGTGAAGTGTGTGCACAGGCTAAAATCACTAGAAAACTTCTTGAGCTATTACGTTTTGACATTTGTAACTTTAGAAATTACATTACTAGAGGTGGTTGGAAGTATCTAATAATATCCATACATGATTTTTCTAGATATTGTTATGTCTATTTGTTGAAATTGAAATATGAGACTTTTGAAAAATTTAAGATTTTCAATTCTAGAGTAAAAAATCAACTCAACTTGAAATTTAAGAGGTTTAGGAATAATAGAAAATGAGAATATACAATGACAATGTTAAAGGAATTTTGTGCTTTAGAATGTATAATACTTGAAACCACTGGTCCTTATTCACCCCAATCAAATGGTGTTACTAAGCGTAAGAATAGAACATTAAATGAAATGTTAAACTCTATGTTACTTACAGGTAGCATGCCTTATTCCTACTGGAGAGAAGCAATTCTAACTACTAATCACATCTTGAACATGTTATCGCATTCTAAGTTGTTTATGACACCTTATGAGATATGGCATAATCGCCCTTGTAGATATGATACTCTTAAGACTTGGGGCTATATTGCTTATGTAAGCATACTAGATCCTAGAAAAACCTAAGGTGGGATCTAAAATCATTACTTGTGTATATCTAGGTAGTGTAAATGATAGTGCTGCAAATAGGTTTTTAAATCTATCTATTAACACAATGATAGAATCTAGAGATGCTGTGTTCTTTGAAAACAAGTTTCTCAAAGATCAAGGCTTGAATGGTTTTGGATTTATAGATATGATTTCAGAATCTCTTGTAGAATTTGAAAAAAGCTCTTCTGACACTAATTTCACACAGTTGGCTATTAAACCATTTCCCGTTAGAGTATCTACAAGAGAGAAAGTTCCCAAAAGTTTTGGTGAAAACTTTGTTACTTACCATATTGAGGATGATCCATTCTCATTTCAGGAAGTAATGAGATCTAAGGAATCCCTACTATGGGAAGAAGTCATAAATGATTAAATGAACTCTCTGCTGCAGAATCACACTTGGCAACTAGTAAATTTGCCAAAATGGGCGAAGCTATGGGCTGTAAATAGATGTTGAAGAAGAAACTGAATAGTGATGGATCAATAGCTAGATACAAAGTACATTTAGTAACTAAAGGCTACAAACACCAAAGTGGAATAGACTATTTTGATGTCTATTCACCTGTGTGTCATCTATCAACTATAAGAATTCTTCTTGCTTTGGCATCTATTGAACACTTTGTAGAACATCAAATGGATGTAAAAACAGCTTTCTTAAATGGGGAGTTAAACAAGGAAATTTACATGGAACAACCGAAAGGATAAGTTATGAAAGGCCTTGAGGATAAAGTTTGTAAATTGAATAAATCCTTATATGGTCTTAAACAAGTATATAAGATGTCGCATCTTAAATTTGACAAAGTGGTAAAGAGGTATGGTTTTCAGTCTAGTTATTCAGATAAATGCATTTACTATCGTTCTATGTCAAATAACATAGTCATTATTTGCTTGTATATTGATGAAATGTTAATTTTTTGTTCCGATCATTCTGTAGTGAATAACGTGAAAGCTACTTTAGCTAAAGAATTTGACATAAAAGATCTTGGTACTGCTAATACCATTCTTAGTATGAAAGTAAATTTTAAGCGGCAAGTCATCTCCCTTAGTCAGACTCATTATATTGAGCAATTATTTTCTACTTGGAGATATGATAAGTATAAACTGAGTGAGATACCATGTGATTATAATAACAAACTAAGTCCTAATAAATGGACCAGCATGGATCAGTTTAAGTACTCGAAACTGCTTGGTAGTCTTATGTATGCTATGAGTTGTACTAGACTTGACATAGCCTTTACAATTGGCATGCTGAGTCGTTTTACTAATAATCCTAGTAAAGAGCATTGGGATGCCCTTGATAGGCTAATGAGATACCTTCAAGGTATTAAAGATTATGCTTTCTATTATTCTAATTTTCCTCCAACTATGGATGGATATTCAAATGCCTCATAGTGCTAAGATATTGGAAATAGTAAGTCCACTAGTGGATATGTATTCACTTTGGGTGGAAATACTATTACTTGGAAATTCAAACGATAGACTTGTATTGCATTATCGTCTATGGAATCGGAGCGTTTTGCTTTAACCTCAACCGGTGAAGAGGCGGAGTGAATAAAGAATATGATTATGGATATTCTTTTGACTTATTTAAAGATTAATTCTTTAAGTCTATTCTATAATAATCGAACAGCTGTCCAAGTCATCAAGAATGCTCTCTTTAATTCAAAGCGAAGACATGTGAGACTGAGACATGCATTGTTAAATTATTTGAGAGAACAAGGGGTTATCATCTTGATTGATGTGAGATCGAAGGATGACATAGCTGATACTCTCACCAAAGGTATGCCAAAAGATCGATTATTCAAAATAGTGGGGGAACTGGGGTTAAAGACTATATAGGCAAGTCTTCACTACGATTTACTTACCTTCTAATTGTGTGTTTTGAATTATTGATTTTTTTTTTATTAGCTACAATGATAAGCATGGTTTATATGTTTCATCGATGTTCACAGTTGCTGACCAATTTGAAAAGGGTGAGTTATCTCATTCCAAACTTGATGAAGATGACTTTAACTTAATTCAAATGTTCTATCGAGAAAACTTGTGTCATTCCAAACTTGATGATACAATTCATCTAGGTAGGACTATCCTTTTGGTTAAATGATCTCATTTCAAACTTGATACTAGATTATTTGATTTTAAGAAATCAGTAATCATGGCATTCCAAATTGAAACATAAAAAAAAAAAAAAAAAAAAGTTGTTTACATAAGAAGCCTGCTAGTCTTGTTCTTAATTAAAACTTGATATTACATGACTAGATTATTATAGTTGACTTGACTATTGGTCCTATTTTTTGAAACTAGACAATAGTTATTCTCCTACAAATAAACTTAAATTGATGGCTCTTTGTAAATCACATTATTTATGTCTTGTTCATAATATATGAAACTGGATTGATGCTTATGAACATGATATTATGATACTTTATGACATCAATATATGTTATTCTCTGTCTGATGGAATGGTACTAAGTTTTTATTCAAATGATTGAATTCATGATAATATGAAATTCATATTTGACATTCTACAGGGGATGGCAAAGATGGAGGAGAGCTTAATGAGTAGGATTCTAATCAGGATGACCTACTTGAAGAATGAATAAATATCATTTAGAGCATGTGGGGACTTGACAATTTGCCCACTATTACCTATTTTGATGGAGTCCATTTACTTGAAACTCCCATTTTACTATCTCTATTTTGTGAATATTATTTCTTATATTTGTAAGGCTTTGGACTATTTTGACTAGCCTACTTATACTTGACTAATATGCATATATTAGTTGTGAACTGAGTTTGAGATTTATTTTGGGTGTTGGGATTTAAATGAGTTTAGATTGAATCTAAAACTCGTAATACTTATTTTGATTTGTTGATCTCATAACATATTCATGATAAGGATGATTGAGTTTAATACTTTACTACTGAAAACTTTTTGACCGATCCGAGTTGATTGTCTTAGACTAAATGTGGATAATTCATATTTGTGTGAACATTACACTGATCACCTTATTGGATTGTGTTGTATGGTGAATAAAGGACGAGATTGTTAGATATATTGTTAATATAATCCAAAATAATATGTTCACATACAAGCTCAATAGGTAAAAGCATTGTTATTTGGGTCCATATGAGCTAGAGCCCAATAACTTGCATAAAAAAACTTTAGGGTTCCCATATGCTGGAGGTAACACTGTTGAGTGTTCCAAACCTGATGTCTCTTGGTGTAATACTTCAAGCAACCGCTTCTTCTCTCTCAAACCTATAACCTCTAACAAGTAATTGCTATTGGAATGACATAATTGTGTTCAATTGCGTTTGATTTTTGGAATTGCTTTTGCAATCTACCTAGTTTTGACTCTGAATTGCTACTTAGTACTTACATAGGCTGTCATTGAGTAAATCTGCTTGAGCATATTTATTTATCAAGTGTGAAGAGTTTTGTAGCATATGCAAGTTGACTCTAGATGACAAGAAAATGGATGCCGTTGTTGAGTATAGCAATATTTTATATGTTTTTAGCTTCTGCCTATTTCTTTCCGTATAGATAGGAAAGAATGATCAAATGCAACTTTTCGTGATGATTCGGGAAAGATTGAAGGATTTTAGGATTTAGTTTTCAATTTCAATCTTTATGCCAAAGTTATGGGAGAAAATTGATACATGCTTCAACAAGAACCATCTTGCAAGGCTAAATAGTCCTAGGTGACCCATAGCGAAGTACTACCGTGAGGGAAGGGTGAAAAGAACCCCCATCGAAGAGTGAAATAGAACATGAAACCATAATGGTGTGGGGAGGTCCATGTGGATTCGATGGTGGTAAAAAAATGATCGATGAGGAAATAAATGGCATGTGATTGATCTCTGCATAAGGGCATGTGTATCTTATTCATAGGTAGGGTTATGTGCATTCCGTTGTTCAATTTGTAGAACACATGTTAGCGGATGCTCTCATGTGGTTGTGCAATAAGTCTAGTTTGTTCTATAAATGTGATTGTTCTACATGGAATATGTCTTCTTTGAGCATAAGGAAATGGTATATATAATACCGGTCTTTTTAGTTGACCAAGTCAAAGGTAGTGGGACCCACTTAAAAAAAAGGAAAAAGAAGAAGAAGAAGGGCTTGGTCAAGAAAAGAAACAGAAGGGGACGTCTCGGCTCTAAAGGACACCGAGAACATGCGAGAAATGGAAGAAAAAGAAAAGAGAGAAATAGCGCACTCATGCCAAGGGAAGCTTGCCAAGTCGAATCCACTACACATCGCAACACTCGGTAAGTACTGGCACGCCTTGCTTGTCCAATCATTGTAATTTTCGGGTTTAAGGCTTAAATTCAAAATTATGTGAAAATCAAGCAACGAAGTTCGATTTTTGAGTTGTGAAATTGTGGGATTACATGGACATAGTGCTTTATAGTGTTATGAAGCCATGGGTTTTGTCAGAGCGAAATTCTAGGATTTCACATTTGAGTTTCGAAATGTGTTTAGATTTGAGTAATCAATTCAAGTGAGTAATTTTTTAGCACGGGGAACTATTTTATTAGACTTTAGGCATATTTTAGTTGTTTCGTAGTTAAAGTAGAGTTCTACTTAGTTTAACGTCGATTCTTGTTTAATTGATAGGATTGCGTATCATTGGCTTGTTTAGTTATGCATTGTTTTGTTTGGGCATTTCCAGGTGAGTGGTGCAATCTCATCTTTGAACTTGTAAACTCATATTTTGAAAATGAAAAGTATAAGGTATATTATGTGTACATTGTGAATTGGCTAAAAGGCAAAAGTAAGGTTCATAGCATATTTGATGTGTAACTTTGGATCCAGCATTTATTACTTTTTATTCATTTGAGAATGTTTTAAGAATTTAAGAAACATGTTATGAAAAGTGCGGTGAAAGTTTATATGCGTATACGGAGGCACCAACCAAGCACCCTAAATGAATAAGAAGAAGAGAATGGGTTGTAGACTCGAATGCTACTACACATATATGTTGAGAACATAATGCTTTGTCCTCTTACGCTCTAGTAGAGGAAGGAGAAGAAACAATAATTTGAGAACTACTCAAGTTTTTGAGGAAAGGGAAATTTTTCTCAAACTCATATCTGAAAATGAGGCTTAGTAATTGAGGAATGAAACAATGCATTCTATGTCTACATATTGTGATTGCCAAGAGGCAATAGCCGTTTTAAAGAATGAAACTTTCAAAGGTAAATAGAGACACATCCAGTGGAGATATGATGTGTTAAAACAATTGTTTAAAGATGCAATTATGTCCATCAATTATATGAAGTCAAAAATGGATTTGGCCAATCCTTTAACTATACATCAAGGGGAATGGGACAAGCTAATTGAAGAAAATCAATAGTGATGGTAACCCAACCATGTGATTGGCGATATCATGGATTATGTTCCTATGGATAATAACAAGTCACTTGTTGATCTAGTGATGCACTATAAAAATTGTTGTCCCTCCTAAGGTGAGAATAGTACAAAACTACAAGGAAAATGAGGTTGAGCTAATCTCTTAATGAAATTGCATAGCCATTATTGGTGGTGTATTAAACTGCAGAATACACTTGATGGAATAACTTATTTATGTGTAGAGTGGGGCCGCTCCTATGAGAATTATTGGCGATAATGTCTACAGCACTTATAAATAAACTAAGCAGGCGCATAGTCTATTAGTGCAAAACCCCATCGAACAACAAACCTTGTGGGAGTGTGATGTGATTGGTGAAAATTATAATTCACAAAAAAAAAAAATTATTGGTTCGTAGAAGTTTCAAACTTTACCAATGATTTCATGAGTCATATTTCATTCTTTCTAGGGTTGGTTCATAGCCTAACAAGCATCAGTTCCAATGCATTACTTTTCAATAACCCAACATTATCCTATTTTCTTTTCAATTTTTTTTTTAAATATGTGAGGGATTATTGGATATTTTTGCAGTTTTGAAATATTTATTAAAAATTATGACTATCATAAAAGTCATCATTTTTGTAACGGTTTTGCAACGGTCGTATAATGGTTTTTTATCTGCCATATAACGGTTTTTCAACGGTTTTATAATGTTAGAGTTATTTCTTCGTAAACTCTTCATTATTTTATAATGGCTATATAATGGTCATATTATTCTTCAAGTACAAATTGATTTATAATAATTTCCAAACAATTCTCTCTTTCTTTTATATATAAATAGTTACTTTGAACATAATTGGGAAATAATATCGATATATCAAAACCAAAATATCGTCATTTCTCTTTTTGTATCTCATCACGTATTTTTCCTTTCATTGTTAAGTTAAATACAAAATGTTGTTCTATTTCCTTCTACTATTAAGTGCGGAATAAAGAAGAAGATCTATTATATCTTGGGAGAATAATCACTGAAGTCTTACCTATTGAGTTTCATACTATGAGGGATGGATTATCTCTAAAAATAGTGCTTACATGCCTCAAATAATTGATTTTATTTTATTATCTTTTTCAATATATCTCAAACAATTATTGTTGTTTTCATGTTATCTAACCTTTTTTCCAACAATTTCTTCGCCATCACTTCCATTGTCACCATATCCTTACAGATTGCACACACCAAGATTTTGTCCTTTGATATAATCACTGCAGTTGGAGGCTAGGCACTGATTTCGCAGTTGGTGGAGCTCCACTTCTTCCACTGTCTCTCTCTGCCAAATTCTGAAGCAATGCCTGGTGCCCAATGTCATCCATGTAATCTTCCAAACTGGCCCTCTACCTGTTTGATTCAAGCACTTAGGCCTCAGTTTGATGGGTTATCATCCAATTCCATTAAAATGTCCGCCCAATCGAGAATCCATTCACGCAGTCTTCGAGCTCACATTGCAAATTCTCAAATCCGGATCCTGAGAATGTCACCCCGCCTCCGACGCGTGTCATCCTTGTCATATTTATCTATGTTCGCTCCTCCGTTCTCATTATCCAATTGGTTATCACCTTTCCTCTCCCCTTCGCCTCATTCATATCCCTCGCGGTTACTGTTCTCTTCATTCTCTTCCTCATTGTCCTCATCTCACGCGGAGGGTGGCTATTCAGGCAATTGATGCCTAAACTCATTAAGCGGGTTGGGCAACTTGCGCAGTCAGTTTCCTTGCAGCTAGTAGTGTGAGGGAGAGAAGTTTGCCGGATGTCAAGACGTTATAGGAGACGCTGAGCAGCTTGAGTTTTCTTCACCTCAATGATTCTGGAAAAACAAAAGAAAGAAGGAAGATGAATGTGAGATCCCCAAGAAAAGAAAAGAAATCAATAAACAAAAAAGGGAGGAAAATATGAGCAAAAATTGTGAGACAAAGGGCCAAAAAGGTAAAGACACTGTTTTTGGGAGTGTCAAAGCCAAAACTGGAGTGGAAATAGCGTGAACCCATGTCTTTGGATGTGATTTGACATTTATATTGTGAAACTGATAAGATTAAAGAGATGAAAAAAGGACATTGCTTGGCTGATTGCGCTGTTATTCTCCATGAATAATAGTACCTTGTAAACCACAAATGACCATTGAAGGGATATTGACAACCGAAAGTATAAATAGGCATGCAGCAAAACTTTAGAAAGAATCTTGACAAAATTTCTCAGAATTTGGACAATATTCCTTTTTTCAAATAAACAATGAAATTAAAAAAGAAAAAGAAAATACACTTGATGCTTGTGAATTTTTTTAACAGCTTTGAATAACTATTAAAATGTAAAACTCAGCTCTTTCATGGTGTACTTGTGACAATATTTTCACATATTATTGATATAAAGACAGCCATATTAGTAACACACACGTGTATTCACTAATTTAATGAGATACTAAAACATTATTCAACAAGTGAAAAATTTTGTACACTGCAGTGAGTCTCATAGTGGCATTTGTTGAACTTAGATACAATATGTACTTATCTAGTTAAATAATGAAAAAAAAAAAGTAAGAATAATGAATAAATGAATAATGAATATAATTTTTCACTACTACAAATGTGAAAAATGTTTTACATAGTGATGTTGTCAATAGAAATCTTAAATTTATTTGTCTTGTAATAAAAATGTTTTAACTGGTATTTCTACATGAAATTAAAATATTTCATGTTAATAATGCTTCAATAAAGCTCTTTTCAATTTCCTAAGATTTTCCATTTTTTTATTTAATCTATTTTTTTAATCTGAAGAATCCCACTGAGTGGGATTCATAGATTTCTTAAGGAAACCGGAGTCCGGTTCCTTGAAAAATCTTGTGGTTGGGGGAGCACCGTTACTCTCCAAGGACTAACGATGCCATCACCCCATCATTACTCATAAAAATAATGATAGTTTTGCGGGTTAGTATGATTAAAAGAAAAAAGGAGTGTTTTAGCCAAATATGGATGGAAATAAGCTTCTCCTTAGAATATTATTCATCAACTTTTACCCATTAAATAAAGTCATTTAAAATTGCATGCCACATTAGGAATAGGTCATGTGCACGTAATTTAGTATTAAAATTTGCATTACGTGCATTTCTTATAGATAGTTTTCATAAATAAAAAGAAAAACCAAACAAAAAAGAATTATTTAAATTTGCATGCCACAATAGGAATAGGTCATGTAGACGTAATTTAAAATTAAAATTGCATTACATGCATTTCATATAGTTAGTTTTCATAAATAAAAAAGAAAAACCAAACAAAGGAGAATTAATTGGAGTTGTTGATTCATTAGTAGAAATCATGCTAGGCATTGCATCTTTAATAAATACTTTGCCGGTATTTGGGAAATTAATTAATGTGCTTTAAATTCTTTCCATATTCTTGCCCATTATAAACAGAATTGATGGTTCAAGTTGCACCATTACTCATAGAAAGTAAAACCGTCTGTTATGCAAGCACAACTCTATTTCTATACATCCTTGAAAATAAGTTAACATTTTTAGGTCACGCTTCATTATTTTGGCTCAAAATTCTCACAAAATAAACATGTGAACACCTAAATTTTCTCGACTATTAAGTTCAGAAAAATCGAAATTCGGGATAAACAATCACGGCGAGTCTTGTTTCTTGACCAAAAATTAGTTAGTTGTTCTTAATATTTCAATTGCATATATATGTCAATTTAGTATGGATGTAGAATTAGACTTTTAAATTTCATATTTTCGCAAAATTGGCTAAAAGTTAAGGTAAATTACAATAATAAAGTTGGATATATTTACATCATACAATGTACATTTTTTTGGTATAAATGGCATATCATTGTAAAAGAACTTAAAAGTTCACAAATGATAATGGTGAAAATCTCTTCCGACACTCTTTCCTATATTTATTTTATTTTATTTTATTTTATTTTCCTCTCTTTTCAAATTATTATCTTTATTACTTCTTTTTATCCATCCATTATTCTGTAGTAAAATTTTGTTAAATAGAAAATTGTAATAATACACCAAAAATACAAAAGTACCTAAAATATGTAATAAATATAAATATATATTTATATTTATATGTTGAATTTATATTATAAGATAGAATTAAATTCGAATATATAAATAAAATTAATATTAAAAATTTAAAAATTTATTTTTTTATTATTTTGAATTTCTTATATTAGGATTTAAATATTATTTATATTGAAATATAATTTTAATTTTTTAATTTAATAAATTTTTTATTCTAGAAAAAAATTTCCTATTATAAATATTAAAATTTCTATCTATTTTTATCCTACTTCCTCAATGAAATAATTTTATATAGCCTATATCATTCTTATATCCGATTTTATTATGTCTTGAACATATACTAAATATAGAATATGATCAAATTTATCCTATCTTAAATTTTATCAAAAACACAATCTTAGGATTTTTTTTTTTTTTTTTTTTTTTTTGGGGGGAGGGGTTGGGAGGGTTCCTGGCGGTAAAAGAAAAATTGTAAACTATCGTTGCCCAGTGGTCTAACCGTAGGTGAAATGCTATCTCATAGGCGTTTCCTGTTTTCTCTGAGAAAATATTGGAGACGATTGGTGCTCCAACGTGGCAAACAAAAAGGCACCTTAAATTGCACCATATGTCCAAATGGGCCCACATTGTCAGGCCAATTTCCCCCAACTTCTCTTTCCTCTCTCTTCTCTCTCTCCCCCTCTGCACGCTCTCTCGCAAATTTTTCCCCACTTTTCTCTCTCCTCTTTCTTCTCTCTCCCTCCTCTGCATGCTCTCTCACCCGACTCTCTCTCTCCGATCGCCGGCTTTTTTTTTTGTGTGGATTTCTATGCATTTCCAATCCGACCCATTTTAGGCCGCTTCTGTCTTCACCGGCGCCAGGCATCGTGGCTTCTTGGAGGGATGTGGGTTCTCCACCTCGTTGTCCACGTCGTCGGAGATTGCGAACCAGAAGGTGAACTCCGGGAGTGCTGGGGTTTCACACCGACGTCACGGTGCCCTGGCTCTGCGTGTGATTTGACCCCACGCCCTTCGAGACGCTCACCTTGTTGGTAGTCGAGGCAGCGACGGCGGCGGCAGCGGTCGAGGAGGGAGGAGTGGGGGCCTCATACTAGCACCTCTTGTGCCCACCGAGAGCTTAGCCGGTGGGGAAGCTTTTGTGACAGATCGAGCACTCGTGCACCTTCCCGGACATGCCCGAGGAGGTGGTCGCCGCGGAGGTCGAGGTGGCCGGCTGTTCGTCCGCACCGGCGAAGAGAAAGTGTGTTGGGAGAGAGGAGAGAGGAGAGAGAAAAGTGAGGATAAATTGGCCTGACAATGTGGACCCACGTTGGACACATGGTGTAATTTAAGGTACCTTCTTGTTTGTCACGTTGAAGCACTATACGTAGCCAATATTTTCTCGCTTTCTCTATGTACTCGTTGTACCGTTTGGAGAATAAGGTGCAGACAAGGATACAGAAATAAAAATAAAAAGGTCAAAAGGACAAGGACCCCCCCCCCCGCCCCCTCTTTTTCTCCCTTTTACACTCACGCCCTCTTCACGGGAAGCACGAGGGAGGAGAAAGAAGAAAAAAAAAACCTTGAGCGCTCAGTTTCTTTTTTTCCTTCCTCCTTGAAGCTTCTTCATCATCTCCATCGTGACACCTCCATCTCCACCCACCATCCCATCCACTACAAAATCCACACACTCGAGAGACCTCATCTTTACACACACAGAAGGTTTTCTTTTTTCTCCCTTTTACACTCACGCCCTCTCTTCACGGGAAGCACGAGGGAGGAGAAAGAAAAAAAAAAACCTTGAGCGTTCACTTTCTGTTTTTCCTTCCTCCTTGAAGCTTCTTCATCATCTCCATCGTGACAACTCCATCTCCACCCACCATCTCCATTCCACTACAAAATCCACACACTCGAGAGACCTCATCTTTACACACACAGAAGGTTCTCTTTTTCTTTTTCTTTTTTTTTTTTTCCTTGGAGAGGACGTTCGGCAAAGAGGTTCGCTCACCTGCGGGAAGAGAGAAAAGCGAGAGACTGGCCGAGATAGAGGGAGTGAGAAATTTCTTCACGCTCGCTGGAATCGCCGTCACCTTCATCAGAAGTCATCACAGCGACCACCAGAACCAAGCGTCGGTCGTGGATAAACCTTCGAGCAGGAGACCTCCCTACTTACGGGCGATGAACGCGGTTTGAGTCCGCCACGGTTAGCTCCTCATTCCCTTTCATTTGCTATGTAGATGTGTTCATTGTACCGTACGAAAGGAATTTAATGTTGTTTTGGCTGGAAAACGGCGGCCGTTCTAGAGCGAGTTTGTCTTGGTTGTTGCTGGTAATAGACCGGTGGCGGCCGGCATGGTGGTCAAGTTCAGGTTCAGGAAGACGACGATCTCTTGCGAAAAAAAAATGTGCAGGGAAAAATATATATAGAAAAAATGAAATAGAAAAATCAGAAAAGAAACAAAAATTCGGATCAGTGGCCGAGCTAAATTAGAGTTTGGGCTGAGATTGAGCAGGAATTTAGGAGTTGGGCTCGAGCTGCTGCAAAGGCTCAAGCCTATCAAGAATACCAATGGACTGGGCCAAAGACATCATGGGCTCAAAATTCGTGGGCTAGATATACAAATTGGGTCAGATTCATCGGCCCTACATTCAGATAGGGCCCTATGGCAGGCCCGGATTTAGATCCAACCGGACCCTATCGGTCAGGGTCAGACCAGTAATCGGACCGGGTTCCTTGACTCAGTTCAATGTCCGTTTTCAGAATAAAAAATTTCAAAAATTTAAAATTAATTAAAAAAATTTAAAATTTTTAAAAATGTTTAGAAATTAGTTTTTGATTAGTCTCATTATATTTTTGGTATTAATTCTAGTTTATAATTAATTTAGCATAAAAAAAATGAAAATTTTTGACAAAAATTGAACCCAAAATTGAATAAACCTTTAGAGCTTTGTAATTGGATTTTTGAATACTTTCTTTAGAAATGATGCTAGGTCACTATTTGCACACTTTCATTTCGATTTCACTTCATTGTGCTTTTTCAATATATTGATTGATAATTTTTACTTTTAGCATGATTAGGTTAAATCATTAGGATCATAATAAACAATCATCATCTATACATTTAGTGGATGAGAATCTTAGCACTCATAATTGGTAAACGATTGTTTGGTAACTTTAGTGAATAAATGATTAAGTTTAAGTATCAAAATGGCATTAATTAGACAATTAGTGAAATCAAGTCACCGAACCCTAAATTTTTTATTGTGTAAAAAGTAAGGCAATCTATCATGTTTAGTTTTTAGTTGACCTTAAAAGACTAGTGACAATTCCTTCTTTCATAGAATTCTTAAGATCAATTAGAACTTAAATTGCAAATCCCATGTCATGTGAGGTATGATTTTAGGAGAGACCACATTTTTATCAAGAGTTCGTTTGCAATGTTGTCAAGTGAAGGTCCATTCAAGACCTTAGCTATGTACTATTCGGACTATCTCATAAACAAATACCTTGAAATCTATTTCTTGAGGGCGGTCCCTCAAGGATAGGTCGTGACCACACATGCAGTCATATCAATAGAGTTTAAATTCTAAGATCCAAAAGATGTAGATTCATAAGACAAATAAAATGGAAAAATTATTTAAAATGGTAATAAACCTATTGTATTTATGTTAATTAAGTCATAAACCTTTTTTATTTAGCCAATATAATCCTAAATATTTTGATAATTTGTCAATATAATCTATCTGGCTAATTTTGATTGAAATCACTAACATAGATGCCAACCATTCTACCTAGCATCTTCAGCATTGTCAATAATTTTTGTAAATTTTAATTTTTTTAGTTTTTTGACTTGTTATATATTTTTTCTTCATTGTAGTCGGCAAGGGCTGTGGCCCTCACTTAGGTAGGGTGAGGGTGGCCCTCTCTTGACTTGGTCAAGGAGGGCCCTCACCTATGACGGTCAAGGTGGCCTCGCCCGCATAGGATGAGGGCGGCCCTCACCTAGCCCTCATTAAGAAAAAATTTCTAGATTAGCTCCGAGCTTTGCCCACTCATTTAATGCAAGCAACCTGAATTCCAAAAAAAAGTTAGTGAAATATTGACCAAACAACTAGAAAATTTGTTTGGAGGCACTAATAAGAGAACAAAATCCACTTGCTTGATTGGGATATGGTAGCTGCCAAGAAAGAGAGGCGGTTTAGGTCTTCCAAGTTTCCGAAATCTCGCATGCTTAAACTCCAAAGAATGCCTCCAACAACCTCCAAAGCTATGGTGTCGGCTTCTAAAAGCACCTAATCTTGCTCAAGTGGGCTCTGTCATTTGACCTATGTTACAATTCTAGGATTCTCTAATGTTGTCCGTTGCGGTTCCTGTTATCTTCTTCATGATTTGATCTTGCGGGTCACATCTTCACCATCCCATTGTCTGAAAAAAGATATCGTATGTATCGATATCCAGATATTTGGATTTGGTGTATGAAGATATGATATGATAGATCTATCTTAACTATATAAATGGATCTTGTGTTATGGAATTAAAGATATTGAAAAAAAAAAAAAAAAAAACTCTTGTGTTGTGACTTTGAATAAACCTTTCTACGTGAAGAAAATAAGGATCAATTTATTCCTCTTCAGTATTCTAGTCACAATAATGGAATTGGAAATATGACATATTCTTCTGGAGTCTAGATAAATGGGAAATAAAAAAAGATCCAATCTTACAATTTTTTCTCTATCAAATTTGAATCTTAAAAAGTGAATATAGTCATGATTCAATGAGCTAAGTCTTCTTACTTTTTATTTTGTTTGTTGATTTCTAATTTTTAATATATTGGGAGGTCCGGTTCTACGAGTCCATTTTGATGTCATAAGGCGACCCCATATCTCTCGCTTGTCACACTGTCTGTCAATCTCTCTCAAGATCCCAACTTGCAAGAGCCTGCTCAGCTTTTGTATGTATCCACAAAACAGGATTTGCGCAATGGTTCATCTACATTCGATTATTATCTACTATTGAAATTTCTTTTTCATAATTTTATATCACTATTATTCCTTCCTTCGATTTAAATAAAGTTGCAAAGAGGGAGGCGCATAAACCTTATCTTTGGAAATGTCTAATTTTACATTTTCTTTTTATGAAAATAAAAAAAAAAAAAAAAAGAAAAATGGAAAAGAAAACTTTCTTTTTTCCATTACCCACCCTATTTTATTTTCGAAAATTTGACTGATTCGAGAGAGTTTACATTAAATCTTTTGAAACATGTGAGGCTACATCATTTGTAAACATAAGAAGATGGAATCATTTGAATTTTGTTTGATAACGCCATTACTAATCTTTAATTTTTTGCAATATGTTCAATCAACTCCTTAAATGTTTTTATTTTGATGAAATTGAGTCTTTGAACTATATAATACTCTTCTTTATTCATGTTAGTCCGTCTATGAAAAATATGACCATCATCTTATGATCATTTTTTTACAACTTTGACACATAAAAGAATAGGTACTATGGTTTTCAAATTGGCTACTCTTATCTCAATTTGGCTTTGCAAGGTTCTAGTGCATCGATAAAAATCCTATATTTTCTTCCATCTTTGATCAAAGAAAACAACGCACTTAGATTAAGGAGAAATGAATTGTTCATTAGGCCGATTTAGATGGATTCTAGTCGGGCTTGGTCGGACCTCACCCTCCTAAGGTCTTGCCTAGGCCCGAACTTGCGGGATTGGGCAAGTACTTAGGCCCATCCAAAGAAAAAACCTTGGACAGGCCACATCCACCCATTGGGCCACCTCTTTTTTTTTTTTTTTTTTAATCTTTAAACTTGTCAGCTAAAAAAATACATAGAAATGGAAAACACATGAAAAAAAAAAATTGTAGATGCATTGTGTTATTTTATCTTATTACTTGACCTATGAGTTTTATACTATTTTCACTACTATATTAGAAATTTTGGCTTCTTTTTATCCTATTATTTTTTTATCATTTAAATATCAGAGTAATATTATTGATAAAAAATATTTTATAATATCTTTTAATGAATATATGGGCAAGCCAATCCAGGCCTAAAGAGTCAAGGCCCTTGTCGAGGGCTGACCCACCAATTGACCAGATCTGGAAACTTTGTCTAGGCCCACCTAATGGGCCCAAAAAAAATGCAACCAAGCCTACCCAGCCCAGCCGAACCGTTTGCCCATTGGTTAGGTCTACTCACGCATGAAAATAGAGACTAAATAATTGATAGTTAAAAACATGTTATTGTTGTGAAATTGAAAATCACTTATATATTTTTATTATCACTATTTCTCCAAACTTTTCTTCATCTTTTTATAGAACAACAATAAAGGGAATTAGACATAATTGCAATAAAATCTATGCAACCTTCAAAAAGAAAAAAACTTTTATTTCTTCAAATACTTACTAGATTAGATATATCATGTGAGGTGAAAGCACATTGATGTGTGGTATTATTTTATTTGAGATATTCTTACTAATGGTTATATCAAGGTCATGAAGATTAATACAAAAAATAATCCAGCTGATAGGCCTTACCAATTGCCAAATCCAAGCATTGATTTGGTTAATGTTTCTTGCAATTGAGTTTTACTCTAATAGGGGGAGAAGATTATATGTCTTATTCAAGTAAAGATGGAGATTTGTTGAGTATGTCTTGAATTCTCTATAGGCTTAGGTCAATATTAGGACTTAAGAGAAGTATAAATATTTTTTTCTCAAGTCATTAGATTAAGAAGCATGACATAAAGAATCTTTAGCTTTTGAGCATATTTTGTAATCCTTGAATTTCCATAGTGGATTTTGCTTCTCCTCTCCCTGTGGTTTTTCCTGTAAGGATTCTCCACATAAATCTACATGTTCCTTGATTCTTCTCAATTTTAATTTTGTTGTAGTTTTTTGCATTAGTCATAACAAAGACATTTTTTGGATGTTCTAAATCATGTGGCGGGCACAAAAATTTGGAGGCTACCGTTGATTTGAAATGGGAAAAACGAACACTTAGAGGGAAGATCAAATGTCTGGCAAGGTTGGTTGGTTGGTTGGTTGTCTAACTAGGATGTAAAAGCTGGAAATTCAAAAATTTCAAACACTAGTCCTTCCTTGATCAGATGTTTGACTTAAGCAGTTTTTTGGTTGAGAGACTTCGAACATCCAAACCAAGTGGATGTATAAATGAGCATGGAAAAACAAATAAAATACCAGATTTCACATATTTCACTTATTATGTCAAACCTAACTTAGAAGGAGTTTTTAGATATATTAACAATTTGTAACATCAGCTAAGTGGTGAGTTGAGATAAAAGATTAGGTGTATCAAAAAAGATACTCAATAAGAAGGTCCAAAGGAAAAGGTTCGTATGGATGTGTTAGCTATTAGAGAGTGATACATATATAAAGTGTTAAGGCAGCTTAGCATGCATAAAGCCAAACCAGTGAGTACCCGACTAGTTACATATTTTAAGCTTTTTAGTTGGTCTTGCACTTTGGTTAGAAGAAGATAAAGAATATATGTTTTGTGTTCCTTATGGTATTGCTATTGGTAGTGTTATTAGTAATCTAGAAAGAAACATTAGGAAGCTGTGAAATGGGTTCTAAGATTCCTAAAAGGGACAAAATGTGAGCTTAACATTTGGGAAGAGACGGACTTCGAATGCTATAACATTTAATAGATTGTAATTTTGCTAGTGACATGGATGGACAAAGGTCCTTGAGAGGTTACATGTTTAGCTTTGTGGGTTGTGTCGTCAGTTTATGAGTGTAATTACAATTCGTAGTTGCTTTGTTGACCCTTGAAGCAATACATATGGTGTCAACCAAGGAGATCGAGGAAGTTATTTGGCTTAAAGGCTTGTGTTATGGTTAAATATGCAACCTAGAGATGGATGGAGAGAGAAGTACCAAAAAAGTCATAAACCTATTGTATTTGTATTAATTTAGTTCTAAACATGTTCACATTAGTACAAATTCAGTTCATCCAGTCAATTTTGGCTAGTCAACGCTGAGGTGGAGGTCGGCTGGTGGTCGAACGTTGACATGGGCATTGGTCGTTGGCCGAATGTTGACATGACAATTTTTTTCAATTTTTTTTCAAATTTTCTATTACTTTTGTTCTTTTCTTTTTCTTTTTTTTTTCCTTTTCTTTTCTCTCTTCTTTCTCCTTGACTGTCCTCATGGTGGTTTGCGAGTCTCTGATAAGGCTTGCCGACCACTGGGCGAGGGTTGTGAAGCCCTCACCTATGGCCGGGGCCTTGCCTAAGGCCGCGAATGAGGTTGGTCTCTCCCAAATCTAAGCAAAGCTGCCTCACTCATAGCCCTGGGTGAAGCCGCCTCACCCATGATCCTAGGCGAGGCCTCATCGGCCACCATGAGGACAGTTCAAGAAGGAAGAAGAGAGAAAAGAAAAAGGAAAAAAAAAATAGAAAATTTGAAAAAAGTTAAAAATTTTAAAAATTGCCACGTCAACATCCGACCACCAGCTAGTGTCCACATTAGCGCTAGTAAGCAAAAATTAACTAAATGAACTAAATTGGTACCAATGTGAAAATTTTAGGATTAAATTGGTTCAATTGAAAAGTTTAGAACTAAATTAGTACTGATGTAATAGGTTTATGAATTTTTTGGTACTTTTCTTGATGGATAAATAGGTTGATAATTGAAATTTGATAGAATTTGCAGATTTATAAAGTCAATGATATCAAGTGTGATATGCTTTTGTCAAACTAGAAATTGGAAATTAATGGAAGAGGTGAATGCAAATTTTATAGTGGCTCAATTTAGATTCCCTAACTAACAGCTACCAATAGACTTGATTTCACTAATAATTCTTTTAGAGTTTACAATGTATCTATGCTGATTTTACCCAAAGTTGCTAGATCATATTATAAAATTCCAAGCACTATTACGACGCTTGTATATTTCTCAAAAGATAATAAATCAGTGAAGCACCTCAATAAATGAAGCTTTCTCAATTTGTAGGCATTCTCGCAATTCATGTCTTCTTCAACGTGTGTTGATCTTTTCATAGTCTTTAAGATCCTAGCTAATGATTGGATAATCATTAGTAGGATCAATTTAGTCGTTGAAGATAAACGACACAATTAGTGGGAGATTTGGTTGCCCATAAATCAAATCTTCCCAACAATAGTGTGGTTTCCACAAATAGGATCACCCATATGTGGAAATGATCATTTTCACCAATTTGATTGAAAAAAAATTGGATTCCTCCTTTCATTTTTTTTCCTAGAGTATCGGGCCCGTGGCTTGCTGTCAATATTTCTTAAGACTTAGATTGATAATCAACGGAAATTTAGGTCTTCAAATCATGAAGTGTAATCATTTAACATGTACATTCTTCTCAAGTGATATAAGAGATTGGGCCTATCAGCAATGTGAATCTATTAAAGCTTTTCCATCGATAGTTGATATATATACTACATTCCACTTTCTCCTCTAGAGTATAACCGATACTATATGAATTGTTCACCTTGTTACGGTACATCCAAGCCCCTATGAACTTCCCATTCTTTGACATATTTACCTCCTTCAAGGTCTATCTAGTTATCAATAGTCTTTCACTTTATACTTGAGGATCCATTAGTGGTGATAAAGCTCTACTTGTATAGTTCATCTTGAGATAAGACAACATTTACATATATCAAATATTGATATAGACATAAAGTTCTATCAATTTCAAAATATCACAGGATGTTTTCCCAACAGTTTACTCGGTGATCTGAGATTGCAGCAGAAGAAGATTGTTCATTATCATGACGATAAAGTGCAATACATTTGACCAAAGATCAAATGTATCACGAGTGGACAAAGACATTAATAATAGGCAATGTTATTTATCCATGATTCTATTCAAAATCTGTACATGGAAAATGATTTGATGGACATGTTAACAAGGCATATCCCATTAATAGACCTGTTAAAATGGGTCTTAAACTCATAAATGAGTCATTTAAAACATAAATGCTCACTTTAATTTTGAAGAGTCTAGCTTAAATGAGTTTCAAATTTAAAGGCTTTAATAAATGGGTCCAAATGGGTTGAGTTTAGAGCCCATTTTCAACTCACTCAACTCATACACTCTCTCTCCCTTTTTCAGCCTTGTAAAAATATTTTCAAAAAATAGAAACTATAATTCTTTTTTCTTTTTTCTTTTCTTTTTTCATCCTTCTTCCATCTTCCTCAGCTGGTGGCTAGCCACAACGATGACCAATGACCAGCCAAGCAAGGGACGAGCTCACCAAGGTTTAGCGCTCGTGAGGCTTGAGCTTGCCGATCTAGCGAGGCCAAGACCTCTTCGACATCTAACGAGACTTAAACCTTATCAATCTAACAAGACTCGAGCTTGTTAGATCTAGTGAGGTGGAGCCCTTGCCTGAGGCGAGCTTAGCTCGACTCGTCAGATTTGGCAAGGTGGAGCCTCGCCTGAGGTTGGCTCAACTTAGCTCACTAAAATCGCACAAGCTCTAGCCTTACCGATCTATGGTGAGGCTCAAGCTCGCTTGTGGCCAATCGCTTGCCATTGTTGTGGCTAGCAACCAATCAAAGAAGAAGTAAAAAGAAAAAAAGAAAATTGATTTTTAAAAATTTAATAAAAATTATATTTTTAAAAATATAAAATAATAATAATAATAATAATAAAAATAATAATAATAATAATAAAATAATAATAATAATAATAACATATTAAAAAGAGTGTATGGAGAATAATCAAATTGGATCTTTTATACAAAGTGGTGGAAAATATTTTCTGATTTATTTTAATAATTCAGGCAAATTTTAGAAAGTATTGTTATTTTCCTAAAAAAATGACTTTTTCGAAAACATTTTAAAAAGGATGCTTAATTATAAAAATTATAAAAATTATAAAAATTGTCCACTAAATTTGTATTGCATGAAAGTATTTTAGCAATACCATATTTTGATAATAAACAAGCTTTCCTAAATTTAGTTAAGTGGCTTAGGCTGGGTGTGGGATCAAGTATGTGTCAATAAATTTGTATTATGATAAATGGGTCATAAACGAGTTAAATGACCCAATTTGGGTCAGACTATTTATGATCTGATCTAAACCTAACCTTACCCACCCATTTGATAGGTCTACCCATCAATCAAGTTCCAATACTATTTGAACTTGATCAACATTTGTGGTAGGTGAAAAGATCATGTAGTAGACAACCAGAATGAATCCAAAGTTCTGGGATTACTTTGCATCGAAAATGAAAAGGATGGATGTTCGGAGGTAAAATTAGACATCCGGCCTAGTTGGATGATCAACTAAGGACGCGTTTAGTAACGCTTCTATTCTAGAGAACAATTTTTTTTATCAAAAATGATTTTTTATAATTTTGCTCTCGGGAACAATTTTTGAGCATGGAAGTCGGAGGATTTTTTCTCTCTTGCCGAGGTGTTTGTGCTTAGCCAGTTGTTTATTCTTGCCGTGCTTGTTGTTTTGTTTATTTCGTCCCTGTGTTGGGACGCCACAGTTGCAGTTTTTATATAATAACATCCTTTCACTCATAATGAATTCTCATCTTGAGTGCAAGTTTTGATGTCTTGATCTTTTGTACATTTGGCATTTCCTCTATTTATATAGTACCTTTAAAAAAAAAAAAAAAAAAAAATTTATGAGCAAAAGAATGCATTTGGTAACTCCATAAAATTTTATTCCTTGGACAAAAATGCATTTGGTATGATTCTTAAATTTTTTTATTTCTTTTAATTTTTAATACTTTTATTATATTTTCTTATTTTTCTCTTTTTCTTTTTCTTTTTCTCTTTGACCAATCGCCGACCACCTCCGTGGCCAACGACCGGCTAGGCAAGGTCCGGTGAGCTCACTAGAGGCTCGCCATGCCAAGGCGAGGTCTAGCGAGCTCACCGGAGGCTTGCCTCGCCAAGCCACTAGTGAACCTCAACCTCACTCAAGTGACGCGAGGTTGGCCTTGCCCTAGCTTAGCAAGGCTAAGCCTCGCCTAGTTGGGGAGGCCAAGCCTCACTTTGGTTCAGTGTTGTCGAGGGGCCGATGACGCTCCGGCAACGTCATCGGCCCTCATCCGGTCGATCGCCAACATTGGCCATGGCCAAGGCTAGCAACCAGCCAAAAGAAAGAAGTAGAAAATGAAAGAGAAGAAGAAAAGAGAAGAAAAAATAAATTCTTTGTTTTTGTTCTTTTGATTCTTAGGAATTGTTCTCAGAAATAACAAACTACTTTTCTACTTCTTATTTATATTCTAAATCTATTCCTAAAAATAAAATAAAAAAAAAAAACATATTTTGTTCATGGAAATAAAATTTTTACCAAACATGTTTATATTCTTTTTTTGTTTCATGGAACAAAAGGATAGAAATAGTTGTTCCGGATAACAGAAATTTTTTTCACCAAATAGGGCCTAAGATGTAAAAGTTGGAAATTCCAGCATTTTGGATGTCCAATATTGGACGTCCAACTTGAGCGATCTTTAGGGCGAGAGATTATGTACGTCCGACTCGCTTCGAGCGGACAAATGAATGTGCACGGGATCAAATAGAAACAAAGGTTTTGACCTATTTCACTTGTTACATCAAGTCCAGCTCAAGGAAAGCTTTTAGGGAATCGCAAAGAAAAACTTAGTGTAAGAGATTTTCTTGATTAACTCATGCGGGGCTTATTTGGGTATAATCGGGGTCGTGAAACACTTGTGAGTAAATATGACTAGGTGAATATAATCTCCTCTTTACCGATTATAATGGAACTATCTCATTGATCTCTTTGTAGAATAGGCACACTGCTAAAGTATGTAAATCTATTGTGTTAGGTTTACTTCTTCTTTTTTTGCAATTATTTCTTGCTCAAATTGTTTTGGTTTTGTATGCTCTAACACTAATGAAGTCTTTATACTTCAAATTTATCTAATCAAATCCTTTAACTTACGCATAATGTTTCATCAAGTCTTTTTGGTACAAAATTCGGCCAAATCCAATTGACATAACCAATTGTAGTGGAACTATCTCGTTGATCTCTTTGTAGAGTAGGCACACTACTAAAGCAGGTAAATTCATTGCGTTAGGTTTACTTCTTCTTCTTCTTCTTCTTCTTCTTCTTTTTTTTGCATTTATTTCTCGCTCAAATTGTTTTGGTTTTGTATGCTTTAACACTAGTCAAGTCCCTATACTTCAAATTTATCTAATCAAATGCTTTTACTTACGCAAAATGGTTAATCAAGTCTTCTTGGTGTAGAATTCAGCCAAATCCAATTGACATGACCATCATAGAAAACTAAAGAATAATGTGAATTAAATATGACTTACATGGATACCACTGTAGGGTTGAAGTTAATGAACGGATTAAGCTTTTTAGTTTGCTTTCATGCCCTCACCAATTCACTATTCACGGTGGGTGTTCACACAGACAATACTTGATCTAAGTTATGCTTCGCCGTCTTTTAATAGTTGCTCAGTTGGATTTAGTCAGATTTTATGTTGGAGGACTTGATTAGAAAGGCTGAAAACATAGAGACTTGACCAGAAAAGTAGCAAGAAAACAAGGACAAAAAAAATAAAAAATTGAGAGAGAAACGGTGGCCTTAATAAAGTAAATGGCAAAGTTTTTTGACGAGAAATTAAATTGGGCTAATGGGCCAAGGTCCAATGAACTAAGTCCATCCACGTGCGTGGATTTCCCTATTCTTAGGAGTTTATTCCTACATGCAACGCTGGCATCCGTTGACCGTGTTCTTCAGGCTCCGCCGCCGCGAGACCAGAACTTGAAAATCTCCTTCACCAGATCGTCCAAAAGTGCGAACATATTATTGCTGTTCCCTGCAAAACACCTCCACAACTTCTCTGATAGATGTCCAGCCGGTCCACAATGAGGAACATGATCAATCATTATAAATAACCTGAGTTTTTTCATCTTTTTGAACGAGTCTGCATTCATGATCAAGTCTTCTACAGCAACCTTGTCTAGTTTAATACCTTCAATGGCATTTGTTCCCTGGTAGAGTGAAATAAAAATAATTATGCATATTGGAAGCACTTGGAAATCATTATGACTATTCAAATAGGCCATTAAATGCTTACTGAATTTTGTTTAAACACTTGTAGAGCATCCTCATGATGCCAAATTCTGCTTCGCTTACTGGGATTTTTAGGGCACTCTTGAATGACAATTTGTCTACCAATTTCTTCAAACAAATCATGCATCCATATTTTGTTATTTTCGTCGATGTATATGAGCAACTTTTGAGCTAGAATCTCAATTCCACTATTAGCGTGGACACCGCATTGGTCTAGAGACTTGATGATCTCTTCTTTGTCATATCCATTAAGAAAACAAGCAATGTCAAGAAAAATTGTCCTCTCATTGTCCTCTAGGCCATCGATAACAATCCTTAGTATGTCATGAATCTTTACCTGACGGATTCTTTTTAGTCGACAAAAAGCTCCTTGCCATTCTTTGACACTTTTGCCATTCAAGAAAGAACCCATTACGGTGAGTGCCAAAGGAAGCCCTTTGAAAAAACTGATGAAGCAATTTGAGAGCATCTTATAATCATTTTGGGGATATCGTTCTTGGAACGCATTCCAACTGAAAAGTTCAAGAGCTTGGTCATCATTCAGTGGTCGTACCTTATAGATTTCATTGCATAGGCTGATTAAGGTTTCTTTGTGGCGAGGTATCAAAATAACTCTACTTCCCGAGCCTAAGTTTAATGCTTTGATCAGGTGGCTTAGTGGCTCCGCCAATCCTTCAACATCGTCAAACACCAACAAAACCCTCTTGTTGTGAAGCTTACTCCTCATCAGGTTGATTGCTACATGAATATCATCGCTAAACTCCAAATTGCTAGGAATGTCACCAAAAAGGGTCTCCAAGATTTTAATGATGCCAGCTTGGCTCGATATATCCGTCATGTTCGAGAGAAAGTAGCTCCGATCAAATTGATCTGCAATTCGGTGGTACAAAGCCCTCACTATTGTAGTCCTACCTATTCCACTAGTCCCGGAAATTCCCACGATTAGGACCTCCTCAACCTCTAATTGGAGTAAGGAGTACAAGGCTTGTACCTGAGAATCTAACCCAACTAGATGGAAAGCAAGCGGTTTCTTGTGCAAGCCGCTTAGTCTTCTTGAGATTTTCTCCACAACGGATTGGATGAATTCAGCTTCAAGTCTGCAAATTGTCGACAACAAAGGTGTAACTGGTGATTCATGCCACTAAAAAATGAAGACAAGATAATTAAGATTATAATCTAGGACTGTGGAGTATCGTCCATATAATTGAATGCAATATTCAATATCTAATCCAATATAATTGAAGGCGTGTGAGAGATTGGCTAATCTTATAAGCCACAAATTAAAAGAAGCGGGATAGTTATCAGTCGATGAAAAACTCTGTATGCACACCGAAAGAAAAGGTTCTGCTATAGAAAGTTTCTTGGCAGACAATGATGTCATATAAAAACTTGAGAGAGAGAGCGAGAGAGATTAGAGAGCAGCAACAACAAGATAGAAGGGCAACGAACTGGAGGCAGAATATTCTGTTAAACCCTAGCAAGGTATCACGGTCCAAACAAAACAAAGACTAACTACTGTTTTTTCTTTTCTTTTTGGTCTTTGACAGAAAGATCATTCCATAATGGAAAGTTTTTCTGGTGAAAGGAAGGGTTGCATCATAGCTAGGGTTTACCCTGTGTTGGCCGTGGAAGATGTCTGGACTTGCCGGTTTTTCTTCTCTTTAATATTAACGAAAAGAATGGGCGTTCTGATAACCTCATATAGAAAAAGGAGCTCATATGCTTTCAAATTCACCCACTCCTATGTTTTAAACAATGGTACTCAGAGTAAGTGAGGGAAATGATGCATGAAGGAGTGATTTCTTTATGCTTGGGGGAAGAAGTGAGGAGAATAAATTGGTTTGTTGTTTGGTTATCAAATCCAAAAATATGAAATGAGGGTTACAACTTGAAAAAATCTAAACACTTCTTTTCTTTCCAAATAATGACCTATCGTATTACTTAGCTGAACACTTCTATTTTGCTGTACGTGGAAATCAGTATGTGCTGAAACATATGCTTCGGACGTAAATCTGATAAACGCTAAGAAAAAAACGGTTGTTTATAGAAGATAACACAGTGTCAAGGACTGTAAGCATAACAATCATAATAGCACAAAATGTCGTGTTTTTTTCCTGCCAGCTATGAACTAGTGAATATATAAATGAAAAGATGCTGTCGGTGTTGATGTTGAATCTCTTTGGTGAGCCATAAAATTGAGTTGGAGTCTTATTCTATGAAAGTTAGTTTCCTAGTAAAAGGATTCCAAGCATTTCCAAATATTCCTACTGCCCACAGACCAAAAGACTGGCCTTAAAGAGCAAGTCTTGTTGTTTCGCAGACCAAATAAGTAATTTCCTTTAAGAATCCTCCCTAGAAAACACTGAAGGAAGAGAGAAAGTTAGTACCTGTTTTCGAGAGGCCAACCAGTGAGATTGCCGGCCTTGCGGAGAGCATCTCTCCACCTCTGGATGTTGTCCACATTCTCCTGCCCGTAACCCTTCTCGCTTTGGCCAATCCTCGTGAATGGTCCAGACTGCTCTCGCATCTCTCTAGGGTCGACGTCCATGAAAATAAGGAACACCAGCTGGCCTTTCTTTCCCTTGCACTCGAGGATCTTATCCAGCTCATCCAGGCACCACGGTGAGGAGGCGTAGTTCTGAGACATGACAACGATAGCGCTCCTCGACTGCTCGATTGCTTCATTGATTACTGGTGCGATCTCTAGTCCTCTTTCTAGAGTATGGTCGACAAATGCCCTTATCTTGTTCCGCTCAAGAGCATCATAGAGATGGCTCACAAAGTTGCGCGTGTCAGCTTGTTTATAACTGATGAACGTATCATGAACACACCAAGGAATGGGGGAGGGGCGTGAGAAGAGTTGTGGCCTGGCGATTAGGCTATGTGGGAGAGAAGAGAAGCGGTGTGGAAAGAAAGAGGTCAAAGTGAAGGGAGAGACTTGCAATTGGAATTGTGATGCTCTCTTGTATAGGAGGCCTGGATACAATGGAGGAGGAGCAAAAGGAGGGAAAAGCTTGCTCTTGAGTTGGCCAAATTGGATCATCATTTGACTAGAATTTGCCATCGAAACACCCCCAAAATCAAAGCAAAGAAATTGCTGTACCGTGTCCATTCACAATGCAAGCTCCCTCGGCCTATTTATAATGAAAATCAGATTGTGAGCCCTCTCTCTCTCTCTCTCACACGCGCTCGTAGAGACACAGCGTTTTTGTCAATCATGGTACATTGCAATATCTGTCCATAGTTGTTTTGTCCATCAGATCTTTTTCTCCATTGCTCTCTCGGCACATGACCACTTGTTACGGTGAGTCGTGACCGTCTGTTTTACCTTTTTTTGGAAAGGTTGACCCGCTCGGGAACAGCTACTCATTAAAATCTGACACAAACCGGAGCAGAATCAAAGTGCCAGTGGTGATCAGCCGATGTATGCTGACCACAACGAAAGGTTTTCAAATGAGCCATGAAACATGCGGCCCCGCTATTATGGGATGCTGATAGAGAATAGTTTGAAATGAGTGAACAGACGTGTGTTTTACCGCATATTGAACACCACGAAGATTTTAAAATAAGACATGCGGTCATCGGCATTACACTGAAAAAAAGAAGACTATTACATTGAATGTGAAGTCAATATACCTCATGAGAAATTAGATACGGGGTGATCCGAGGACCTCTTTTTATCACAATTAGATAAAAGGATGGAAAATGCTAGGTAAACTTCTGGCCATAGTTATTGTTGGAAGAAATTCTTGAAAACCACCGACAACTATACAAATATTTTAGGCGCGCAAGCACTAGTGTGAGCATAACTATTTGGGTGTGGCGGGAACAAGATCATGCATGAAACCAGCACACACCCAGCAGGCTAATCCTTATAGAAAACTCGGTCGTACTGTCTAGCTAAGTAACAGCAAAAAAGATTAAATAGTAAACGGCTAGAATTCCGGTGTGGGGGGGGATCCAACTTTACACAAGGTTGGGCCCAATCTCATGTGCGCTAGCCCAACGTATTTTTCTTGTTGATACGAAGCTAATAAGATGAACCAATTAATAAACTGAACTAGAGAAGCATCTCAACCAACGTGGGACGAGGTAAAAAAAAAAGAAGAAAAGAAAACCAAGCTTTCTGAGATACTTTTCTGTAACTATGATACCGCATCATCATTTTCTTCTACCCTCCTTTTCTTGGGGATAGTTTTGCCTTATAGTAATTTGCTAACTTAGAGAGATTAGCTGATGAAGGATATGTTGAGAAAACCTCCTCTAGTTTTTTGAAGTTGACATAATTATTTGTCTACATCAAATGTTAGACAAATGCATATATTGTCTTATCTCAGGTTGAACAAGTACAGGTGAAGCTCTATTAACACTAATAGAACCCGGTGTATGAAGTAAAAAGATTGATAATGGCTGGAAGCGCACCTTAATGGAGGTGAAATAGTTCATGAGATTGGGAAATGCATGAGGATTTGGAGGTATCATGAAAGGTTGAATAGCTTACACAAACGTTATAATACGTAGGAAAGCAATATGAAAGTCAACCACCAGCTGGAAACCTTAATAGACTCATGTGTTACTGATGGAGGCGAATCCATATATAAGCTGAGAAGAACATGCATATTTTACAGATACCTCTTACGATTTAAATACCTAGATATTCCGTTGACTATTAATCTAAATCTCAATGAATATTAATAGAAAGCCACATCCTTGGAGCTCTAAAGAATGATACGTGGAGGAAAATCCAATCAGTCGTCAATCAAATTGATGGAAATGATTATTTCCTAAAATACAATATTTGATTGTATGAATGACCAAATTTTCTAATAATTGTGCCATGTATCTTCAACGGCTAAATTGATTTTCCTGAAGATTATTCCATGGATCTTGAAGACTGTATCAAAATATCAACATATGGTGAAGAACACATGAATTGCGAGAACTAAAAACTAAGAAAAGATTATTTTTTCGCTACACTTAGGGTGCATTTAGTAACAATTTTGTTCCCGATAATAGATTCTCATCATAAATTATTATTTTTTATTCTGCTCCCGAGAACAATTTCTAAGCATTTTAAGCCGTTTGGTAACTGTTCAAAATTTCCGATTTTGGAATAGAATTGCGTTTGGTACCATACTCATTGATTATGTTCCAAATCAATTTCTTTTAATTTTTACTCTTTTTTTTTACTTTTTTTTTTTTTTCTTTCTCTCCTATTCTTCTTCTTCTTCAAGTGGCCGGCAACCTCATCGGAGCGTCGCTAGCCCTTGGCGAGACCGACCTCGCTAGGGCTTGGCGAGGCTTCACCGGTGGCTAGGTGAGCCTCGCCAAGGCCGGGCAAGGCCTGCCTGGCCACTAGTGGGGCTAGGCGAGGCTGGCGAGGTCGAGCCTCATCGATGGTTGGGCTTGCCTCCGACGAGCTTGCCGAACCTCGCCTTGGCCTAGCAAGCCTTTAGCAAGCTCGCTAGACCGGTTGCCAGCAACTAGCGGCGGTGGGCGACAAGTGGCGAATGGCAACCGTGGCGGCGGTGATGGCAACGGTAGATGAAAAAGAAGAAAAAATGGAAGAAGAAGAAGGGAGAGAACGTATGAGTAGAGGAAGAGTTTCACTTTTTTTTATTAATTTTTTTATTCCGAGAACAAGAATCAAGTTTTTTATTTATTCTTAATTCTACTCCAAATCTGTTCCCGAGAATAAAAATTTTACTAAACGCAATTATATTCCCAAACTACTCTCAGAAACAAAAATTCAGAATCAGTTACTATTTTGATGGTTACCAAACAGGCCCTTAGGTTAAGTTTGGTTGTTTTGATTTTTAATCACGATAGGACTAAATAGGATAAGATATGAAATTTTGGAATTTGCTTTTTTTTTTTATCCACTATTTTGGTGAATTGCAAAAGTAAAGTCGGATATATTTATATCTTATCATTTCCATTGCTTGATATAAATAGTTTATTACTATAAATGAACCTAACAATTACAAAAATAGAGACGATAAGAATATCTCATAACATTCTTGCCTACTTCATTTTATTTGCTTATTTTTTATAATTTTTTCCTCTCTTTTTTAATTCTTTTTTTATTTCTTTGTCCCTCTTCCATCATTCTCTAATACAATGTTATTAAATAGTAAAATATAATACTAAAATGCCTAAATACTAAATATATATTTATATATTGAATTTATCTTACAAGATAGAAAGAAATTCAAATATACTAATAAGAACATGAAATAAAAAAAAAAAGGAAATTGTTGTTTTTTTTCGTTATTTTGAATTTTTATTTTAGAATTCAAATATTATTTTAATTTTATTAATTTAATAAGTTTGTTATTCTAGAAAAATAAATTTTATATTATGAATATTATAAATCATATCCACATTTATTCCACTTCCTCCATGGAATAATTTTATTCGGGTATTATCTCTTTGTATGCGACTCTATTATATCTTGAAAAGGCACTAAATAAGGATATGATAAATTTTATCTTAACCATCGAACATAACCTTATATTTTTGTTGAGCAAAAAGTCATTTACTAAGAGTGATTCACTATCTATAATCTCTTTTGAAAAGTGTATGGTTGCCATAGTAGCACTTGGAATTTGGTAGTGTGATCTAATAGCTTTGAGAAGAAGCAGTATGGTCTACTTTGTAACCTCTTAAGGAATTTATAGTGAAATCGAGCCTATTGGTTAGTCTAGGGTAGTGGACATTGTTGAAGCTAGCAATACAACCTAGATGAGAAGTAAATAGGTTTTTCTCAAACTTCAAACAAATATTTTTGCTGAAGACTATAACAATAGTTTGGTAGTAATCGATAGCAGATCAATGGTGACATGTATAAGTGTTGCTGACAAGTAGATATAGCAAATAATAAGCTAATAGAGGCAATAATGAGAAAATAGAGAAGATTGTATGGGGATTTATGGAGGTTTGGCTTTATCCTTAAGCCTACATCCTCTTTCCAAGGTAACAAACTCAACACTAGCTAGAGTCCTAGGAATCTTTAAGCAAAGTTACAATCAACACGTACTATTCTTATAAAATGACATATGACATTATCATGACATGAGTACTACTATTACACTTGTACACTTGCTTTTAACACGATTACAAAGCATTGTGAATATTGCACAAAGAACTTTTAGATGAACATATGTACAATATTATCAAAGAGAAAGAATAATGAACAGCACCATTATTTCTTTAATTTCATTCAACCCTTTTTAGCTTCTTTAATCCTTATATAATCTCCAATCAATTTGTTGGAGACTCTTTGGGATGCAAGGAGACATTAGGGATTGATTGGAGTAGTAACCAAGGTTAGAATTGCCTAAACAATCCATTGCTGGAGCAATTCCAAGGTTTTCCCAAAATGGAGTCTGTTGATGCTATACATCTATTACTCCTTTGGAAATTTGTATATTGTTATCTTACTTGTTCTCGATTTTCCTATGGTTTTCTCAGCATGTTAACGGTTTTAGTCCTTTTGGCAAATGGTTGTCTTCAAACAACTCATTCACCAACATTCTCAAGACTCGATATCAGAATGATACAAAGCTTTTTATCACTTGATATCAACACATGTATATAATTATTAGTCTATTGATGCTATCCATGGTTGAACTGTGTGAAATGATTAGTGATCAATCATCCAATGATCTTTCTCGGTATGTTAGCTTCCAAAGACTTCATGTTGATGAAATATTAACTATGGTACCAATAAGTCTTCATGCGATCCTCATCATATTCAACTTATTCATCTCCTATTGATAACCATTAGTCTTCACTAAACTCTCAAACATCGTTGATGTCATCATGGTCTTTCTTAAGCTTTCTACGACTATCTGCACTTGTTGTGAAGATAGGATAGTTTTAGAATCATCAAAATTTCATAGGTTTGTTTTCTCAACAGACGTAGACTTGATCTAAATCAAATCACTATTATAAGATTTATGTAGAATTCTTCTCTCTCTCTCTCTCTCTCTCTCTCTCTCTCTCTCTCTCTCTCTCTCTCTCTCTAGAAGCATATTTAATTGATAACATCAAGTTACTGTATTAAATAGATTCTACATACATCAAACTTTGATTTTATTAATACCAAAAAATCGACCAAATTTTGACTATCAACCTTTTCATCCCCTCTCTAAGTTGCATATTTAGCAATAATAAATGATGTGATAGCAGCTTGCTCATATATTTTGAAGTGCTTTATTTCAAGAGCATAAAGATTTGCCATGGCTAGTCATACTGGTGCAGGAGTCTGTGAAGGACAATCAATTACGAGACCTCCATATTTTGATGGAACATATTATAGCTATTCAAAGTGCACAATGAAAGCATACATCAAATCAGTGGATCCAGCAAGTGGCAATAACAATGACAAAGTGAAGTACTATGTGACGGATACAGAGAGGAACATTCTTTCAACTCCAATTTTAACTCTGTAATATAATACATTGAAAATTCCTATTGCTATATGAAAGTCTTAAAAATTTGAAGAACAACGATGTTCATTTTAAACGTGTTTACTTTTTTATATTTGCATGGAATTCATTTCCATCAAACTGTCCCCCCAAAATCTTAAAATCAACTTTCATCAACCTTATTTCAAGTTATCCAAAAACGTGTTTTCTTTTTGTTGACTCCTTAATAGCACGTTAATGCGAAATACGTTTGGTGGGTACATAAAATTTGCTTACAGTGCATTTAACAATATATGATTTTAAGTAATTCATGCAACGTGCGGGTGGATGACTAATTGCAAATAAAATGAATTTCGGACTAAAACTCAGCATTCGCAAACCTTATATTTATTTATTTATTTACATGTTTTGTCATATCACTTTTTTTTTCCCTTTCCGAGGATTGACTAATGTGAGTCCGCGACGTTGATCAAGACTTGGCGGCATAATCTCTATTGCCACTGAGAACTTCCTTCTTCTTCTTGTTTTAGTGCACATCTATATTAACGCTTCATTCGTTACATGAAAAATGAGACACTTCTAAAAAATATTTTTCTAGAAAATTATTTTCCAAGAAAATAACCATGTTTTCCCGTATTCGGTTAAACCTTGAAATTAAACTAGAAAATATTTTCCACTATTCAGTAAGGAAAATCTCATCATCCCCCTTCAATTTTTTTTTTATTATATTTTTAAATCTTTTTAAAAATATTTTTATATTATTTTTTTCTTTTTCTTTCATTTTCTTTTTCCTCTTCATTGGCTAGTCATCTGCGATGGCGGCGACTGGTGACCAGCTATAGGCAAGCTCAAGCCTTACCACAAGCCGGCAAGGCTTGAGCTTGCCGGGCCGAGCTTGTCCGATGTCGGCAAGCTCGAGCCTCACCAAATTTAGCAACATGGGTGGGGCTTGAGCCTAACCCCGCCCAACTCACCGGATCTAGTAAGGCTTGAGCTTGCTTGAGGCCAATCAAGGTTTTGACGACCTTGAGCGAGGCTTGAGCTCACTTGTGGCTGGTCGCCAGCTAGCCAATGAAGAAGAAAAAGAAAAAAATAAAAGGAAAATGTGTTTGGTGAAGGAAAGTGAGGTGAAAGAATATATGGAAAATGTTTTTGTTTTTTTGAAAAGCGGAAAACATTTTTCCCTATTTTAGAAAACTTTGTTCTGTCAATGGAAAATGTTTTCCCTAACAATTCATTTTTCATGAAATGAATGACGGAAAATTCGAAAAATATTTTTTTGGAAGTTATTTTTCCCGAAATGAACAGAGTGTAAGAGGTGGTTCATCTTCTAATACTCTTTTTATGCTCTTATTGAATAATGTGAGTATACTGACGAGTAATAGAAGGATCACTTTAATTAGGAAAAGTATTACCTTTCAAATCTGTTGGCCTCGTGGACATTCTTTTGGAAAACACATGATTTAAATAAGCCCTTTACGCCAAATTTGATTGTCAGGATCGTGTCACTGAACTGTCGCAATCCTAAGACGAATTTTGAAGGTCTAACAAAATTGCTAGGTGGACACGTACAATCCACCTGTGAGGTGACATTTACTCTTCTCACGGACTCTCTAAAATCCGGTTGACGATTTCTCATTCTTTATTAATTTAAGGAGATTAGAGTCATCACCAACCTATTTTAGACTAGTTAGGAGTTGCGTTACTTCTGCGAACCAAAGATTTCGAGTTAGTAGACTGATTATGCTAGTTTTAGCTAATGCTCATCACCAATACTTTGTCCTTTTTAATAAAACGTTATTTCACATGATCTTTTTTCCAATTTTATTCCTAAGCGTGCAAATTTATGTGACCATGCATAAGCGTGCAAGCAGTAAAAGTCGCTTGATAATCATAAACATTTAGTTTAATCAATATGTAAAAACAACGTGAGTCTTATTGGGCAAAATTAATATAAAACTGTCACTGACTCCAACAAGCAAAGCGTGAAAGGCTAAAATGCATCCCTACATGCCTACTTTGCATGAAAGCTCTAAGTTTTATAAAGAGTTAATACTACAAAAGATACTAAACTAGTACACTTATAACAAATTTACCCTAAACAAACCGAAACTGATATATTTAAGACAAATTTATCTTTCATCGGTTTCCATTAAATTTTACCGTCAAATTAATAAATTGGATAACATGTATCAATTTGGGGTTTTACTCTCAATTTTTAACAATATAACACTTTATGATTTGTCGTAATATTAATTCAATTTAACGGAAATTAACAAAAGTAAATTTGTCACAAATATATCAATTTGGGATTTTCATTATAAAAAAAATTAAGTTAATTTATCATATGTATATCAGTTTAAAGTTTTTTTGTTAAAAAATTGGTTTTTTTTTTTTTTCGGTCTACCGTATTCCTACTCTACACTCACTCTCAGATTTTTGCCCCGCCTCTTGTAATGCGTGGGAGTCAAAACCCACTCACTCGAAACTTTACGCGTCCCCACCCCATCCTCTCTAGAAAATGTGGGCCCCCTCACATTTCCCTTCCATTGGAATGGTGGCCACACACTGCCGAATCCCAGTGATTTTAAAAATTGGTTTGAAATAAATTTATTATACATGTATTAATTTAGGATTGTTGGTGATATTGACTTTTTTTATTTATTTATTATAGAATTGTGAAAGATTTCCTAATCACCTATACGGCATGTCTGATCAGCTGGATACCTGGACATGCCTTCTAACTGAAAAAGGAGAAGAAAAAATAGAAGACAACTGGGAAGCACAAGATGTTCAACGGACGCGGACTGTCAGCCTCTGACACGACCGGGAAAATCGGTCCGAGTCTCTGACCAATGACCATGGTGTCGAACGACGAGGGAAACTTCTAGAGGCGCTGACCAGAGGCGCCCGCAAGCCGACAACGACGAGGGAAACTTCCAAAAGCAAGGCGCTGACCATGGATTGATCGCAATGCGCGTCGCGAGATTGGCGGGGTGTGCGCGCATGATGAGCATCGAAGACCTACTGCCAAAGCCCCCACCAACAAAGGTGTCCTTCCCTCTTTGTCTTCTCCCTGTTTTGTGGAGAAAACGAGAGCAAGAAGATTGGAAAGTCATAATGAGCATTGAAGACCTGTTGCTACGCTGAATTAGGAACCGCACATGAAATTTAATTAATGGAGTCTGAATTATTTAAAAAATCATAAATTTATTTTACTTTTATCAATTCAATCCTAAATATTTTTTATTTTTTGTTAATCAAGTCATAAACATTTTTATATTTTACAAATTAAGTTTATTAACCAACTGGAATATTTATGATAAATTTATCTCAAAAACTGATATATTTATAACAAATTTACTTTAGAATGGTATATTTATGATAAATTTACTCTAAATTAATTTTTTTATCATAAAAAAACCTAAATTGGTATATGTGCGGCACATTTATCCTCTTTCAATTTTCCCAAAACCGAGTTGTGATGTCCAATCAATTTTATTTTCCGAATTACTCTAACATTGCCTCCATATCCATATCATTAATACTTTTTTTTTTCTTTTTATTGGAATTGTTTTTAGAAAACTATTCAAAGACTACCAAATGTGCACTTCATTCTTATGCCGAGAGGATGCCCATTAATTAAAAGATGGACAAATCGCTTGCGCACATATGAAAAAGAAGTGCACATATCGTGGTTGCTTCGCTCGTTTTTGGTTTGTGACAAACTTAACTTTATGTTTATATGTCTTAGCCCCATATGGTTTACTATTTGTCCACAATTTGTTTATACGCTTACATATTACTCTTGCTTTGTTGGTCATTCGTGTTAGTCCATGTCCTTATTAGCATTACGTAGTCTTTCCTACCTTGAATCGTAAGTGTGTCAAAATTTTAACATGGGACTTGCATATGAATGGTATGATTGACTCGTACACCGCATACTCGTTGAAATGCCAGAATTAAAATCACTTATGTTTGTCACTGATTTCAGGTGTACTTTGAGTGTGATTCTTTTGTATATGTGTGTAAGCGATCTATCCATCTTTTAGTTAATGGACATCCTCTCAACACAAGAATGAAGTGCACATTTGGTAGTCTTTGAATAGCTTTCTAATAATAATTCCAATAAAAATAAAAATAAAATCAAGTATTAATGATACGGAGGTAATGTTAGAGTAATATGGAAAATAAAATTGATTGGACATCACAACTCGGTCAAATTTGGGAAAATTGAAAGAGGATAAATGTGCCGCACGTGTACTAATTTAGATTTTTTATGATTGAAAAAATTAATTTAGAGTAAATTTGTCATAAATATACCAGTTTGGGGTAAATTTGTCATAAATATACCAGATTAAGGTTTTTGTGGTATTAAATATACCGGTTTTGGATGATATTAAACATGAATTTCCACATGGCTTGCCACGTCAGCAACCACGTTAGCAAGGTTAATGGCAAAATCGAACAGAAGCTAACGGAGGGTAGATCTGTCACATATGTATCGGTTTTGGATTTTTGGTGGTCAAAAGCATAATTTTTGGTAAATTTGTTATAGGTGTACCAGTTTTGGTTTTTTTGGTATTAACCTATTTTAAACGATACAATTGATCATTTTAAAATATATATTTATTTAAAATTATTCAATTTTTGTAAACCAAATAGAGTCTACCACTTGGATTTACCCTAGTAGCCACCCTTCCAATATGGAAGGGGGAGGTAGGGAGTTTGAATCTCCACCTTCTCAATAGGGGTTGGGGTGAGAACGATTTAGTTTCAATAGTAGATTCCGACTCCCACGCCCTACAATAAGACATGACAAAAGTATGAGAGTGAGGGTTAGAGTAGGATTGACAAAAAAAAAAAAAAAAAAACTATCATATTTGGTCATGCCACCCACAATCTCTCATAATGAAAATAAATACAGTACCAAATTATTCTCATATTAAATAAAAAAGAAAAAAAATTGGCCTTCCATTCCCCCATTATCACTCATCGTCAAAGTTGCATTGAAGCCGCGTCACCTCCTCATCTCTAAATTGGTATTTTTCTTTTTATGAGACCAAAAAGTTTAGCCCAAAATCAAGACTTGATCTAAAGTTGGTACTGTTTACATGACCAAAAAAAAAAAAAAAAAGCTATATTGAGACTCATGTTAAAAATTGGTACTTTTAACATAATAGGCCCTATTTTTGTAAAGATTTTTTTTTCATTTTCATTTTCATTTTTCATTTTTTTCATTTTCATTTTTTTTTATTTTTCCCTTTTTACTTTGTCAGCCACCAACGAGGAATTACTAAAAAAAAGGATTAATGCCTTAAAAAATTCCAAATTAGTACACCTGTAACAAATTTATCATAAATTATTTTTTTTACTACCAAAAACCCAAAATTGATATACCTTTGATAAATTTATCACAAATCGATATACTTATGATAAATTTACATTCTATTAGTTTTCATTAATTTTTTTTATCAAATTATTACGTTAAATGACACATGATAGTTAGCTAATATACTGATTTGAGATTTTACTCTCCGTTTGTCAAAGTTATACATTTTTTGTGTTTTTTTGTAATATTAATCTAATTTAACAAATAGCATATTTGTCACAAATATATTAGTTTGGAGTTTTTGGTAGTCGAATAAATTAGTTTAAGATATATTTATCACAAGTGTACAAGTTTAGGTTTTTTTTTATGATCAATTAGAGTAAATTTATTAAATGTGTACTAGTTTAGAGTTTTTTATGGTTAAAAAATAATTTAAAATAAATTTGTCACATATGTATCAAGTTTAGATTTTTTTAAGGTATTAACCCTTAATAAAATGAAGATGAAGAAGGAAAGAAAAGTTTGGAATTAAATGAACCACCATATAATATATTGAGAAATTTTTAGACAACTTTCCCAAACTTTAATATATTACTGTCGATTAGTTTAGAAGGCTGGTTGGTATAGATGAATAAGCTCAAATGGTCAACAAGAGAAACCTAAAGTCTCCTCATCTATTGTATTGAAAAATGTAGAGAGAGGACGCATGGCGGCGCAATTGATCTCTGAGTTTTTTTAGTTTTTTATGAAGTTGGTCACGATGACAGAAAGGACGCATGGCGGCGCAATTATTCTCCCGTCTTTAACAAAAAAGAAGATAAAATATTGCATGGCCTAGATGCTATTGAGACTCAACTAGATCAGGCAATCGTTAGTCTTATTGTTTAGATTGTTAATCATTGCGAAATGATTCTATAACTTTTCTTTATTTGAAGTAATGATGCGTGAGTCAGACCAGTGCCGTAAAAATTAAAATGCTGTCATGTACAAAAGTCATATATAAACTATTTGGATACTATTATTGTCTTACATGCGTTTTCTCAATTAAATAGACACAAAAGTTCGGTGTTCTTTTTGATGATTCCTTTGAAAGCTATCCAGGTGCCACTCTATCAGGAGGGAAGTGACTTCAAAAGTGCACCTTTTGGGGACCCCATAATTAGCCCCATATATCGATGAAATATGAAGACGTTGCTTCAATAGACAAACAAAATCTACATTAAATAATTCTCGTCATATTTTTAAGGGTAAAATCATTACTTTGCTATTGGAGTAATCATTTAACAAACTCTACCCCGAACAATTCCCTTAAAATCACCAATTTTAAATTGAGTCTCAATTTAGTAAAAAAAGATTTATCTCATAAAATAGCACAAACTTTAACTTCGGTCTTAATTTTGGTTCAAACTTTTTTTTATCTCATAAAAAGGCATTAATTTAAAGTTGGATTTCAATTTTTGCCTAAACTATTTTTTGTCTCAAGCACAAAATTTTCAGTTAGTACCTAGATATGGCCCTTGTCAAGCTTCCATCGAGTTTCCAACAAGCACACATGGAATGATGCATCAAATTTTTAACAACATTATTAAACGAAAGTTGACAATAATTAGGATATCAATTGAAAGTTTGTGCTTTTTGATGAGACAAAAAAAAAAAAAAAAAAATCAAAGCCAAATTTGAAACTCAACCTAAAATTGATGCTTTTTTAAGAGGAGAAAAAACAAGTTTTGATTATAATTATGACATGAGCTAAAGTTGGTGTTCTTTCATGAGATAGAAAAAAAAATGTTTGAATCAAAATTAGTACCCGACCTTTTAAATTGGTGCTTTTTAAGGAAATGAGGCTGTCAGAGGAAGTTGAAGAGTTACTGCAAAATTCGGCCAAATCCAATTAATGAAGCTGTCAACAGAAGTTGAAGGGTAATACATATTAAAATATTGCCTGCATGAACACTTGCTGAGAGGTCATAGATAGTGAATTGATTAATTTTGTTTTTAATTTGTCCTTCATGCTCCCACCAACTCACTATCTGCGATGACTGTTTACGTGGGCAATATTAATTTTATGTCATGCTTTGGCGTCTTCTAACAGAAACATCAATTGGATTTGGCCGAATTTCATGGTGGAGCAATTCGATTATAAAAATTGAAAGTGTATGGACTTAATGGAAAAGTGATGAAAGCATTGGACGGAAAGTAAAAGATGTACAAAAGAAAATGAGAGGGGGGGAGGTGGGGCTGTGCCCTTAGTTAAGTAAATGTGCAAAGCAATTTGACAAGACGTTTAAATTGGGCTCCTTTGCCAAAGTCCAATAAGCTAAGTCTATTGGATCCGTGTATGGACTCAAGTTTGGACCGATCAAATGAATATTTTCTGGTAGAGGTTGAGATGGGCCAGCATCAAGATAAAAAAATCGGGTTCTTCAGGCTCCATAAGACCAGAACTTCTATATATAAGATTATTTCCTGCTGCAAAAAGGCTTGTAAAAATTTGTCACTTCCTTTGCTACTGCAAAAGGATACTGAATTCCATTATCTATAAGAATTTATCACAAGGCAGTAGAAAATATAAGATTATTTCAGTCAGGTGGAAACCGACGCCAGAAGGGTTTATTCCTCCATGCCCCCACTCGCATGCGGTGATGTCGTTCTTCAAACTCCCCGGTACCAGAAGCTGGAAATTTGCTTCAGCACAGCCTCCCAACATGCAAACATATCGATGTTGTTTTGTGCTAAATGTCTCCACAGCTTTTTCGATTGACGTCCAGCTGGTCCACAAAGAGGCACATGATCAACCATTATAAATAGCCTGAGTTTCTTCCCATTTACATGTTTGCATTCATGATCAAGTCTTCTACATCAACCTTGTCTAGTTTAATGCCTTCAATGGCATCTGTTTCCAATCAGAGCAAAATAGAAATAATTATGCATTTTGAAAGCACTAAAAGACAAGCAGATAATCCAAACCCGTTCCAAAAAACAACCAGTGCAACTTTAAGAACAATGCGCAAATTTCTCTGAAAACCGAAAAGACGCTACGGCAAAAGAACTTTCTAAATGAAGCTATATTCATTTAATGATGAAAGGACAATCGAGAGGATATAGACTATGTTATATAGCCATTAGTTCAACAATAAACAATATCATTTTAGGGAGAAAATACCAAAGCATGAAGTAAAGATCCTAAACCCTAATTACAATCTAAAGTTTTTTAGACCCCTTGTAAATGCAATGTCTGCAAAAAGAAGAGATAAATATGTGTTCAAATTTATTTTTAATTTGTACATGCTTAAATTTTTATAAATTTTACCAAATTTGTTCACGATGCCATATTCTACTTTGTTTGCTAAGATTTTCAAGGCACTCTTGAATCACAGTTCATCTACCCATCTATTGAAGCAAATCATGCATCCATATTTGTTATTTTCATCAATGTAGATGAGCAACTTTTGAGTAAGAATGTCAATCCCACAATTGGCATGGATGCCGCATTGTTTTAGGGACTTGATGATCTATTCTTTGTCATATTTATTGAAGAAAACACGCAATGCCTAGAAAAATCATCCTCTCATTGGCCTCTAAGCCAAACAAACCTTAGTATTTCATGAATCTTTCCCTAAGCGATTTCTTTCGGTTAATCAAAAGCTCCTTGCCATTTTTTAATGCCTTTCAAGAAAGAACCCATCATGGAACCAACGAGTTTCTCCCCCAAAACAAAGATGCAACATAAAAACTAGGGAAATAAAATCGAAGCTAACTTGCGGTCGCAGATTTAGGGCTTCACAGGGGATTGCTTTGAGCAAAGCAAAAAGCAAGTCATCAACGGAAGGTTAGACAAGAGGGTGGAGTGATTACTTCTCGGCCACGAGTCGGGGGACAGAGAGAGGCGAGTGAAATTAGCCGTCAAGAGAGAGTGTGATTTTCGAAGAAATAGGTTGCCGGAGTGTGCCAAGAGAATAGGAAGAAAACTTCGAGTGGAGAGAGAAAGGTCATTGTTGGGAGGGAGCGACAGCCGTTGAAGGAAGCGCTAGACAGGAAGGTTTAGTGTGTCGGGATAGAGTGCAAAGAGAGTGTCGAGCATCAGAGGAGGAGGAAGAGAGAGCAAGTAAAAAGGAGAAAGAAGATAAAAGAGGAGAGAGAGAACCCTCTTCCTTCCACCCACGTTTGGTCTGAAGTGGGACGACGTGGACCCGCCCGGATAGGTGTCAGCTGATGAATGGTTCGGAGTAAAAATGACGTGGAGCTATTAGGGTACCCTAATATTTTCTTCTCTCTCTCTAGCATGCGCGCACACATCTATTTGCATTACTACTAGTCAATCAACTTGCCTTGCATTACGATTAAAATATTCTATATCGCTTTGTCTATGGCTTTATATACTCATTATATGTATTTTTTGGTGGATATTCTAATATGGCATCAAGCCCAATATTTTTTCACAGTTTATTCCGTGTAATGCAGGCTCTTAATTGTCAAATTTCACTTGTTGTTCCTAATCTTGCTTACATGTAAGAGGGATATTAAAGTATTCCAAATACTTGCATGCAAGAGGGGTGTTAAAAGTACCTCTTTTTACTTTTCAACTCTAACACGGTGAAAAAAAAAACCAAAAAAGAAGTAAAAGGTCTCGAGAAGAGTGATTTTATTTCATCTCTGTACATTGGTAACGTCGGGAAATGGAGTAATAGGGGATCTCGAGTAACTAGCACAGCCGCTAAAGTAGCTAAGGATTATATGCTCTTTATATGTATATAGTCTACATTCACTATCTAAACTTTTAAGTTAGACTTTCCAACAATAATAAAATTTGAATTACATAAAACATCCAACTGATATCTCTTTTCTCTTATTACCTCTGTGATCAATCAGAGAACTTAAATATGGAAACAACTATTCCGCATGTATAATATGAATTTCAAAGTCTTTATGCAAATTATTTTGCAATCATGAATGTTCACCGAAGACTTGAAACATAGTTGAATCATCCAGTTAATCGAGTGCTGGGCCTTAATTTGCTCTGATTTGCTGAGGTAGGACATTAATTTTTGCGAGTGATTTGTCTGTTCTCTTGATTGAATTTGAACATAGATATTATTTTCCTTCATTTTTACTTTGCAGACTGTGGAGGAGGCTTGCACCAAGTATTGTGCGGATACCTCTTTCGCTTGGAACAATTGATAGCTAAGTTTCTATTGAAAACCTTTAAACAAATCGGTGCAATTAGGTGTGATCAACTTCAAAATGAATCTGTCACTAACTTAGAACGGGGAACCGACCCGTGAAACCCAAGTTTCAATAGGGTCCGAACCAGTCGATTCTTTAAAGTGAAATGGCAAGTCTATATATTATCCTCCAGATCTCGAAGTGGAATGGCCACTAGAATTGTGGATAGAGGCCCACCATATATATCTGTTAATGATGAATCTAATTACATATTTTTGTTATTGCAACTTTTACTTTATTCAACCTGCGATGGTGATACGAAAGTCATTCTAAAGTGATTGGATCTGCAATTATTCTTTATAAATTAATCACTTGTTGTTCATCTACTTCTAGCGAATGCAACGAAGTTTCGTCCCTCTGCACTAGCAAAGACTGCTGAAATAGAATCTGAAAAAGCCTGAACCTTTTCTTTATTATTCTTTCTTCCCCAATCATAGTTTTAATGAATGTATTTGTATTGCCAACTATGTGGGCAACGTTTGACGATTCTGGAAACCTCCAATCAGTTTGAGGAAATATCAAGGATGTCCTTGAATCGGTCCAAGCTATTAAAGCTAGCATCGTTATTCATGGGATTGGGAATCGTTCCGTCTCAAAGAATTGGGGGAGACAGTGATCTACTTGTGTGCTTAAGTCCCTGTAATTTCAGTTTTTCTAGTTAAATCCTTCTTATCCATACACAAAACATCTAGTCAGGTCCTTCGAGTACAAACTACAGCAAATCCAACTGACCTGGCCGTAAAAAGAAGCCGAAAAGTAACGTGAATTAATAATTAATTACGTGGACACTCACCAAGGCATTATAGATAGTGAATGAATTTAATTCCTTTTTAATTTAATTTTTATGCTCTGACTAATTCACTATCCATAGCGAGTTTTTACTTAAGTTGTGACATCCCGATTTTCCAATCCTATTTTCAATAAATTGAGACGGGCATTTCGTTGGCAAGCATTAAGTTTTTTCCCTTGAGTTGGCCACTCATGTGAAAACTAGTCTATCGGGTGAAACCGTTAAGAGTTTCTAATGTATTAGACTCGAGAATTTGACGCCTTCTCTCACAAATACAAATCGAATAGAGATCGGAGATAGGTTGACTCGACAAAGGCATGTGATCGAGTGTGGGTGATTCTCACCGTATCGCACAGCGATCCTTTTCTTCTTGGGTACATATTTGAAATCTTGAGATTATCTCGACAACCGAAAGTCGTTAATGTTTCAAAGATGTACATTGTGGCTTGAGATGATCAACCACATGTCAAATGCAAGAAAATTTCCTAAAGGCTACCCGAGCAGGCTGGGCCGTACATATCGTGCCAAAGTGAAATTAACCGTGAATTGAGATCGATCAGAAATTGGAAGTTGGTGTCACAAATCATTTTAGGAGTATTGACTCATCTTTTTGGAAGATTTTTCACGCAAGCCCACAAAATAATCGAGAATCGGCCAGCTCATCGTTCCACCTCCGCCCCGAGTGGACTGAAGATGTGAATTGAAGTGTGGTGATTTTGATTAATTTTATGATCTTCAATTTGATTCAATTGGAAGAGAATCAAGTAAAATTGAAGAATTGGTTGTACAAGACTTTATGCCTCGGCGGAAAATAAAATCCTATTTTGGGAGATTGGAGTTAGTGGAAGATGACATCACCTTATGTCATGGTGGTTGGAGGTGAGAGAGCTTGACAAGTGGCAAGTGTTAATTGCTCCAAAAAGTGGGGGCTCCCCATCAATCTTCTCTTCCTTGAGAATCGTGGGAAAAAGGGGGAGGAAAACCACCGCCGCCTCAACCACGCTTGAGCTGCCACCGTTCGCCGCCCATCCGCCGCCGGCTTTGCCCTTTCTTCTCCATCTTCGCCCCCAGAAACCGCCCGTCGCATGTCGCTAGTCCGGAGCGTCGACCTCAACCATTCCGCAGCCAAGAATTCATTTTGGTCGCCGTTAGTGGGTCTCAACCGTCGTGCAGCTCAACCCGGTCCCGCCGCTTGGCCTATTTTGGCCGCCCTCAACTAGCAGCCAAGAAAAGCCCGGATGTTTTGGCCCGCCTTGAGGAAAGTCGATCCTCGCGTCGTCCCCATCGTTTGGTCCGCCTTGCCGCTAATCCGGTGAGTTTAGCTCACTAAACCTCGATTAGAGGGTTAATTATGCTTTAGGTGTGCTTAGCTTAAGTTAATTAAGCCTAGGTGGTTAATTTAATTTATTTAATTGTGAATTAGATTAAGAGGTTGGTTTAACTTAAAGTATGTTTAGTTAAGGTTAAATTGATGTTTATATTAGTTAATGGTGATTTGACATAAATGAATTACTTTTGGGATTAAATAAATATTTCAAAATTGTTTAATAATTTAATAATATTTTATTATTCGAAATTATTAAAATATTTATTTAATTATTTTCGGAATAAATTTAATAATTATTAAATTCCGAAAATTTTATCGATCCTAAATTCTCAGAATTTCGTGCCGATCACCAAATTTTGAAATTGATGATTGTATATTATAAATTGAATGTTGATTGTGATAAATAGGGATTTTATTTATAAAAACCCACGTGTCGGGTTTTGATGCAAAAATTGAATCTTTAATGATTATATTAAATAGTGGGGTTTGAAAAAGTGAGATATTGACTTTTTGATTAAAAGAATTGGGGGAGACAGTGATCTACTTGTGTGGCTAAGTCTCTGTAATTTCAGTTTTTCTAGTTAAATCCTTCTTATCCTTACACAAAACATCTAGGCAGGTCCTTCGAGTACAAACTACAGCAAATCCAACTGACCTGGCTGTAAAAAGAAGCCGAAAAGTAACGTGAATTAATTATTAATTACGTGGACACTCACCAAGGCATTGTAGATAGTGAATGAATTTAATTCTTTTTTATTTTAATTTTTATGCTCTGACTAATTCACTATCCACAGTGAGTTTTTACATAAGTAATATTTAATCCACACCACACCACGGCGTCTTTTGATAGCTGGATTTGGCCGAATCTTACGTCGGGAGTATTTGATTAGAAAAATTGAAGGTTTAAGAATAATAATTTGAAAAGTGATGGACATACAAGGACGAAAAGAAAGTTTTTATTAAAAAAAACGATAAATGTAATTTTTTGTCTTTTATTTATTTATTTTTAGAGAGAGAGAGAGAGAGAGAGGCAGCCTTAATAAAGTACGTGTGCAAAGCATTTTGACCAGATGTTTAAATGGGTGCAGTGGGCTAAAGTCCAATAAACAGAATCTAATAACCGGCACGTCTAATAAACAGAGTCTACTGGATCCATGTGCATAGAATTATTGGGGTGGCGGGGAGTGTTATTTACACGAAGGTCAACCATTTCTGCTTGTGGATTTCCATTTTCTTAGGAGTTTATTCCTCCATGGCCCGCTCGCATCCGTTTGTCTTGTTCTTCAAGCTCTGCGAGACCAGAACCTGGCAATTAGCTTCAACAGCGCCTGCCAACACGCCACCATGATAATATCGTTGCTCCGGGCGAAACACCTTCTTAACTCTTCCGATAGATGACCAGCCGGTCCACAATAAGGGAAATGATCAGCCATTATAAAAAGCCTGAGCTTCTTCATCTTTTTGAATGAGTCTGCATTCAAGATCAAGTCTTTTATATCAACCTTGTCTAGTTTTATGCCTTCAATGGCATTCGTTCCCTGTAAGAGTGAAACAAAAATAATTTCACATGTCAAAAAACAAGCCTAACTCTAATAATGATGTTTAAATGTGTATTAAAACCGTGTTAGGGTAAAAACCTCTATAACACAAGCAGCATTCATCTTATGAGGCAAGGATAGATTAGAGGATTTATATTGGGTTACGCAACCGTTGGTTCGACAATAAACACCGTCAGTTTAAAGAGAAAATTGACAAAGCATAAAATAAAGATCCCAAACCCTAATTTCTTCCTCAAAACCCTAATTGGCAAAAGTAAAAAGTGGCATATGTGTCTCTCGTGGTCATGCAAAAAAAAAAAAACTTTTTTACATCTCATGTATATGTGAAGTCCACAAAAAGAAGAAATACATGTGTTCTCAAATTAATTTTTCTTTAGGACATGCTTAAACTTTTACCGAGTTTTGCATAAACACTTGTAGAGCATCTTCATGACGCCATATTCTGCTTCGTTTGCTAGGATTTTCAGGGCACTCTTGAATTACAATTCATCTACCCATTTCTTGAAGCAAATCATGCATCCATATTTTGTTATTTTCATCAATGTATATGAGCGACTTTTGAACCAAAATCTCAATCCCACTATCAACATGGATGTCACAATGGTCTAGGGACTTGATGATCTCTTCTTTGTCATATCTATTAAGAAAACATGTGATGTCGAGAAAGATTGTCCTCTCATTGGCCTCTAAGCCATCAATGACAATCCTCAGTATTTCATGAACATTTCCATGAGGAATTTCTTTCAGTCGATCAAAAGCTCCTTGCCATTCTTTGATACTTTTGCCGTTCAAGAAAGAACCCATCACTATGAGTACCAAAGGAAGCCCTTTGGAAAAACTAGTGAAGCAATTTGAGAGCATCTTATAATCATTTTTGGGATATCTTTTTTGGAATGCATTCCAACTGAAAAGCTCGAGAGCTTGATCATCATTTAATAACTTTACTTTATAGATTTTCCCACATAGACCAATTAATGTTTCTTCATGTCGAGGTATCAAAACGATTCTACTTCCTGAGCCAAAGTTTATAGCCTCGATCAAGTGACTCAGCGGCTCCAACAACCCTTCAATATCATCAAACACCAACAAAACCCTCTTGTTTTGAAACTTACTCCTCATGAAGTTTATTATTTCATGAGTATCAGCACCAAACTCCAAAACTCCATTGCTGAGAATGTCACCAAAAAGTGTCTCTTGCATTTTGACGAGGCCCTCTTGACTCGATAGATCTTTCACATTAGTGAGAATGCAACTCCGATCGAATTGATCTGCAATTCGATCATACAAAGCTCTCACAAGTGTCGACTTACCTATTCCGTTAGTCCCAGAAATACCCATGATTTGGACCTCTTCAACCTCTAATTGGAGTAAGGAGTACAAGGCTTGTACTTGAGAATCTAACCCAACTAGATGGAAAGCAGGCGGGTTCGTTTGTGAACACCTCAGTTTTCTTGAGATTTTCTCCACAACAGATTGGATGAATTCAACTTCAAGTCTGCAAAATGTCAACAAATAAAGGTGTGATTGTGGTGATTCGTGCTAGTAAAACTAATCTAATTTAATATCCAACATCAAATCCAATATAATAGAAGTGGAATGTCAGAAGTTGACATGTGCTCTCATAGCAGGGGCACATTCCCCCCCCCTCCGCCGTCTCTCTTCATGTTTGATTTCCCTTACTTTTGTTATTCTTATCTTTTTGAATTAAAAAAAAAAAAAAAACTCTTTTTCTACTTTTCAGTTAATTGGAAATGACACGTATCTTTATTTTGCATATTTCACACTTTTTTTTTCAAAATATTGACTATGCTTTTGTTGAAAAATTCATGTTAATCATAAGAATAAAATATTCACACATGCCTCCCTCCACTTTTAACATAAAGCATTTTAATCAAACATCCCAATATTACATGTGTCGCCATTTCAACTGATCAACAAAAATTCATGTTAACTATGATGAAACGTTTTAGTGTAATGACATGGTCATGTCAATTGAAATATGACTTAAGTCTCAAGATTCTATCTATTCAACAAATAAAACACCAAAAAATAACTGCTTTTCGTCAGAATTAGTATAGCCAGCACGAAAAAGAAGATGAATGACTAGTATAGCCACTTCGGAAAAGAATATGCGATGACTGGACAGTCATAACCATACACCGATGCGAACTTCATCCCATGTTTATCTAAATTTCTAAATAAGTACACATATAAAAAGTTCACCTATGGACCAATTAAGTTTACTTCAAGAGTTATTTCCATTAATCTATATCATAAGCCTTTTCTCCGTGCATGGCATGGTTCTGTTAGGCTAGTACTCTACCACTGTAATCAGCAGAATGATCTAAAACTTCATCCACAATTGACTTAATTATGAATAGCTTCATCAAATGCATTTTAGGTTTTTTGATAATGTCTAAGTTAGTGTCGGAATATGACTAAATTTTTTGAAAACTTCTCACTATACATAACCATATTGATATTCAGAGGATTAACGCATTTCGGTATATTCTACAAGTGGATCATTGAAATTGCGAGATATCTCATGCTCATTGGTATATTATCCTCATAAAAAGTCTGAACCGAGCAAGAGAAAAGCTTGACTAATTGATATATTCCTTTTCCCTCTGCTGGCCACCGCTAGACATCGTCAATGGTCAATAGAGGTCGCCGACCTCAAGCAAGGGATGCCCTCACCTAGGAGGGCAATCCTCACCCTCACCCATGCCTAAGCTAGCGAGGGCGCCCTTGGCACCTGCCTAGGCAAGGGTGTCCCACACTTACCCAAGCAAGGGCTGCCCTTACCTGAGGCCAATGACCTTCATCGACCATCAACAAGGTCCAGCCATAGCGGTGGCTAACAGGGGGAAAAAGGAAAAGGAAAAGAAGAGAAAAGGGGAAAAAAGGAAAAGAGAAAAATAAATAAAAATAAAAAATAAAAAAAAGTAAAATATTATTAAAAATTATTAATATCAACGAGGTAGACGTCAACGTTAGCGCCTTTTGACTAAAATTGGTCGAATGGATTCAATTGGCAAAAAGTAAAAGGGTTTAGGACCTAATTGGCAAATTAAAAGATTTATGACTAAATTAGTAAAATTACATTAGGTTTATGACTTTTTGGGTAAATTTCTCAAGCAAAGAGGGATAGAAATAGGTTGACTAAAAACATTCTCTATCCTCACCGAAAAAGAGGTTCTATTACAGAAAGTTTCTTGGCCAAATTGGAGGCTGAACTTTCTTCTGGACCTCTCAAAAGAAAAAAAAGAACTTTCTTCTAAACCCTAGCTAGGTACCACAGTCTAAACAATACAATGGCTGATAAAAACCTTTTTTTTTTCCTTTTCTTCTTTTTCTTTAACGGATAGATCATTCCACAGTAGAGAGTCTTGACGGCGAAGAGAAGGGTTGCATCACAGCTAGGTTTTAACCAGTAATGGCTATGGAAGATCTGGACTTGCTCATTTTCGTTCTCTAAAATATAAACGAAAGAAAGCATGGGACTTCTGATAACCTCCTATAAGGAAAAGAAGCTCGTAGCTTTGGAATTCACCAACTTGTATGCTTTCAACAACGGGACTAAGTGAGGGAAATGATGCATGAAGGAAATGGGCAGCGGGGAAGATCATTGGTCCCTAGAGATTTCTTCATGCTTGAGTGAAGAAGTGAGCATAATCAACTTGTTCGTTTGTTCAGTTATCAAAAACAACTTATGAAATGAGGGTTACAACTAGCAAAAAAGGGACATCCATCAATTTACTTTTTCTTTTCCTTTAACGTTTAACAAGGCTGTCTCGTTTTATGTAGCTGAACACTTCTAATTTGCTAAATATGGAGGAAATCAGCATATGCTGAAACATATGCTCCGGGGGTAAAATCTAATAAATGCTAAGAGAAAAAAAAAAGTTGTTTATAGAAGGTAACAGAAGGCGTCAAGGAGTGTAACTTCACCAATTATAATAGCACAAAATGTTGTTTGTTTTCTTGCAAGCTGTAAAAATCAAGAATATCTGAAAAGATATTCAGTATCGATGTTAAATCTCTTTGATGAGCCGAACAATTGAGTTGGAGTCCTATTCTTGGAAAGTTCCTTACCTAGTAAAAGGATTCCGAATATTTTCATATATTCCTACTGCCATGGACCAAAGATAGGACTTTAAGGGCGGTTTTGTCGTTTCATGGACAAAATTAGTAACTTCCCTTAGCATTCCTCTCAAGAAAACACGTGAGAAACTTGGTACCTATTTCCAAGAGACCAACCGGTGAGATTGCCAGCTTTTTGGAGAGCGTCTCTCCACTTCCGGACCTTGTCAGCATTCTCCTGCCCGAAACCCTTTTCGCTTTGGCCAATTTGCTTGAATGATCCGGACTGCTCACGCAACTCTTTGGGGTCGACGTCCACAAAAATGATGAACACCAGCTGGCCTTTCTTTTCCTTGCACTCGAGGATCTTATCCAACTCGTCCAAGCACCATGGCGAGGAGGCAAAGGTCTGAGAGATCACCACGATGGCGCTCCTCGACGCTCAATCACTTCGTTGATTGCTGGTGTGATCTCTAGTCCTCTTTCTAGACTGCTGTCTACAAAGGCCCTTATCTTGTTTCCCTCGAGAGCATCGTGGAGATGGCTCACAAAGTTGCGTGGGTCATCCTGTTTATAACTGATGAATATATCGTGAACCCAGCATGGGATGGAGGTGGGGGGCAAGAAGAGTTGTGACCTGCCTGTGAGGCTATGCTTGAGAGAAGAGAAGTGGGGTGGAAAGAGAGAGGGCAAACTGATGGGAGGGGATTGCAATTGGAGTTGTGATGTTCTCTTTTTTAGGAGGCTTGGATACGATGGACGAGGATTAAAAGGAGGGAAAAGCTTGCTCTTCATTTGGCCAAATTTGATCATCATCTTACTAGAATTCGCCATTCAAACACGATCGAAGTAGAGAAAGAACGTACTGCTCTCTTGACCTATTTAAAATAGAAATACAAATTCTGAGCTCTTTCTCTCTCTCTCTCACTGCTTTTGTCCATTTTCTCGAACTTGACGTGTCACAGCACTGTCCCTACAATTTGTAATATTATTCCGTGAGATTCGGCAATGTGTTTCCCCTTTTCTTAGAAATGGGAAACGCACGTGTGTGCAGCTACTGATAGAATCTCACGCGAATCAAAGCAGAAACCGCGTTCCATTTTGAGTCTTGGGACCCAAGTTATACCGCCCCACCATTTTCTTCCACCTTCAATTTTGAATCTTGAGGATACTTTTGCCCTAAGTTACCTAGAGAGATTGGTTGATGAAGGATGAAAGATATTAATTATTGTTGTTAATAAAACATTCCTCAGTAGTATTTGGAAAAAGTAGAGTCTTAGTCTTCTAAGTTTAAGCATTCTTGTAATTTAGTCCTCTAGCATTCATTTCATACAATCAAGTTCTCTTTTTCAGTTTGTGCAATTTTGGTCCTCTAAGTTTTGTAATTTTCTTGATTTTTTTTTTTTATCAATTCCTCACCAGCAAAAACTAATCCTATCGAGTTAGCATTTCTTTCTTTATTTTTCTTAGTTTGGCTTTCGATCATTTGCTACTCATTTGACACCACGTTAATAATGCCAATCACTACCACACTAATTTGATGATTTTGTCAGAGTGGTTAATAAAAGGACATGATATAATATATCAAAAAAGTTTGAGCACTAAATTGGACAAAATAAAACTTCGAGAACTAAATTGCATAAATTGAGAATGGGGGAGGACTTGATTGAACAAAATAAAAGTTAGAGGGCCAAATTACACAAACTCTGAGAATTAAAGGACTAAAATTGTACTTAAACCTAGATTTTTTTAAGCGATATATACAATCAAAACTTTGGAAAAAAATTCAAATTGTTGATTTTCATCGAGATAGATGAAAGGAGTTGAAACTTGAAATTGTCTTGGATCTCACTTGTAAACTAAGAATATCCTGAATTTTAACTAGACAACAAAAGATCGAATTTTTATGATCACAGGGTTACCTCTTCATTCCTTAAAAGACAAAGTGTCGGAAAGGAACGCGAGCCCCATGTGAAGAAAGGATCTGGAATATACGATTGGGACGGACCTTTCGGTTATATCATTTTTTATATTTTAAAAGAAGGAGCATTTTTTTATCACGACAGTGGAAGCCTATTTGATAATCCTGAATGCTGAAAATTAAAAAATTAAGCTTGTTTAAAAATATTAACTAACAATGATTTAAAAGATTTAATTAAGTAAAAAGATCACTCGATGGTGTAAGTAAGGATTGGATTACTAATTAATACATTACGTAGAAAAAGTAATTGATGTCAAGTAGAATTTACATCCATATTGCCAAATATATCCCCAACGATCACACTTCTATGTATGGCAAGAAATTAATAATATTCGGTCAACAATTTTCAGTTATTATTTAACAACTTTTAATTTTCTATTTCAAGCATTTAAAATTGTCAACACCTTTCAGTGACTAAGATATCAATTTCAATGGTTACCTATTGGGTCAATCCCAGGGCCCCTTGCTCGAGACGAACCAGAAATTGTGGCTGATCTCATTGACCCTCACCACCAAGCTTGGAATCTTCCACTTATATAGCAGCATTATGATGACTGTATTGTCCGTGAGGTTATCAAAATCCCTATCCGACCACTCTTTGTTTCTGACAAGTTAATCTGGGCAGCAAGTTTATTCTGTGAAGAGCAACTATCAATCCCTCAATTTTACGGAAGTCGACCGATCAGCTAATGGAGCCTTGACATCTCACAGTCAGGACAGTAATATGTGGAAGAGAATATGGACGATGCGCACGGAGCCTAAAGTTAGAATGTTCTTATGGTCAGTCTTCCATAACGCACTTGCGACCAAAGCTAATCTGTTTAGACGCCACATTACTTCCGACCTTATCTGTGATCTATGCGATCAGCACACCCAAGAAACAATTGAGCACATGTTTTTCTCTTGTTCATGGACAAAGGAGGTATGGCAGCATGCTGATTTAATTGCACTAAACAGCCCAACACCAGTTCACAACATAGCAAAGTGTGGATAGCTAATCAAGTCGGGAATAAGCGTGCGATACAGGCTAGAGCTTATTGCGTATGTCTTATGGCAGATTTGGCGAGGCCGGAATAACTTCGTTTTCAGGGACCACCAGCCGAAGCCCCATCTTGTTGTTTCTGATGCTCGAGCTCAGACCAATAGTTACGACCGAACCAACCCTAGGAGGAAGAAACCGCAATCCAATGCTCTGCACTCTGAATTTCTTTGGCGACCCCCTGATTGTGGTACTATAAAATGTAACATCGATGGGGCTTACCAACAGGGAAGTAACAAGGGATCAATGGCGTGCATCAGTAGGGATTACAAGGGAAGACTCACCGATGTTTATTCTGCAGAATTTCCATCGAACTCGGCACTTCAATCGGAGGTGCAAGCACTCGCTTTTACCCTTCGGCATCTGACGCAGACGGGATTCCATAGAGCTCGTTTGGAAGTTGAATCTGATTGCTGGATCATGTTGGATATCTTGAACCAGAACATACCGCCTCCATGGCAGGACAGACCGCTCTTCAAAGAGGTGAAGCAGCTCCTCCTTTCGTGCCCTAATTTGCATCTGAGATATTGCAGGAGAGAGGCAAACTCGGTGGCTGACTGGGCCGCGAAGGCCCATGGCCGGCAAGACCAATCCCCAAACTGGAATCTATTTCCCCCTTTTTTGCTTTTAGATCTGGTGAATGCAGACGTTGTTGCAAGCGGGTGTAATATTGTAACGCCTTAATATATAGTTCTTTCTGACCAAAAAAAAAAAAGATATCAATTTCATTAAAAGAGTGCCCTAAGAAAAGTGTGTTTAGCATGGTAGATTGGTCAAAATTAAAATTCACTCACTCACACTTCTTGGAGGAAGAAGAGACTCAAAGGGAGAACTTAAAGGGGAATGTCTCTTATTTGTATACACACATCAAATGCTCAATGACATAGACTTAATGTGGGCTAATTGCACCAGCATGAAATCTGACTTTAGACAATTGGTAAAACAAACCAAAACTCAAGGTATGTACGATTCAAGAAAAATTCTATGTTGAAGGAAATTGTGTCACTTGAAATTCATTTTCAAGGAAAGTAATTGGCTATCCCTTAAATGGTTTGAGCAAGAAATTCATTTTCAAGGAAAGTAATTGGCTATCCCTTATATGGTTTGAGCAAGAAATTGAGAGGGGAGTATTTTTCCGGTGTATGGATTTTACTTTTGAATATATTTTTCCTAAGTATGGATTGTGTAATGCTACTAAACTATATCAAGAAGATTTTTCATTATGAAATGAAATATGAATCCATAAATTTACAATTGTCAGCATCGAGGACATCAAGTTGTTGTAGCTTATAATACAAATTAGAGAGAGAGTGAATAGGGTAATTTATAAAAACTTAATTTTTTTGTAAAATAAGACAAGTTAAGTTTAATATATGCATAACCAATTTGATGTATGCAGAAATATTAAATGCAAGACGCTTCTAATAGATACAATATAAAATAAGTAGAAAGATAAAAGATGATGCATGCAGATCTTATGATTGTTGAACTTATGACTAAGCTTACATCCACTCTCCTACACTATTAGCTACCAACACCTTAAATTCCACTAGGTAATTAGATCTTATGATGGTTGAACTTATGACTAAGCTTACATCCACTCTCCTACACTTTTAGCTACCAACACCTTAAATTCCACTAGGTAATCTCTTGAGTGGCCGCAACTTAACATGTGTTGCTTCTTCCCGAAGTTGATAAATCATACTATCAATAATTTAGCACTGCTAAAACATTTTTACACTCCTCAAATGCCAAATTCAACAACAACATCTCTAAAAGGAGTAATTCACAAGTAACAGAAATTTCTCGGACAAAGTACAGTCCAAATGCCAAAACTTGGTATGGAGAGAGACTTAAGTGCTAAAAGTAAAGAATGTGACACTTAAGTGCAATTTTTTTTTAAAAGTGGGACACTTAAGTGTCATCTCTGACGAACTCCACTAGAAATCCTACGTGATAATTTTTTATTATTTTTTTCGTTTACGTGGCTCGCCGGAATGCTAACTCAACGAACAAAGGCAAAAATGACGTCGTTTTTAAGCGGATTCAAATGTTAATATAAATATTAATTAAATTAAATTATAAAAATAAATAATTAATATTTTTATAAAATAATATAAAATAATTTTTTTTTTTAAAAAGGTGGGGGAGAGGAGGCGGTGGTTGAGGGCTGAGCCCTCGCTGTCGCCACCTCCCCACCATTGCCGGGAAGGGTCGGCGACGGTGGGGGAGCGTCGGCTGGGGTCGCGTCGACTAGTAGCAAGGGCCCGCGAGCCCTCATCGGATTTGGGTGAGGCTCATGAGCCCTTGCCGCCGATCGGCCTAGGGCCGCAACCTCGGCCAACCCTCCCTCCTTTGTCGCCGGCCCTTCTCAGCGACGGTGGGGAGGCGGTGGTGGCGAGGGCTCGGTGGTCTCCCTCCCTCCTTTTTAAAAAAAAAAAATATATATTTGAACTTGTATTTTAAAATTTTTTAATTAAATTTAGTTTTAAATTAAATTTAATTAATTTTTATATGAAATTTTTACCACAGAGAGACAAAACGACATTGTTTTTCCATTTTTAGTCACATCAGCATGCAAAATGACATTTTGCATTTACCTCACCGGAAAATTGCTACATCAGCATTTTGGTTGGATTAGCATTTAAGTGATTCATTTTGCTACGATTTTGGCATTTAAGTGTCACTTTCCTAACTTTTGGCACTTAAATGTCCATTCGTGTCAAGTTTTGGTACTTAAGGCGTCCGTACCTCAAAATTTCTCTCATAATAAGAATGTCACTATATCATTTTTTTATAACTTTCTTAGTTTGCTGACGCGTGTCTCCTTCAGCATGCGTTGGCTCTCTTATATAGTCTTTGATCTCCTGACAAATCATTAAAAAATCTTTAAAAGGTCTAATTTGCCACTGGAATTGACGGACATAATCACCGCTAATCTGGTCACTTCTACAATCAAAAGTTCTTGGTAATGGTGAGATTTCTCCAATTAGAGTTAGTTATACTTGGTAATAGTCCACTCTACCAAATCAATAACAATCAATTAGATTCTGCTTCAATTATTCCTTCCGAAGTTTTAGGCATGAAGCTAGCGGTTATATCCTTTTGACCTGCGATATTAGCCAAAGGAATAACTGGCTCTTCCTATCGAGAATGTGTAAATCATGTGAAAAATATTTTTCTGTAATTGACATAGTGAGCTACTTCTCATGATTATACCCAAGCTTCCCGCCAGTAGTTGATTGACGAGCCGCTATTCATTTGGTCTTCCTTAGTTTTGAGAAAACCTGCCAATATATTTTAAAGTTGATAAAACAATTCATGGTTTCTTTCGTAGTTCTAGGCTTGAAGCTAGCAGTTAATTTCCTTTTGACCTATGATATTAGCCAAAGGAATATATAGGTCTTCCCATCCAGATTGTTTACATCATGCGAAAAATATCTTTTTGTAGTCGATATAGCGAGCTACTTCTCATGAGTATACCGAAGCTTCCTACCAGTAGTTGATTGACGAGTTGCTATCCATTTGGTCTTCCTTAGTGTTGAGATAACCTCCTAAATATTTTGAAGTTGACAAAAAAAAAATCATTGTATGTGCATAATAGGAACTTTCATGTACTAAGTGAAACGATTCAATGTGGCTAGAGGAACGTACGTGAATAAGTCTAGAGAAATGGGGAGTTCATAAAGACTTGGAGGTACCAAAGTGAATAGCCTACGGGATTTACATCACCATCGTACTCAAAGTGCCTACTAAGAAGCGGTTGGAAATAAACGGAAAGTCGAATAGGACAAAAGTTTGATATAAGCGAAACTTTGATATAATCGAGGATTGCGATATAAGAGGATCTTGTCACGAGCTACAAGATTGAATCCCGAGGTAAGTTATTTTATTTTTTCACAGCTTTCTAATGATATGGATTCATATTTTAGAAGAAAGTAATTGACCATCAATTTCAAAGATTATATACACATAAGAAATCAATTACGCGTGATGTTCGTAAAATTCTAAATGCAAACGAACATGTCAAACAAGTAATATAATAATAATGAGAAAGAATATCGTCCCATAGAGATTGATGGTTAATAAACCAATTAAATATTAAAAATGAACAAATTCTAAAATTTATCTAATAGATCAAAATGGAATTGAGAATAAATTAAAATTAACAATCTTAGAAGCAAAATTTTGTAACTAAATGTAATTAATCAATCAAATAAATATGTTAGAGTATCTAATTTCACCATAATCACTAGATATAAATTTTAGTTCATTATGACGTTTATCAAACATGAGATAGTAGAATTTCCTAATTTATTTACTATCCTATCTCTAGGTATGGCAAACCTAATAAGTTATCAATCCACTACATCTCTATATGAATTTAAATAAACATAAGTACGTTAAAATTTGTGAACTTTCATAATGAATCATTTAGACCACCTCATCACCGAAAGCCACACAAATAACATGGTATGCCTCTATCCACATTTAGTTCATGGTCATATATTATAAGGAGTAATTACATATTATCATTTTTCAGTCTCATATATGCATATCAGATCATTCAAATGACGAACAGTCACTAAAGCATTAAGTACAATAATATAAAACTCACGTGAATGAAATCACATGCAAAACATAAAAAACAAAAATTCATATCATCATGGTTAGACTACATCGTAGCCTTGACAAAAGAAAACTAGAATATAACAAAAGAAGAAACGAAAATATAAATCAAACCCCCCAACATCATGATTCAAATAACAAGAATTTTGTCACACTTTTTGCCTTCTCTTCAAAATATTTAAAAAGCTCCCAAAACAATGAAAATTATCTAAAACTAATAACCTAGCTATCTCTCCAAGCTCTCAATGTCATCCTATTTATAGACACATCCAAGACTTCTATCACGAGGCTATTGCTTATTTTTTGCTAAAATTAAATCACTAAATCCCTAATTTAGAATCCACCTTCTAAGACTTCCTAATTTGAATTCCTGAATCACAGAATTTTTCATTTCGTTCTTTTTACTATTTTTCCATATTTTCTCCATGTCTTATTATACTGCATCAATAAGGAAAATTTGAATTAATAAAAGTAAATCCAAACATTTTCTCACAAATATTGTATTATTTGTTGCATAAAATAGATAAATAACTCTCTTTTTATAGAGTTAACACGTGATATCTTGGTTGATTGACAATTATCCTAAAGGAAAGATATTTTCCATAGCTAAGTTATTCTATTTTCGGAAACCAAAGATTTAATTGTTTGCACAATCTATGGAAACTCAAGATTGATTGACTTCAATGACTAAATTGAACTATTCAATAATTGTCCAACGATTAGCTTGGAGATGATCCTCATGGAAATTGTCCAACGGGAATATTTGATGTTGAGGAAAATAAAAGGAGATCAACAAGACACCAAGGAGAGAATACAAGTGATCAACAGTTCAAAATCCAAATTTCGAAAAAGCTTTATATCATATTCCAAATTTCGGAAAAGCTTTATATTATATTATCTTTTGATAGCACTGAATTTATAATATTTCGAGAAGTGTTGGCACAATAATAATTTGTTTTTAGGTGTAAGAGAGTGTGACATACTTGCTTGAGTATAAGTTGCACCTGTTTTAAGAAGAAGTGCTTGAGTATAAGCAGCAAATTCTACTATAACTACTCAAAGATTACTAGTAGAATCTAACTAGTAGGCTATTAATCTAGAAAAGTTGACTTAGGCTTATAATAAGTCGAACCACTATAAAACTCTGGCTGTATCATTTTCTATCTCTCTACTTATATTCATTATTGCCTTATAAAAGCACACCACTAATATAACTCGATCCTACTTATATCAATGCATTGTTTTTATTTATTATGCTTATATCAAATTTGACATTTTTAATTCTGTAATGTTTTGTTAGGTTTCTTGAAATTACCCATTCACTTCCCTTTAGGTTGCACTATTAGCCGACAACAATTGATATCAGAGCAAGGCACTCATTATTTTGAACTATTTACTTCTTGAGTTCACAGTCAATTCTGGCTAGTGTGATTGGACCATGAATTGTTAAAGGACAGAGTAACACCATACCTCTCTACTTTGATGGCAAAGGTTTTCTTTTTGGTAAAAGTACTCTGATGGCAAAGATTATGATATCTTGAATGAGAAAATGAAAGCACATATCCTTTGATGTGGGAAGTTGTCCAAAATGGAGTGAATGTCGCAACATCAAGCCAAAATGTTGCTACTGTCGCTACAGAGGAGTTAAGGAAATCAAATCAAACAAGAGTTCTAGCCTAGCCAACCATCACTCCATAAGAATTAGCTAAATGAGAAGCACTTGATGTTAAAGCATTATAATCTTTATATTGTGCATTATCTCTTACTGAATATAACCTTGTTTCTTCATGTGAAACAACAAAAGAAATATAAGACAAATTACCTATGACCTTTGAAGGAACTAACAGAGTTAAGGCAACTAAGACAATCATTCTCTTTGGTAGATAGGAACCATCATAACAAAACTAAATGAAAGTATCACTAAAATGTTCAACAGATTCGCCTAAGTCATCAATGGACTAGCTTATCAAGGGAAGACTTACACCCCTGTTGAGAAAGTGAATAAAATTTTGTGAGCACTCTCAAAAGAGTGGAATAACATAAAGGCATTTATTTGAAAGACACAAAGGACCATGCCTCTTTCATTTGATGAGTTAATTGAAACTTTATTGACATACAAGGCAAAACAAGTGAATAAATGATGATGATCCCAAAGGTGAAAAGTCCATTATTTTAAACTAACATTTGTGATACTAGTGAAACAAATTTTAAAGTAAAAGAAGAAGACAAAGAAGTACTAGCCTTGATGGTGAAAAAATTTAGGAAATTAGCAAAAAAAAAGGAAAGAACTTCAATGGGAAAAAGTAGTTCAAGCAATCTAAGGAGACAAAATCTTTCAAGAGCAAAGAAGAAGGTAATGACATAATCTGCTTTGAATGCAAGAAACATGGGTATATTAAACTAGATTGTCCACTTCTAAAGAAAAGGAAAAGAATTTTGAGAAGGAGAAGGAGAAGAAGAAGAAGAAAGCCCTCAAAGCAGAGACCTAGAGTGACACTATGTGTTAGGACAGTGATGAAGATGTATATGCTAACATTTGTCTAATGGTAGATTCAGAGAAACCAAGGTAAATTACCTTAAAATCCTTGAAGAAGTGTTAGATTATATTGATGAATTATGTTTGAAATTTAAATTTACTCTCAAGAAATCATTGAGTTGAAGAAGGAAAATGGAAGGTTAAGGCAAAAAGATCTTTCCAAAGATAAAGATTGTTACTTTAAACAAGGAAGTTTTGGAAATCAAGGAAAAAGGAGATTTCCTTGAAAAAGAAAATGATTCTCTCAAAAATAAAATTTAAAATATTTCAAAAATAAAAATCTCTTGGTTCAAAAACTTTGCAACATATCTTTTCCATTCAAATTCCACATTACGACAAGTCCAAACTAGATTTTGAAAAGGAAGAGACGTCAAAAATGATTTTATGAAGGTTAAGAAAGATTGAGGCATCAACCTTCAAAATTCACTTAGAAAATTCATTTAACAAAACATGTTAGCCAAGACTCCATCAAGTGCTCAAAGGAAACCATTCCAAGCAAGAATTCCCAAAAGTCTGGATACCAACTCAAAAGTTTATCTTGAGAATGGCATAGCCCTCTAACACGAAAGGGCCCAAGCAAATTTGGGAACCAAAGAAAAGCGTGGACTTTCTTTTATATTATAAGTACCCAAAAAGAAGAAAAATGGTACTTGATTAGTGCATACTTAAGGCATATGACTATAGATCCAAGCAAATTTGTTCAACTCGCCAAGCTCAATAGAGGAAAATTTTCATTTGGAGGCAATATTAAAAGAAAAGTCATTGATAAAGGAATTGAAGCAGAATGCCTTACTATCAGACATTTCCTTGCTCAAAGGATTGAATTACAACCTAGTTAGCCTAAGTTAGTTGTGCAACATCGGGTTCAAGATAAGCTTCTAATAGGACAAGTGTTTTGGTATAAGGGACAACTCTCAAACCATTACCGAATACAAACATGCAATATCTATCTTCTAGATGTAAAATATGATGATATTAGGTGCCTTGTTTCTATCAAAGATGAATAGGATCTTTGGTACAAAAAAATGGGACACATTAGTGTTAAGCAGATTTCTGAAAATGAAGTAAAATAAATTTCAGCTATATATTGCTTGCACACAAGGTAGACAAGCAAGAAGTTCATTCAAACCAATAGATCATCTTTCTCCTAACCGAGCTTAGCAATTGTTGCATATGGATATACTTAGGGCCAACGTGGAGTCATGGGCTTGGTGGTAAGAAATATTGTTTAGTTATGGTGGATAATTATACCAAGTTCACTTAGGTGTTCTTTCTTGTTTATAAAAGCAAAGTATTTCAATTTTTTTTTTCAAAATTTACCAATAAATTTCAAAATAAAAAAGGTTATATTATTTCTTGCATCAAAATAGATCATGGGGGAGAATTTGAAAATCAAAGTATGAGTTTTGTGATCAAAATGGCTTTCAACTCAAATTTTCTTCTCTTTATACTCCATATCAAAATGGAGTTGTTGAAAGGAAAATTTGCTTCTTACAAGAAATGGCAAGAAACCTTTTGATTGAAAGCAAAATCCCTTCATATTTTTTGGCAAAAGTTATTTCAACTGCATGTTACATTATTAATTGTGTATTTTTAAGACCGTTATATAAAAAAACCTCTTATGAGCTTTGCGAATGTAAAAAAAAAAAAAAAAAAAGAATGCATATTTTTGGGTATGTGAATGCAAATGCTCTATTTTTAAGTTGTTAATGATCATCCTAACAAGATTGATGAGAAGTCAGATAAAGGAATATTCCTAGGTTATTCCACAACAAACAAAGCCTATAAAGTTTTCAATAAAAACTCTTAGGAAGTGGAGGTATCAATGAACGTGAAGTTCCGAAAAAGTCATAAGTTAGTGGATATAAGCAATGAGCTTGGGTATACTCAGGTGCCCGATTATAATCAAGTACACAGATATACTCAAGAAGGCAAATATACTTAGGAATGTGGAATTAGAGCTAATATTAACTAGTCTGATTCTTCAAATACAAATTGAGCCAATCATCAAATCTAAGACAAAGACTGGAGATACAAAACAAGTCATCCAGAGGAGCAAGAACTTGGAAATCTAAATGAAACTATCAAAACTCTCAGACAAAAGCTGGATGGAAGTAATACAAGAAGAACGGCATAATGACACTAAAACCGGTTTGATTCTTTTTATTCAAATTGCTGTTCATCCTCTTTTTTCTTTATCCTCCATCTTGGCTGAACGCAGAAGCAAAAAAGCGAAGGCATCTTCTTCTTGCTCTATCCTCAATCGTTCCCTGAAATTTCCTTAGAGCTTGGCATCTTCTAGATCTCAACCAAGATTGACGATAGTGAGCTCCATCGTGCATCTACCTTGAGGCCTACATCTGGAGAGATTGAGCTACGTCACTGCATTGAGCTCAAGCTCTAACTATGGCGGCTCAGGCTCCATCATAGCATTAAGTTGGGTTGAAACTCTAAAAATGATTTGGGTGTTCTAATCTATGGGCTCGTTTGGTTCAGCTTTGTGGAAATGCCATTGGGAGAATACAAATACCTTTGAGGTAAAGGGGTTTTCCGAAATGCTAGACTATTTGGTAAACTATAACTGAAAAGTGATTTAGGGAAATGCAAGATTGTTTGGTAAACATATATTTGAAAAGCCCTTTAGTATAACCAAATTAAGTTTTTTAGTTTTAGTATTTTTAAAATTGCAAAAAAGAAACAATGACTATATAACTTTTTATATTTTCATATTGAGAATAATGTAAAAGATATATATTAATAAATTTATTTAAAAATTATATTAAAAAATTTGATTATAGATTAAATGCAAAGCTCAACTTTTGGCCTAGGGTTCTTCTAGGTTTGTTTTCAACTTTGAATAACTTTTTTTAATTATTGTAGTATTAATCATCTTCGTTAATTATTGATCATTCTAGTGTATTGATAAAAAGTTGGGCTATTGATTGTCGAAAGATAAAAATGACCAAAAAAAAAAGGCGAACCCAACATTTGCAAAACATTTTTTTTATCATTTTTAAATATAAAAATAAAATCCAATGGAACTCCGTCGCCGATCAACAAAGGTTGGGGTGTGGGGAAGATGATCGGTTTAAAAAAAAAAAAAAAAAAAAAAAAAAAAAAAAGTCAACGGATGAATAGTAGAGGTGGACTTAGGGCCTGTTTGGCAACTTGCCCAACAAAGCCGGATTCTGATTTTTTGTTCCCGAGAATCGGTTTGGGACGAGAATCGCGTTTGGTAAATTTTTTTGTTCCTAGGAACAAATTTGTTCCGGAACAATTTTGGACAAGATTTGAGAATAAAAAAATTTGATTCTCGTCCGAGAATCAGAAAAAGAATCAAAACGGTAAAACCTTGTTCTTCTCTTTCAATATCTCGGTTGCCATTCGCCATCACCCCGCCGCCGCCGCCGCCGCCGGTCGCCGGTTCGCCGCCGGCCGCCGGTTCGCCGCCGGCCGCCGGTCCGGCGAGATCGTCGGAGGCTCGCCGGGCTAGGGCGAGGTCCGGCGAGCTTGCCGAAGGCAAGCCCAGCCACCGGGCGAGGCTCGGCCTCGCCGGATCTGGGCGAGGCCGGCCTCGCCCGACCGGCGAGGCCGACCTGGCCACCGACGGGGCGGGCAAGCCTTGCCGGTGGCCGGGCGAGCCTCGCCCGGCCATCGGCGAGGCTCTCCCGGCCCGCCGGTGGCCAAGCCGGCCTCGCCGAGGCCGGGCGAGGCCGAGCCTTGGCGGGCCGGGCGAGCCTCGCCCGGCTACCGGCGAGGCTCGGCCGACGAGCCCGACCTCGCCGAGGGCCGGCGGTGCTCCGGTGAGTGTCGCCGGCCCTCGTCGTCAGCCGGTCGCCGGTCCGGCGACCGGCCAAATGAAGAAGAAGAAGAATAGGAAAAAGGGGAAAAAAAAAGAAAAAGAAAAAGAAAAAAAGAAAAAAAAAGGAAAAAAAGAAAAGAAAAAGGTAAAAAGTAAAGAAATTATTTAAAATTTATTTAAAAATCAAAAGAAATTAATTTGGAACAAAATCAATTAATACGGTACCAAACGCAATTCTATTCCAGAATCAAAAATTTTGAACAGTTACCAAACACGTGTTTTTACTCAGAATCAGTTCCCGGGAACAGAATCGTTACCAAACGCGCCCTTACATTTCCGAAATGCTAAAAGCCAAAAACAGGTCCTCACTTGCTTTAGGCTTTCAGCATTTCAAAGGTCAGCATTTTGCCAAGGACACCTCCAAATGCTAAACCAAACGCCTAAATTTTTTCCTAAGAAGCTTTCAAAACTGAAAGCCCCTTGGGAATGCTGAACTAAACAGGGCCTATATCTTTTAAACCCATTGTGCTCCATGAAATCGACTCGCAATTTCCTTTCTTCTATTCTCTTTTTTACCCTTATATAATACAACTAATGCATGAGTTTGTTAAACATCAATCTGTTCTTGAAAAGCCCCACTGTGTAACATTGTTCGCTTTGGACACTGAGTCATCACGGCTTTAAAACGCGTCACACAGGTTAAAGGGACCCCAAGCCTTATAAACTAGCCCATGATTCCCCCCTAAGCGATATGGGACTAGAGAAGACCCATTCTTCTTCCTTGGGCTGTCATACTCTCCACCCATTAAGAGCACATCGTCCTCGCTGTGGCCCCCACATATGGTCAAGAGTCAGCTTTGATACCATTTGTAATGACCCGAGCCCCACTGTATAACATTGTTCGCTTTGGATATTGAGTCCTCACGGCTTTAAAACGCGTCACACAGGTTAAAGGGACCCCAAGCCTTATAAACTAACTCATGACTCCCCCCTAAGCGATATGGGACTAGAGAGGACCCCTTCTCCTTCCTTGGGCTGTCACACTTTCACATACGCTTCCGTTATGATGAAAAAAAACCTGTGAGGGAGGAGGTTGTTGCGTGCATGCCTCCAAAGCGGACAATATTATGGCTTGGGAGAGGGCGGGCCAGTGGACCGCGCCTCTGCTCCTGCATGACACGTTTTAAAGCTGAGAGAACTCAGTGTCCAAAGCGGACAATGTTACACAATGGGGCCCGGGTCATTACAGTCGAGCATCTTAGCAAGTCCAAGTTGAGTATCTAGATCAAAACACAATGGACTAGAACCAAACTTTTCTTAGAGATTGAAGGGGAAACCATGAGAATGGGTTAAGGAAGATGGTGAACAGTGAACACAAAAGAAAAAAAGAAGTTCAGAAAATTATGCAAAATTACATCTTTTTAATTCAATTTGTCCATGTCAAATCACCGACTGTATCATATAGGATGGCTAGCGTTGACTAGACCGCCATATTAGTAAATTTGACAAAAAATATTAAGTTGACTGCATTGGCAACTCATCAAAAGAATTAGCAATAAACTAGTCAAATTGAAAAGTTTTGAATTAAATTGATCATTGTACAATAAATTCAGGATTTTTTGGATAATTTTCCCCATAAGTATTCATTCATATGCTTTCTCATATAAATTTTTGTTATGTTTTCATAGTTTGACTAGTGCGAGTCTATGACAATCGAGAGTTAGCAACAAGATATTTATTGCCTCTAAGAACTTTATTCTTCTTCTTTTTCAGTGCACGTCCAAATTATAAAGTAATTCATATAACAATACTTTTTATTCCATTATCTTCTCAAATATAATGAGCATATTGACAAAGTGACAAGTTATAGAACATCACTTTAATCAGGCAAAGTGTTAATCTTTCGAATCTGTTGGTCCTGTTACGAAATCGCACGTTGATTCCAAAAAAATAACGCTCGCAAACAATTCACCAGGTAGAATATAATAATAAAAGAACAAAATTAGAAGAACATGCCATAAAATTTGTTATCACTCAAACCTGGGCTACGTCTCCGTGCAGAGGCACTCTGCGAATTCACTAGACTTCAAAAAAACTTGGAATACAACGATGATCTTCTCTCAATATCAAGGCACAAAGAGATTGAGAACCCTCGTAAAGAAAAACTCACTTTTTTCTTCTCTCTTTTTCTTGTCTCTCTATTTCCTTTTTTAGCGTCTTGATGGCTAGGGTCTTGCCATCGCTAATATAAAGGTATCACTTTTAACCTAAAAGAAAATCTGATATAAAAGATTAAAAAAAAAACCCTAAAAACAATTATCTGGTTTCATTTATAACAATCTCCTACTTGAAGACAAATATACCCAAGCACAAAGAGACTTTGCATCCATCTTCTTCAAAAATAGTAGTTGAAAAACATTGTGCCTCTGCGATACTCCTCATCAATCAACATGGAGTAATACAAATGGTAGTAGTACAGAAAATATGCTTCTCTCTGTCTACTACCTTGGTCAACATATCAGTTGGATTCTTCGAGCCATCAATCTTCTGTAACTTTAACTCATTATCTTTCAATGCTGACCTGATAAAGTAATAACACTTCTTGATATGTCTAATCCTTGAGTAATAAGCTGCATTCTTTGCTAAGTGCACTGCACTTTGACTATCACTCCACAGTATACTGACTGGTTGTTTTCGATATAGCTCCTCCATGTAATCTTCTAACCATATGATTTCTTTGGAGGCTTCTGTGATCGGCACGTATTTTGCCTTTGTCGTTGATAAAGTCACTACTTTTGTAGTTGAGATACCCAACTCACTGCTGTACCTGCAACTGTAAAAACATATCCAGTGATACTCTTACCACTATCTTGATCACCTGAATGCATCTATATAACCCTACAACTCTAGAGATGTACCACCATAACAAAAAGTGAGTAATTGGAAATACCTACTAGATGTCTCAATATCTATTTCACTACATTCTAATGCTCTTTGCTGGGTTCTGCATATATCGAATCACAACTCCTACTGCTTGTGCAATGTCTGATCTCATGCTCACCATTGCATACATCAAACTCCCCACTGCTGATGCATATGGAACTACCGTCATCTCATCTTTCAAAGCCTAAGTGCTCAGACACATATCCTTGGAAAGTTTGAAGTGACTCGCTAGAGGAGTTGCAACCGGTTTTGCCTTATCCATGTTAAATCTCTTTAACACATTGTTCACATAGTCTTCCTACGACAACCATAATTTCTTATTTTTCCCGTCCCTAATGATTTTCATGCCTAAAATATTCTTGGCCTCTCCCAAGTTTTTCATAGCAAACTGTGATGATAACATTTTCTTCACTTCTATGATTCTCTTCATATTGGAATTAGCCACTAGTATGTCATCCACATATAAAGAAAGATACACAATGTCACTATCATCATACTTGCGAAAATAAACACAGTGATCAGAAACAGTTTGCAAATCCTTTTTCTTACATGAAACCATCAACTTTTAGGTACCATTGCCACGGAGCTTGTTTCAAGCCATACAAACTTTTCTTCAAGCGACATACCACGTGCTCCTTACCTTTGACTTCAAAACCTTTTGGTTGTGCCATGTATAGTTCTTCATTTAAATCACCGTGTAAAAGCATTGTTTTTATGTCTAACTACTCAAGATGATGATCCTTAACTGCAACTATACTCAACAGAACTCTAATTGATGTCATTTTCACTACAAGTGAAAATATCTCGGAGTAGTCGATCCCTTCTTTTTTTAGAATAGCCATTGACTACAAGTCTCGCCTTATATCTAATACTACCATATGCTTCATTCTTAACCATGTACACCCATTTGTTTAATAAAGTTTTTTACTTATGGGCAACTTGGTCAACTCTCAAGTTTTGTTCTAAAGTAACGAGCTCATCTCATCTTTCATAACACACTCCCACTGCAAGTTGTTGGAGAAAACTTCCTTATTTGTTTTGAAGCTGACAAAACGTTTCTATCAATCTAATTTGAAGACTTGCAGACTCTTTTGTCAAAGTCTGAAGACCGCCGGACTCAAGATTTAAAGTTTGCCCTCATTGACAGTTTCTAGACCGTCGAATAAGACTTATCCAGAATTGAGTATTTCTTAAGGATTTGATTCGAGCGGCTAAAGAAGATCTCACAACTGGAGATAGCATTTTAGAATCTATTATTCGTTTTTGATTAATTCGGGTAATTTGGATCCGTTAAATGGCGAAGCATACTTGGAAGGTTCTACTTATGGAAACCTAGATCTTAATTGTATAGGCGAGCAGGTTTGGTGGGCTATCGTCACATTCCTTAAGTAACTCGAGATCTCCCTAATTGATTCTATCCAATGAGTAGATTTGAAGAACTCCTTTGGAAGATGCCAACGGTTATGAAGGCATGGATGAGTATATAAGGAAGACACTTTAGTTATTCGAGTGTGTGTACGATAGATAAATTCCAAAGTCTGAAGCTTTTTGTTATTTGCTGATTCAATTGTTAAGCGTAAATTTGTATTTAAAAGAGAGCTTATACATTTGTGAGGCCTTGATGAAGTGTAGCAGAGTCTTTACACTGTGGAATCAAGGATGTGATACTGTAACGACTCTTGTGATTCTTAGTGAAATCCAGCCGGTGGGCTGTTAGTGCGAGATAGTGGACGTAGGCTTAGATTAAGCCAAACCACTATAAATTTTGTGTTCTCATTCTCTTCCCTGAACTCTTTTACTTTGTTCGTAACTCTATTTAATTGTTGGAGTCTAATTTCCTTTTCAAAGCCTACTGTTAACTAGATTTAGATTAAAAGTAAAGTTCTACACTATATTTTGCAAAATTTGTTTTCGCACCTATTCACCCCCTCTAAGTGTTTGTACTAGCATTTACAATTGGTAGCTGAGCTTGTGTACTCATTTAAATTGAAGTGTTTTTACTTCAGAGTTAACAATCTATGGCTAGTATGTTGGCTCCAGGTTTGGTTGAAGGGTAAAATAACACCAAACCGCCTTATTTTGATGGAAAGGAATACAATATATGGAAAAATAAGATGAAGGCATTCCTAAAATCAAAAAATTCTCTTGAATGGGATGTGATTGACAAATGAATCATTCCTAAAGCTACAACAATCTCAAAAAGGGAAAAAGAAGCTGTTGAGTCTAGCGAGATGACTCAAGAAGAGATAACCAAAAGACAAGCTCTTAATGTAAAAGCAATTTATTCCTTATATTGTGCATTATCTCCTACAGAATATAACAGAATATCTTCTTGTGAAACAGCTAAAGAAGTTTGGGATAGGCTGCACATCACCTATGAAGGAACCGATTGAGTGAAAGAAACCAGAATCAATATTCTACTTGGTAAATATAAACCTTCAAGATGAAATCAGGAGAATTTATTACTCACATGTTTAGTCGTTTTACAGAAATCATGAATTGTCTTGAGTATCAAAGTCAACCAATCTCTGGATCCATGAAAGTTAACAAACTACTGCGTGAACTTTCCAAAGATTGGAATCACGTAAAGACCTCAATAAGGGAGACACAAATAATCATGCCACTCTCCGTTGACGAATTGGTTGGCACTCTTCGGTCTTATGAAGTGGAGCAAATCAATGAAGATGAACATCCCAAAGGTAAAATATCTATTGCTTTAAAATCTAATGATGATTTTGATGTTATAGATTCTGAATATGATATGGATGATGAAGAGCTTGCTCTCATGATAAGAAGGTTCAGAAAACTGAACAAAAAAGAAAGAAGATTCAATTGGAAGAAACAAAGTTCTCAAAAGTTTCAAAATAAATCAGCTGAGGACAATGAATCCAATAAAGATGTGATTTGTTTTGAATGCAAGAAAAATGGACATATCAGACCCAACTATCCCTTACTGAAGAAAAAGAAAGAAAAAGCTGAGAAATACAAAAAGGCACTCAAAGCGGAAACTTGGAATGATACCAAATGCAAAGAGAGTGATGATGATTATGTTAATATTTGTCTAATGGCACAATTAGAATCAGATTCAAACTCTGAGACAGATACAGATTCAAACTCAAACAGTGAAATAAAGGTAAGTAGTTTAAAAATTCCTACTAAAGTCTCTAAATATATTGATGAATTGTGTCTTAGTCTCAAAACCTCTCTCAAGAGGATTTTCGAGCTAAAAAGGGAAAATTCTACATTGAAGCAACAGGAGATTGTTTAGAAAGAAAAGGTCAAAAACTTAGATAAAAGTTTTATTACTTTGAAAGAAAATGCAAACTCTCTTTCAAAAGAAAACACACTTTTGAAAATTGATATTTCAAGTATTTCAAAAAGGTTTTCTATATGATCTGAGAAATTGGAAAAAATTCTTTAAGTACAAAGAGCTTACTTTAACAAATTAGGATTGTGAATGACTTATGAAACCATTCCTCTAATTGATTTTCCAAAAGTAAATGAAAGAATCAAATAAAGACCTACAAAAGAGTTTTATAGAAATCATTTTCAAAAAGTCTTTGTAAAACCTATTGGCCGTAGTGCTATTAAATATTCTAAGTGCAACAGCTCATAACATTTTGAGAAAGAATGTCCCATGATTTGGAAACCTGTTAAGAAGGTTTGGGCAAAGACCGTATATTGCACTAACTCCATTGGACTCAAGAAAGTGTGGGTACCAAAGAAAGCTTGAGTTTTTTTTTTAAATGTAGGATACTATCAAGAAAAAGATCAAACGGTACTTGGATAGTGAATGCTCAAGACATATAACAGGGGATTCAAGTTGTTTCATAAAGTTTATGCAAGTTAATGGTGGAAAAGTCTCTTTTAGAGGAAAGATTGAAAGTCTCACAATCAAACAATGTTTCCTTAGTGGAAGGACTCAACTACAACTTGCTGAGTATCAGTCAACTGTGCGACACAGGTTTCAAAATCAATTTTCAAGAAAGAATATGTTCGGGAACTAATAAAGACTTCTTTCAAACTTTCACGAGGCGAAGACATGGGAACATCTATCTTTTGGACATCAAACCAGAAAAATATCAATGTCTAATTTCAATTCAAGAGAAAGCTAATCTTTGACATAGAAAACTTGGCCATATCAACATGAAGCAAATAGCCAAGATCTCTGCAAAGAAGCTTGTTCGTGGTCTACCCAACCTGACATACCAAAATTCTAATCTATGCACACCATGCATATTGGGAAAACAGGTTAGAAGTTCTTTCAAACTAATAAATCAAGTTTCTACTAATCATGTGCTGCAGCTCCTACATATGGATTTCTTTGGACCAACTAGGGCTCAGAGCATTGGTGGAAAGAAGTATTGCCTAGTAGTAGTGGATGATTATTCACGATTTACTTGGGTATATTTCTTGGCAAGTAAGTCTGAAACTTTTTCTTATTTGATAAAGTTTGCTAAGAAAGTACAGAATGAGAAAGGGTATGTTATTTCAAGTATATGGACAGACCATGGAGGTAAGTTTGAAAATCAAGATTTTGCTAAATTCTGTGATGAATCTGGTTTTTAGCATGTGTTCTCCTCTCCATACACTCCAGTCAAGAATGGAGTTGTGGAAAGGAAGAATAGATCGTTGCAAAAAATGACTAGAACACTTTTAATTGAAAGTAACATTTCTTCTCGTTTTTGGGTTGAAGCAGTTTTTACAGCATGTTATATTATTAATAGAGTCTTCTTAAGGCCTATTCTGGAGAAAACTCCCTATGAGTTGTTCAAAGGTAAGAAACCAATTGTTTCCTATTTTCATGTGTTTGGTTGCAAATGTTTTATATTGAAAAATGCAAATAATCGAACTGGTAAGTTTGAAGAAAAATCAGACGAAGGAATCTTCCTTGGATATTCAACCACCAACAAAGCCTATAGAGTATATAATAAAAAGACTCAATCTATGGAGGAATTGATGAATGTCAAATTTCAAGACCTTATACAAATTCAATCGATTCAAACTCAATCTGAAGAATCTGAACCTGCTCCAGACTCTACAAAGTCCAAATCCCTAGAAGCAGCTCAGATTTCAGAAGATCAACAACGAACAATCGTTGAAGAATCAAATGAAGAAAAAGATCAGCAATCTGTCAGACCAACTAGCAACTGGAAGCACAAGTCTAGTCATTCAAAAGAACTCATTATTGGCAACATTGATGAAGGGATTTGTACAAGATTCAAAAGGCATGAAGAGTCTAGTGCTGTGGCTCTTATTTTTGAAATAGAACCCTAGAGCATAGAAGAAGTTTTAACTAATGAAAGCCGGAATGAAGCTATGCAAGAAGAACTCAGGCAATTCTGTATGAACAATGTTTGGGAATTGACTATTAAACCGAAAGGTAAATATGTTATTGGAGCTAAATGGGTTTTTAGGAACAAGATTGACGAGAAATAAAAAGTTATAAGAAACAAAGCAAGACTCGTAGCCAAAGGATATACGCAAGAAGAAGGGATAGACTATGGTAAGACTTACGCACTAATAGCAAGGTTAGAAACAATTAGATTATTACTTGCTTTTGCTTGTCATAAGAATTTTAGGTTACTTTAAATGGAAGTCAAAAGTGCATTCCTGAATGAATTTATCAAAGAGGAAGTCTATGTGGAACAATCTCCCGGTTTTGAAGACCCAAGGAAACCAGACTCTATATTCAGACTGAAAAAGACGCTATATGGTTTAAAGCAAGCACCACAAGCTTGGTACAACAGGTTAAGTAAGTTTATAATCTAAAATGGCTTTGTTAAAGGTAAAGTAGACATTATTTTTTTTATTAAAGAGAAAGTAAAAACTTTTTAATTGTTCAAATCTATGTTGATGATATTATTTTTGGATCACTTAACGAAAATCTATGCAATAAATTTTCTAAGTATATGCAGGATGAATTTGACATGAACATGATGGGTGAACTATCATTCTTTCTTGGACTACAAGTAAAACAATTGAAGGAATGAACTTTCATTCACCAAGAAAAATATGCTAAAGAACTTGTTAAAAAGTTCGGTTTGGAGAATTGCAAGAAGACCAATATACCAATGTTAAGTTCTTCAAAGCTAGACAAAGATAAAAGGAGGAAAGAAAGTTGACCAGAAGCTATACAAGGGTATCATTGGTTCACTTCTTTATCTTACTGCCTCTAGACTTGACATTTTGTTTAGTGTTTACATTTGTGCCAGATTTCAATCAGATCCCAAAGAATCTCATCTAAGTGTTGCGAAACGCATCATCAAATATGTTGCAACAACCTCTAATTTGGGTCTCTGGTATCCTAAATAATGAGACTTTACTCTCCTTGAATACTCAGACACAGACCTAGTAGAATGCAGAGTTGATAGAAAAAACACCTCGGGCACTTGTCAATTGCTTGGTAATAGGACAGTATATTGGTTTTCAAGGAAGCAAAGTACTATAGCTCTTTCAACAGCAAAAGCAGAATATGTGGCTCTTGGAAGTTGTTGTTCTCAAATCTTGTGAATAAAACAATAGTTAAGATACTTTGGAATCGAAGACTCATGCACTGAGATCAAATGTGACAACACCAACGCGATTAATCTCACCAAGAATCCAATTCTTCATTCAAGAGCAAAGCATATAGAGATTCAACATCATTTTATTAGAGACCATGTTTAGAATGGAGAAATCTTGATTCAATTCATAGACTCAAAGAATCAGTTGGCGGATATTTTTACAAAGCCACTGGAGAAAAGTCAATTTGAGTCTATTCGATCCAGACTTAATATTTTAAAGTCCGAAGAAGTTTATACTTAGGGATAAAAGTCTAAAGATGCTTGGAATCAGAAGATCAAGAATCACGACTATAAGTTATTTCTGGTTTAGAAATTTATCTTTTTGATAAAAACTCGAAAATGTACGTTTGTCTATTAATCTGCAATTGATTGATGTTATCTTCCCAAGTTTTCGTAATTATAGTAATCATTCCTTTTCGAAAAAGAAGTTATCTTTTGAAATGATAGTTATCTATTTTCAAAAAATGCAGTTATTTTTTGAAAAGGTATTTTCTATTTTTCCTTTTACGACGATTCGTATACCCCATTTCGATTGCCTTATTTATTGATCGTCTTCTTCACGAACCCTAGAAGCACAAAACATCACTTTCTTACTTTTACTCTCTAGTTTAATTCTCAAAGTTTTCATCTTTCTCGTGAATCGAGTTTGGAATCTCTTAAAGACTGTGAGAATATCTTCTTAAAGAAAGTCTTCAAGGATTGCAAACAGGGGACCACAGCATATGCGTGAGGATCCTACGCATTTTGACTTCACCGAGGAAGAAGAATTTCCAAGGCAACAACAAAGTCCACAACATTCTCAACCGCACCATTCTCCTCAGGCTAGACCACAAGATGTTCAGCAATAACAAGCGGAGGAAGAAATTATTGAAAATGCCGAACCTATTGATGGTGAAGGAAAAGGGCCAACTTCCTTATTTAACACTTGTTACTCAACTATTCAATCATCTTAATATTTAGCCTCCCAAAATTCTATGTTTGAACCTATGATCAAATGGTGGTGGGACTAAAGATGGTTTCAAAAATGCGTTTGAATGAGCTAAACAAAGCTTTAGAGCATTTTAAGGAGAAGACCCTTGTCAAGACTTATCAAGACTCTATGGCTGTAAAACAGAAAGGGAAGGAGCCTATGACAGCTCCATCCAAGAAAAGAAGAGCACTCATCTTGCATGATAAAGAAGATGAGGAAGATATCACCAATTATGTTCTTGCTTTAAGGAACTTATAGAGTTTTGTTCCAGAGACAGAGGAGAGAGAGGATCAAGACAAAGAAGAAACAGAGCAGAGGAGTGAAGAGAGGGAATCGATGAGGAAGGAAGCAGATGAAGAAAGAACTGCAGAGGAAGAAGAAAGAGGAGAACAAGGTCATCATGTCACTGAAGAAGAGACAGAGCATGAAGAGTACTTCTCTCCACTTGAAGGCACTGAAACAAGGGGAGCTACTGAGAAAAGAGGTACTTCTTCACTTGTTTTTACTAGTGATGATGTTAGTTGTTCTCCTGCCGATCCAGAAGATATATATGCCTTTCATTTTCTTGAATAAGGTCATGAAGTTTCATCTCCGAGTCTAGGTGCTCATGCTGAAATGCCATCATTTGCCAATACTCCTCAAATTGATCATGCTGAAACAAGCACTCAAACTGACAACTCAGCAGACTTTCGAAGATTGCTTGATGTTCTTATGGAGATGCGAGGACAAATTTATGCCTTGGGATGCGAAGTTCAGAATATGCAGAATGCTAGTCAAGCCTCTTCAGTTTCTTTGCACAATCAAGTTCAGACCCTTAATCTTCAAGTTCAACCAACTTGAAGAAGTAGCGCAACTAAAGGAGGATCTGAGAAAGCTGGAGGAGACTATCAAGTCGATGGGAGATTTTTAGCTTGTTCACGTTCCAAAATAATCTTAATTTTATCAAATTCTCTTTTCATCTCTACCTTTTTAATGCTGTAAAAAAGGGGGAGAAGTTGGTGGAGATTTGACTTTTGTTTGACTTTATTATTTGACTTTACTTTTGTTTGGCTGTGACTAGTTTAGTTTGGACTATGTTTTTGGTTTGGATTGTTTGATCATTTAATGCTTGCAGTATCTTAAGTGTTGTTGGTATTCATGGCAAAGATAGTTGTTTTTATAGGACTAACACATTTCCTGTGGATGCATATTCGATACTATTTTTATCCTAATTCATTTATCTTTTATGAAATATCCATGTCTGCTTAAGTATTGTCTTGCAAGTCAAAAGTATTCAAATCTGCAGGAAAGTTTTGTCACTATCAAAAAGAGGGAGATTGTTGGAGAAAACTTCCTTATTTGTTTTGAAACAGACAAAACGTTTCCATCAGTCTAGTCTGAAGACTTGCATACTCTTTTATCAAAGTTTGAAAACGGCTAAACTGCCAGACTCAAAATTTAAAGTCTACCCTCATTGACAGTTTCTAGACCGTTGAAGAAGACTTATCCATAATTGAGTATTTCTTTAAGGATTTGATTTGAGCCGCTAAAGAAAATCTCACAGCTGAAGATAGCATTTCAGAATATATTATTCGTTTTTGATTAATTCGGGTAATTTGGATCCGTTGAATGGCGAAGCATACTTGGAAGGTTCTACTTATGGAAACCTAGATCTTGATTGTATGGGCGAGCAAGATTGGTGGGCTATCGTCACATTCCTTAAGTAACTCAAGATCTCCCTAATTGATTTTGTCCAACGGGTAGATTGGAAGAACTCCTTTGGAAGATGCTAACGGTTATGAAGGCATGGAGGAGTATATAAGGAAGGCGCTCTAGTTATTCGAGTGTGTGCGCGATAAATAAATTCCAAAATCTAAAACTCTTTGTTCTTTGCTGATTCAATTGTTGAGCATAAATTTGTACTCAAAAGAGAGTTTATACATCTATGAGGCCTTGAGGAAGTGTAGCAGAGTCTCTATACTATGAAATCAATGACGTGATACTGTAACGACTCTTTTGATTCTTAGTGAAATCCAGCTGGTGGGTTGTTAGTGCGGGAGAGTGGACATAGGCTTGGATTAAGCCGAACCACATTAAATCTTGTGTTCTCATTCTCTTCCCTAAACTCTTTTACTTTATTCATAACTCTATTTAATTGTTAGAGTTTAATTTTCTCTTCAAAGTCTATTGTTAACTAGACTCAGGTTAAAAATAAAGTTCTACATTATATTTTGCAAAATTTATTTTTGCACCTATTAATCCCCTCTAGGTGCTCGTACTAGCATTTACACAAGTGAGACGTGTCTACCTTTGCCTCATCATAAGTCTTCGGTTCTCCTGAATTTGTATATAAAACATGGCTCAGAACATTATTAGCTGATGGATCAAAAATAACCTTTGGCTTTCTCACATGTGTAGATCTCCTCAATATAGATACTTCAGGGTCGTTAGTTTGCTCCGAATAACTGTGTTTCTCTTGAACTACCTCTTCATTGATAATAGGCTCATATTGAACCTCTCTTTCAAGTGCACTTTGATCTACTGGAAACATTTTCACGGTCATTGTGTCTAATTCAACATATTCTGGTTCTACTACCTTCTCATGCTCTGTCTGACGATCCTTGTACATCTTTTCTTCATAGAATACCACATTTCGACTACATATGGCTTTGTTATTCTCATAATCCTAAAGCCTATAGCTATACTCATCACTTTTGTATCCAATAAAGATGCACTTTTGGGACTTAGCATCAATCTTTTTCCTATCCTCCTTGTCAATCAAAGCATATGTAATACAACCAAATACCTTTAGATGTGAATAATTAATCTTTTTACTTAACCATCATTCTTGTGGTATTTCTCCATCCAACGCACTAGATTGACTTCTGTTAATAAGATAAATTGATGCATAAATTGTAGAAGCCCATAAGTGTAGCAGGAGACTTGTGTGTAACCTTATGCATCTCGCACGTTCTAGAATAGTCCAGTTCATCATTTCAACTACACCATTCTCTTGAGCAGTTCTAGGAACGGTCTTTAACCCATGTATGCCTTCTTGACTTAAATATTCTGCAAATTCCTTACTCGTGTATGCATCATAATTATCAGACTTTAGAGCTTTAATCTGATAACCTGTCTCTTTTCCTACCATGGTTTTCCACATTTTGAACATCCCGAAAACTTCTGACTTTTTTCTAAGAGCATAGAACTAAGTCTTCATTGTCGCATCATCAATAAATGTGACAAAATATCTCTTACCATCATAAGAGAGTTCTTGAGCAGGTTTTTATACATCAGTATGAACCAACTCTAGCTTTTGGCCTGTATTTTGTCGTCCATTCAATTGAAAACTAACAACTTTTTGTTTTTCATAAATGCAACTCTCACAAAAATCTAACTCAACTTTTTGCAAACCTAGAAGTAATTTCCTTGAGTGTAACTGCTTTGCACCTTTTTCACCAAGATATCCCAAACGATAATTCCAAAGAGTAGATAAATTACATGCAGCCATTATAGTTGCAACTATATCATTGATATTGTCTCCTTGGAGAAGGTAAAGAGTATCCGTACGCTTTCCATTTGCTACTACTCTTGCCCCTAAGGTTATCTTCCGCTCTCCGCATTCAAAGGTTATTACCAAACTTCTTGGTCAAGTTTATTGGTTAAAATCAGATTTTTTTTTTTTTTAATTTCAGAATATGTCTAGTTTCACACAAAACTAGATGTCCTCCACCTGAAATATTCACAGTCATAGTTCATTTCCCAACAATGGGACACATGTGGTCATTTCCCATAATCACTTGTTCGAAATCTTCATTGGCATAATCATCAAATGTCTCTTTGCGAGGTGTAGTGAAAAGAAGCACCGGAATCAATAAATCATTTATCTGTTGTCAAGTCAAACCTTGCAGAGAAACACAAATTATCTAGTAATGATTCATTGCTAACCACATTAGCTCATTGATTCTCATCTTGCTGCTTCTTTTTATAGACTTCACACTGAAACCTCCGATGTTCGGTTTTGTGACAAAACCAACGCTCATCTTTGGCAACCTATCTCTTACCCCTTGATTGTGATTTGCCACACTCACTGAATTTTCCTCTACTTTTACTTCTTCAACGGTTCTCCACTGAGAGTGCCGTTGAAGATGTAGATGCAAAAAAATTATCTCCACCTGAGACTTTCCTTCGCATCTCTTCATCCATAATATTACTCACAGCATCATCAAGAGTTAAATCATCATTCATGGTGCTTGTAATTCCTTGCATTGCAGTATTGTAGCTTTTTGGAAGAGAACATAAAAATAATAAAGCTTGAAGCTTCATATCTAAATTTATGCCTGCGGATTCCAATTGACCCGTGACCTATGTGAAACTATTAATATGCTCTGCCACAGAACTTCTATCAAATAACTTCATATTAACTAGTTTCTTCATCAAAAATACATGATTTGATGTTGACGGCTTCTCATGAATATTTGTTAGAATATCCATGGCTTCTTTTGTAGTTTTTGCTTTTGCAATGTGGTACCCTGTCTTTTTCATCAACCCTAGACAAATCGCATCTAATGCCTTTCGATCAAGAATTTTCCATCAAGCTTCTATTGTCGAATCCACTTCCGCCATCTCGGGTTTCCAACCTTCGAGTGATGTATAGAGATCTTTTTTATAAAGATAATCATCTATTTGTAGTTTCCACCATCTGAAATCCTCCCCATCAAACTTATCGATTCTGATTTTATCTTCTGTCATCCCGTTTGCTTTCAATCGAATGTCACCGAAAAACCCTCAATGTTCTCGATTAGGCAACCTAGGCTCTAATACCAGTTGTTACAAAATCGCACGTCGATTCCAAAAAAATAACGTTCGCAAACAATTTACTAGGCATAATATAATAATAAAATAACATAATCAGAAGAACACGCCAGAAAATTTGTTATCGAAGTTCACCCAAACTTGAGCTATGTCTCCGCGTAGAGGCACTCTGCGAATTCACTAGACTTCGAAAAAAGTTGGAATACAACGATGATCTTTTCTTAAGATCAGGACACAAAGAGATTGAGAACCATTGTAAATAAAAAAAAACTCATTTTTTTCTTCTCTCTTTTTCTTGTCTCTCTATTTCTTTTTTCAGCGTCTTGACGGCTAGGGTCTTGCCATCGCTAATATAAATGTATCACTTTTAACCTAAAAGCAAATATGATAGAAAAGATTAAAAAAAAAAAAAAAAACCCTAAAAACAAATATTTGGCTTCATCTATAGCGGGTCCTCTATAAATTGTTTTAAAAAAACACTTGAATAAACACTTTACGCTAGATTTGATGTCAAGATTATTTCACTGGATTTGTAACGTAACAAATAAACATAATATTTCTCATACAACGGATTTTCTTTGGCGGACGACCAAATATAACGTCTAGCATATCCTATCCAATTGGGTGCTTGATGATTGTAGATTAGGACCAGGATTAGAACTAAAAACTAAAAATATACTTTCAGTTGGGGAAAAAGGTAGGGCACTTGGTGAATATGAGAATAACTACAGCAGAAAAGCGACCACCGAGAGTTGGTCGATGTGGCCACCTCTTAAAGACGAGGTGGCTCTGAGCTTCCATTGACTAGAAGATTTCAATATGTTGCTAGTCTGACGCTGTGAATTTGGTGGTGGTGTCGACTTCTCAAAACGAGAGGTAAAAGTCGAGAATTGCAGGCGATGGAGTCGAATAACATGCGTCCTTTGTGATCGACTTTGCTACTAGGACAATAACTTAACAACTGTGGCTGATATGGCTTGCAATAGATGTGGCTGATGCGACTTGTGTGGCTATAGCGAGCAGAATAAGCTCGGCACTACTAAGCAAAGGTTATTATGTGAATACACATTTTCACAACATCCACAAATACCTTTGATAAAAAGAAAACTTGACATGGTAAGGTATTGTGAACATCATAACCCAACCACCATGACATTTACTCAGACAATAATACAGCACTCGAATGAACAATGTCGAGCAGCAGGGATGTATTTATTTTGCTACTGCGGTCCTTTACTAGATGCAATGATGCATGGAGAGCCTATTTATAGTCTAAAATAGAGGAAATCAAATCAAAAATATATAATCAAAATAGATATAAAAAAATAAAAGAAAATATCCTAAATATCTTTCAAAATATCTGAATATCCTAATATTACTAACAGTTCCAAAATTGAAGTATTCGGTAATATAATGCCAAAGGCTCTTAAGCTTTCGTAGTCTTTAAGGCCAATGCAACTCTAGATCAACATTGGCTTTCAGCATTCCAAAAATGGTACTTCAAGGGTTTAATGAATATTTGTCATTTCAATTTTTCCATCACTAATATTTTCATGTGTATGTTGCGCTCGCTTTTCAATTGTCAATGGTCTCTCTCAAACACCATTCTCGTCGCCCCAATCTAGCTCGCCGAGAGTTAAGGGTTGAGGATCGAGGGTCGCGGGGCTGTCTCAAGTGACATCTACTGGGTCGCGAACTTGTCTCAGATTGACGGTCTAGAGTCGCCAAGCATCCGACGAGAGTCGGCGAGGGCTGCCAACGCTCGCCTTTGGTCACCAGGTTGCCTTTAATCACCCGGTTGACGCTCGCCCTTGGTTCATGCGAGGTCACCGAATCCCAGCAGCCCTGCCCTCTCTCTCTCTCTCTTTTTTTTTTTAACTTTTAAATTGCTTTACAAAAAATATACCGAAACCCAATTATTCAAAATGCTATTTTTTTAACTACTCACCTCGTATCTAAGAATTCTTTTCCCAAAAGCTATCTCAAATGCACGCAATGACCCCTCATGGTAATTGTGGGAGATAATTCCTCAGCGAGTATTTCGTTGCAAGAGTGCAATAATTCTTGGTAGATTCCCAAAAGCTATCCCAAAAGCTATCCCAAAAGCCAATTATATATTATTTTCTGGCTATTTAAATGACCTGCGTCGTATTGTACTTTAACTTTAAGCGGAATTTAGCTTCACTATGTCTCCATTGTTTTTTTCATTCTGTTCATTAGTTAAAAAACAGTGTTCGAAAAGGGAAGTCGCCGTCATTAAATTTAAGGTGTTAAATAATAAAATATTCATGTCCTAAAGTAATGTTTTACTTAAAAGACAGACAGAAGTTCCAGAATGAATCTTCTTCTTCTTTTTTGTCGAATCTTTTCGTGGGGAGGTACGTCACCATTGAAAGATTTGATTTTGTTTGATACGCGTATCGGCAAAATTAATAATCTAAAAAGTAACTTTTCTAAAAATGATCTACTTTATGATCTACAAAAACAAATAAGCGAAAAACATTTTTAACATTCTCAAGATTGTTTAAACATTTAATTATTATCAATAATAAAAATATTTTTCATTAACTAATTATTTTAAACAATATAAGTGATTATTTTAAAGAAAATATGTTTTCGAATCATTCAATTTTGTGAAAGAAATAGAGTCTAAAAACTAACTGTGGAAACCACATCCTGTCATGACACCCTTAATCTCTCATAATGAAAATAAATGTATTAACAAATTTTTCTCATATTAAATAAGCTACCATCGCATTTCCTCAAGGCTGCATCGAAGCTGCATCATGTCCTTGTCTCTAAATTGGCACTTTTTATAAGAGGAAAAAGTTTAGCCTAGAGTTGAGGCCTAATCTAAAGTTGATAGTATTTTACATGACAACAAAAATTTGAGCCAGATTGAGACTTATGCTAAAATTGGCACTTTTAAAAATAAGAGGCCGTATTTTTATTTATTTATAAAAACTCTCTTTTTCTTTCTTTTATTTATTTATTATTTTTTTCTTTCTTCCCTTTTTACTTTACCAGCCATAGGCATGGGTTTATTTAAAAAAAAAAGAAAATAATTATTATTATAAAAATTATCCACGTGAACACCAAGTACCAACCATGTCACATAGGATGGTTGGCATCAATCTGAACACCAAGTCAGTAATTTTTATTTAAAATTAATCGGAAAGACTAAATTAAGAGATCGTTAATAATATTAAATTAAATTGATTAACTGAAATGTTTATAATTAAATTGGCCATCGTATAATAAGTTTAGAAATTTTCAGATAACTTTTCCCAAACTTTAAAGTGTATCGATTAGTTTAGAAGACTGCTTGTAATAGATGAATAAGCTCAACAAGTCAATGAAAGAGCTTGCTTTGGAAAGTTAATCGGGAAGGAGTGACTTTAAGATTGCGCCTTTTGTCGACCACCATCTTACGAGTCAGTTACTTAATTAGCCCCCGCATATCCATAAAGTTTAATAAACAATTCTAAAATCATGGAGACTAGCTTAATAGACAAACAAAATCCGCTTTAAATAATTCTTATCGTATATTTAAGAGTAAAAATATTACGTTGCTATTGGAGTAATCATTTCTCAAACTTTGCCCCCATACCAATTGCCTAAAAATCACAAATTTCCAATTGAGTTTCAATCATGTAAAAAAGTTTTTGTTTTTGTCCCATAAAAAAGTGTTAGCTTTAGTTTGGATTCTAATTCCGATCCAAACTTTTTTTGTCTCATAAAAATACATTAACTTAAACTCGGATCTCAAATTTAGCCTAAACTCTAAATTGTCTTATAAAAAAAATACCAATTTTTCTGTCAATACCTAGATATAGCTCCTCTCTAACTTTCGTCAAGTTTTTGGCGAGTGCATGTGAAATGACATGTCGAATTTTTAATGGCATTATTAGAAGAAAACTTGATGGGAGGGTATCAAGTAAAAGTTTGTACTTTTTGATGAGATAAAAAAAGAAAGTTCATTTATTACTTTTATTAAAAAAAAAAAAAAAAAGTTCAAATTAGAATTGAAACTCAATCTAAAGTCGATGCTTTATTAAGAGGGAAAAAAAAAGTTTAGGTTAGATTAGTGACATGAACTAAAGTTGGCATTCTTCTATGAGACAAAATGTTTTAACCAGCAGGTGCCGATACCTTAAATTGGTGCTTTTTAAGGATGTTAGGTCTTTGCGCCTTAGAAAATTCTAGATTCGTCTTGGCTGCGCCCACACATATAATGCAAGTGACTAAAACACCCAAGAAAACTGGTAAAATATTTGATCATATAACTAGAAATTTCTTATGGGAGATATTAACAAGAAAAGAGAATCCACTCGCTTAATTGGGATTCGGCCACTATTCCAGAAAAAGAGAGGAGGTTCTTACTAAGTTTCAAAATCTAGCACGCCATGGTTTCGGCTTCTAAAAGCAAAATTACATATTTTGCCCTAGCTCGATTTCTAGAAATGACACTTGAAAGAAATTGTTCATTTAGAAAAGTTGTGCTAAAACACGGGTTTTTGACCTATTTCACTTGTTACAGTAGATCTTAACTCGATGAGAGCTTTAAAAAAGCTGTTAACACATATTTTGACGACTACCCTCCACCCCGAGTAAAAACAAATTTCATTAAATTACATAGCACATAGGTACTCTGAGCATTTGCCTTAATATTAATGGAATTTATTATTTTAAAAAATAAAATATTATTATTTAAAAAAGAAAGAAAAAGGGGAAGTGAGATCGGGCCGGGTCCAGTTTGGCTCGGCCTCTTCCTTTTCCCTCTCTTACCCCCGAGGAAGCCGGCCCATTTTCCCGTTGTCCCTGGCCCGATCCCAGTACCATTTTCTTCCTCCCCTCCTCTCGCACGCGTTTTGCAGAGAATGGCACCAAGGGCAAGAGAGCGCAGAGCAACGACATTAGAGGGGGCGTTCTAACTCCGATTTGAGAAGTGGTTCTTAGCTGAAAATGGACCGTGACTTGATCCCGAGGAGGGAGGCCATGGTAGGGGTCTCGCTAGCTGTTCTTTTTTTCTTCTTCTTCTAAGAAAGAGGACCAGCGAGAGAGAGAAAAAAAGTGAAGGAGGAAATCGGGGAGAGAGAGAGAGAGAGAGAGAGTCTGAGAGCGAGGAGCCCTCCGGCAGTCCGGCCGTGCCCAAACTCGGTTCGATGACTCCCGGCTGCTTTCTCGAGACCGTGGCTCCCGTTCCCTCACACCAAGTTCCCAATAGGTCACCTTTCTTTTTTCGTGGGTCAAGCAATTTCACCTGAGGATCCCAGCTCAAAGGGAGCTCAAAGGTGTCGAGGTGACTGGACGTGGTCTGATCTATCGGGTTCACTACCACAGAACCGGTTAAGGCCACCTTCCCCGACTGAGCTCACCTTCCCCTCCTTCCTACTTGACGCTCTGTTTTGCCCTGTCTCGGTTCAACCGAGACGGGACTCTTCGTTCTTCGCTCATGCTCATGTTGAATGCAAATAATTCTATCTCCGAGTCGGCCTTGAGTATTTTTTCTTATCTTCATGCTGATTTAGGCCCAAGTTCTTGTCTCGTTTGAGTCCGTGGCTTTCCTTTTAGTGTCACGCACCACGTGTTTGCCGAAATGCCTGAGTTAGATCCGTAGACTTTCTCTGGAGTCTGATTTGCCTCTGAGAATGTGAATCGGGCGTAGAGTAAAGAATGAATGAGGAAGGAAATTAAGAGATTTTGGGCTAAGTTCTAGCAATGGGATTGGTCCACTTTGGGCTTAAGTTGAAGCTACGCAAATACGGGCTGATTTTGATACTTAGTGAGCCTTAGGCCTGAAGTGTTAATTTGATCAATTTGGGGTTCGTTTTTTTACTACAAGGGTTGGTGAGTATTGAGCTTAATTCGGCTTGTTTGGGTTTACTTCATCGAGCACATTCCTTTCTTTGTCTGTGTCCTTGGCCCAAATTTTGTAGTCTGCCGAATCTCATGTTTGGGCAGGGCCCGGGCTTGGCCCGAGTCCCCCTTTTAAAAGTAAAAAAATTCCGAAAAAATTATTTTTTTTTTCTAAAAATTACGGAAAAGCTCAATATGTAGATTTTGAGTAGTTTTCTCTTAAAATATGCAAAAACCTTTTGTCAAAAATTGAACTCAAAATTGAACAAGCTCTTAGGACTTAAATAAAGTTTTGGATGTTCTTGGAACAATTGATAGGGTGCTATTTGTGCATTTCATTTGATACTTGATTGCGCACTTTCAATTTGTTTTCATAATCCCACCATCTCACAATCCATAGTGGGTGTTTACGTAGGCAATATTAATTCCATGTCACGTTTCAGCATCTTCTAACAGCCACGTCAATTAGATTTAGTCGAATTTCATGTTTGAAGGGGTTGATTAGAAAAATTGAAAGTATAGGCACTCCATTACAAAAGTAGTGAAAGTACAAGGGCGAAAAGTAAACAAATTTCAAAAGAAAATGAGAGAGAGATGCGGTGGCCTGTATTAAGTAAATGGGCGAAGCTTTAGGACAAGACATTTAAATTGAGCTAATTGACTCAAGTTTGGACTGATCCAAGGAATACTTTTCGGCTAAGGTTTGAGATGGACCAACACCAAGATGATAAGAATCGGGGTCTTCATGCTATGTGAGACCAGAACTTGGAAAGTTGCTCCACCAGCGCCTCCCAACACGTGAAGATACTATTTCTCTTCCGGCCAAACTGCTTCCACAACTTTTTCGATAGATGTCCAGCCGGTCCGCAATGAGGCACATGATCGGCCATCATGAATAGCCTGAGCTTCTTCATCTTTTTAAACGAGTTTGCATTCACAATCAAGTCTTCTACATCAACCTTGTCTAGTTTAATGCCTTCTATGGCATCCGTTCCCTATTAAAGCCAAAATAAGAAGATCTTCTAAACCGTTCCAAAAAAACAACAAACAAGTCTAACTTTAAAAATAATGTTTAAATTTATATTAAAACCGTGCTAGTCTGACAACCGTGATAACACACGCCGTTTCTAAATGAAGACATACTCATCTTATGATGAACAAACGAGAGGATTTATACTAGGTTAGACAACTGTCAACTAAACAATACAAATTGCAATTTTAAGGAGAAAATTAACAAATCACGAAATAAAATCCTAAACCCTAGTCTCTTGCTTAAACTCTGATTGGCAAAATAAAAATTGCATATGCCTAATTATGCAATCTAAAGTTTATTATACCATGTAAACGTGAAGTCCACAAAAAGAAGGTATACATTTATGTTCAAATTAATTTCTTGTTAGGTTGATGCTTAAATCTTACCGAATGTTGCCTAACTACTTGTAAAGCATCCTCATGGCACCATATTCTGCTTCGCTTGCTAGGGTTTGTTGGACACTCTTGAATTACAATTTGTCTACCCATTTCTTGAAGCAGATCATGCATCCATATTTTATTATTTTCATCAATGTATATGAGCGACTTTTGAGCCAGAATCTCAATTCCACTATTGGCATGGATACTACATTGGCTCAAGGACTTGATGATCTCTTCTTTGTCATATCCATGAAGAAAGCACGCGATGTCAAGGAAAATTGTCCTCTCATTAGCCTCTAAGCCATTGATAACAATCCTCATTATTTCATGACCATTTCCATGAGGGATTTCTTTTAGTTGGTCAAAAGCTACTTGCCATTCCTTGACACTTTTGTCATTCAAGAAAGAACCCATCACGATGAGTACTAAAGGAAGCCCTTTGGAAAGACTAGTGAGGCAATTTGAGAGCATCTCATAATCACTTCTGGGATATCTTTCTTGGAATGCATTCCAACTGAAAAGCTCAATAGCTTGATCATCATTCATCGCTCTTACTTTATAGATATCCCCAGATAAACCGATTATTGTTTCTTCATGTCGAGGGATCAAAATGACTCTACTTCCCAAGCCTAAGTTCATTGCCTTGATTAGGTTGCTCAGAGGCTCCAACAACCCTTCCACGTCATCAAACACCAACAAAACCCTCTTCTTGTGAAACTTACGCCTCATGAATTTTACTGCTCCATGAATATCGTCGCCAAACTCTGAAACTCCATCACTGAAAATGTCACCGAAAAGGGTCTTTTGCATTTTGACAAGGCCATCTTGGCTTGATATATTCTTCACGTTCCCCAGAAAACAACTACGATCAAATTGATTTGCAATTTGGTGGTACAGAATTTGCACAAGTGTAGTCCTTCCTATTCCGCTAGTGCCGGAAATTCCCACGATTCGGACATCCTCAACCTCTAATTGGAGTAATGAGTACAAGCCTTGCAGCTGAGAATCTAACCCAACTGGATGGAAAGAAAGCAGGTTCGTGCCTAAACCGCTCAATCTTCCTGAGATTTTTTCCACAACGGATTGGATGAATTCAGCTTCAAGTCTGCATATTATCAATAACGAAAGGTGTGACTCTGGTGATTCATACTAGTAAAGATAGATGAAAGATTAATAAGATTATATTCTGGACCTTAGGAGTATCGCCCATCTAATCTAATTTAATATCCAATATCCAATCTGCTATAATAGTATATAGTGGCATGTGAGAAGTTGACCTGTGCGTGACTTAGTGTTCTCTCATCTTCGACTTTCCTTTGTAATACAATCAGTACTTTTAACAATTACACGAGGAATAATAAGTAATAATTATTCTTCAACAAGTACCATATAGTCGTGGGATAAATTTGACTTTTCAAACGCCCAGGAGCCCTAAAGTAAACTCTGCTAAATTTGAGGTAAACATTCCAAAGATAGCAATTCTTGGTGATGCGTATTAGTACAAAATATAATGTATATGTAAAAAAGAAGAGAAAATCTTTTGGCAAATCATTTAAGCAATAAATTAAAAGAAAAGGGATTGAAATCAGTCAATGAAAAGTGTCTCGATGCTCATCGAAAAAGAGGTTCTACTATAGAGAGTTTCTTGGCCAAAAAAGGAAATACTATGAAAAGTGCAGAGAGAGACAGAGAGGCAAAGACAGGTACAGAGACAGAGTCTGAGAGAGAGAGAGAGAGAGAGAGAGAGAGAGAGAGAGAGATTTAAGAGCAGGCGATAAAAAGAGGGAAGAGCACAAACTGGAGGCTGAACTTTCTTTTGAACCCTAGCTAGGTACCCCAGTCCAAACAAGAGAGAGGCTGACAACAACCTTCTTTTTCCTCTTTTTTGCCTTTGACAGATTCATCATTCCATAGTGGAGAGCTTTGGTGGTGAAGGGAAGGGTTGCATCACAGCTAGGTTTACCCTGTGTTGGCCGTGTAAGTGGTCTGAACTTGCCCATTTTGGTTCTCTTTAATTCTAACGAATGAAAGCATGGGGCTTCTGATAACCTCCTACAGAATAAGTGGCTCATATGCATTGGAGTTCACCCACTTGTTTGTTTTCAACAAGGGGAATCAGAGTAATCGAGAGAAATGTTGCATGAAGGAAATGGGCATTTAAGGAATCCTCTTAAGAAAACACTTAAAAGGAAGAGAAAGATAGTGCCTGTTTTCGAGAGGCCAGCCGGTAAGATTGCCGGCTTTGCGGAGAGCGTCTCTCCACTTCCGGACCTTGTCAGCATTCTCCTTGCCAAAAACCTTCTTGCTTTGGCCAATCCGCTTGAATGGTCCGGATTGCTCGCGCATCTCTCTGGGGTCAACGTCCATGAAAATGAGGAACACCAACTGGCCTTTCTTTTCCTTGCACTCGAGGATCTTATCCAGCTCTTCCAGACACCAAGTCGAGGAGGCGAAGGTCTGAGAGATGACCACAATGGCACTCCTCGACCGCTCAATCTCCTCAAGGATTGTCGGTTCGATCTCAACTCCTCTTTCCAGATTGTAGTCGATAAAGGCCCTTATGTTGTTCCGCTCAAGAGCGACATGGAGGTGGCTCACGAAGTTGCGTGTGTCGGCCTGTTTATAACTGATGAATGTATCGTGAACCCACCGAGGGATGGAGGAGGGGGGAAAGCAGAGTTGTGGCCTGGCTGTGAGGCTATGTTTGAGAGAAGAGTAGTGGAGTGGAAAGAAAGAGGGCAAAGAGATGGGAGGAGACTGCAATTGGAATTGCGATGTTCTCTTGTTTAGGAGGCCTGGATACAAAGGAGGAGGAGAAAAAGTAGGGAAAAGCTTGCACTTGAGTTGGCGAAACTGAATCGTCATCTTTCTAGAATTTGCCATTGAAACACCCACGAGAATCAAAGTAAAGAAAGATCTAATATTGAGTTTATTCACAATGCAAGCTCCCTTGACGTATTCTTATAGAATTCAAATTCTAGCTATTGGAATATAATACGTGGAAACGATAGGATTTTGCAATTTACGTCAACACAAAACTACCAGAGAAATAAACGAGAAATAATAAGGATACCAGAAATTTACGTGGTTCGATTCGAGTATTGGTACCTACATCTACGGGGAGAGCCAACAACAAATAATCCATTATAATCGGAGAATCATAGTTAATCGCTCACACACTCAAGTGTTTTCCACACTTAAAAGTGTTTATAAATAAACAATTCACTTTGACATAATAAACTCACTGCACAAAATTACCACGCGTTTAAGCTCAAAAACAAAATGCTCTACATATGTCGAAAATTAGAACTACAGCATCTATTTTTTCTTACGTACGTGCTACTTCGCGTTCTCCTTTTCTTGTTCGCGTGGGTGGCTCCCCTTCGACTTGACTCCGTGCAGTCTTTTTTTTTTTTTTTTTTTTTTTCTCTCGTAGGGTTTCAGCAGCACACCTTCTAGAGAGATTTTGCGTTATATTTATATGTGCCCAAAGGTCAAAAGTTTGACTGGGCCCACCAATTTTGGCCCACCAATTTTTTGGCTCCATGTGTAGAGGGCTTCACTTTCCTTTGAGCTTTTATATTATGTGCCCAAAGTCAAGACTTTGATTGTGGCCCCACGTCTCTTTCCTTATTTAAAAAAAGAATTCGTACATCGCAGGTAAGGAGAAGAAAACCTTCCTTTTTCTTCCTTTTTTCTATTATCTCATATATTTCCTCTTTTGTCTTGTAGTGATATTTTGCACGTCCAAAAGTATGTCCAATAAGAAGAAAGATTTTTTCATTCAACTTGTAATCCACTTGGCAAAATCTTCATTGATAAAATTAGGTTTAATAAATCGTTATCCAAATTCAAACTCGAGAAATTAATTTAACAATTCTCTACATTGGCTCAATATTTAAAGCCAAGTTATAGTATTCTTTATCCATGCTGCTCTCCTAACGCCCCGACGGGTGCTCACTCTCCACAGAGGCTAATAAACCTCAAGTAGAGCTTGAACTTCGTTAAAGGAACAGACTTAGTCATCATGTCTACTGAGTTATCTGCTGTGATAATCTTTTTGACAATAACATTACTCTTAGCTAAGACATTTCGGATGAAGTAATACCTGATGTTGATATGCTTCATTCGCTCGTAATAAACTAGATTATACGCCAAATATATCGCACCTTGGTTTATCACAGTGTATATCCATACTTTTATGTTTTAACCCAAAGTCCGAAAGCAAATTTTGTAACCATATTGCCTCTTTCGCTACAAAGGTCAGTGCCATGTACTCTGCCTCGGTTGAAGACAAGGCAATGTGATCCTATAAGGACGCTTTTCAACTAACTGCACCACCTGCTAGCGTAAACATAAAGACCTGTGATCAGCTAAGTCACCAGTATGATCTGAATCCACAAAACCAATGGTCTCACTACCATTATTGTCCTTCCGATATACTATACGTATATCTATTGTTCCCTTTAAATATTTAAGGATCCACTTCACAGCTTCCCAATGAGCTTTACCATGACGCTTCATATAGCGACTAACCACGCTCATAGCTTATGAAATATTAGGCCTAGTGCATACTATAACATATATAATACTACCCACGACACTAGAATAAGGAACGCGGGATATATGCTCCTCCTCTTTCTCAATCTACGGTGATAATTTATCTAAAAGTTTAAAGTGTTTTACTAAAAGTGTACTTATAGATTTTGCTGACTGCATATTAAAATATGCCATAATCTTCTTAATATATTTCTTCTGAGATAGACGTAAAACTCCTATAGTCTTGTCACGCAAAATCTCCATACTCAATATTTTCTTTGCAACATTTAAATCTTTCATCTCAAATTCAACATTTAGCTGCCTCTTCAATACATCAATATCAAACATATTCTTATATTATCAACATATAAGAGTAGATAAATCAAAGAACCATTATCGAATCTCCTAAAGTAGACACAACTATCCATCTGGCTTTTTGAATAGTCTTGACTACCCATGAAAGCATTAAAACGTTTATACCATTGCCTAGGAAACTATTTTAGCCCATACAAATATTTCTTAAACAAACAAACATGATTTTCCTTATTCGAAATATCAAATCTCTCTGGCTGCCTCATATAAATTTGCTTCTTCAACTCACCATTAAGAAACACAATTAACACATCTAGTTGTTCTAACTCAAGATCTTACGAAGCAACTAAGGTAAGTAAAACACGAATATAAGTATGTCTTATCACAGGAGAGAACATCTCATTGTAGTCAATGTCCTCACGCCGTGTATACCCCTTCACCACAAGTCTCGCCTTATGCCTCGCTGCCTCAACACTGGAAATGTCCTCTTTTCGTTTAAAGACGCATTTACTTCCAACGATCTTCTAGCTCTTGGGTACTTTGACCAACTCCTATGTTTGATTTTGATGGAGTGATTCTATCTCTTCACTCATAGCCCCTAGCCACTGTGACGACTCTGAACTAGCCATTGCCTCAAAGTAAGACGAATGCTTATCTGTCTCCACTTCATCACCTACAGTCAATGCATAAGTAATATATGTATAACCATAATGTACTAGTGATTTAATTTGCCTTTTTTTATCTAACTGCAGCTATAGTATGCTACAGTTATATTGATTGTCTACTATCACCAACTTAAGGAATTGTGGCCTAATTTGCAGTTTCAACTTTTGTTACCTTGGAGGTCTTTGGAGTCTCCACCTGAAGCTCCACCTCATTTATGACGCAATGATTTTTCTTCTCTATTAGTTATGTCTCAGAACTTCTCTGTTGAAACATTGCAATCTCATTAAAGATAACATCTCTACCGATTAGAAAACCATGTGATTTAGAATCAGTGCACCACAGCCAGTAGCCTTTCACCCCATGTGCATAACCCAGAAATATATACTTCTTCATCCTCTACTCAAGTTTACCATCGCTCGCATGAACATAAGCAAAATATCCGAATATTTGTAATCTATAGTATTCAACAGGTTTCCCCAACCATACTTCCTCAGGAGTCTTCCACTCGATAGCAGATGGTGAAGATCGATTAACCAGGTAATATGCCCTGTTTACTACAACGGCCCAAAATTCCTTGCCAAGTTAGAGCTTGCTCAAGTAAAGTTTTGTTATTCCATTCTACCATGCCATTTTACTACGGTGTTCCAAGTACTATGCAGTGTCTCACAATACATTCTTTCTCGCAGAACTCGGTAAAATATTTACCACAAAACTCCATGCCATTATTGATTCTCAAGCACTTGATCTATTTATTTGATTGCTTCTCAATCAATGCCTTAAATTTCTTGAACCGATCAAACACATCACATTTGTGCTTCAGAAAGTATACTCATACCTTCTTTGAATAGTTGTCAATAAATGTCAGCATATATCGGGCACCTCTTTTCGAATGAATCGAAGATAGGTCATAGACGTCTGAATGAATATATTTAACTAGTCGCTTGGTCGAATGAACAACTGTAGTGAACTTAACTTGGTGCTGCTTTCCAAAGATGTAGTGCTTACATAAGTCTAGCTTCATTGTCTTCTGCCTTCAACAACCCCCTTTCACTCAGCATCGTCATATCGGCCTTACTCATGTGCCCTAAACGCATATGCCATAACTAAGTCAAGTTAGAGTCTGACTCACCTGATGAAACTGCAGCAGTTCTAGTCGCGGTCTCTCTTAGTAGATGATAGAGAGTATTCACTTTTCTCCCCTTCATCACTATCATGGCATCTCGAGAGACCTTCAGTACTCTACCTTTAGCGGTGTATCTACACCTGATGTCGTCAAGTGTTCCTAGAGAAATAAGATTCTTCTTGAACTTCGGTACATGCCTCACATCTGTCAATATGCACACCACCCCATCGTAAATCCGAATCCGAATTGTCCATATACCCACAGCCTTAAAGACTGCGTTATTCCCCAAAAAAACTCTATCACCATATGCAGTTTGGTAAGTAGTGAATCAGTTCTTATGAGGCGTCATATGATAAGAACACTCCGAATCTAGCACCCATTCGTCTCATGATGAAGTAGTAGTCACACATAAAACAGCTTTTGCATCACTATTGCTCCCCTCGTTAACGTTTGTCACACTGCATGTGGCATTCTACCTATCACCTTTATTTCTCCGCTTTGGACAATCTCTCATGATATGTCTCTCCTCGTGACACTCAAAGCACTGCACGCGTCCCTTGGACTTTCTATGGCATGATTTTGACATGTTTTTACCTTTGCTACTACTAGGCCCTCAATGTTGTTCTTTATCTCAAATTGTTAGTGCTTGCCCTACTCCTTGCGCTAGACCATTATGTCACAACTTTCTCTACCACTTTTTAGAGAATAAGACCGACTTCACCTTTTCTGAGGTAATTGTATTACACCCCTGCAACAGTGAATTAGTAAAAGTGCTCCCATGACTCTGGTAAAGAGGTTAACAACAGCATGCCCTGTTCTTCATCATCAAGTATTTTACCGATGTTCTTCAAATCTATCATGAGTTTATTAAATTTATCTAGGTGGGTTCTGATAGACGTACTTTCAGTATATCTAAATTGAAACATCATTTTCAGCATGTATAGGCGATTGTTCAAATCTTTCTTCATATGGAGTGCCTAAAGTTTTGCCCATAATGCTGTGGCATCATTCTTCTCAGCAACTTCGATTAAAACCTCATCCGACAAATTTAACAGGATTGTGCTATTTTCTTTTTCCATTAGCTCTACCCTCTCGGAGTCTTTTATTATAATTGGCAACTCATCTTCACCATTTAGTGCCTTAACCAAATCTTGGGTTGTCAATAATGCCTGCATCTTGATACTCCATAACCCAAAGTTGTTCCTCCCATTAAACTTCTCAATTTCAGATTTTCTATCAGATATAATTGCAATAACATAATTTCCAAATAATAATCAGACAAGCAAAAGCTCTAAATCATAATCAAGAAATCTGATCTTAAGCTCTAATACCAATTGTTGGAATATAATACGCGCAAATGACAAGATCTTACAATTTATGTCAACGCGAAATCACCAGATAAATAAACGAGAAATAATAAGGATTTCAAAAATTTATGTGGTTCGGTCTGAGTATTGGTACCTACTCCACGGAAGAGCCAGTAACAAATAATCCACTATAATTGGAGAATCATAATTTATAATCGCTCACATGCTCGAGTGTTTCCCACACCTAAATTTAACCCAAAACTTAAAGTGTTTATAAATAAAAAATTTACTTGAACATAAACTCATTGCACAAAATTACCACGCGTTCAAGCTAAAAAACAAAATGCTCTACGTACGCCGAAAACAAGAACTCCAGCGTCTATTTATTCTCACATGCGTGCTGCTTCGCGTTCCCCTTTTCTTGATCATGTGGGTGGCTCCCTTTCAACTTGATGCCGTGGGCTCCTATTTTTTTTTCTCTCGTGGGGTTTAAGCAGCACATCTCCTGGAGAGGTTCTACTTTATATTTCTATGTGCTCAAGGTTAAAAGTTTGATCTAGGCCCACCAACTTTTGGCTCCACGTGTAGAGGGGTTCACTTTCTTTTAGCTTTTTATATTGTGTGCCCAAAGTCAAGACTTTGACTTTGGGCCCACGTCTCTTTCTTTCTTTAAAAAAGAATTTGTACATTGCAGGTAAGGGAAAGAAAACATTTATTTTTCTTTTGTCTTGTAGTGATATTTTGCACGTCCAAAAGTATGTCAAATAAGAAAAAATATTTCTTTCATTCGATTTGTAATCCACTTAGGAAAGATTTCTTTTATTCGATTTGTAATCCACTTAGGAAAATCTTCCTCGATAAAATTTGGTTTAATCCACATTTAAACTCGAGACATTAATTTAACAGTAGCTCTCCCTCTCTCTCCCGGCTCATTATGCACCACTTTTCCGCATCCATGTCTCCACGTTCAAAAACTCCGGATAAAGTGAACAAGATAATTTTTCTTGTCACCGAACTAGTAAAATAAACACATGACTAATGTGAACAAGCGAATTTTTCTCGAAATGTGAGGGAAGGAAAAACGAGGGAAGCAAGCCCTTGGAAATGCTTTTCTACAACCCTTTTTTTGAATCTTGGGGATACTTTTGCCATACAGTACTTGCCTAACTTAGAGAGATTTAGTCTTCATTGGTACTCGGGTTTCAGTCTTCTAAGTTTCAGCATTAGTGCAATTTAGTCCTTTAACATTCATTTTGCGCAATGAAATCCTCTATCCTTGTCAATTTGTGCATTATGGTCTACTAGGTTCTATTTTATGCAATCAAGATAAAGAGTTACCGTAAAAATTACAGCATCTTGGGCGATAAGAGTATTCAAAATGACATATCTCAGTCAATTAAATTTCTTATTTATAGTTAACCAAGTAGAATTTGTCTTTGAGTAATGTATGATAATATGGTCGTAAAACGTGTCATGATCTTTTATTATATGTTTCTCCCGTCTATTCACCGCATGCGTGTTGTTAAATTATTGATCTGTTATCTAAAAATTTCTTTGATTTTTCTCTAAAATTACTGTTACCTAGAAGCTCCCTCGTGAACTCGTGCGCTACTCAAAATTAGTGGCTAGTAAATTATCTCTGAAAACAAGCAAAGATGCTGGGCATGCCGGTTATAAAGGCCTGTTAATAGGGTTAGCCGTCCAATTTCCATGCTTCCTACTATTCACCAGTTCATATGTTATTACTTTATTCCTATCGTTGATTCTGTGCGCGTTGCTTCCTTTCTCGTACCGCGCCTATGGTACTAACGGATACAGAATAGACAAGAAAAAAATTGCTATAAATTAATAAAACTAATAGAATAACATTAATCAGCCAGGCTTGGTCAAAACAACGGCGCAGGTGGAAGTCGAAGAATGCCTCCTTCCGAGGGGCCCTAGATATCGCTATTTGATTAAAATTAAAGATGCATTCATTATCATTAATAATCCATCTTTGAATTAAACCTAAATCTCGGTGATTCGAAAATTATAGGTAGCAATGATTAAGAGATATCATAATTATAGCTCCATTTATTTTATGAAAAATAAATAAATTAGAAAACATATTTCTAAGAATAAACACATGTATCACTTGAAATAATTAATTAATAAAAAATATTTTCATTATTAACAAAAATTTATATTTAAATATTTCCATAGATGATAAAAAAAAATTTCATTCATTCATTTTTGTAAGTAATATAAATAATTATTTTTGGAAAATGTTTTTCGATTCACTTTTCGCCGAATAAATGGAACCCATATCAATTGTTCTTAGTCCTGTCTCACTCACATAAATTGCACGTTCAAAAGCATATACTAAATCCAACGAACAGAAAAGTAGTTGATTTAAAGGAGGGAAAGGCCCCTGATCACATTAAATTTTCATTGTAACCCACCCACATGATGAGGTCCGGGTACATCAGGACATATCCCATATTTTATGCAGCACCTCATCATAAATCTTCTCAAACAAGCCTCGCTCTCCCTCCAACATTCCTGCCGCGTGGGGTCTCCCTCTGCTTCTCCAACATCCAAATTCTCTACGAACGCATTCGTGGGTTTATTGTTTAATAAGGGTTAACTCGGAACACGCTGTAAATAAGTTTTCTTGTTTTTTTTTTTAAGGGTTGACTTGAAGGATATGACTTTCCAAACCAGATTGAAAGAGAGAGAAGCAACGGGGGTTCAAAACAGTAATCGGTTAACCGGGTGTTTGTCTACCGTGCAATACTAATCGACTTGCTGCTTATTATAAAGCGCATCATATATATTGGCCGAAAAGATTATATCAGCGAAATTCTCCGAAGAAATTTAATGGTCGCTCGCAAGTCCAACCCGAGTACAGCTGAACAAGCTATTGTCGCAAAAGGAATGGGAGGCAATCACCTGGAACGGCCATGATCGTGGTCGCTTATTTTGTATTCTTGCTAATCCAAGATCTGTAAACCACCTAACATAGCGTTAAATGAGTCAAACCGCAAAGTCAAGTCGACCTAGATTTACTTGATCGAGCATAGGATCCCCCATGCACTTTGTGGAATAAGTTTATTGAAAAGCAGTAGCTTGTCCGACAGTATGAGTGAAACCAAGTCGGAGCCGAATTACTGTCCAGTTGGCTCAATGACTACTCTAAATCAACTCATCTAATTTAGAGTCAATCATTTTGTCTAGTTGATCTTAAGCTTGCTAATACTCAGCTCGATAGGCTCATGAGCCTAATCGAGGTTTTGTTTTTTTGTAGAAAATCATATTCAATAATTATAAATAAAGACACATTGAAAAAAAAAATTTGGTGATTTAGTTAGGCATCCATTGTATAGAAAATTAGGGATCGACTCCGGTTCCTATACAAAAAATATTAGTTAAATTGCATATAGTTTTTGGGAGCATTTATTATATAGCTTAGTTCATTTATTGCGTTAAAATTGGACCAGCGGATGGGCTTGAATGGATGATTCTGAACTTAACTAATATGCTGGACTAAGTCTAAGAGTATTAAACTTTGATCAAGCCTGTTACTCTCTTCACGGCCAAAATTTGACAATAAAGCTTTATATTTTGGGTCACATGGCAAAGAAAGTAATCGGCAGGATATTCCAAAATATTCATGTATGAGAGATGGGCAGATTATTTTATCATTCTTAGGATCTCTCATATATCAGTAATTGGCATATCCAATTTTCTAATTCAAGAGAAGAAAAAGAGGATTGAGGGGAATCTCCGCCAGCATGGGAAGGGAAGGAGAGCTGGTCGTGTGTTTAAAATGGAAGGAGAGATATTTATGATCTTTGAAAGAAAGAAAGAGTCCAGCGAGATATCTTTCTCGCATGGTTTCTCCCTGTCCACTTCACGTTCGTGCTCCGCCGTTGCCCGCAAGTGCTTGCCATGCGGGTCACGATTCAGAGTGCAACGAAATCCCAGAATACTTGCTCGTTGCAGCAAGTCCCCGTCCAGTTGTTTGTTCCTTCTTTGCAGGTTTCGGGCGATCCAAGCGCTTCGAAGCCCTTGCCGTGCCAATTTTGCTTCATTTTCTTATAGGTTTTTCCAGTCACGTCAGTGAGAGATTTGATGTGAATACTGTCAACTATTTCAAAAGCTTAAATGGTTAGACAACGACACGATTTAATATTTAATTATTGGAGGTCTCGCCATCAAGCCTGCAGTTGTCGCCGCCCCCAGCAACGCTCCCTATGGCGAGGAACACAATCTCATCATCTAGATTTTTCTACGTGTACGCACGCGCATGGAAGCAGAGAGGGCAAAGAGATCAAGTTACGCGGTTAATGAATGAATAATGATGAAGTGGCGATAATTTGTCAATATACGATCATGGGGTGCTTTAGATAGTCCAAGCTAATGAGTGGGATTGCTTGGTCGATATAAGAGCAAAGGAAGCGATGATCAGTGAAGGTGCAAGTTCTTTCGCGGGAAAAACATAGAAAAAGACAAAGGAAGGTTTGACGTTCTGAAGTTCACAAAACTTGCGGGTGAAGGATCCTACGGGTTGCTTCTGGCGGAGCTGGTCTTGCACGTTGCTACCTTGATCGCTGAAAGTCTTGCCCGTTGCCGCGACCTCAAGCCACCAAAAGATTCACCACCGCGAGCACCACCGAGCCACCTCGCCTGAGCAGCTCTCTCGCCAAGCATAGCAGCGCCACCGTGAACCGTGAAGTGTCGTCCATCCGAATTCCTGTGCCGAGTTTGGAAACACTACCCAAGCGAGCGCTACTGCAAATTAGGTAAGAATTTTCGTTAACCTAATTTTTATATATTTTGTTGCCTAATTTGTGATATCGCAATCTTGTTTGAACCTTTAAGAGATATTATCATATTCATTAAATTCCCGAATAGTCTTTAAATTTGGAAATAATTTGTGACGTGCTATTATCGTTAATCCAATCTCATGCTCGAGATACAATTCATGATTGTACAGAAAATCATCAATCCGATCTCATATCCAAGATGTGATTCGCGATTGGATAGAAAATTGTCGATCCGATCTCATGCTTAAGATACGATTCGTGATTAGATGAAAAATTGACCAATTTGATCCTAATGTCCGGGGAATGTTTCCTCAATTTATTTCCAAAATTAAATGGATATGAATAATATCTTGTGTGGTTTGGTGATGTATTTGATGTGGATTTGATTTCTTTCCATTTTTGTTTCATTTGAATTGATTTTTTTTTTAAACCAAAAAGGTTATTTTAGTTTTTTTTTTTTTTTTTTTTTTAATTTTGGATTTTCGCATGCATATCATGTAGTTTAGGTCATGTCATATTGCTATATTATGTTAGGTTAGCAACATGCATTGCGTAAAATATGATTTTCATTAAACAACAGGAAATCTAGAACAATATTTAATTGAAATTGAGGAAATCATATTTAGGTTGATATGATATTCTAACTAGTATTGCAGATACTTTCGTTATTTTTAGATAAATATTTTGTCCCTGTGCTTGCAAGTTACTTATTACTTGGTGTTATTGAGTGTTAAATAATGGTTGCACACTCATATGATAACCTCACATGTTAAGGGCAAATTAAAATCAATACAAGTTATCTACAAAAGATTTTTTTTTAAATAAAAAAGAAAATGTACCGAAATGGTGATAGAGATATTTAGTGTAATTAAGTCCCATAACCACAATCCTTAGTTAATAATCCATTTTCATGGTCATGCCTTCTCTCCCTCTTTAGCTCTATACTAAATGCTCTCTTCTTCATGAGAAATTATTGTCAACAACATAATATATGCACAGAATTGAAATTGGACCACTAAAAATAGTGGATTTCGTAAGATCTCACATGAATCCCATCAAATCTATTGGTCCAAATTTCTTTTAGTACATGTATTGAATCCACTAAATAATCTAGCCTTACACTGACTTAACAGGGTCCAAGACCCCCATGAGGGCCATATGTGATGAATGTTTATTTATTTATTTATTTATTTTGAGTGTAGAAAATTGCCGAAAATTTCTCTGAATTATTTATCTTTACTTATCACAAGATAATTGTTGAATTTATCCAAAAGAGAAAATAAAACACTAGTAAGTTGATAAAAATGCAGGTCCAAGTTATGTTCTAATGGCCAAGCTCAGGGTTGGGCTATAAAAAAAAAAAAAAAAAAAAATCAATTTTCATAGGAGTTGAAATGTCTAGTTTGTTGCAATTACAACTTCTGTATAAGGTGTGAAAAACGCAGTCTGCGGGCTCCTCCTTATATGTCCGTATCGATCCTAAAAAAAGATGATGATCCGCAGCTTAAAAGTTAAAGATAATTCTCACACCATATGGAAGATGTCATTACTATGCAAGATGTTTTATTGGCATACATGATATGAGCTGCCATGCTAATTCATAGGGTTTATTGGATTAATTGCAATGTAGCACATACTTTTCTTCCCTTCAACTTCTGAGATTCTGTGGAACTGCTTCGGTTTCAGGCATTCGAATTCGCACTATTTACCTAGAGAAAGAAGACCCGCTACGAGTCGGTTCATCTGGATCGGGTCTGTCCACTCCTTCAACACTCCTGAACCAGAAAGGCTGACAGAAAGAAGCTGCACCCTCTGGAACGTTGTCCACCACCCGTTCTTGACCTCTCGGCACGTATATTCCGGTTCTCGGGTGCGGCACCCAACATTGACGATCCTCATCGGGCTCATCAACTTGATCACCACCACTCATCTGTGGTTTGGACTTCTCCAGCTTCTTTGTCATCGTCAATGCACTCGTGCATCGCCTATCTCGCTTTGCTTGTCTAGAAAGAGATTTTGAATTCAAGGAGAGAGAGAGAGAGATCTTGCAAGTATGACTTACAAATTCACATGCAGATCAATAATGCTCCGTACCCAAATGCACGAAAAAGTATCTCCCGGGGCGATCACAACACGACTAATTATGGATGACCCATATGTACTTGGCATTTGAATTTTCTCGCATAGGACATAATCTAGGTGAAAGGCCTAATTCACATTGGTTTGGCATGTCCTAGCCTTTTCTTTGGTATCACATGGATTTCACTTACAAGTTGCATCGTCAATTCCATTTGACAAAAGTTGTAAGATCTCGCCCCATGTCCTGAACTCGATAAACGCAAGGCAATCACACTTTTTAAGGAGAAACTAATCGGTTAGTCTTGAGTATTATGCCCAAAAACATATCTAGAGAGGAAAAAATTAGGATTCACCAACTTTCAATTAATGACAACCCATAAGATAACTCGTTCTAGTTCCACATGCAACCCTATGGAAGTTTTTATCTAATGAATCGCTTGAACGCCAACTTAGTGTTGAGCATCAGAATAATAAGTTAGCAACTCGTAGGAAATGAATCGGCATACTTAGGCTTTCATACCTGAGCAACAAAAGTTTCGTGTTCACAACAGTAGCTGCCATTGCCCGCAAGGGTGTGTCTCAAGAAAGATACTTCAAGACATCAGAACGAATTTGGTTAAAGAGAAGTGTGACACTAGAGCCCTTTTTGTACTGTCCAAAGCCACCTAGAAGGTTTCAGGTTCTCCTGACGCGTCAAAAGTACAGTCAGTGCGCTATCATAGTATCAGTTCGATCGTGATACAACTGGTAAAGGTTTGTAATCAAAAGTGCACGTTCATAAAGAGAAAAGTGCAAAGCTTTTTTTTTGGTGAAGGAAAAGTGCAAAGCTTGAAGCTTCTTCCATTTAAAAGAACATAAGGTTCTTTCGATCTGTGGTTCTCGTTTGATTACTCATTGTGCATGGAATATGTTCCACAGAAGATAGAAGATTTGTGCAGAATCTTGCCTTTCTGCTATAAATGGAGGCGCAGATGCACCGAAATCACCCCTCCCGTCGCCTTCTTCGATCTCTGACATCTCCGTCGAGCAAGAGGTCCGGCCACCATGCCCGTTGCAGGTAACAGCAACTCCACGGCGATGGCCCCTTTTCTGCCGCGTTTTATCGTGAGCTTGCTGCCGAGTCAGTGGCTGATACTCCGGTCTGAATCTTCGGTATTTAATAGTGTTTTCTGTAGGGTTGGATGAAGTAGGATGAGTATATAATATATATAAGAAAGGATGGAACAAAGACTTGTACCATTTTGCCTCTGTCTCCACCTCCACCTCTGCGCTGCTGTCATCAACCCGAGATCGTCGTCGCATTCCCTATCCTTGCCCAATCACCAACCTGTGCCAACTCTGTTCCGTCTCGATCGACCCTTGCGATGTCGGGTTGCCTCAGATGGTATTGTCGGTCCTGGGCAACCTCAGATCTGGGGTTGACGTGATCGTCGGCAAGGCTGTCTCTACAGATGAGCAAGAGAACGAGAAACAAGGCGACGGCGATGCAAGATCAGTGCAAGTGGGCAGGGAGAGAGAAGAAAATTTGCAGATTTGCCTAAATGGGAGGAGTTTCAGAACACCCCTGTTGAGCTCTATTTTCTTTTCCTTTGCTCCTGAGAAGATCTTCAAGTTCAAGAAGATTGTGTGTCTCTCCTCTTGCATTGCATGTCATTTTGTTTTATCGTAATATTTCTTCGGTAGTTTTTTCCTCAGTATGAATATTGCAGTTATCATTATCAGAAGACTTTTTTTTTTTTCGTGGTATTGGATTACACAATAACTTATCCTGTCCAAAATGCAAGCAATGAAAAATCAGGTCATCGAATGAGTTGAGAAATTTGCAGCTTCGATTCTCTTTTCTTTTCTTCTTCTTTTCCCCCTTTGGGTGAGGAAGGCGTTCTCTCATTTAATTCCCTTCGCCAAACACAAAGAATCAATCATGAAACAGCTTGATCGGCAAGTGGCGGCTGGATATGTTACGCTTATCAAACCCTATTGTACTATCAGTTAAAGCTACTCGTTGCTTCAGTTTCCTTCTAGAATCACTTGTCAGCCATGAGTATTAGCTGGATGTTACAGAGTACAGAGATATGCAGTGACTAGTGATTATATCTGTGATGTTATCTTCTAGAATTGGCAACTTGCTACACTATCAATCATTTTGTTTGTAAAAGTGCTATTATTTGATATTAACTGTCTTCTTTGTTTCTTCTTTTGTTAATTCATTAATAGGATTGAAGCAGAGGCAGAAGCGTTATTAAGCAAATATCCAGAAGGCTGCTATGGCATTATCTCTTAAATCAACTAGGCATGCTCAGCTTGGGAAACTCATATCTTTTTGCACTCTGCGTTCTTCGCAACTACCAGTTGTTTCGAGCAACAGAACTACAACAATGGCTGCTCGTGGCACTAAATCGGCAATTGGCATCTCTGAGACATTTGCTAAATTGAAGAAAATGGGCAAGGTAAGAACTTCACTTGAGTTTCTTCTTGCTCGTTAATGGTTTCAATGATTCTCCTTTGTGACTGTTTGCTGCGAATTTTTGATGGTTTGTGGGTCTTCCGGTTGATGGTTCATCTTGACGTGACATGACATGGTCGTTTTCTTGTTGAATCTCAGTCGAACTTTTGAGCATTTTTTGCAGGGTGTTGGGAATAGTATGGTTGAGATTTGTATTAAAGAGATTGTTGTACCATATCTAGATTAAATCTCAAGGCAACTAGTTCAAACTGGCAGGGCTGGCAAATTAACATGTCAATCGATTTCCTAGAATATCATTAGCTACTTTGGTTTTCTTCTATGATAGTAAATGGGAAAACCAGTAGGCAATGCTTTTGATTTTCTAGGCTGGTCATTGCTTGGGATGCAGAAATGTAGCACCTCACAGATATGAGGTCAATCATTCTGTGCCTATCTATGATTTATGTGCTCTTTAATGGATGACAAGTTATCTTCAGTATACTTCTATAATTGGGTAATGTACTTATTTTTAATGAACTTACCATTAGTTAGAAAAGAAATTAGTACACAGTATAATTTCATGCTGTTCCACTGAGTTTGTTTCAGATGACACATGCTTGTGTGTGAACTGCTTTATGTCTATAGCATAAGATCATCATGGATAATCACCCTAGAAGCCAAATATTATCTCTTTCTTAGATTCCAAAATTATTTCCCTCTTAGTACCCTTGGTGGTGATGGGATCGATTTTGTCCTCATCATCCAAGTTTAGATAAGTTTGAAAATGCTCAGCCTCTGCATGAGTTGGCCAATCCTCTACTAGGAGGAGTAAAAAATACAGCAACAGATAGACAACAAGGCTTGGGTTGGAATTCTGGCATAGTCTGGTAAATATGAAATGACTCAACCATCAAGTGTCATGTCCAGAACTAACTACTCAATCCTTGTCAAGAGGTAGTCATTTTAATGCCGCGTTGAGTGAGGTAGGGCTGGAAATTACTTTATGCTTTCTGCCATACTTGAAGAGACTGATCATTCGTTGCCAAATCTTATTCTCCTTTTTATGGACAGTTCAAGGTCTAGTGTGATTCATTCTGGTCAGATTGTATTTACTAACCTTGGATTATTTCCTACTTAGAGAAATTAAATTTGTGGTACTGCTATTGAAATTTTCCATACTATGTGTTACTCTCACGTGGTGGCATCCATTTCTGGTGATAGCAAGTTAAATTTGCTTCACATAATGCAACCATTTAGGTTGAAATTGCTCAGTGACATTACATCATATTGTTCTTCTAAAATTCAGTGCTCCCATTTAATACTAAAGATCCTAGAAGTGTAGAGGTAGTGATGTATAACGGTTACAGTACTCTCAGTTTACATTTTCGTTTCCCTTCATTCATTTTTGATATATTTTCTGATGCTGCAGTTTTTACTGATAGGTTGCCCCACAATCTATGGCTATACTCTCAAACTATAACCTAATTCTGAAGTTTGGTGTTGAGAGGTTCACGTCCACCATGAATGATGCAGGGGTTCATGGTAAATTTCAAGTTTATCCTCTTACCTTCTGACTTCTAACATTTACATTGACGTACAACCTCTGGTTAGATGTAGTAGCTTAAAAGAAAATTGGTTTTTATATTTTCTGCCTTCCTTGCCAAGATAAGAAACCAGTTGAGTGTATTCAGCTTTGCATGTAGATACCATGGCGTAGGCAAGAATTGTCATCATGCCCTACTGCTGGCACAAACTCGATTGCATGGTAAAGTTCTTAGACTTATTTAGTTTAGTTTTTCATTGAAATTTATTGAAAAAGCTATCAAGGGAATGATTATCAATATTGGATGAATACTATAGTCTCAATGTTATGAGCAAAAGCCAGAAGGTTATCTTGGCAATCTATCGGGGAACATATTTTTTTTAAACGTGACCCTTTGTGACCCTACAAAAAGAGTGAGTAATCATTTGTGTCACGCCCCAAACCCCGAGTGCGCAAACAATCCGCTATGGTCATGCAAATGCGACATTCCTAAGTAGTGTTGCCGACCCCATTCATTTTATATGCACATGCGGAACGTATTATAAAACCCCTGACAAGACTTACAGGATAGGAAAGCAGGAAACCAACTCATTCACAACCAAACATACTTTCATAGATAATCACTAGGGGTGATCGGGTCCAGGGTGGGTAGGGTCCAGACTTGGATCATGTACCCGACCCTATTATAATCGGTTCCCTTTTTTTGGACTCTGTACCCAACCTTTTTGCATTAGACCCTATACCCGACCCACCCTATTTTTCTGGTCCGGGAACCGGGTTGATCCTCTTTATATTGGAACCTATTTTGCATAAAAACAAATGCCACAAAGTAAAACTATATCCATAAGTGATTAGCATAGCACATACACAATCGATCACTGTCTGAGCACCAATAGCAGAACAGACAATTACCCTAATAAAACTATAGCAACGCAGCAGGTAAGAAAATAAAGCTAGGAGAATTTCACACTTGCGTAAATAGGTCTGCAAGGCATGCTAACAGGTTATCTTCATCTCCAATGTTTTTGTCATTTGCATAGTAATCAAGCAGTTGGTCTCGAAAGGGCACGCAAAAATAGAGGGCCTGCCCAGGAATCGGCAAAACAACATAAGCAAAATCACTGTGAACGGAAATTTAGAAAATCTAATGATCAAACTCCACAACAAAAGTCTGTCGTAATCTAATGAACACCCCCCCCAAATCTACTTCCCCACGACAGATAACTTGCGGAATGCACATCAAATGACCAAACAGAATAACACACGGCTATCTCTTGAAAAGTTTCCAATAAGGTGATCATCCAACCATCAGAAGAGCCAAATGATTAGGTGGATTATGTAATACCACCACAAGCACAGCTTTCAAAATCCATCCTAACCAGCAATTAACTCTACGACCACCCTTCACATCTCTGCAACATAAAAAGAACCTCCCCACAAGCAATCGACTTTGCAAACAAAGAAAGTCAAACCATACCCAAATCAACAAAAACCAAACAAAACCCATTTCATAATCGACCCCAAACAACCCGATTCCAACATCATCATTATCATCATCCGTCGAGGCAACGACAGCGCAGCGGCCATCATCAGATTGAGGGAGAAGAAAGATAGAGGGGGAGGGAAAACAACAACCAGACCTGCAAGACACTGTTGCAATAGCAGGTGTTGCTGAAGTTCTCGAGGCCGAAGTAGTGCTCGCCCTCGGGGAACTGGTCGCCGAGGGCCTTCTCGAGCTTGGACCTCATCGCACCCATGACCCTCAGACCATGAATCGAGAGCAAGCGAAGGTGGGAGAGAGGATGAGGAAGTCGGCGATGGATGAAATAGAGCGACGGGGAGCTGGCGATGGCGCGACGAGGAGCTAGCGATGGCGCGACGAGGAAGCAGATGAAGGCAGATGAACGCAGATGAGGAAGCAACGCGACGTGGAGCTGGATCTAGCGATGGCGCGATGAAGGAAAACACTGTGAACTGTGAAGTCTATGGGTGTGAGGGGTAAAGAAAGAAATAGTCGGGGAGGAAAACACTGAGAACAAATTAGGGTTTTGGTCCTTTTGGACTTTTGGGCTGCCTTAAAAACCGGTTCTCAAATCAGTTCCCGAACCGGTCTGGTCGATCCAATTTCCGGGTGGGTAATCCCTTGGAACTGGTTCCCAGACCAGTTCAAACAGGGTCTGAATTTTGGGAACCGATTCCCAGACCGATTTCAACCGGAACTGGTTCCTAACCCTGTTTTTCGAGTGGGCCAAACCGGGAACCGGGTAAACCCACTCCAGTTGCACACCCCTAATAATCACACCAAGTTTACATACACCAAAACGGTCAGTCTACAAAAAGATCAGTCCACCGAAAAGAAGGAATAGTCCTATGACCACTAGTCAGACTCGTTCGTCGATCCCACTTATGATTGATCAACCTCCGGAGACAACGGGTCCTCCACCCTACCACTGGGAGGGTCAACTACGCCCTCACCTAGGATGGCCTCCATCACAGCAAGTGGAATGTCAAAACCACTAAGAGGACCAATTTTGAAACTGTCATGCCCCGATCCTAGGGCACGCACACATCCTTCTCTTGGTCGATTTTAATATGTGATATCCCAGGACTATATATCACCAACCCTTTCTTTTATTAAGTACATGCGGAAGCAATTATAAATCCCCAGACAATAAAACAATGTGATAGAAAAGCATGGCCATATTTTTCATATTAAAACTTATAACCAAACTTTTTATACAAAACACAAACCAGAGTACTTCACAACTTTTTACTCTATTTCTATTCACATCAAATTAAAGATCTCAAAAGAAGATAGAATCTCAGTCCATCAGGATCATATTTAAGACTCCTCTTAGTATTATCTTCTTCTTTCAAAAATCCTTCTCCTCAGGTTTCACTTCCAAGTTCTCCTTCTCAGACTCCTCCTCCTCAGCTCCTCATCGGGGTCCTGAAATGTTTTTCCCCAAATCGGGATGAGACTACGTCTCAGCGAGTTCTACCCCACTAAGCCCGATTAGTAAACTATTATACTATAGGCTGCCTATACACGCACGGGGCAGAAGACATACCTTGGCATTAATCTCAACCTGCAATTCAAGGTTATATACAGATACTTCAAATATTTCAATGCACAATCAATCAAATCACAGATCGAAGCATCGATCAAATCAACCTAGTCGATTATATGCCAACGAGACAACTCATGGTCATTTCCAATCAGTCAATCAATTCATGACATCAAATCAAAGCAATGATCAATCGACCTAGTCGATTACATGACATCACGGCCCATGCTCGGTCGGCATATTTAATACGATCTATGAAGTCCTATCAAATCAGGACTGCTCACCCAAAGTTGATAAATAGATAACATAGCTTGTCCAAAGCTAATAATAAGGTATACTGCTCACCCAAAGCTGACATGTCGCCCGTAGGTCGATATAGTACACCGGTATACTGCTCACCCAAAGCTAACATATCGCCCGAAGGCCGATATAGTACACCATATGCTCACCCAAAGCTGATAAATAGATAGCATAGCTCGCCAAAAGCTGATAATAAGGTATACTGCTCACTCAAAGCTGACATATCGCCCGTAGGTCGATATAGTATACCAGTATACTGCTCACCCAAAGCTGACATATCGCCCGAAGGCCGATATAGTATACCATATGCTCACCCAAAGCTGATAATATATTGCTATTCAGTCCTAACTGATAGAACCAATCATCGAGCCACATGCATTCTCCAAGGCGACATACTTCATCACCGAGCCATGTGCATTCTCCGAGGTGACATATCTAATCATCAAGCCCCGTGCATTCTCCAAGGTGATGTACTAATCATCGAGCCACGTGCATTCTCCGAAGCGATATATCAAATCACCGAGCCACGTGCATTCTCCAAGATGATGTACTATTCACCGAGCCACGTGCCTTTCATGATGATTCATCCCATTTCTAAAATAATTATCCACAACCTTAATTCGTACTCAATTTACCCAAATAGTCAATTTAGGAACATATCTTAAAAATCCACAATTAAATCAATTCAGCACAAATTAAAGCTCAATTAAATAAACGGACTACGCCACGACGATCAGCACAAGATTTCGGTCATCGGCCATCTCAATCTTAATTTCCGAAAAATAATTAATTAATTAATTAATTTCGAAAATTAAATATTAAATATTAAAAATTCCGTTTAGCTCAAAAGAAGGCCCAATTAAATAAACGGACTGCACCACGGTCACCAGTATAAATTTTCGGTCACAGGCCATCCCAGTTGAATTTTCGAAAAATAAATAAATAATTAATTAATTTTGAAAATTAAATAATTAATATTAAAAATTCAATTTAGCTCAAAATAAAGCCCAATTAAATAAACGGACTTCACCACGGTCATCAGCATAATATTCTAGTTCTGAGCCATCCTAGTTGAATTTTCAGAAAATAAATAATTATTTAATTTAATTCCGAAAATTAATATTTAAATACTAAAAATTTCGCTTAGGCCCGAAAAGCCTAATTGAAGCCCGATTAGGGGTCGGAAAATTTCCGAGATACTTCCAATAATTAGTAGACCACGCCTACTTGTTAATTGCGCAGTCAATTTATCTAAATCGCATCACAATTGACTAATAATTGCTAATTTATTCTAATCTAACAACCTAAACATAATTAATTAAAACTAAACCAACCTTAAGCATAATTAGCCAACTAATCCGGGATTAGTGAGATTACTCACCAAATCGTGCGCAAATCGGATCAATCCGATGGGGGTGACGCGAGGAACGATTCTTCCCAAAGCACGGCTCGGGTTCGGGGCCCGAAAACGACCCAAAAGTGGGCCCGAACCAGCTGGAAACCCATTTCGTGGGTTGCGGTTCAAGGCTTGCCGGAGCTAATCCGGCGGCTAGGGTGACGAGGGAAGGCCGGCGGAGGGCGAGGGAGACGCCGGGGACGCCAGGCGGAGCTAGGCGGTGGCTGGAGCTGGCCGGACGGGGCGGAACGGCGGCTGGGCAACGGCTGGATCACGCGAAGGAGGACGCCTGGCGCGAGGGACGGCCGGCGGAATGCACGGCGTTGCGCGGGCGGGCGTCGCGGGCGTGCGGTGCAGCGGCGGGACGGGCGGCAACGGCGAGCTGCAGCTTCTGTTCTTCCTCAGCTCGCTGGTTCCACGAAGAAGAAAAGAAGGAGGGGAAGAAGTGTTCGGTCACATGGGATGAGGAAGAAGAGAGAGGAGAGAGAAGAAGAGATAAGAGAGAGAAGTTTTGACTAGTCAAAGAGGAGAGAGAAGAGAAAGCAAAATTGAACTTGGCAAGGGTGTGTTCGGTGGGGGAAAAGAATTCGCACGAGGGGGGGAAGGGGAGAGGAGAGAGAGAGAAAAGACAGAAAAAGAAGAGGGAGGGAGAGAGAAAAAAATAAAATAAAAATACTATAATTATTTTTATTTTATTTTATTTTCTCTTTCCTTTTTAATTCCTTTCGGTCTTCAATTTTTCTTCCGATAATTTCTTTATTGAAATTTCGGACTCGTCAACAATTTGATGGACGATGAGACAGGATCCTAAAAATAATAATTATGACGCACTTAAAATTCGATTCTCGAAATCGAGTTCAATTTTGTGATTAAAAATCGATTAGACATGATTTTAGCCCAATCCAACTAATTAGGTAGCTTTTAGGGATTTTACTGCAGATACATCCCTTAACGGCTTCACTCAATAGGTTAGTTAACTCGTGAGTGATCAGCTCAGAGAAAAAGGGCCATAGGCACGTCGACGAAATGCCCATTTCACTTTATCGAAACGGGGTCGAATTTCAGGATGTCACAGAAACCATTGACTCAAAAGCAAAACCATGCTCTATATCGATGTTGCACCTTGACAAACAGGGCCTCCTCAATCCAGACTATGGTCCTAACAAGCTCATAGATCCAATGACTTCCAGGATTGGGAAAACTATGCACTTGCTCGGTAATCTGCACGGAAATACCATATTGCTCCGGAGGTATTGCCATTTACGGTCCTGAAAAGATTCGGCCCACAACGGGGTGAGACATTGTCTCAACAAGTTCAACCCTTAAACCCTTATTAGAAAGAAAAATACACTCAAGGTGGCCTAACCACATCACACAGAAGACTTACCTCGCATTATTTCCTTCTTGCAGGTTAATGCAGTTCATATCACTCAATCACAAATAGTAATAAGAACTCAAACAACTGGAGTGCAATCACTTTCGCATAATCAACAACCATAGCATACAATCCAATTTTTATTCACTGCCACATATGAATATAGCCTACTCGCAATTCAGCTATCTACTGGTGTTTAGCTAGGCATCGTCTCCCCATCTTGGAGCACGACTTTGTCATTTACATCGATGGTGTTCCCAAATGAGCATGGGCCCAGAATCTACTGCGACCCACATTCATTATATGGGGCATCCCATATAAGGGCAAGTCTGGCTCAATAGCTCATTACAATTTCCTCTTAATTAACATACAAAAAATTCATACTCGACCTAGGACACTTTGCATTTCACTCAAGGCTTCCATCTAAATTAGTGATCCCAGACTCTTTTCTTCATATTCAAAATGTTCAAGAAATTATTCACGTGTGTGGGGACACATTAGTTTCGAACCAGAAAACTAATATCTTACTTTTTCAAACCCCACCATTTAATATAATTCTTAAAATCCAATTTTGGTGTCAAACCCAACACCCGGGATTTTATGAATAAAGTCCATATTTTTCACAATCAACACTCAATTTGCAATATCCACCCATCAAATTCATAATATGAATATATAGCAGCGATTAACACAAAATTCTGACAATTTAAGATCCTAGAAAAATTTTCGGAAAATAATAAATAATTAAATTTATTCCGAAAATTAATTAAATAATAATATTTTATTAATATTATATAATATATTTTTATTAAATAATTAAATAAATTCGGAATAATTAATTAATCTAAAATAATCAATTAAGGACTAAACAAGATTACACTAATCTAAACATCCACTTAGCCTTAATTAATCATACATTAAATTAATCACACAATTTAATCTAATCCACACTTAACTAAACTAATATAACCACCTAATCTTACTTAACTTAAACTAAGTATCCTTAAAGCATCATTAACTTTCTAATCAAGGTTTATAGGCTAAACTCACCGGAATTGCACGCTGTTGAGTTCACTGCGAAGAAGACGTGAAGGCGAGCGATATACTTGCCCACGACAACACCAATGGAGGTCGGGAAGACACCTAAAATGGGCCTTGAAGCTTCCATGGCCTTGTTGGAACTTGGCTACTAATCTGATCAGGGGAAGGCTGCTCGGTGGTTGGTTGGGTGCAAAAACAGTAGGGATGGACAGTGGCAGCTTAGGCAATGGAGACGGTGGCTCCAGCGAGCCAGGCGAGACCTCCGGCGACGTTGGCGATGACAAGCAGTAGCAGCTGAACGATGGCATGGACGATCGGGGACGTGCGGAATAGCAGTTGACGCAAGCTGGCTTCCGCTGGCTCGTGGTGGCTCTCCGGCGAGCTAGACGACCACCACGACGACTCAAGTGACAGCGAAGGGACTGAGATGCAACCTGGACGAACGGACGATGGTGCTGGATGGCGAACAAGATGACAGAACAGTGACGGAAGGAGTGGAGCAGCGAGTTGGAGAGCGGAGCAACGTGCGTGGACAAACGATGACGGCGAGGGACTCCAGCGTGCGAACGGACGAGTGGTCGAAGGAGTTTCCGTCTGCCCTAGTTTCCGCTTAGCTTTTCCATCCAACTCCCAAGGAAAAGCCTTGATTTGAGGAAGGAGAAGAAGTTGATGTGAAGGCCCCTTTTGGTCAGCCAATGGGCTTCTTACACTTGTCAAAACCCCCTCCAACTTGGCCCCACCATTACCTCACATGACATCACCATCCACTCACCTCAAATCTTCCTTGACAATCTTCCAATAGGTCCAAATTGCCTCGTCCCCCATGGCATACGAATTTTAACATTTGTGCACCAAATTCTTTCAATTTCATTTAATCCCCTTCCAATTGAGCCAAATTGAAGTCCATAAATTTATCTAATGTACCACACTTCAATTCACATTTTTCCTTGACCATAGAACCATCTTGGATCCCAAAAGTACGACCAAAAGCAGGCTTGCCAAATTTCCCGAACCAAAATAACCATACTTTGATTTTTCGTTGAAAAACTCGGTTTGCAGAAAAATCTTATGAAGACGAGTCAACGTTCCTAAAATGATTTGTGACACAACATGACTTCCAATTTCTAAATTCGGTTTCAATTTCACGGTTAATTTCATTTTGGTGTGATTTTAGTGCATCCTAATCTACCAGGTAGCTTTTAGGAAATTTTTGTACATTTGACCTGTGGTTGATCATTTTCAAGTCACAATATACATTTTCAACACATTGTCGACTCTTGGTTATCGTGAGAATCTCAAGGTTTCAAATACGGACATAGGGTACTAAAATGACAGAAAGATCAATCTAGTGCCGATCAACAAGAATTGTGCAATCACTTGATCACATGCCTTTGTCGAGTCGACCTATCTCCGATTTTTAATCGATTTTTAACTATGCCGTAATGATCCTTGCAAATTAGCTCGATCGAAAAGTCGTTTCCTGGTCAAATTCTCAAGTCTAATACGTTAAAATCCCTTAACGGCTTCACCTGATAGACTAGTCTTCTTGTGAGTGGCCAACTCAGAGAAAAAAACTATATGCACATAGATGAAATGCCCATCTCATTTTACTGAAAACAGAATTGGAAAATCGGGATGTCACAATTTGGGGCCGGCTTGTGCTCCATGTTAACCCTTATTGAACTCATAAAGGTGGTTCTAGCAACAAGTCCATTATTTGCATGGTACAAAACAATTGGTTAACCAATTATTATTTTTGAATTGCCATTTCTTCTCTCTTTCAATCTGGCTTGGAAAGTCATATCCTTCAGGTTAATTTTTTTTTTTTTTATAAAAAAAAATGCCATTAAAATGTGCTTCAAGTTAACAACAGTGAACCTCCTAATGCATGTGTCAACCCAATTTTTAGAGAATTTGAAGTTGAGAAGCTGGGGGCTGTTCGAATTCACATGGAGAGAGAGGGAGACATCACTCAGCATGGTTGTTGGAGTTGATGGGGTGGTATATAACAATATGGGATGTGTTCAGATGAACATCGAATTTATCTTTTGGGTGGATTCAATGGGAAATTGTTTTGTTAAGTCAAATTAAGTTTGGCAGTCTGCGAGGGTCTCTTTCCTCCTCATCAGTTTCTTTTTCTGTTTGTTGGATTTGGACATGTTTTTGAATGCAAAATATATGTGATTGGTACCTGGTTGAGGATGAAGTACAAATTTTTTTATTATCTTATCTTGTTTTTAATATTTCGATAAGCCTTTTTATCAAATTCTTAATCCCCTCCTCCATACCTGTCTTCTGCTCTCAAACATTTTATTCCCCATTGTGCAGGTCAGCGTCCTCCAAGGGTATACGACGTATTCATTAGTTACAAGCAGGAGGACATGCTCCGCACCATGAGCCATCTAAAGAGCACTCTTGAGAGGAGAGAAATGAGAACGTTTGTTGATTTTACACTGGATGGAGGAGTACCGTTCCGGCCAGCAATCAATGAAGCAGTTGAGCGGTCAAAGAGTGCCATCGTAGTATGGAAAAGTGGAATCTCTTCACTTTGACATTGGTATATCTGCATGAGGCCACGTAATGTGGTCATTTGGCCCACAAAACTTACTTTTAAATGTGGAATCTCTTCACGTAGACATTGATATACAGCAGTAGGAATCAATATATTAAGTGATTCTCCATCAATTTAATCCTTCCTGAAGTTCTATAAGATATAGGCTTAATGACATCAACTACCACATTAAGAGTTGATTATGTTCTCGTGCTTCTACAATTAAAAATGTCAATGAAGTGGACTTATGGTTGCTTCGTCTAAGCTTTACTCTTGGAAATCTATGTTTGGAGGTATGTTTGTTCCGATATGTACTTATGAATTATTAATATTTTGCTCGCATTAATGGTACCCAAGCCACACTTCATCCTTTTTAGATTAAATGTTTTTTTCTTTTAAAATTTTTACATTTGTTTTTCAAAGGTATAGAGACAAATAGGAGAGTCATTAAATTTTCTGGTCTTAAGAAAAGTGAACTTTTGACCAAATTAATATGCATATTGATCTTAGTCCACATCTCTATTCCTTGAAGTTTTGTTTAGTCCATCGCCCATAATATAAGCATCTAGTATGATGGTTATGGCTTGTAACCTTGGGCTAGGGAGAGAGAGAATCGTCATTTGTGGCAGAGAAAAGATAAAAACGAACACATGCCAAAACTAGTTCGGTGAAGAAGTGATAGAGATTCGAGTGTGGGATTAGATGATCTTCACCCATGGCCAAAATATGTTACCTTGCAAAACTTATTTGTACGATAGAAAAATTTTGACCCCCTTGATATTTTCTTGGTGTCGACTAGCACTAATGACCAGGCATGCCTTTTGGTGGCCACAGTTTTGGATAAAACTGAAGCTGAAGTGATCGAGGACCTTACGGACAAAATCTCAGCCAAGCTGAACTGTTTGGTGTGAACGTTGCTTCCCAGCCGGCTGGTTTAATCTCAATCTCAAGGGGAAGACAGCTACTATCTCAGCAAGCATATTTTATACGATAACTCTGTCTTTTCCTTGATCTTCCATAATTTATTTTGGCAATTTCCTATCGGTGAAACCTAACACTTGCCTTAGTTTTCTCCCTTGACAATAAAACAGTCCATTTCCATTTTTGAATGAATAATTCCTTTGTCAAGTTTTGGCTATTAATAATTGGCAACGAGGTACTACTTTTTCATTAATTTTTTAATATAAAGTTATGAAATTATTTTTCAAAATTACAAAATTCATGAGCATGAATGATAACGACAGGACGAAATAAAATAATTAAACACTAAGAAATGAACCGTGCCATGCATCAAGTGACTCTATATAAATCAACACTAAGAATTCAACTATTCTACTCCATACGTATGTCACATGCTATCCGCTTGGCCCAACTGCATTTTCTTCGTGTAGAGCCACTCCCACTTTCCTTCTCTTCCTCGCTATCGCTGTCGTTTTCCTCTTCGCTTGCCGAGGCCTCATCACTCATCAAATCGCTAGCACTAGCCAAAGCCGATCCATCAAAATCAGAGGCCAAATCAACGAGGTGTTCATCCATCCCGAGTATAAAAGTACGACCATCTGATCATTGCTCTCGCTCAAATTGTGCAATTGAATTGCACGGTGACCATCCACAACGGAAATCCTAGCTCCAGGACCCAAATCCAAGACCCTGCCCAGGCAGCGGTGGCTCCCCATATTTATCGAAAATTATCGTGACGGTGCCACCCTTGTGCGTTCATGTCAGACCCGGCTCACTTGTGTATCTCCCGAAATGACACTGACACCGGATAGCAACCGTATTGCACCGAATCCAACTTGAGGACATGGGAAATGACTTTGAGAGCGCAGAGAGAGTCGACGTCGGAGGTCGACGGCGATGTGAGGAGAGGAGACTCAGCAAAGGACAGAGAAGATTCGCGCAATCAAGTCCTTAAAATCCTAGTTACCATGACTTAGTTTAATTTTATATTATATATATACACACGCTGAATCCAGGTCGCGGTGGCGCTCCCAGTTTTTTGTATTTTATGCTAACTGCTATGAGTGCTGCTAGAGAGTTTATTTCTCGGGCTGATTATTTTACTGAGATAGTCGTTGTCTCCCACTTGAGATTGAGACTAAACCGAATTCTCACAAGTTTTCATTTAATGGTGACTGTACGACATTTCTTTTTTTTTTTTTTTTTTTTTTTGGGGGGGGTGGACTACATTTAATCCGTAAGTTCCGGTGATGGCAATTGAACCCATATATTTTGGATTTTGACAATAGTGGTCATTAAAGACGCCAATATATACTTCAAGAGTTCTTGGGAGGACATCGGGCCCTCTTCTACTCTGTCAATCTTTACTTCAAGAGTTCCTGGCAGGACATCGGGCCCTGATCTACTCTTTCTTTTAGTCTTTCTAACAATCCTCTTTCATCTTCTCACTCCCTTTTCTTTTTTCCCCATTTTTATTCTTTCTCAAGTCATCTTTTATCCTCTTTTTACCCCCATTGCTGAGATTCTTTTCCATTTTAAGCTGATAGTATTTACACAGCCTACCGAATATTTTCACGATGATAAACCTATATAAATTACAGTATAATTAGATAAGTCTAATGTTGTCTAATATTTTATTTCAATTATCCTACCTTAGAAGAATAGCAGAATGCTATATGAATAGCGAGTTTCATTTTCATCAAGTGCATCTCTACTATTGATCTTGTAGTCTTCATAGCAAATATTCACATAATTAATGAGTAAGATGATATATGGTTAACGTGCTTATAAAATTTAGGCTTAAAGTTTCCTAGAAATGATTTGCCCCCATCAAATTCTATCCATAGTCTAATCTACCATAAAGATGCTTGGATTAAGAAGTAAATAGCAATGCCTTGTCGTGGATGCTCTCTTTTAATTTTTTTTTGAAGGATATGTAGTCTAGTTCATGATTTGCTTGCTAAAATAGCCAAACCTAGACTTAGGACCACCTATTTGGTTGTCCTAAATAGGGACGTAATTTACCAAAATGTAGTCATTTCCTATAGAGAACTGTCTTTTGGAGCTGCTGCTGCAGCACGTCCAACTTTTGCCGATGCAGCAGGCCTTCCGCCTAATTATTCTCTTAATCAAGGTAATGTGCTTCACCCTCTTGGTTTCTTTACGTGTGTCTTAAAATAAACTGAAAGCATTGATACGCATGCTTGAGATAATAACGTTGTCCTAAGAAAATTGAGGTTCGTTTCGTCTAGGTTATCCAAGTTTGTACCAGAAATATTGCCTATGCTTCGAAGTCTGCGAGAGGCCATATTGTGTTAGTTTGTCGCACATCCAACCATGACGAGAATCATTGATTGAGGCGACTCGACATGCTAACAATGATGTGCTTAAAAATTCTATTGATACTCCAAATCATCAAATTAATTTGCTTATGCCTTGGGCTACCTCCAACTTGGCGAAGCATCTGCAGTCCACCATAACAGGATCCATCCCGCCTTGCTCGTCTCCAGGATCTCTGTGGAGGCCCCCTGATCCTGGTACATTAAAAATCAACATAGATGGAGCCTTCAGAAGTGGTAATATCTCAGGATCAACTGCATATATTTGTCGTGATCATACTGGTTCTATGCAAGAAGGTTTCACCTGTGCAGCCACAGCAAATTCTGCTTTGCAGATCGAAGTCCAAGCTTTGAATATAGCGCTGCGCCATTTTCTGCCGATCGGGAAGTCTGATGAGCCCCTCATCATCGAGACGGACTGTCTCCAGGTGGTTGATGCCGTGCACGACCCTCAGAAGATGCCATGGGAGAGCCGCTTGCTGCTAGTGGAAACGGCTGCCTTACTCCCCTGTTTCTCTCGTCTTCTCATTAGGTTTACCAGACGCGAGACAAACGCACCTGTGGACCGGGCAGCCAAGGCCCATTCTTGCGGGTCCCTGTCTTTCGCTGATGTATTTCCCCCTCCCCTAGCTTTGTTTAATTTACTGCTTTCGGACGCGGTACAAGCGGGTTGTTTTTCAGCGTTACTTAAATGAAATGCTTAATTACGATAAAAAAAAAAAAAAAATTGCTTATGCCTTGTGCCGCGATTGCGGCTACACCACACTATCCTCATATCGTAACGGCCCAGCCACCCTTGTTGCCTATTGGTGGCTCCATGGTGGTGCCCGCCTTCACCCCCTCTTCTCTCTTCATGCGAGGGGTAGAGTTTTCCTTTTATTTCTTCCCAATTTTCGAGTATTTCGATTCTTGTTAAAGACATAGACCAAAGTAGATCGGGCATAACAATTTAAATTAATAATTTTCATTTGCATATTGGATAAGAAGATAAAACCTCTAAAATATTTTGAGATCCATGTCAGATGGATCATAAAATTTCCCAAAAACTATCAATGTCGTTTTCCTCCTAAAAGTTCGGGATCCTAAAAAACTACAAAAAAAAAAAAAAAAAAAAAAAAAAGCTAATTCATTGAAAGTCGAAAAATATCAAAATCGTCGTAAAAAGCCACCTAACTGATTAGAAATCTAACAAAAGGATTTGTGTGGTTTCCAACATCGACTCCAACTATCTATGTGACGGCCCAGGCGACAATGCGCGGAAAGGAGGGATGGAGATGCGTCCGCGCCTCGGTCCTCGAACGTGCGCAAGAAGGGGGCACGTCTCTTGTCCCACATTGCCTAGGGAGGGAGTCATGGGCTAATTTATAAGGCTTGGGTCCCTCTAACTGTACATACGCATTTTCTTGGGATAGTATGGGCTGCCCTTAAAGGAATAAAACCGTGAGGACTTAATGTCCAAAACGGTACAGTAGAGACTTGAATGTTACAAGTAGTATCAGAGCCGACTCCCAACCGTATGTGGGGTTGAGTGTGACGGCTCGGGCGAAAGTGGGGGAGAGTGTGGTCACCCGGTGACAGGTGCGCGTAGAGACCCGAATGTTACAAGTGGTATTAGAGCTGACTCCCAACCGCATGTGGGGCCAAGCCCACGGCCCAGCAAAAGGGGGTGGGGGTGGGGGTGGGGGTGGGGGTGGGGGAGAGTGTGACGGCCCGGCGCTGGTGTGCGGGAGGAGGGATGGTGATGCGTTCGGGCCTCGGTCCTTGGAAGGATGGTGATGCGTTCGCGCCTCGGTCCCCGGACATGTGCAGGAAGGGGGTGCGTCTCTTATCCCACATCGCTTAGAGAGGGAGTCCTACGATAGCTTATAAGGCTTGTGTCCCTCTAACTATACATACGCATTTTCTTGGAGTAGTATGAGTTGCCCCGAGAGGAACAAAACCGTGAGGACTTAGTATCCAAATTGAACAATATGTGTACAGTATGGCAAAAAAAACCTGAAGATTAAATGGAAGAAATCAAAAGGGATAATGATAAAGCCACTAACTTTAAACCTAATCTCTAAAATTTTAATTTAAGGAAGTTTCTAAAATTTTCCGTAATATATAATATGGTTCTTAATCTTTTAATTTATATAATGTCATCTCTAAATTTTTTGTAAATATTCTATTTGGTCCTTGAACTATATGAAAATATTTAATATTATCATTCCATTCATTCAAGTTCAAGAACAACACTGAACATTTACTTATTGTGACGTCCCAATTTTTCGATTCTATTTTCAATAAATTGAGACGGGCATTTCGTTGGCACGCATATAGTTCTTTTCCTTGAGTCGGCCACTCATGTGAAAACTAGTCTATCGGGTGAAGTCGTTAAGAAATTCTAATACATCAGACTCGAGAATTTGGTTAGAAAGCGACCTTTCAATCGAGCTAATCTGCAAGGGTCATTACGGCACAAATAAAAGTCGATTAGAGACCGGAGATAGGTCAACTCGACAGAGGCATGTGATCGAGTAATCACACTGGATCGCATAATCCTTATCGATCGACACTGGACCGACTTTTCTATCGATTGGGTACCCTGTGTTCGTATTTGAAACCTTGAGATTACCCCAACAACCGAAAGTCGCCAATGTTTCAAAGATGTACATTGTGGCTTGAGATGATCAACCACAGGTCAAATGCATGAAAATTTCTAAAGGCTATCCGGTAGGTTGGGCCGCGCTAGTATCGTGCCAAAGTGAAATTAACCGTGAAATTGAGATCGAATTCAGAAATTGGAAGTCTGCGTGTGTCACAAATCATTTTAGGAACATTGACTCATCTTTGGAAGATTTTTCATGCAAGCCGAGGTTTTCGGAAAAATCATCAAGGTATGGTTAATTTGGTTCGGAAAATTGGTAGGCCCGCCTTTGGTTGTGCTTTTGAGATCTAAGATGGTTCTATGGACAAATGAAGATGTGAATTGAAGTGTGGTGACATTGGATTAATTTTATAGACTTCAATTGGAATCAATTAGAAGAGAATTGAAAAATTGGATGTACAAGATTTCAAAATTCGTATGCCACGGCGGAGGAAGCATTTTGGACCCATTGGAGAAATGTTGTGGAGGATTTGAGTGAGTGGGAAGTGATGTCACATGAGGTCATGGTGGGGACCAAGTTGAGGAGATTTGGACAAGTGTAGGGTGCAAAATTGCCCCAAAAGCACCCCTCACATCAAGCCTTTCTTCTTCCTTGAATCAAGGAGTTGTGTTGGAACTTGGGGGGGAGAGAGAGAGAGAACGAACGGGAAGAAAACCAGCAGCCCGACGCCGGCCTTCGTCCGCCTCCTTCGTCGCTTGCCGTTCGCCGCCGGTGCCATCGTTGTCGCCACCGTTCACGCGCGTAGTCGCACGTCCGCTCGCCGTCGTCCGCCTCGCCTCTCTGCCACCGTCTTCACTTCCAAGCGGTTGTTCGGCTAGCTCGAGCTGCGGTTCAGTCCCCTCCGGCCACCGTACGGGTCCCGCCTTAGTCCGGTTCGACTCCTCCACTTTCCCCCAACCCATCCTCGCCTCAACCCGAGCTTATCTTCTCTTTTTTCAGCCATGGACAGCAGCTGCAGAAATGGGTACGGCAGCGGGTGTTTGGCCCGTTTTGGCTGCCTTCCCGAGCCCGGATGCTTGGCTCGCCTTGAGGAAAATCGATCCTCGTGTCGTCCTCGTCGTTTTGGTTCGCTCGGCTCGCTAATCCGGCGAGTTTAGCTCACTAAATCTTGATTAGACGGTTAATTATGCCCTAAGTGTGCTTAGTTTAAGTTAAGCAAGTTTAGGTGGATATTTTAGTTTATTTAATTGTGATTTGGATTAAAAGGTTTGTTTAATTTAAAGTGTGTTTAATTAAAGGCTAAGAGAGTTTATTTAATAATAAACCTTGATGGGACATAATAGGGTTTTATTTTTGAATTATTTAATTGTTTCGAAATTCTGGAATTTATAACATTATTTTATAATCCGAAATTATTAAAATATTATTTATAAAAAAAAAAAACGAAAAAATTATTTTTGGCCCCGATTGCTCAGAATTTCGTGCTGATTGCTGCTATGCGTTCGGATTTTGAAATTGATGGTTGGATATTATAAATTGGGTGTGGATGACGAAAATATGGATATTATTATTTAATTAATTTTCCGAATAAATTTAATTATTTATTAAATTCCGAAAATTTTGTTGGGACCTTGTTCTCTTAGAATTTCGTGCTGATCGCCGCTATGCATGTAGAATTTGAGTTTGATGATTAATTGTGGCAAATTAAGTGTGATTGCGATAGATAGGAATTCTTTATAAAATCCAAGTGTTGAAATTGATGGGAGATTGGCCGTGATTAACCACCTATTAGAGGTCGTGCCCAGTGAGGCCGTGATTAACCACCTATTGGAGGTCGTGCCTAGTAGGGCCGTGATGAACCACCTATGAGAGGTCGTGCCTAATAGGGTCGTGATGAACCACCTAAGAGAGGTCGTGCCTAATGGGGCCGTGATTGACCACCTATTAGAGGTCGTGCCCAGTGAGGCCGTGATGGACCACCTATGAGAGGTCGTGCCCAGTGAGGCCGTGATGGACCACCTAATTAAAGGTCGTGCCGAGTGGGGCCGTGATTGCCACTGGTTATTAAACCTTCCTATAGGGCCGTAATTGAGAGCAATGATTGATTTGCTAGAATGACATGCAATCGGCCAAGTCGATTGATCGCTGAGACGATCCAAGTGGTTGAATTGTTCTGATGATGTGATTGTGCCATGGTTGTTTGGTTATCATAATTGCCCGTGGTTGAATTATATAAATTGTGTTAACCTGCAGATGAAGGCTAATGCGAGGTAAGTCTTACGTGTGATGTGGCTAGGCCACCTGGGCATATTTTTTTCTAATAGGGGTTTAGGGGTTGAACTTGCTGAGACATCGTCTCATCTCGGTTGTGGGATTAAAATTTCAGGTCCCCAGGTAGACGGAGCGACCAGATAGCTTTGGTTGGCCTTGAGGAGTTGCGGAGGTGCAGTCATAAGATTGGAGAACGTGTTCGACTTGTAGGTCGTAGGACAATTCCTTTTTAAGAGCTGGTCTTTTGTAGACTTTTGGCCGTAGACCTCTGTTTGTAATTCCGTTGAATTATGAAAGTGTTATGTTGTGGTTTTGCTTCCTGCTTTTCTATCCCGTATTTTATTGTCAGGGGTTTTATAATACGTTCCGCTTGCGCATTAATAAATGAATGGGGTCGGCGACACTACCTGGGAATGTCGCATTTGATCGACCGTAGTGGGATGTGCACGCGCTCGGGGTTCGGGGCGTGACACTTATAATTCAGCGATTAAATTAAATATGTATGAAAAGCCCACGGATCATATTAAACAATTTAAGAGTTTTGGGATAATATTATATATTAGGTTAAAGGTCAAAGACCATATTATATATTAGATCAAAGTTTATAAACTAAAAATGATGTTTTTTCAAGTCAAAATCAATTTGGACATGGCAGTATCAATGCATCATCGTTGCCCCATAAATGCCAAAGATTGACAAGTCAGCCAACTCCATTTAAAATATCAAAGTGAATTGAGGTCGTGGGTCATGATCAAAATGGGAAAATGACATTAACAAACTAATACATTTGTAACAAACTTATCATCATATTAAATTGGATTAATACTATGAAAAACTATAAACTAATATACCTATGACAAACAGATGATAAAACTATAAACTAGTACATCCATCAATTGCTACATAATATTCAATGTAACAATTTAACGGTAAAATTTAAAGAAAGTTAATAAAAGATAAATTTGTTATAGATGTGTCAATTTGAGGTTTTTTGTGGTATTAACTCTAATTATCATTCGGTCACCCAAAAAAAAAAAACTCTAATTATCATGACTTCTTTTTTTTATAGCTTGTCATTAAAATCGATAAAATGAATAAATAAAAGGAGAAAAAGGTAGATACTGGTGGCCACAAGTTTCCCACGGCTGCAAATCAGCAGTGCCCACTTGTGGGTTGCCCCTACCGTCGCATCATTGGATCTATGGCTGTGAAATGGGTGGATTTGGATCGGGTCAAATTAGGTTCAAGTCAAATTAACCCATTTAACTCGTTAATGACTCAATTATTATGATGAAAATTTCATAATCCAAACTTGACCTGTGTTGGCATTCATTTTTAGTATTTTTTTTCTCCTTGTATTGTTGCATTTGAAAAATTAATGGCTCCATGGATTAGCTCACCAACTCTTTTGATGATCTTAATATATTGATTAACGTCCGTTTAATAATTTTATTAACCACTGGGATTCGCTCCAGTGGCCATCCTTCCAACATGGAATAGAGATGTGGGGTTCAAATCCCCACATTCTCAGGGGCGATGGGGTGGGGACGCGTAAGTTTCAGGAGTAGGTTTCGACTCTCACGCCCTGCAAGAGGCAAGGCAAAAGTCTGAGAGTGAGTGTAGAGTAGGAATAGAGTAGGACTGACAAAAAAAATAATAATAATAATTCGTTATTTGATGCGATGTATTTTGGTTTTAATTACTAACTATGCAGTTCTATTACACGGACATAAAAAACGAAAAACATCTCTATTATTTTATCTGTCACTAAGTTAGTGAGCCTTGGGCCTGAAGTGTTAATTTGACAAATTTGGGCTTCGTTTTTTTACTACAAGGGTTGGTGAGTATTGAGCTTAATTCGGCTTGTTTGGGTTTATTTCATCGAGCACATTCCTTTCTTTGTCTTTGTGTCCTCAGCCCAAATCTTGTAGTCCGCCGAATCTCATGTTTGGGCAGGGCCGGGCTTGGCCCGAGTCCCCATTTAAATAAATAAATAAATATATATTCTTTAAAAAAATTCCGAAAAATATTAATTTTTCTAAAAATTAGGAAAAGCTTAAAATGTAGATTTTGAGTAGTTTTCTCTTAAAATGTGCAAAAACCATTTGTCAAAAATTGAACTCAAAATTGAACAAGCTCTTACGACTTTACAATTGTTGACACCTAAATTTTTACATAAAAAATGGGTTAACCAAAAAAAAAAACCACATGGCATATAGTTTAGAAACATTTATGTTATTTTGTTTTGTTTTATTTTATTGGACCGACAGCGAGCGCGAGATTTTTCACATATTCGGGTAATATACACTGAGGGACATATTTTCGAGTAGAAAAGAAATTTTTGGATGGAATATGCGAAAAATACAAAAGAGAATATCATGTAGGGTGCAACGATATATTTAGGGGATTATGCATAAGTAAAATGAGAAATAAAATATCTCACGAAGATACAATTTTTGGGCCTATAAAAGACATCGCGTACACCACCGCCTTGATGGCCACAATGGTTTGGGCTCTCTCCCCCTCATGAAGGAGAGGAGTTGGAATCTCCTCATGGTTGCTTGGGTCTTAAGTGGGACGCCTTAGGGACTTAAGTGGGACGCTAGGGTGGTGGGTTACGTGTCCTCCCAATTTACTTACTGGCTACTGGTTGTACGGGGTTCTCCCGTTTACGTGTCCTCCCAATTTACTCACTGGCCACTGGGGTGGTGGATTACGTGTTCTCCCAATTTACTCACCGACTACTTGGTTGTACGAGGTTCTCCCGTTTACGTGTCCTCCCAATTTACTCACCGGCCATTGGGCGGTGGGTTACGTGTCCTCCCAATTTACTCACTGGCTGCCGGTTATATGGGGTTCTCCCGTTGTCACGCCCCGAACCCCGAGCGTGTGCACATCCCACTGCAGTCGATCAAATATGCGACATCCCAGGATACGTCGCTGACCCATTTATGTTATTACGCATGCGGAAGCGAAACAAATCCCCGACTACATTTAACTTGGGATAGAAAAGCAGGCAATCAATCGTAATACTGAACGCTCATTTACAAACACAAAGAGGTTTAAATACAACATTGGACTGTCTACAAAATAGACCGGCTCGACAAAAGGAGAATTATCCTAAAACCAACTAGCAGGACACGTTATCCAATCCTTATGACTTCGCCTCTACAACTCCTCAAGGCCAACCAAAGCCATCTAGCAGCTCGCTCCGTCCACCAGGGACCTGAAATTGTAATCCCTAAACCGGGAGAGACAATGTCTCAGCAAATTCAACCCCCTAAACCCCTATTAGAAAGAAAATACGCCCCGGGTGGCCTAGCCACATCATACAAAGACTTACCTCGCATTAGTCTTCATCTGCAGGTTATCACAGTTTATATAGTTCAACCACGTGCAATTATGATAATCAAACAATTGAGGCACAATCACATCATCAGAACAATTCAACCACTTGGATCGTCTTAGCGATCAATCAACTCGGCTGATTACATGTCATCGAAATCATCATACGGTCATTCTAACTATTCAATCACTGCCTTCAATCGCGACCCCACAGGTAAGTCTAACATTTAGTGGTAATCACGGCCCCACTCGGCAAAATTAGAATTAGTGGCATCACGGCCCCACTCGGCACAACCTTTAAAAGGTGGTAGATCCCAGCCCGATGGGCATGACCTCTAATAAATCACGGCCTAATTGTGCGCGACCTTTATCAGGTGGTAATTCACAGCCCCACTGGGCGCGACCTTTATCAAGTGACAATTCACGACCCTACTGGGCGCAACCTTTATCAGGTGGCAATTCATGGCCCCACTGGGCGCGACCTTTATTAGGTGGCAATTCATGGCCAATCTCTCATCAATTTCGACTCTTGGGATTTTATAAAGAATCCCTATTTATTGCAATCACACTCAATTCACCATAATCAATTATCAATTTTAAATTCTAAATACACAGCAGAGATCGACATGAAATTCTGAACAATCGTGGTCAAAAATAATTTTTCCGATTTTTTATAAATAATAATATTTTAATAATTTCATAATATAATATAATATTATAAACTCGAAAATTTCGAAACAATTAAATAATTCAAAAATAAAACCCTATTATGTCCCATCAAGGCTTATTATTAAATAACTCTATTAACCTTAATTAAACACACTTTAATTTAAATAAACTTCTTAATCCAAATCACAATTAAATAAACTAAACTATCCACCTAAACTTGCTTAACTTAGACTAAGCACACTTAGGGCACCATTAACCGTCTAATCAAGATTTAGTGAGCTAAACTCACCGAATTAACGAGCCGAGCGGACCAAAACGATGGGGACGCCGAGGGGAACAACTTTCCTCAAAGCAGGCCAAGCATCTAGGCTCGGGAAGATGGCCAAAACGGGCCAAACACTCGCTGCCATACCCATTTTTCTAGTTGCTGATTTGGGGCCGAAGGAGGGCAGATCCGAGCTTAATCGGGCGAAGGAACGGCGGGGGAGAGGGGTGGCAGCTCGGCGGTGGCTGGCGAGGATGTGCGGCGGCGATGGAGACTCCGGCGAAGTGTAGCGGCATCGAGCAGCCACTAGGATGCCGGATGACGAGCTGGAGGCTCGGGCGGATGAAGGCGCGGCTGAGGCCGCGGCGTGAGTCGGCGAGCGGGCGAGCGGCCAAACGGCGGCGAGCTGCGACGGCAAGGGGCTTCGGCTGCGACGTGCGAGCGGGCGAAGGGGCTACTCCGGTTTCTTCTCTGCATTTTCTGGTCTTCGCACAACGAAGATGGAGAAGAGAGGTGACGGGGAAGAGGGAGGAGAAATGAGAGAGAGGAAGGAGAGAGAGAGAGAGAGATGAGACCATTCCTTTTTTTTCTTTTCTTTTTTTTTTCTTTTTCTTTAATACAACAAAGATGGCCCACCATGACCTAAGATGACATCATCTTCCACTCACCCAATCCTCCACAACCTCTTCCAATGGGTCTAATTCCATCCTTCGCCGGGGCATAAATTTTGTACAGCCAATTCTTCAATTCCACTCGATTCTCTTCCAATTAAATCAAATTGAAGTCGATAAAATTAATTCAATGTCACCACACTTCAATTCACATCTTCACTTGTTCATATAACCAACTTAAGTCTCAAAATGCGACCAAAGGAGGGCCTACTAATGTCTCGAGCCAAATTAGCCATTCTTTGATTATTTTGCTGAAAAAACTTGGCTTACATGAAAAATCTTCCGAAGATGCATTAATATTCTTGAAATGATTTGTGACACACCCTAACTTCCAATTTCTGAATTTGATCTCAATTTCACGGTTAATTTCACTTTGGCACGATACTAGCGCGACCCAACCTACCGGGTAGCCTTTAGAAATTTTCATACATTTGATTTGTGGTTGATCATCTCAAGCCACAATGTACATTTTTGAAACATTGGTGACTTTCGGTTGTCGAGATAATCTCAAGGTTTCAAATACGAACACAGGGTACCCAATCGACAAAATAGTCGGTTTAGTGCCGATCGACAAGAATTGTGCGATCTTGTGGAATCATCCACACCTGATCACATGTTTTTGTCGAGTCGACCTATCTTCGATCTCTAATCGATTTTTAATTGTGCCGTAATGACCCTTGCAGATTAGCTCGGTCGAAAAATCGCTTCCTGTTCAAATTCTTGAGTCTGATGCATTAGAATTTCTTAACGGCTTCACCTGATAGACTAGTTTTCATATGAGTGGCCGACTCTATGAAAATAAATATATGTGTGCTAACGAAATGCCCGTCTCAATTTATTGAAAATAAAATTGGAAAATCGGGATGTCACACCCGTTTACGTGTCATCCCAATTTACTCACCGGTTGTTGGTTGTATGGGGTTCTTGGGTCACAAAAAAAAAAAAAAAAAAAACATCGCGTACGAAAAAGATATGGGCTCTCACCACTGCCCGCAACGGCGCAGCTGGCTTGGCTCTCTCCCCCTCACGAAGGGGAGGAGTTCGAATCTCAGAGGCTTCGTTAAGGATTCTTACCTGGAGTACTGTGGTGGTGGGTCATGTCATTAGGGATTCTTACCTGGAGTACTGTGGTGGTGGGTTTGCTCCTCCTAGGATTTGCTCGCTGGCTATCGGCTTACGAGGTTCCTTGGGTTACCAAAAAAAAAAAAAAGGGCTCTCTAGGTTTTCGAAAAAGAAAAGAAAAGTCAACAAAAAAAGAGAAAAAAAGAAAAGAGAGAAAGGGGAAGGGATTGGTCGATAGATTAGGAGAGAGAAAGGTGAGGAGACGTGAAGGAGACTTGAAGAGAGAGAAAAAAAAGAGAGGAAAAGCAAATGATTCCTCTTCCCTCGCGCAGCCATCTTTGTTGCCTTGCCGGCCTCCATCAGCCTAGTTGCCGGTGCTTGCAGCCGGGCCTCCACCGCGCCTTCGCCTTCCATCCTCGCATCGGTCATTGCTATTTTAGTCCCATCCAACGCCAGCAGCCGAGCCTCAGAACTTGCACTGGCCATGGCACTAGCAACGCCTCTGCCGGCAATCTATGAGCGTTGACACTACAGCAGCTCACCCGTTCACCACCACCGGTCGCTACTCCTCCGCCTACACCTCGCTCTCGTGCCATCGTCACCACTTCATCCGACAACTCGAGATCCACAACCCAGACTCTGTCACCCCCGCGATACTCCATCGTCGCTCCACCAGCAAATCTTCTCCGGGCTGCGCCTTCCGCCTTTGCTCGAATCGGTGCTCGACGTTGTTGCCCACCGCCTCTGCTAGAGCTAGCACCTGATGACCCTCTGCACCGGGTCTCCGCCATCGTCGTTGCCTGAGCCAACCGCACCAAGGCCGCTGCTTAGCCATCGACCTTCACCTCAGCAACCGCGACTCGACACACCTGCAGTTTTTGCATTCTATTGCTGCCCAACACCAATGGAGCCCACCGTCGGTCTGCTTTGCTGCTGGTCACCGTCTCCACCGGTCCACTCGTCACTGGTCCTTGCTAGAGCTCCGAACGCCGGCAACCCACCCTAGGTGACTCCCCCACAAAGTTGCCAAGCCGTGGGTGAAAAAGAGAAAAAAGCAAAATCAATTTAGGTACTTTTTCTTTTATTTATTTGCCTTATTTATTTTACTTGTTCTTTTTCAATATAATTATTCCTTAATGTAAGATTGAGATTGCCCAACATGAAATTGCCTTTGAAATTTGGGATTGATAGTCCGATTTTGCGCCCGAAATTCGACTCGCAATCGCCTGAAAAATCGTCAATCGATCTCATGCTCGAGATTCAATTCGTGGTTTACTTAAAATTGGCCAACCCGATCTCATTCGTGATATGGTTTGTCAATTTTTGTGAATATCAATCTTATCTTATTCTGATTTGCCGTCATGTGGCTTAAGTTAATTTCACTTTCATAAAAAAAAAAAAAAATCCAAAAATGTGTGTTAGATTAGGTTTATTTCTTGTTTTAGGGTTTTTGCATATTTAGGATAGGAAATTTATTATTTCGAATTTTTAAAAAATAAAAAAAAAACCAAAAACATAAATTTAGGATGTTAAATTTTCGTTTCACTAAATTAAATTGCATGTTTAATTATTTGCCAATTTTAATTTCGAATTTTCATAAAAAAACAAAAATAATGAAAATATTAGAATTAGAGCATTTTTGCACGTAGTTTAATTCTAGATAATATTTTCTAATTTATTATAAGTTTAGATAAATTGCATCTTAGGTTAGAGATTGCTAAGTTAAGATAATATCTTGGTTTAAATTAGGGTTTAGCCTAACCTAATCCTTAATATAAGTGGGATAGAATCTTAATTTAACTAGATAATTTTCACATTTCGAATTTCATATAAAAAAACAAAAAAAAAATTGTTTTTAGAAGAAATCAATTTCATTTTTTTAGTATAGATTGCATTTTATGTCATATAGATAGATCATGTTGCCATGTCATATCATTTTATATTAAATTAGTAGCATGCATTGCATCACTCTCATTGAATAAATGAAAACAAAAAAAGAAATTACGTATTAATTAAAAATCATATTTAGGGTTGTTGATGTGAATTTTGAGCTTACAACGCAGATGCTTTCGTTGCTACGAGGTAAGTCCTTGCATTTTATTTATTTATTTGCTTTCTTATGTGTTAAATTGGTGGATTGTGCACATGCCTGATCATCTCACATGTTAGGAAATAGATTTAAAATCAATTTAAGCTGCTTGCCAAACTTTTTTTTCAAAATAAAAGAGAAAAGTACCAAAATTTTTTTTCAAAATAAAAGAGAAAGGTACTGAAATGACGTTAGAGAAATCTAGCATAACTAAGTTCCCGAACTCACAATTTCTGATTCGTAGGAGTAAAATAATCCTCCAATTATTTTGCTTAGGTATCTAATCGACCTATCATAAACTAATTAGTGGCGATTCCTAGGTAAAATTCATTTGCATGTTAAGAAATTTAAACTTAAGTCGCGATTCTATTTTTAATAATTGGTATGGGCTTGGGAAAATAATCTATTAAACCAAACCTAAGTGATTCCCCAACAACAATAAAGTTTTGGATGTTCTAGGCTTAATAATCTATTAGCCAAACCCTAAGTGGTTCACACCTGAAAATTTTGGTCCCAACAACAATAAAGTTTTGGATGTTCTTGGAACAATTATTAGGGTGCTATTTGTGCATTTCAATTGATACTTGACTGTGCACTTTCGCTGCAGCCCGGCGGACCGCCGTCTGCCGCTCGCGCCGCCGTCCTCGCCTCGCGTCGCTTGTCACCGCTTGCCGTCTCGCGCTCCACCACCGCTGGCCGCGCGTCTTGGTGATCTTCTCGCCTAGCTCGTCGTCCCGAGCTGCTATTCAGCTCGCGTAGGAGCTGCCGAAGCTTGTCCCCGCCGCCGTGAGCCGCCATTGACCTCCCCATCGGCTCGTCCAAGCCCCGCCGGTCTTCTCCGCCATTCCTCCACCCATTCCAGCGCTGGATCTGCTCCCTCTTGGCCCCGATCAGCAGCAAACAGAGAAGAAGAAAATGGGTATGGCAGCTTAGTCTTGGCCCGTTTTGGCCGCCTTCCGAGTCCGGATGCTCGGCCCGCCTTGAGGAAAGTCGATCCTCGCATCATCCTCGTCGTTTTGGTCCGCTCGGCTCGCTAATCCGGTGAGTTTAACTCACTAAATCTTGATTAGAGGTTTAATGATGCGCTAAGTGTGCTTAGTATAAGTTAATTTGTTTTCATGATCCCACCATCTCACAATCCACGGTGGGTGTTTATGTAGGTAATATTAATTCCACGTCATGCTTCAGCATCTTCTAATAGCCATGTCAATTAGATTTAGTCGAATTTCACGTCGAAGGGGTTTGATTAGAAAAATTGAAGTATAGGGACTCGATTACAAAAGTAGTGAAAGTACAAGGGCGAAAAGTAAACAAATTTCAAAAGAAAACGAGAGAGAGATGCGGTGGCCTGTATTAAGTAAATGGGCCAAGCTTTAGGACAAGACATTTAAATTGAGCTAATGGACCCCATTAGCCTAAATCTATTGGATCCACGTGCGGACTCAAGTTTGGACCGATCCAAGGAATACTTTTCGGCTAAGGTTGAGATGGACCAACACCAAGGTGATAAGAATCGGGGTCTTCATGCCATGTGAGACCAGAACTTGGAAACTTGCTCCACCAGCGCCTCCCAAAACTTGAAGATACTATTTCTGTTCCGGCCAAACTGCTTCCATAACTTTTTCGATAGATGTCCAGCCGGTCCGCAATGAGGGACATGATCGGCCATCATGAATAGCCTGAGCTTCTTCATCTTTTTGAACGAGTCTGCATTCATGATCAAGTCTTCTACATCAACCTTGTCTAGTTTAATACCTTCTATGGCATCCGTTCCCTATTAAAGCCAAATAAAAAAAAAAAAATTATGCATATCAAAAGCACTTGAAAATAAGAAGATTTTCTAAACCGTTCCAAAAAAACAACAAACAAGTCTAACTTTAAAAATAATGTTTAAATTTGTATTAAAACCGTGCTAGTCTAACAACCGTGATAACACACGCCGTTTCTAAATGAAGACGTACTCATCTTATGATGAACAAACGAGAGGATTTATACTAGGTTAGACAACTGTCAACTAAACAATACAAATTGCAATTTTAAGGAGAAAATTAACAAATCACGAAATAAAGATCCTAAACCCTAGTCTCTTGCTTAAACTCTGATTGGCAAAAATAAAAATTGCATATGCCTAATTATGCAATCTAAAGTTTATTATACCATGTAAACGTGAAGTCCACAAAAAGAAGGTATACATTTATGTTCAAATTAATTTCTTGTTAGGTTAATGCTTAAATCTTACCGAATGTTGCCTAACTACTTGTAAAGCATCCTCATGGCACCATATTCTGCTTCGCTTGCTAGGGTTTGTTGGACACTCTTGAATTACAATTTGTCTACCCATTTCTTGAAGCAAATCATGCATCCATATTTTATTATTTTCGTCAATGTATATGAGCGACTTTTGAGCCAGAATCTCAATTCCACTATTGGCATGCATACTACATTGGCTCAAGGACTTGATGATCTCTTCTTTGTCATATCCATGAAGAAAGCACGCGATGTCAAGGAAAATTGTCCTCTCATTAGCCTCTAAGCCATCGATAACAATCCTCATTATTTCATGACCATTTCCATGAGGGATTTCTTTTAGTCGGTCAAAAGCTACTTGCCATTCCTTGACACTTTTGCCATTCAAGAAAGAACCCATCACGATGAGTACTAAAGGAAGCCCTTTGGAAACACTGGTGAGGCAATATGAGAGCATCTCATAATCACTTTTGGGATATCTTTCTTGGAATGCAGTCCAACTGAAAAGCTCGATAGCTTGATCATCATTCAGCGCTCTTACTTTATAGATATCCCTGGATAGACCGATTAATGTTTCTTCATGTCGAGGGATCAAAATGACTCTACTTCCCAAGCCTAAGTTCATTGCCTTGATTAGGTTGCTCAGAGGCTCCAACAACCCTTCCACGTCATCAAACACCAACAAAACCCTCTTCTTGTGAAACTTACGGCTTATGAATTTTATTGCTCCATGAATGTCGTCGCCAAACTCTGAAACTCCATCACTGAAAATGTCACCCAAAAGGGTCTTTTGCATTTTGACAAGGCCATCTTGGCTTGATATATTCTTCACGTTCCCCAGAAAACAACTACGATCAAACTGATTTGCAATTTGGTGGTACAAAATTTGCACAAGTGTAGTCCTTCCTATTCCGCTAGTGCCAGAAATTCCCACGATTCGGACATCCTCAGCCTCTAATTGGAGTAATGAGTACAAGCCTTGCAGCTGAGAATCTAACCCGACTGGATGGAAAGCAAGCAGGTTCGTGCCTAAGCCACTCAATCTTCTTGAGATTTTTTCCACAACGGATTGGATGAATTCAGCTTCAAGTCTGCAAATTATCAATAACGAAAGGTGTGACTCTGGTGATTCGTGCTAATAAAGATGGATGAAAGATCAAGAAGATTATATTCTGGACCTTAGGAGTATCGCCCATCTAATCTAATTTAATATCCAATATCCAATCTGCTATAATAGTATATAGTGGCATGTGAGAAGTTGACCTGTGCTTGACCCAGTGTTCTCTCATCTTCGACTTTCCTTTGTAATACAATCAGTACTTTTAACAATTACAAGAGGAATAAGAAGTAATAATTATTCTTCAACAAGTACCATATAGTCGTGGGATAAAATTAACTTTTCAAACGCCCAGGAAGCTCTTTTGTTGAATGTTGCCCTAAAGTAAACTATGCTAAATTTGAGGTCAACATTCCAAAGATAGCAATTCTTGGTGATGCGTATTAGTACGAAATATAATGAATATGTAACAAAGAAGAGAAAATCTTTTGGCAAATCATTTAAGCAATAAATTAAGAGAAAAGGGATTGAAATCAGTCGGTGAAAAAATTCTTGATGCTCATCGAAAAAGAGGTTCTTCTATAAAGAGTTTCTTGGCCAAAAAAGGAAATACTATGAAAAATGGAGAGAGAGACAGAGAGAGACAAAGAGACAAAGACAGGTACAGAGACAGAGTCTGAGAGAGAGAGAGAGAGAGAGAGAGAGAGAGAGAGAGAGAGAGAGAAGGAGATTTAAGAGCAGGCGATGAAAAGAGGGAAGAGCGACAAACTGGAGGCTGAACTTTCTTTTGAACCCTAGCTAGGTACCCCAGTCCAGACAAGAGAAAGACTGACAACAACCGTTTTTTTTTTTTTTTTCTTTTCTCTTTTTTGCCTTTGACAGACTCATCATTCCATAGTGGAGAGCTTTGGTGGTGAAGGGAAGGGTTGCATCACAGCTAGGTTTACCCTGTGTTGGCCGTGGAAGTTGTCTGAACTTGCCCATTTTGGTTCTCTTTAATTCTAACGAATGAAAGCATGGAGCTTCTGATAACCTCATACAGAATAAGTAGCTCATATGCTTTGGAGTTCACCCACTTGTTTGTTTTCAACAAGGGGAGTCAGAGTAATCGAGGGAAATGTTGCATGAAGGAAATGGGCATTTAGGGAATCCTCTTGAGGAAACATTCAAAGGAAGAGAAAGTACCTGTTTTCGAGAGGCCAGCCAGTGAGATTGCCGGCTTTGCGGAGAGCGTCTCTCCACTTCCGGACCTTGTCAGCATTCTCCTTGCCAAAATCCTTCTTGCTTTGGCCAATCCGCTTGAATGGTCCAGATTGCTCGCGCATCTCTCTGGGGTCAACGTCCATAAAAATGAGGAACACCAGCTGGCCTTTCTTTTCCTTGCACTCGAGGATCTTATCCAGCTCTTCCAGACACCAAGGCGAGGAGGCGAAGGTCTGAGAAATGACCACAATGGCACTCCTCGACCACTCAATTGCCTCAAGGATTGTCGGTGCGATCTCTACTCCTCTTTCCAGACTGCAGTCGACAAAGGCCCTTATCTTGTTCCGCTCGAGAGCGACATGGAGGTGGCTCACGAAGTTGCGTGTGTCGGCCTGTTTATAACTGATGAATGTATCGTGAACCCACCGAGGGATGGAGGAGGGGGGAAAGAAGAGTTGTGGCCTGGCTGTGAGGCTATGTTTGAGAGAAGAGTAGTGGAGTGGAAAGAAAGAGGGCAAAGAGATGGGAGGAGACTGCAATTGGAATTGCGATGTTCTCTTGTTTAGGAGGCCTGGATACAAAGGAGGAGGAGAAAAAGTATGGAAAAGCTTGTGCTTGAGTTGGCGAAACTGGATCGTCATCTTTCTAGAATTTGCAATTGAAACACCCAAGAGAATCAAAGTAAAGAAAGATCTGATACCGAGTTCATTCACAATGCAAGCTCCCTTGACCTATTCTTATAGAATTCAAATTCTAGCCCTCCCTCTCTCTCCCGGCTCATTATGCACCACTTTTCCGCATCCATGTCTCCACGTTCAAAAACTCCGGATAAAGTGAACAAGAGAATTTTTCTTGTCACCGAACTAGTAAAATAAATACATGAATAATGTGAACAAGCGAATTTTTCTCGAAATGTGGGGGAAGGAAAAACGAGGGAAGCAAGCCCTTGGAAATGCTTTTCTACAATCCTTTTTTTGAATCTTGGGGATACTTTTTCCATACAGTACTTGCCTAACTTAGAGAGATTTAGTCTTCATTGGTACTCAGGTTTCAGTCTCCTAAGTTTCAGCATTAGTGCAATTTAGTCCTTTAACATTCATTTTGCGCAATGAAATCCTCTATCCTTGTCAATTTGTGCGTTATGGTCAACTAGGTTCTATTTTATAAAATCAAGATAAAGAGTTACCGTAAAAATTACAGCATCTTGGGCGATAAGAGTATTCAAAATGACATATGTCAGTCAATTAAATTTCTTATTTATAGTTAACTAAGTAGAATTTGTCTTTGAGCAATGTATGATAATATGGTCATAAAACATGTCATGATCTTTTATTATATATTTCTCCCGTCTATTCATCACATGCACGGTGTTAAATTATTGATTTGTTATCTAAAAATTTCTTTTATTTTCTCTAAAATTAGTGTTACCTAGAAGCTCCCTCGTGAACTCGTGCGCTAGTCAAAATTAGTGGCTAGTAAATTATCTCTGAAAACTCCTGTTCAAAAAAAAAATTATCTCTGAAAACAAGCAAAGATGCCGGTCATGCCGGTTATAAAGGCCTATTAGTAGGGTTAGCCGTCCAATTTCCATGCTTCCTACTATTCACCAGTTCATATGTTATTACTTTATTCCTATTGTCGATTCCTGTGCGTGTTGCTTCCTTTCTCGTACCGCGCGCGCCTATGGTACTGACGGATACAGAATAGACAAGGACAAAATTGCTATAAATTAATAAAACTAGTAGAATAACATTAATCAGCCAGGCTTGGTCAAAACAACGGCGCAGGTGGAAGGCGAAGAATGCCTCCTTCCGAGGGGCCCTAGATATCGCTATTTGATTAAAATTAAAGATGCATTCATCATCATTAATAATCCATCTTTGAATTAAACCTAAATCTCGGTGATTAGAAAATTATAGATAGCAAAGATTAAAAGATATCATAATCATGGCTCCATTTGTTTCGCGAAAAATAAATAAATTTAGAAAACATATTTCTAAGAATAATCACATATATCACCTAAAATAATTAATCATTGAAAAATATTTTCATTATTGACAACAATTTATATCTAAATATTTCCGTAGACGATAAAAAAAAATTTATTAATTCATTTTTTAAGTGATATAAATGATCATCTTTTGAAAAATGATTTTTGATTCACTCATTTTCCACCGAATAAATGGAGCCCATATCAATTGTTCTTCGTCCTGTCCCACTCACATAAATTGCACGTTCAAAAGCATATACTAATCCAACGAACAGAAAAGTAGTTGATTTAAAGGAGGGAAAGGCCCTTGATCACATTAAATTTTCATTGTAACCCACCCAAATGGTGAGTTCCGGGTACATCAGGACACATCCCATCTTTTATGCAGCACCTCATCATAGATTTTCTCAAACAAGCTTCGCTCTCCCTCCAATAAGGGTTAACTCGGAACACACTATGAAGAAGTTTTCTTGTTTTTTTAAGGGTTGACTTGGAGGATATGACTTTCCAAACCAGATTGAAAGAGAGAGAAGGAACGAGGTTCAAAACAGTAATCGGTTAACCGAGTGTTTGTCTACCGTGCAATACTAATCGACTTGTTGCTAATGATAAGCATTATAAAGCGCATCATATATGTCGGCCGAAAAGATTAAATCAGCGAAATTCTCCGAAGAAATTCAATGGGCGCTCGCAAGTCCAACCCGAGTACAGCTGAACAAGCTATTGTCGTAAAAGGAATGGGTGGCAATCACCTGGAACGTCCATGATCGTGGTCGCTTATTTTGTATTCTTGCTGCCCTATGATCTGTAAACCACCCATCATGGCATTAAATGAATCAAACCTTAAAGTCAAGTCGACCTAGATTTAGGCCCCATTTGATTCGGTTTCCCAAGGGGCTTTCCTTGTGGAAAAAATTATGCATTTGGGAGACATTTTTGAAAGCTCATTGAGCAAATGTTAGCATTCCCAATGCTAAAAGCCCAATGCAACTCCTGAGGTGCTTTGAGCATTGGGCATTTTGGAAATACAAGTTGTCACTGTTCATCTTCCCCGTTCGTAGTTGTCACTATTCATCTTCCCCATTCGTCTATCTTTCATGCCTGAGAGTCGGCCTTCTATGGTAGCCGCCACCGCCGCCTGGGGGTCGCGTGTCCCCGGTGACCACCACTTGGGGGTGGTGCAACTTGCAACCCAGGCGGTGTTGCTTGGCTCGCGTGACCCATGTGACACCGCTTGAGGTCCGCGCGACTTGAGGCTGCCCGATTTGGTGGTCCGGTAGCCAGATCTAGCGGTTTGGATGCCAGATCTAGCCTCCGTGACCTTAGGCCACTAGATTTTGCCTTCGCAACCTCAGGCCGCCAGATTTGGCAGTTCGGCAGCCAGATCTGGCCGTCTGGTAGTTGGCCGGCCACTGGATTTGATTTTTAGACTTAAAAAAAAAAAAAACAAATAGCAAAAGCCAATTATCGAGCATGGGATCCCCCATGCACTTTGTGGAATAAGTTTATTGAACAGTAGTAGCTTGTCCGACGGTGGGAATCTTACTATGTGTGAAACCAAGTCGAGCCGAATTTATTGTCCAGTTGGCATAATGACTACTTCAAATCAACTCATCTAATTTAGAGTCAAGCATTGTGTCTAGTTGAGCAAATGTCAGCATTACCAATACTGAAAGCCCAATGTAACTCTTGAGGTGCTTTGAGCATTGGGCATTTTGGAAATGCAAGTTGTCACTATTCATCTTCTCCATTCATCTGTCTTTCTTGCCTGAGAGTTGGATTTCTTTGGCAGCCGTCACCACCGCCTAGGGGTCGATGTCCTTGGTGACCCGCAATGCCGCCTGAGGTCCGCGCAACTTGAGGCCGCCAGATCTGGTGGTTCGGTGGCCAGATCTGGCCATCCGATCTGGCCTCCGTGACCTCAGGCCGCTAGATCTGGTGGTTCGGCAGCTAGATCTGGTGGTTCGGCGGCTAGATCTGGCGGTCCGACAACCAGATTTGGCTGTCCGGCAGTTGGCCAACGGTTAACCGGCTGCCGGATTTAATTTTCAGACTTTAAAAAAAAAAAAAAAAAAAAGTAGCAAAAGCCAATTACAAATGTGAGTTTTGTTAAACAGTGTTTATGTTAAGTTACTTTTCAATGCTATAATTTACTAAACGGTGTAACATTTAGGAAAACCCCTTTACCTCAAAGGTATTTGTATTTTTCCAATGGCATTTCCCCAAAGCCAAACCAAATGGATCCTTATTTATCGAGCATGGGATCCCCCATGCACTTTGTGGAATAAGTTTATTGAACAGCAGTAGCTTGTCTGACGGTGGGGATCGTACTTACTATGTGTGAAACCAAGTTGAGCCGAATTAGTGTCCAGTTGACTCAATGACTATTCTAAATCAACTCATCTAATTTAAAGTCAAGCATTTTGTCTAGTTGAGCTAGAGCTTGTTAATACTCAGCTCGATAGGCTCGTGAGCCTAATCGAAGTTTTGTTTTGTTTTTTTTTTTTTTTTTTTTTTTTTTGTAGAAAATCATATTCAATAATTATAAATAAAGACATGTTGAAAACTAAATTTTGGCGATTTAGTTAGGTATCTATTGTATAGAAAATTAGGGATCGACTCCGGTCCTTATACAAAAAATATTAGTTAAATTACATATAGTTTTTGGGAGCATTTATTATATAGCTTAGTTCATTTATCGCATTGAAATTGGACCAGCGGATGGACTTGAATGGATGATTATGAACTTTACTAATAAGCTGGACTAAGCCCACAAGAGTATTAAACTTTGATCAAGCTTGTTACTCTCTTCATGGCCGAAATTTGACAATAAAGCTTTATATTTTGGGTCACGTGGCAAAGAAAGTAATCGGCAGGATATTCCAAATGTATGAGAGATGGGCAGATTATTTTGTCATTCTTAAGATCTCTCATATATCAGTAATTGGCATATCCAATTTTCTAATTCAAGAGAAGAAAAAGAGGATTGAGGGGATTCTCCGCCAGCATGGAAAGGGAAGGAGAGCTGGTCGTGTGTTTAAAATGGAAGGAGAGATATATTTATGATCATTGAAAGAAAGAGTCCAGTGAGATATCTTTCTCGCATGGTTTCTCCCTGTCCACATCACGTTCGTGCTCCGCCGTTGCCCGCAAGTGCTGCCATGCGGGTCACGATTAAGAGTGCAACGAAATCCCAGAATACTTGCTCGTTGCAGCAAGTCCCCGTCCAGTTGTTTGTTCCTTCTTTGCAGGTTTCGGGCGATCCAAGCGCTTCGAAGCCCTTGCTGTGCCAATTTTGCTTCATTTTCTTATAGGTTTTTCTAGTCACATCCGTGAGAGATTTTTCTCCGTGTAGATTTTTCTACGTGTACGAATGCGCGTGGAAGCGGAGAGGGCAAAGAGATCAAATTACGCGCTCAATGAATGAATAATGATGAAGAAGCGATAATTTGTCAAACATATGATCGTGGGGTGCCTTAGATAGTCCAAGCTAGTGAGTGGGATTGCTTGGTCAATAAAAAGAAAAGTAAGTGTTGATCAGTGGAAGTTCAAGTTCTTTCGCGAGAAAAACATAGGAAAAGACAAAAGAAGGTTTGACGTTCTGAAGTTCACAAAACTTGCGGGTGAAGCTACGGGTTTTTCCAGGCGGTCCTGGTCTTGCACATTGCTACCTTTTTTTTTTTTTTGGTCGTAAAACAGAAATTATATTAATAACGTACAGAACAGCAACCGTTCGACAAAACGTCCGAGCAAAGGAGATCAAAAAGAGGAAGAGGAAGAGATACAGCATAGCTCGGTGGAAGTAAAGAGGCTCCATGGGCTTTCGCGGCCCAGTCCGCAACAGTGTTGGCTTCTCTTCTGCAGTGTCATACCTGCAGATTAGGGAAATGCTGCAATAGCGTCGTGCATTCAGTAAACAAGGCTCTGCTCTCCCACGGTACCGAGGTAGGGTTTCGGAGGGCGTCCACCAGAATCAAACAGTCGGATTCCAGCACCATGCCATTCGTGGAAGTCCTTGTCTGCAGCAGAAATTTGAGAGCGAGATGGAGTGCAAGCACCTCTGTTTGCAGAGCTAAGGAGGCCGTGACAAAGCTGGAGAAACCATTGATGAGGAGGCCAGAGGAGTCCATGCACACACATGCTACCGATCCCTCGTTGAAGGCTAATGGGTAAGCACCATCAATGTTAATCTTTATCACTCTCGGATCCGGTAGTCTCCATCGCTAATCTGATTCTGCTTGTTGCATACCCCGTTTCAGCTTCATCCTGTTTTTGCTCCAACCAGATCTGGCACTTGCGAGGCTCACTTGCACCACCTGCTCTAAGTTTGGTCGCTGTTGGTGAAAGACAAAATTATTACGGGCCTTCCATATCTGCCACATTAAGGAAGCGATGGTCTCCAGCTCAGGTGAGTCGTCCTTTTTCTCTATCAGATCTACCAGCCATGCTTCTATTCTGTGCACTCCTCGAAAATGTATCTTGGTTTGGACTAGCGTATGAGACCAGATAGCCTGAGTCCAAGGGCATAACAAAAAAAGGTGTTCTGTAGACTTCGGGAGCTTATCATCGCACAAGCAACATTCTAGTTTTGATATAATATGCCTGTTGTGAAGATTTTCTTTTGTAGCCAGTGCATTTAACCACATTAATGTACATAGTTTAGGGGTAGTCTTCATAGACCAGATCTTGATCCACAATTTATGAGGGGTTTGGAAAGATGAGGAAGGTTGGGTATGACTGTCTCTGCTATGTTGTGATCGGATAGAATGGTAGCAACTCTTAACTGTGAACATGCCATTTAGTTTTGCCCCTCCATATTAGCCTATCTACATTATAGAGTGGTCAAATTGGGATAGATAGGATTTCTTGCACAGTGCGAAACTCTGGCGAAGGAGAGGAACATTCCATGCATTTAGGTTTGGGTCAATAAAACCAGCAACTTTCTCCGGTTCGCCTCTAGGTGCAGGCCCCCCAATAGTGCCCATAGCAAGCCATCTGTCCTCTCGAACTTTTATTTGCTGCCCATCACCAACAGACCATTGAAGCTTATATTCGAGTGAGTCCCGCCCTCCCAGTAGACTCTGCCAACCCCAAGAGGGCCTTGCTCCTTTTATAGCGTGCCTGAAATCTTGAGAATGAAAATACAAACCCTTGAAAAGTCTACTCCACAAGGAGGAAGGATGTTGTAGAAGCCGTTAGGCCTGTTTACCTAGCAAAGCCTTATTAAAGGTTATAAGATCACGAAAACCCAGACCCCCATCATCTTTCCAAGCCTTTAGTAAGTCCCAATTCCTCCAGTGGATTCCATGTTTGCTGCCATGAGATTGCCACCAGAATCTGGATATTTTCTGTTCTATTGATTTGCAAATAGACGCAAGGATTTTGAAAATCGACATTGCATATTGCGGGATTGCTTGTACAACTGTTTTAATTAAAACTTCTTTACCCCCTTTTGAGATAAACTACTCTTTCCATCCTTCTAGCTTGGAGTGTACGCGATCCAGTATCTAGGCGAACATCTCTCGTTTCGATTTTCCCCAATCATAAGGTATGCTAAGATACTTACCAAACTTTTCTAACACAGGAACTCTAAATTCTCTAGCTAAATTCACCTACAAATTGTTAGGGCAATTTTTGCTAAAGAACATGCCAGATTTGTTGCGATTAACAGCTTGTCCCATTGCTAGGCAATATTGATTTAGTATGTTGGCCAAGTTATGCCATTCAAGGAGTTTACCTTCTAAGAAGAATATGGCATCATTTGCGAAAAAAAAAAAAAAAGATGAGATAGGGTAAGACACCACCGATTTAATCGAATTCCCTGAAGATTTCCCATATCCATAGCCTGGCTAATAAGAGTGGAGAGAACATTCGCCATCAAGATGAACAAATATGGAGATAGTGGATCTCCCTGCCTAAGACCCATAGTTGGTTGGAAATAGGGTAGAGGATCACCATTAAACTTTACACTCAAGGAAACTGTAGTTATACATTGCATCACCCAGTGAGTCCATTGTGAATGAAAACCAAGTTGCAGGAGGTAGTCTCTTAGCAAGTCCCATTCCACCCTATCATAAGCTTTTTGCATATCTAGCTTTAGAACTGCTTGAAATTTCTTTTTGCTTTTTCTTATCCTGAGTTGATGGAGTACTTTGTGGACCACTAGAATGTTTTCTTGAATTTGACGGCCACTTACAAAAGCACTCTGTTCCGTTGCTATCAATTCTGGTAATCAGGGTTTGAGTTGATTTGCTAGAACCTTCGATATAATTTTATAAATAAAATTGTAAAGACTAATTTGTCGATATTGATCAAGGCATTCTGGATGAGAAATTTTGGGAATTAGTGATATGTAGGTCTTGTTGTACTTGGGTCACATCACTCCGTAACTAAAAAATTCCTGCACTAATGAGAGAATGTCGTCTTGTAAGATATCCCAATGAGATTGGTAAAACTGACCATTCAAACCGTCGGGACCCAGAGCTTTTGCTTCCCTTAATTGAAAAGCAGCAACCCAAACTTCCTCTCCAGTGACCGCTCTAGCAAGGTTGAAATTCATTTCATCTGTCACCACAGGTGTGCATTGTGCTAGAATAGTCCCATAGTTGTGATTTCCTACTGATGTGTATACATTTTTAAAAAATCGCAATGTCATCTCCTTCAATTGAGTTGGCTCTCGTATCCAATGTTGTTGATCATCCTATAGCATGCTTATCCTATTACGCTGTCTTCTCTGAATTGTTGTGGCATGGAAAAACTTGGTATTCTTGTCTCCCCATTTGAGCCAATTGACTCGTGATCGCATCTATGACATACCGATATTCCAATTCTATTTTCAATAAATTGAGACGGGCATTTTGTTGGCATGCATATAGTTCTTTTTCCTTGAGTCGGCCACTCATGTGAAAACTAGTCTATCAGGTGAAGCCGTTAAGAAATTCTAATGCATCAAACTCGAGAATTTGACTAGGAAACGACCTTTCAACCGAGCTAATCTGTAAGGATCATTACGACACAGTTAAAAATTGATTATAGACCGAAGATAGGTCGACTCGACAGAGGCATGTGATCAAGTGTGGGTAATTCCACCAGATCGCACAATTCTTGTCGATCGTGAAATAGCTAGTACGAGAACCTAGAGGGAGGTGAATAGGTATATAAATAATTTCCTTGAAGATTGCACAATATTTAAACAGTTAAAGGATTTGCAACAGTTAAAAATTCAATCGCGAGACTGAGTAAGGGAAAGAGAGAATTGAACACGCGGTTTATAGTGGTTCGGCTTGATTCAAGCCTACGTCCACTCTTACGCACGACAGCCGATTGGCTGGATTCCACTATGATCAAAGAGCTGTTACGGTGTTGATCTTCCTTGATTTCTAGGTGTAGATGATCTACCACACTCGCTCAAGGTGTCACCAAGTATAAACACTCTCTGTGTATACAATTTCACTCAAGTTGTATCGACTAACAATCAAGGTTCTTCGGACTACGGAATTTTTCTATCGATCACACACTTAAAACAACTAGAACGTCTTCCTTTTATACTCCTTTATGCCATCATAGCCGTTGGCACTTACCAAAGGAATTCCTCCAATCTACCCGTTGGACGGAATCAATCAAGAAGATCATCCGAGCTATTTAAGGAATCGATGATAGCCCATCAATCATGTTCGCCCATACAATCAGGATCTTGGTTTCCAAGAATAGAACATTCCAAGATTATTTCGTCGGCCATCGGATCTTCAATCTATCTTAGATGAGAATCAAAGAACCCGAAATATTTATCCAACCAAAGAATCTTTTCCGAGAGGATAGAATCGAATCCTCAACCGTATACCTCGGCTTTGGATTTCCTTCGTCCTTTGGATTAGAAAGACTGTCGGTGAGAATAGACTTAAGTCTTGAGTCTTGATTCTTAAGTCTTGAGTCTTGAGTCTTGAGTCTTGAGTCTTGAGTCTTGAGTCTTGAGTCTTGAGTCTCGAGACTTTAAACTGTCTGTCTCCGAAATCTAGACTTAGACTGATAGAAACGTTTTGTCAGCTTCAAAATATTCTGGAAAGATTTCTCCAACAATCTCCCCATTTTTTATGGTGACAAAACTTTCTTGTAGATTTGAACAACTTTGACCTGCAAAAACATTTCTCAAGCAATATGGCTAACTCATAAAGATTAATAAAACAACCGGACTCTGCATCCACGAGAAAATTGATTAGTCTTTCATGAGTAACACCATATAACAACACTTGAAATAAATGCAACCAGTCAAGCATCACAATCTATAGCCAATTCAGTCAAATTCACACTCAAGTTCAAGTTCTCAAGTCATACTCAAACATAAACATAACCACTAAAGTTTTAGAAGATATTGAAAAAGTTGTTGGTTCAAATTGGTTCTCCCCTTTTTTGTCAGCATTAAAAAGGGTGAGAAAGGAGTCATGTCGCTTGGGAATGCGCACGATCTGGAAATCCCCAATGGACTGGACTACTCCTTCGAGCTTCTTCGGTCTTCCCTCAGTTGAGCTACCTCCTCTCCCTTAGCATTGGCTTGAAGTTGCAGAGCGAGGTCTTTGAATTTATCCTCCAGAGAGACTGAAGATGCTTGTCCAGCATTCTTCAAGGCTTGGATTTCATAGTCCAGAGCATATATCTGGCCACGCATTTCCAGAAGAATATCCATGATACGACGAAAATCTGCAGAATCTTCCGTCTGTGTACTAGCATTGGCTTTCTCGGATGGTGTGTATGCGGACGATGGCGCTTCGTTAAGTCTTGCGAGATTTGGTTCGACGTATCTTGACCTTCCTCGAGGCAATTGAGAGACCTGAAATTCTTCTGGGTCTTCTGGAGATTGTCTTAGATCTTCACTGACAGCAGCATGAGGTGTAGACCTCTCTTGCTCGCCAACTCCCCCTGTCTCTAGGACATCGAAAGAGGAAGAGTGATGATCATGCTCTTGATTTCCCTTCTCTCCGGATTCATCGGCGGACTTTTCTTTTTCTCCTTCTCCTTCTTCTTCAACTTCTTTCTCCTTCTCTCTCTGTTCTTCTTCTTCTCTGTTCTGCTCTTCTTCTTCCCTGTTCTGCTCTTCTTCTTCTCTGCGTCCATATCTTTGACAAGATCCAGAGTAGTACGAGCAGGTGAGACTTTGATTGGGAGATAGCGTCCCCGTTCAACTCCAACTATGTCCGCCAACATATTCACATCTACCACGTAGACTTGGTCTCGAACACTGAATGAAATTCTATTCGCATCCAAAAAGCTAAGATTTGAATAGAAATAAGCGGTCGGTTGAGCATACCCGTCCGTAGAGTCGAGCAAAAAGTCTCAAGTTGAAGCAAATTCAACTTCTCTCTTAAGTTCATGTTGATGGTGTCAAGGAAGTCAAAATCAACACTTCTAGGGTTTATCACCCCTCTTTTCAACGACTGAAATACACTTTTTCCGATCCTTGGATTTAAACAAATCCATCCGATTTCCTTTCACCTTTGCTGCCACACCCATTCTAGGTTTAAATTCAAGGAACATTTTGTCATCATCGTTCCCTTCAATCAGATTTTGTCTGGCAAACGAGGGTCTCTGGGAATGTTCGCAAGAGCCTCCTCTCGCCCTTCCTTTAGGAGCAATTCTCAATTCCTCCATTTTCCGCAGAAAAAGATACTCATTCCCATAATTTTTGTCCTTAAGGAAGTCATCTATATATTTTAATGAAGAACCAGAGCTTTTCAACGCACGATAAAGCTTATAGATAAAGGAGGGTCTTTGAACTCTTACTTGGGTCGACTTCCTCGATTATCTCATCTTCCGGATGTTGACTTGCACCTTGTGGGGTAGGAGGTGTTGAATGACGTGGAGGAGAGCGAATCGGACTTTGTCGCCGACTTGATAAGTCTTCTTCCTCGGTAAGATCGAAGTGAGTCGGTCCCTTCTCCATTCTTTGTGGTCCCCTTTGCGATTCTTGATGATTTCCTCGAAGACGACATCTTTCTTTGTCTATTGGAAGATTCCTTCACTTGCTTTTCCCAAGAAAAATGACCACTTTCTCGACGACGAACAAGAAGTAGAAACAGTATCGGGAGGAGAGTGCCTTTTAGGGTTTTGAAAATTGGGCGAAGAAAAACTGTATATATACCTTGGATTTGAAAAGAGAAGTTTAATCGGTACAAGGAAAGTGTACGAACACTTCTTTTCAAAATCAATAACTGCCAAAATTAATTCCTTAAAAAAGATGAGTTTTCAAATTTCACACGAATTATATCTGAATGAAAAAACGTACCTTTTCGAGATTAGATAAAATAACTAAACAAGAATTCGTACCTTTTAGATAAAATAGCAACTTACAGTCTTTAGCCATGAATGATTGAGTCTCATGATTTAAAGTCTGAGAGATTAGAGTCTCGATATGGTGAGTCTCTAGACTTTAACTTCTTAGAGCTTCAAAATGTTGAGTCTTGAGCGGATAAAGTCGAATTGATTTTTCTCCAAAGGCTTTGTGAATATATCCGCTAGTTGACTTTTTGAATCAACAAATTGAATCGAGATTTCTCCATTTTGAATATGATCTCTAATGAAGTGATGTCGAATCTCAATATGCTTTGCTCTTGAATGAAGGATTGGATTTTTGGTGAGATTGATCGCGCTGGTGTTGTCACATCGATTTACGTGCATGAGTCTTCAATGCCAAAGTCTTGTAGCTGTTGTTTTATCCATAGAATTTGCGAACAGCAGCTTCCAAGAGCTACATACTCGCTTACGTCGTTGAGAGAGCTACGGTGCTTTGCTTCCTTGAGAACCAAGACACTCGTCCTGTTACCAAAAAGTTGACAAGTTCCCGAAGTGCTCTTTCTATCGACTGCGCAACCGGCCAGATCTGCATCCGAGTATCCTAGAAGATTAAAGTCTCCCCTCTTTGGATACCAAAGACCGATGCTTGAAGATGAGGCAACGTATTTGATAATACGTTTCACGGCAACGAGATGTGATTCTCTAGGATCTTATTGAAACCTAGCACAGATGCAAACACTCAACAAAATATCAGGTCTAGAAACGAAGATAAAGAAGTGAACCGATCATGCTCTGTATAGCTTTTGATCTACTTTCTTCCCTTCTTCGTCCTTGTCTATCTTCGAGAACATGACATTGGTATGTCGGTCTTCTTGCACTTTTCCAATCCAAACCTTTTGACAAGATCATTCGCATATTTTCTTGATGAATGAAAGTTCCTTCCTTCATTTGTTTTACTTGGAGTCCAAGAAAGAATGTTAACTCTCCCATCATACTCATTTCAAACTCATCCCGCATAGACTTAGAAAATTTCTTGCATAGACTTTCATTAGATGATCCAAAAATAATATCGTCCACATATATTTGAACAAGTAAAAAGCTTTTGTTTTCCTTTTTGATAAACAAAGTAGTATCTACTTTACCTTTGACAAAACCATTCTGTAATAAAAACTTACTTAGTCTGTCGTACCAAGCTCGAGGTGCTTGCTTTAAACCATACGGGGCCTTTTTCGGTCGAAGGCGAGTTTGGCTTCTTTGGGTCTTCAAACCCAGTGGTTGTTCCACATAAACTTCCTCATGGATAAATCCATTTAGGAATGCACTTTTGACGTCCATTTGGAATAACTTGAAATTTTTATAACAAGCAAACGCAAGTAATAGACGAATAGCTTCTAACCTTGCTACTAGTGCGTAAGTCTCGTCATAGTCTATTCCTTCTTCTTGCGTATAGCCTTTGGCCACGAGTCTTGGTTTGTTTCGTACGACTTTTCCTTCTTCATTCATCTTGTTCTGAATACCCATTTGGCTCCAATAACGTTTTACCTTTTGGTTTAGATGTCAATTCCCGGACATCATTAATGTTGAACTGTCGAGTTCTTCTTGCATAGCTTCGATCCAACTTTCATCGATAAAGCTTCTTCTATGCTTTTTGGTTCAATTTCAGAAATGAGAGCCACAGCACTAGATTCTTCACGCATTTTTGATTTGGTGCGGATTCCTTCATTGATTTCGCCAATAATGAGATCTTTGGGATGACTGGATTTGTGCTTCCAGTTACTAGTTGATTTGCCTGGTTGATGATCTCTTTCTTTATTTGAATCTTCATGAGCATCTTGATGTTGGACTTCCTGAGTCTGAGATGCTTCTTGAGTTGAAGACATTGGAAAGTCTAGAGCGAGTTCAGACTCTTCATATTGAGTCCATTTGGATTCATCTTGCGTTGAGTCTTGGAATTTGACATTCATTGATTCCTCCACGGGCCTGGCTTTTCTTGTTGTAGACTCGTAGGCTTTGCTTGATGTAGAATATCCAAGGAAGATGCCTTCATCTGATTTTTCTTCAAACTTACCAACTCGATCATTTGCATTTTTCAAAATAAAGCATTTGCAACCAAACACATGAAAGTATGAAACAATATGCTTATTACCTTTGAACAATTCATAGGGGGTTTTCTCTAGAATAGGTCTTAGGAAGACTCTATTTATGATATAGCAAGCTGTTGAAACACTTCAGCCCAAAATCGTGAAGAGATTTTACTTTCAATTAAAAGTGTTCTAGCCATTTCTTGAAGATATCTATTCTTTCTTTCCACAACTCCATTTTGCTCTGGAGTATATGGTGAGGAAAACATATGGTTAAAACCAGATTTATCACAAAATTTCGTAAAATTTTGATTTTCAATTTCACTTCCATGATCTGTTCTTATACTTGAAATAGCACAATCTTTTTCATTTTGAACCTTTTTTGCAAACTTCTCAAAGTACGAAAAGGTTTCGACTTACTTGCAAGAAAATATACCCGGTAAAGCGAGAGTAATCGTCTACAATTACTAGACAATACTTCTTACCTCCAATGCTCTGGGTTCTTGTTGGTCCGAAGAGATCCATATGAAGCAACTGTAGTACATGATTAGTAGAGACATGATTTATTGGCTTAAATGAATTTCTTACCTGCTTTCCCAGAATGCATGGAGTGCATAAGTCGACTTTTGGTATGGCACTTTAGGTAGTCCTCGAACAAGCTTCTTTGATGAGATTTTGGCTAATTGCTTCATGTTGATATGGCCAAGCTTTCTTGCCATAAGACTGTTTCATCTTGAATTGAGATTAGGCATTGTGCTTCATTTGGTTTTACATCAAGGAGGTAGATGTTTCCATGCCTTCGACCCATGAAAGACGAGTTGAGTCTTTGCTAATTCCAGAACATGTGCCTTCTTGAAAGGAGATCTTGAAATCGGTATCACACAATTGGCTAATGCTGAGAAGATTGTAATTGAGTCATTCCACTAGAGAGACATTGCTTATTGTAAGATTTCCAATTTTCACGGTTCCGAATCCCACAATACTTCCTTTGCTATTTCCTCCAAATGAAACTTTTCCACCATTTACTTGAATAAGCTTTATGAAACAATTTGAGTCTCTGTCATGTGTCTTGAGAATCCGCCAAGATACCACTTTACCTTCTTTTTTTACAGAGACCTGCATTCAAAAAAGAGTCTCAAGCTTTCTTTGGTACCCAAATTTTCTTGGGTCCTTTGGTGTTAGTAGGATGAACATTATTAGGCCATACTCTCTTAACAGGCTTCCAAACCATAGGACAGTCTTTTTCAAAATGATCTTGACTGTTACACTTTGAACATCTTAAAGCATTTCGACCTACGAGACTTTACAAAGACTTTCTTGAAATGATTTTTGTAAGCCTCTTTTGACGGTCTTTTCTTAATTCTTTCTTTTACTTTTGGAAAATCAATCAAGGGGATTGTTTCCGTCATACCTAGACCAGACTTATTAAAGTAAGGTCTTTGGAAAAAAAAACTTTTTCAAGTTTTTCCGACCTTATTGAAAATTTCTTTGAAATATTTGATAAATCAGTTTTTAAGAAAGCATTTTCTTTTGAAAGTTTTCTTCATTCTCTTTAAGAGTAGAAACATTCAAGTTTAAACTTTTCACTTTTTCTTCTAAAATGTTTTCCTTTTGTTTTAAAACTGAGTTTTCCTTTTTAAGTTCGGAAATCTTTTGAGAGAAGTCTTAAGACTAAAACATAATTCATCAATATATTTAGAGACTTTGACAGGGATTTTATAATCACTTACCTCAAATTCACTGCATGCGAGTCGATCCAGTGTCAGTCGATTGCGCCATCGGACACGGGTTGGCATATTCCTCATCACTTTCTTCACACTCGTATCGCTCCAGGTTTCAGCTTTAAGAGCTTTTCGAGACTTCTCAGGCTTTCCTCTTTTCTTCTTTAGAAGAGGACAGTTGGGTCTGATGTGTCCCTTTTTCTTACACTCGAAGCATACTACATCTTTGTTTGGTTCCTCATTATCAACAAACTTGGTTTGCTGTTTCTGAAAACTTTGTTTCTTTGAGTTGAACCTTCTTCCTTTTCTATTCAGCTTTACGAACCTTCTAATCATAAGAGCAAGCTCCTCATCGTCCGGATCTTCTTGAGAATCGTATCATCGGAATCATCGTTAGATTTTAATGTAATGGATTTCTTACCTCTTGGATCTTCGTCTTCATTAATTCGTTCCACTTCGTAAGACGAAGAGTTCCAATCGGCTCGTCTACGAGATAATGGCATAATTCTTTGCGTCTCTCTTATCGAAGTCTTTATATGATTCCAATCCTTGGAGAGTCCACGCAGTAGCTTGTTCACCTTCATAGGATCAGAAATCTTCTGTCCTTGATTCTCAAGACCATTGACAATATCTGTAAAACGGCTAAACATGTCGGTTATAGATTCTCTGGTTTCATTTTGAAGGCTTCATATTGACCAAGGAGAATGTTAATTCTGGTCTCCTTCACTCGGTCTATCCCTTCATAAGTGATATGTAATCTATCCCGACTTCTTTTGCTGTAACACAAGAAGATATTCTGTTATATTCGAGTTGGTGACAAAGCACAATATAAAGAGTAAATTGCTTTTGCATCGAGTGCTTGTCTCTTGTTTATCTCTTCTTGAGACATTCCGCTGGTATCAACGGTTTCTTTCCCTCTTTCGGATACGATGCAGCGGTAGGAGTAATTCCTCTTTCCACCACATCCCATTCCGGAGGATCCTTTGATCGTAGAAAAGCTTTCATCTTGTTTTCCGATGTTGTAATCTTTTCCATCAAAGTAGGGTGGTCTGTATTGCTTTGCCCTTCCACCAGCCCCGGTGCTAGCATACTAGCCATGGATCTTTTACTCAAGTAAAACACTTCAAATAAAGTAAGAACACGAGCTCGATACCAATTGAAATAGCTAGTACGATAACCTAGAGAGGGGTGAATAGGTATATAAAAAATTTCCTTGAAGATTGCACAATATTTAAACAGTTAAAGGATTTGCAACGTTAAAAATTCAATCGCGAGACGAGTAAGGGAAAGAGAGAATTGAACACGCGGTTTATAGTGGTTCGGATTGATTCAAGCCTACGTCCACTCTTACGCGCACCGACAGTAGATTGACTGGATTCCACTATGATCAAAGAGCTGTTACGGTGTTGATCTTCCTTGATTTCTAGGTGTAGATGATCTACCACACTCGCTCAAGGTGTCACCAAGTATAAACACTCTCTATGTATACAATTTCGCTCAAGCTGTATCGACTAACAATCAAGGTTCTTCGGACTGGGAATTTTTCTATCGATCACACACTTAAAACAACTAGAACGTCTTCCTTTTATACTCCTTTATGCCATCATAGCCGTTGGCACTTACCAAAGGAATTCCTCCAATCTACCCGTTGGACGGAATCAATCAAGAAGATCATCCGAGCTATTTAAGGAATCGATGATAGCCCATCAATCTGTTCGCCCATACAATCAGGATCTTGGTTTCCAAGAATAGAACATTCCAAGATTATTTCTTCGACCATCGGATCTTCAATCTATCTTAGATGAGAATCAAAGAACCCGAAATATTTATCCAACCAAAGAATCTTTTCCAGAGGATAGAATCGAATCCTCAACCGTATACCTCGGCTTTGGATTTCCTTCGTCACTGGATTAGAAAGACTGTCAGTGAGAATAGACTTAAGTCTTGAGTCTTGATTCTTAAGTCTTGAGTCTTGAGTCTTGAGTCTTGAGTCTTGAGTCTCGAGACTTTAAACTGTCGGTCTCCGAACATCCAGACTTAGATTGATAGAAACGTTTTGTCGGTTTCAAAATATTCTGGAAAGATTTCTCCAACGGATCGGCACTTTGGACCGGCTTTTCTATCGTTTGGGTACCCTGTGTCCGTGTTTGAAACCTTGAGATTACCCCGACAACCGAGAGTTGCCAATGTATCAAAGATGTACATTATGGCTTGATCGACCACAGGTCAAATGCATGAAAATTTCTAAAAGCTACCTGGTAAATTAGGACGCGCTAGTATTGTGCCGAAGTGAAATTAATCGTGAAATTGAGATCGAATTCAGAAATTGGAAGTCTTGGTGTGGCACAAATCATTTTAGGATCATTGACTCATCTTCGGAAAAATTTTCATGTAATTAGAATTTTTCAGCAATTAAATCAAATTATGGCTAATTTGGTTCGGAAATTTAGTAGGCCCGCCCTTGGTTGTGCTTTTGGGACTTAAGTTGGTTCTATGGACAAGTGAAGATGTGAATTGAAGTGTGGTGACCTCAGATTAATTTTATGGTCTACAATTTGATTCAATTGGAAGAGAATAAAGTGGAATTGAAGAATTTGTTGTACAAGATTTTATGCCCCGGCAGAAAATGGAATTGCAACCATTGGAATAAGGTTGTGGGAGATAGTGGAGTGTGATGTCATCCTAGGTCATGGTGGGCCATTTTTGTTGAATTAAAGAAAAAGAAAAAGAAAAAGAAATGGTCCCATCTCTCCCTCTCTCCTCCCTCTCTCTCCCTCGTTGCCTCTCTCCTCCATCTTCTTCTTCTTGCTGCTCATGTTCCTGCTGTACGAAGAACCAGCAAGCCGAAGACCGTTTGAAGCCAGCAGCTCCGCCTGTCGTCGTTCGCCGCCGCTACACGCCGTCGTAGTCCCGTGCCTCACCGCGTGCAATTGTCTTCCTCTCCCTCTTCAGTCGTAGTCGAAGCCCTCTCTTCTCCATCTCCGGTTGCTACTTGTGTCCCAGCAGATCTAGGAAGACGTTGGAGCAGCCAGCAGTCCAGTCGGATCGCCGTCGCGCACCCCTTGCGCGCCGTCCGTCGCTCGCGACACCCCATCGTCCACGCACACCAAGCCCGCCGTTCCAGCTGTTGTTCCCATCTAGTGAGCATCCCAGCTACTGTCCAACACCGTGAACCACTGCCAAAGCCACCGTGGACCACCGTACACCCCCGCCTCAGCCCGCCGGAAGTCCCTTAGCCCATCTCGGCCCTTGTGCGCCTCAACCGGCGCCAGATTCGCCCTCAACTTGCAGCGGATAGAAGCTGGAAAAATGGGTATGGCAGCTCAGTCTTGGCTCGTTTTGGCCTCCTTCCCGAGCCCGGATGCTCGGCCCGCCTTGAGGAAAGTCGATCCTCGCGTCGTCCTCGTTGTTTTGGTCCGATCAGCTCGCTAATCCGGTGAGTTTAACTCACTAAATCTTGATTAGACGATTAATGATGCCCTAAGTGTGCTTAGTCTAAGTTACGTAAGTTTATGTGGTTATATTAGTTTATTTGGTTGAGGATTAGATTAGGGTGTTTAATTAAGTTAAAGTGTGTTTAGTTTAAAGTTAAGTAGGTTTATTTTAATATAAGCCTTGATGTGACATAAAGGAATTTACTTTTGATTTATTTAAATGTCTCGAAATTATTAAATAATTTAATAATATATTATTATTCGAAATTATTAAAATATTATTATTTAATTATTTTCAGAATAAATTTAATTATTTATTAAATTCCGAAAATTTTCAGGACTCTAAATTCTCAGAATTTCGTGCTAATTGCTACTGTGCATTTAGATTTTGAATTTGATGAATGGGTGTGGCAAATTGAGTGTTGATTGTGGTAAATAGGGATTTTATTCATAAAAACCCAAGTGTCGAGTTTTTATGCAAAAATTGGATTTTAATGATTATATTAAATAGTGGGGTTTGAAAAGGTGAGATATTGGCTTTCTGGTTCGAAATTAACGTGCTCCCACATACGTGAGTAATTTATGGAATATTTTTAATATAAAGAAAAATGGTCGGGATCACTATTTTAAGTGGAAGCATTGAGTGAAATGCAAAGTGTCTAGGGCCGAATATGAATTGTTGTGTGATAATTAAGAGGAGATCGTCCTAGGTTGTTGAGCTGGACTTGCCCCTATATGGGATGCCCACGCAGTGGTTGCGAGTCGCAGTTGATTCTGGGCCCATGCTCCTTCGGGAATGCCGTCAACATACTAACGAAGCCGCGCTCCAAGGTGGGGAGGCAATGCCTGGCTATATGCTAGTAGATAGCCGAACTGCGAGTAGGCTATGCCCTTGTGTGACAGTGAATAATAATTGGAATGCATGTTGAGTGTTGTTGATGTGTCGGATTATGGGACGGAATTGTGTGGCATGGAATGAGACGTGTCATAACGATTTAGTCTTATAATCAGGACCCCCGTGGTTGTTGGTTATATGAAAGTGAATGCGTTCCGGTTGTTTAAGTTCTTATTATTGCATATGATTGAGTGATATGAACTGTGCTAACCTGCAGGAAGGAACCGAGGTGAGGTAAGTTCTCTATGTTGTGTGGCTAGGCCACCTTTGGGCGTATTTTCTTTCTAATAGGGGTTTAGGGGGGTTGAACTTGCTGAGACATTGTCTCATCTCAGTTGGGGGATTACAATTTCAGGTCCCTGGTGGACGGAGCGACTAGATAGTTTTGGTTGACCTTGAGGAGTTGCAGAGGTAAAGTCATGAGAATTGGAGAACGTGTCCGACTTGTAGGTTGTAGGATAGTTCGTTTTTAAGAGCCAGTCTTTTGTAGACTTTTGGCTGTAGGCTTTCGTTTGTAACTCCGTTGGTTTATGTAAGTGATTGGTTGTGAATTTGCTTCCTGCTTTTCTATCATGTACTTCATTGTCAGGGATTTTATAATACGTTCCGCTTGCACAATAATAAATGAATGGGGTTGGCGACACTACCTGGGAAGTTTGCATTTACATGACCATGATGGGATGTTGGCGCGCTCGAGATTCGAGGCGTGACAGCATCACCCAATATTGTTTCTCCCATTGCCATAATTTGTGAATTTTCTCTTTCAGGCTGGTAACCTATGCCTTATCATACTGACCATTGGATTGATTTGTCAGATGCTGGAGCTGCTGCTTGAGGGAAGAGATCTGGTGCTGACCGTTGGTAAATTTTGATCTACTCCAACTTGCAAGGGTAGCAGAAACAGCATTTAACTTATGAGGTAAAGTGAGATTTCTAACCTGAAAAGAAGCCCATGATTAAGCAATTATTGAACGACACTCCTGATCCTATAACCAGTATGCTTCAAAAATAAAATTCTTTTGTCTTATGAAACTCATTAAATTGGTTGATAACAAGAGCGGACTATGATCAGATCCAATAGCAGGTAATGCAAAGACTTTGGCAGCAGGAAAGGTCAGTCGCCAGTCCATAGAACAAAACATCCTATCTAATCTTTCCTTGACTATGTCCTCACCATTTCGATTATTTATCCATGTGAAGGCACACCTTTGCTAACTACGTCCATCAAGGAACAGTCATTGAGGAATTCACGAAAGGAGTGCATACGGTAAGGTTCTGCTGGTCGCCGCCCAACTTTCTCCCAAGGGTACAGTATTTCACTAAAATCACCGGCACACAGCCAAGGTAAAGTATTGTAGTTGCTGATCTCCTTAATTTCTACCCATAAAACTTGTCTGAGATTATATACTGCCGGTGCATGTACACAAGTGAGGCGCATGGGCAAACCATAGTCGAGATCTGTGCATATCAAATCAAACATATCTGAAGATTGCCGATCAACTATCAAAGAAATTCTATCATTCCACAGGATTGCTAAGCCACCTGCCAAACCTATGGGATTTTCTATAATGCTGTTAATGTATCTCAATTTTTTCTAAAGGCGTAAAATCATCGTTTCTTGATTTTTGGTCTCCATCAAAAAAGAACATTGGGCTTTTCTTGGGTCACTAACGCCCTTAGCACTTGAACTGTCAAGGGATTGCCCAAACCCTGACAGTTCCAGCTTACAAACTTCATTTGTGACTTGGCAGCTGTTTAGGGCCAGCCACTAAACGCCCAACTTTCAGGACTTGCTACTGCTATTATGGGAGTTTCTTGAATGTGAGATTCATCAAACTCCTCTTGTGTCTGAGTTCATAAGTCATAAGGATTGTATCGCTTAGCTTTCTTCTTGGATCCTGATTTGGTGTTCAAGCATGAATTCTTCATCTTCTTAGATTTAGAGGATCCTGCTACCACCTCTGTACTTGTGACTTGATGCTGATGTGCAGGGGTTCTATCTGTTTCTGATACTGATTTCGGTTGTTCCATGATAAGAGGTTGCCAATTAATCGATTTTGCAACAGCGACTAGTTAGCTACCAATAGGTAACTCCAGTTTACCTTTGTTTTTGCTCTGTCGTGGCTGTTCTGCAAAAAAAAAAAAAAAAAAAAAAAAGATTGGGGGGTGTGGAGCGAGAGGGAGATTGAGGAGTCTTAGGAACACTCTCATCGATTCCTCACGCAGGTGGAAAGGCTTATAAAAGGTATGCCAAAAGGGACTATGTTCCCGAACCTCTGCACGAAGCCACTGACCATAAAACATAGTATCCTTTCCTTCCATTTTACTTTCATTAAAAGGGAATTCTTTGCAATACATTGCGTACCACAAGAATAGCAGTAGTGAGACAGCTTTTCATATAGAAAATCTAGCCAAATAGTCTTCCCTTCCAATCTGAGTAGTTGTACTATTTTGAGCGGCTGTTGCAGGTTGATCTCAACTCAAGCCTTGCCTGCTTTAAGAGATGTTCCATCATCATGCTCTATTTTAACACCCTACCCACATGTCGCACCGCCTGACTAATCATAGTGTTAGTACATCATTCTAGGGGAAGGCCAAAAACTTGAACCCAAAAAGCGCAGGTATTAAAATCATAGTAGTGCAGAGGTGTATTCGGTACTTAGGGCTTTAAAATGACCAAATGATTTGAAAACAGCCACGGTCCTTGATCGCCGTAAGTCTTGCTCGTTGCTGCGACCTCAAGCCACCTAAAGCTTCACCACCGCGAGCACCACCGAGCCACCTCACCTGAGCAGCTCTCTCACCAAGCATAGCAGCACCACCATGAACCGTGAAGTATTTAAAGATTCCAATCTAGAAAAAGAATTTATATCTTGTACTTTTGTTTAATCAATTATCATTTTATCGATCAACTTCTCCCATAATGATATCTATGCTACCTAGTATGTCGACCCAAATTCTTGTGCTGAGTTTGGAAACATTGCCCAAGCGCTATTACAAATTAGGTAAGAATTTTCATTAACCTAATTTTTATATATTTTGTTGCCTAATTTGTGATATCGCAATCTTGTTTGAACCTTCGAGAGATATTATCGTATCCATTAAATTCCCAAATAGTCTTTAAATTAGGAAATAATTCGTGACATGCTATTATTGTTGATCCGATCTCATGCACAAGATACAATTCATAATTGTACAGAAAATCATCAATCCGATCTCATGTCCAAGATGTGATTAATGATTGGACAGAAAATCGTCCGATCTCATGCCTAAGATACGATTTGTGATTACATGAAAAATTGACCAATTTGATCCTTGGGGAATGATTCCTCAATTTACTTCCAAAATTAAATGGATATGAATAATATCTTGTGTGGTTTGGTGATGTATTTGACGTGGATTTGATTTCTTTCCATTTTTGTTTGATTTGAATTGATTTTGTTTTTTTTTTTTTAAACCAAAAAGGTTAGATACATAGAAAGTAGTTTATTATTTTTTTAAGGGATAGATTGCATGTTTATTATTATTTTTCTAATTTCATATTTTCACATGCATATCATGTAGTTTAGATCATGTCATATTGCTATGTTATGTTAGATTAGCAACATGCATTGCATAAAATATGATTTTCATTAAACAACAGGAAATCTAAAACAATATTTAATTGAAATTGAGGAAATCATATTTAGGTTGATGATGTGATATTCTAATTAACATTGCGGATACTTTCATTGTTTTCAGATAAGTATTTCATCCCTGTGCTTGCAAGATATTTATTACTTTGCGTTATTGAGTGTTAAATAATGGTTGCTCATTCGCATGATGACCTCACATGTTAAGAATAAATTAAAATCAGTGCAAGTTATCTACAAAAGATTTCTTTTTTTAAATAAAAGAAAATGAATGATGTTAAATATATCTAGTGTAATTAAGTCCCATAACCACAATCTTTAGTTAATAATCCATTTTCATAGTCTTGCCTTCTCTCCCACTTTAGCTCTATCCTAAATGCTCTCTTATTCAAGAGAAATTATTGTCATCAACATAATATATGCACAGAATTGAAATTGGACCACTAAAAATAGTGGATTTCGTAAGATCTCACATGAATCCCATCAGATCATCAGTCCAAATTTCTTTTAATACATATATTGAATCCACTAAATAATCTAGCCTTACACTGACTTAACAGGGTCCAAGACCCCCGCAAGCGCCATACGTGATGAATGTTCATTTATTTATTTATTTTGAGTGTGCAAAATTGCCGAAAATTTCTTCGAATTATTTATTTTTACTTTTCACAAGATAATTGTTGAATTTATCCAAAAGAGAAAATGAAACACCAGTAAGCGGATAAAAATGCAGGTCCAAGTTATGTTCTAATGCCCAGCTCAGGGTTGGGCTATTAAAAAAAAAATCAATTTTCATAAGAGTTGAAATGTCCAGTTTGGTGCGAGTACGACTTCTGTATAAGGTGTGAAAAACGCAGTCTGCGGGCTCCTCCTTATATGTCCGTATTGAACCTAAAAATAGATGATGATCCACAACTTAAAAGTTAAAGATAATTCACACCATATGGAATATGTCATTACTATTCAAGATGTTTTATTGGCATACATGATATGAGCTGCCATGCTAATTCATAGGGTTTATTGGATTAATAGCAATGTAGCACATACTTTTCTTCCCTTGAACTTCTGAGATTATGTGGAACTGCTTCGGCTTCGGGCACTCGAATTCGCACTATTTACTTGGAGAAAGAAGACCCGCGACGAGTCGGTTCATCTGGATCGGGTCTATCCACTCCTTCAACACTCCTGAACCAGAAAGCCTGACAGAAAGAAGCTGCAGCCTCTGGAATGTTGTCCACCACCCGTTCTTGACCTCTCGGCACGTATATTCCGGTTCTCGGGTGCGGCACCCAACATTGACGATCCTCATCGGGCTCATCAACTTGATCACCACCACTCATCTGTGGTTCGGACTTCTCCAGCTTCTTTTGTCATCGTCAATGCACTCGTTCGCTTTGCTTGTCTAGAAAGAGATTTTGAATTCAAGGAGAGAGAGAGAGATCTTGCAAGTATAACTTACAAATTCACATGCAGATCAATAGTACTCCGTACCCAAATGCACGAAAAAGTATCTCCCAGAGCGATCACAACACGACTAATTATGGATGATCCATATCAACTTGGCATTTGAATTCTCTCGCATAGGACATAATCTAGGTGAAAGGCCTAATTCACATCGGTTTGGCATGTCCCAGCCTTCTCTTTGGTATCACATGGATTTCACATACAAGTTGCATCATCAATTCCATTTGACAAAAGTTGTAAGATCTCACCTCATGTCCTGAACTCGATAAACGCAAGGCAAACACGCCTTTTAAGGAGAAACTAATCGGTTAGTCTTGAGTATTATGCCGTAAACATATCTAGGGAGGAAAAAATTGGGATTCGCCAACTTTCAATTAATAACAACCCATAAGATAACTCGTTCTAGTTCCACATGCAACCCTATGGAAGTTTTTATCTAGTGAATCGCTTGAACGCCAACTTAGTGTTGAGCATCACAATAACAAGTTAGCAACTCGTAGGAAATGAATCGGCATACTTAGGCTTTCATACCTGACCAACAAAAGTTTCGTGTTCACAACAGTAGCCGCCATTGCCCGCAAGGGTGTGTCTCAAGAACGATACTTCAAGAGATCAGAATGGATTTGGTTAAAGAGAAGTGTGACACTAGAGCCCCTTTTGTACTGTCCAAAGCCACCTAGAAGGTTTCAGGTGCTCCTGTCTCGTCAAAAGTACAGTCAGTGCGCTATCATAGTATCAGTTCGATCGTGATACAACTGGTGGAGGTTTGTAATCAAAAGTGCACGTTCATAAAGAGAAAAGTGCAAAGCTTGAAGCTTCTTCCATTTGAAAAAACATAAGGTTCTTTCGATCTGTGGTTCTCGTTTGATTACTCATTGTGCATGGAATATGTTCCACAGAAGAGAGAAGATTGGTGCAGCCTAATCTTGCCTTTCTGCTTCTGTGAACTTCGGAATATTTAACCTTCAGCATTCAACATTATGAGATGTTACGAGTGATTTAAGTTGTTTGTGCACATGCCCACCGTGACGGGTGAACGACGGTGCATGGCGATTTTCGTTCGTGCTTAGCCTTATGGGTGATAACATCACTTCTTTAGTCTTCGGAATCATCAATTGTCTCCCGGAAGAGGAAAAGAATCTAATTAGAGGAATACAGGGCAAGCTGTTGTTCTCAGTTTATTTGTTTTTACATAGAGGATGAAAAGAAAGAAACACTACCACAAATGCGCGAGACTTATGTTATGGTGTGACGGAGATGAATTCCATTCCATGTTGAGCAAATGCAAACATGTTTGCGCGGTCATCTTGAAGAGGATTCAGGCGAAGCGCAAGGTTTATTAACTAGCAGGATTGGTACAAGCGTTTTTGTGCGAATGTAAGTTACTAACCGTGCACAAGCTCATTTGAGCAGGAAAAGATCATTGAATATCTGATCACATTCAGAACCTACAAAGTCCCTTGAGCGGTCAACAACTTCACTTTCAAATCGTAATTGAGCTGTACCTATGGACACCCTTATCTATTCTATCAATAGTCAAATACTTCATGTGTATACATGAAAAATTCACCTGATGCTGGGGATACACGTATGCATCTAATCTGCATCCGCACTCTTCACGGGCTTGCGCACCCTGAGTAAAAGCTGCATCGTGGTTTCTTCGCCTAAAACGAAAAGATATAACAAGCTCGCTTGTTTACCTAATATTTTCTCAACAAGATCCCAGAGTAATGTGCCAAGTCATGTGTCGTCTGCTTTGCAGAGCATGAAACCAGACAGACGTATCGAATTCTAACGGGCCTTAAAAATTCAGCCAAGCCCAGACTGACCAACCAAGCGCCCACCCATTGATCAAGTCTGCTGAGACCAAAATAATTTATGGCTAATTTATTCTATTGTTGTAAGACTGGAAATTATTTATATTTGTGATTAGCACAATTTCTGCGAACTTTACTTTTTCACTAAATAGAGCAACAACAAAGGGGAGTAAACAACTTTCTTCTTTATTTAAGTTGATATATTATTTTTGTTAATTTGTTGTTGTTAGTTAACTTGTAATTCTTAGGTTTTAAGTCATCGACAACATAATGAGGATAATGAATATTTTGTATGCCACGAAAGCGCACTCAAAATCTCTATAGCTATAGTTAAGAACACATATAAATGAGTAAAAGGATTCACATTTCTAATTTGGAATCCATCGTTCTTGACATAGAATAGTGACGATCAAAAGCTTTAGCGTTTATCCTCTATTGCCTTCTATATCACTGGCTTAATGAAACTATCCCTTACCTTAGTGTGTAGTGGCCGCTCTTTATATGAGAACATTTGTGTGTGTTAGGTTAGTGGAGAGATTTGATCACTATTTATAAAGTCTTTAGCCAAGCCCTCTCATCTCGAGTTGAGCTCAACTCAACCTACTTTAGTCAGTCTCATATTAGACTAATTAGGAAACTGTGACATCCCGATTTTCCAATTCTATTTTCAATCAATTGAGACGGGCATTTCGTTGGCACGCATATAGTTCTTTTCCTTGAGTCAGCCACTTATGTAAAAACTAGTCTATCGTGTGAAGCCGTTAAGAAATTCTAATGCAATAGACTTGAGAATTTGACCAAAAAGCGATCTTTCGACCGAGCTAATTTGCAAGGGTCATTACGGCACTATTAAAAAAATCGATTAGAGATCAGCGATAGGCCGACTCGACAGAGGCATGTGATCGAGTGTGGGTGATTCCAGTAGATCGCACAATTCTTGTCGATCGGCACTGGACCGACCTTTTTGTCGATTGGGTACTCTATTTCCGTATTTGAAACCTTGAGATTACCCCGACAACCGAAAGTCGCCAATGTTTCAAAGATGTACATTGTGGCTTGAGATGATCAATCACAAGTGATATAGCTAGTACGAGAACCTAGAGGGGGGTGAATAGGTATATAAATAATTTCCTTGAAGATTGCACAATATTTAAACAGTTAAAGGATTTGCAACAGTTAAAAATTCAATCGCGAGACGAGTAAGGGAAAGAGAGAATTGAACACGCGGTTTATAGTGGTTCGGCTTGATTCAAGCCTACGTCCACTCTTACGCACCGACAGCCGATTGGCTGGATTCCACTATGATCAAAGAGCTGTTACAGTGTTGATCTTCCTTGATTTCTAGGTGTAGATGATCTACCACACTCGCTCAAGGTGTCACTAAGTATGAACACTCTCTGTGTAAACAATTTCGCTCAAGCTGTATCGACTAACAATCAAGGTTCTTCGACTGGAATTTTTCTATCGATCACACACTTAAAATAACTAGAACGACTTCCTTTTATACTCCTTTATGCCATCATAGCCGTTGGCACTTACCAAAGGAATTCCTCCAATCTACCCGTTGGACGGAATCAATCAAGAAGATCATCCGAGCTATTTAAGGAATTTGATGATAGCCCATCAATCCTTTCGCCCATACAATCGGGATCTTGGTTTCCAAGAATAGAACATTCCAAGATTATTTCGTCGACCATCGGATCTTCAATCGATCTTAGATAAGAATCAAAGAATCCGAAATGATTATCCAACCAAAGAATCTTTTCCGAGGATAGAATCGAATCCTCAACCATATACCTCGGCTTTGGATTTCCTTCGTCACTTGGATTAGAAAGACTCGTCGGTGAGAATAGACTTAAGTCTTGAGTCTTGAGTCTTGAGTCTTGAGTCTTGAGTCTTCGACTTTAAACCGTCGGTCTCCGAACATCCGGACTTAGACTGATAGAAACGTTTTGTCAGCTTCAAAATATTCTGGAAAGATTTCTCCAACAACAAGTCAAATGCATGAAAATTTCTAAAGGCTACCCGGTAGGTTGGGCCGCGCTAGTATCGTGCCAAAGTGAAATTAACCATGGAATTGAGATCGAATTCAGAAATTGGAAGTCTGGGTGTGTCACAAATCATTTTAGGAATATTAACTCATCTTCAGAAGATTTTTAATGTAATCAGAATTTTTCAGCGATTAAATCAAAGAATAGCTAATTTGGCTCGAGAAATTAATAGGCTCGCCTTTGATCGCGCTTTTGGGACTTAAGTTGGTTCTACGGACAAGTGGAGATGTGAATTGAAGTGCGGTGACATTAGATTAATTTTATGGACTTTAATTTAATTCAATTGGAAGAGAATCAAGTGGAATTGAAGAATTTGTTGTACAAGACTTTAGGCCCCGGCAGAAAATGAAATTGGACCCATTGGAGGATTGTTGTGAAAGCTTGGTGTGAGTGGAAGATGACCTCATGTGAGGTCATGGTGGGCCATGTTTGAGTGATTAAAGAAAAAGAAAAGAAAATGAGAGAAAGGGTCCCGTCTCTCTCTCTCTCCTTCCTCTCTCTCTCCTTCCCTCTCTCCCGTCACCTTTCTCCTCCATCTCCTTTGTGCGAAAATGAGAAAAAATTGCAGAAGAGAAGCTGGAGCAGCCATGGCCGTCCGCCCACCCGCTCGTCGCTGGCCGCCCCACCGCTCGCTCACCGTCACAGCCTCGCGAGCACCTCTGCCTCCCTCTTACCCTCTAGCTACCGTCGACTTCTTCTTCTTCTTCTTTGTGTTGTTCGAAACCCAGCAATAGGCCAGAGAAGCCCTCGCATGACGCACGCCGCTCGGCCGCCAGCTCGCTCGTCGCCGGAGCCCGTCACCGTCGCCGCTCGACCGCACGCGTCGTCCCGCGCGCAAGCTGCTTTGCCCCTCCCGTCCCTGCTTCGTCCACGTGCCAGCAGCCATTGTTCGTCATCCCGAGCTGCCGGAGCTCGTCCCCGCCGCCGTGAGCCACCGTTGACCTCCCCACCAGCCCCTCCAAGCCCCGCCGGTCTTCTCCACCCGTTTCCGGCCAAACCGACGCCGGATCCGCCCTTCTCGGCCCCAAAACAGTAGCTGCAAATTGGGTATGGCAGCTCGGTTTTGGCCCGTTTTGGTTGGCTTCTTAGCCCCGGATGCTCGGCCCGCCTTGAGAAAAGTCGATCCTCGCGTCGTTTTCGTCGTTTTGGTCCGCTCAGCTCGTTAATCCGATGAGTTTAACTCACTAAACCTTGATTAGATGGTTAATGATGCCCTAAGTGTGCTTAGTCTAAGTTAAGCAAGTTTAGGTGAATAATTTAGTTTATTTAATTGTGATTTGGATTAAGAAGTTTGTTTAATTTAAATTGTGTTTAATTAAGGCTAATAGAGTTATTTCATAATAAGCCTTGATGGGACATAATAGGGTTTTATTTTTGAATTATTTAATTATTTCGAATTCTGGAATTTATAATATTATATTATATTTCGAAATTATTAAAATATTATTATTTATAAAAAAAACGGAAAAATTATTTTTGACCCCGATTGCTCGAATTTCGTGTCGATCGCTAGTGTGCATTTAGAATTTGAAATTGATGATTGGTTGTGGCAAATTGAGTGTGATTGCGATAAATAGGGACTCTTTATAAAATCCCAAGTGTGGAAATTGATGGGAAATTGGCCGTGATTAACCACCTATTAGAGGTCGTGTCCGGTGAAGCCGTGATTGACCACCTATTAAAGGTTGTGCCCAGTGAGGTCGTCATTGACCACCTATTAAAGGTTGTGCCCGGTGAGGCCGTGATTGACCACCTATTAAAGGTTGTGCCCGGTGATGCTGTGATTGACCACCTATTAGAGGTCGTGCCCATCGGGCCGAGATCTACCACCTAATTAAAGGTCGTGCCGAGTGGGGCCGTGATTGCCACTGGTTGTTAAACCTTCCTATAGGGTCGTGATTGAGAGCAGTGATTGATTTGCTAGAATGATATGTAATCGGCCGAGTCGATTGATTGCTGAGACTGTCCAAGTGGTTGAATTGTTCTGATAATGTGATTGTGCCATACTTGTTTGGTTATCATAATTGCACGTAGTTGAATTATATAAACTGTGCTAACCTGCAGATGAAGACTAATGCGAGGTAAGTCTTCTGTGTAATGTGGCTAGGCCACCCGGGGCGTATTTTCTTTCTAATAGAGGTTTAGGGGGTTGAACTTGCTAAGACAACGTCTCATCCCGGTTGTGGGATTAAAATTTCAGGTCCTTGGTGGACGGAGCGGGCAAATAACTTTGGTTGGCTTTGAGAAGTTGTTGAGGTAAAGTCATGAGGATTGGAGAACGTGTCTGACTTGTAGGTCGTAGGACAGTTCTTTTTTAAGAGCCGGCCTTTTGTAGACTTTTGGCCGTAAACCTCTGTTTGTAATTCTATTGAATTATGAAAGTGTCATGTTGTGGTTTTTCTTCCTACTTGTCTATCATGTATTTTATTGTCAGGGGTTTTATAATACGTTTCGCTTGTGCAATAATAAATGAATGAGGTCGGCGACACTACCTGAGAATGTCGCATTTGCATGACCATGGTGGGATGTTAGTGCGCTCGAGGTTCAGGGCATGACAGAAACTTTATATCTCACTTTATTAGGCCAATTTTGTAAAACGGTAAATTATAATATTAATTAATATTAACCCACATAAAAAAAACTCTTACATATTTTACCAATAATCGACCTAAGGGGATAGCATGCGACTATATATGGAGTAAAATAGTTCGTTCTTGACATGACAAATCCTCCTATGAGAAAAGATGTTAGCAAGAAAGTTGACTTATGCTTGTAACACTCAATAAATCAAAGCAATAAATAAATTACTTAAAATAAGGTGAACCTCAATGCCTTAAGCAAAGCATAATTTCATTATGATTAATATCTTAATATCTCCAAGATGTAAATAAAAAAATGCATGCATAGCCCAAACATGATTTCTAAATGTAATGGCATTTAGTTCTTTTTGAGTTTTTGTTTTTCTTTAACAAAAGATTAAACTATGTACAATGCACGAGATACAATTTAATTCTAAGTCGTGTCCATGTGTTGCTAATCTAACTGATGACATGTGATATGGATTATTTAGATTCAATTTATATGTTACCTAATTCTGATGATGAGTAAAAGACCTATTAATCCAACATGACATGCAATGACAAGTAAATTATAACATGGATATCATGATGACATAGTAATGATGAAGTGGCAACGCTGACATGGTAAGTTGTGACATGGCAATGTAATGACATGGAATTGATGCAACTAATTCTATATAATATACGCTTGTCATTATTTATTTATTTTTTGAGTTTTTCTTTAAAAGTCAAAATAGAAAACTACTTGAAATGTGTGATTACCTAATTTAAACTAAGAAATAATTTAGTTAAAATCCTATTCTAAATTAGGAAATTTATTAAATTACTACATTGCTCCTAGATATGCAATTTAACTAGGAAAATATTGTTATGAACATGCGATGCAATTATTTTTCATATTTTTCAAGATAATAAAGTGTTCTAAATTTAAAACACACAATTTAAAAACCCATATAAACTAATATTCACCTTATCCGAAATAGGAAATAAAAGTAATCGAGAACCCAATCTTAATTTTTAAAGAAAAAATTCTTAATTATATGCAATTGAGGCAAGGAAATTTCTTATTTATAACAATGCCAGAAAAACTAAAACAAAACAAGTTAGAAGCGAAATAATCCAAAATTAGTGATTCGTAGCTCCAGAGAAAGTTGGCGGCGCTTGGGGTGAAGAGTCTCGAAGATAAAGCAAAAACGAAACGGGGTGCGTCTGGATCTCGTTGGAATTGCTGCTAAGGACTGGAGTTTATGATTAAGACGCTTGGATGCGTGCTAAGGCTCGACAAAGAAGTATGGGCGCTGGTACTAGATAGAAGTCGTCGTAAAACCTGCAAAAAAGAACTCGAGTGTGGCTGCGGCGTTATAAAGCTGGTGTGGAGGCATTGGGGACTGCTAGAACATCACTAGAACTACGAAACGAAGGTTAGAAGGCGCCAGCCAACTTGGAAGCTTGGTGGAGAAGGTGAGGACTCACTTGAACGAATTGGAATTGCCGGATGTTTGCTTGGGTGGTGAAATAAATTAGGGAAGACCCAAAGGGTACTCTAAATTCTAATTAGGATCTTGAAACATAAGAATATATATAAAATATGTCAGTTCAGTTCGGGTGATCCACAGGCCCACACCTCAAATCAGGAACCAGATCACTAGTCACCATTTCTAATCCAAGTTGTTCAAACCCGGCACCAGACTAGTTCTCCCGGGAACCACCGAGAACAGCTTGGTCTAGTCCAGTTCGGGCGGTTTCCAGTTTGGTCCGATTCTTTTCTCACCCTCGTACTAGGAAGCAACGAACAAAGAACAAGAGCGTCTTCCAGAGGCAAAACAACTCGCTGGTTGTGGTGACTGATTGGTGCATGAGACAACCGTCGGAGTACTTTGGCCACAGCGGCAAGCGATTAAACCAGCACATCAGGTGGAGCGCTGGTGCTGGACTGCTTCGCTGGAGACTCGTCTCTGCATTGGATTGGGGGCACTGGTGGTGACTCGTGGACACTGCAGGTGCGTCGAGTTCATGTGGCGATAGGATTGGGCAGCGAACAGTGACGTCCACGCTCCAAGACCAGCGAGTTTCACCGGTGTTGGGCTTGAACCACACTGGGCGTCGAGGAGCTGCAGGGCAGCGTCGGCAGTTGCTGGACTGGTTGAAGAACACCATGGCAAGCCGTAAAGTGGGGCTGAAGCTTGCTGGTCTCTTGCCGAGGCTGCAGAGTCGTTTGAAACTCATCTGAGTGGCTGCTTGAGGAGGGAACGTGACTAAAGATTGCGATGACGCTGATGGTGCTACTGCAACGAGGCCGGAAAACCTGCCGCTACCGTGGCTTCCTGGATGTTGCAGGACTTTCACGGTTCACTTCCAGAACCGTGGAAACGAATCGTGGACGCCGGGCGCGAGCGAGAATCGACTTCTTCTGAGCGTTTTCTCTGTATTGTGTGTCGCGCGTATAGAGGTGGAGACCCCAAAAGTTGGGCGTTCATGGGTGATGGATCTCTCTTCTTGTCTAATTTTCTTTGCGTCGTGTCCCCCTTCCTTTAGCCGTCATAATCCCTCTTTTAAAGGCTCAAATTTTTCGATCATCTTCCCCCATCTCTACTTTCTCACTTTAGAATATATGGCACTCTTACCTAGGGGTGAGCACGATTCTCGGGTAGAACCGGGAACCGGAGAACCGAACCGGAGGTTCCAGTTCGGTTCCCGATTCTAAAGGGACCGGTTCCGGTTCCCGGTTCCCCTTTTCTGGGAACCGGTGGTTCCGGTTCCGGTTCCGGTTCCTATAAGAACTACAACCGGCACGAGGAACCGGAACCGGTCTGGTTAGGGCTAAAAAAAAAAAAAAGCCCCAAATCAGAAATTACTTTCACTCTCACTTTCAGTTTCACACGACAAAGGTCCGTTTGTTTCACGGAAAATGACTTCCGAGAAAATGCTTTCCGGATTTTCCGGTGTTCGTTTCACGGAAAATGAACTAGTTAAGGAAAATATTTTCCTTTGTTAGAAAAAACAACCTTTAATATTTTCCGGTGTTGGTTAATGGCTGCTGGAACTCGGAATTTTCCTTCTCGGAAGCCTCATTCTTAGCCCCGGTATATCGACCACACTCCTATGGTTATCAAAGTTATGCCAATTCCCAGAGCTTCTAAACCATTTAAATTCTTCAATTTCTGGATGTCTCATCCGGATTTCGATAGAATGGTGTCGAAGTTTGGGACTTTCCATTCCATGGTTCGCCTATGTACATCCTATGTGCAAAGCTTCGCCTTCTGAAATGCAAGCTAAAGCATAATAATAAGGAATTGTTTTCTGACCTCTCAAGGAGGACGGCAGAGGCTAGGCGTGCCCTTCAAGCTACTCAAGGTGCTATGCAGTTAGACCCGTTTAGCTCCACCCTTGCTGATACAGAAAAACAGCAGATTCAAGTCTTTACTGACCTTCACCTCCAAGAAGAATCTTTTTACCGGCAAAAATCTAGAGTGCGATGGTTGAAAGAGGGAGACCGTAATACTAAATTCTTTCACCAAATGGTGAACAAGAGACATCTTCAAAATAGAATTACCTCGGTGACTAGTGGAGATGCCACTATATCTGATCTGTCGGAAATCCAGAAGGTGTTTGTTGATCATTTTCAGGATCTTCTTGCTGCTACTCCTAATTTGGGCTGCCCTGCTAAAGAGGAGATCCAAGCGGTTCTTAATCATTCGTTGGATGAGGATCAGGTTCGTTACCTTTCTTCTCCTGTCTCAGACATTGAAATTCGGGATACTCTATTTTCTCTTGCAACCGGTAAAGCCCCTGGGCCTGACGGTTTTAATGTGGATTTCTTTAAACATTCTTGGGATATTGTTGGTACTTCGGTTATCATGGCTGTTAAGGATTTCTTTGTGACCGGGAAGCTGTTAAAACAAATTAACACAACCATTATTGCCCTTGTGCCCAAGATTCCCAATGCCTCGACCATCCATGACTTCAGGCCAATTGCGTGTTGCAATACTATATATAAATGCATCATTAAGCTTATTGCTAACCGTCCGCTCGTGTCTTACCCTCCATTATCGGTTTACCTCAAAATGCATTCGTAAAGGGAAGACACATCAGCGACAATATCTTGCTTGCTCAGGAATTATTTAGTGGATTTCAGCATGATCCATATCGAGCTAAGTGTGTCATTAAGGTTGATTTTAAAAAGGCTTATGATACGGTAAGTTGGGAATTCATTGAAGTTTGTTTACAAGCTTTCCGGTTTCCTCAAATTCTTACTGATCGCATTATGACGTGTATCCGATCCCCCAAATTTTCTATCTGCTTAAATGGGGATCTTCATGGATTCTTTGCTAGTGGAAGGGGCATCCGGCAAGGCGACCCGATGTCTCCATACATATTCACACTTGTGATGGAAGCATTTACCGGATTATTGGACATCCAAACCGCCGCCCTGAGTTCGGCTTCTTCTGGAGATGTAAATCGACTAAGCTCTCCCATTTATTCTTTGCTGATAATGTCCTCTTATTCTCGGAAGCTACCTTGGCCTCGGTTGATTTGTTAAAAGCAAGAATTGATTCTTTCTCCAACTGGAGTGGATTGGTGCCGAATCTGAATAAGAGTGAAGTATTTCTGTCTGGGGATCTTCGGCCTTCAAAATGACATCCTAAATATGCTTGGTTTCCAGGTTGGTTCCTTGCCCTTTCGTTATCTTGGTGTCCCTGTTATTTCTGCAAGATTAGGGAAGGCGGACTGCATAACGTTGGTCAATGCAATAACGGCTCGAATTCAATCTTGGACCCATAGATTCTTGTCATTTGCTGGTAGAGTTCAGCTCGTTAAATCTGTGCTCTATTCCATTCAAGTCTTTTGGGCGAGTGTATTTTTTCTGCCCTGTGCTGTCCTTGATCGAATTGAGAAGATACTTCGGCAATTCTTATGGAAAGGTCCGAATATGGGTCCGGGTGGGGCCAAAGTAGCCTGGAGCGACGTTTGCCTCCCGAGAGAAGAGGGAGGCCTTGGAATTCAGACCTTGAGAGAAAATAATCTCGCCCTTATGCTCAAGCATATTTGGAAGCTCTTCTCGGACAAAGAATCTCTCTGGTGTAAGTGGATCCACTCCACATTTTTAAACCGGAAGAATTTCTGGATTACTCCTATCCCCACTTATTGTTCTTGGGCTTGGAAAAGACTCCTTTGCCTTCGGTATGTTTACTAGCAGCATTTCAGATGGAGGATAGGGAATGGAAAAGCTGTGTCATTCTGGTTCGATCCTTGGCACCCTAATGGCCCTCTCAATATTATATTTTCCAACCAGGAGATATATCGTTTCGGCATCCCCCGAGATGCCTCTGTTGCTGATGCTTTGTCCACGCCTCTTGGTTGGTATGTTATTAATGTTAGGGCTAATTGGTGGGATCCCCTACCTGAGTTTAATCATCAAGAAGACCGTTTCCAATGGTTACGGCATCCATCGGGGAAATTCTCAACGGCGTCGCTTGGGATCTCTTCACCCAAAGGAAATGTGGTGTCTTGGTCTTCGTTTGTGTGGAACTCATCCATGCTTTGTCGAGATACCAAACCCACCTATGGCTTATTACCCGTAACAGGTTGCCAACTCGGGTTCTTCTCCTCTCATTTGCGTTGATTCCAAAGATCTTCTTCGTGTCCTTTTTGTTCAAGCAGCCCGATTCGGTGGATCACCTCTTCTTCGCATGCCGTATACCGGGAATCTTGCCTCCTTCCGGGCTGCGAAATTCAATGTCTTGTGGCAGAACAATTCTTGGCGGGAGAATCTTGATTGGGCATCCAGACGATTCTCGGACAGGGGCTTTTATCACTCTATGGCTCGATTCAGCTTTGGTGCTCTTTGCTACATAATATGGAAAGAGCGCAATAACATCATCTTCCGGAATCGACTCACTTTATCCCGGCAATGAAGATGCATCTTTGTAAGGCAATTAAAGACAAAGCGATGACGTTCAAGCATGTCTTGGATACCCCGACAAACAGAAGGCTGCAACAGAGCTAGAACTTGAGTCCGTCTATCTTTGATTGATGGAGGGTCTTTCGGTCTAGTTTAGTCTTTGTTGTTTAGGTGTCCTTGTTTGGTTTTCTTTGCTGCTCTTTGGATCCAAGGCACCCCTACACTCTCTTTCGACTTTGGTCGCCTTGAGTGTCTGCTCTGTTGGTGCCTGGTTTCCCCCAATTTTCTTGTAAGTTTCTGCTAAATCTATATATTTCTTACCTTTACCACAAAAAAAAAATAATAAAAAAAATAAGGAAAACGATTTCCACAAACAACATTTAAAATAAGGAAAACGATTTCCACTTTTCAAAAGTGGAAATCGTTTTCCATGACTTCTTCCCTCTTATTTCTTTTTATCAATACATTTTCGTTTTATTTTTATGTTATCTTTTTTTCTTTTTTTTTAAATTGAGTTTTTAATTTCTTTTTTCTTTTCTTTTCTTTCTTTCCTTTTCATCTTCTTCTTTGGCGGTGGCCCGCGACCGGCTGCAAGCCGGCGTCCGGCGACCAACCGCAAGCCCGCAGCCAGGACCTCGCCGGCCTCGCCCTAGGCCAACGAGGCTCCGCCTAGCCCGATATGGCGAAGCCGAGAGCCTCACCGGATCAAGTGAGGCCGAGCTCTAGCCGGCCCGGGTGGAGCTCGCGGCTCGCCGATCCGTCGAGCCGGGCATCGCCACGAGCCACTGGGGCTCTAGCGAGCCATGAGCTCGCCGGATCCGCGGCGAAGCTCAAGCTCTCGATCCAAGCGAGCTCGAGCTCCGCCCGATCTGGCAGCGAAGCTCAAGCTCTCGATCCAAGCGAGCTCGAGCTCCGCTGCCAGTCCGGGCGAGCTCGCGGCCGCCAAAGCCCGGCGAAGCTCACACGAGCTCGGGCGAGATTGGCGAGCCTCGAGCTTGTCGGATCCGGCCACCGGTCTTGGTTGGCCGCTAGGCAGCCCGGCCATCTTCGAGGCGGGAAGGAGGCGGTGACGGCGGAAGGAGGAGGAAGAAGGAGGAAGGAAAAGAAAAAGAAAAAAAATAAAAAATAAAAAAATAAAAGAAAAAAGAAAGAAAAATAATAAATAATAAAAATTTCAATTTTTTAAAAATATAAATAATTAAAAATTCATTTCTTTTAAAAATATATAAAATAAAATTAATTTTTTGGTTAATCAAAAATATTAAAATTTGATTTTTGATAATTTTTCTCAAACAATTAAATGAGTTAACGAACAAAAGAGAAAATATTTTCCATTCAAATTTTAGGTTTTGACCGAACACCGGAAAATAGAGTCATTTTCCTGAAAAATGACTTCTAGGAAAATATTTTCCGGAAACATGATAGTTTTCGCGAAACGAACGGACCCTTAGTTTCACAGTTCTCTCTTTGCCCGTTCTTCGCCTTTGCTCAACGCCACCGCCGGTCACCCTTGACGCCACCGCCGGTCGCCCTCGACGCCACCGCCGGTCACCCTCAATGCCACTGCCGATGACCTTTGGCTTGCTGACCTCCGCTCGATGCCACCGCTGGTGACCTCTGGCTTGTTGACCTCTGCTCGATGCGACAGCCACACGCCCTCGACGCCGCCGCCACTGACCTCAATGCCACCGTCGCTCGCCCTTGACGCCACCACCGCTCGCCCCTCTGCTCGAAGGTTTTAAATAGAATGCAATGCTTTCATATCTGGTGTCCCTTAGTTGTTAACTTGTTATATATTGTCTAATGTGCAGGATGGTGGCCTTGTTTGTTGAACTTGAGATTCTTCTTGATGGAGACCACCCTATTGAGAGGACTCTTGAAGTGGTAGAGAAGGTTTGGTCTGAGGTCTTTTTCTATTTGGCTGAGAACAATGTTTTGTTTGAGGGTATCTTGCTTAAGCCCAACATGGTAACTCCTGGAGCTAAGCATAAGGAGAAGGCTTCTCCTGAGACAATTGCCAAGACACTCTTACAAAGTTGAGAAGGAGAGTTCCACCTGTTGTTCCAGGAATCATGGTATGTTTATGTTAATATTTATACATCTTTGCAGCCTATTGTAGTACATATAAGCCTAATGATCTGGCGGGCTGGTCGTGTGTTGTCATTCATTCTTATTCTGATGTTGGATGGCTTTTCTTGTTGATTTCTTTTTGTGGTACATGATGCATATGGTATGTTTCTGCTGAAATAGGCACCAATTTATGAACCCGAGGGTAAGTTTGGGCATCTAGGTTTGACTACTATAGATATACTGATATGGGAGGGATTCTTATGAATATATGATAGTAATCGCCGTTGTTGGGGAGGTTAGCATGTTAGCAGGTAATTGCATAGTTATGATCAGAGAGCATCAATTTCAATAGAACCTATTAGATAATTGGCATTTTTTTTCTCTTTGTTTCCAGTTTTTGTCAGGAGGACAATCTGAAGTTGAAGCCACCCTGAACCTTAACGCGATGAACCGGAGCCCCAACCCTTGGCATGTGAGAGCACTCTTACAGCTACTTTAAAAAGACACTTTTGCTAAGAGATAGATAATGCACTTTGACATGAATTGTGACTTTCAAAATCAAAGGGGGTTGTAGTCCTGCTTGACTACTTCAAATTCTTTGCCTTGTTACAGGTTCTGTTGTCCAGATTGAGCTTTTTTGGTGCTAATGATCTGTCAAATTCCATAAAGAGTGGCCTTCAGAGTTACAGAAAAACAGCAGAGGCTGTTATGTGCGGTCTCTTTCCAAATTCGCCCACAGCTACAACCAGCAGGACAGATAGTAATATGCTGCACTTGTGCTCCTCTGCTGCTTAGATGCAATAATCTCATGCCACAAATTTTCTTTTTCCAAATCTATTTGAATCTGACAAAAGTTATAGTCATTCAAAATTAAATCATCTACTGGTCACATGCATTGTTCATCTAAACCAAGCTCTAAGAAAGAAGTAGATTTTCTTATGCCATGCAACTTAGAGTCGCATGCTTTGCACTCAGAAGGTGAAATGAGTACTGAGTCTACTGACCTCATTTTTCAATATAAAAGAGGATAAATATCTGGCACATCCCTTGATTGATAGGTGGCTGATACAGTAACCAAAAAGGAAGTGAACCACCTTTCTTCACACGCTTCTTCTCATGAGACTCCGCAAACTCTCCTGTAAGTAATTGTAATCATTATACATATGAGTTTTTGCTGTCCTAGAATTCTGATTGATTTTTTTTTCCTGGTGAAGATGCATGGGAACTCATTCCAAAGGAAGCTTACAATTGTTAAACATGGTGGTACACCAACTATTGATGTAAGACTTACGTACTTTGAAGCTTCTAAACATGCCTGCTTGAATGATTGTTAGCTGTTTAGGACTATCATGCATATCCACTTCTTATCAGCTTGTTTATGCCTGTATGTGGATATCTCGACTCTTTAAGGAACTCCCATAATTCTTTTCAACTTTCACTCATAACAGGCAAATATATGGAGAACTGATTTCTGAAGTGAATGAATTTCCAAAAGTTGATAACAAAATGTGGTTTTGTTTTCTTCTAATAGTCACTGCACATCAAGATGCGCTTTTCGTGGTGATATGTGCTGCTTGACATGGATAATTACCAGCTCACATCTCCAGCTAGATTGTTCTCTGTTTGTGCTCAATTTGATTTAATGCATATTGCATGATCAGAAACCCAAGCGTAGAGCGCCTGTTTCCTATGGAGGAAGATCTAGTGTAGCGGACAAAAATCAGAGGTCGAGGAGCATGTCTTTTAGCCTAGACCGTGTTCGCGTTAGGGCTAGGTCTGCTGCTTTCAATGCACTAGCTGCTAATTTTGAGAACCCAAATGCAAGAAATCTCTCAACTCCACCACGAGTTGCCAGGAAGATCTTTCCAAAGTTTGTCACCCTTGATTCAGCTTTCAGCTATAGCAGCAATCAGTTCCACTTTTGAGAAATCACCACCAATACAGGAAGTCATCATACCCAAATCTATCAAAGGTACGTCATAACTTATAAATTAATGCTAAGGGAAATACACCAACAGCCGACTATCGTTTCTATGGAGTTTTATTTGATCATTTTGTTTTACCGGGTAGTGAGTCCTGAGACACCAAAACAGAATTCAGAGCCTAATAACAAAGAGAACTCATGCTTGGTTGAAGTTTGTTGCTTGCATTAATGATTTTCTTGTGTTTGTCACGACAAAAGTTGCTAAGTTGCCATCCTTTTTCTGATCTTGGCTTGAGCTGACATAGAAGTTTTGGTTTGTCTCTTTCCTTTTTCGTTATAGTTAAAATATGAAAATGAAACCTAAAAAAAAAAAGAACATGTTGGAACCTGGAACCGACCTCGGAACCTGTGACAGGGTAGGTTTCAGGTTTTTGGTTTAGATGGGTAGGTTCTAGGTTCCAAAAAATGAGGAACCTGTACCCGAGGGTAGGTTTCAGGTTCTAGACGGAACCTGTAAAGAACCGGAAACCACTCACCCCTACTCTTACCTTTAGGATATCTAGAGATATTGTTCCCCCACGTATCCTCAATTGGCCGATTCTTGTCCATACTCACAAGCTGTGAGACTTATTTTTCCCTTTTTATATTTGGCGCCCCCAAAAAAATTGTGCGCGTATGGAAATTATGCCGATTCCCAAAAATTTTACGATATAATTCCCCAATTGCTCCTCACATTTGATCAATTAACATAATTTATCCGAATCAAGCACCCCACGTGCATACTATATCCAAGAATTCGGCCATATTAAATGATTAATGTACTTGGCCAAATTTTCAATTTATACAGCTTAGTCCTATTACTCTAATTAAGCTCAGAATGCAGTTCATGTGGGCTTAATTTTTAGTCCATTAGCTCTAGTCCAATTAGAATGCAATTCATGTGAACTTAATTAAAATGCTCCTAATATCTATATATAATTTATCTAATAATATTGTCTAGGGGTTACGATCGATCTCTAATTTTTCTATATAATTACATATTTTGCCAAAATTTAGTTATTAACATCAAAATGAGCATTGCCTCCCAAAGGAGGAAGGTGGACTTGGAATTCGTAGGCTGAGGGAATGCAACAAGGCTGCAATACTTAAGCATATTTTGATTCTATTCACAGACAAAGAGCCATTATGGTGCAGGTGGATACACTCAACCTTCCTGAAAAGGAAGAGTTTTTGGGTGGTTAGGGTGCCGTCCCTTTGTTCCTAGGCTTGGAAGAGAATCCTATACCTAAGAACCGAATTCCGGCTATCTTTTCGCTAGAAGATCAGAGACGGCCGATCAACTTCCCTTTGGTTTGATCATTGGCACATGAGAGGTCCACTTCATCTTATTTGCTCGAATCCGATGATGCTAAGTTTCGGTTTATCCCGACATGCAATGGTGGCTGATCTTTTTTCACCAGCAGGACAATCCTTCAAGACAGTGGTTGAATCTTGGGAGCAGCCTCTTCCTATCCTCTCCAAGGAACCGGATCGTTTTACTTGGACTAGTAACCCTTCCGATCTTTTCTCAGTTGCCTCGGCATGGCATACTATTAGAAGAAGGAAAGAGAATGTCAGCTGGGCATCCTTCATCTAGAACAAGGCTATCACCCCAAGATATCAATTTAATTTCTGGCTCATTATCAAGAATCGTCTTCCCACCCAAACATTGCTTATGTCGCATGGCAGAATTGGGAATGAGGTTTGTGCTTTTTGCAAGCTAACGCCGGATTCCATCGACCATCTCTACTTCGAGTGTTGTATTACGGCTAGCATGGCCTTCTTTTGGGCGGCTAGATGCAATCTTCCCTGGCGAAATAGGACCTGGACTGAAAACCTTCAATGGGCTATGAAGTTTCTCTCTGGTAAGGACTTTTATCACTCCATTGCCTGTTTTTCGTTTGATGCCCTTTGCCATATTATCTGGAGATTCAAGAATAACGTCCTATTCAGAAACCACCCTGTCGCGGTTGCTGCCGTTAAAAATCATCTCATCAAAGTGGTTAAGGATAAAGCTCTTATGTTCAGAAACGTGGACAATAATCCTAGGAACAAAAGACTTCACCGTAATTGGGGGCTTGACCCTTGCATTTTCTCTCCTACTTCAGTGTCGCCTTAGTTGCCCATGGTAGGGATTGAAGAATGCTTTTGGAAGGGTCGGGTGTTGAACAACAAGATGTCTGCTAGTCGTCCTCAGCTTTGGCTTGTTGTGGTCTCTCTTTGTCCTTCTTTTCTCCCTTGCTGGTCAGTTGTTTTTTAGGAGTCTGTTGGCCCTACATGGCTTTTTCCTTTCTCCTATGTTCTTTTGCTTTTCTTAGGCTGTTTTATGCTTTGTTCCCCGCTGTTGCGGTGTCTCTCTTGTTTCCGGCTCCCTTTCACTCACGTTGACTTGTTGTCTTGCTGAGTGAAAGTTTTGTGGCGCCAGTTTTGTAATTATTGGTTCAAAGCTTTTTATATATTATTATTTCTTATAAAAAAAAAAAAACATCAAATTGAGCATTTTTTGCTGTTTTGTGAAGACACGCATGGAATTCACATCAAGGGGGAGGTATGTAGGTTAAGCGTAGGTATGTGTATAGACTTTTGGGGTCGATGTTGGGAACCACACAGAGTCCTTTCGTAAGATTTCTAATCAATTAGATCGCTTTTTAGGGCGATTTTGATATTTTCAACTTTGCGATGTATTAGCCTTTTGTGTAAATTTTTAGGATCCCAAGCTTTTAAGAGAAAAAAGATATCGATGGCTTTTTCAAATTTGATCATTCATGTTTCACATCGATCTTGAATTTCTTTAGAGGTTTTATCTTCTTGTCCAATATGCAAAAGAAAATATTGACTTGGATTGTCGCATTTGCTCTCCTTTGGTCTATGACATTGACAAGAATCAAAATACTAGAAAACGGGGAAGAAAAGAAGGAGAGCTCAAACCCTCATATACAGAGAGAAGAGGGGTTGAACGCTGGCGCCACCATCCAGGCACTGACAAGGCCGCGCCCTTGTGATATGAGGAGAGTGTGGCACGGCCTCAATCACAGCACCAGGCATAAACAAATTGAATTGATGATGTTGAGTAGCAATAAATGTTTTAAGCACAACGTTATTAACACGTGGAGTCTCCTCAATTAATGATTCTCATCATGGTCGGACGTGTGACAAATGACACAGCATGGCCTCTCGCGGCGACGCGGACTTCGGAGCAGGGGCAACAACTTTTCTTGTACGAACTTGGATAACCTGTACGAATCAAACCTCAGTTTTCTTAGGACAACATTATTATCTCAAACATATGCAGCAATGTTTTTCAATTGATTTTATGACACACGTAGAGAAACCAAGAGGGTGAAAAACATTACCTTGATAAAGAGAATAATTAAGCGGAAGGCCTATTGCATCCGCAAAAGTTGGACGTGTTGCAGTAGCTTCAAAATACAGGTTTCAATAGGAAATGACAACATTTTGGTAAATTATATTCACATTTATGACAACCAAATAGGGGGTCCTAAGTCTAGGTTTTGCCATTTTAGCTAGCAAATCATGAACTAGATTGCACATCCTTCCAAAAACTAGTATTAACGAAGAGGCATTGCTATTTACTTCTTAAGCAAAGCATCTATACGGTAGATTAGACAATTGCTAGAATCTGATGTTATCAAAGGGTTATGCAATCAATGAAAATTGTTTCTATGAACCTTTAGCCCTAAATTTTATAAGCACATTAACCGAATATTATCTTGACTATTAATTATGTGAATCTTTGGTATGAAGACCACAAAATCAACAATAGAGATGCGCTGTTGCAATTCATTTAGCATTTGTTGTTCTCCTAAGATAGTAGAGAGAGAAAGCCACAGAGAGAGCCAAATCTGTTACGGCATCGTCTTTTTGCGCGTGCTCAAATTGCTTTGTTTAGTGCTGATCGATAAGAATTGTGCAATCTGGTAGAATCACCCACACTTGATCGCATGCCTCTGTCGAGTCGACCTATCTCCGGTTTCTAATCGATTTTTAATTGTGCTATAATGACCCTTGCAGATTAGCTCGATCGAAAGGTCGCTTCCTAATCAAATTCTCGAGTCTTATGCATTAGAATCTCTTAACGGCTTCACCTAATAGACTAGTTTTCACATGAGTGGCCGACTCAAGGAAAAGAACTATATGTGCAAAGATGAAATGCCCATCTCAATTTACTAAAAATAGAATTGGAAAATCGGGATATCACAGTAAAATCTCAAACTAGTGCCATATATCATCCAACTCAACAATATGATTTTAAAATTTAATGGAAATTAAGGGAGAGTAAATTTGTCGCAATACTACGGGCTTGGACTTTTTCGTGGTATTGACCCTATCTTTTTAAAAGATCTTGCATTAACTTTACCCAATTTGACTCAAGTCATTTCCTTTTCTACATTTGCTTCAATTTTTATGAATTCATTGTTATTATTATTGACTTCATTACTTTATATTTGTGCACTTTTGTACGTGTGTTAGAACTGCATAATTAGTAATTAAAATTGAAAAACACTGCATCAAAGAACATATTATTAAACGAACTTTAACCAATCTATTAAGATCATCATAAGGGTTGGCAAGCTAGTCCATGGAACCATTCATTTCTCATAGACAACAATATAAGAAGAAAAAAAAATGCTAAAAATGAATGTTGAGACAGATCGGGTATGAATTAGGTCGGATATGGGTCAAGAAATTTCTATTATAATAAATGGGTTATAAATGAGTTAAATGTGCTTGGACCATTGATGACCCGACCCAACCCATCCATTTAACAAGCCTATATCCAACCAAGTGATGGTGGGGCCAGCCCGCGAGTGACCACTACTGATTTGCTGCCGTGGGAAACTTGTGGCCACAAATTTCTTTTAATTTTTTTCTACTTTTATTCATTCATTTTATTGCTTTTAATAAGAAGAAGCTTTTAAAAACAAAAGTCATAATAATTACTGGGGTTAGTGTCATTTTCCCTTTTTGGAATTAATACCATAGAAAATCTCAAACCAATATACCCATGATAAATTTGCCACAAACTTTTTCTTTACCACAAAAAAAAAAAAAAAATTCTTAAATTGATACATTTCTGATCAATTTAACCCAAATTAATTTTTTGACTCTAAAAAACTCTAAACCGATATATTTGTGACAAATTTAGCTTCTATTAGTTTTTCTTAAAGTGAATTCATACCATGTAAAACCACAAACTGGTGCACATATAACAAACGGAAGATAAAACTCTAAAATGGTATACTTATCAACTGTCTTGTATAATCTAACCTAACAATTTGATCGTAAAATTTAATGACAACTAAAATACGGTAAATTTATCACAAGTATACTAGTTTGAGGTTTTTGGTAATCAAAAAATGAATTTAGAATAAATTTGTTATAGGTATATTAGTTTAGGATTTTTCATGGTATTAACCCCCATTTCGACCACGGCCTTCGGTCTCAATTACTCGATATTTTAAATGGAGTTGGCTAACTTGTCGATCTTTGGCATTCATGAGGTGACAACGATGCACTTGTACCACCATGTCCAAATTGGTTTTGATTTGAAAAAATAACATATATGGTTTTTGAAATTTGGTCTAATGTGTAATGTGATCTCTAAACTTTAGTCAAATGTATAATGTCATTTCTGAACTTTTAAGTTATTTAATGTGGTCCTTGGACTTTTTGTACATATTCAATTTAGTCACTGGACTATATAGAAATATTCAATTTTTTTCTTGAACTTAAATGAATAAAATGACAATATTGAACATTTTCATAAATTTTAACGATCAAATTAAAAATTTACGAAAATTTCAAGGATTACATTATAAAAATTAAGAGTTTGAAGACCACATTACATATTAAACTTCAAGAATCATATTGAATGAATCAAAATTTTAGGAATCACATTACATATTAGGTTAAAGTTCAAATATCATTCATATCATTATCGCTTTCAATTTCTTCATTCGATCTTTAGCTTTTTTGGCCGTTTTGTGAAGACACGCATGGAATTCACATCAAAGAGGATATGTGTAGGTATATGTGTAGGTATGTGTGTAGACAGTTGGGGTCGATGTTGGGAACCACACGAGTCCTTTCGTAAGGGCGATTTTGATATTTTCAACTTTGCGAGGTATTAGCCTTTTGTCTAAATTTTTAGGATCCCAAACTTTTAGGAGGAAAAGGACATCGATAGCTTTTTGAAATTTTACCATTCGTGTTTTACGTTGATCTCGAAATTTTTTAGAGGTTTTATCTTCTCATCCAATATGCAAAAGAAAATATTGATGGATTGTCGCATTTACTCTACTTTGGTTTATGACATTGACAAGAATCAAAATACTAGAAAACGGGGAAGAAAAGGAAAGCTCAAAGCCTCATATGGAGAGAGAAGAGTGTAAGACATAAATAATTCATATGCGGAAGCCAAGATCGTTTATAGACAAACCTCCAGCCATTGTTTGCATTCATGTTCGTCGAATGTCCTGAAAAATCAAGAAAGTAATAGGCGCACTCTACTAACCAAATTTCCTCACGTACTGATGGTGTATTCTAAATGTGAGGATTTTGTGCTAGACCTTGTGATCACCCGTCAGAAATGAATGTACGTTCCTATTTATACATCGTCTCCCATCAAGACGGGCGGTTGTCACGAAAGGGTACGAAGCGTGGAGTCGAATAGTCGCAACTTTAAGAGAAAATTTGGGTCTAAAATGTGGGATCACAAAAAAATAAATAACATTCTCCCACTTGATCCCATCATTTTCATCATACGGATCATTCAACTAATTCCACGAAAACTTTATGCTTAAAGAAAAGAAACAAAACACATGGATCATGGCGACATGTCCTCTAAGAGTGAGTAATACCTTCCATGTATCACAATGCATCTTATTTCTTTAATGTCAGCCTATATGTGACAACATATCTTAATGAATAAACCTCATGTTTATTCCAGAACCAAGGATAAATGTTATTCTCATAAACAACAAAATGTGTACACAAAAATTGAGAATCAACATTACAACTGAATAAGAGTTTCATACAACAAAAATCGTTCAAATGACGACAAATTACATGATGGGACCTATTCCCATACTAGTTACATGATCCTTATACTTCATTGGTGGCATGCCTTTAGTTAAAGGATCGGCTATCATCAATTCAGTGCTAATGTGTTCAATGACCACTTTATTCTTCTTAACACGTTCCCTTATTGCTAAATACTTAATGTCGATATGCTTACTTCGACTGCCACTTTTGGCATTTTTAGCCATAAAAACTGCAGCTGAATTGTGACAATATATTCTTAATGGCCTAGAAATAGAATCAACAATTCTAAGCCCAGCAATGAAACTCTTCAACCATACACCATGCGAGGTAGCCTCAAAACAAGAAACGAACTCAGCCTCCATAGTGGAAGTAGCAGTCAAAGTCTGCTTGGCACTTCTCCATGACACGGCTCCGCCAGCTAACATGAAAATGTATACAGATGTTGATTTTCGTGAATCAACGCAACCCACGAAGTCCGCATCCGAATAACCAATCACTTCCAGTTTGTCAGTTAGTCTTTGGTACCTTGAAGGTATCTCAACACTTTCTTTGCAGCTCTCCAGTGGTCTAAACCTGGATTACTCTGATATCTTCCCAACATTCCCATAGCAAAAGCGATGTCAGGTCGAGTGCAAACCTGAGCATACATCAAGCTTCCAACAGTAGAAGCATATGGAATGTTGTACATTTGTTCCCTTTCTAGATTATTCTTCGAGCATTGGTTCAAATTGAACCTGTCACCCTTTACAATGGGTGCTATACTTGGTGAACAATCTTTCATCCGAAATCTCTCTAGGATCTTATTGATATAGGTTTCTTGAGATAGTCCTAAAATTCCTCAAGGTCTATCTCTATGGATCTTAATGCCAATGACATAAGATGCCTCACCTATATCCTTCATGTCAAAACTCTTAGAGAGAAATTGTTTCACCTCATGTAGCAACCCCTTATCATTGGTTGCAAGTAGTATATCATCTACATACAGCACAAAGAAACAAATTTTGCTCCCACTAACCTTCTGGTATATACATTGATCCATGACATTCTCTATAAAACCAAATGAAGAGATGACATCATGAAACCTTAAGTACCATTGGCGGGATGCTTGTTTCAAGCCATATATAGATTTCTTAAGCTTACACACCAAATGCTCACCTTTACTAGAGAAGAATCCTTCAAAGTTGTTTCATGTAAACCTCCTCCTCTAGTTCTCCATTGAGGAACGCCGTTTTCACATCCATTTGATGTAATTCCATATCAAAATGGGCAACCAATGCCAAAACAATACGAATAGAATCTTTCTTAGATACTGGAGAAAAAGTCTCAGTATAATCGATTCCTTCCTTTTGAGTGAATCCTTTAGCAACAAGTCTAACTTTATATCTTTCAATTTTACCTAATGAATCTTTCTTAGTTTTGAAGACCCATTTACAACCAATGGCCTTCGCATCATTAGGTAACTCAACCAAATCCCAAACTTTGTTAGATGCTATAGAACTCATCTCTTCTTTCATGGCATTGTACCACAAATTGGATTTATCACTATCCATGGCTTGTGAAAACGTTTCGGGATCATTCTCAGCTCCAATATTGTAGTCAGACTCTTGTAAATACACAATATAATCACTAGGAATAGCCGATTTCCTTATTTTAGCAGATCTTCTCAATGTTGGATCAACATTCTCTTGAGGAGCATGTTGCTCAACTGGTTGTTCAACAGTTTCTGGTAATTGCTGAACAGCTGGATCTACTGGATCAATATCAGCAGGTTGTGGAATTTCAAAAATTGGTTGTTCAATAGCCGACTGAACTGAAGGGGCATTATGAGCAACAACCAACCTTAAACTTGAGGTGGAAGGTTGAGTATCTGAATGATCTTCCTTAGGAACAAGATCCCTCGGTCGATCGCTCCCACTGATCAAGTCATTTTCAAGAAATTTAGCATTTCTTGATTCTACAATCCTAGTGGTATGAGATGGACAATAAAACCTGTATCCCTTAGACCTTTCGGCATATCCAATGAAATACCCACTTATGGTCCTTGGGTCCAACTTCTTTTCTTGTGGATTATAAATTCTCACCTCAGACGGGCATCCCCAAACGCGCACATCATGTAAACTTGGTTTCCAACCCTTAAATAACTCAAAAGGTGTCTTTGGGACAGCCTTGGTCGGAACTCGGTTTAATATGTACATTGCTGTCTTAAGTGCTTCAATCCATAAGAATTTAGGAAGTTTGGAGCTGTTAAGCATACTACGCACCATGTCTAATAAGGTCCGATTTCTTCTTTCCGCTACGCCATTTTGGTCCGGAGAACCAAGCATAGTATATTGGGCAACTATCCCATGCTCTTGAAGAAATCTTGCAAATGGACCAGGTGCTTGTCCATTTTCAGTGTATCTACCATAGAATTCTCCACCTCTATCTGATCTCACGATCTTAATTTGCTTATTGCATTGTTTCTCTACTTCCGTCTTAAATACCTTAAAGGCATCTAATGCTTCATACTTAATATGAATCAAATAGAGATACATGTAACGTGAGTAATCATCTATGAAAGAGATGAAGTATTTCTGACCACATGAGTCCATATCCGGACTACAAATATCCGTGTGTATGATTTCTAATATTTCTGTACTCCTCTTGGCACATTTCTTTGTTTTGTTAGTCTGCTTTCCCTTTATGCAGTCCACACAAGTATCACAATCAGTAAAATCTAAAGTACCGAGTACTCCATCATTTACTAATCGCTTAATTCTTTCTATGGAGATATGTCCCAATCTTCGGTGCCACAATATAGAGGAATGTTCTTTCACAACACATCGTTTCATACCAACTTTATCATGAACATGCATCGCATCATAATAGGCATTGTCTTGTAAATTAATTCGAAAAGACCATCGACAAAGTACCACTCCCAACAATTTCAGATTTAAATGATAAACAGAAGTTTGAATCTGAAAAGTTAAAAGAGTATCCCAAAGGTATAAGTCTTGAAACTGAAATTAAGTTTCTAGAAAAACTAGGAACATAAAAGGTCTTTTCCAAATCTAAAACAAAACCACTATTGAGAACTAGTCTATATGTCCCAATAGCTTCCACATGCGAACGCATCTTGTTTCCTGAATAGATGCTTTGTTCAATTCCCACTGGCTTCCTGTGGTTTTGAAAACCCTGCAAGGAATTCGAAATATGGATTGTAGATCCAGAATCAATCCACCAAGTGTTGTGACTTACATCAGTCATATTAGATTCATAACAAATACAAGAGATTGGATTACCTTTCTTCTCGAGCCAGGCCTTAAATTTGACACAATCCTTCCTTATATGCCCCTTCTGTCTACAAAAGAAACACTTGGATTCTTTCTTAATGTCAGCTTGGGGAGGTATTTTACCTTTTCCCTTATGCTTGCCATAGCCCTTATTCTTTCCTTGTGTTGCTAAATGAGCACTTTCTCCCAATTCCATAATCAGTCTTTCTTCCTCTTGTACACACATGGTCATGAGTTCATTAATTGACCATTTATTCTTATGTGTGTTATAAGAAATCTTGAAGGGTGCATACTGTTGTGGGAGAGTGTTTAGAATATAATACACAAGGAAGGATTCAGATATCTCAACCTCAAGGTTTTTAAGCTGAGCTGCAATGTTCCTCATTTGCATGATGTGCTCACGCACACCTCTAACACTAGTGAGCTTCAATGATGAAAACTTCATAATCAGGGTCATGGCATGCGCCTTCTCAGAACTTTCAAACTGCGCATCTATAGCCTCCAATAAAGCCTTAGCATTACTATGCTGAGAAACTGAACCACGAATACTAGGAGATATTTTAGCTCTTATAAACATGGCACAAACGCCGTTGGACCGCTCCCATTGGTTATAAAGAGTTATCTCAGCTGGAGTGCTCGAATCAGTAGGAGCAGGTGGTTCGTCTTTCCTTATAGCATAGTCAATGTCCATCCACCCCAATTGAAGAAGAACTGACTCTTTCCAAACTTTATAGTTCTCACCATTCAGTATAGGAACATCAAACTTAAATTCAGAGAAATTCACAGGTTGTGAAACTGCATATCAAATAATCATGCTTATGTTACAAAATTTGAGGCAAATATAAATAAATCATGTTTTACCAATGTAAACATGTCACAATATGAATCACATAACATAAAAACTACCTGTGGGCTAAGTTTTTAATTTAAATAGGTTCATAATTACTTCATGAAGAAACTACCATATTATATGCCTTTTCTTAATCCCTGTGGGTAAATTAAGAAAAATAATATGATATTTCATCCTAATTAATTATATTAATATAATGAAAATTCCTGTGGGATAAAATTCATCATATTAATATAATTAATTACAATTAATGTCCATTTCTTAATATGATCCGGAGGCTTTGATTATATAATTTAATTAATTAAAGATGCTGTGGCCACTCTCTAATTAATTAAATATATGGACCATTGGACATTTAATTTCATGTATAAAATGACATAATAAATAAATACATCAAGGGCAGAACAGCAAATAAATAAATTGGCCAATGGCAAGATTGCAAAAACATGTAAAATTTGGGGCAAAAGAGTAATTAGAAGCCGCGGGTGAGAGACGACGGGCGCGTGCCGAGCACGCGCGCGTCCAGCGCTCAGGCGTGTGCCGGGCACGCGCCAGAATCCTCGCCGGCGCGTGCCCTGCACGCGCGCAACGGTTGCCACGCGCGTGAGAGCGCATGGTGCGTGGATTCCACGCGCCTGCAACCGCAGCGCGCGCATGGGATCCACGCGCCTTCTTCCTCGCGCGAACAGAAGCATTTCTTCGCAGTTTTTCGCCGTTCCGCCACGGTTTCGCTGGCCGTTTCTTCTCCGGCAGCCCATCTCAGATAGAAATAAATAATGGGTTTTGAAGAGCATGCCAGCACGATCACATGGGTCCAAGTTTCGGCGAAAATGATTAAAAATTGGCCCCAAAATCAGACGAAAATTTCCCAAAACACAATTCCTTCAACCACCGCGACTTCCGCCGCCCGATTAGCCTCCGGCGAACACCGATATGCCGAAATAACTCATGACTAATATTCCTTATGGCGGTGCGACCGTGCGGGTCCGAAATCGAGGGGTGGGTCACCGAAATTTGCCCGGAATTTTGGGAGTTTCTCTTTTGGCCTCAAAACTCGAGTTACTGTTCATATTCCAAAAGCCCGAAAAACACACCGAAAATTCGAGAAAAACAAGGCAGAGGCACTAACATGCTCTAATACCAACTGTAAGACATAAATAATTCATATGCGGAAGCCAAGATCGTTTATACACAAACCTCCAGCCATTGTTTGCATTCACGTTCGTCGAATGTCCTGAAAAATCAAGAAAGTAATAGGCGCACTCTACTAACCAAACTTCCTCACGTACTGATGGTGTATTCTAAATGTGAGGATTTTGTGTTAGACCTTGTGATCACCCGTCAGAAATGAACGTACGTTCCTATTTATACATCGTCTCCCATCAAGACAGGGGGTTGTCACGAAAGGGTATGAAGCGTGGAGTCGAATAGTCGCAACTTTAAGAGAAAATTTGGGTCTAAAATGTGGGATCACAAAAAAATAAATAACAAAGAGGGGTTGAAGGCGGGCACCACCATCTAGGCATTAACAAGGGTGGCCGCGCCCTTGTGATGTGAGGAGAGCATGGGGCGGCCACAATCATGGCACAAGGCATAAGCAATTTGAATTGATGATGTTGAGTACCAATAAATTTTTTAAGCACGTCATTGTCAACATGGGAAGTCTCCTCAATCTATGATTCTCATCATGGTCAGACGTGTGACAAATGACACGGTATGGCCTCTCGCGGACTTCAGAGCAAAGGCAACATTTCTTGCACGGACTTGGACAACCGAGCAAATCGAAACTCAATTTTCTTAGGAGAACATTATTATCTCAAACATATGCAGCAATGCTTTCAATTGATTTTATGACACACGTAGAGAAACCAAAATGATGAAAAACATTACCTTGATAAAGAGAATAATTAGGCGGAAGGCCTATTGCATCCGCAAAAGTTGGACGTGTTGCAGTAGCAGCTTCAAAATACAGGTTTCAATAGGAAATGACAACATTTTGGTAAATTATATCCACATTTATGACAACCAAATAGGGGGTCCTAAGTCTTGGTTTTGCCATTTTAGCTAGCAAATCATGAACTAGATTGCACATCCTTCAAAAACTAGTATTAACGAAGAGGCATTGCTATTTACTTCTTAAGCAGAGCATCTTTATGGTAGATTAGACAGTTGCTAGAATCTGATGTTATCAAAGGGTTATGCAATGAGTGAAAATTGTTTCTATGAACCTTTAGCCCTAAATTTTATAAGCACATTAACCAAATATTATCTTGACTATTAATTATGTGAATCTTTGCTATGAAGACCACAAGATCAACAATAGAGATGCGCTGTCGCAATTCATTTAGCATTTGTTGTTCTCCCAAGATAGTAGAGAGAGAAAGCCACAGAGAGAAAGCCGAATCTGTTACGGCATCGTCTTTTTGCGCGTGCTCGAATTGCTTTGTTCAGTTCAGCTCTCCCATGAGCACGCCCATTGACATTTTCTTTTGATCGTCTTTACAACGAAAAAGAAAGAAAGAAAGGAAGGAAAAAAAAAAGACAAAAGCCCGTGCAGGACCACTATTGTCAAAATTCAAAGTGTATGGGTTCAACTACCGTCAACACAATTTACGGATTAAAAGTAATCCACCCAAAAAGCATAAAAAGTATTTAGTTGTTTAGTATTTAATGGGAAAACGGTCCCTCATCTGTGCGCGAATTTGTTCTGTCCTCAATCGATTCTCCTTTTCTCACTTTCCCGTCGACCTCCTTGATGTTGCTTCTCTTTGCACTCTCAATCGCTTTCCATGTAGTCGGATTCGGTGCATTGCACTTGCTACCCAGTGTCGTGTCATTTCGGGAGAGACGCAAGTATGCTGCCGGGTCCGACACGAGTGCCCGAGGGTGTCACCATCACGATTCTTTTTGATAAATTGGGGGCGCCACCGTGAACTGTGCGAGGTCTTAGATTTGGATCCTGGATGTAGGGTATTCGTTGTGGATGGTCGCCGTCCGACTCATTTGCACAATTTGAACGAGGGCAATGATCAGGGGGTCGTACTTTTATACTCGGGGTGGATGAGCACCAGGCCGATTTGGTGTACGATTTTGACGGGTCGGCTTTCGCTAACGCTAGCGATTTGATGAGTGATGAGGCCTCGGAAAGCGAAGAGGACAATGATGGTGATAGCGAGGAAGAGAAAAGGAGGACAAGCTTTGTGACATCCCGATTTTTCTAATTCTATTTTTAGCTGATTGAGTCGGGCATTTCATCTGTGCATATAATTTATCTCTCTGAATTGGCCACTTATGAGAGGACTAGTCTATTGGATGAAGCAATTAAGGGATTTTAATGCGTCAGACTTGGGGACTGATCACCCTTAGGTCGGAGGCAAGAAAATTTCCCTGAAAACTACCCGGTAGGTTAGGACGCGCTGGAATCGCACCAAATTGAAATTAACTGTGAAAATTGAGATTGAATTCAGAAATTTGAAAGTCATGATGTGTCACAAATTATTTTAGGATCATTTACTCATCCTCGGAAGATTTTTCATGCAATCAGAGTTTTTCAGCGAATTAAATCAGAAAATGGCTAATTTGGCTCGAGAAATTAGTAGGCCCGCTTTTGGTCGTGCCCTTGGGACTCAAGGAGGTTCTATGAACAAGTGAGGGTGTGAATTGAAGTGTGGTGACATTGAATTAATTTATGAACTTTAATTTGGACTCAATTGGAAGAGAATTGATGGGAATTGAAGAAATTGGATGTACAAGAATTGGACCCCGGCGGAAAATGAAAGTGCAACCATTGGAGAAATTGTGGAGGATTTGAGTGAGTGGAAGATGACATGGGATGATGTCATGGTGGTTGAGGCCAAGGGTTGAGATCTTGACAAGTGGACGGTGGGGATTGGCTCTTAAAAGGATTACCCATCAACATCATCTTCTTCATTTGGAAATTGGGAAGAAAGAGAGAGGGGGGAGGAAAAAGCTGCATGTGGAACCAGCAGCCCGACACCGACCAGACGCCACCCCTTTGCCACTCGGTCGCTTGTCGCCGCTCGTCCGCATGGATCACCCGCGCGCGCCTCACCGGTTGGCTCGCCGTTCGGTCGTCCACAGCCCGAGTTTCCAGCCCTCCGTCCGCCGCTTGTTGCCATCCACTGGAGCCTCCATCGCCGCCGTTCGTCGCCGCCAACCACCGCCTGAGCTGCTGCCGTCCATCCTCACCGATTTCGCGCCCGAACTGCCGCCGTGCAGCCCTCCATCAGCCCCAACCAGCAGCCAAAGAAAATGGGTATGGCAGCCCGATTTTGGCCCGTTTTGGTCGCCTTCCCGAGCCCGGATACTCGGCCCGCCTTGAGGAAAGTCAATCCTCACGTCGTCCTCGTCGTTTTGGTCTTCTCGGCTCGCTAATCTGGTGAGTTTAGCTCACTAAACCTTGATTAGAGGGTTAATAATGCTTTAGGTGTGCTTAGTTTATGTTAAGTGTTATTAGGTGATTAGTTTAATTTATTTAAGTATAGATTATATTAAGGTGCTTAATTAACTTAAAGTGTGTTTATTTAAGGTTAAAAGAAGTTATTTAATGTTAAGCCTTGATGGGACATAATAGGGTTTTATTTTTGAATTATTTAATTGTTTCGAAATTCTGGAATTTATAATATTATATTATATTACGAAATTATTAAAATATTATTATTATAAAAAACGGAAAAATTATTTTTGATCTTGGTTGCTTAGAATTTTGTGTCAATCGCTGCTGTGCATTTAGAATTTGAAATTAATGATTGGTTATGGCAAATTAAGTGTGATTGTAATAAATAGGGATTTTTTTTTTTATAAAATCCCAAGTGTCGAAATTGATGGGAAATTGACCGTGATTAACCACTTATTAGAGGTAGTGCCTAGTGGGGCCGTGAATTACCACTTGATAAAGGTCGTGCCCAGTGAGGCCGTGAATTACCACCTGATAAAGGTTGCGCCCAACCAGGCCGTGATTTACCACCTACTAGAGATCGTGCCCATCGAGCTGGGATCTACCACCTTTTAAAGGTTGTGCCGAGTGGGGCCATGATGCCACTGATTTTGATTGTGTGCTGAGTGGGGCCGTGATTGCCACTGGATGTTAAACCTTCCCCGTAGGGTCGTGATTGGAGGCAATGATTGATTTGCTAGAATGACATGTAATCGATCGAGGCGATTGATCACTGAGACGATCCAAGTGGTTGAATTGTTCTGATAATGTGATTGTGCCACAGTTGTTTGGTTATCATAATTGCACGTGATTGAATTATATGAATTGTGCTAACTTGCAGGAAGGAACTGAGGTGAGGTATGTGACATCCTGATTTTTCTCAAATTTATTTTCAATCAATTGAGTCGGACGATTCATCTGTGCACGTAGTTCGTCTCTTAGAGTTGGCCACTCACGAGAGAACTAATTTATTAAGTAAAGCAATTAAGGAATTTTACCACGTTAGACTTGGGGACTGATCACCCTCGGGTCAGATGCAAGAAAATTTCCCCAAAAGCTACTCAGTGGATTAGGCGCGCTGAAATTGTACCAGATTGAATTTAACTATGAAAATTGAGATTGAATTTAGAAATTGGGAGTCCAGTTATGTCACAAACCTTATTAGGATCATGGGATAATTTTGTGGACTTTAATTGAACTCAATTGGAAGAGAATTGATTGGAGACTTTATTGTACAAAGAATTGGACCTTGGCGGAATTTGAAGTGCAACCATTGAAGAAGTTATGGAGGAAGTTAAGTTAGTGGATGATGACATCATGGGATGATGTCATGATGGGTGGCTAAAGTGAGGGAAATCTTGACAAGTGGAGGGCCAAGATTTTCCCCCACACCCATCAACATCATCTTCTTCAATTGAACTTGGAGGAGAGAGAGAGAAGAGGAGCGACCGTTTGGACCAGGCAGCCCGCGTCGCCCCCTTCGCCCGCTCAGTCGCCACTCCTCTGCCATTCGTCGCCGTCGTGCAGCGCTGTCATCGCCGCCCCACGCAACCGTGCATCGCCTCGCGCCCACGTGCTCGTGCTCCTTCGACACCGCCTCGCCCGTGCTCCATCCCATCAACCGAGTTGTCCCAGCTGCTATTCATCTTCATCAGAGTCTCCATCAAAACCGTGAGCCACCGCCCGGCTCGCCGGGAGCTCGTGCAAGTCACCACTGGTTCTCCTCCACCATTCCTCCGCCCAAACCAATGCCGGATCAGCTCCTCCTTGGCCTCAACCAGTAGCTCGCCGAGTGGGTATTGCAACTCAGTCGTGGCCCGTTTTGGCTGTCTTCCCAGCCTCAGAAGCTAGGCCCGACTTTGGAAAAGTTGATCCCGGCGTCGCCCTTGTCGTTTTGGTCCAAGCGGCGAGTTAATCGAATGAGTTTACCTCACTAAACCTTGATTAGAGTGTTAATGATTCCCTAAATGTGTTTAGTTTAAATTAAGTAAGTTTAGGTGGATAGATTAGTGTATTTAATTATAACTTGGATTAAGAGATTTGTTTATGTTAAAGTGTGTTTAATTAAGGTTAAGAGAAGTTATTTAATATTAAGCCTTGATGGGACATAATAGGATTTTAGTTTTGAATTATTTAATTGCTTCAAATTCTGGAAAATATAATATTATATTATAATCCGAAATTATTTAAAAAAAAAGGAAAAATTATTTTTGACCCCGATTGCTCAGAATTTCGTGTCGATCACTGCTGTGCATTTAGAATTTGAAATTGATGATTGGTTGTGGCAAATTGAGTGTGATTGTGATAAATAGGGATTCTTTATAAAATCCTAAGTGTGGAAATTGATGGGCGATTGGCCGTGATTAACCACCTATTAGAGGTCATGCCCAGTGAGACTGTGATTGACCACCTATTATAGGTTGTGCCTAGTGAGGCCGTGATTAACCACCTATTAGAAGTCGTGCCCAATGAGGCCGTGATTAACCACCTATTAGAGGTCGTGTCCAATGAGGCTGTGAATTGCCACCTGATAAAGGTCGAGCCCAGTGAGGCCGTGAATTGCCACCTGATGAAGGTCGCGCCCAACCAGGCCATGATTTACCACCTACTAGAGGTCGTGCCCATCGAGCCGAGATCTACTACCTTTTAAAGGTTGTGCCGAGTGGGGCCGTGATGCCACTGATTCTAATTGTGCCGAGTAGGGCCGTGATTGCCACTGGTCGCTAAATCTTCTTATAGGGTCGTGATTGGAAGTAGTGATTGATTTGCTAGAATGACATGTAATCGGCCGAGTCAATTGATCACTGAGACGATCCAAGTGATTGAATTGTTCTGATAATGTGATAGTACCACAGTTGATTGGTTATCATAATTGCACGTGGTTGAGTTATATAAACTGTGCTAACCTGTAGATGAAGGCTAATGCAAGGTAAGTCTTATTGATGTCATGACTAGGCCACTTTGGGGCGTATTTACTTTCTAATAGGGATTTAGAAGGGGTGAACTTGTTGAGACAAAGTTTCATCCCGGTTTGGGGAAAATATTACAGGGCAGTAGATGGCGTTACCCTCGGAGAAGAGTGGCATGCCGACAGAGGTTCTCCAGACGATGCAGAGTGCTCCTGACCTTGGAAGTCCTTGGGTCTATCAGCTGGTTAGGTCCACTGTCTGGGTTCAAGTGACCGCGGATGCCATAATACCTTATATGTTTAGGGCTTGGTTTCGTTCTAGGGCCGATAGTGTTAGGGTTGGCCCAATAGATAGCATGGACATTCCGTTGGCTGTGATGGATGTCATTTTGGGTGAAGGCGTGGTGGATCTTCTTGACGGTAGAGTGGTTAACGCATCGCCTCAGGTCTCTTGGGTGTCAGAACCTGAGGATGTGGGATCGACGAACGAGTCCGACTAGTAGTCATAGGACTGTTTTTTTTTTTTTTTATGGACCGATCCCTAGTGTGCAGATTGACCCTTTTTTATGCACATAGTTTCTGACCAATTTTGGTTGTATGTAAGCCCTGATTGACTATATGAAAGTATGTTGGTTTGTATCTAAATTGATTTTCTTCCTGCTGTCCTATCCCGTAATTTATTTGTCAAGGGTTTTTAATACGTTCCGCATGCGCATAATGAAATTTATGGGGTCGGCAACACTACCTGGGAATGTCACATTTACATGACCATGGTGGATTGTTCACGTGTCTCGGGGTTCGGGGCATGACAAGGTAAGTTCTCTGTGTGATGTGGCTAGGCCACCCTTGGGCGTATTTTCTTTTTAATAAGGGTTTAGGGGGTTGAACTTGCTAAGACATTGTCTCATCCCGGTTGTGGGATTAAAATTTCAGGTCCCTAGTGGACGAAGCGGCCAGATATCTTTGGTTGGCCTTGAGGAGTTGCAGAGGTGAAGTCATAAGGATTGGAGAACGTGTCCTGCTAGTTGGTTTTAGGATAATTCCCCTTTTGTCGAGCTGGTCTATTTTGTAGGCAATCCAGTGTTGTATTTAAACCATTTGTGTTTGTAAATGAATGTTTGGTATTGTGATTGATTGCCTTCGTTTCTATCCCAAGTTAAATGTTGTTAGGGGATTTGTTTCACTTCCGCATGCGTAATAAAATGAATGGGTCGGCGACGTATCCTGGGATGTCGCATATTTGATTGACCGCAGTGGGATGTGCGCACGCTCGGTGTTCGGGGCGTGACAGGCTCTAGGAAGCGAAGGAGGGTCTCTGAAGAAAATGCAGACGACGCAAGTGGATAGCTTGTGACTGTATAATGAAGCAGAATAGTTCAATTCTTGACATGACAAAATCGTCTTATGAGAAAGACGTTAAAGAGAAAGTCGACTCATTGATTGTATAAAATGCAATAAGCTAACAAATTGCTACTTTTATCTAAATATAAGTCAGTTTGATTGATTTATATAGAAAGCGGGATAGAAAGTGGGTTAGGGTTGAAACAAAACTAGGAGGACGGGGCAACAAGAGCCCTTAATGGCTGCTAGAGAGTTTATTTCTTGCGCACGCGATGGTAGATTTTCCTTCAAAACTTCGCCCTTCATACATGTTGGAAAATATGACTTCGAATTTGGTAGAATAATTAAATCAAATCTTTAAAGTAATCAAGTCGGATTTTGAGGCGTGAATATCACTTTCTTTAATGATTCATTTGCCCCACAATATTACTAATGGTCACCGACAAATTTCCTCCAAGATATAACAAAGTTTCAAATGAGAATACTAGATAGCAATTCTAATATTTCTTCCAGGGTCTCTCATAAAAAACAATTGAAAACAAAGATTATAATTTTTTTTGAAAGAAGACGAAAATGGAAGAAGATAATTGTTTGATCTCAAAACAATGTTACTTATCTTTGTCTTTTGAATATAGGTAACTTTTAAAATGATGCAAAAAGAAAAATGCAACCTTTTAAGAAAGGTTGCAAAATAAACAAGTATGTTTCATTGGTTACGTTAAAAAAACATTAAAAAAAAATGATCATCCGTTAATGCCAAATCTCGTCCACGTGCGCACTCACATATTTTCGATGTGTATAAGACACCTCTTCATTTGTTTTATAAACAAACTACGAACAAAACATGTTTTGGATCTTCATCCAAACCCACTTCAAACGGTGCTGATTATTTAACTAAGATAATCGCAAGTCTTCTGCTTGAGATTCAGACTAACCTAGCTGGATGGGAAGGGAAGCAACGCTCACTCCAGCTTGGCTGGATTTTGTCCGCAAGTTCCTCGATCACTTCAGCTTCAGTTTTATGCAGACTGTAAGCACCAAAAGGCATGTCCGATGATTAGTACTAGTCGACAGGAAGAAAATATCAAGAGGGTCAAATTTTTCTAACTAGCGTTCAAAGTTATTTCTAAGAATAAGAATGACAAAATATGTCTAGGTTTCGCCTCAGTGTACGGATAAGTTTTGCAAGGTAACATGTTTTGGCTATGATCCGACCCTCGATTCTCTATCACCTCTTCACTGATCCAGTGCTTGCACGTGGCACGTGTCCGTTTTCATCTTTTCTTTGCTGCACAAAATGATAACTACGCAATCCCCTCAAAAAGTATTCCATGAATGATAGCAATCTCTCTTTCTCTCATATGGAACTTAAAGTTCAGGCATCACATTCAACTCAAGAGCATGGATATTAGTATTCTCCTCAGAAAAATAAACATAATTAGCTCACTAATCACACGCTTCAACGGAAAATGTTGTTCATCATAGGAGAAATAATAGCTTAAGGTTACAAGGTATAACCATCATAATAGACGCTTGTATTATAGGTGATGGACCAAACAGAACTTCAAGGAGTAGAGATGTGGAATGAGATCAATATGCACATTAATTTGGTCCAAAGTTTTTACTTTTCTTAAGACCAGAAAATTTAATGACTCTTCTATTCGTCTCTATACCTTTGAACAACAAATGTAAAATTCTGAAAAAATAAAATAAAATAAATCTAATTAGGATTAATGCAAACGAACTATTAATGACTCATAAGTACAAATCGAAACAAACACAGAGATTTCCAAGAGTAAGGTCTAGACGAAGCAACTATAGGTCCACTTTATTGACGTTTTCAATTGTAGAAGCACGAAAACATTATTAACTCCTAATGTGGTATTTTGGTGTCTTCAGGTCTATGTCCTATAGAACTTTAGAAAGTATTAGATTGGTGGAGAATAACTTAATATATTGATTCCTACTGCAGATATACCAACGTCTAAGTGAAGAGATTCCACATTTAAAAGTAAGTTCTGTGTGGCACACGACCACATTACGTTGCCTCGCGTAGACATACCAACATCTAAGTGAAGTGATTCCACATTTCCAGTTAACTAATTCCTACTGACCAGATCAGGCGGCCATTAAAAGTACGTTTTGTGTTCTCAGGAACAAGGAAAGGATTTGGTACCTGATGTTAACAGTCCATCCCTTGATCATGCCCAGTGTTCGCAAAGCAACTCTCCACCTCTGGACCTGGTGTGGATTATCCTGATCGAAACCCTTCTCGCCTTGGCCAATATTCTCCACGAAACGTCTGGGCTGCTCGCGGAGCTCTCTTGCATTCATGCCCCAGAAAATGGGCAATACGATAAGGCCCCACTTTTTTCGGCATTCGAGGATCTTCACCAGCTCGTTAAGGCACCAGGGTGAGAAATGATAATTCTGAGAGACGACCATGACAGCGATCTTCGACCGCTCAACCGCTTCGTCGATTGCTGGCCGGTACGGTACTCCTCCATCTAGTGTATAATCGAAAAACGTTTTTATTTCTCTCCGCTCAAGAGCGCTTTTGAGATGGCTCATGGTATGGAGCATGTCCTCCAGCCTGTAACTAATGAATACGTCATAATCTCGAGGAGGACGCTGACCTGCACAATGGGGAATACATTGTTTGAGATCAGACGAGAGGTATCGAGGAGGGGATTAAGAATTTGATGAAGAGGCTTATCAAAAACAGAAACTGTGCTAAACCTTGTATTTTTGTAAAAACCAAGATAAAATAGCTAAAATTTTTGTTCCTAGGTCCCAATCACATAAATTTCATATTCAAAGACATATCCTAATCCAACGAACAGAAAAGAAATCGAGGAGGAGGAAAAAGACCCTCGCAGACTGCCAAACTTATTCGACTTAATAAAACAACTTCCCATTGAATCCACCCAAAAGATGAGTTCGATTTTCATCGGAACACATCCTATAGTGTTATACAACGCCTCATCAAAACCTTCTCAAACAAGCCTCGATCACTCTCCGAACAAACATGCTGAGGTGTCTCCCTCTCTCTCCATGTAAATTCGAACAACTCCCAGCTCCCCTAACATTCAAACTCTCTACAAATTGGGTTGATACATACACATTAATGCGTTCACTGTTCATCTTGGAGCACAGTGTAATGACATTAATGAGAAAATACCACCAAAAATCTCAAACTTTGCCCAAAATGACAAATTTACTCCAAACTTTTTTTTTGGTGACATAAAATACCACAAAATTTGCTAATTGTGACAGATTTACCCCAAACTTTTCTTGTGACATAAAAAACTCTAAACTTATATCCGTGTGACACATTCATCCCAAACTATAGGGCATTTTTGTCTTTTTACTTTTTAAATTATTTTTTAATTTATTTATTCTTTTCTTTTTCTTTCCCTCCGCCAGCCATGGTAGAGGAAAGTTGGACTTAGGCGAGGGCTGCCCTCGCTCGGCGTTAGGCGAGGCACATGGCATGGGCGAGGGTGGCCCTTGCTTAAGTTAGGACAACCCTCGTCCATCGCAGGCGAGGGCATTCCTCACTAGATCTAACCCGCCCTCGCTCGGGCAAGGGTTGCCATCGCTGGATTTGGTGAGGGCTCACCTAGCAAAGGCAACACCTAGATGAGGGGCATTCCTTGCCGGCTCCCTCCACCATGGCCGACGAGGGAAGACCCTGAATATACCCTTGGTCATAGAGTTTGGGGTAAATGTGTCACAGTTAACAAATGTTGGGGTTTTTTATGTCACAAAAACAAAAAGTTTTGGGTAAATTTATCATTTTGGGCAAAGTTCGGGGTTCTTGGTGACTTTTTTCCCTTTTTTTTTAATTGTTTTTTAGGGTTAACTTGGAGGATATGACTTTCCAAGTCAGATTGAAAGAGAGAAGAAATGGGGTTCAAAATAATAATCGGTTGACCAATTGTTTTTCAACTATGCAACTAATGGGACTTGTCGCCAAAAACGCCAAATGATTTCTCACTCTTTTTGTAGGGTCACAGACTCACTTTTGATAAAAATAAGTTTCCCGGTAGATTTACAAAATAACCTTTTGGCTTTTGCTCGTAATGTTGAGACGATAGTATTCATCCAATCCATTGGTGATTATCCCCTTGATAGCTTTTTCAATAATATTTCAATGAAAAACTAAACTAAATAAGTCGAACTTAACCATGCAATCGAGTTTGTGCCAGTAATAGGGCATGATGACAATTCTTGCCCATGCCATGATATCTGCATTCAAAGCTGAATACACTCAACTGATCTCTTATCTTGGCAAGGAAGGGGGCAAAAATGAAAAAATAATGATTTTCTTTCAAGTTACTACATCTAACCAAAGTGTTGCACGTCAATGCAAGTGTTTCAAGTCAGAAGGCAAGAGGAAATCTTGAAATTTACCAGGAAGCCCTGCATCATTCTTGGTGGACATGAACCTCTCAACGCCAAACTTCAGAATTAAGTTACAGTTTGAGAGTATAGCAATAGATCGTGGAACAACCTATTGAGTAAAAACTCAGCATCAGAAAAGATCTCAAAAACGAATAAAGGGAGATGAAAATATAAATCACGAGTACTGGAACCGTTCTACAATTGCCTGGGATGATTGAATGTATACATCACTCCCATCTTTAGTAAAAATGGGAGCACTGAATTTTAGACGAATAATATGGTGTAATGTCACTGAGCAATTTCAACCTAAAAGGTAGCATTATGTGAAGCAAATTCAACTTGCTATCATCAGAAATGGATGACGCTACGTGAGAGTAACACATAGTATGGAAAATTTCAACAGCAGTATCACAAATTTAAATTCTCTGCATTATGCTAGGTTAGTAAATTCAATCTGACCAGAATGAATCATACTAGACCTTGAACTGTCCTTAGAAAAAGAACAAGATTTGGCAACAATTAATCAGTCTCTTCAAGTAATTTCCAGCCTTACCTCATTCAACGTGGCATTAAAAACACTACCCCTTGCCAAGGATCGAGTGGCTTCCGCCTGAAAAAGAAGACCTTTGAGATAAAGGAACAAAACTTCGAATAAAGAAAATTCAATTTTTGCGCAGCTAGTTCTGGACATGAGACTCGATGGTTCAATCATTTCATATTTACCATCCTATACCAAGAACTCCAGCACAATGTTTTGTTGTCTATTTGTTGCTATAATTTCAACTCCTCCTAGTAGAGGATTGGCCAACTCATGCAGAGGCGGAGCATCATGTTTCCTTCTTCAATGTTTTAAACTTATTTAAACTTGGATGATGAGGAAGAGATCGATCCCATCACCACTGAGGGTACTGTACCATAAGAAGAGGGAAAATCTTTTGGAATCTAAGAAAGAGATAATTTTGGCTCTAGAGTGATTATCCATGATGATCTTCTGCTATAGACATAAAGCGGTTCCCACACAAGCATGTGTCATTTGAAACAAACTCAACGGAAAAACATGAAATAATACTGTGTACTAATTTATTTTCCAACTAATGGTAAGTTAATAGAAAGCAAGTACATTATCCAGTTATAAAAGGAGAACAGTAAAGATAACTCGTCGTGCATTTGGAGCACATTGGGAGGCACAGAATGATTGAACTCATAACTGTGAGTGGTACATTTCTGCATTCCAAGCTATGACCAGCCTAGAAAATTAAAAGCATTACCTACTGTTTTTCCCATTTACTATTATAGAAAAAAAGACCAAACTAGCTAATGATATTCTAGGAAATCAATCAACATATTAATTAGCCACAAGAGCTAATCTAAAAGTGGTACAACAATCTCTTGAATACAATTGCTCAAACTTACTTATTCCCAACACTCTGCACAAAAATGCTCAAAAGTTCAACCAAGATTCAACAAGAAAGCAACCACATCGAGATGAACCGTCAACCGAAAAATGGACATACAATGAAAAATTCACAGCAAACGGTCAGAAAGGATAGTCATTGAAATCGTTAACAAGCAAGAAGAAACTCAAATAAAGTTCTTACCTTGCCTTTTTTCCTCAATTTAGCAAATTTCTCAGAGATGCCATTTGTCAATTCAGTGCCACGAGCAGCCATTGTTGTGGTTCTTTTGGTAGAAATAACTTGTAGTTGTGAAGACCAAAAAGCACAAAAAGATATGGGTTTCCTAAGCTGAGCAAGCCCAGTTGATTTAAGAGCTAATGCCATACCAGTGTTCTGGATATTGGCTTAAAGATGCTTATGCCTCTGCTTCAATCCTATTAATGAATTAACAAAAAAGGAAACAAGTAAAACACCTAATATCATATAATAGCACTTTTACAAACAAAATGAATGATAGAAGTAGCAAGTTGCTGTCTCTAAAAGATAACATCATAGATATAATCACTGGCCACTGCATATCTCAGTGCTCTGTGAAATCCAGCTAATACTCATGGCTCACAAGTAAATGCTAAAAGGAAACTGAAGCAATGAGCAGCTTTAACTGATAGTTACAATAGGGTTAACATATCCAACCGCCACTTGCCAATCAAGCCCTTTTCATAATCGATTCTTTGTGTTCGGCAAAGAGAATTAAATGACAAAACGACTTCCTCACCAAAATGGGGAAAGAAGAGAAGAAAAGAAAAGAGAATCAGCGTTGCGAATTTCTCAACTCATTCAATGACCCGATTTTCCATTGCTTGCATTTTTGACCGGATAAATACAATATTCATACAGAGGGATAAAACTACTAAACAAACGTTACGATTAGATAAGAGGAGAGACACATAATCTTCTTGAACTTGCAGATCTTCTCAGGAGTAAAGGGGAAAAAGAAAAAGAAAATGTAGCAAAACAGAGGTGTTTTGCAATTCCTCCCATTTAGGTCAAATCTGCAAATATTTCTACTCTCCCTGCCCACTTGCACCGATCACGCATCGCCGTTGCCTTGTTTCTGGTTCTCTTGCTCATCTGTGAAGACAGCCTTGCCGACAATCACGTCAACCCCAGAACTGAGGTTGCCCAAAACCGAGAATACCATCTTAGGTGACGCAAGGCCACAAGGGTCACAGTTTTAAGGATCGAAACGGAACAGAGTTGGCGGCCGATTGGGCGCCACAGGTGGTGATTGGGCAACGACAGGGGACGTGGCGGTGAGGCTATGTAAGAGAGGCTTGATAGGTGGCGGCCCAAGGCAACGGCGATGTTGGGTTGATGGCAATAGCGCAGAGGTGGAGGTGGAGAGAGAGGCAAAATGGTACATGTCCTTTGTTCCATCCTTTCTAACATATATCCCATCCTCCTTTGTCCAATCCTACAGAAAACACTCCCACATACCGGTCACTCAGACCGGGGGATCAATTATTTGACTCGGCAGCTAGGTCACGATCGAACGCGGTGGAAAAGGGACAAGAAAAAAGGGGCCGTCCCAGTCGAGTTGCTGTTACCTGCGATGGACATGGTGGCCGGACCTCTTGCTCGACGGAGATGACGATGGCCCATCAGAGATTGAAAAAGGCAACGGGACGGTTGATTACGGTATTGGGGTATGAAATGTTCCATCACATATGGCCGCCATTTTATAGTTAGAAGCCATTCGTGTGCGTGCGAGTCTGCCACAGTCTATGTTTGCAGAAAAAAGACTCATTTTTCTTTTCCTAGGAAAAAAGATATTCAATTACAACGGAACATGATGCTCTGAAAGAAGTGACGGGGGCATCCTCATAATTTTAAAATAATATTATTAATTACATAATCTCAAAGTTAATCCAAAGTTAATTTATATTTCAACTTAAATTGGTTAAACAATGGACAATGCAAATATAATTATGGTATTTACTCAATAAATCAGCCAAACATAGTTCCATACATAGGTGATTTTCCTTATCCTACACTAATTTAAGTCTATTTCCTTAAGCAACTCGAATTTTTTCTTTCTCCCATTACCGCATCCTTTGTATTTTGGCAAACATACAAAGCATCAAAGTAAAGCATTAGCTTCACTTGCAAGTTATTATTATTTTTGGATAAGAATCAAATACTGCACTGGCGTCTTCTTTGCAGTGCTAATATTTTTTCACCATAATGAAAAATAGGGTTTGCATTAAAAAAATCTAAAGAAATAATCCTTTGGAAACTTACAGAGAGACGCAGTTGAGTTCTGCGGAATATCATGCTCGACGTTGGTTGTCCCTTTTTTCTCCTTTTTCTGCAGGAAACTTGCTTTTCGTTCATCGCCTAGACGGCCAATCCGTCACTAGCATGTGCTTCCCTAGGACAGTGGGCCAACTGTACGCTTTTGGAATGGACCATCAGAGCTTTGCTCCCTCAATTCCCAACTGTTGTCCTAGGTTGAAGCACGAACTGAAGTGTCACATCCCTTCCTGACAGGCTCAGGCTATTGCTCTGACTCGTGTACCAGGTCCTCTGCCGTAGGAATAGAATTTTGGCATATTCATATAATCTAAATAAGCAACTTGACTCACGATCAAAATAAATAAATACATAAGCAGCTTGACATCCTTCGTCATGACCTCTCCTTTTGAGCGTCTTTTCTGTTTTGCTGCTAATCCTCATATTATTAATAATGTTCTTCTTGGACAATATTATTATTACTATTATTATTACTCCATTAATAATAAAGTATGCAATATATACTTAGTATTGATATGGTCGATTTATCATTTTTAATTAAGAAATTTTTCCGTGAGACATGATCATATCCTGTGCGCATGATGCTACTGTGTCCAATCTATCGATCTCATGTGCATGCATCCAATAGCTCTTTTTGTTTTGTTTTGTTTTGAAATTGCCAAGCTAGTAAAATTAAACTTATTAATTAAACAAATAAGAGAGCTACTCAAACAATGTAAAAAAAAAAAAAAACCCTAAGTTTCAGATTTTTGAAATACTTTCCTATAATAGTTGTTTTGCGTCAGGCATCATGGCAATAAACTACAGATATAAGAATATATTCTTGGACAATATTATTATTTCCATTATTATTATTACTCCATTAATAATAAAGTACACAATATATACTTAGTACTAGTATAGTCGATTCATCATTTTTAATTGCGAAATTTTTCCGTGAGACATGACCATATCCTATGCGCATGATGCTACTATGTCCAATCTATCGATCTCATGCGCATGCATCCAATAGCTCTTTTTGTTTTGTTTTGTTTTGAAATTGCCAAGCTAGTAAAATTAAACTTATTAATTAAACAAATAAGAGAGCTACTCCAACAATGTAAAAAAAACAAAAACCCTAAGTTTCAGATTTTTGAAATACTTTCCTATAATAGTTGTTTTGCGTCAGGCATCATGGCAATAAACTACAGACAAAAACCCAAAGTTTCAGATTTTTGAAATACTTTCCTATAATAGTTGTTTTGCGTCAGGCATCAAGGCAATAAACTACATATAAGAATATATTCGTCCCCCCCCCAACAAAAGAAGAAAACACCTGTCCGTGACCACTTAACAATGATGAGTCATCACCAGCATATGATCCCATGAACTTCTAAGTTTTATTAATTAACCATAATTAAGCAGCAAAACATGCGCCAACTTGCAGACAGATTTCAATGGAATATATGCTGTTATAAGTCGTTTGATCTGGATATCTTATTTTTCGGAGTAATGCAAGAATCCGGATGGTATTTGAGCCCCATTGAAGGGCCGGGCGTCCTTTTTCAGTGGATACCAGGTCAAGCATCCAACGTTTCTCAATCCAACTGGATGCTTAATTTCTTGTGATTCCACTTAGATGAAAGCTCCGTTGACAAATCCTCGCGAGATTTGGGTGAGGGCTCACATGCCCTTGATTGGCCGGTGGGGGCATCACTCCCTTGCAGCCCCAGCAGCCGGCAAGGGCATCACAGCCTTGCTCAGAGCCAGCATCAAATGGATTTGGGCGAGGGCTTTCATTATTTTTAAAATGTTCAATAATTATAAAAATGGAGCTGAAGGTAGAAACCCTAACCTAATGCGATGTCAACTTGTCTGAATCTTGTTCTATGTTCCAGATGGACGAAGACGATCAGTCCGGCGAAAGTCCTATCTTGATGCTGATTTAACTTTTATATAATAATTGTACCCTTAAAGTTTGAAAGCATAATGTTTACATTGTCATCATCACATATAACTTTTCATTATTCAATTTGTGAACGGCTCAACTCGGTTGTAGCTTGGCTTGAATCCGCTGACGGCAAGTTTGAATTCAAGCTACTTGAATATCTTGTCGACTCGGGCTCGACCTCACCCATATTCATCTTGATGGGCTTTGGGCTTTCATTATTTTAATATTCAATAATTATAAAAATAGACACAAGATACTTAAAATCACATTAAGCTTGAGCTTTGTTTTAAAATCAACGGAGTCAAGTTAAATCAAGCTCGAGTATCACAATTAAGCTTAAGCAACACTTGATTGAGCTCGTGTAGCTTTGCGAGCGCAAAACTTGCGAGTCTAGTCAAGTTAGAGATTGGCAGTGTATCGACTCTACTCGGCTCAATTTTACACCTAATCCGAATCAAGTTAGTATTTATGAAAATATAAATAAAAAGAGTAACTAATAGACGCCGTTATTCTTACACAGTCGATGCTAAGTAGATGAGTAATCAGGTTAGCCTCGTGGGTGAAAACATCGGTTCTTTGATCCGCAGAATCACCTTTGTCTCCCTAGTTGCGTAACACGAAAGAGGAAAGGAATCTAACTAGGGGAATCCAGGCCAAGCTGTTCTTCTCCGTTTATTTGCTTTGACAAAAAGGATGAAAAGGAAGGAACATGAACAGACCATTCAATATCCGATCACATTCAGAACCTACAAAGTCCCCCGAGCGGTCGACAATTTCACTTTTCGGATCGTAATTGAGCTGTAACTATGGAAACCCTTGTCTATTTCCATCAATAGTCAAATATCCATGTGTAGCTACCTCTTCTGTCATATATCACTCCTAAAACTCACCTGATGCTGTGTATAAATGTATGTATTTAACCAGCCATCCATACACATAGTAGGCTAGAGGTGCATTTGGTTCAGCATTTTGAAAACCTATTGGGAAAATGTAAAGCAATTTAGCCTAGTCGGAAGGCCTTTTGCATCCGCAAAAGTTGGATGTGCTGCAGTAGCAGCTTAAAAAAAAGAAAAGAAAAAGGTTTCAATAGGAAATGACTCCATTTTGATAAATTATATCCACATTTATGACAACCAAATAGGGGTCCTAAGTCTAGGTTTTGCTATTTTAGCCAGCAAATCATGAACTAAACTGCATATCCTTCAAAAAACTAGTATTAACAATGAAGCATTACTTCTTAAGCAAAGCATCTTCATGGTAGATTAGATAGTTTCCAGAATCTGATGTTATGCGACAAGGGAAAATCATTTTTATGAACCTTGAGACCTAAATGTTATAGGCACATTGACCAAATATCACCTCGACTATTAATTATGTGAATCTTTGCTATGGAGACCACAAAATCAATAGTAGAGATGTGCTCTCGCAATTCATTTAGCATTTTGTTGTTCTCCTAAGATAGTAGAGAGAGAAAGCTAGAGAGAGAGAGAGAGAGTCAGTCGAATTCGTTACGACATCTTTTTGCATGTGCTCGAACTGCTTTGTTCAACCCAACTCTCTTGTGAGGGCGCCCATTGACATTTTCTTTTCAACATCTTTACAAAAAAAAAAGGAGAGAAAGTAAGAAAGAAAAAACAAAAGCAAAAGAAAATGTATATCTTACCTTTACCAAAAAAACAAAAGCCCGTGCAGGACCACTATTGTCAAAATTCAAAGTGTATGGGCTCAATTGCCATCAACACAACTTGCAGATTAAAAGTAATCCAACCCAAAAAAAAAAAAAAAAAAAGATTATATGATCATCACTAAGTAAAAACTATATTCGGTTAACTATACTTTTCCAAAAGCATAAAAATATTTATTTGTTTAGTGTTTAATGAGAAATGGTCCCTCATCTGTCTCGCATGATTTTTCTTTATCAATACCACGTTAGTGCGTATAGTGCGTTCACGAATAATTCCTGTTAATTAGGATTTTAAAGACTCGGTGCGTGAACCTGTTCTGTCCTCGATCAATTCTCCTCTCCTCACTTTCTCGTCGACCTCCTCAATGTTGATTCTCTCTGTGCTCTCAGCCACTTTCCATGTCCTCGAGTCGGATTCGGTGCAGTGCACTTGCTACCTAATGTCGTGTTATTCCGGGAAATAAACAAGTATGCTGCCCGGTCCGACAAGAGTGCACGAGGGTGGCACCGTCACGATTCTTTCTGATAAATTGGGGGCGCCACCCCGACCAGGGCGGGATATTGGATTTGGGTCCTGGAGCTAGGGTTTTCGTTGTGCATGATCGCGGTCCGATTTATTTGCACAATTGGAGCGAGGCCAATGATCAGGTGGTCGTACTTTTATACTCGGGATGGATGCGCACGAGGCCGATTTGGCCTACGAGTTTGACGGGTCGGCTTTAGCTAACGCTAGCGATTTGATGAGTGACGAGGCCTCGGAAAGCGAAGAGGGAAATGACGGTGATAGAGAGGAAGAGAAAAAGAGGACTGTATAATGAAGTAGAGTAGTTCAATTCTTGACATGAAAAAATCTTCTTATGAGAAAAGACGTTAAAGAGATAGTCGACTCATTGACTGTATAAAATGCAATATGCTAACAAATTGCAACTTTTATCTAAATATAAAGTCAGTTTTATTGATCTATATAGAAAGCGGATCAGGGTTGAAACAGAAGTAGGGGGACGGGGCAAAAAGAGCCCTTAACTGCTGTTAGAGAGTTCATTTCTCGCGCACGCGATGGTAGACTTTCCTGCAAAAGTTTTCCCTTCATACATGTTTTGGATCTTCCCAGCTGAATGGGAAGCAACGCTCACTCCAAACGGTCCAGCTTGGCTGAGATTTTGTCCGCAAGTTCCTCGATCACTTCCGCTTCAGTTTTATGCAAACTGTAAGCACCGAAAGGCATGTCCGGTCATTAGTGCTAGTCGACAGGAAGAAATATCAAGAGGGTCAAAATTTTTCTAGCTAGTGCTCAAAGTTATTTCTAAGAAGAAGAAAGACAAAGTATGTCTAGGTTTCGCCTCAGTGTACGGATAAGTTTTGCAAGGTCACATGTTTTGGTTATGATCCCACACTCGAATCTATATCATCTCTTCACTGATCCAGTGCTTGCACATGGAACGTGTCTGTATTCATCTTGCACAAAATGATAACTACACAATCCCCTCAAAATGTATTCCATGAATGATAGCAATCTCTCTTTCTCTCATATAAGACTTAAAGTTCAGGCATCAAGTTCAACTCAAAAGCATGGATATTAGTATTCTCCTCAGAAACATAAACATAACTCGCCCAATAATCACACGGTTCAACGGAAAACGTTGTTCATCAAAGGAGAAATAATTGAACCGTTCACTAATAGCTTAAGGTTACAAGGTATAACCATCATAATAGACGCTTATATTACAGGTGATGGACCAAACAAAACTTCAAGAAGTAGGGACGTGGAATGAGATCAATATGCACATTAATTTGGTCCGAAGTTTTTACTTTTCTTAAGACCAGAAAATTTAATGACTCTCCTATTCGTCTCTATACCATTGAGCAACAAATGTAAAATTATAAAAAAAAAATAATAATAATCTTATAAGGATGAAGTATGGCCCGGATACCATTAATGCAAACAAACTATTAATGACTCATAAGTACATATAGAAACAAACACAGAGATTTCCAAGATTAAGGTCTAGACAAAGCAACCATAGGTTCACTTTATTGACGTTTTCAATTGTAGAAGCACGAAAACATTATCAACTCCTAATGTGGTATTATGTTGTCTTCAAGTCTGTATCCTATAAAACTTCAGAAAGTATTAGATTGATGGAGAATCACTTAATATATTGATTCCTACTGCAGATATACCAAAGTCTAAGTGAAGAGATTCCACATTTAAAAGTAAGTTTTGTGTGGCACATGACCACATTACGTTGCCTCGCGTAGACATACCAACATCTAAGTGAAGTGATTCCACATTTCCAGTAAACTAATTCCTACTGACCAGATCAGGCGGCCATTAAAAGTACGTTTTGTGTTCTCATGAACAAGGAAAGGATTTGGTACCTGATACTAACAGTCCATCTAATGGGCAGTGTTCGTAAAGCAACTCTCCACCTCTGGACCTGGTGTGGATTATCCTGCTTGAAACCCTTATCGCCTTGGCCAATGTTCTCCACGAAATGTCTGGGCTGCTCTCGCAGCTCTCTTGCATTCATGCCCCAGAAAATGGGCAATACGATAAGGCCCCCCTTTTTTCGGCATTCGAGGATCTTCACCAGCTCGTTAAGGCACCACGGTGAGAAATGATAATTCTGAGAGACGACCATGACAGCGATCTTCGACCGCTCAACCGCTTCGTCGATTGCTGGCCGGTACGGTACTCCTCCATCTAGTGTATAATCAAAAAACGTTCTCATTTCTCTCCGCTCAAGAGCGCTTTTGAGATGGCTCATGGTATGGAGCATGTCCTCCAGCCTGTAACTAATGAATACGTCATAATCCCGAGGAGGACGCTGACCTGCACAATGGGGAATACCTTGTTTGAGATCAGACGAGAGGTATCGAGGAGGGGATTAAGAATTTGATGAAGAGGCTTATCAAAAACAGAAACTGTGCTAAACCTTGTATTCTTGTAAAAACCAAGATATAATAGTTAAAATTTTTGTTCCTAGGTCCCAATCACATAAATTTCATTTTCAAAGACATATCCTAATCCAACGAACAGAAAAGAAATTGTTTTATTTTTTTTAATTTTTTTTTCTGTTCGAAAATAATAAAATAAAACAATTTCCCATCGAATCCACCCAAAGGATGAGTTCGATTTTCATGGGAACACATCCCATAGTGTTACACAACGCCCCATCAAAATCTTCTCAAACAAGCCTCGATCACTCTCCAACAAACATGCTGAGGTGTCTCCCTCTCTCTCCATGTAAATTCGAAGAACTCCCACCTTCCCTAACATTCAAACTCTCTACAAATTGGGTTGATACATACGCGTTAATGCGTTCACTGTTCATCTTGGAGCACAGTGTAATGACATTTTTTTTTAATGAAAAAAGGCTACCAAAAACCCCAAATTTTGCCCAAAATGACAAATTTACCTCAATTTTTTTTTTGTGAGATAAAAAATTCCAAACTTTACTAATTGTGATACATCTACCCTAAACTTTTTGATGACACAAAAATCTCTAAACTTGTATCCGCGTGTGACACATTCACCCCAAACTATAGGGCATTTTTGTCTTTTACTTTTTAATTTTTTTTTTCTTCTTCTTCTCTCTTCCCTTCGCCGGCCATGGTAGAGGGAAGCCAAACTTAGGCAAGGGCTGCCCTCACTGGTGTCAGGCGAGGGTCGTCCTCGCAGCATCGAGCGAGGGCATTCCTCGCCAAATTTGGCCCAGGCAAGGGCCGCCCTCACCTAGCGTCGGGCAAGGGTTGCCCTTGCCAAATTTGGAGAGAACTGTCCTTGCATGCGGTGGCAAAGGCAACACCTAGGCAAGGGTTGCCCTCGCCGAGTCCAGCCTCCCTCCACCATGGCCGATGGAGGGAAGAGAGAAGAAGAAAAAAAGGGGGAAAAAATGGAAAAGAGAAGAAAAAGGAAAAAAAATATGAAAATGTGCTTGGCCATAGAGTTTGAGGTAAATGTGTTACGGTTAGCAAAGGTTGGGGTTTTTTATGTCAAAAAAAAAAATTTGGGTAAATTTGTCACTTTCGGCAAAATTCAAGGTTTTTAGTGTCTTTTTCCCTTTTTTTTTTTTTTTAATTGTTTTTCAGGGTTAACTTGGAGGATATGACTTTCCGAGTCAGATTGAAAGAGAGAAGAAATGGGGATTCAAAATAATAATTGGTTGACCAATTGTTTTTCTACCATGCAACTAAAAAAAAAAAAAAAAAAAACTAATGGGACTTGTCGCCAAAAACGCCAAATGATTTCTCACTCTTTTTGTAGGGTCACAGAGTCACTTTTGGTAAAAATAAGTTTCCCCGTAGATTTACAATATAACCTTTTGGCTTTTGCTCATAATGTTGAGACTATAGTATTCATCCAATCCATTGGTGATTATCCCCTTGATAGCTTTTTCAATGATATTTCAATGAAAAACTAAACTAAATAAGTCAAAGAACTTAACCATGCAATCAAGTTTGTGCCAGTAATAGGGCATGATGACAATTCTCGCCTATGCCATGATATCTGCATTCAAAGCTGAATACGCTCAACTGATCTCTCATCTTGGCAAGGAAGGGGGGAAAATATTAACTGATTTTCTTTCAAGTACTACATCTAACCAAAGTGTTGTACGTCAATGTAAGTGTTTCAAGTCAGAAGGCAAGAGGAAAACTTGAAATTTACCATGAAGCTCTGCATCATTCTTGGTGGACATGAACCTCTTAACGCCAAACTTCAGAATTAGGTTACGGTTTGAGAGTATAGCAATAGATTTTGGAAAAACCTATTCAGTCAAAACTGCAGCATCAGAAAAGATCTCAAAAACGAATGAAGGGAAACGAAAATATAAATCAAGAGTACTGTAACCATTCTACAATTGCCTTGAATGGTTGAACGTATACGTCACTACCTCTAAAATACTAGGATCTTTAGTATAAAATGGGACCACTGAATTTTAGAAGGACAATGTGATGTAATGTCACTGAGCAATTTCAACCTAAAAGGTAGCATTATGTGAAGCAAATTCAACTTGCTATCATCAGAAATGGATGACACTACGTGAGAGTAACACATAGTATGGAAAATTTCAACAGCAGTATCACAAATTTAAATTCTCCGCATTGGAAATAATGCTAGGTTAGTAAATTCAATCTGACCAGAATGAATCATACTAGACCTTGAACTGTCCATTAGAAGGAGAACAAGATTTGGAAACAATTAATCAATCTCTTCAGGTAATTTCCAGCCTTACCTCTTTCAACGTGGCATTAAAAACACTACCCCTTGCCAAGGATCGAGTGGCTTCCGCCTGAAAAAGAAAACCTTTGAGATAAAGGAACAAAACTTCGAATAAAGAAACTTCAATTTTTGTGTAGCTAGTTCTGGACATAAGACTCGATGGTTCAATCATTTCATATTTACCATCCTATACCAAAAATTCCAGCACAATGTTTTGTTGTCTATTTGTTGCTATAATTTCAACTCCTCCTAGTAGAGTATTGGCCAACTCATGCAGAGGCGGAGCATCATGTTTCCTTCTTCAATGTTGTAAATTTATTTAAACTTGGATGATGAGGAAGAGATCGATCCCATCACCACTGACGGTACTGTACCATAAGAAGAGGGAAAATCTTTTGGAATCTAAGAAAGAGATAATTTTGGCTCTAGAGTGATTATCCATAATGATCTTCTGCTATAGACGTAAAGCGGTTCCCACACAAGCATGTGTCATTTGAAACAAACTCAATGGAAAAACATGAAATAATACTGTGTACTAATTTCTTTTCCAACTAATGGTAAGTTAATAGAAAGTAAGTACATTATCCAGTTATAAAAGGAGTACAGTAAAGATAACTCCTCGTGCATTTGGAGCACATTGGGAGGCACAGAATGATTGAACTCATATCTGTGAGCGGTACACTTCTGCATTCCAAGCGATGACCAGCCTAGAAAATTAAAAGCATTACCTACTGCTTTTCCCATTTACTATCATAGAAAAAAAGACCAAACGAGCTAATGATATTCTAGGAAATCAATCGAGATGTTAATTAGCCAGTTGTGCCAGTTTGAACTATTTGCCACAAGAGCTAATCTAAAAGTGGTACAACAATCTCTTAAATACAATTGCTCAAACTTACTTATTCCCAACACTCTGCACAAAAATGCTCAAAAGTTCAACTGAGATTCAACAAGAAAGCAACCACGTCATGTCACATCGAGATGAACCATCAACCGAAAAACGGACATACAATGAAAAATTCACAGCAAACGGTCACAAAGGATAGTCATTAAATTCGTTAACAAGCAAGAAGAAACTCAAATAAAGTTCTTACCTTGCCTTTTTTCCTCAATTTAGCAAATTTCTCAGAGATGCCATTTGTCGATTGAGTGCCACGAGCAGCCATTGTTGTGTTTCTTTTGGTAGAAACAACTGGTAGTTGTGAAGACCAAAAAGCACAAAAAGATATGGGTTTCCTAAGCTGAGCAAGCCCAGTTGATTTAAGAGCTAATGCCATACCAGTGTTCTGGATATTGGCTTAAAACCGCTTATGCCTCGGCTTCAACCCTATTAATGAATTAACAAAAAAAGAAACAAGTAAACCACCTAATATCAAATAATAGCACTTTTACAAACAAAATGACTGATAGAAGTAGCAAGTTGCTGTCTCTAAAAGATAACATCATAGATATAATCACTGGCCACTGCATATCTCAGTCCTCTGTGAAATCCAGCTAATACTCATGGCTCACAAGTAAATGCTAAAAGGAAACTGAAGCAATGAGCAGCTTTAACTGATAGTTACAATAGGGTTAACATATCCAACCGCCACTTGCCAATCAAGCCTTTTCATAATTGATTCTTTGTGTCCGGCAAAGAGAATTAAATGACAAAACGCCTTCCTCGCCAAAATGGGGAAAGAAGAAATAGAAAAGTAAAGTGAATCAGCGCTGCGAATTTCTCAACTCGTTCAATGACCCGATTTTCCATTGCTTGCATTTTTGACAGGATAAATACAATATTCATACAGAGGGAAAAAAACTACTAAACAAACGTCACGATTAGATAAGAGGAGAGACACATAATCTTCTGGAACTTGCAGATCTTCTCAGGAGTAGAGGGGAAAAACAAAAGAAAATGTAGCAAAACAGAGGTGATTTGCAATTCCTCCCATTTAGGTCAAATCTGCAAATATTTCTCCTCTCCTGCCCACTTGCACCGATCATGCATCGCCGTTGCCTTGTTTCTGGTTCTCTTGCTCGTCTGTGAAGACAGCCTTGCCGACAATCACGTCAACCCCAGAACTGAGGTTGCCCAAAACCGAGAAAACCATCTTAGGTGACGCAAGGCCACAAGGGTCACAGTTTTAAGGATCGAAACGGAACAGAGTTGGCGGCCGATTGGGCGCCACAGGTTGGTGATTAGGCAACGATAGGGGACGTAGCGGTGAGGCTATGTAGAGAGGCTTGATAGGTGGCGGCCCAAGGCAACGGCGATCTTGGGTTGATGGCAATGGCGCAGGGGTGGACGTGGAGAGAGAGGCAAAATGGTACATGTCTTTGTTCCATCCTTTCTAACATATATCCCATCCTCCTTTGTCCAATCCTACAGAAAACGCTCCCACAAACCGGTCACTCAGACCGGGGGATCAATTATTTGACTCGGCAGCTAGGTCACGATCGAACGCGGTGGAAAAGGGACAAGAAAAAGGGACTGTCCCAGTCGAGTTGCTGTTACCTGCGACACGGACATGGTGGCCGGACCTCTTGCTCGACGGAGATGACGGTGGCCCGTCAGAGATTGAAAAAGGCGACGGGACAGTTGATTACGGTACTGGGGGTATGAAATGCCCCATCACATCAGGCCGCCATTTATAGTCAAAGGCCATTCGCGTGCGTGTGAGTCTGCCAGTCTAAGTTTGCAGAAAAAGGACTCATTTTTTTTCCCAAGAAAAAAGATATTCAATTACAACGGAACATGATGCTCTGAAAGAAGCGACGGGGGCATCCTCATAATTCTAAAATAATATTATTAATTCCATAATTTCCGAGTTAATCCAAAGTTAATTTATATCTCAACTTAAATTGGTTAAACAACGAACAGTGCAAATATAATTATGGTATTTACTCAATAAATTTGTCAAACATAAGTTCCATACATAGGCGATTTTCCTTATCACACGCTAATTTAAGTCTATTTCCTTAAGCAACTCGAATTTTTCTTTCTTCCGGTACCGCATCCTTTGTATTTTGGCAAACATACAAAGCATCAAAGTAAAGCATTAGCTTCACTTGCAAGTTATTATTATTTTTTGGATAAGAATCAAATACTGCACTAGCGTCTTCTTTGCAGTGCTAATATTTTTTCAGCATATGAAAATTAGGGTTTGCATTAAAAAAAATCTAAAGAAATAATCCTTTGGAAACTTACGGAGACACAGTCGAGTTCCGTGGAATAACATGCTCGACGTGGGTGTTCTTTTTTTCTCCTTTTTCTGCAGGAAACTTGCTTTTCGTTCATCGCCTAGACGGCCAATCCGTCACTAGCATGTGCTTCCCTAGGACAGTGGGCCAGCTGTACGCTTTTGGAATGGACCATCAGAGCTTTGCTCTCTCAATTCCCAACTGTTGTCCTAGGTTGAAGCATGAACTGAAGTGTCACATCCCTTCCTGACAGGCTCAGGCTATTGCTCTCACTCGTGTACCAGGTCCTCTGCCGTAGGAATAACATTTTGGCATATTCATATAATCTAAATAAGCAACTTGACTCACGACCAAAATAAATAAATAAATAAGGCCCTGCATGTTTTTGTTTCTGAAAAGTGTTTATAGAACACTTTTTTTGTTTTTTTTTTCCAGGGAAAAAAAAAAAAAACGCGCGTTTGTTTGCGTTTACGTTTTTTTTTTTTTTTTGTTAGAACAAAAAAGAAAAACGAAAAAAAAAAAAGTTGTTTCTCGCTCTAAAACAATTTTGAAAAAACAATTCTTTGTTTCTGTTTCTTCTTCTCTCTCTTCTCTTCTCTTCTCTTCCTCTTTTCTTCTTCTTTCTCTTTGGCCGGTCACGGCCTCGGCCTCGGCCATGGCCGGCCGTCGAGGGCCGGCGACGCCGTCGAGGGCTCGGCGACCTCGCCGGAGCATCGCCGGCCCCTGCCGAGCCGGGCGTCGCCCGCGCGGGTGAGCTCGAGCCTCGCCGGCGCGGGCGAGCTCGAGCCTCGTCGGATCACTGGGCGAGCCCGAGCTCGCCCGGCCAAGGCGAGGCACGGCGTCGCCGGCGCGGGCGAGGCCGAGCCTCGCCTTGGCCGGGCGAGCTCGGGCTCGCCTAGATCCGGCGAGGCCGCGCCTCGCCATGGCAGGGGCGAGCTCGAGCTCGCCGGGGCCGGCGACGCTCGGCCTCGCGGATCTGGGCGAGCCCGAGCTCGCCCGGCCAAGGCAAGGCCAAGCCTCGCCCAACGACGGCGAGGCTCGGCCTCGCCCGGGGTCGGCGAGCCTCGCCTTGGCTAGGCAAGGCTCTGGCCCCGTCGGCCGGTCGCCGGAGCCGGCGACCGGCCGAAAGAAAAAAAAAGTAAAATAAAGGAAAAATGAAAAATGAAAATAAAAATATAAAAAAAATTAAAAGAAACAAAAAAAAGAACAAAAATTTAGCAAATGTGTTTCGTTTTTTTTTATTCCCGGAACAAATTTACCAAACGCATCTTTTTGTTCCAGAAGTGTTCCCCGGAACAGAAACACTTTTTTTGTTTCGTTCCCCGAACAAAAAAAAGAACAGAAATGTTACCAAACAGGGCCTAAGCAACTTGACATCCTTCGTCATGACCTCCCCTTTTGAGCGTCTTTTCCGTTTTGCCTCTAATCCTCATACTATTAATAATATTCTTCTTGGACAATATTATTATTACTATTATTATTACTCCATTAATAATAGAGTACGCAATATATACTTAGTACTGGTGTGGTCAATTTATCATTTTTAATTGCGAAATTTTTCCGTGAGACATGACCATATCCTGTGTGCATGATGCTACTGTTCCAATCTATCAATCTCATGCGCATGCCTCAATAGCTCTTTTTGTTTCGTTTTGAAATTCCCAAGCTAGTAAAATTAAACTTATTAATTAAACAAATAAGAGAGAGCTACTCGAACAATGTAAATAAAAATAGCAAAAAACAAAAACCCAAAGTTTCAGATTTTTGAAATACTTTCCTATAATAGTTGTTTTGCGTCAGGCATCAAGGCAATAAACTACAGATATAAGAATATATTCGTCGCCGCCCCCAAAAAAAAAAAAAGAAAGAAAACACCTGTCCCCTGACCACTTAACAATGATGAGTCATCACCAGCATAAAATCAATGGAGTCAAGTTAAATCGAGCTCAAGTATCACAATTAAGCTTAAGCAACACTTGATTGAGCTCGTGTAGCTTTGCGAGCGCAAAATTTGCGAGTCTAGTCGAGTTAGAGATTGGCAGTGTATCGACTCTACTCGGCTCAATTTTACACCTAATCCGAATCAAGTTAGTATTTATAAAAATATAAATAAAAAGAGTAGGTAATCAACGCCGTTATTCTTACACAGTCGATGCAAAGTAGAAGAGTAATCAGGTTAGCCTCATGGGTGAAAACATCGGTTCTTTGATCCGCAGAATCACCCTTGTCTCCCTAGTTGCGTAACACAAAAGAGGAAAGGAATCTAACTAGGGGAATACAGGCCAAGCTTTTCTTCTCCGTTTATTTGCTTTGACATAAAGGATGAAAAGGAAGGAACATGAACAGACCATTCAATATCCGATCACATTCAAAACCTACAAAGTCCCCCGAGCGGTCGACAATTTCACTTTTCGGATCGTAATTGAGCTGTAACTATGGAAACCCTTGTCTATTTTTATCAATAGTCAAATATCCATGTGTAGCTACCTCTTTTGTCACATATCACTCCTAAAATTCACCTAATGCTGTGTATAAATGTATGTATTTAACCAGCCATCCATACACATGGCGGGCTAGGGGTGCGTTTGGTTCAGTATTTTGAAAGCCATGGGAAAATGCAAAGCAGTTTAGCCTAGTCGGAAGGCCTTTTGCATCCGCAAAAGTTGGACGTGCTGTAGTAGCAGCTTAAAAAAAAAAGAAAAAAAAAAAAGAAAAAAAAGGTTTCAATAGAAAATGACTCTATTTTGATAAATTATATCCACATTTCTGACAACCAAATAGGAGTCCTAAGTCTAGGTTTTGCTATTTTAGCCAGAAAGTCATGAACGACGAAGCATTACTTCTTAAGCAAAGCATCTTCATGGTAGATTAGACACTTGCCAGAATCTGATGCTATCAAAGGGTTATGCAACGAGGGAAAATCATTTTTATGAACCTTGAGCCCTAAATGTTAGGCGCATTTTGACCAAATATCACCTCGAACTATTAATTATGTGAATCTTTGCTACGGAGACCACAAAATCAATAGTAGAGATGTGCTCTCGCAATTCATTTAGCATTTTGTTGTTCTCCTAAGATAGTAGAGAGAGAAAGCTAGAGAGAGAGAGTCAGTCGAATTCGTTACGACATCTTTTTGCATGTGCTCGAACTGCTTTGTTCAACCCAGCTCTCCTGTGAGGGCGCCCATTGACATTTTCTTTTCAACATCTTTACAAAAAAAAGGAGAGAAAGAAAGAAAGAAAAAACCAAAAACAAAAGCCCGTGCAGGACCACTGTTGTCAAAATTCAAAGTGTATGGGCTCAATTGCCATCAACACAACTTACAGATTAAAAGTAATCCCACCCAAAAAAAAAAAAAAATTATCATACGACCATCCCTAAGTAAAAACTAGTGACGATTCGGTTAACTATACTTTTCCAAAAGCATAAAAACATTTAGTTGTTTAGTATTTAATGGAAAATGGTCCCTCATCTGTCTCGAGTGATTTTTCTTTATCGATACCACGTTAGTGCGTAAAGTGTGCTAACCAAATAATTCCTGTTAATTAGGATTTTAAAGACTCGGTGCGTGAACCTGTTCTGTCCTCGATCAATTCACCTCTCCTCGCTTTCTCGTCGACCTCCTCGATGTTGATTCTCTCTGTGCTCTCAGCCACTTTCCATGTCCTCGAGTCGGATTCGGTGCAGTGCACTTGCTACCTAATGTCGTGTCATTTCGGGACATAAACAAGTATGCTGCCCGGTCCGACAAGAGTGCCCAAGGGTGGCACCGTCACGATTCTTTCTGATAAATTTGGGGCGCCACCGCGACCTGGGCGGGATATTGGATTTGGGTCCTGGAGCTAGGGTTTTCGTTGTGCATGATCGCGGTCCGATTTATTTGCGCAATTGGAGCGAGGCCAATGATCAGGTGGTCGTACTTTTATACACGGGATGGATGAGCACGAGGCCGATTTGGCCTACGATTTTGACGGGTCGGCTTTGGCTAATGCTAGCGATTTGATGAGTGATGAGGTCTCGAAAAGCTAAGAGGAAAACGACGGTGATAACGAGGAAGAGAAAAGGAGGACTGGCTCTAGGAAGCGAAGGAGGGTCTCTGAAGAAAATGCGGACGACCCAAGTGGATAGCCTGTGACTGTATAATGGAGTAGAATTGTTCAATTCTTGATATGACAAAATCCTCTTATGAGAACAGACGTTAACGAGAAAATCAATTGATTGATTATATAAGATGCAATATGCTAACAAATTGCAACTTTTATCTAAACATAAAGTCAATTTTATAGATTTATATGGAGTCACCTCTGTCAAGGTCGAGGGAACAATAGCTGGTCAGGGTTGAAATGGAACTAGGAGGCTGGGGCAAGGGCCCTCCATCTTATATGTAATTTCCAAAAATGATACTCTATATGCTAAATGCTATAATTGCTGCACTTCATTTATGTTTTGTGTTAAAATGTGATCCATTTTTGGAAAGTACTAGAACACACTAGACTCTCATATGTTGGAGAAGTTTCTGGTACTAGGTAGGTAGCAAGACTAAGTGGGCAGCAAGAATTCAAGTTAGAGAAGTAAACTAAAGTCAACAAAAGAAGCTGTAGAGAATACAAAAATGGAGAATAAGGGAGAAGCAACGAGAAGATCTGGAAGAAAGAAGAAAAGGAAAGCAAAGTTCAACTTGGACTTTGACTAACCACAACAAGCAGGAGACAGAGAAGCAAGCTGAAATTTTATATTAGTTTTTGTACTCAAAGTCGGTAGAGAAAGGCGTTGATTCACGCCTATAAATAGGAGTTAGTGGATGTTTGTTCTATGAAGCAGAACACTAGAAATGCTCCTTCTTTTATAATACCAACTATCATAATAAAAGTTTTTCCCATATTCCCTTGCCGTAGTAGTTTACTCATATTCACCCATATTGCACACATACATGCTTCTGCAAAAATCCAACATTTTGGTTCTACTTGAGATGAGACGAACCCAGCTGGATGGGAAGCAACGTTCACACCGAATGGTTCAGCTTGGCTGAGATTTTGTCCGCAAGTTCCTCGATCACTTCAGCTTCAGTTTTTTCCAAACTGTAAGCACCAAAAGGCATGTCCGATCATTAGTGCTAGTCGACAGGAAGAAAATATCAAGAGGGTCAAAATTTTTCTAACTGGTATTCAAATTTATTTCTGAGAAGAAGAAAGACAACATAAGTCTAGGTTTCGTCTGAATGTACAAATAAGTTTTTGCGTGACGCCTCAGAAAGTATTTCCCAAATGATAACAATCTCTCTCTCTCTCTCTCATGGATACTAGTATTCTCCTAAGAAACATAAATATAATTACCCCACTAATCACACACTTCAACGGAAAACGTGGTCATCATAGAAGAAATAATTGAACCGTTCACTAATAGTTCAAGGTTACGAAGTAATATTATCATAATAGATGCTTATATTACAGGCGATGGACCAAACAGAACTTCAAGGAGTAGAGACGTGGTATGAGATCAATATGCACATTAATTTGGTCAAATTTTTTTACTTTTTTTAAGACCAGAAAATTTAATGTCTCTTCTATTCGTCTCTATACCTTTGAACAACAAATGTAAAATTCTAAAAGAAAAAATAAATAAATTAAACAAGGATGGAGTATGGCTCAGTTACCATTAGTGCAGAAGCAACCACAGATCCACTTCATTGACGTTTTCAATTGTAGAAGCACGAAAAGATAATCAACTCCTAATGTGGCCGCTGGTATCTTCAAGTCCGTATCTTATAGAACTTCAGAAAGTATTAAATTGATGGAGAATCACTTAATAAATTGGCCTAGAGTAAGAACCAATATCCTAGTTTTATTAATAATGCTTTCTACCAAGAGAACACTTTATATCACCAACTTGAATTAGTAGACTAGAGATACAAGAGTGTGGCAAATTACAGTACGTTGCCTCATGCAGATATACCAAAATCAAAATGAAGAGATTCCACTTTTCAGTTATTAATTCCTGCTGACCAGAGCAGGCGGCCTTTAAAAGTAAGTTTTGTGTTCTCATGCACAAACTAAGTAACATTCTTCAGAAATTTCAAAAAAAAAAGTTTTACTTACAAGAAGACAGAGCTTAGATAGGAAAGAGTTTAGTACCTGGCACTAGCAGACCATCCCTTGATCATGCCCAGTGCTCGCAAAGCGTCTCTCCACCGCTGGATCTGGTGTGGATTATCCTGCTTGAAACCCTTTTCGCCTTGGCCAATGTTCTCCATGAAAAGTATGGACTGCTCTCGCAAATCTCTTGCATTGATGCCCCAGAAAATGGGCAACAAGATAAGACCACCCTTTTTTTGGCATTCGAGGATCTTCACCAGCTCGTTAAGGCACCATGGCGAGAAATGATAACTCTGAGAGGCTACCACAACAGCAATCTCTGACTGCTCAATCGCATCGTTGATTGCTCACTGGAACGATACGCCTCCATCCAGTGTAAAATCAACAAATGTTCTTATCCCTCTCCGCTCAAGAGCACCCTTGAGATGGCTCACAGTGTGGAGCATGTCATTCTGCTTGTAACTAATGAATACGCCATAAACCCCAGGAGAACGCTGACCTGCACAATGGGGAATAAATTGTTTTAGATCAGAAAGGAGAGGATTAAAAACTTTGACAAAAAGGCTTATCGAAAAAACAGAAACTATGCTAAACCTTGCATTCTTGTAAAAACCAAGATATAATGGTTAAATTTTTTTGTTCTTCATCCTCAGCCAGGTGCTGATCACATAAATTTCGTGTTAAGAAACATATCCTAATCCAACAAACAGAAAACAAACTGGAAAGGAGGAAAAAGACCCTTGCAGACGGCCAAACTTATTCGACTTAATAAAACAATTTCCCATTGAATCCACCCAAAAGATGGGTCCGATGTTCATCAGAACACATCCCATATTGTTATACAACGCCTCATCAAAAATCTTCTCAAACAAGCCTCGATCTCCCTCCAACAAACATGCTGAGTGGTGTCTCCCTCTCTCTCCATGTGAATTCGAACAACTCCCAGCTCCTCTAACATTCAAACTCTCAACAAATTGGGTTGATACATAAGCGTTAGTGGGTTCACTGTTCATTAAGGGTTAACTCGGAGCACATTGTAGTGCCATTTTTTTAATTGTATTTTAGGGTTAACTTGGAGGATGACTTTCCAAGCCAGATTGAAAGAGAGAAGAAATGGGGGTTCAAAAAAATAATTGGTTGACCAATTGTTTTTCTACCATGCAATAAGGGGACTGGTTGCCAAAAACGCCAAATGATTTCTCACTCTTTCACGGAGTCACTTTTGGTAAAAATACGTTTCACGGTAGATTTACAAAATAACGTTCGGCTTTTGCTCATCATGTTGAGACTATAGTATTCATCAATCCATTGGTGATCATCCCCTTGATAGCTTTTTCAATAATATTTCAATGAGAAACTAAACTACATAAGTTGAAGAACTTAACCACGCAATCAAGTTTGTGCTAGTATGAGGCCATGATGACAATTCTCGCCTATGCCATGATATCTGCAAACAAAGCTGAATACACTCAACTGATCTCTTCTCTTGGCAAGGAAGGGGGGAAAATATTAACTGATTTTCTTTCAAGTTACTACATCTAACCAAAGTGTTGTACGTCAATGTAAGTGTTTCAAGTAAGATGAAGGAAACTTGCAAATTACCATCAACCCCTGCATCATTTATGGTGGACATGAACCTCTCAACGCCAAACTTCAGAATTGGGTTATAGTTTGAGAATATAGCAATAGATTGCGGAACAACCTGTTCAGTAAAAACTGCAGCATCAGAAAAGATCACTACCTCTACACTACTAGGATCTTTATTATAAAATGGGAGCACTGAATTTTAGAAAAAGAATATGATGTAATGTCACTGAGCAATTTTCAACCTTAAAGGTAGCATTATGTGAAGCAAACTTAACTTGCTTTCGTCAGGAATGGATGCCACTACGTGAGAGTAGCACGGTATGGAAAATTTCAACAGCAGTATCACACATTAAATTTCTCTGAATAGGAAATAATGCCAGGTTAGTAAATTCAATCTGACCAGAATGAATCATACTAGACCTTGAAATGTCCATTAGAAGAATAAGATTTCGCAATGATTAATCAGTCTCTTCAAGTATGACAGATAGCACAAAATAATTTCCAGTCTTACCTCATTCAACATGGCATCAAAACGACTGCCCCTTGCCACGGATTGAGTGGCTTCTGCCTAAAAACAAAGACCTATGTGATACAGGAACAAAAATTTGAATAAAGAAACTTCAATCGTTGTGTAGCTAGTTCTGGACATGAGATTAGATGGTTTAATCATTTCATATTTACCATCCTATGCCAGAATCCCAGCACAATGCCTTGTTGTCTATTAGTAGAGGATTCGCCAACTCATGCAGAACCTGAGCATTACATTTCCTTCTTCAATGTTGGACAAGATCGATCCCATCACCACTGAGGGTACTATACCATGAGAAGAGGGAAAATCTTTTGGAATCTAAGAAAGAGATAATACTGGACTCCTAGAGTGATTATCCCTGATGATCTTATGCTATAGACATAAAGCAGTTCACATGCAAGCATGTGTCGTTTGAAACAAAATCAATGGAACAACATGAAATTGTACTGTATACTAAATTTTTTCCAACTAATGGTAAGTTCATAAAAAATAACTACATTATCCAATTATAGGAGTATACTAAAGATAACTTCTCATGCATTAAAGAGCACATAAATCATATGGAGGCACAGAATGATTGACCTCATATCTGTTAGCGGTACATTTCTGCGTCCCAAGCAATGACCAGCCTAGAAAATCAAAAGCATTGCCTACTGCCTTTCACATTTACTATCATAGAAGAAAACCAAAGTAGCTAGATATTCTAGGAAATTGACATGTTTATTAGCCAGCCGTGCCAGTTTGAACTAGTTTTCTAAGTACAATACAACAATCTCTGGCATACATTTGCTCAACCTTACTGTTCCCGACACATGCACAAAAAGGCTCAGAAGTTTAACTGAGATTCAACTAGAAAGCAGCCACGTCATGTCACATTGAGATGAACCATCAACCGAAAAACCAACAAACAATCAAAAATTCGCAGCAAACGGTCACAGAGGATGATCATTGAAACCATTTACAAGCAAGAAGAACTCAAATGAAGTTCTTACCTTGCCCATTTTCTTCAATTTAGCAAATGTCTCAGAGATGCTAGTTGTCGATTTAGCGCCACGAGCAGCCATTGCCGTAGTTCTTTTGGTAGAAACAACTGGTAGTTACAAAGACCAAAAACCACAAAAAAATATGGGTTTCCTAAACTGAGCAAACCAAGTTGATTTCAGAGCTAATGCCATACCAGCGTTCTGGATATTGGCTTGAAAACGCTTGTGCCTCCCCTTCAATCCTATTAATGAATTAACTAAAGAAGAAACAAGTAAAATACTTAATATCAAATAATAGCAGTTTTCCAAACAAAATGATTGATAGAAGTAGCATGTTGCCATCTCCAAAAGATTAAATCACAGATAAACCACTGGTCACTCAACATCTCAGTACCACGTAAAATCCAGCTAATGCACATGGCTCACAAATGATTGCTAAAAGGAAACTGAAGCAATGAGTAGCTTTGACTGATAGTCAATAGGGTTTGATATGCGTAACATGTCCGTCACTTGCTGATCAAGCTGTTCAATGATTAATTCTATGTGTTCGGCAAAGGGAATTAAACGAGAGAACGCCTTCATCACCAAAATGGGGAAAAATGAAGAAGAAAAAGGGGCCGCCCCTGTTGAACATGAACACGGCGGAAAAGTGACAAGAAAAAGGGGCCGCCCCCGTCGAGTTGCCGTTACCTGCGACGGACATGAGGGCCGGACCTCTTGCTCGATGGAGATAACGGCGGCCCGCCCGCCGGAGATTGAAGAAGTCGAAGGGACGAGTGATCAATGATTACGGTACTGGGGGTACGAAATGCCCCGTTATGTCAGGCCACCATCTATAGAGTTAGAGCCCATTCGTGTGCGTGCGAATCTGCCAGTCTGTGTTCGCAGAAAAAGAAGAATCATTTATTTCTTTTCCCAAAAGAAAGATATCCACTGACAACGGAAGATGATGCTCTGAAAGTAAGCGACGGGGCCATCCTCATGTATCATTATAATGTCATTAATACTACAATTTCCAAGTTAATCTAAGGCCAATTTATTTCTCGACATAAATGGATTAAAGTAAAACATGTGGGGACCCGCTATTTGAGTTTATCATACTCTTGACTTGTTTAATCCAAATTTCTATAAATAATTTCGAGTGATCTAATTCATAATTCTAAACTATTTTTGAGATTTTAAATTTTTGCCAAAAGGGGTAAAACCTGAACTTGTGTAAACTTAAAAATTAGAAGAAAAAAATTCACAAACTAGGCTTTGTTACTTAGTTCTTTTTTTTTTTTTTTTTTTTATCTTCTTTATCTATTTATATAATAATTATATACTAATATAGGGAAAAACAATTATGCTGTTCTTTAGCTTTTAACTATTCACTCAAAGTGTGCGACAGTTTGTGGTAGAGAGAGATGGCCGCAGGGCAGGGGCGTCCGATGAAGTGGAGAGCCTGCCGGCGCCCTTATTTCACCGGAGTTTTCCCCCTTGTTGGCCTGTGACGGCTACGGCGTGGCTGTCTCGCCCTCATCCGGTCCATGCACACCTACATGTACAATATCCAAACACCCCCATCGTCCACTCTTCGTTGCAGCTTTCCGCGCACTTCCTCATTTCCAACCATGTCATCCACAAAAAGTGGAGAATGACATCTTGAACAAAGTACAAGTAAATATTCAGGTAGATGTTTGACATGGAAAAGCTCAGTGCGTTGGTCGTGTCCCTTTATAGGAGAACATGATACCCAAGCCTCTCTAATGTATATGCCGAGCGTCGACAATAAAGACATCATATGCTATTTCGATAAGGATGCCAAAGAGTTGATTATTCTTATTCCCTTCCCATTTACGACTCATCTTTTAAATTCTTATGGCCATCCAAAGCACTTAAAATCAATTAATGAGGGATAATTGTATTTTTGTATGTCGGGTTCTCCGTAAAAGTATGTGGATGGTATTGCAAAAATAAAGATATGTAAGTGATCGTTGGATCGAAAGGGAGGCATGCTTTTGGAATTTTGTCTCATTAAGCTAAACTTGTGAGGAAACTTTCAAGCCCAGAAATTTTGCGTTATCGGACACATTAAAGCTTAATGACTCTTATAGGTAACTATGCATAACATATCTCTTATTAAAACATGTGTATTTATATGACAAGAAAAGTGAAAAGGGCATGAATTACCCATCAATTATAATACATCCCTCAGTGTCGGTTAGTGTATTAAGGCTCTTACTTTTCCATCTTCTTATAGCCAAGCCCCGAAATGCAATGGTGTATGCAGATCAAGCATTGAGGCAGTAAACAGTGGGTGCAAGATACATACGATTTCTTTTTTGCTGGTCATAAAAATACATTAGATTTTTCGAGCAAGAAAATCCACCCTTACTCATCAATATGATTGAATAAATGAGATGAGCATATATATGATTTCTCAGAATGGACATATAAGTGACAACTTTATAATGAAGTACATGCTTTAAGCAGTCTTTGAACTGGATTCTTCTACGTGGAACAATGCTAGAGTGCAATTTTGGCAGACTAAGCATCTTAAGTCAAACATCCGACCTTAGCTCAATCTAAGTAGATGCTAAATTTCTGATTATTACCCTTAGATAAATCCTCCATTCATCTTAAGTTCAAACCACCAAGCAGCAGAGCCAGCCATTTCAGATGGACAAGGACAATCAAGTTCTTCCTTTGCAAATTTATGATGTTGAGAGTCTTCACCAGCATAGGATCGTGTCTTTTTCTTCTTCTTTATTTGCAGAAAATACCCATACTAACTATAAAAAAATGGCCAGTTATCGTCAAACAATGGACATGCAATAGAATTATCGTAGTAACTCAATAAATCTCTCAAATATAGGTTTCTACATAAGTGATCTTCCTTATCCCACACTAATTTAAGTCTATTTCCTTAAATAACTTGTATTTTTTCTTTCTTCCATTACTATATCCTTGATATCTTGCAAAAATATCAATGTGTGTATATATATTTTTTTAATACTATATAATCAGAGCAGTAGGTTGGCCAAAATAAAATTATTATTATTTTGGATAAGAATCAAATAAAGCATTAGCCTCTCATTTTCAAGTGCTAAATTATTCAAGAATATGAAAAAGAGTAGGATTTTCTCTTCTTCTGTTTTTGGCAGAAAACTTGCTTCATTCATTGCATAGAGAACCAATCCGCCACTTTGTTCGTGCTTCCCTTGGACGGTACGCTAATCGTACGCTTTTGAAGTGGCAAAGAGCTACTGTCTGAACTGAAGAAGCAGAAAGAAGTTTTTCCCGACGAGCTCAGGTGTTGCCTTCACTCGTGCACTAAGTTCTCTGACATTAATAGCAGTTTTTGGCATATTCGTTTGTTCTAAATGAACAACTTTACACTGGCAAAGAGCTACTGCCTGAACTGAAGCGGCAGAAAGAAGTCTTCCCCGACAAGCTCAAATGTTGCCTTTACTCGTGTACTAAGTTCTGACATGGAAATAGGAGTTTTTGGCATTTTTTTTTTTTTTATGCTGGAGGAACCACTTTGGCCAATAGCCGCCACGTAAATCCTCAGGTGTCACTAGCGGGGAAACTACCACCCCACGCCACGCTTAAGTCACCATACAGCGCTTCAACCTCCCTGCTTCGCAAGGGCTTTAAACCTTAGCCTCCTCGGTGGAGAACAAAGGATCTACCATCTACGCTGCAACGGCCGGCAGTATATTCATCTATTCTAAATCAACAACTTTACACTTTTGCTCGAGTCCTTTATTTTTGAACCTCTTTTTAATTGTTTTGCCTCTTGGACCAAAAAAAAACTGTTTTGCCTCTGATCCTTGCTCAGTAAAGAGAAATTTTGGACCAGACTATGGGCGTAGATTGATTGTTAATAATGGAATATTCTCCTTGATTAATATTATCATTTTTCACTAATAATAGAATACGTGGTGTAGACTTGTACCATCACTCTTTTAAGAGTATACACCTAATAACAATATAGTCAGCTCATCATTTTTCATTGTGATTTGTTTTCATGAGACATGATCATATCCCGTGCGAATGATGCTACTGTGTCTAATTCATAGATCTCATGTGCACATGTCCAATAAATTTTTCCTTTGGTTTGTTTTGAAATTGCTAAGCTAATGAAATTAAACTTATCGATTAAGTGAAAAAGAGAGTGAAAAGAAAAACACCAGAAAAGCAAAGTTTCAGATTTTCTAAATGCTTTTCTATAATAGTGGTTTCATGCTAGGCATCGAGGCACTAAATTGCAAATACAAGAATGTATTCGTCAAAAGAGAATGTGTAAATTTATTGCTTAATGGCCCATGTGCACTAATTTGACAAGTTTGATGGTAGCAGACTTCATTGCAATAATTTGATAAATTTTAAAATTTATTATATTTTTTGAAAGTTGTCACGCCCCGAACCCCGAGCGCGCGCACATCCCACTGCGGTCGATCAAATGCGACATTCCCAGGTAGTGTCGCCGACCCCATTCATTTATTAATGCGCAAGCAAAACGTATTATAAAACCCCTGACAATAACATACGGGATAGAAAAGCAGGAAACAAAATCACAACATAACACTTTCATAATACAACAGAATTACAAACAGAGGTCTACGGCCAAAAGTCTACAAAAGACCGGCTCTTAAAAATGAATTGTCCTACGACCTACAAGTCGGACACATTCTCCAATCTTAAGACTTCACTTCTGCAACTCCTCAAGGCCAACCAAAAGCTATCCGATCGCTCCGTCCACCAGGAACCTGAAATTTTAATCCCACAACCGGGATGAGACGATGTCTCAGCAAGTTCAACCCCCTAAACCCCTATTAGAAAGAAAATACGCCCCGGGTGGCCTAGCCACATCACACTGAAGACTTACCTCGCATTAGCCTTCATCTGCAGGTTAACACAATTTATATAATTCAACCACGTACAATTATGATAACCAAACAATGGAGATACAATCACATCATCATCACAGCTCAATCATGGGAATCGTCTCAGCGATCAATCGACTCGGTCGATTACATGTCATTCTAGTGAATCAATTACTACTTCCAATCTCGACCCTATAGGAAGGCTTAATAACCCGGTGGCAATCACGGCCCCACTCGGCACGACCTTTAATTAGGTGGTCCATCACGGCCTCACTGGGCACGACCTCTCATAGGTGGTCCATCCCGGCCTCACTGGGCACGACCTCTCATAGGTGGTCCATCACGGCCTCACTAGGCACGACCTCTAATAGGTGGTTAATCACGGCCCCATTAGGCACGACCTCTCTTAGGTGGTTCATCACGGCCCTATTAGGCACGACCTCTCATAGGTGGTCCATCCCGGCCTCACTAGGCACGACCTCCAATCGGTGGTTAATCACGGCCTCACTAGGCACGACCTCTAATAGGTGGTTAATCACGGCCAATCTCCCATCAATTCCTACACTTAGGGTTCTATAAGGAATTCCTATTTATCACAATCACACTCAATTTGCCACAATTAATCATCAAACTCAAATTCTACATGCACAACAGCGATCGGCACGAAATTCTGAGCAAATAAGGTCCCAACGACAATTTTCGGAATTTAATAAATAATTAAATTTATTCCGAAAATTAATTAAATAATAATATCCATAGTTTTCGAAATCCACACTCAATTTATAATATCCAATCATCAATTTCAAAATCCGAATGCACCGTAGCGACCGGGACGAAATTCTGAGCAACCGGATCCCGACAAAATTTTCGAATTTAATAAATAATTAAATTTATTCCGAAAATAATTAAATAATAATATTTTAATAATTTCGAATAATGATATATTATTAAATTATTAAATAATTTCGAAATATTTAAATAAATCAAAAGTAAATTCCTTTATGTCACATCAAGGTTTATATTAATGTAAACATTCACTTAACTTTAATTTAATCACATTTTAAGCTAATTAAACACATTAATATAATCAACACTTAAATAAATTAAACTAACAACCTAATCACAATTAACATAAACTAAGCACACCTAAAGCGTAATTAACCCTCTAAGCGAGGTTTAGTGAGTTAAACTCACCGGATTAGCGAGCCGAGCGGACCAAAACGACGGGGACGCCGAGGAGAACAACTTTCCTCAAAGCAAGCCGAGCATCCGGGCTCGAGAAGGCGGCCAAAACGGGCCAAACGTCCGCTGCATACCCATTTTTCTGCAGCTGCTGGTCATGGGCGGAGGAGGGCTGATCCGAGCTTAATCGGGCGAAGGAACGGCGAGGGAGAGGGGCGGTAGCTCGGGCGGCCAACGGCGGGGCCTCATGGTGGCCGGAGGTGAGCTGGACGGCTCGGGCCGAGCTTCCCCAGGATCTGGAAATGCTTTGCTGGACTCGCGGAACAGCGAGGACGAGCGGGCGCACGGTTGCGGCCGTGCGCTTGCGGCAAGCAACCGGCCGCTCCGGGGACGGGACGGCGGACGGCGACGGACGAGGCTTTTCTGGTTCGCTGCTGGGTCCTTCGAGCAACGAGGAGATGGCGAAGAGAGGAGAGAGGGGGACGGAGATCCGAGCGGCAAGGCACGGTTGCGACGGCAGCGAGCGGCTCCGGCAACGAGCGAGCCGACGGCGAGGACGGCGACGGGCGACGCTGCTGTTCCAGGCGACGAGCGGCTTCTCCTCTGCGATTTCGGGCTTCGAAGAAGAAGATGAAGACTGTTAGAATATTTAAATAATAAACCATGCCTTCATTTATCAGCTTAAGCTTTTAGAGCAGTTGCGGTGGTCTTACAAAATCTCACATGGTATCGAGCTAGGAGGTCCCGAGTTCGAATCTTCCAGGCCCCTATTTGTCTCCCCAATTAAATTTCCACGCTTAGTACTAGGCAAAAAGACCAGGCTAAGCGTGAGGGGGAGTGTTAGAATATTTAAATAATAAACCATGCCTTCATTTATCAGCTTAAGCTTTTAGAACAGTTGGCAGTGGTCCCACAAAATCTCACAAAGACCATGGAGGAATCGCACGGAGGAGAGAGGAAGAAGAGAGGGAGGAGAGAGAGAAGGAGGGGGCTCTTTTCTTTTCTTTTTCCTTTTCTTTAATCCCACAAAATGGTCCACCATGACCTCATGGATGATGTCACCTTCCACTATCTCCCACAACCTCATTCCAATGGTTGCAATTTCATTTTCCGCCGGGGTCCAATTCTTGTACAACCAATTCTTCAATTCCACTTGATTCTCTTCCAATTGAATCAAATTGAAGTCCATAAAATTAATTCAATGTTATCACACTTCAATTCACATCTTCACTTGTCTATATAATCAACTTAAGTCCCAAAAGCACGACCAAAGACAAGCCCACTAATTTCTCGGCCAAATTAGCCATTCTCGATTTAATTGCCGAAAAACTCGATTGCATGAAAAATCTTCCAAAGATAAGTCAATGATCCTAAAATGATTTGTGACACACCCAGACTTCCAATTTCTGAATTCGATCTCAATTTCACGGTTAATTTCACTTTGGCACGATACTAGCGCGGCCCAACCTATCAGGTAGCCTTTAGAAATTTTCATGCATTTGACCTGTGGTTGATCATCTCAAGCCACAATGTACATCTTTGAAACATTGGCGACTTTCGGTTGTTGGGGCAATCTCAAGGTCTCAAATACGAACACAGGGTACCCAATCGATAGAAAAGTCGGTCCAGTGCTGATCGACAAGAATTGTGCGATTTAGTGGAATCACCCACACCTGATCACATGCCTCTGTCGAGTCGACCTATCTCCGATCTCTAATCGATTTTAATTGTGCCGTAATGACCCTTGCAGATTAGCTCGGTCGAAAGGTCGCTTCCTGGTCGAATTCTCGAGTCTGATGCATTAAAAACTCTTAACAGCTTCCTCCGATAGACTAGTTTCCACTTGAGTGGCCAACTCAAGGAAAAGAACTATATGCGTGCCAACGAAATGCCCGCCTCAATTTATTGAAAATAGGATTGGAAAATCGGGATGTCACAAAAGTTTTAAAATCAATTACACTTTCTTAATAAGTTTCAGGAATTCTGATGCACTCATTAAAAAATTAAAAATAAAATAAAGACCCTCAATCCTCTCTCGTATTCATTTGACATATGGAGAGTGAGAGAAGAGGGTAAGAGGGTGGAGGGGACTGGCTCCTTCCCCCTTGTTGGCCTTTGACGGCTACGGCGGGGCTATCTCGGCCTCGTTCGGTCCATGCCTGCCTACATGTACAATATCCAAACACCCCCGCCATCCGCTCTGTCGCAGCTTTCCGCGCTCTTCCTCATTTCCAACCATAGTCATCCTCCGCAAAAGGATGACAATGACATCCTGAACAAAGTACAAGTAAATATTCAGGTAGCAATGGACATGGAAAAACTCAGTGCGTTGGTCGTGTCCCTTTATAAGTGAACATGATACCCAAGCCTCTCTAATGTATATGCCGAGTGTCGATTGTGACATCCCGAAATTTGGCCATATTTCAAATATATTAAATAATTATTTCGTCGATACACTTATTGTTACTTTATTACCGAACGATCATTCACAAGTTAACTGATCTATTGAGCGAAACCATATTGGGTTAAAACGCAATAAACTAGAGAATTCAATTAGAAATAGACCGCTTAACCATAAGGATCATAAGGGTCAATATTACAATATATAAATCAATTAGCAAACAGATACAAATAGATTCAACGGAAATGCGTAGTTGATTGTGGGTGATTTCGTACGATTACGATATTCATGTCAAACAACGATAAATCGATTTTTTATTAATATTATATTCAAGGTACGTAATTAAATCCTCACAATTACATGACAACGAGGGTCGTCTGCAATTCGAAGAGGTATAAACGTGAATTGAAATTATCGACCATGGGTCAACTGCGCGAGAATCCCTAAAAGCCACATGATAAGATTAGGTCGTATTAAATTCGCGTTCGATTGATTTTTAACCACGAAATTTAATTTGATTTCGAGTATCAAACTTGATTTAATTATTGAACGTGGTCTCATCATCCGTCAAACTATCAGCAAGTTTGGAATTTTCGGAAAATGAATTATCAAATGAAAAATTGGAGACCGGAAATAGGGAAAATTCGGATCCAATGCAAAATGGTGATTTTTGGACCAAAAAGCTTGTTTTTAAGAAAAACAAAAACAAAACAAAAAATAAGAGAAGACAAAGCATTAGGTTAGGAGGGTTTTAAGGGAAGTGGGTGAGAGAATTCATGGATTTTGCTGAGAAAAATCTAGTCCTCTCTCCCCGCGCGTCCACCCCCCTCCATTTCCCCTACTCAGCCGAATCATCCCTCCCTTTTCTTTTATTTATTTTTTTTTCTCTCTTCTTTCCCTCACTCTCCCTGTCCTTTTCCCTCACGCCATCCCCTGCAGTCCCCTCCCCTTTGTCCTTTCTCTTCTCTCTCTCTCCCTCTCTATTCTTCTCCTTTCCCCCAGCTTCAGCCAAGCTTTCACCTTATGCTTGCTTTCATTTTACCTCAGCTTCTTCAGCATTTCATCCACCATTACCGGTTCACCACCAAGCCGAACCACCTTTGGAGACCATGAACTTGAAGAGTTGCCACCGTCTTCGCCGTGCCGTTTGTGCCGCCGTAAGTGCCGTGAAACTTGTGTTTTCGTCACTGTCATGCCTCCGTTACCAGAAATCGGTGAGTTAACTTCCTAATCTTGGATTACGACATTAATTATGTTTAAGGGGTAGATTAGTTTAATATTAATGGTGGTTAGTATTAGTTAATTTTAGTTTAGCCTTAATTGCAATTAAGAATGGTTTAGATTAAATTTAAGTGTGATTAGTTTAAGTAATTACGATTAGATTAATTAATCGTCATTAGATTAATTAATTGAGTTTAGTGTTATTAATCAAGATTTAATAAATTAATAATAATTTATTTAATCATTTTTTATTTAATTAATTGTAATTATTTTAGTTAACATTGATTAATTTTTTTATTAACTATAGTTATCTTAACTAATCGAGTTTAGTTTAATTGATTGTAATTGGCCTAATTAATCATCATTAGTCTAATTAATCGTGATTAGTGTAACTAATGACGGATTAACCATTAAGTAGAATTTTATATCCGTTTTTTTTTCTTTTAATGAGATTGTGGTTAATTTCGATTGTTTGAACTTATGATGCTATGTTATTGATTGCCAAAGTATAGATTTCATGAATTATTTTAAAAAAAAAAAGGTTTATGGGCAAGAAAATAGAAAATTTTGAAGTGTCAGGTTAGGATGCCAAATTTTCCATGCTAAATAAAACGGTGAGGTTTTGAAATGGAAGTATAAAAAGTTTGATGGGTTGATTTCAAATACATCATCACGTACAAATATTTTATTGGGATTTTTAAGTGTGAAAAATTGACAAAGTTAATTATTTGAAAATGAACTCTTTTGTTCTACGCTAATTAATGGCAATAATAATTGGTTTGATTGTTGGTGTGCTTGTGTGATCATTTAAGTGAACAAGTCACCAAACATGCCTTATTTTTATCGGATGCCCAGCAGGAGTCTGGACGCTGAGTCACGGTTAAGGCTAGACCAATGCTTTTTTATGGAATGTTGTCTAGGTGGGGGTTCTAGATGATACCGTGCTCAAGGGGGTGGGACGATGCCTAGTCGTAATAATCAGAACATGTGTGAATGATTGTGATGCATTGTGCTTAATATGGGGTAAAACTGTTAGGCATGGTATGAGACATGCCAAAACGGGTTTTATCTTATAATCGGAACTCATGTAAATGCTTGGTGCATAAGAGTTATGTGTTTTGATTATCGATTATGCTTATTGTATTGATAATGGCATATGTGACGTACTAAAATGCAGGGGTGTCCCAAGATGAGGTAAGATTGTATTCTGTTGCATGTTTAGTCTGCCTCCAATACGAATTTGCATCCTAATCGTGGCTTAGGTAGTTAACTCGCTAAGATTTATATCTCACCCCGTTGTTATTAATTATTTTCAGGCCCGTAGTATAAAGGACATTTGTGCGTGGTTTCGGGTCCCAATGGCATCACTTTTGGTTGGCCTCGCGCTAGTGAAGTTTAGGCTAACCTTGACTCCTTTGCTGATTTTTGAGATGGCTGGTAGGGAGTTGCAAACTTCCTGGAGTTAGCAAACAAATAAATAAAAGCAATGTTTTGAAAATGTTTGTCTTGTGTGTACTATCCCAAGTATTTGTTGGTTGATTGGGTGTTTATATAATTGCTTCCGCATACGTTTAATCGAAATATAAAAAGAATGGGTCTGTGACAGGTTTCGGGATGTCGCAATTACTCGACCGTTGTGGGATGTTCACGCGCTCGGGGTTCGGGGCATGACATCAACAATAAAGACATCATATGCTATTTCGATAAGGATGCCAAAAAGGTAATTATTCTTATACCCTTCCCATTTACGACTCATCTTTTAAATTCTATGGCCATCCAAAGCACTTAAAATCAATTAATGAGGGGTAATTGTATTTTTGTATGTTGGGTTCTCCGTAAAAGTATGTGGATGGTATTGCAAAAATAAAAGACATGTAAGTAAGTGATCGTTGGATCGAAAGGGAGGCATTTTTTTGGAATTTTCTTTCATTATACTAAACTTGTGAGGAAACTTTCAAGCCTAGAAACTTTCAGGCACGTTAAAGCTTAATGACTCTTATAGGTAACTATGCATAACTAATCCCTTATTAAAACATGTGTATTTCTATGACAAGAAAAGTGAAAAGGGCATGAATAACCCATCAAATATAAGACACCCCTCAGTAACGGTTAGTGTATTAAGGCTCTTACTTTTCCATCTTCTTATAGCCAAGCCCCGAAATGCAATGGTGTATGCAGATCAGGCATTAAGGCAGTAAACAGTGGGTGCAAGATACATACGATTTTTTTTTGCAGGTCATAAAAATACATTAGATTTTTCGAGCAAGAAAATCCACCCTTACTCATCAATATGATCAAATAAATGAGATGAGTATATATATGACTTCTCAGAATGGACATGTAAGTGACAACTTTATAATGAAGTACATGCTTTAAGCAGTCTTTGAACTGGATTCTTCTACGTGGAACAATGCTAGAGTGCAATTTTGGCAGACTAAGCATCTTAAGTCAAACATCCGACCTTAGCTCAATCTAAGTAGATGCTAAATTTCTGATTATTACCCTTAGATAAATCCTCCATTCATCTTAAGTTCAAACCACCAAGCAGCAGAGCCAGCCATTTCAGATGGACAAGGACAATCAAGTTCTTCCTTTGCAAATTTATGATGTTGAGAGTCTTCACCAGCATAGGATTGTGTCTTTTTCTTCTTCTTTATTTGCAGAAAATACCCATACTAACTATTAAAAAAACGGCCGGTTATCGTCAAACAATGGACATGCAATAGAATTATCGTATTAACTCAATAAATCTCTTGAATATAGGTTTCATACATAAGTGATCTTCCTTATCCCACACTAATTTAAGTCTATTTCCTTAAATAACTTGTATTTTTTCTTTCTTCCATTACTATATCCTTCATATCTTGACAAACATATAAATGTGTGTATATATATAATTTTTTTAATACTATGTAATCACAGTAGTAGGTTGGCCTAGCCTCGCTAGCTACGGCAAGGCACGGTTGTGCTACGGCGACCAAGGCTTGCCCTTGCCCAAGCAAGACCCAGCGAGGGTTGGTCCTTGTGCAGGTGAGACCCGGAGAGGGTCGGCCTCGGCCAAGCCAAATTTGGCAAGGCTAGTCCTCACCTAGGCCATGGCGGCCTCACCCGACCTAGGCCATGGCAACCTTGCCGGGTGTTGACTAGGCGAGGCCACCCTAACCTAGGTGAAGCCGACCCTTACTTGGCGAGACCAACCCTTTTCTAGGTAAGGCAGCCACGCCGAGCATCACCTGGGCAAAGGTGACGCCCGATGAGGCCACCCTAGCTTGGGGGAAGCTAACCCTCGCCGAGCCTCACCTAGGCGAGAGCTTCTGTGCCTGGCCTCGCCCTCACGCAGGCATGGCCAATGGCTGATGACCAACCATCTGTAAAAGGAAGAAAAAGGGAAAGAAAAAGAAAGGAAAAAAAATTTCAAAAAATATTTAAGTATTATTTTAAAAATTATCCACTTTAGCACCAGCATGCAATGTAGGACAACCCTTACACGTAAACAATTTGTTTGACACATGCTTTCTTTCTTCTTCCCATGCGCAGACCCGATATTATTTCCCCCTTGCGCATGCTCTCTTTCTATCTCTGTTCAGCGCCCGCCGCCCATGCCCTGCCCATGCCTTTTTTTTTTATCCTTTTCTTTTTTTGTTTTGCTCCTCCCACCAATTTCAATTGATCTTTCTTTTATTGCCCAGAGGTGTCTCGGTCGACTTGGTGAATGACTAAAAAATCACAAATCACATTGCACCAGATCTGTTTCCCTCATTACAGTTTCCGTCACAAAGCATAAATCTCGATTGGGTTGCTGAATCTTAAAATTTTATTCTAGTCTATCACATTATAGTTTCCGTCTCAGAGCTCTCGCATTTCCTCTGGTAGGCCTCTTGACAAAGCAGCACCCATTATCATGTCTATCATGCGCATGTTTTTCTCGTACCTTTGATAAGGGGCCTTCATTAATTGAAATAGATCGATTTGTGTAAGCTACCAGTGTTGTGATTCAATCAATGCTACTCCTCTCTTCCCAAACATTTAGAATCGGCTAAGTTGTGCTTAGAACTTGTACAATCTGTACAAGTATCAAGTCCAATCGTTCTGATAGATCTAATTGGACCTGTCAAAATGGGTTCAAAACCCATTTAATAACCAAAAAGTAGTGAAATGGAGCATAACAAATTTAGTAGCCCAGCATAAAATGGGTTTACAAAATAAGAGTGTGTTATAAATGGGTCCATTATGAATCAATTTACAACCCACTTAACCCATTTATAATTTTTGAGTCAAAAAAAAAAAAAAAAAACCCATTTATAATTAAATGGGCACAGCCACAGGAACGACCATCTTCACGTCTCAGTTCTCAGGTCTCACGCATGGGCTTAGCCATCTCTTCTTCTTCAGTTCTTCGGCCTCAAACATCCAAATTGGCCAACGACTCCGAGATATCAAGCCCGCTGTTCGAGCTGTTCCAATCTTTAGCCGCGATTTTGAGCAATTAAAGAACCGCCTACTGTTGACACTTCCGGGGCCGGTCTTGGAGGCGAATTTGGCGTACAGATCGGCCAAGCTGAGGGCTTGAGAGGACTTACCTTTGGAAGGGGCGGGTGGGTGGGCGGAGCCGGTGCTTGATGGGCTTGGTGAGGGCGACAGCTCAGGGCCGACCGAGGGGCTGAAACGGCTGGAGAGGATGTGGAATGCTTGGTGGAGCGAGCTCTGGAAAGGGGGCGAGTTGGGAGCGATGGGGTCGCTGGGTTCTGGGAGAGCAAGCGGAGGACGAGTTCTTTAACTAGACTGCGACCTGTGCAGGTTTTCTTCTTCCATTGTAGAGCAAGAGAGAAAGTGAGAGAGAGAGAGAGAGAGAGAGTTGGGTGGGGCGAGTGAGAGGGGTGACTTCATTTGATTGTTTAAGGGCGCGGAAATGATGAATTTCGTAGTTTTTTTGGAAAATTGAAATAAAAATATGATTCCCTTGCAAGACAGAGAATAATAGAGAGTTTGTTTTCTTTTTCACAAGATCTTGTATTAACTTTACTCGATTCGTCTGAGGTTGTTTTCTTGTTATGAATTATTATTATGATTACTGACTTCATTACTTTATATTTGTTCACTTTTGTATGTATATTAGAACTGCATAATAAGCAATTAAAATCGAAAAAAAATCACATCAAATAACATATTATCAAACCGACAATAACCAATATATTAAGATTATCAAAGGAGTTGGCGAGACAGTACATGGAGCCATTTATTTTTAAAATAGAACAATATAAGGAAAAATAAATGCTAAAAGTGAACGTCGAGACAGGTTGACTATGGGTCACAAAATTTCCATTGCAATTGAGGGGTCATAAACATTTTAAATGGGTCAATTTGACTCAGACCAAATCTCACCCAACCCAAACTCGATTCAATCCACCCATTTGACAGATCTAGATCCAACCGTATGATGGTGGGGCCATTCCACAAGTGGCCACTAATGATTTGAAGCTGTGGGAAACTTGTGGCCACCAAGTTTTTCCTTTTTCATTTTATTAATTCATTTGTTCACTTTTAATAAGAAGCCATGAAAAAGAAATAATTATTATGAAATACTTTAAACTAGTATACATGTGACAAATTTATCTTATGTTAGTTTTCATTAAATTTTACTATTAAATTACTAAGTTAGATGATACGTAACAATTAACAGGTGTACCGGTTTAGAGTTTTATATTCCATTTGTCATAAGCATATTGATTTGTATTTTTCAGTGATATTAATCCAATTTAACATAAATTAATAGAAGGTAAATTTGTTACAAATATACTAATTTAAGATTTTTGGTAGTCAACAAATTATTTTTGGATAAATTTATCATATGTGTACCCATAAAAATATTAGTTTGGAGTAAATTTATTATAGATGTACTAATTTGAAATTTTTCATATTATTAACTCTAATAATTAATGGGTTACTGTCATTTTCCCATTTGACCATCACCCTCCTCAAGCCACTTGACATTTTAAATGGAATTGGCTGATTCATTGATCTCTAGCATTCAGGAGGCAAAGATGATGTACCGGTATCACCATGTTCAAATTGGTTTCAATTTGAAAAAAAAAAAAAAAAACACCTTTGGTCTCTAAACTTTTCTTCAATATGTAATAGTCTCTTAACTTTAATATGATGTGTTATATCATCCTCTAACTCTATAGTTGTTTAATATGCCTTGAGCTTTTCATACATGTCCAATTTATTTGTTGGACTATATGGAAATGTTCAATGTTGTTCTTAAACTTGAATGAAAGAATAATATTGAATATTTTCATGAAGTTCAAGAATCAAAATGAACATACAGAAATGACATACATGTCCAATTTAGTCGTTGGACTATATAGAAATGTTCAATATTGTTCTTGAACTTGAATGAATGAGAGCACAATATATATTATGAGCGAGGGACTGCCGAAGATCAGCCTTCGGGGATCACACAACCCTCCAGTGCTTGGTAGCACCGTCAAGTCTCGCCACAAGCTGTTATTTAGACATAAAACCTCAGGAGCCTGGCCCAATGATCCACCATTGGGACCCCCTACTTAAGTCATGAAAAGGCAACGAGAGGGTTCGAACTCTCGACCTCGACGATGAGGAAGAGCACTCATACCATCTGCGTTGCCCATGGGTGGATACAATATTGATTTTTATTTTTTTTTGGTGAAAAGGTAAGTACAATATTGAATATTTTCATATAGGTTAAGGCTCAAAATGAGAATTTACAAAAATTTACAGATCACATTAAATAAATTAAAATTTTAGGGACCACATTGTACATTAAAGTAAATTTCAGGAATCACATTGAATAAATTGAAATTTTATGAAGCATATTGCATGTTAGACCAATGTTCAAAGATCATTTATATCACTATCCCTTTTGATTTCTTCCATTTTTTTTTTCAGCTTTTTGTGCTGTCTTGTGAAGATACTTATGGAGTTCACATCAGGGAGGATGTGTGTAGGTATGTGTATAGACAGATGGAGTCGATGTTCGGAACGACCCAAGTCCTTTCGTTAGAATTCTAATCAATTCGGTGGCCTTTTAAGGCGATTTTGATATTTTCGATTTTCAATGAATTAGTCTTTTGTGTAATTTTTGAGGATTCCAAACTTTTAGGAGGAAAAAGGTATCGATAGTTTTTTGAAATTTTACGATTCGTTTGATGTTGATCTCTAAATATTTTAAAGGTTTATCTTCGCATCCAATATGCAAATGAAAATATTGACCTTTTTTCTTTGGTCTAAAAACGTGAATTTTAATTGCTAAACCAAAGATGCTGAATTACAAAAATGTTCGAGATCCGAACATAATATTAACCAAAGGGAATGCTGGGCATGTGTAACCCAATCCGTCGGAAGAGAGCCAGTACAATGGGCTTTAGCAACCCAATCGACTGCTTGATTAAATTCTCTTGACTCAAACTGGATGAAAACTCCTTTTAACTAGCTCAAAAGGTTAGTGCAATCTTTAATGATGGACCTGGGGGCCCATGGCGTTTCTTGTGGCACGAAGCAATACAATTTGATTTGATGATTTTGAGTACCAACAGATTTTCTTAGGCAGATCATTGTTAACATGTGGAGTCTCCTCAATCAACGATTCTCGTCATGGTCAAACGTGCAACAAACAACATCATATGGCCTCTCACGGACTCCGGAGCAAAGGCAAGCATTTCTAGCACAGACCTGGATAACTTGAGCAAATCAAACCTCAATTTTCTTAAGACGACATTATTATCTCAAACATGTGCAGCAATGCTTTCAATTTATTTTATGGCACGCGTAAAGAAACCAAGAGGGGGAAAAACATTACCTTGATTAAGAGAATAATTAGGCGGAAGGCCTATTGCATCTGCAAAAGTTGAACGTGCCAGGTTTCAATAGGAAATGACTACATTTTGGTAAATTATATCCGGTAAATTATATCCACATTTGCAAATGGGGGTACTAAGTCTACATTTGGCAATTTTCATGAGCAAATCCTGACTAGACTGCATATCCTTCAAAAAACTAGTATTAACGACGAAGCATTGCTATTTACTTCTTAAACAAAGCATCTTTATGGTAGATTAGACAGTCACTAGAATCTGATGTTATCCAAGAGTTATGCGATGAGGGAAAATCATTTCCATGAACCTTTTAGCCCTAAATTTTATAAGCACATTGATCAAATATCATCTTGATTATTAATTATGTGAATCTTTGCTACGAAGACCACAAGATCAATAGTAGAGATGCGCTCTCGCAATTCATTTAGCATTTCGTTGTTCTCCTAAGATAGTAGAGAGAGAAAGCTAGAGAGAGAGCTGAATCCGTCACGACATCGTCTTTTTGCATGTGCTCGAATTGCTTTGTTCAGCCCAGCTCTCCCAGGAGCGTGCCCATTGACACTTTCTTTTGAACGTCTTTACAAAGAAAAAGAAATAAAGGTAGAAAAAAAAAACAAAAAACAAAAGCCCGTGCAGGACCATTATTGTCAAAATTCAAAGTGTATGGATTCAATTGCCATCAACACAGCTTACGGACTAAAAGTAGTCCATCCCAAAAAAAAAAAAAAAAAAAATTGTCGTGTGATCACCAATAAATAAAAACTTGTGAGAAGTTCGTTAATTATATTTTTCCAAAAGCATAAAAAAATATTTAGTTGTTTAGTGTTTATTGGGAAATGGTCCCTCATTTATCTTGCGTGATTTTTCATTATCGATACCACTTTAGTGGGTATAGTGCGCTCACCAAATAAGTCCTCCTAATAAGGATTTTAAAGACTTGGTGCGCAAATCTGTTTTGTCCTTGATCAATTCTCCTCTCCTGACTTTCCCGTCGACCTCCTTGATGTTGATTCTTCCTGCACTCTCGGTCACTTTTCATGTCCTCGAGTCGGATTCGGTGCAGTGCACTTGCTACCCAGTGTTGTGTCATTTCGGGAGATACACAAGTATGCTGGCGGGTCCGACATGAGTGCCCGAGGGTTGCACCGTCACGATTCTTTCTGATAAATTTGTGGGGCGCCACCGCGACCTGGGCGGGATATTGGATTTGGGTCCAGGAGATAGGGTTTTCGTTGTGGATGATCGCTGTCCGATTCATTTGCACAATTGGAGCGAGGCCAATGATCAGGTGGTCGTACTTTTATACTCGGGATAAATGAGCACCAGGCCGCCTTGGCCTATGATTTTGATGGGTCGGCTTGGCTAACGCTAGCGATTTGATGAGTGGTGAGGTCTCGGAAAGCGAAGAGGAAAACGACAGAGATGGCGAGGAAGAGGAAAACATGTGACTTTATGATGGAGTAGAATAGTTTAATTCTTGACATGACAAAATCCTCTTATGAGAAAAGATGTTAACGGGAAAGTCAGACTCATTGATTATATAAAATGCAATATGCTAACAAATTGCAACTTTTATCTAAATATAAAGTCAATTTTATTGATTTATAGTAAGTCACATCTGTCTAAGTCGAGAGATAAAAAGCGAGATAGGGTTGAAATAGAACTAGGAGGCCAGGGCAAGGGCCCTCCATCTTATATGTAATTTCCAAAAACGGTACACCATGTGCTAAATGCTATCATTGCTGCTAGAGACTTTATCATTGGAAGCAACGGTCACTCCAGCTTGGCTGAGATTTTGTCCGCAAGTTCCTCGATTACTTCAGCTTCAGTTTTATGCAAACTGTAAGCACCAAAAGGCATGTCCGGTCGTTAGTGCTAGTCGACAGGAAGAAAATATCAAGAGGGTCAAATTTTTTCTAACTAGTGTTCAAAGTTATCTCTAAGAAGAAGAAAGACAAAATATCTCTAGGTTTCGTCTCAGTGTACGCATAAGTTTTGCAAGGTAACATGTTTTGGCTATGAAGCCACACTCAAATTTGTATCGCCTCTTCAATGATCCGTTGCTGGCACATGGCATGTGTCCGTTTGATATAGCTAGTATGTGAACCTAGAGGGGGGGGGTGAATAGGTATATAAAAAATTTCCTTGAAGATTGCACAATATTTAAACAGTTAAAGGATTTGCAACAGTTAAAAATCAATCGCAAGGCGAGTAAGGGAAAGAGAGGATTGAACACGCGGTTTATAGTGGTTCGGCTTGATTCAAGCCTACGTCCACTCTTACTTTGCACCGACAGCCAATTGGCTGGATTCCACTATGATCAAAGAGCTGTTACAGTGTTGATCTTCCTTGATTTCTAGGTGTAGATGATCTACCACACTCGCTCAAGGTATCACCAAGTATAAACACTCTCTGTGTATACAATTTCGCTCAAGCTGTATCGACTAACAATCAAGGTTCTTCAGACTCTGGAATTTTTCTATCGATCACACACTTAAAACAACTAGAACGACTTCCTTTTATATTCCTTTATGCCATCATAGCCGTTGGCACTTACCAAAGGAATTCCTCCAATCTACCCGTTGGACGGAATCAATCAAGAAGATCATCCGAGCTATTTAAGGAATCGATGATAGCCTATCAATCTGTTCGCCCATACAATCGGGATCTTGGTTTCCAAGAATAGAACATTCCAAGATTACTTCATCGACCATCGGATCTTCAATCGATCTTAGATAAGAATCAAAGAATCCGAAATGATTATCCAACCAAAGAATCTTTTCCAGAGGATAGGATCGAATCCTCAACCATATACTTCGTCTTTGGATTTCCTTCGTCACTGGATTAGAAAGACTGTCAGTGAGAATAGACTTAAGTCTTGAGTCTTGAGTCTTGAGTCTTGAGACTTTAAACTGTCGGTCTCCGAACATCCAGACTTAGACGAAAGAAACGTTTTGTCGACTTCAAAATATTCGGAAAGATTTCTCCAACAATCTCCCCCTTTTTGATGGTGACAAAACTTTCTTGTAGATTTGAACAACTTTGACCTGCAAAAACATTTCTCAAGCAATATGGCTAACTCATAAAGATTAATAAAACAACCAGACTCTGCATCCACAGAAAATTGGTTAGTCTTTCATGAGTAATACCATATAACAACACTTGAAATAAATGCAACCAGTCAAGCATCGAAATCCACAGTCAATTCGGTCAAATTCACACCCAAGTTCAAGTTCTCAAGTCATACTCAAAAATAAACATAACCACTAAAAAGTTTTAAAAGATTTTTAAAAGATAGTTGTTGGTTCAAATTGGTTCTCCCCCTTTTTGTCGCATTAAAAGGGTGAGAAAGGAGTCATGTACGCAGGGAATGCGCACGATCTGAAATCCCCAATGGACTGGACTACTCCTTCGAGCTTCTTCATGTCTTCCCTCGGTTGAGCTACCTCTTCTCCCTTAGCATTGGCTTGAAGTTGCGAGTGAGGTCTTTGAATTTATCCTCCCGAGAGACCGAAGATGCTTGTCCGGCATTCTTCAAGGCTTGGATTTCATAGTCCGAGCATATATCGGCCACGCATTTCCGGAAGAATATCCATGATACGACGAAAATCTGCAGAATCTTCCGTCTGTGTACTAACATTGGCTTTCTCAGATGGTGTGTATGCGGACGATGGCGCTTACGTTAAGTATTGCAGATTTGGTTCGACGTATCGTGACCTTCCTCGGCAATTGAGAGACCTGAACTTCTTACGGGTCTTCCGGAGATTGTCTTAGATCTTCACTTGACAGCGGCATGAGGTGTAGACCTCTCTTGCTCGCCAACTCCCCTGTCTCTAGGACATCGAAAGAGGAAGAGTGATGATCATGCTCTTGATATCCCTTCTCTCCGATTCATCGCAGACTTTTCTTTTTCTCCTTCTCCTTCTTCTTCATCTTCTTTCTCCTTCTCTCTCTGTTCTTCTTCTTCTCTCGTTCGCTCTTCTTCTTCTCTCCTCTGCTGAAGTTACTCCGGATGAGACACGAACTTCTGGTTCTTGTCGGTGCTTGGATAGTGGGATCTTCATCCTCTTCATCTTCATCTTCATCCTCCAGGGATGAGAGTTCTTTTCTTCTTTTTCGATGGAGCACCAATGGCATCCTTTCCTTTTCTCTTTGAAGCGGGGCGCACCGGAGATTTCACTTTGAATTTCTCCATTGCCTTGGAGAGTTCTTGCGAGACGCATCTTCATTAACATTTTCAACCCTACCACCATCTTATCACACGGTCGAACACAAAATATATGTGGCGGTTCAATGTTCGGGTGTCAAGATCTTGGTCACCGGACCGGGATAAGGCAATTGTCCTTTGTCTTTTGACAATGCTCTGTACATATGGAAGAGAATAGTGTGCGAGAGAAAACTTCCGTCTGAGTTGATCGCATACATCAACTTTGCTTGAAAGAGACACGAAGTCTTTGACGTAGACTTTGGTCCGAGACAGGTTGATCACAATCTTATGAAGCACGATGTTGATGGCCTTCATCCTTGAGTAGGTAATTTTCTTCTCTGCATTCATATCTTTGACAAGATCCCGAGTAGTACGAGCGGGTGAGACTTTGATTGAGAGATAGCGTCCCGTTCAACTCCAACTATGTCCGCCAACATATTCACATCTACCACGTAGACTTGGTCTCGAATACTGAATGAAATTCTATTTGCATCCAAAAAGCTAAGATTTGAATAGAAATAAGCGGTCGGTTGAGCATACCCATCCGTAGAGTCGAGCAAAAGTCTCAAGTTGAAGCAAATTCAACTTCTCTCTTAAGTTCATGTTGATGGTGTCCGGAAGTCAAAATCAACACTTCTAGGGTTTATCACCCCTCTTTTCAACAGCACGAAATACACTTTTTCCCGATCCTTGGATTTAAACAAATCCATCCGATTTCCTTTCACCTTTGCTGCCACACCCATTCTAGGTTTAAATTCAAGGAACATTTTGTCATCATCGTTCCCTTCAATCGGATTTTATCCTGGCAAACGAGGATCACTGGGAATGTTCGCAAGAGCCTCCTCTGCCCCTTCCTTTCGGAGCAATTCCCAATTCCTCCATTTTCTGCAGAAAAAGATACTCATTCCCATAATTTTTGTCCTTAAGGAAGTCATCTATATATTTTAATGAAGAATCGGAGCTTTTCAACGCACGATAAAGCTTATAGATAAAGGAGGGTCTTTGGACTCTTACTAGGTCGACTTCCTCGATTATCTCTTCTTCCAGATGTTGACTTGCACCTTGTGGGGCAGGAGGTGTTGAATGACGTGGAGGAGAACGAATCGGACTTTGTCGCTGACTTGATAAGTCTTCTTCCTCGAGTAAGATCGAAGTGAGTCGGTCCCTTCTCCATTCTTTGTGGTCCCCGCTTGCGGTTACGATGATTTCCTCGAAGACGACATCTTTCTTTGTCTATTGGAAGATTCCTTCACTTGCTTTTCCCAAGAAAAATGACCACTTTCTCGACGACGAACAAGAAGTAGAAACAGTATCGGGAGGAGAGTGCCTCTTAGGGTTTTGAAAATTGGGCAAAGAAAAACTGTATATATATATATGCCTCGGATTTGAAAAGAGAAGTTTAATCGGTACAAGGAAAGTGTACGAACACTTCTTTTCAAAATCAATAACGCCAAAATTAATTCCTTAAAAAGACAAGTTTTCAAATTTCACACGAATTATATCTGAATGAAAGAACGTACCTTTTCGAGATTAGATAAACGAGAATTCGTACCTTTAGATAAAATAGCAACTTACAGTCTTTAGCCATGAATGATTGAGTCTCATGATTTAAAGTCTGAGAGATTAGAGTCTCGAGTTGGTGAGTCTCTAGACTTTAACTTCTTCAAGCTTCAAAATGTTGAGTCTTGAGCGGATAAAGTCGAATTGATTTTTCTCCAAAGGCTTTGTGAATATATCCGCTAGTTGACTCTTCGAATCAACAAATTGAATCGAGATTTCTCCATTTTGAATATGATCTCTAATGAAGTGATGTCGAATCTCAATATTCTTTGCTCTTGAATGAAGGATTGGATTTTTGGTGAGATTGATTGCGCCGGTGTTGTCACATCTTTATTTCGTGCATGAGTCTTCAATGCCAAAGTCTTGTAGCTGTTGTTTTATCCATAGAATTTGCGAACAGCAGCTTCCAAGAGCTACATACTCGCCTTTCGTCGTTGAGAGAGCTACGGTGCTTTGCTTCCTTGAGAACCAAGACACTATCCTGTTTCCAAGCGGTTGACAAGTTCCGAAGTGCTCTTTCTATCGACTCGCAACCGGCCAGATCTCGCATCCGAGTATCCTAGAAGATTAAAGTCTCCCCTCTTTGGATACCAAAGACCGATGCTTGAAGATGAGGCAACGTATTTGATAATACGTTTCACGGCAACGAGATGTGATTCTCTAGGATCTGATTGAAACCTAGCACGAGATGCAAACACTCAACAAAATATCAGGTCTAGAAGCGAAGAAGATAAAGAAGTGAACCGATCATGCTCTGTATAGCTTTTGATCTACTTTCTTCCCTTCTTCGTCCTTGTCTATCTTCTGAGAACATGACATTGGTATGTCGGTCTTTTTGCACTTTTCCAATCCAAACCTTTTGACAAGATCATTCGCATATTTTTCTTGATGAATGAAAGTTCCTTCCTTCATTTGTTTTACTTGGAGTCCAAGAAAGAATGTTAACTCTCCCATCATACTCATTTCAAACTCATCCCGCATAGACTTAGAAAATTTCTTGCATAGACTTTCATTAGATGATCCAAAAATAATATCGTCTACATATATTTGAACAAGTAAAAAGCTTTTGTTTTCCTTTTTGATAAACAAAGTAGTATCTACTTTACCTTTGACAAAAACCATTCTGTAATAAAAACTTACTTAGTCTGTCGTACCAAGCTCGAGGTGCTTGCTTTAGACCATACAGAGCCTTTTCGGTCGGCGATTCTCGCTTCTTTGGGTCTTCAAACCCGGTGGTTGTTCCACATAAACTTCCTCATGGATAAATCCATTTAGGAATGCACTTTTGACGTCCATTTGGAATAACCTGAAATTTTTATAACAAGCAAATGCAAGTAATAGACGAATAGCTTCTAACCTTGCTACAGGAGCGTAAGTCTCATCATAGTCTATTCCTTCTTCTTGCGTGTATCCCTTGGCCACGAGTCTTGCTTTATTTCGTACGACTTTTCCTTTTCGTTCATCTTGTTTCGAACACCCATTTGGCTCCAATAACAGTTTTACCTTTTGGTTTAGATGTCAATTCCCGGACATCATTGATGTTGAACTTGTCTAAGTTCTTCTTACATAGCTTCGATCCAACTTTCATCGATAAAGCTTCTTCTATGCTTTTTGGTTTAATTTCGAGAGATGAGAGCCACAGCACTAGATTCTTCACCCCTTTTTGATCTCGGTGCGGATTCCTTCATTGATTTCGCCAATAATGAGATCTTTGGGATGACCGGATTTGTGCTTCCAGTTACTAGTTGATTTGCCTGGTTGATGATCTCTTTCTTTATTTGAATCTTCATGAGTATCTTGATGTTAGACTTCCAGAGTCTGAGATGCTTCTTGAGTTAAAGACATTGGAAGTTCTAGAGCGGATTCAGACTCTTCATATTGAGTCTGGCTGGATTCATCTTGCTTTGAGTCTTGGAATTTGACATTCATTGATTCCTCCACGACCGGCTTTTCTTGTTATAGACTCGTAGGCTTTGCTTGATGTAGAATATCCAAGGAAGATGCCTTCATCTGATCTTTCTTCAAACTTACCAACTCGATCATTTGCATTTTTCAAAATAAAGCATTTGCAACCAAACACATGAAAGTATGAAACAATAGGCTTCTTACCTTTGAACAATTCATAAGGGGTTTTCTCTAGAATAGGTCTTAGGAAGACTCTATTTATGATATAGCATGCAGTTGAAACAGCTTCAGCCCAAAATCGTGAAGAGATTTTACTTTCAATTAAAAGTGTCCTAGCCATTTCTTGAAGAGATCTATTCTTTCTTTCCACAACTCCATTTTGCTGAGGAGTGTATGGAGAGGAGAATACGTGCTTAAATCCAGATTCATCACACAATTTTGTGAAGTCTTGATTTTCAAATTCACTTCCATGATCTGTTTTTATACTAGAGATAACACATCCTTTTTCATTTTGAACCTTTTTAGCAAACTTTTCAAAGTACAAAAAGGTCTCTGACTTACTTGCAAGAAAATACACCCAAGTAAAGCGAGAGTAATCGTCTACAATTACTAGACAATACTTCTTACCTCTAATGCTCTGGGTTCTTGTTGGTCCGAAGAGATCCATATGAAGCAACTGTAGTACATGATTAGTAGAGATATGATTTATTGGCTTAAATGAATTTCTTACCTGCTTTCCTAGAATGCATGGAGTGCATGAATCAGACTTTTGGTATGGCAATTTAGGTAGTCCTCGAACAAGCTTCTTTGATGAGATTTTGGCTAATTGCTTCATGTTGATGTGACCAAGCTTTCGTGCCATAAGACTGCTTCATCTTGAATTGAGATTAGGCATTGTGCTTCATTTGGTTTTACATCAAGGAGGTAGATGTTTCCATGCCTTCGACCCATGAAAGACGAGTCGAATCTTTACTAATTCCAGAACATATGCCTTCTTGAAAGGAGATCTTGAAACCGGTATCACACAATTGGCTAATGCTTTGAGAAGATTGTAATTGAGTCCTTCCACTAGAGAGACATTGCTTATTGTAAGATTTCCAATTTTCATAGTACCGAATCCCACAATGCTTCCTTTGCCATTTCCTCCAAATGAAACTTTTCCACCATTTACTTGAATAAGCTTTGTGAAACAATTTGAGTCTCTGTCATGTGTCTTGAGCATCCGCCGTCAAGATACCACTTTACCTTCTTTTGACAGAGACACGCATTCAAATGAGAGTCTCAAGCTTTCTTTGGTACCCAAATTTTCTTGGGTCCTTTGGTGTTAGTAGGATGAGCATTATTAGGCCATACTCTCTTAACAAGCTTCCAAACCATAGGACAGTCTTTTCAAAATGATCTTGACTTTGTTACACTTTGAACATCTTAGAGCATTTCGACCTACGGACTTTACAAAGACTTTCTGAAAATGATTTTTGTAAGCCTCTTTTGACGGTCTTTTCTTAATTCTTTCTTTTACTTTTGGAAAATCAATCAAGGGGATTGTTTCCGCTGTCATACCTAGACCAGACTTATTAAAGTAAGGTCTTTGACCGAAAAGAACTTTTTCAAGTTTTTCCGACCCTATTGAAAATTTCTTTGAAATATTTGATAAATCAGTTTTTAAGAAAGCATTTTTTTTGAAAGTTTATCTTCATTCTCTTTAAGAGTAGAAACATTCATGTTTAAACTTTTCACTTTTTCTTCTAAAATGTTTTCCTTTTTAAGTTCGGAAATCTTTTTGAGAGAAGTCTTAAGACTAAAACATAATTCATCAATGTATTTAGAGACTTTGATAGGGATTTTATAATCACTTACCTCAAATTCACCGTCGAGTCGATCCAGTCTGAAGTCCGAGTCCGATTGCGCCATCGACACGGGTTGGCATATTCCTCATCACTTTCTTCACACTCTGTATCGCTCCAGGTTTCGGCTTTAAGAGCTTTTTGAGATTTCTCAGGCTTTCCTCTTTTCTTCTTCAAAAGAGGACAGTTGGGTCTGATGTGTCCCTTTTTCTTACACTCGAAGCAAACTACATCTTTGTTTGGTTCCTCATTATCAACAAACTTGGTTTGCTGTTTCTGAAAACTTTGTTTCTTTGAGTTGAACCTTCTTCCTTTTCTATTCAGCTTTCAACCTTCTAATCATAAGAGCAAGCTCCTCATCATCCAGATCTTCTTCAGAATCTGTATCATTAGAATCATCGTTAGATTTTAATGCAATGGATTTCTTACCTCTTGGATCTTCGTCTTCATTAATTCGTTCCACTTCGTAAGACTGAAGAGTTCCAATCAGCTCGTCGACAAATATAGGCATAATTCTTTGCGTCTCTCTTATTGAAGTCTTTATATGATTCCAATCCTTGGAGAGTCCATGCGAAGCTTGTTCACCTTCATGGGATCAGAAATTTTCTGTCCTTGATTCTCAAGACCATTGACAATATCTCGTAAAACGGCTAAACATGTCGGTTATAGATTCTCCTGGTTTCATTTTGAAGGCTTCATATTGACCAAGGAGAATGTTAATTCTGGTCTCCTTCACTCGGTCTGTCCCTTCATAAGTGATATGTAATCTATCCCAAACTTCTTTTGCTGTAACACAAGAAGATATTCTGTTATATTCAGTTGGTGACAAAGCACAATATAAAGAATAAATTGCTTTAGCATCGAGTGCTTGTCTCTTGTTTATCTCTTCTTGAGACATTCCGCTGGCTTCAACAGTTTCTTTCCCTCTTTCGGATGCGATGCAGCGGTAGGAGTGATTCCTTTTTCCACCACATCCCATTCCGAGAGGATCCTTTGACCGTAAAAAGCTTTCATCTTGTTTTTCCAGTTGTTGTAATCTTTTCCATCAAAGTAGGGTGGTCTTGTATTGCTTTGCCCTTCCATCAGCCCTGGTGCTAGCATACTAGCCATGGATCTTTTACTCTGAAGTAAAACACTTCAAATAAAGTAAGAACACGAGCTCTGATACCAATTGATATAGCTAGTATGTGAACCTAGAGGGGGGGTGAATAGGTATATAAAAAATTTCCTTGAAGATTGCACAATATTTAAACAGTTAAAGGATTTGCAACAGTTAAAAATCAATCGCAAGACTGAGTAAGGGAAAGAGAGGATTGAACACGCGGTTTATAGTGGTTCGGCTTGATTCAAGCCTACGTCCACTCTTCTGCACTGACAGCCAATTGGCTGGATTCCACTATGATCAAAGAGCTGTTACAGTGTTGATCTTCCTTGATTTCTAGGTGTAGATGATCTACCACACTCGCTCAAGGTATCACCAAGTATAAACACTCTCTGTGTATACAATTTCGCTCAAGCTGTATCGACTAACAATCAAGGTTCTTCGGACTGGAATTTTTCTATTGATCACACACTTAAAACAACTAGAACGACTTCCTTTTATACTCCTTTATGCCATCATAGCCGTTGGCACTTACCAAAGGAATTCCTCCAATCTACCCGTTGGACGGAATCAATCAAGAAGATCATCCGAGCTATTTAAGGAATCGATGATAGCCCATCAATCATGTTCGCCCATACAATCAGGATCTTGGTTTCCAAGAATAGAACATTCCAAGATTATTTCATCGACCATCGGATCTTCAATCGATCTTAGATAAGAATCAAAGAATCCGAAATGATTATCCAACCAAAGAATCTTTTCCGGAGGATAGGATCGAATCCTCAACCATATACTTCGTCTTTGGATTTCCTTCGTCACTTTGGATTAGAAAGACTCGGTGAGAATAGACTTAAGTCTTGAGTCTTGAGTCTTGAGTCTTGAGTCTTGAGACTTTAAACTGTCGGTCTCCGAACATCCAGACTTAGACTGAAAGAAACGTTTTGTCAGCTTCAAAATATTCTGGAAAGATTTCTCCAACACCGTTTTCATCTTTTCTTTGCTTTATAAAATGATAACTACGCAATCCCCTCAAAAAGTATTCCATGAATGATAACAATCTCTCTCTCTCTCTCTCTCTCTCTCTCTCTCATATGAAACTTAAAGTTCAGGCATCACGTTCAACTCAACAGCATGGATATTAGTATTCTCCTCAGACATAATTACCCCACTAATCACATGCTTCAATAGAAAACGTTGTTCATCATAGGAGAAAAAATTGAACCGTCCACTAATGGCACAAGGCTACAAGGTATAACCATCATAATAGAGGCCATATATTACACGTGATGGACCAAACAGAATTTCAAGGAGTAGAGACGTGGAATGAGATCAATATGCACATTAATTAGGTCCAAAGTTTTTACTTTTCTTAAGACCAGAAAATTTAATGACTCTACTATTTGTCTCTATACCTTTGAACAACAAATATAAAATTCTTGAAAAAAAAATTAATCTAATAAAGATGAAGTATGGCTCGGATACCATTAATGCAAGCGAACTATTAATGACTCATAAGAACATGTCAAAACAAACGCACAGATTTCCAAAAGTAAGGTTTAGACGAAGCAATGTCCACTTTATTAACGTTTTCACTTGTAGAAGCACGAAAACATAATCATCTCCTGATGTGGTAGTTGGTGTATTCGAGTCTATATCTTATAGAACTTCAGAAAGTATTAGATTGATGGAGAATCACTTAATAAATTGGCCGAGTGAAAGAACCAATATCCTAGTTTTATTTATAATGCTTCCTACCAAGAGAGCACTTTGTATCGCCAACTTGAATTAGTAGACTAAAGATGCTAGAGTGTGGCAAATGACCACAATACATTGCCTCATGCAGATATACCAACGTCTAAGTGAAGATGTTGACACCTAATTTAGATTCAATTTTTAGAAAATAAAAGATTAGGGGGAAATTTTGAAAAGAAATTTTTGAATTTAAAATAGTTCAACAGCCGGATTTTGGAGCCATTTCTTTGTTGGAGAAGTTGAGCGAAAATCTCCACCGGCGGGAGGTTGAGCAAAAATCTCTACCGGCGAAACAAACTTGGATTTTCGCTTTATAAATAGAGGGTTCTTCTTCACCTTTCAGGGGCTTCTCTTCATGGTTCGTCTAAGAAAAAATAGCAAAACTGAAGAGAAAGAGAGAAAAAGTACAATCGCAGAAAGTGAATAGGGGAGGTTTACGGAAGAGAGTGAGAGAGACAAATGAGAGAGAGTGTCAGTGAGAGAGAAAAGTAAGAAAAAGAAGAAAAAAGCAAGAAAGAGAAGAAGCCGTTCGTAGGAGAACAAGAAAAGTAGAAGAGTGAAAGAAAAGTCAAACAGCAAAAAGAAGCTTTTGCTTCTGCAAAAGGAACAGAGAAGACAAAGACGTGCGGGCAGAAAAAAAGGAGAAATCCTGTTCATCTTCTTCCCTTTCAGCTCCGCAGTCACTCCACTTCGCAATCGTTAGAGTTTTTTGCTGCACCGGTCGTTGCACGGCATCGTCCGTGATTTCGCCTTGCTGCCTCACGTCACCGTGTGACGCCCACGATTGGACCCGAGCCAGATCTGTCCAACATCTGCACTGCGCCGGCTCCGAGTTTCCCTGACGACCTCTCTGTTCGTGATCTACCCAGCCCCTCGCCGACGCTTGCTGAAGCTGTGCCGCTCCTGACCGCAGCAGCTCGCACCATCTCTGCACCGCTCGCCGCCGCTCGTCTCTCTCCGTCCGAGCACCAGCAGCACCGCCGCTCCTGTTCCGTCCGCGACCACCCGGTGCCCGACGCCTGACGACTGAGCCCTTGCAACCCGCGGCCTAGCCAATTCCGAACAGACCCGCCGCCTCCGCCGCTGCTCCAGCATCACTTAACACCGACGGACCTCCATCGCAGCAGCCCGCTCCCCGCGACACTACTCCGAGCACCATCACGCCTCAGCCATCGTTGCTTCGCCGGACTTGCCATTGATGCGCAGCAGCACAGCCACCAACGCTCACGCTCCTTGCCACTCCACTCGCCGACCCAGCCGCCGCGCCACCACTCCGACGCCTCTGCCCGACGCTCTCGCCCGCTCCAAGGCGCCAGCCCCGAGTCCTCCGCCTGAGCGGGCTGTTTCGCACGCCCGAGTGACCCCCTTGCCGTTGAGTTTGCTGTTCGCTCACCGCTGCTTGCACGCCCGAACAGAGCCATCTGCTTTGCCTTCTCTCGTTTTGTTGTAGGTGCGGTTACCGTCGAATCTCGCCGGACCACCGGCGAACAGCCCTTGCTCGCCACCGGGACCTTACTCGCCATTCCCGACCTCGCCGACGCCGTGCTTCCCGCATCGCCTCTTCCCGCGAACCACTTCCTCATTGACGTTGGTTTACCCTCTTTAGGTAGTTTTTTTATTTACTTTTACCTTTTTGTAGTTTAGTTTATTTTACTGTCTTTATTTTTATGTTTATTGGATAGCATTCTTTTAGTTTAATTGTTTGAATTGTAGTATTGTATGTTAATTATTTGCATTGTTTAGACATTATCCTTAAGGCTTTATCCTAGATTTTTTGTAATAATTAGTTTGATCCGAGAGACATCGGATCATTCTTTTAATTACATTAATTTTGGGTTTCTTGGTGAAATTTTAATTGTTAAATAATAATAATTATTTAATTTGGTCCGTAAGACTTCGGACTAGATTATTTGATTATTTTGAGTTGTTGTGATAATTAGGGTTAAAATAATTGTTAATTTAACCTGTGAGACAACAGGTTATTTTTTCAATTATTTTGATCCTTTATTTAGTGATTATATTAATTGTTAGATTTAACCATAATTTAACAATTATTCAACTTAAAAAAACTAAAAAAATCGGAAAATCAAAATATTCAAAAACAAAATTGCATGAGCATATAGGACATTAAGGTTTAACATAATAGATACGTAGGTTTAATTAATCAAATTTTTAGGATTATATTTCTAGGACTTCATTTTTTGATAATATCTTAGGACTGCATTTCTAGATATCTTAAAAGAAATAAGTTAGGATTAGACTTAAATAACCTTCCTAGAGTCTTAGATATAATTGGCACATTTTCATATTCTCATTTAAAAAAAAAATAGTTTTCTAAGACAGAATAGGATTTAAGTCAAATTAATCCCAAAAATGGATTAGAAAATTACTTTAGATAGCTTGAGTAGGGTTTTTATTAGTTTTGAATTTCAACAAAAAATATAAAAATACAAAAATTTAGGTGCATGTTAATTAGTTGCATAATATGGTCATTTAATTAGAATTTATTAGTAAAGTTAGGTCATAAGGTGCATAATAACTAGTTTGCATAATAGACCCATTTAATTAGAATTTCCATATTAATAAGATTAAGTCATTTAGTGTTAAAATGCATTTTATAAAAAATTCTAATTTTTAAGAAAATCCCAAAAGAAATGATTGCTTGCTTTGTGTGATGCGATTTATTATTTGAATGTTTTAAATAATGGATGAGCACCCGTGTAGTCACCACATTTGCATGATAGTAATTTATGTTAAAATAAATCAGCTGCTTGCAAAAACATTTTGAAAAATTAAAAAGAAATGGTACCGAAAGGGCATTAGAAAATTCTAGTGTAACAAAGTCCCCGTATCCTTAGTCTCTGGTTCGTAGGAGTAAAATAAATCTCCCTTTATTTTACTTAGGTGTCTAATCGACCTACCATAAACCGATTAGTGGCGACTCCTAATTAATAACATCTTAAGTCGCGAATTGGTATGGGCTTGGGAGAGCCTGAGCTAAGTCTAAAAGCTTAGTAGTCCATTAACCTAGTTTTAGGTGGTGAACCCGAAAAAAATTAGGTCGCGACAGAAGAGATTTCGAATTTCCAGTTATTTAAAAGTACGTACCTGGTACTAAGAGACCATCCCTTGATCATGCCCAGTGTTCGCAAAGCATCTCTCCACTTCTGGACCTGGTGCGGCTTATCCTGCTTGAAACCCTTTTCGCCTTGGCCAATATTCTCCACGAAATGTATGGGCTGTTCTCGCAGCTCTCTTGCATTCATGCCCCAGAAAATTGGCAGTACGATAAGACCCCACTTTTTTTGGCATTCGAGGATCTTCACGAGCTCGTTAAGGCACCACGGTGATAAATGATAATTCTGAGAGACAACCACGACACCAATCTTCGACCGCTCGACCGCTTCATTGATTGCCGGCCGGAACGGTACTCCTCCATCTAGTGTAAAATCAAAAAACGTTCTCATTTCTCTCCGCTCAAGAGCGCTCTTTAGATGGCTCATGGTGTGAAGCATGTCCTCCTGCTTGTAACTAATGAATACCTCGTAATCCCTAGGAGGACGCTGACCTGCACAATGGGGAACACATTGCTTGAGATCAGACAAGAGTTATCGAGGAGGGGATTAAGAATTTGATAAAAAGGCTTATCGAAAAACAGAAACTGTGCTAAACCTTGTATTCTTGTAAAAACCAAGAAATAATAGTTAAAATTTTTGTTCTTAGGGCCCCATCACATAAATTTCATGTTCAACAACATATCCTAATCCAACAGAAAAGAAGTTGAGAAGGAGGAAAAAGACCCTCACAGACTGCCAAACTTATTCGACTTAATAAGACAATTTTCCGTTGAATACACCCAAAAGATGAGTTGGATTTTCATCAGAACACATCCCATATTGTTATATACAACCTCATCGAAAATCTTCTTGAACAATCCTCGATCTTGCTCCAACAACCATGCTGAGTGGTGACTCCCTCTCTCCCCATGTGAATTAGAACCACCCCAAGATCCTCTAACCTTCAAATTCTCTACAAATTGAGTTGATACATATGCGTTGGCGGGTTCCCTATTCATTAAGTGTCAAGTTGCAGCACATTGTAATGACATTTCTTGGTTTGTTAATTGGTTTTTAGGGTGGTTTGTTAATTGGTTTTTAGGGTTAACTTGGAGGATATGACTTTCAAAACCAGATTAAAAGAGAGAAGAAATGGAGTTAAAAAAAAAAAAAAAATTACTGGTTAGCCAATTGTTTTTCTACCATGCAACTAATGGAATTGTTGCTAGAAACGCCTTTATGAGTTCATTAAGGGTTAACTTGGAGCACAAGCCTGACCCAAAGCCAAATGGTTTCTCACTCTTTTTGTGGGGTCACAAATAGTCACTTTTGGCAAAAATATATTTCACGATAGATTTCCAAACTAACCTTTTGGCTTTTGTCCATAATGTTAGACTATAGTATTCATCCTATCCATTGGTGATCATTCGACTTGATAGCTTTTTCAATAATACTTCAATGAGAAGCTAAACTAAGTATAAGAACCTAACCATGCAATCGAGTTTGTCCCAGTAATGAGGGCATGATGACAATTCTCGCTTGCGCCATGATATCTACACGCAAAGCTGAATACACTCAACTGATTTCTTGTCTTGGCAAGGAAGGGGGAAAAAGTAAAAACTGATTTTCTTTCAAGTTACTACATCTAACCAAAGTGTTGTACGTCAATGTAAGTATTTCAAGTCAGAAGGCAAGAGGGAAACTTGCAAATTACCGTAAGCCCCTGCCTCATTTACGGTGGAAATGAACCTCTCAACGCCAAACTTCCAAATTAGGTTATAGTTTGAGAATGCAGCAATCGATTGTGGAACAACCTATTCAGTAAAAACTGCACCATCAGAGAAGATCTCAAAAACGAGTGAAGGGAAACGAAAATATGAATCAAGAGTACCGTAACCATTCTACAATTGTCTGGGATGGTTGCAGATATGCATCACTACCTCTACACATACGATCTTTAGTATACAATGGGAGCACTGAATTTTAGAAGAACAATATAATGTAATGTCACTGAGCAATTTCAACCTAAAAGGTAGCATTATGTGAAGCAAATTTAACTTACTATCATCAGGAATGGATGCCACTACCTGAGAATAACACATAGTATGGAAAATTTCAACAGCGATATCACAAATTTAATCTGTCTGAATAGGAAATAATGCTAGGTTAGTAAATTCAATCTGACCAGATTGAATCATACTAGACCTTGAACTGTCCATCAGAAGGAGAATAAGATTTGGCAACGATTAACCAGTCTCTTCAAGTATGACAGGAAGCATAAAGTAATTTCCAGCCTTATCTCATTTAACGTGGCATTAAAATGACTACCCCTTGCCAAGGATCAAGTGGCTTCCACCTAAAAAAGAAGACCTTTGAGATAAAGGAACAAAACTTTGAATAAAGAAACTTCAATCGTTGTGTACCTAGTTATGGACGTGAGACTCGATGGTTCAATCATTTCATATTTACCATCCTATACCAAAAATTCCAACACAATGGTTTGTTGTATATTTTTTGCTATAATTTCAACTCCTCCTAGTAGAGAATTGGCCAACTTATGCAGAAGCTGAGCACTATGTTTCCTTCTTCAATGTTTCAAACTTATTATTTAAACTTGGATGATGAGGACGAGATCGATCCCATCACCACTGACGGTACTATACCATGAGAAGAGGAAAAATATTTTGGGATCTAAGAAAGAGATAATATTTGGCTCCTAGTGTGATTATCAATGATGATCTTATGCTATAGACATAAAGCGGTTCAGACACGTGCATGTGTCATTTGAAACAAACTCAATGGAACAACATGGAATTATACTGTATACTAATTTCTTTTCCAACTAATGGTAAGTTCATAAAAGATAAGTACATTATCCAATTATAGGAGTACACTAAAGATAACTTGTCATGCATTAAAGAGCACATAATCATGGGGAGGCACAATTTGATTGACCTCATATCTGTGAGCTGTAAATTTCTGCATCCCAAGCGATGACCAACCTAGGAAATCAAAAGCATTACCTACTGCTTTTCCCATTTACTATTATAGAAGAAAACCAAAATAGTTAATGATATTTTAGGAAATCGATTGACATGTTAATTAGCCAGCCATGCCAGTTTGAACCGCAAGATTTAATCTAAATATGGTACAGCGATCTCTCGAATACAAATGCTCAACATTACTATTCCCAACATTCTGCACAAAAATGCTCAAAAGTTTAACTGAGATTCCACAAGAAAGCAACCAGGACATGTCACATCAAGATGAACCATCAACCAAGAAAGCAACCAGGACATGTCACATCAAGATGAACCATCAACCAAAAAACCAATGAACGTTAAAAAAAAAAAAATTGCAGCAAACAGTCACAAAGGATAACTATTGAAATCGTTAACAAGCAAAAAGAAACTCAAATGAAGTTCTTACCAAGCCCATTTTCTTCGATTTAGCAAATTTCTCAGAAATGCCAATGGTCGATTCAGTGCCGCGAGCAGCCATTGATGTAGTTCTTTTGGTTGAAACAACTGGTTGTTGTGAAGACCAAAACGAATAACAAGATATGGGTTTCTTAAGCCAATTTAATTTACGAGCTACTGCCATACAAAGTGTTCTGGATATTGGCTTCAAAACGCTTATGCCTCCGCTTCAACCTTATTAATGAATTAACAAAAGAAGAAACAAGTAAAACACTTAATATCAAATAATAGCAGTTTTCCAAACAAAATGACTGATAGAATATGTCACGCCCCGAACCCCGAGCGCGCACACATCCCACAACGATCAAATATGCGACATCTCGGGACACGTCGCCGACCCATTCATTTATTTACGCATGCGGAAGCGAAACAAATCCCCGACAACAAAATACGGGATAGAAAAGCAGGAAGCAAAACCACAACATAGCACTTTCATAATTCAACGAATTACAAACAGAGGTCTACGGCTAAAAGTCTACAAAAGACCGGCTCTTAAAAGGAATTGTCCTACGACCTACAAGTCGGACACGATCTCCAATCCTTATGACTTCACTTCTCCAACTCTTCAAGGCCAACCAAAGCTATCTGGTGCTCTCCGTCCATCGTGGGACCCGAAATGGTTATTCAATAACCACCGAGACAACGTCTCAAAGCAAGTTCAACCCCTAAACCCCTATTAGAAAGAAAATACGCCCGGTGGCCTAGCCACATCACACGTAAGACTTACCTCGCCTCGGCCTTTATCTCGCGAGGTTAGCACAATTTATATAAACCAACCACGTGCAATTATGATAACCAAACAACCATGGCACAATCACATTATCAAACAATTCAACCACTTGGATCGTCTCAGCGATCAATCGACTCGGCCGATTACATGTCATTCTAGCAAATCAATCATTGCTCTCAACTACGGCCCTACTCGGCAAATTTGAATCGGGGCATCACGGCCCCACTCGGCGCGACCTTTAACAGTGGCAATTCACGGCCCCATTGGGCGCGACCTCTAATAGGTGGCATATCACGGCCTCACCGGGCACGACCTCTCATAGGTGGTTTATCACGGCCTCACCGGGCACGACCTCTCATAGGTGGTTTATCACGGCCCCACTGGGCACGACCTCTCATAGGTGGTATTTCACGGCCTCATCGGGCACGACCTCTAATAGGTGGTATTTCACGGCCTCATCGGGCACGACCTCTTGTAGGTGGTTTTTCACGGCCTCATCGGGCACCCGACCTTTCCTAGGTGGTATTTCACGGCCTCATCGGGCACGACCTTTCCTAGGTGGTATTTCACGGCCTCATCGGGCACGACCTCTAATAGGTGGTCAATCACAGCCAATCTCCCATCAATTTCTAAACTTAGGATTTCATAAAGAATCCCTATAAATCGCAATCACACTCTATTCATCACAACCAATCATCAATTTCAAATTCTACTAGCACAAAGAACGATCGGCACGAAATTCGAGAGAATAAGGTTCCCAAATAATTTTCAGAATTTATTAAATAATTAAATTTATTCCGAAAATTAATTAGATAATAATATCCATAATTTTTCGCAATCCACACTCAATTTATAATATTCGACCATCAATTTCAAAATCCAAATACATAGCAGCGACCGGCACGAAATTCTGAGAATTTAGGGTCCCGACAAAATTTTCGGAATTTAATAAATAATTAAATTTATTCCGAAAATAATTAAATAATCATATTTTAATAATTTCGAATAATGATATATTATTAAATTATTAAATAATTTCGAAAGGTTTAAATAAATCAAAAGTAAATTCCTTTATGTCACATCAAGGCTTAACTTTAAATAACTTCTTTTAACCTTTAATTTAAACACACTTTAGCATAAACCAACCTCTTAATCCACTTGATAATTGAATATGTTAATCCACCCACATAAACTTACTTAATTTAAGCTAAGCACACTTAGGGCATCATTAACACTCTAATCAAGATTTAGTGAGTTAAACTCACCGGATTAGCGAACCGAGCGGACCAAAACGACGGGGACGCCGAGGAGAACAACTTTCCTCAAAGCGGGCCGAGCATCCGGGCTCGGGAAGGCGGCCAAAACGGGCCACGAAGTCGCTGCATACCCATTTTCTGCAACTTCCGGTTGAGGCCGAGAAGAGGCGGATCCGGCGGCGATTCGGCGGAGGAACGGCGGAGGAGAGACCGGTGGGGCTTGGACGAGCTAGGGGGAAGTCAACGGCGGCTCACGGCGGCGGGGGGACGAGCTCCGGTAGCTCCCGCACGAGCTGAACAGCAGCTCGGGATGCCGGCCAAGCGCGGGCGAGCGCGGGCGGAGCGGGGACGCGAGCGGACCGGCGAGCGGCGCACGGGCGGCGCGAGGCGGGCACACGGCGGCGGCGACGCGGCGACGGCGGCGTGCGGGAGCGGAGAGCGGACGACCATGGCTGCAGCTCCTTCTCTCGCAAATTTTTCTGGTCTTCGCACAATGAAGATGAAGGAGAGAGGCAACGGGAGAGAGGAAGAAGAGAGGGAGGAGAGAGAAGGAGTGGGGGCCAATTTCTTTTCTTTTTGCCTTTCTTTAATCCCACAAAATGGCCCACCATGACATCATCCATGATGTCATACTCCACTAACTTCAAATCCCTCCCCCACAACAATATTCAATGGGTCCACTTCCTTTTTCCGCCGGGGTCCAATTCTTGTACAACAAATTCTCCAATTTCACTTGATTCTCTTCCAATTGAATCAAATTGAAGTCCATAAAATTAATCCAATGTCACCACACTTTAATTAACGTATTCACTTGTCTATAGAACCAACTTAAGTCTCAAAAGCATGACCAAGGACGGCCTACTAATTTCTCGAGTCAAATTAGCCATTTATTGATTATTTTGCTAAAAAGCTCGGCTTGCATGAAAAATCTTCCGAAGATTAATCAATGTTCCTAAAACGATTTGTGACACACCCAAACTTCCAATTTCGAATTCGATCTCAATTTCACGGTTAATTTCACTTTGGCACGATACTAGCGCGGCCCAACCTACCGGGTAGCCTTTAGAAATTTTCATGCATTTGACTGTGGTTGATCATCTCAATCCACAATGTACATCTTTGAAACATTGGCGACTTTCGGTTGTCGGGGTAATCTCAAGGTTTCAAATACGAACACGGGGTACCCAATCGATAGAAAAGTCGAGTCCGGTGCCGATCGACAAGAATTGTGCAATCCGGTGGAATCACCCACACTCGATCACATGCCTCGTCGAGTCGACCTATCTCGGGCCTTTAATCGATTTTTATTTGTGCCGTAATGACCCTTGCAGATTAGCTCGGTCGAAAGGTCGCTTCCGGTCAAATTCTCGAGTCCGATGCATTAGAAACTCTTAACAGCTTCACCCGATAGATTAGTTTTCATATGAGTGGCCGACTCAAGGAAAAGAACTATATGCGTGCCAACGAAATGCCCGTCTCAATTTATTGAAAATAGGATTGGAAAATCGGGATGTCACAACTCTTCCCCTCTTATAAAAATTTCGTCCTCGAAATTTAAACCTTTACCAATTCTTAAATAAAAGGCGGGGGTACAAACGTCTCATATAATCTTCTCTTTCTCATGTTGCTCCTTCTGCACCAATACTGCCATATCACTGCTATCTTGCTCAACCACTTCGGATACAAAATACTAAAGCCTTGCCCACTTAAAATTTCAAAGGCCTTCAACACAAAATCTGCGAAGCTAAACTGGCGATTCGAGCAATCTCTAAACTGTCTCTCGGTAATTGCAACGAATCACCGATTCTGAACCAACTCGGACTTGCGATTTTCTGATCTCGTAATCTCATCTCAACGATCGAAGTTTTGAACACTCGCTCTACACCGAACAAAAAGGACTATCTGACTGATCTACTGGAACTGGGAACCTCTGGTCACGATCTGATATGACTCCGACACTGATCTCGGCAACTACAATCACTGACTACTGCACTTACCCTGGCCTGATCTTTCTTTCCCTGACTTCATCTCAGCAGTTGAAATTATGCACTCTCTGCTACACACTGCTTAAGAAAGAACCATCTGAAAGCTCTGCCAACTTGGAACATCAGATCTAGATTTGAAATACAATTCATCCCTAGCACTTCATGCAGATGATTTATATGATATACACACACTTCGGTGTACCCACTTTGTGACAAGGCAGAATCTCCAATTTCTGAAATCGAACTTAGATTGGCGGTTAATTTCACTCCGACACGCTTTTAGTGTGACTTAGGCTACTAGGTAGTTTTCGGAGCTTTTTAGGACAAATGACCCGTGGTCGATTTTCTTCGAGCCACGATGAACCCACTTGACACATTGGCGACTCTCGAGGGTCGTGAAAATCTCGATGATTCAAATACGGACACAAGGTACCAAAACGACGGTAAAATCAAATTAGTATCATTCGACGAGAGTTTTCCAATTTAGTGGAGTCACCCACGATCGGTCATTCACCTCGGTCCGAACCGACCTATCTCTGATCTTAATTCGATTTTTAACTGTGCCGTAATGATCTCTAAAGATAAGCACGGTCAAGAAGTCGATTCCTGGTCGAATTCTCAAGTCTATTTGCCTTAAAGTCCTTAATAACTTACCCAACTAGTCTAGTTATCTCGTAAGTGGCCAACTCGAGAAAAAACACCGTAATCGCATCGATGAAATGCCCAATTTAACCAATCGAAATCGAGTCTGAAAATCAGGATGTCACACACTCAAAACAAGATCTATTCATACTGTCTGGACAACGCTGAAATTACTATGATTAGCTTCCCATAAGATATCTTCTTTAATCTCTACATCATCAATTAGACACAATCATCCTCAAAACCTTAGCGTTCTGTCTTCAGAAATCTGAAAATCAACCTCTCTCTCATCTGCATTCTCTTATAAAGTCTCCCGAATTTCTGAATCGTCCGCCGAAGCATTTTGATTCTGATATGAACTTTCGGCTCAATTCTGAAGGTAGTCATAAGATTCAAAAGGTGGCCTCCTTTTGATTTGAAAACCGAATTTCGAACTTTCTCAAATACGATCCACTCCTTGAGTACCAACTGTGAAACTGATGACTCTCGACTCAGTGCCTCTATAACTTTGCTCACCTTTCCAAAGAGATACGAAATATCATAGTCATAATCCTTAATGAGTTCCATCCCGCGACGCTGTCTCATATTCAACTCCCAAAGTCTCAACTGACGGGACGCATATGCCGCAACCCTATCCTGCGCGCATCAACAAGCAACCAAATCCTTTAAACGACGCATCATTGCGGATCTCATAACTTTCGGGACCGGATGGAATGGTCGGCACAAAGTGCGGTAGTCGGCTTTCTTAAGCTCTTGAAAACTACACTCGCACTCATTTGACTACACGAACTTTTCTTACTTCCTCAGTAGTCGAATCACCTACAACACTAACACTGAAAACCCTTCCATAACACTTCTGTAATATCCTGCTAATCCCTAGAAACTTCTAATCTCTGTCAATGTAGTCAATCTCGGCTAACTGTTCACTGCTTTAATCTTGGACGGGGTCTACGGAGATTTCTTCGCCCGAAATCACGTGACCTAGGAGCGCAACACGAGTCATCCAAAACTCACATCTGCTAAGCTTATTGTAAAATCCAAAAGTACTCAAAGTCCAAAGTTCCATCCCCAAATGTCTCTCGTGTTCCTCAACACTCTTTGAACACACCAGGACAACTTCAATGAACATGATCACAACCGATTCAAGTACCCTTAAACATTATGCTCATCAGACCCAAACAAACAGCTGGGGTGTCCATTAAACCACACAGCATTACCATGAACTCATAACTACTGTATCAAGTGCGAGATGCTGACTTCGGTGGGACTTTCTTCCTGATCCTCAACTGATGATACCCTAACCTCCAGTCGATCTTGAAGAATATCGATGTAAAAACATAACGAACCAACTTTCTTCTTCACGAATAGAACGGGTGTTCTCTAAGGTGATGCACTGGAACATATGAATCCCCTATTCAACAATTCCTGCATTTCCACCTTCAATTCTTTTAACTCGAGTAACACTATCCGGTAAGGAGCCTTAGGGATTGGCTCTGTTCCGGGTGCTAATTCAATCGCGAACTCCATTTCTCTTTCTGACTGCAAACTTGACAATTCTTCAGCAATTACTTTAGAAAACTTATGTACCACGATTATATCCTCCATATTCGGCTCATCAACTGACGCATCCATTACAGCTGCCATATAGATTCAATAACCAACAACTCGAACCAAGTCATCTTCGGTGACGAATAACAAGGATTGAAGTTCCTCTTCAACTTTCAGTAATTCAAAACTTTCATACGCCAACTGAACAAATTGAATTATATTACTGCCACGATTCACAACAGCAGAAAGCTCCTCGAGCCAAACCTTTTCATAAATGACTTCCAAGTCATACATAAGCAAACTCATCAGGTACAACTATAGTCAGAGACTCATATTCCTATTACTTTATTACCACAACGAAAACCCTACAACCTTCACTGAAAATTCTACTGCATTACTCTGCATAAAACATCTCATAAACATTCTTCTTCTGATTGATGCATGGTTGATCCCTTCATGCTCCTCTAGCCATCCTAGTGGCGTCCTCTCTGCAGTAACAGTGCTTATGCTCTCCTGAACTTACACGGACAGTTACTAACCTGGCGGCTGTGCTGGCTACATTCAAATCATGCTCCCTTCTTACTCTGACACCAGGCTGACTCATGCCTCCTTTCCACTGACTCGGCACACAATCGGGAGTCATCTACCTCCCATCAAGGAATATCATGCACCCTTATTTGCACCGGGTCTGTTCCAAGTGCCCCATTAAATGTCACGAAACATGCTTCTTTTGATCTGTCTTATCAACGACGATGACAGAAATAGCTGCGATTCCATCTGTCTATAGAGATAACCTCTTATCATATGGCCTTATTGGCGACACTTGTAACAAGTCCCTTCCCTCTTACAACACGGGACGGATCCATGTCCTTTCTTACGAGACACGACACACATCGATCGAGATGAGCACCGACTTTTCAATTCTACTCTTACGGTTGGGTGAAACATGGCACCTTTCCTCTGACATCGGCCTTTCTTCCCAACTCGATTTCCATCTCCGTCTAAACTGAACTCTGACTCAGATACAGCGGCTTAAACCTCGATCACAACTCCAGATTAGGCCTCAACAGGCGCAACAACAACAGCGGTCACAACACTGGCAGCGGTAGAAATAACGGCAATAGCGGCGGCTTGGTCCTGAGCTTACTAACCCAACGAGCTTCCAAGGAACACTAGCACCTAAACAATCCTGACAAACCTAGGATCATTCGGCACTACTACACTCTCAGTACCGGCCTATGGCGGTACTCTCACACACACGCTGGACTAAGCCTGCGCTCTACCTCGGGTACCGACTCTCGTCAGCATCCTACCGAGGTATAGGTCCTATCGACCTCCTCCAAGGAGTTCACCACTCCTGGTCACTCATCCTACAGGCTCTTTATCGACGCCCGCTTTCGATTCCAACCTTAGGTTAGAATTTGAGTGACCCCACAAACAAGCTACCAATCAGCTATCATTCACATGCATCGGCATATTAAAAGCCTTTCCTACTAACTATCCCATGACTCATCGCACCTTATCACTCCATACACAAACCATGCTCTGATACCACTTAAACGGGGATGTCACGCCCCGAACCCCGAGCGCGCACACATCCCACAGCGGTCGATCAAATATGCGACATCCCAGGACACGTCGCCGACCCATTCATTTATTTACGCATGCGGAACGTAAACAAATCCCACGACAACAAAATACGGGATAGAAAAGCGGAAGCAAAACCACAACATAGCACTTTCATAATTCAACGAAATTACAAACGAGGTCTACGGCTAAAAGTCTACAAAAGACCGGCTCTTAAAAGGAATTGTCCTACGACCTACAAGTCGGACACGATCTCCAATCCTTATGACTTCACTTCTCCAACTCTTCAAGGCCAACCAAAGCTATCTGGCTGCTCCGTCCATCAGGGACCTGAAATGGTTATTCAATAACCACTGAGACAACGTCTCAGCAAGTTCAACCCCCTAAACCCCTATTAGAAAGAAAATACGCCCCGGGTGGCCTAGCCACATCACACGAAGACTTACCTCGCCTCGGCCTTTATCTCGGGTTAGCACAATTTATATAAACCAACCACGTGCAATTATGATAACCAAACAACCATGGCACAATCACATTATCAAACAATTCAACCACTTGGATCGTCTCAGCGATCAATCGACTCGGCCGATTACATGTCATTCTAGCAAATCAATCATTGCTCTCAACTACGGCCCTACTCGGCAAATTTGAATCAGTGGCATCACGGCCCCACTCGGCGCGACCTTTAACAGGTGGCAATTCACGGCCCCATTGGGCGCGACCTCTAATAGGTGGCATATCACGGCCCCACTGGGCGCGACCTCTCATAGGTGGTTTATCACGGCCTCACCGGGCACGACCTCTCATAGGTGGTTTATCACGGCCCCACTGGGCACGACCTCTCATAGGTGGTATTTCACGGCCTCATCGGGCACGACCTCTAATAGGTGGTATTTCACGGCCTCATCGGGCACGACCTCTTGTAGGTGGTTTTTCACGGCCTCATCGGGCACGACCTTTCCTAGGTGGTATTTCACGGCCTCATCGGGCACGACCTTTCCTAGGTGGTATTTCACGGCCTCATCGGGCACGACCTCTAATAGGTGGTCAATCACGCCAATCTCCCATCAATTTCTAAACTTAGGATTTCATAAAGAATCCCTATAAATCGCAATCACACTCTATTCATCACAACCAATCATCAATTTCAAATTCTACTAATGCACAACAACGATCGGCACGAAATTCGAGAGAATAAGGTTCCCAAATAATTTTCAAATTTATTAAATAATTAAATTTATTCCGAAAATTAATTAGATAATAATATCCATAATTTTTCGCAATCCACACTCAATTTATAATATTCGACCATCAATTTCAAAATCCAAATACATAAAATTAAAATGACCGTAGACGAAATTCGAGAATTTAGGGATCCGACAAAATTTTCGGAATTTAATAAATAATTAAATTTATTCCGAAAATAATTAAATAATCATATTTTAATAATTTCGAATAATGATATATTATTAAATTATTAAATAATTTCGAAATGTTTAAATAAATCAAAAGTAAATTCCTTTATGTCACATCAAGGCTTAACTTTAAATAACTTCTTTTAACCTTTAATTTAAACACACTTTAGCATAAACCAACCTCTTAATCCACTTGATAATTGAATATGTTAATCCACCCACATAAACTTACTTAATTTAAGCTAAGCACACTTAGGGCATCATTAACACTCTAATCAAGATTTAGTGAGTTAAACTCACCGGATTAGCGAACCGAGCGGACCAAAACGACGGGGACGCCGAGGAGAACAACTTTCCTCAAAGCGGGCCGAGCATCCGGGCTCGGGAAGGCGGCCAAAACGGGCCACGAAGTCGCTGCATACCCATTTTCTGCAACTTCCGGTTGAGGCCGAGAAGAGGCGGATCCGGCGGCGATTCGGCGGAGGAACGGCGGAGGAGAGACCGGTGGGGCTTGGACGAGCTAGGGGAAGTCAACGGCGGCTCACGGCGGCGGGGACGAGCTCCGGTAGCTCCCGCACGAGCTGAACAGCAGCTCGGGATGCCGGCCAAGCGCGGGCGAGCGCGGGCGGAGCGGGGACGCGAGCGGACCGGCGAGCGGCGCACGGGCGGCGCGAGGCGGACACACGGCGACGGCGGCGACGGCGGCGTGCGAGCGGGAGCGGACGACCATGGCTGCAGCTCCTTCTCTGCAAATTTTCTGGTCTTCGCACAATGAAGATGAAGGAGAGAGGCAACGGGAGAGAGGAAGAAGAGAGGGAGGAGAGAGAAGGAGTGGGGGCCAATTTCTTTTCTTTTTGCCTTTCTTTAATCCCACAAAATGGCGCCATGACATCATCCATGATGTCATACTCCACTAACTTCAAATCCTCCCCACAACAATATTCAATGGGTCCCACTTCCTTTTTCCGCCGGGGTCCAATTCTTGTACAACAAATTCTCCAATTTCACTTGATTCTCTTCCAATTGAATCAAATTGAAGTCCATAAAATTAATCCAATGTCACCACACTTTAATTAACGTATTCACTTGTCTATAGAACCAACTTAAGTCTCAAAAGCATGACCAAGGACGGCCTACTAATTTCTCGAGTCAAATTAGCCATTTATTGATTATTTTGCTAAAAAGCTCGGCTTGCATGAAAAATCTTCCGAAGATTAATCAATGTTCCTAAAACGATTTGTGACACACCCAAACTTCCAATTTCGAATTCGATCTCAATTTCACGGTTAATTTCACTTTGGCACGATACTAGCGCGGCCCAACCTACCTACCTGGTAGCCTTTAGAAATTTTCATGCATTTGACCCGTGGTTGATCATCTCAATCCACAATGTACATCTTTGAAACATTGGCGACTTTCGGTTGTCGGGGTAATCTCAAGGTTTCAAATACGAACACAGGGGTACCCAATCGATAGAAAAGTCGATCCGGTGCCGATCGACAAGAATTGTGCAATCCGGTGGAATCACCCACACTCGATCACATGCCTCTGTCGAGTCGACCTATCTCGGGCCTTTAATCGATTTTTATTTGTGCCGTAATGACCCTTGCGATTAGCTCGGTCGAAAGGTCGCTTCTGGTCAAATTCTCGAGTCGATGCATTAGAAACTCTTAACGACTTCACCCGATAGATTAGTTTTCATATGAGTGGCCGACTCAAGGAAAAGAACTATATGCGTGCCAACGAAATGCCCGTCTCAATTTATTGAAAATAGGATTGGAAAATCGGGATGTCACAGAATAAGCATGTTGCCATCTCTAACAAATAAAATCACAGATATAATCACTAGTCACTGCATATCTCAGTACTCTGTAAAATCCAGCTAATACTCATGCTCCCAAGTGATTGCTAGAAAGGAAACTAAAGCAATGAGTAGCTTTAATTGATAGTACAATAGGGTTTGAAAGCGTAACCTATCCAGCCGCCACTTGCCAATCAAGCTGTTTCATGATTGATTCTTTGTTTTCGGCAAAGGGAATTAAATGAGAGAATGCCTTTACTCTCCAAAATGGGGAAAAGAAGAAGAAAAGAAAAGAGAACGAAGCTGCGAATTTCTCAACCATTCGATGACCTGATTATTCTTCGCTTGCATTTTGGACAGGATAAATTATTGTATCATAAGGACCAAAAAGTTTCTCAGGTAATTCAATACCACCAAAAAGAAAAAGAGTCGTCTAAATATGATAACTGCAATATTCATGCTGAGGGAAAAAACTACCAAGCAAATGTTACGATAAAACATAATGAGATGCAAGACAAGAGGAGAGACACATAATCTTCTCGAACTTGTAGATATTCCCGGGAGTAAAGGGAAAAAAAAAGAGGAGAAAATGGAGCAGAACAGAGGTGTGTTGAAATTTCTCCCATTTAGGCAAATCAGCAAATTTATTTCTTCTCTTTCCCTCCCTGTTTGCACTGATCGTGCATCGCTGTCGCTTGTTACTCGTTCTCTTGTTCATCTGTGAAGACAGCCTTGCTGACAGTCACGTCAAACCCAGATCTGGGGTTGCCTAAAACTGACGATACCATCTGAGGCAAGGTGAGGCCACAGAGTTGTCGGCCGACAGGGGGCCAAAGGTTGGTGACTGAGCGACGATAGGGGAAGGAACGCTAAGGCTATGTAAGAGCGGCTTGATAGGTGAAGGCCGAAGGCAACGACGATGTTGGGTTGATGACAATAGCGCAGAGGTGGAGAGAGGCAAAATGGTACATGTCTTTTGTTCCATCCTTTCTTATTTGTATCCCATCCTACTTTATCCAATCCTACAGAAAACACTCCTAAATACTGGTCCCCCATACCGGGGTATCAGCCACTGACTCGGCAGCAAGTCTACATAAAACGCAGTGGAAAAGGGACCGTCGCTGTCGAGTTGCCGTTACCTGCGACGGACATGGTGGCCGGACCTCTTGCTCTACGGAGATGATGGCGGCCCGTCGGAGATTGAAGTTGAAGGCACAGGTGATTACGGTACAGCTCGGCTCCATTTATAGGCCACTGGGGAAGCCCCAATGGTCAGCGGCAGAAGCTACTCGTGTCCGTGCGAGTCTGCGAGATTCTGGATACATAAAAAGTAGATTGAATTACAACGGAGAATGATGTTCTCAGACAAGCCACGTGGGACCATCGTCATAAATAATTGTAAATACTACGATTTGCAAGTTAATCCAAATTATATATACTATGTTTCTGAAACTATTTTTGAGATTTTAATCCGGCCACCCATTTGAATTTTCACCAAAAGGGGTTTAATCCAAACTTGCGTTAACTTTAAAATTAGAAGAAAAAAATCACAAACTAATTTAAATAGGTGGCCTGTGGGTTTTATGTTCTTTCTTTCCAGTAAAACATTTAGCTTTTTTTAATTGCTTAATATAATTTAAATAAGGGTTGGGTAAAAAATTAGGATTTGAGCCTAAACGATATCATTTTAGTCTTATACTTCATGCTTTAGTAATGTTAAACGTCACATAAAAGAGAGAAAAAATCTTTAAAGAAATACATTGTCATCCAAGTTTAATGGCAGTTGATGGAAGGGTTTTATTACACCAATTTAATAAGTTTTATAACTTAATTACATTTTTTTGAGAGTTTTAGAATTTAAATGCTTTTTTAACAAGTTTTAAGATTTATAATGTGCTCATAAAATATATAAAAGACCCTCAATCCTCTCTCGTATTCATTTTACTTATGGAGAGTGAGAGAAGAGGGTAAGGGGGCAGCTAGGGACCGGCTCCATGCCCCTTGTCGGCCTTTGACGGCTACAGCGTGGCTGCCTCGGCTTCGTCCGATCCGTGGACGCCTGCATGTACAATATCGGAACATCCCCGTCGTCCACTCTTTGTTCCAGCTTTCATTGCTCTTCATCACTTCCATCCAAGTCATCCTCCACAAAAAGATGAGCATGACATCTTGAACGAAGTGCAAGTAAATATTTGACATGGAAAAATTCAGTGTGTTGGTCATTTCCCTTTACATGTGAACACGGTATCCAAGGCTTTCTAATGTATATGTCGAATGTCAAAAGGTTGGCAAAAGATCAATTATTCTTATACAAGTAAACATCATACGCTATTTCGACAAGGATGCCAAAGATGAATTATTCTTAGAGCCTTCCCATTTACGACTCATCCCCAAATCCTAAATCTTATTCCCATCCAAAGCACTTAAAATCGATTAAAATCCAAAGCACCCATATCTTAAGCTGGCAAGTTGCTAAAACGAGTTCATAATGAGGGGTAGTCCTATCTTTTGTATGTTGGATTCTCCTTAAACGCATATGAAAATAAAGATATGTAAGTGATTGTTGGATCAAAAGGGAGGTATGCTTTTGGAATTTTCTCGTATTATGCTAAATTTGTGAGAGAATTTTCAAGCCCAAAAAGTTTGCATTCTCGGACACGTTAAAATTTAATAACTCTTATAGGTAATTATGCATAACTAATCCCTTATTCAAACATTAGTATTTACAAAACAAGAAAGTCAAAAGGCCATGAATTACCCATCAATTATAATACACACCTCGGCGTCGGTTAGTGCATAAAGGCTTCTACTTTTCCATATTCTTATAGCCAAGCCCTGAAATGCAATGTTGCATGCAAATCAGGCATTGAGGCAGTAAACAGTGGGTGCAAGATACATTTGATTTATTTATTTTTGGTCATAAAGATACATTAGATTTTTCGAGCAAGAAAATCCACCCTTACTCATCAATATGATCAGGTCAATGAGATGAGTATATATATGATTTTTCAGAATGGACGTGTAAGTGACGACTTTATGATGTTACGAGTCTTCAAAACCGTAGAATCCCAGCAACTTGTGGAATAAGTTTATTGATTAACGAGACTCAAGCTATTAAAAGCAGCTCCACGTTGCAGACATATTCCAATGAAGTAAATGCCTTAGGCAGTCTTTGATCTGGATTCTTCTACGTGGAACAATGCTCAAGTGCAATTTTGGCAGACAAAGCATCATAGTTCAACAGCCAACCTTAGCTCAATCTAAGTAGATGCTATAATTCTGATTATTACCCTTAGATAAATCCTCCATTAATCTTAAGTTCAAAGCACCAAGCAGCAGAGCCAGCCATTTCAGATGGACGAGGACAATCAAGTTCTTCCTTTGAAAATTTACGACGTTGTGAATCTTCACCAGCACAGGATTATGTCTTTTTCTTCTTCTTTTTTGCAGAAAATACCCATACTAATTAAATAACGGTCGGGTAACGTCAAACAACGGACAATGCAAATAGAATTATTGTATTTACTCAAGAAATCTCTCCAATATAGGTTTCATATATAAGTGATCTTCCTTGTATAATTTTTTTTTTAATACTACGTAACCAGAGCAGTAGGTTGGCCCAAATAATATATATATATATTTTGGATAAGAATCAAAATAGAGCTTTAGCATCTCCTTTTCAAGTGCTAAAATTATTCGAGTCTATGAAAAAGGCTAGGGTTTTCTCTTCTTTTTTTGGCAGAAAACTTGCTTCTTCCATTGCATAAAGACCCAATCCGCGGCTTCATTCGTTGCTTCCCTTGGACAGTACGCCAATTGTATGCTTTTGAAGTGGCATAGATAACCGACCAAAAAAAAAGGTGGCATAGAGCTACTCTCTGAACTGAAGAGGCAGAAAGAAGTCCTTCCCGAGAAGCTCAGGCGTCCCCTTAACTCGTGTACTAAGTTATCTGCCATGGAAATAGCATTTCTTGGCATATTCGTATGTTCTAAATAAACAACTTTACTTCCTCCCTCAAGTCCTTTCTTTTTTAGCCTCTTTTCAACTGTTTTGCCTCTGATCCTTGGTCAGTAAAAAGAAAATTTTGGACCAGTGCTCACATTATAGGTGGAGATTGATTGTTATAATGGAATATTCTTCTTGGTTGATTTTATTATCATTCATTGGTAATAGAATACGGGATGCTGACTTGCATTGTCACTCTTTCAGGAGTATACACCTAGTAACAGTGTAGTCGGCTCATCATTTTTCATTGAGATATTTTTTCATGAGAGATGATCATATCCCGTGCACACAGTGCTACTGTGTGCAATTCATCGATCACATCCGCGTGTCTCCAACAACTTTTTATTCTATTTTGTTTGTTTTGAAATTGCCAAGCTAGCAAAATTAAACTCATTATTAAGTGAATAAGAGGGAGCTACTCAAATAATGTGAAAAATAAAACTCAAAAAGCAAAGTTTCAGATTTTTTAAATGCTTTTCTAGAACAGTTGTTTCGCGTCAAGCATGGAGGCAGTAAACAGCAAATAGAATAATATATTGTATTTGAATCAATATAGTCAAATCAATGATAGAGCTTACAAGATGTGAATCAATATAACCAAATCAATGAACGGACCCAATAGAAAACCCAAATAAACAAAAGGCAGAATCCTATGCCTATTGGTTAAAGAAGGCATCCTTAGGTTTTAGATTTTCATGTCGCTTTTTGCCCCTCCGCGACCACTTAATGATGATGATGGTTCATCTCCAGCATAAGTTCCCATAAACTTGTTGAATAGTTTATTAACCAGACTTGCAGACGTAATATAATGGAATAAATGGAATCATACACACATCAGTGTCGGTTAGTGCGTTAAGGCTCTTACTTTTCGATCTTCTTATAGTCAAGCCCTGAAATGAGATGAATAAACAGTGGGTGCAGGATATATCTGATTTAACGAGCAAGAAAATCCACCCTTACTCATCAATAAGTATATATATGATTTCTCATAACGGACATGTAAACGACATCTTTATGATGTTGAGAGTCATCACCAGCATAGAATCCCATGAACTTGTGTGGACCAAGTTCATTGATTAACAAGACTTACGCTATACAAATAGGTCCATGTTGCATACATATTTTGGATCTAAGTAGATCCTTAAACTGCTCTATCTAGATCTCGTGTGGATCTCGGCATCCCTGGACAAAAAACACCAAGAGGGTAGAGCCAGGGACAGAGCTCGATAAAGATACTGTACCCAATTTAGGGACCGAGACATGCAAGCACCGGTGTGTTAAAATAAAAAACGCAGTCTTGTCAATCTACCAATGGAATATTTGTTGGACAGGCAGGGCAGCCCTTGCCACACCTGCTTTTGTTGAGGAAACTTAAAACCTCCAAGGATCCAAGGAGAACCCTGAAACTTCTTGGTAAGCTATAAAAGTAGCTCCACATTGCAAACGTATTCCAGTGAAGTAAATGCTTTAAGCAGACCTTGAAATGGATTCTTCTGTGTGGAACAATGCTAGATTGCAATTTTGACAGACTATGCATCTTAGTCCAAACATCTTAGCTCAATCTAAGTAGATGCTAAATTTCTGATTATTACCCTTAGATAAATGCTCCATTATTCTTTAGTTCAAAGAGCCAAGCAGAAAAGCCAGGCAAAACTTTCACGTGGACGAGGACAATTAACAAGGCGAAAAAGCCCTATGCTGTTGCAATTGAACTTTTATTTAATATAAAATACCTAAATTGTTTCAATGCATATATTGACATTGTCGCGTTTAACTTTTTATTACTTTTCAAGACTTAAAAATGATGTTGCCTTCTTCGAATTATGAAAAAGAGTAGGATTTGCTTTTTTAAAAAAAAAAAAAATCTAAAGAAACTTCGGTTTTGTGTGTAATATTTTCATCATAAAAAAAAAATACTCCTTTGAAAATTCACACACGAAAGAGAGAGGGAGAGAGAGAGAGAGAGAGGTGAGTTCTGTGGAACATCGTGACCGACGTCTATCTCTTTTTCTTTTCTTGCAGATAACTTTTTTGATTCGTTGCCGAGAGAGAGAGAGAGAGAGAGAGAAAGAAAGGTGAGCTCTGCGAACATCGTGACCGACGTCTGTCTCTTTTTCTTTTCTTGCAGATAACTTTTTTGATTCGTTGCTGTGAGAGAGAGAGAGAGAGAGAGAGAGAGAGAGTTCTGTGGAATATCGTGACCAAAGTCTGTCTCTTTTTCTTTCCTTGCAGATAACTTTTTTGATTCGTTGCTTAGAGACTTAATCCGCTACTACAACTTGACTTTTGGTCGTGTACTGAGTTCTTCCCGACAAGTGAAGTACTTGCTTTTTACTCGTGTACTAAGTTCTCTGCCGGGGGAATAGCATTTTGGCATATTCAGATACTCTAAATAAACAACGTGGACTTCGCGGGGGGTGTTCAGGTTACTCCTGGACCAGATGGGACTGAATCAGTCCGACTGATTCAAGTCCTTTCCTTTTGACCTGCTTTGCCTCTTATCCTTGGCATTAAAAAGAAATGTGGGACCAGTCCTCATATTCCGCTTCCTGACTTGGAGAGATTAGCTAATGAAGGGTTGATATTATAGGAAAACTCTTCTTGAATTTTAATTATTATTCTTCATTAATATGCAGTGCAAACTGCAACCTTACTCTTTCAAGAGTACACACCTAGTATCGGTGTAATCGGCTCATCATTTTTCATTGTGGTTTTTCTCCATGAGACATGACCATATCCGGTGCCACGATGCAACCGTGTCCAACAACTCTTTTTTTTAATGTTTTGTGAAAAAAAAAAAAGCACCGAAAAAGCAAAGTTTCATGTTTTTTGGAATGCTTTTCTATAACAATTGTTTCGTGTCTGGCATCATAAACTGCAAATACAAGAATATATTCATCAAAAGTGGACCCATAAACTTATTGTTTAGTGCCCCCTTGATGTAAGATTTCTCGGAATAGACCCATCCGTGACCACTTTATGATGATGACGAGAGTCATCACCAGCATAGAATCCCATAAACTTGTTGAGTAAGTTTATTTGATTAACCAGACTTAAGCTACAAAACAAACTCCACCTTGCAGACACATTTCAATGGGATAAATGTTATCAGCAGTCTTTGATCAGCGACTCTTCTTTAGCGGAACAATGCAAAAGTCCGGGTTGGCCAAATTTAGAGCATTCATTAAAAGGTTATTCGGGCCCATTTGAAGGGCCGGGCGTGCTCTTCCAAAGGATCTTAGGTGAAGCATCCAACTAGATGCTCAATTTCTGATGATTCCACAGATAAACGTTCCATTGATCTTAGTTCAAACAACCAAGCAACAGAGCTGTAACTTTTAGATGTAAACAGCCATATGATCTCATTGGCGAAGATGAAGGCCGACGAGAGGAGCGATTTCAATGGAGCTAAGGGCATAAACCCTAACCTGATGCGACGTCAACTTGTCCATTTCTCCTTTTCTGTTCCAGATGGACAAGACAATGAATAAGGCGTAAGCGCTATCTTCAAGCTAGCCTAACTTTCATATAATAATTACCCTAAAAGTTTGAAAGCCTATGTTGACATTGTTATCGTTGCGTATAACTTTTCATCATTCACTTTGTTAAAAAGAGTAGGATTTGCTGTAAGAAACATCCAATGAAATTTCAAGAGCACCGTGATCAATATCTTTGTCTACATGGTCTTCATTTGGGGCGAATCTAGGTCAAGCTACTCAACAGTAGCTTGGCTCAACTCGGTTGTAGCTCGACTCGGCTTTGCTAAATAAGTACTTGAGATCAACTCATCTAATTTCAAGTCAAGTTCAAATTCAAGCTATTCGAGTATGTTGCCAAATCGAGCTTGAGCTTACCAATATTCTTCTTCATAGGCTTTGGGCTTTTATTATTTTAAAAATATTCAATCATTATGAAAATAGACGCAAGATACTTTAAATTACATAAAGCTCGAGCTTTATATAAAACTCAACTGGAGTCAAGTAATGATCGAGTATCTCAATTTGCTAATCGAATTGAGCTTAAACAGGAAAATTAACACTCAATTGAGTCTTGTAGGTTTCCGAGCACAAAAATTGCTAGTCTAGTCACAACATGCTAGTAAGAGAGCAGGGTTTTGTTGGGGTTTCATGAATCATGTATAAGAAAAATTAACATAAAGTACGCAGCGGAAACAAATATATATTTTATACATGATTCTCCCAAGACGTTGTTCATGCGTTTTAATCAAAAATCTAAACATAAAAGGGAGTTAAACGAAATACCTCTCAAAGCACGCTTTGAAATGAGTCGGTTCAGATGTTCTACAGTTCGAGTCCCACAAGCATCGGACCTCTAGTTCAGACACACCAACAACGAACGTCGAACAGAAGAGAGAACTTTCAGATATTCACCACTTCGATCGTGCTAGCAATCACGTGGAAACAATCCGTCGTATTCTTGATGTATAATAGTCACGACCCGAACGAGATAACGCTCTTCTTTTTTTGCGTCTCAAAGACACAAGAACACACACACAATTTGCTCTCTCTTTTCAGTAAAGCATTTTCTCTCTAAAAACACAAATGCACACCCACTTTTCTCTGTTTTTCAACCCACTTAAGTGTCGCCAAAAACCAACTCTTTAAAATATAAATATAAACTTATCAGCAACCGTTGTTGATCGTCCCCACTCATGCACGAACGATCGTGTATGAGCGGTTGCTCATCCACGACTTCGTGCATGATGGTTAGCAACTGCTGACCGTTCATGCACAATTTCGTGAATGATGGTTAGCGGTTGCTGACCATCCAAGGTTCATGCATGTGCTTCGTGCACATGCACGAAGCTTTGTATATATATTATTTTATTATTGGTTATCAAAGGGTATTAATTAATTAATTAATTAAATGAACAAATAATTAATTAATCGATTCCTTTTTAAAAATAAAAAGAACAAAATCTTTATATGTACAAATGGAATACATTAACATGTATCCACTTAGGGCATGTGTGTGCATCATATGCAAGTAGGCTAATGATTATAATACAAATTAAATTAAATCACATTTAATTTAATTTCAAATTGACTCAATTCGATTGTAGTAATTGCAAACACATTTGCAATTATATTTCTCTCTTGTTCCATGTTATCTTAATTATTTATGGTGTGTGACATCCCTAAGTTCATCACTAAACTGGTAGTAAGACTTGTATTAACACATTAGTACTCCCACAAGAATTAATTGTCCTGATTAATCTTTGGGTCTTACAAGCCATGATTGACATCTAGCAATATGTCATGGCTACCCAGATAGTGTGAATATCTTAAGAACATAATGAACTTGTCAACTTTAGCTACAGTGTAATTCAATTCTTCTGTCTTACTATGTCCCGATCAAACAAAAACCATGGAATATTGGTCAAGTCATTAATTCGATCATATGCACAAATCTAATTGACATACATTTTATTTGAGACATAAACAATTTATTCTCAATTACAACCCCGGCCGAGGATTTCAATGCAGTGTCACAATTAGATCGCATAGGACATCATTAGCATACCTTGCATATAATAAGGAGACAGATTCCATATTGCACACACGTGTAACTTCGTATATGAACAAACTATAACCATCAGGTATAAATACGGATCAACGACTCGGCATTATGTGCACCCGTGAACCATAGTTGTTCAATATACAAGTTAACACTGTGCCTCAGGTCTAAGAATTATTTACACAAGACCAAAACATGAACAATTAGACATTGACCGCGCTAAAAGTTTCCATGTTGCTAATCGTTCCATATGCACCATGTTCAATGAATTTGTCTAATACAAACACCTATGTTCTAACTCAGGCATCATAATACCCAATGACATGTAACTCATCATTCCCTTAAGTATCCAATACTTAATGGTGAAGTTAAGAACACATCGGTTTCAACAGGATTATTAATATCCACTAAATAATCCATCGACCGGAAATGATTTAAAGATTCAATCTAACTATGAACCCGTCACATATATTCTTGACGTCTCAAAGATAGGTCTAGTTGCAACTGATCTTATGGAATCATTCATTAATATAAAATTATTGGACAAATGAATGAATACGTCATTGCCATTAATTAAATAATAATAATGAAAGTACAACCGAAATCCCTAATATGTAACCATTACATAGTAGTTTTAGGGCATACATCCAACAATCTCCCACTTGCACTAAAGCAAACTTGTCTGGTACCTCAAACCCATTTTGTCAATATGTCTTTTAAAAAAAGACTAAGGTAAGGCCTTAGTGAAGGGATCTGTCATGTTTTCTGCTGAGGCAATTTTCTGCAAGGCGATATCACCTCTCCCAACAATTTCTCTGATGAGATGGAAGCGTCTCTCAATATGCTTGGACTTTTGGTGAGACCTTGGTTCCTTAGCTTGAGCTATCACCCCATTGTTGTCACAAAACAATGTAATCGGTTGTTCAATTGAAGGAACTACTCCAAGTTCAAAAATAAACTTCTTCATCCAAGCAGCTTCCTTTGCTGCTTCAGAAGCAGTTACATACTCTACCTCAGCGGTGGAATCAGCAGTTATGCTTTGTTTGAAACTTTTCCAACTAACTGCACTACCATTGAATATAAAGACAAACCCAAATGTAGACTTATAATCATTAGGATCCGGTTGAAAATCGGAATTAGTACAAGCTACAACTTTAAATTCTCCTTCTCCATATATCAAGAATAAATCTTTAGTCCTTCGCAAGTACTTAAGAATATTCTTGACTGCTATCCAGTGCTCTTTTCCTAGATCAGACTGATATCTGCTAGTAATACTTACATGTGTAATATCAGATCTAATACATAGCATAGCATACATTATGCTTCAAATAACAGATGCATATGGTATCTTTGCCATCCGCTCTTTTTCTTTAGGAGTGTTGGGACACATCTCCTTAGAAAGACAGATCCCTTGCCTAAAAGGCAATAATCCTCTCTTGGAACATTGCATGTTAAATCGTGTTAACACTTTGTCTATGTACGTAGACTGTGAGAGGCCAATCAATTGTCTTGATCTATCTCTATAGATCTTAATACCTAAAATGTAAGTTGCCTCTCCTAAATCTTTCATGGAGAATTTCTATGACAAGAATAGTTTTATTGATGATATCATTGGTACATCATTTCCAATTAAAAGTATATCATCGACATACAAAACTAGAAATGCAATTGCACTCCCACTAATCTTCTTGTATACACAAAGTTCATCCGGATTTTTTATGAAGTCAAACGATTTGACTACCTCATCAAAACGGATGTTCCAACTTTTGGAGGTTTGTTTGAGTCCATAAATGGATCTCTTAAGCTTACACACCTTCCGTTTTTCACTATTGGATTCAAAACCCTGTGGCTTTTCCATATAGATGTCCTCTTCGAGAAAACCATTTAGAAAAGTCATTTTGACATCCATTTGAACTATCTCATAATCAAGGTGTGCAGCTATACCCAACATAATCCGAATGGATTTTAGCATGGCCACAGATGAGAAAGTTTCGTCATAATCAATTCATTCTTTTCGACGATATCCTTTCACCACCAGCCGTGCTTTGTAAGTTCCAATTTGACCTTCAGCATTCATCTTCCTCTTGAAGATCCATTTACAGCCAATTGGTATAATACCATTAGGCAGGTCAGTCAAGGTCCAAACCTCATTGAAATACATTAAATCCATTTCGGATTTCATGACTTCTAGCCATTTACCAAAATCGATGTCCAACATCGCCTCCTCATAGGTTTTAGGATCACCGGGTTGATCACTATCATTTACAATGAATAATGATTCAATATGATCAACTGAGTGTCTATAACGAGCAGGTGGGCGAGACGTTCTCGCACTTCTCCTAAGAGATTGTGTATCAAAAGCTCCCACTGAATCAGATATTGGTATCTGAATTCGGTTGTTTAGTACTTCATTATTTTTTTCTTATAAAACTATTTTCCGCCCAACACCACTTTCTTGGATGAACTGATTCTCCAAAAAAGAAGCGTGCTTGCATACCAAAATTCTTTGGTTTGAATGAAAATAGAAATAATATTCAAGAGTTTCCTTTGGATATCCAATTAAGCGACCTTGTTCAGATCTTGCCTCCAATTTTTCCATTTTCAGCTTTTTCACAAAAGCTGGATAACCCCAAATCTTAATATGATTAAGACTAGGTTTCCTATTGTGCCATATCTTATAGGGCGTAGTTGGAACAGATTTGGATGGCACTCTATTCAGTATATATATATATAGTTATCTCAATGGCATATCCTTAAAGGGATATTGGCAAATCAATGTAACTCATCATAGATCGTACAATATTTAATAAAGTACGATTTCTTCGTTCAGATACACCATTATGTTCTGAAGTTCCAGGAGGTGTTCATTGTGATAAAATGTCATTCTCTTTAAGAAAGTCCAGGAATTCAGTACTAAGGTATTCATCTTATCGATATGATCGAAGAGCCTTAATACATTTTCCTGTTTGTTTCTTAACTTCAGCCTTGAATTCTTTGAACTTTTCAAAGGATTCATATTTATACTTCATGAGGTATAAATAACCATACCGTGACTGATCATCAGTGAATGTAATGAAGCAATTATAACCATCTCTAGCAATTTCATTAATTGGTCAACATACATCTATATGTATTAATCCTAATATGTCAGCAGCTCGCACACTTTGTCCCACAAAAGGCGCTTTGGTCATTTTTCCTAGAAGACAAGCCTCACAGGTTGAGTATGACTCAAAATTTGAAGGATCAATGTATCCATCATTACTCAACTTGTTAATTATGTCTTCTCTAATATGACATAATCGGAGATGCCAAACATACTTTTTATTTGGACCGTCTCTAGGGCATTTATTAGTTATGGCATTTATATATTTTGCTTATTGACATTGGTAATCGCATTACCGGGCATTGTAATGGTATAAAGATTGTTGGTTAATAAGCTAGAACCAACACATATTCTATTATAATAAATAGAACATACATCATCAGCAAAAGAAAATTCATAATTTTCTTTACCCAAACGAGGTATAGAGATGATGTTCCTAATAACATTCTTATAATGCAAACAGTTCTTTAAAACCATTACATGTCCAAAAGGCAAACATAAACGAAAAATCTCTATAACTAATGCAACAACTCTTGCTCCATTGGCAAACGTCAGGACAATCTCATTTCGTCCTAGCATCCTACTTATTTCCAGATTCTGCAAAGACATACAAATATATGAAATTGCAGCAGTATCTAGAACCCATGAGCTGGATTTAGTACTAACCATAAGATTAGTTTCAATAAGCATAGACTACATACCTTCATAAAGTTGGTTCTTGGGCTTGACCTTCAAGCTCACGAGGTACCTCCTACAGTTCCTCCTCCAGTACCCTTTGACACCACAGTAATGACATTTCCCTTTATCAATCTTGGGTTTTGATTGCACAACAGATTTGGCAGGCCTCTTCTATTTATTCTTCTTTAAAACAGTCTTACCCTTTGAAGAAGAAGTCTTAGCCATAGTCACTACATTTAGTCTCGTGTTATGCATTTCATTCTCATAAACTACCAGCATGCTATGTAACTCAGCAAGAGTTTTCTCCATCTTATGCATATGGAAGTTTTGGACAAAACCAGAGAAGGATTCGGGTAAAGATTGGAGGATCAAATCCACAGCTAACTCATTGTCTATAACGAGATTCAGCTTAGCCAATTCTTCAATGTATCAAATCATTTTCAAAGCATGATCAACAGATGATCCTTCAGCCATCCTCATACGGTACAATGCCTTAAATATCTCATATCTAGAGGTTCGACCATTCTCATCAAAGTATTCCTTTAAGTGCAAAATAATCGACCTAGTATCTTCCATAGATTCATACTTCTTCTGTAATTCATTATTCATAGAAGCAAACATATATGACCTAACTTTTAAGTCATCGTCACGCCACTTATCATAAGTGACACGCTCCTTTTGGGTCCCACCCTTAGGAAAGGAGGTTGGCATCGTTTCATCAAGCACATACCCAATTTTTTCTAAATTGAGAACAATTCTCAAATTCCTCACTCAGTCAGTGAAATTGGGTCCAGTCAAACACTTTTTGTCAAGTATAGAAGCGAGTGGATTTGTGGTCACCATTTTTCAGAGTAATAATATATCTGTTGCAGAAAATAAATTGTTAGCCGTTGTATCTTTCAAAGTAACTATTTCATTTTGGCCTTTAAATGAAATAGATTCTCCCACTAAATTTATATTCGAATCACATACTCCTTAAGATGGAAAGCGGTAATCTTTGTTGGGTAAATATTACTAGTGGGGATTGGAGTCCCACTAGCTCAAAGTCCACCTCACCTAATAGTTATTGGTGTCCTATGAACTTAGTGAGTGAACCAGTTTGTTTAACGCATTATATGCGAATCCCAATCATAACTTCGGCCTCTAGATCATGAAAGCATCACCTAACAGTTATTGGCATCATGATCATAGTTAAGTCTAGCCCGTCGTCTCATGCAAGTATTGAAAACACAAATGATTCTCTCACCCGACAGTTATTAGAAATCATTTGGCTCAAACCCCACAACATCATATGTATAATGGAGTGATCCAATATCATAAATGGTAATTAACCCTTATGTATCCATAACTGATTAGTTAACCACTATAATATTTGATCAAACCACGACGATGGAAGGCCATGAGTCCGAAACCCGTTTCGACTTAATATTATTAATAAGGAGATTTTGGTCATTATTAATGGTCTCACTTTGCACATTAACTAGTTTAACATGCACAAAAACAAAAACACAATAAATAAATAGATATCACATAATATATATCCTATGTAGTAATCATGGAATTATGGTTCAATGGGTCTCGAGCCAAAAAAACCCATTTAGCCATTTTAATATTTTAATAATACTAACCTACTCTTCACTTTTTCTTCAATCTTTGAACTCTTCAAAGACCGGGCCCAAAGAGCTCACCGGTTTAATGGCTCCTCCAATGGCTCATCCTCTCTTGTAGTATTTACATCAACAATTGAAATACTAAACTATACTAAAATTACATATAAAAAAAAATTAAAGTAAAATAAAAGGAAGGACGCAGCATCCATTTAATAATTACATCCCCAAAAAGAATACATGTAATAATCATACATTCATCCATACAACAATCACAACAATTAGGGATTTTTCCATGATCATCACCCTTCCTTACGAGCCATAAATTCAAAATTTAAAGCTCTAGAAGGTATGCATAAAATTATGCATATCATTTGCAAAATATAAACACAAAGTATAACAAGTTACGGATTTTTGATTCAAAATTGATTTAGTTCTAATTTTTGCTTAGTTGATTAAATTTATCACATAAATTAATCAACTTCTATAGGCCACATAAGAGCAAGAGAACCAATTCTCTTAAAAAAAAAAAAAAAATTGGCCATTAGAACGCAAAAATATATTTGAACTATAAATCAATTAAACGCATGAAAAACGCCTAAGATTGGCTCTGATACCACTGTTGGGGTTTCATGAATCATGTATAAGAAAAATTAACATAAAGTACGCAGCGGAAACAAAGATATATTTTATACATGATTCTCCTAAGGCGTTGTTCGTGCGTTTTAATCAAAAATCTAAACATAAAAGGGAGTTAAACGAAATACCTCTCGAAGCTTGCTTTGAAACGATTCGGTTCGGATGTTCTACAGTTTGAGTCTCACAAGCATCGGACTTCTAGTTCGGACACACCAACAACGAACGTCGAACAGAAGAGAAAACTTTCAGATATTCACAACTTCGATCATGCTAGCAATCACATGGAAACAATCCGTCGTATTCTTGATGTATAATAGTCACGACTCGAACAAAATAACACTCTTCTTTCTTGCGTCTTAAAGACACAAGAACACGCACACAATTTGCTCTCTCTTTTCAGCAAAGCATTTTCTCTCTAAAAACACAAACGCACACCCACCTTTCTCTGTTTTTCAACCCACTTAAGTGTCCCCAAAAACCAACTCTTTAAAATAAAAATATAAACTGATTAGCAACTGTTACTGATCGATGGATGATCAACAACCGTTGCTGATCGTCCCCGCTCATGCACGAACGATCGTGTATGAGCGGTTGCTAGTTACTGACCGTTCATGCACGATTTCGTGGATGATGGTCAGCGGTTGCTGACCATCCAAGGTTCATGCATGTGCTTCGTGTACATGCATGATATATATATAATTACTGGTTATCAAAAGGTATTAATTAATTAATTAATTAATTAATTAAATGAACAAATAATTAATTAATCAATTCATTTAAAAAAAAAATAATCTTTATATGTACAAATGGAATACATTAACACGTATCCACTTAGGGTATGCGTGTGCATCATATGCAAATAGGCTCGTGACTATAATACAAATTAAATTAAATCCCATTTAATTTAATTTCAAATTGACTCAATTCGATTGTAGTAATTGCAATTATATTTCTCTCTTGTTCCACGTTATCCTAATTGTTTATGATGTGTGACATCCCTAGGTTTATCACTAAGCTGGTAGTAAGACTTGTACTAACACATTAGTACTCCCACAAGAATTAATTGTCTCGATTAATCTTTGGATTTTACAAGCCATGATTGACATCTAGCAATATGTCATGACTACCCAGATAGTGTGAATATTATAAGAACATAACGAACCTGTCAGCTTTTGCTATAGTGTAATTCAATCCCTCTGTCTTACTATATCCCGATCAAACAAAAACTATGAAATATTAGTCAAGTCATTAATTCGATCATATGCACAAATATAATTGACACGCATTTTATTTGAGACATAAACAATTTATTCTCAATTACAACCCCGGCCGATAATTTCAATGCAGTGTCACAATTAGATCGCATAGGACATCATTATCATACCTTGCATATAACAAGGAGACAGATTCCATATTGCACACACGTGTAACTTCGTATATGAACAAACTATGACCACTAGGTATAGAGACGGATCAACGACCCGGCATTATGTGCACTCGTGAACCATAATTGTTCAATACACAAGTTAACACTGTGCCTCACGTCTAAGGATTATTTACACAAGACCAAAGCATGAACAATTAGACATTGACACCACCCGCTTGGGTGGCGTTTACGGTGTCGGGCGCTCCCTTCCACACAAGGGGCCAGCGTTCGAATCCCGGGCGTCGCAAAGTGACTTACCCGGTGCACGTGTGTGGTGGCTAGCACGTGTACCCCTAGGGTTTACTCTCCGGCTGCCGGCCGTGCGAGAGGTTCCTTGGGTTACCAAAAAAAAAAAAAAAAACAATTAGACATTGACCACGCTAAAAGCTTCCATGTCGCTAATTGTTTCATATGCACCACGTTTAGTGAATTTGTCTAATACAAACACCTATGTTCTACCACCGCCCGCGGTGGCCGCGTGGTTAAGGCTTGGTACCCTCCACGCCAGGAAGAGTTCGAGACTTCGTGGACGCAGTCTTCAATGCTCAACGCGCGACTTACCCGCGCTTGGGGGTCGGCGGTGGGGGCCCCGGCGCTCAGGGAGTTTACTCTCCCGCGAAGCGGCGTTCGGAGGTTCCCGGGTCATCAAAAAAAAAAAAAAAAAAAAAAAAAAAAAAAAAAACACCTATGTTCTAACTCAGGCATCATAATACCCAATGACATATAACTCATCATTCCTTTAAGTATCCAATACTTAATGGCGAAGTTAAGAACACACCGGTTTTAATAGGATTATTAATATCCACTCAATAATCCATCGACCGAGAACGATTTAAAGATTCAGTTTAACTATGAACCCGTCACATATATTCTTGGCATCTCAATGATAGGTTTAGTTGCAACGATCTTATGGAATCATTTATTAATATAAAATTAGTGAACAAATGAATGGATACGTCATTACCATTAATTAAATAATAATAATGAAAGTACAACCGAAATCCTTAATATGTAACAATTACATAGTAGTTTTAGGGCATACATCCAATAGGTTTCACAACCTGCGCATAGCGCATGGCATACACAGCAACTTGTAAAATAGATATAGGATGAGATCAGACCAAAAAAAAAAAAAAAAAAAAAAAAAAAAGAAACGGAGCCTAAATTACTATTAAAAATAGTGGATTCCATACGATCTCACGTGTGCCGTACTAGATCTATCGATCCATATTCATTTTATGAAATGTATTAAAATTTATTGAATAATCTAGCCTTATGCTTACTTATAGATACGCAATTAAATGATAATAGAAATAAAAATGCATAAACAACAACTTAACATTTGTTTCTAAGAACATTCAAACCCTATCGCAAAACTGAAAAAAATTATTCATTTTTTAACACAAATTTTTTAGGATTTTCACACATTTTAAAAGAAAAACACTAAAAAAAAATAATCTCTTTCTTAATTTTTAGAGAAAATAAAAAAAATAATCTCTTTCTTAATTTTTAGAGAAAATAAATTGTTTGGGAATTTTTTTTTAAAAAATTAAAATATTCTTTTAAGCCCAAACCCAACAAAACTTGGCCTGAGCCCCTTGCCGTCTCCTCCTCCACCCCTTATCCATCACCTTCTACCAAGACAAATCAAGGCCCACCAAAGTTTAAAAGAAATCTCAATCGAAGGTCAAAACCGAAACGACAGAACAAGACCGCCACGCTTCACGATGAATCAGCCTACATCCACCGCCGGACCTCCATCACAGGCTAGTTCCGGTAACTGGAAAAACGCCGCCACCATACTCACGGCACTGCATCGAACGTCTCTACTCACTGAAATGCCCAAGTTCAGTGCAAGACCCACACCAATAACCAATCGCTACGCCCCCTCGTCGGCCAGTAAACCCACAACACTCACCCTCTCTTTCAGCCATAACAAGCAAAGAAGACAACCGTGAAGACTCGCCCCTGTCCTAAAAACGAGCACCCACAAAGCAACGGCCACACAAAGAAACTAGGAAAACGAAGTGAAAATTCACAAAGCCATGTCTAATGACCAAAATACGCTAAGGAAAGAACGAGAATCAAAGAAGACAATGTGAATCTGGTTCAAGCATTTCATCAAACAGGTGGGGTCATTGACTAAAGCGTGAACGCCACCTCATTCGGGACTCGGATTTGCATTCGGGTTCACAACACCAAGACCAAAAAGGCCCGAGCACAATCCGACGGGACCCGAACTCGCGTGAGCCGAACCACGATGAATCCCAGTCCTGCGAGTCCGAAACGAGCCAAAACAGGGCAGAGAAAAGGGGTCGGCGGTGCGCCCTACCAGGCTCGGGGTGGCGAATGACGGCGAGCTCGATAGATTGGACTACGTCCAGTCGCCTCGCACGCCTCTGAGCCAGGATCCTCGGGAAATCGACATGGCCCGAAAGAAATAAAAGAAAATAAAGCCGAGACCTACCGTGGGGAAAGGAACGCGTCGGCGAGGGTCGTCGGCCGCTGTCCAGGCGCGATGGCTACTGGAGAAAGCCTCTCACTCTTGGCCTCACTGGCTCTTTGTGTCTCGCTCCCCTGCCGATTTCTCTCTTGGTCTCTCTCTCGCTGTCGAACCCTGTGGTCTCTCCCGAAAATCCCTCCTCCAGCCTCCCTCTCCCTCTCTCCTTTTGAAGGCGCCGGCGGGTGCGCATGGCCTCTGCCACCGCCGGCTGCCCTGCCGGCCTCGCCCCACCCAAAAATCGCGCCGCGCGATTTGCTCTGCTCTTGCTCTGTATCGGCTGTACTGTTGTAGAGAGGGTGAGCGACGCGAAGGGGAAGGAGGAAGAGATAGCGGCCGGGCCGGGGAACGAAAAGAGGAGTGGGCCAGCCCAGGTGAAGAAAAAGAGAAAAGAAAAGGAAAGAGGCTTGGCCGGCCTGGTCTCGCTTTCTTTATGTTTTTTTTTTTAATGCAAATGCTCCTAATCCCTATATGTTATGCAATTTAACGAAAAATATTTTTGTTTACAGGTTAAAATTAATCCCTAAATTTATATACAATTAATGGATGATGAAACAAGTCGCCAAAATTTATGTGTCTACACAATCTTATCAAAGGCTTGCCATAATGAAGAAGTGCTAATCGTGAAAGATGTTTGGGACAAAGATGGGAATTGGCACCTTGAAACAATTTCTTTCGTCTTTTAGGAGGATGTCATGCTACTTCTGGACAGACAAACCTACCCCGCTATCTTCTATGAAAAACTTGATATGACTGTTGTTTTAAAAAATGCAATGCTCAAATTGCATCCTCATACATGCCAAACCTATCTTTGGAATAGTTCATGGAAATTAGATCATGGTAACTAAATTAAGCGCTTCCTGTGATGATGGGCTTGTGACTATATCCCATCAAAAGAGAATCTTTTCAAGCGTTAACCTTACGATTTTTGCCAATTGACTCTGCTCGTGATGGTGTCCAAATTACTATCCACATTTTGCACACCGACAAATTGCTTCATTAGTTATTCATCCATCACATATCATCGATTTCTTTAATCCATTATTACAGATTGGATAACTACTAGCATTTGTATCGACAATAAGTCAACCCACAAAATACCTTGGAATATTCTCATTGATATGCTATTTGGATACTTTGGAAGAAGTCTTAATGAACTCATCTTTCATGACAAAAAATTGTCACTTCCTTTCTGCTACAAAAGGCTAGTAGTTTGGCTATTGATTCCACATTTATAATAACTTATCACATGGCATTACAAAGTGCAAGCTTATCTCAGTCGGTTGGAAACCTCCATTACCAGAATTGTGCAATTTGACTACAGATGGGGCTTCTTAGGCAATCCTATGAAACACAGGCGCTGGTGGCTTATTGAGGGATTGGTAAGGCAAGGTAGAAGTATTGGCATTACAAAGAGCATGATGGCAAGAATTATGGGCACTTCCTAATGGGCTCAAGGAAAAATGACAAATTATCCCTAAACTTTGGCCCAATTTGCAATATGATTTCTGAACTTCAGCTTAACGTGCAACATGAACTTTTAATTTATTTAATGCATTCCCTAGACTTTTTATATGATTAATTTAGTCTCTAAATCATATGAAAATGTGCAAATTAAAGTTTATAGTTTGCATTGAACAAATTAAAAATTGAGGGATCAAAACATCCAATAACTAATATTTGCGCATTGAACGCTGAAGTTGTCATTTAAATGCATCCTGCACAACCCGCAAGCTAACACCCAAGCTTTGAACTCATGAATGATTGCAGAAATACATGACATGTCAATTGCCCTTAAAAGAAATTCGGGAGGGTTTCTAAGTCTAGCTTGAAAGACTGAGCACCAAAGATAAGTGGGGTACTCAGGATTTACACGTGAAACGTGCGAGGCGGAACGAAGTTAACCATTGCCAGATTTTGCGGAAATCTTTCTTTTTATTCATACTTTTAAGTTTTACAAATGGTTCAACGGCAAGAGAAAAATGTTTTGAAGTTTTTTATTTCATGATTAAAACGACTTGCTTAGGTTTATGATGGTCCATTCTAACAAATACCAAAACCGTTGTCAAGTTTAATATATGACAGTTTACACATGTTAATTAGGAAAAAGTTGTAAATTTCTTTTCTTTGCAGCACCATAACATAACGAATGGTACCACACCATAAAGATGTGTCCACTTATTTTTCACTTATGAATATTTACACTATGGATGGGACAGTATACGATAACAAAAGACAATATCATTGTCTCACCAATAATACCGCACCATAAAATTATGGCGTTCTTTTTTTACTTGGTAAAAAAAGGAGAAAAAGGTCTCATGCATCCAATAGTACCACACATAAAATTGGGGGAAGATTTCAAATAAGAATCTAAAGTGGAGCTGTAGTTTCAAATAAGGGCCCATAATGAACATTGTCTCAAAAGGGGTTTGAAGTTGTCAACTTTGTCTCAAATGAGGGTCCCAACTCACCGGCCAGCTGAATTTTTGCCAGTGGACTTATTCTGACAATAAGAGCATAGGCAATTTTGTCCAAAATTGTAACTGGGCAAAAGAAATAGGTAAATCAAAGATCGTAAATTGAATTCTAGGGCTCTTCATGGCTTTTCTTTCTTTTCCACGTTCCTCCTCAATTCTCAGTACTAGTTCTCTCTATAAAATTTTATCCCAACCGAATCAGGGAGAAGCTTGTGTATTTGCAATCCAAAACCCTCAATCTCTCATCTCCTCCATTCACATCTCTCTCACTCTCTCTCGCAAACACAAACCCATTCATTTGTTCATTTTAATGGCCTTGCTGTGGCACAGGAAGCCATCAAGCGGAAGGACAAAGTACATCTCTCTGTGCATGAGGTTGTCATCGACAGTGAGGGCAGCGATTGGGCGGCCGAGGGAGAAGGAGTCCGCGTGGCACACCATCTTGTTCGGGAACTCGAACATGATCTCGCCAGTGACGTACTTTCCATCAAGGTCCTCATCGTTCGCTCCCAAAAGATGAGCAATCCTCTTTGCTTTTGCTCTCGCTCCCACACACATTTTCTTCGTCTTTGCCGCTCACGTGCTTTTTCGGCGTGGGGACTCCCAAAGGTCTGAGTTTATAAGGAAGTGGGAGCGGAAGAGCTCTTTCTTTGCTTAACTTCCCAGGTTTCTAAGGAATCCTTCATTTGAAAAGTGATGATGTTGCTTGAATCTCATCTTGTTCCCAAACAACATCAGTATCTCTCCTCCTACTTCTTCTTCAATATCTAAATCAGGTCCTTCATCAGGTCAACTTGGGTCTGTTCAATATCGGTGCCCGTCTTCTTCAAGAATAGATTAGTTCCAAATGCAGGAAGGAGCTTGTCGTGCTGACCATGCTGAAGATTCTTGGGTATTATGTTATTGTGAAATCTAGTACCATGGTTCACTGCAAAAATTTTTCAAACTACAATCTATAGAATACAACTTCAGTGAACATCCGATTGAGAGTTCACATGGTGAGGGCAACACAAGGGACATGGTTTACACAGACGAGAAAACGAACCGGTCAAACCGACTAGACTAAAATGAGATTGCTCAAACGATCTTCAACTTCGAGATTGGAGTTTATTGTTCGGATAAAACTGGAAATCCCATGTGGGAATTTCGTCAAGCAGTTGGTCTGTTAGGCAGGTTACGCTAAGATCAGGTACTAAAGAAGGATGGAACAAAGCAGGGGCATAAAAGCCTCTATGTTTGTGCATGTCCAAGCATAGCTTACATGATGTGTCATAGCAACATGAAGGAAGTAGCAAAAAAGGAGGAACAACTCAACTCCAAATGGCAATATAAACAACTCTTGTTAGCTCGGCATACCACAACAACCATAACTCAAAAGGAGGCTAAGTAAAAAAAAAAAAAAAAAATGACATAAGTTAAACTTCAACCAGGCCATATTCAATGAAAAAGAAAAACCTTCTGATGTAAGAAATCTTCCAAACATAACAAACACATACATAATTTTACTTTAATAAGTTGTCTATATCGACCTATACCGATCCATCCATATAAACTAACGGTTAAAAAAGAAAAAAGAATTTGTTTGTTGGCCTTGTTGCTCTTGCATCTCAAAGATTTGCTCACTTTCCACCACTTTCCACCACTTTCATGTTGAGGTTCCTTACATCCTTCTCTTTACCTATAGTTCAATAAAAGCAACAATGTAGTCAAGAGAAAGTCAAGTGCAACTAAGAATCGTTTGAGGACAAAGTCAAGGGCAAATTGAAACCTACGTCTTCTCTCTTTTCATGGATGAAAATGAGCTTGAAATGTTGCCAAAAAATGAAGCAAGTAGTTCAATTGTCTCGGATTGTGATGCTGATGGGATTGAGGGAGTTCTTTTGACCGCATCGTGTAAGCATGAGGCGGATGTAGAAGTTGTTGGGCATGATGCTGCTATAGATGCTGCTGCTGCTACTGATCTTGGTGTTGATGTTATTAGTGAATTTTTGCAACGATTCCTATTATGGCCTAACCCACCACATTTTCCACAAGTAATTGTTGTATTTTGTCTCTTCAACTTCATTCCAATAGGCTCTTGCACAATTTTCTTCTTCCTTCTCTTCAAAATTGTTGTCAATCGTTTCATTCACTGGCTTCGTTCTTTGTTTCTTATTTCGACCAACTTGCTTAGGCACATTAGGGGGGAGTAATGGCTCTCGAACAAGCCATGTGTTCTTGGAATCTATAGCATGCACAACATGGCTATAAGTTTGCATAAATGTTTCCTTAACGAAGAATGTGTGAACCCATTTTTCAGGTTGTTCCCTAATGTGTACAAGAGTTGCCATAGCATGACAACAAAGGATTCCACTAATGTCCCATCTTTTACAGCTACAATTTTTGTGTCTAATATTAACAACCCTCTTGTCTCCAAGCGGCCCACTCAATTCAAATCATCTTCCCCATTCCAAGCAAGGATCCATGATGCTAAATATTTTTTTTGAAGATCCAATATTTTTTGGATGTTAGGACAGATCACACCAGTGTAAGGAGTCATCCCATCTCTTTGCTTATGAATCATCTCCATGAGTTGCACTCTTATTGCTTCAAGCATTGTGATAATAGGTTTGTCCCTAGCATCAATGATGCTTTTGTTAAAGCTCTCACACCAGTTATTCAAAGAAATGTCACATTTTGAGCTTGTCCTGAAGTGAGACTTGCTCAATTGAACTAGAGGCCTCTAGGACAACCAATCATATGTTTTCTCATTAACTGCCTTTAAATCTTCCATTGCCAAGTTAAAATCACATACCCTAGTTGCCATTGCAGCCTTCCAAACCAATTTTTTAAGTTCCAGTCCTTTGTGATGCAACCTGAAGTTCTCACAAAGATGCCTAAAGCAAAATCTATATTCAGCTTTAGGTATTATATTTGCTAGGACTTGCACTAATCCCTTCTCCTAAGTCTTCTGCAATCATACTAATAAACCAGTGCCATGTCTTGTATGTTTCTTGTCCCACGACTGCCCATGCAAATGGATACATTTGATTGTTAGCATCTATGCCCACAAGTGTTAGAAGTATATCTTTGTAGCCTGATGACAAATGACAACCATTGAACCTCACAAAGCGTCTACATCATTCTAGAAAGCCCCTCCTCAATGCATATAGACAAATATAAACTCCTCTAAATCTAAATTGATCTTGACATTGCTCGATCTTGATAACACATGTGGATCTTGAGTTGACATCAAGAAGTGCTTGATAATAGCTCCTAAGCATCCCAAATTGCTCCTCCTCATTCCTCGTGATCATAGTCATTGCCAAAGCCCTAGCTCTATAGACCATTGATCTTGACAACTTTAAAATATTCTCAGATTCCATTGTTTTCTTCATTGAAGCACCTGGCCATGTAGGATTATTCCTCAACTTATCACAATACTTGTTCGCTAGCCATTTTGTACTTACTTGAGGAACGCATAGCACTCTATTACAAGTGTGTACAGGGTTGAAGGTTTTCACTTGTAAAGTATGATTCCCCTACACTTTAGAAGCATATATGAGCCAATCACAGCCCTCGGAACATACTACCCTCAACTTATTTTGTGCACTCTTAGGGTGCGCATGACAACCATTTTGTTTCAGAAATAATTTCTGGAACAGAAATAAATTTTTCTATTTCTATTTCTATTTCTAGAAGAGTTTCTAAGCAAAAATAACTGTTTGATAACGACACAAAATTTCTACTCTAAAAATAGAAATTCGTTTGATAACGACACAAAATTTCTTCCTTTCGGACGGCAAATGCGCGATGACGACGACCTTTAATATAAAAAATAAAAATAAAAATGATTTAGTAACAAAAAATAATGAATAAAATAAAATAAAAATATCCTTAAAAATAAATTTATTTTATTTATTCTATTTTATTTTATTTTACGAATAAATTTATTTTAAAATGAATAAAAATAAAAAAATAAAAAAAAAAAATTATTTGGCAAAACACTCAAGGCAAATAAAAATAAATTTATTAAATTTATTTTTAATAAATTTATATTTATTTATCATAAATAAATTATTATTAATAAATTTATATTTATTTATCATAAATAAATTATTTTTAATAAATTTATATTTATTTTTAATAAACGAAAAATAAAATGATAAATAAAAATAATTTATTTATTTTAATAAATTTATTTTTATTTTTAAATGAATAAAATGGATATATTTATATTTATTTATTTTTATTTTTAATAAAATGAGGAGAGGCGGAGGAGGAGGAGGAGGAGGTAGAGACATAGAGGAGATGAGGGAGGACTTACCGAAATCGGGGTTTAGTGAAAGAAATTATTTCTGATTTCTCTTCTAGAAATTAGAAGTAGAAAATTTTAGCTTCTAATTTCTCTTTCAAACCTATTTCTGGAATAGATTTCTATTCCAGAAATAGAAAAACCGAATATGTTTATCAAACGGATTTCTCTTCCAAAAACAAGGCCCTGAATGAAAACTATTTATGGAACAGAAATTTTGGGTTGTCATGCACCCCCTTAGTGAACCTCACTTGTCTCCCATTTTTTATGGCATAGTTCCTAATAGCCTCTCTAAACTCCTTAGCATTACTAAAGCACATTCCCAACTTGAAGAAAGGATTCTCCATATCAATCTCAACATTAAACTTAGGATATGTATACTCATTTTGGCTATTCATATTTAAGAAATCTACATTATCAACTAATGCATCAACATACAAGCTGTTGTCTCCAACATCCATATCCCTGTCCGTTAAACGATCACTTTTAACATAGCTTATGTTTCTTTTGTATAACTCATCAAGATCAATTAAGGTAAATCAATCTTCTTCAACAACTTCAACACACCCAATATTAGAAATAGAATAGTTCACTTCTTCACATCCCCCACTTGATGCAAAATGAATGAAGAATAATGTCAATAAGTTTCCTTTCTTCCTAGTTGATATATTCCCCTGACAAGTATAAATTCAGTTATGTAAATCCAAGATCATAAAGCTAAGTTTTTTGCTATGGACACAAGGAAGTCTACTAGATTGATGAGTTACTCAATAGAATTACCTAAGGAAAATGTTTAATATAGCCATTAGTGTCATGCCCCGAACCTCGAGCATGCCAACATCCCACCATGGTCATGCAAATGCGACATTCCTAGGTAGTGTCGCCGACCCCATTCATTTATTATTGCGCAAGTGGAACGTATTATAAAACTCCTGACAATGAAATACGTGATAGAAAAGCAAGAAGCAAAATTACAACATAACACTTTCATAATTCAACATAATTACAAACAGAAGCTTATATCCAAAAGTCTACGAAAGACCGGCTCTTAAAAAGGAACTGTCCAATGACCTACAAGTCGGACACGTTCTCCAATCCTTATGATTTCACCTCTACAACTCTTCAAGGTCAACTAAAGCTATCTAGCCGCTCCGTCCACCAGGGACCTGAAATTGTAATCCCCAAACCGGGATGAGACAATGTCTCAGCAAGTTCAACCCCCTAAATCCCTATTAGAAAGAAAATACACTCCGGATGGCCTAGCCACATCACACAAAAGACTTACCTCGTCTCAGTTCCTTCCTGCAAGTTAGCACAATTCAAATAATTCAATCACAGATAGTAATAAAAACTTAAACAACCGGAACGCATTCACTTTCATATAACCAACAACCACGGGGGTCCTGATTATAAGACTAAATCGTTATAACACGTCCCATTCCATGCCACACAATTCCGTCCCATAATCCGACACATCAACAACATTCAATATGCATTCCAATTGTTATTCACACAAGGGCATAGTCTACTCGCAGTTCGGCTATCTACTGGCATATAGCCAAGCATCACCTCCCAACCTTGGAGCGTGGCTTCGTCAGTACGTTGACGACGTTCCCGAAGGAGCATGGGTCAATAATCAACTGTGACCAGCAACCACTGCGTGGGCATCCCATATAGGGGCAAGTCCGGCTCAATAGCCCAGGACGATCTCCTCTTAATTATCACACAACAATTCATATTCGGCCCGGGGCACTTTGCATTTCACTCAATACTTCCACTTAAAATAGTGATCCCGACCACTTTTCCTCGTATTAAAAATAGTCCAAAAATTAGCCACGTGTGTGGGGGCACGTTAATTTCGATCTAGAAAACCAATATCTCACTTTTTCAAACCCCACTATTTAATATAATATTGAAAATCCAATTTTTGCATTAAAACCCGACACTTGTGTTTTTATGAATAAAATCCCTATTTATCACAATCAACACTCAATTTACCACATCCATTCATCAAATTCAAATTCTAAATACACAGCAACGATCAGCACGAATTTTTGAGAAAATAAGGTCTCGAAACAATTTTCGGAATTTATTAAATAATTAAATTTATTCCGAAAATTAATTAAATAATAATATCCATATTTTTCATGATCCACACTCAATTTATAATATCCAATCATCAATTTCAAAATCTAACTACACAAAGAGCGATCGTCACGAAATTCTGAGAATTTAGGGTCCTGACAACATTTTTGGAATTTAATAAATAATTAAATTTATTCCTAAAATAATTAAATAATAATATTTTAATAATTTCGAATAATAAAATATTATTACATTATTAAAAAATTTCGAAATATTTATTTAATCCCAAAAGTAATTCATTTATGTCAAATCACCATTATACTAATATAAACAACAATTTAACCTTAACTAAACAGACTTTAAGTTAAACCAACCTATGAATCTAATTCACAATTAAATAAACTAAACTAACCACCTAAGCTTAATTAACTTAAGCTAAGCACACCTAAAGCATAATTAATCCTCTAATCGAGATTTAGTGAGTTAAACTCACTCGATTAACGAACCGAGCGGACCAAAATGACAAGGACGATGCGAGGATCGACTTTCCTCAAGGCGGGCCGAGCATCCGGGCTCAGGAAGATAGCCAAAACGGGCCAAACAGTTGCTGTAATACCCATTTTCGAACCTCTCTGATCGCTGTTGGTTGGGGCGGATCCAAGGCCAAGAGGGCGAGGCAAGGGCGGCTAAGCTCGGGGGAAGGCAGGTGGTAGTCCGGCGGGGCTGTACAGTGGCTTCGACGGCCTACTTAGCCGCTCACGGAGGCTGGTCGGTCCCTCCAACGGACGAACATAAGCTGCAGGGTTCGGGGGTTGCAGGGGAACGGCATACACGGCCAAGCGGTGGTGCGACCGGCGGTTCAACGAGGTGGCGTGCGGCTGGCGATTCTTTGTTCCGCGCAGCCTCGCAGCTCCTTCAACGCTACCGCCTCGTTTCTACTTCGCTTTGTTCGAACAAGAGGGGCGGAAGAGAGAGGGACGGAGCTGGGCGAGGGTGGCAGAACGACAAATAGCGATGATGATTCCGGCTTCGATGAGCGACGACGACGGCGACGATTCCAGCTTCGGTTGCTCTGGTCTTCACACAACCATGGCACGAGCAGCCGAAAAAGAAGATGGGAGGGGGGATTTGGTCGATGGGGGAAGAAAAGAGAAGAAGAAGAAAAAATCCATTTATCCCTTATTCCTCTCACACTTTCTCTCTCTTAGGTCATCACACACTTGGCCCACCATGACCTCATGTGATTTCACCTTCCACTCACCATTTCTTAACAATTATACCCCTTCTAAAAGCATTTAGGGTAGGCCAAAATGTGGGGGTAGAGGTGGCATACGGATTTTGCTAAGTTTTCTTCCCAATTGGACCTTAATCCCACTTGAATTAAATCAAATTGACCCCCATTAATTCATTCAACACCTCATCAATCAAATTGGTATTTTTCCTTACCAATGTGGCGTACTTGCATCCCAATTTCACAATCCCTAACTTCAACTAAACGAAAATGGCCCTATTTATTCAGTCGAAATTAAAACCTGAAAATCTGGATGTCACAATTAGTATAGCCTTAATTGCGAAGGAAGCAACAAAAGATAACATATCAACCTGTATTAAGTGGTCTCTTCCATGCTTCTAGCAAACAAAAGCCCATCTACTAATTCTATGGAAAAGAAATGGATTATCTTTTAAATGCTTGTTGGTAAATGATGGCTATAAATCAAGTAACAATTGACATTGTTTGCTGCAGAGACTAACTATTTAGCAGCAAAAGCTTTAAATTTGTCGACAAGTTTAGTACGCATCAACTAATAGAACAAGGATAATCATCATATTGATATCTAAAGCATATAATGGTAAAATAATAAATTGAATAAGCAATTCTTAAAAGCCAATAGTGCAATCATCAAACCCTTTTGTCCTACTTGTAAATAAAATCGCACCAAATGCCAAAAAATCAATCGGTCGATCAAATATAATTAGTTATGAAAGCTCCTTTAGGTCTTTAATTGGTGGAGATAAAAACAGAAGATTTGCAATTCCAGCGAATTAGTAGATTGGTTGTTAACAACTAAATATATATATTAGGAAAAAGAACTGAAAATAGTAAAATTGCTAAACACAGGCCACAACCGACATGTGGAGATTACGATGGCAACAAATCTAATTAAACACATAGTGGATACTACTCAACATTACAAAATGCAACTCATGTGCATTGATTAAAAGGGGACAAAATGCACCCATAAATCTAATCGAACAAGCAAGCACTAAAGGAAATTTCTCCTACCATCACTATCGTCGCTGCCGTGTGGTATTCCACAATATGTTTAGACCTTGCCGACATGTTGCTTGAACAAACTGCAATGGCCTTTTCTTGGATGAACGAAGAACCAGACACGCCAATATAATAAACTAACCTTGGTTGAAACGAAGCAAATTAGAGGATGCTGAAATTTAATGAAATTGACACTCCTCCAGCACTTCTTCGAAATGGTAAACCATGTGTGTTTGAGTGATCCTAACTACACCAAAAAAATTCTTGCATTCAAGATGCTTTGGTTAGCAAAACAATTCTTCAACAAGAGGCTTTTGCAAAAAATAGTTGGTTTTGGTTTGCTTCGGAAAGCAAATGAATTTTTCAATTCAAGTTATAAACTGAATTGGTTCAAAGCAAACATCAAAATCAATTTGACCTCGGTTGCAATTGTATTACAAAAGCCCATTGTTAAACACACCTTCTGTTTCCTTCATAGATTTCCTTTCGAGCCTGTTTTCACCTTTTCTTCTAGAGAAACAGTTATTGCTATCAAGTTGAGAGAAGCCTGGAGGAGTGGCAAGGGAGGCCAGGGATAGGCTCGGGACATAGAGAGGAGAGGATTCAAGTCAGAACAACCCTGACTTCTTTAATTTGGATCAAAATAGAATGTTTTGGACAAAATCAATTTAAAGTTTTTTTCATTTAATTGAGAGAAAAATTTATAGAGAGGATTTAAGAGCAGAGACGATTCTCTCAGATTTGGCTAGGAGCAAAATTTACAAAGTGAATAAGTACCGAGAATTGAAGAGAAACGTTGGAAAGAAAGAAAATCTATGAAGAGCCCTAAAATTCAATTTGGGATCTTTGATTTACCTATTTTTCACCCGGTTAAAATTTTTGGACAAAATTGCCCATGCTCTAATCACTGGAATAAATCCACCGGCGAAAATTCGGCTAGCCGATGAGCTGAGGCCCTCATTTGAGACAAAGTTAACAACTTTAGACCCATTTTTAAGACAAGGTCCACTCTGGACCTTTATTTGAGAAAACGGCTTCACTTCATACTCTTATTTGAAATTTTCCCTAAAATTGAGTCATTTCTTTTTTTAACTTATAACTATTCACCCAGAGTGTATGATAGTTGTGGTAGAGAGAGAGATGGCTGTTGGGCCGAGGCGTCTAATGAAATGGGGAGTTTGCTGGCACCCTTATTTCACTGGAATTTGCGAGTCCGGTCGAGTTTGAGCTTCGCAATGTATTGACTCGAGTGGGCTTAATTTTACACCTCTCGACTGGACTGGTATTTATGTAAAAGAGAAAGCCTATAATGGACTCAGGATCGCGAATAGTCCTCTAACTTGAGTAAGCATTCACCAAAGGAAGCTAAAGCCCAAAAGCTTAAGAAAGTCCATGGACACCTTTGCGCGTCCAAAGTAAAAGCTGCATATAGAACAATAGCACAAGCAAGAAGTCATCTTCACGGGTTCCATCATGGTTTTTCTTTTTCTTTTTACCAAAAACGAAGAGATATCGCAAGATCCAAGGGATAATGTGTCAAATCATAGATCCTTTAGAGACAAACATCGGTTTTGAACACATGAAACTAGACAATAACATCGAATTATGAAGGCCTAAATAATTTGGCTGAACCTAAACTAGCCGACAGCCCACCCGATCAAATCTATTGAGGCTAAAATAATTTATAGCTAAAATTTTCTATTATTGTAAAATTGAAAAAATAACTTATTATTTGTTATTTACCCTAGCATCAACTGAATCTCTGAACCCAACTCCATTATCCTCCATTTCGCTAGTCACCACCCCACTGTCTTTGAACGCCGAGGAGTTTGCGGCCATGGCGATGGCGACTATATGCTAAATCCTATTGTTGATACCTAAATTTTGATTAGGTTTTTAATTAGGCATTAGTTTCTATGTTTATTTATACAATAAATAACAAATAACAAAAACAACAAAAATAATAAAAAAAAAAAAAAAAAGAAGCAGCCCCCTCTTCTTCTTCTTTTCCATGCAAGCCCAGGGCCTAGCCTTTTTCTCCTAAAGCCCGGCCCCATTTTCTTCTTCTTATTCTTCTTCTTCCTTCTTCCCTCTTCTTCCCCTACGCCTCTACAACTCACACGTGCAAAGGACAACCTATAGCCAAGGAGTGTAGGCCAACATCGGCCAGAGATGATAGATCTCAGGCGCCATTAATGGTTGTCTTCAATGCCCAGCACGCTTCGCTAGATAAGCCTGGATGGGACGCCGGTTTGGCCAACGGAGGTCGTTCGGCATGCGAAGACCCGTGGTCGAAGCTTCGTCGACCGGCCGCCCCTCGCCTATAAATAGCAGGGCACCACCTCCGTCAAACGGCACGGTGAATTTCCCTTGAGAGACTTCAGGGGAAACTCAAAGAGCGAGCTCGTGAGAGAAATCTGGTCGCGAACTCGAACGACCTCCCTCCAAGAGACTTCAAGGGAGGCCGACGACAAGCGAAACCGGAGAGGGAGGGTCAAGCTAGGTAAGAAGCAGGGGTCAAGGTCCAGATCTGGGAGTTGAGTGCCCTCTACCGCAGCGCTCGCCATCGTCGTCGCCATCCGCTCCCCCCCACACCATCGCCATTCGATCGTTGCTGCTTGCCATCCACCGCAGCCCCGACATCGTTGCCACCACCATTCGCCGTTGCGTCACGTCTTTGCTGTAGCCAGATATCTGCCACCGCTCGCTACCACTCTCTATCCCTATCTACCACGTCACTGCCATCACCCCCCTGTCCGTGAAACCCCAATCTCCCAGTCCCAACCGGCCAAATATATCGGCTGCCGTTGTTGAGTCGTGCTCTCCAGTCCAATGAAAAATCGACCACCGCCATCCTCTACGTAGCCGTCATCAATGATGCGAGCTGCCGCCCCAATCCCTTCACTAGCGCCACGAACGAATGAAGGGGAAAGGAAGCTGGAAACCGGGTCAATTCGCAAGTCCGTCTGACCCGGTTTCCCTGTCTCCGAGTAGGTTTTCCTCAGGTCAGACCTGCACTCGTCGGGCTAGTTTCGAACTCAAGCTGGGTATCCTTTTTTTGATTCAAATAGGCCCAATTCTAGTGTGGGCTGAGTTTTTTTTTTTTTTTTTTTTAAAAAGCAAAATAGAAAAATCCCGGGCCGAGCCGCGTTGCTTTAACCAGTCCGGGTCTCATGGGTTGCAAACTAGATCGGTCCCAACCCGGAACCCGACCCGGTTCGTTTTTATATTATTATAATAAATATAGTATTTTAATTTTTAAAAAATAATTTAAAAATAATATATTTTCAAAAAAAAAAAAAAAAAACATCCCATATTTTCCTAAAAAAAAAAAAAAAAAAAGCAAAAAAAAAAAAAAGATTTATATTTTCCAAAAAATAGCAAAAAAATCCAAAAATCCCTTTTATTTTCCAAAAAATAAAAAAAATCCGAAAAATGTTTTTTCTCCACACATGCATGGAAAATCCCTCAAATATCCAAAAAGCCTCAAGGTTTAAACAAGATTAGGTACCGAAAAGGCATTAGTGATTAACTAATGTAATCAAGTCCTCAATCCTAATTTCTCTAGTTGCGCAGAGTGAGTATTTCTCCCGATATTTCGTTTGGGTTTCTAATTGACCCACCCAAACCGATTAGTAGCGACTCCATTTTAAAATTAACTTACATGTTAAAAAAAAAAAAAAAAACTTTGATTATTAAGTCGTGAATTGGTTGACTTGGGAGGGTCCGGGCTAAAATAGACATAGTTGAACCATTAGCCTCCGCAAGGCGCCCGTCCCTGATCGCGTGCTAAAAAAAAAAAGAGGTCGCGACAGCTTGGTGACTCCGCTGGGAATATTTTTGAGGATTTAGGCCGTTTTATTTTGTTTAAGCACTCTACTGACTTGTTTTGTTTTTTTTCTTTATGCAGGTCAATAGCTTAGAAGTTTATTTTAATTTTCGTTAAAATAAAATGTCTTGTGATTATAAACTATTGTGCATACTTTATTGTTTTAACACTACACATGGCACATACAACCCGGCCGCTAGATCTAGGCCGCCATAGGATATTTAGGATGGTGTTAAGAGAGATACGGCTTCGGACACGAGACTGCGTCATGAGGTTGCCTTTCTTTTCCCCGAATTTCTCTAGCTGAGGTTAAGAGGGTACGCTGCTAATGTGAGACTGCGACGGGCGGATACCTTTTTAATTTCAACAAACCTTCTCAGTTAGAAATCGAGCCACACATCCCATGCGCATGTCTTTGTGCTTGCCATTTTTCTTTAAAAGCAAAGTAATTTTACTTTTACTCAATCTTTTTTATTGGTTCATGGCAAAATAGGATCAGGTTATGTAACTCCCTTTCTTATATGCGATAGGAAAAATCGATATCCAGTTCATTCCTACCCCCAAGAAAGAGCTTCTTAGATGGTGGGATCAGTTAGATTAGCTTGGCCAAGAATGTGTCAAACCAAGGATTGGCCATCTCCTCCCATTACTCCAAATCGATGTCCACTCTGGGGTCATGCAAGCATTACCACATTTTTGGTGCCTTGAAACATCCACCTTTATATTCTGCAAATTTGAACTGACTTCGAATTTAGAAGAATATAGTCTCGTCATAGGAATGCCCCTGGGAAGGGAGCTTGCCAAGCCACCGATTGGCATTGACCCTGTGGTTAGTCTATCACGGTTTTTAAAAAATCATTCGGTAAGGGAAATTGTTCAAGCCAACAACCATACTTTCCCGCTATCATCTTTAGCCGAATGTTTTGAAAAACAATCAATGACCCAAAAAAGCCAAGATCTTCCTCTTAGCGCTCTTTGGATTTATTATCTTCCCCGATCGAAAGAATGCTATAAATCTTTCAATCGCATAAGTGATAAATCAAGTCATTTTTGGAGCAGGATATGTGAACATGGTTTTAGCCGAAACGTTTTTATCCCTTAAACATTTTAAGGAAAACAAAGAAAAATCATGAGAGCCGCCCCAAAATTTTTACAGATGTGGTTCTTTTCCCATATCAAAGGATTTGAGCACCTCATGCAAATATTTGAAATCAACGAATTCAAACACCCACTACAAAAGTTTCAAAGCTTGGAAAAATACTCTCCCAACGAGGAATATTCTTGATGGATTAACTTATTAAAAAGCCCTATCCCCGAGACGTTCCTATGACGAACTAAATGGTTCATTGCAGGAGAAGCGCGCTTTGCGGTTAATTATTACGACCCCATCCTGCTGCTAAGCCTCTCCGGAGCTACCTCATATTATCCATATAGGGTGGCTCGTCAGTACATGGCCCTCCAAGAAATCCCACCACCGCTCAAATCAAGATTGTTCTGAATCCTTTTCACCCATACAAGCTATGACTACTTGGAGGAGATCCGCATAATTCAGAATGCATAGAGTGAATGTCACACCGAAAAGATCATCATACCCAGAAGGTTGAAGGGGCAGGAAAAAGCCCATCATGCGTCTACATTCTACATCCTTAACCATATAATTCCTGAGGAGCTGCAACCAGTAATCCCCAATGTAGCTGATAAACTTACTATTTAGAGACGAATTGAATCTTTTGAAAAAAGTTTCATGACAAGCAGGAGACACGTATCAAAGCTAGTACGAAGGAACAAGTAGCTTCACAAGATTGGAACTTCCCATCGCATATAAAAATGGGCAGCTTGGCTTTTTGATGTGAATATTTCTAATGTGAATATTTAGGATCGTTCTACCTTGTTTGAAAGGCCCTTTTGGCATTGTATAAATCCCCTGTTAATAAATAAAAATGACTCGACCCTTGCCATGGGCCAATGTTCCATATGTTTCCTTGGCTTACATTCTCTCCATTTTATTTTTTTTGCAAACAGGTAATCACGACATAGTTGCATTTGCCAAAAGCTAAACTAGAATGGCTAAAGAGAACGTACCAAACCGTATTGAGATTATGGAAAATGAAATGAAGTAGGTCTTCAGTGTGCTTCAACAACTCTCAAAGCAGATAGATTCCATCCAAGGCAAATTGGCTTCTGCCCTAGCCTCAATCGAAGTATTGTTACCACAATCGTCTATCCGAGGTGATTAAGGAAGAGATACCGATGATAACATGCCCGAATTGGAGGATGCTACGCACCAAATCATAGTTGAGAAAGCAAAGCCCAATAGTTTGTCTAAGACTGAACATGACAAATGCCTTAGGAAGCTTGAAGAGAGGCTAAAACAACTGCAGGGCCTTCAAGATCCTACTCTAACAGACCTCTCCATCTACTCTAAGGTCAAAATGCCAGAAAAATTCAAAATGCCTGAGTTTGAGAAGTATGATGGCATGACTTGCCCAAGGGCTCATTTACAAATGTACTTGGTTCAAATGACCCAATACATTAATAATATGCCTCTAATGATCCAGTTGTTCTAGTCAAGTCTAGTAGGTTCTACCCTGAGGTGGTACATCACAAAAAATATAAACCTCCTTGAAACATGGAGTGAAGCAAGTGAGGGATTCCTCAAACAGTACAAGTTCATAATGGACATTACCCCTTCTCGTGAGGATCTTGAGCGCACAGAAAAGAAAAAGCATAAATTTTCAAAGAATATGTTATTAAATGGAGGAATCTAGCTGCCCAGATCAGTCCCGAACCAACTAATTTTGAACTAAGAAAAATGTTCATCAAAACCCTCCCCTATGAATACCGTAACCGAATGGTGACTATGATTGCTGAATCATTCAATCAACTCATTCCAGTAGGAGAGCAGATTGAGATAGGGTTAAGGGAGGGTTGGTTCACTGAGCCTGTACCCGTCAGCACAAGGCTCAACATGAAAAAAGACAAAGAATCCCTGGTAAAAGTTAATGCAACCTACACTACAAATACCCGTCACCTCCCAACTGTTCAAACAAGCACAGGGCAACAATAGACCACCAGTCGTCAACCACCTCAGTGCTACAACAATAGAAGACAATTCACCCCGCTTTCTGGATCTTTATCACAGGTTTTGGTGATCAAAACGACCCAACGCTAAAAGCTTCTCCAGCTATGATCCGTCCAAAAAATACAACTATCACATGGGAGAAGTAGGCCACTCAACTGACGAATGCTTCACCTTTAAGCATCGGATCCAGAACCTGCTAGGTACTAAAGCTTTCTCATTCCAAACTACAAAACCAAACGTCCAAAGCAATCCACTCCCCGATCATGCCAACAAGGTAAATGTGATATTCAATTTAGAGGCCAATCAAATCAGAAATGCCAAAATATCTACTGTTGACATCTATCGAGGGCTGTTAGAAGCTGGGTATTATTCAAGCAATGGAATACCACCCTTAGCAACGATGAATGAAAGGGTGTCAAGGATGATGGAGGCTGGAATAATTGTGTACGCCAGCCACACCGCCATGGTCTCTACTATATCGCAAGTCGTCATCAATTGGGATGAAGAATTTGCTACGCTAGACACAGGAAGGGAGAATAAGGATTCCACCCCACTTGAGGGCATTTTTGAAGGAGCCATAGTTCAAGCATCGACAGCAAAAGCAACTATAGTTATTGAGATACCCAAGCCCTACAAATATGAAGGCAACAATGCAGTACCGTGGTCTTACGACCTCAATGTTGGCTTAGTCACGAGATCTGGGCGAACCTATGCTCAAGCCAATACGCAGCCTGCCAAGCCCATCACTAACGAAGAAGCCAAGGAGTTTTTAGTCGTAGTTAAAGCCAGCAAATACAATGTGGTGGAACAATTGCAAAAATCACTAGCACATATTTCTCTACCAGAATTACTTCAGACATCTGTCAAGCACCAGAAATCCCTCATGAAAGTACTAAGTGAAGTACATGTCCCTGAAACGATTGAACATGACAAACTCAAGGAGTTCATCAGTACCATTATTCTAAAAGATTAGATGGCGTTTTCTGATGAAGAGATCCCTAAGGAGGGTAGAGGACACACCAAGGGTCTCTACATATCAGTCAAGTGCAACGCATCTCACGTCGCTCGAGTACTGATTGACAATGGATCTGCTCTTAACATATGTCCATTAGCGACACTCTGTCGTCTTAAAATAGAGACATCACGGATCCATATAGCCAAGACTTTTGTTCGAGCATTCGATGGAACGAAGAAGGAAACGGTGGGAGAGATCGAGCTTAACATTCCAATAGGCCCAATCATATTCAAAATTTTGTTCCAGGTGATGGATATCCCCACTGCGTTCAATTTCCTCTTAGGCCACCCATGGATCCATGTCGCTGGAGCAGTACCTTCAAGCCTCCACCAAAATGTAAAGTTTGTGATCAGAGGAAAACTTATCACAGTCCACAGAGAAGAAGATCACCGCATTTACCACGAGACGGCCATCCCTTATGTTGAACCTGGTGAACAAAAAGAATCCAGTTATCAATCATTCGAGCTCGTGTCTACCATACATGAAACTCAAGGGACTTCACCCCTTATCCTCGAAATATCAAACACTGCAATCATGGTAAGGAAAATCATGACTGGATACGGTTTTATCCCGGGTCAAGGGCTTGGCAAAGGAAACCGAGGCATCCACAAGCCTATCAAAGCCCCGAGGAGACCTCACACCATCGATTTAGGATATCAGGAACAATACCGGGAAGGAAAAGCCAAAAAGAAGACCGGCCTTGTATACCTACGCCTTGAGGAAACCTTCCCAGGCCCTGTGAAGATGATGCATGAGGAAGAAGAAATGATCGGCGTTCCAAAATAATTCAACCATGAAAGCTTGAAGTTTCCTATTTACTTAGGCATGCGTTAGAAGAACATAACTCAACTCGTATTTACAAAGAAAGAAGGGCCAAATGACGTGACCACCATGTTTGGAGACCTTTTCATAGGTGCCATTAAGGAGGAACAGATAGAAGAAACAAGCGATAACTTCTCATTCACCCAGCTTCAACGTCAAGTCGATGAACTACGCGAGACAATATATCACTTGACAGAAAATTTCGTCCAAGCTACTCATGCATTCTACTCTCGTCACAATGAGAAATTGGCAGCCAAAGTAAATGAAGAAGACCCCACTGACACAATTTGGCAAGGGGCTTGGCTACCCCAGTCCTCAAGAAACACGCGGCCATATTCGCTTCTTCCTAAATCAATGGTCACTATTTTCCCCATCCTCCTAGAGCAAGGAATAATCTCTAGGGAATTGAGGCGTCCTACTCCTGAGTATTTCCTTGATTATGATCCATCAAAGTATTGTGACTATCATTTAGGGGAATTAGGACATTCGCTAGATGACTGTACCATCCTGAGAGACAAGATTCAAAATCTTTTGCATGCTGGGGTATTGACGTTCCACTCTTCGTGGCTATGTTATTGTAAAGATGACCTCCTTGTGGTACCTAGCACCCATACCATGCTCCTTGAGCATGCTAAAGAAGTGCATAGAGGAAAAGCAATCATGGACACTTTGGGCCAATCAAGTGGTAAATTCGACTACTATGTCAACTATTCAATTCCCCAAGGTTTCTATGACCATCATCAGAGCATCATCCCTGATGGATGAGGAGGCATGGACGACCTGAAATTCACAAAGCTGGAAGCACAAGGAGGCGTGACTGGTGACTGGTATAAAGACTTCTTCGTGGGCGCTATCAACGAAGGACCATCAAGGGAAATGGGTGCAGGCCTGCTCGAGTCGAATCCTTTTTAATTCCCTTGCATACTCTCCTACGTGGGAGCTTGTACATATTTCTTAAGTCTAGCTTGTTTTGTTTTCAACATCAGTTCCACTAAAGGAACTAACTTTTGAAATCACTCTTCCAAAATGTAAATCCACTTTCTATTAAATAAAGTTGAAAACATTTTGAAGGCATGAGGAGACACACCAAACTGGCCTATTGATGATATCCAGCCATAAAATGAAAGAAGAAATCTGAGGCCTGGGTTTCCTCATGCTTTCTCATCTTAAAGAACAATTCATCACCTTTTCAAAAAAAAAAAAAAAAACAGAGAGAGAGAGAGAGAGAGAGAGCATGCATGCTGTTAACCTTATTTGTTCCCTTAGCCTATCTACTCTATGATACAGGGAGTAATCCAAATGGCGGGGCGAGGGTATGGGAACGGTTCAAACCAACACCGTAAGTAGCCATGATAGCAATTCTAATGACTCATATGATGATTTTGATGATTCTGATGAAATTCAATGGAATTGGGAGCTTCACGAAGAAACAAGGCCCCCTACTACTGAAGACACCGTCATTGTCAATTTAGGCAGCACAAAAGGTTCAAGGGAGATAAGGATTGGCGCAAACCTTCCTAAAGAAGAAGCTGCAAGCTTAATTGCCCTCCTAAAGAGGTATCAAGACATATTTGCATGGTCATATGCCGATATGCTAGGCCCTAATCCAATGATCGTGGAACATAGCTTGCCAACCAACCCTGATGTAGCCCCCAAGAAGCAACGGCTAAGAAGAGCTAAGCCTGAGTTGTCAAAAAAGATTGAAGAAGAAGTAATAAAGCTCCTAGAAGTAGGCTTCCTCGAAGTCTTGCAATATTCTAGTTGGGTAGCGAACATTGTACCAGTGAAGAAGAAAGATGGTCGAATTTGGGTTTGTGTCGACTATCGTGATTTGACAAAGCAAGCCCAAAAGATGATTTCCCGCTACCTCACATAGATGTTCTTGTGGATAGTACTATTGGATTCAAACTTTTCTCTTTCATGGATGGATTCTCGGGATACAACCAAATAAAAATGAAGGAGGAAGACAAGGAAAAGACGACATTCATTACTCCATGGGGAACTTTTCACTATAAGGTCATGCCTTTTGGCTCGAAAAATGCTGGAGCAACTTACCAACGTGCCATGATCACCCTTTTCCATGACATGATGCACAAAGAAATTGAAGTATATGTCGATGACATGATCGCCAAAACCAGACACGGAGAAGACCATGTGAAGACCCTGGAAAAATTATTCAATCGACTTCGCCAGTTCAAGTTGCGCTTGAACTCAGCAAAATGTGTGTTCGGGGCAACTTCTGGCAAATTACTTGGATTCATTGTGAGCTGTGAAGGGATAGAAGTGGACCCGTCAAAAACTAAAGCGATATTTGATATGCCTCCTCCCTCGATTGTAAAAGAAGTCCAGAGCCTCCTGGGAAGATTAAATTATATTGCGCAATTCATCTCCCAGCTTTCTGAAACTGCAAAACCTTTCTTTAAGCTTCTCAGGAAGGATGCACAAATCAAATGGGATGACAACTACCGACTGGCGTTTGAAAATCTAAAGCAATACCTGATGAAACCCCCGGTTTTAGTACCCCCGACTCCAGGACACCCTTTGACCCTCTACCTTACCATCAATAGTGAATCCCTAGGTGCAATGGTGGCACAAAAAGGACCCCATGATGGGAAAGAGCGAGCCATTTACTATTTGAGCAAAAAGTTCATCACGTCGGAACAAACTACTCCAAATTAGAAAAAAAAAATGCGCTGCATTAGTATGGGTGTTGCATAGACTCCGGCAGTATACCTTGCATTACCAAACATTTCTTGTAACTGAGAGTGACCTAATTAAGTATTTGCTCGGTTGCCCAACCTTGGTGGGAAAATTGGCCAAGTGGCAAATCCTGATCTCGGAATCCAACATCCAAGTGATGTCACAAAAATCAGTTAAAGGTCGGGTGATTGCTGATATGTTAGCAGATTGCCCTAAGGAAGTACGCGAGGATAATTCCCCAGACAACCGAATTTCAACAGTAGAAGAGGACACATGGACTATGTTCTTTGACGAAGCTGTAAATTTGTCGGGTTCAGGCACCAAGGTGGTCTTGATATCCCTAAATGGGCAACATTATCCTGTGGCTGCAAAATTGATGTTTCTGTGCACCAACAATATAGCCGAATATGAAGCACGCATCATCGGCTTGCAAGCAGCTATTGGAATGGAAGTGTCAATACTAAAAGTGTTCAGTGACTCCGCCTTAATTATACTCTAGACTTTGGGTGAGTGGAAGACAAAAGACACCAAACTAGTGTCTTATCACGACTACTTGGAAGAATTGATGGGAGAATTCCAAGACGTCTCGTTTGAATACCTACCTAGAATTCATAACTAGTTTGTTGATGCACGAGCAACGCTATCATCAATGTTGCAAGTAACAAAAGGGTTAGAAGTAGAGCCTTTGAAAATTGAAGTCCTGACAAGACAGGCCCACTGCATGACTATAACTAGGAACCCAACGGGAAACCTTGGTATTACGATATCTCCATAAGTAGGAATTCCCTAAAGAAAGCACTCCCTCTGATCGAAAATACCTAATGAAAATGGCTTCGAGGTTCTTCATCAACGGTGAAAATTTGTACAAAAGATCATATGACTCAGTCTTGCTAAGGTGTGTGGATGCAAATGAAACCACACAAATAATGCAAGAAATACATGAGGGAGTATGTGGCCCTCACATGAATGGATGTATGTTGGCCAAGAAAATAATGAGATTGGGTTATTACTAGCTCCCCCTAGAAAGCGATTGTGCCCAACATGTGCAAAGCTGTCATCGTTGCCAAATTCACGGGGATAAGATAAATGTCCCTTCAACTGAATTGCATCAATTATCTGAGCCGTGACTATTTTCAATGTGGGGCATCGATGTAATTGGCCCAATCAATCCAAAGGCATCAAACGGGCATCGGTTCATTTTGGTCGCAATCGATTACTTCTTAAAATGGATCGAGGCCGCATCCTATGCAAGCGTAACTACACGAAACGTTATGAAGTTCATCAGACGTGACATAATCGCCTATTATGGCGTACTGGAAGCTATCGTCACCGACAATGGGTCAAACCTAAACAACAAGTCGATCGATCAATTGTTTTCTAAGTTCAAAATCCAACATCTGAACTCGTCCCCTTATCGTCCACAAATGAATAGAGCCGTGGAAGTCTCCAATAAGAATATCAAGAGAATCCTATCCAAGATAGCTGAAAACTACCGCAACTGGCATGAGAGGTTACCCTTCGCACTAACAGCATATCGAACTTCGATTCGAACTTCCACTGGGGTAACGCCTTTTTCCCTAGTTTACGACATGGAGGCGGTTTTGCCTGTAGAAGTAGAAATCCCTTCCCTACGAATTTTATCCCAGGTAGGATTGTCCAAGGAAGAATGGACACAACAAAGACTTGAGCAACTGAATATGATCAACGAAAACGACCGAAAGCCCTCTATCATGGTCAGTGTCACCAGCAGAGGGTAGCTCGATCGTTCAATCAAAATGTGCGACCCAAGCACTTTGAGGTAAACGAGCTAGTCTCGAAAAAGACACTGCCAATCTTTCCAAAGCCTGCAGGCAAGTTTGCCCCAAATTACAAGGGTCCTTATGTAATAAAGAAGATACTCCTCGGAGGAGCCTTGATCCTGACTGAAATGGATGGGCGGGTGTCGCGACCTCTTTTTTAGTGGCGCCCGCACCGGGTATAGGCGCCTAAGGAGGCTAATGGCTCGGCTGAATTTATTTATGCCCGGACTCTCCCAAGTCCATCAATTCACGACTTTAATAGTCTAAATTTTAAACCTATAAATCAAATTTTAAATTGGAGTCGCCACTAATCGATTTGGGGTGGGTTGATTAGAAACCCAAGTGAAGTATCGGGAGAAATACTCACTCCTGCGCAACCAGAGAAATTAGGATCGGGGACTTAATTACACTAGTTAATCACTAATGCCCTTTCGGTACCTAATCTTGTTTAAACCCCGAGGTTTTTTGGATGTTCGAGGGATTTTCCATGCATTTTTTGGAGGAAAACATTTTCTAGGTCTTTTCTAATTTTGTGGACACAAAAGGGATTTTTTTGGGATTTTTTTGGTATTTTTGGGAAAATACAAGTCTTTTTGGCTTTTTCTGATTTTTTTGGGCTTTTTCATGAATTTTTGGATTTTTTTGGATTTTTGGCATTTTTTGGAAAATATGAAATATTTTTTATTTTTTTTATTTTTCTGAAAATAAAATATTTTTTAATATTTTTGGAAAATAAATTATTTTTTATTATTTTTAAAATATTATATTATATTATAACTAAAAAAAAAAAAAAGCCGACCAGTCGGATCCGCGGGCCGGGTCCGACCCGGCCGGCGATCCGAGCGAGGACGGGCCGCGTTGCGGGGCCCGACTGGATTTTTTGGTCCTTTTCTTTATTTTTTTTTTTAACACAATCGAGCCCACCGATTTGGCCCATCTTCATTAAGAAAAACCAACCCAAGGATTAGCCGCCCACACACGCAGCCCAAAACGGGAAACCCTACCCAGACGCCCAATCCGGTCCGACCCGACTGGGGAAAGGGGCAAACCCTACCCGGTTCGGACCCAACAGCGCCCCTCTTCTTGCCCGAGTCGTCGCGGCATTGACGAGGGTGGCCGAGGAGCTACTGAGCGGTCGACGACGACGATGATGGCGACGACGAGCTCGAGGACAGCAGCCTGGCCGCCCGACGGGATGGTGTTGCAATGAACGACAGCCGTTCGACGAGGGCGACGTCGCGGTAGAGCAGCAGCAAGCGAGGCTTTCGTCGGGGGATTAGCGACGTGACTAGGGTTTCCGGCGAGGCAATGGCGACAATGCGATCGGTGATGGGCGGGGCGGCGACTGGGTTTCGGGTAAAAGCAACGGCGGGCGGTGGTTAATACACTGTTCGTAGAGGGAGCACGGCGCGAGGGCTTTGCTGGTCGGCGTCGGGGCCGTGATGGCTTGGTGAAGCAGCGTCGTCTCCTAGATCGGATTAGATCCGGCCCTTCCGCACCCTCGCCCTCGATCTTCGAACCGGACCTCGACCCTCTCTCTTCGGGTTCGCTTGCCGTCGGCCTCCCCCGAAGTCTCTCGGAGGGAGGTCGTTCGAGCTTCGCGACCCGATCTCTCGCGTGCTCGCTCGTTGATTCTCCCTGAAGTCTCTCAAGGGAAGATCTCCGAGTTCGCCGTGTCTTTCGACGGAGGTGGTGCCTCGCTATTTATAGGAGAGGGGGTGGCCGGTCGAAGGGGATTCGGCCGCCGGTCTTCGCACGCCGAACGAACGCCCGCGGCCGAACCGGCGTCCCATCCTCACTCCTCCAACAAAGCGTGCTCGACATTGAAGGCAGCCATTAATGGCGCCTGAGATCTGTCATCTCCGGCCGACGTCGGCCTACCCTCCTCGGCCATAGGTTGATTTCGAGCGCGTGAGTTGCAGAGACGTAGGGGGAAGAAGGGGGAAGAAGGAAGGAGAAGAGGAGAAGAGAGAGGGGCTAGGGGGGAAAAAGAGGGATGGGCCCTAAGGGCTTGCGTGAAAAAGAAAAAGGAGGGGGTCAAGGCGCGAAGGCCCGGCCCCATGGGCTGCGATTTTTTTTTTTTTTTTTTTGCTTTTTTTGTTGTTTTTGTTATTTGTTTGGTTTATTATCCGAAAGAAAAGGAAAAATACATAAATAAAGAAACTAAAGCCAAATTAATAACCTAATTAAAATTTTAGGTATCAACAGCTGCCCCTCTTTGAAGGTGAGTTCGCAGAGGTTGCATTCAAAGATAAACCTGATACCTAAATTTTGTCTATACATATGCAATAGATTATATGATATTTAGGACCTAGTGTCCTATGCAGAAAATGAGCAATATAACATTGCATATACTAAGACAAATAAGAAGATACATGTAGTTACTTACCAGGAGTGAGTGAGATAGGGTGTGAACCCCGAGTTTTGGCAAGTATCAAGGCGTCATCTTACCTGTTGCATGAGGAGATTGCTTCTCCAGGACCCGAACCATTCTTCGGTCGCCTATTGGAGCAATAAGTGATCTGTCTAGGACCCGAACCTTTCTTCGGTCGCCTTGACGGGGAATTGCCTTCCCAGGACCCGAACCTTTCTTCGGTCGCCTGTTAAAGCAATAAGTTGTTTGTCTAGGACCCGAACCTTTCTTCGGTCGCCTTGACGGGGAATTGCTTTTCCAAGACCCGAACCTTTCTTCGGTCGCCTGTTAGAGCAATAAGTTGTTTGTCTAGGACCCGAACCTTTCTTCGGTTGCCTTGACGGGGAATTGCTTTTCCAGGACCCGAACCTTTCTTCGGTCGCCTGTTAGAGCAATAAGTTGGTATGTCTAGGACCCGAACCTTTCTTCGATCGCCTTGACGGGAGATGCGCTGACCTTTCTCGGGGCATCTGTTTGTTGGGAGATAGTACCTGGACGATCACAGGTACAAACTCTTGGGGGATACCTGGATGGTCACAAGTATCGAAGGGGTACCTGGACGGTCACAGGTACAAACTCTTTGGAGATACCTGGATGATTACAAGTATCGAAGGGGTACCTGGACGATCACAGGTACAAACTCTTGGGAGATACTTGGATAATCACAAGTATCGAAGGGGTACCTGGACGATCACAGGTACAAACTCTTTGGAGATACCGGATGATCACAAGTATCGAAGGGGTACTGACGATCACAGTACAAACTCTTTGGAGATACCTGGATGATTACAAGTATCGAAGGGGTACTGGACGATCACAGTACAAACTCTTTGGAGATACCCGGATAATCACAAGTATCGAAGGGTACTGACGATCACAGTACAAACTCTTTGGAGATACCTAGATGATCACAAGTATCGAAGGGGTACCTGGATGATCACAGGTACAAACTCTGAAGGAAGTATCAAGGCATACCTGAGATATTCGTGTGGAAATATCGAGGATGGGTCTTGCATATACGTGAAGGTTTCTCACCTCCTGGTAGTGGGAATATCGAGGACGTACCTTGGATATTCATGAAGGTCTCTCACCTCCTGGCAACATAATCTTGAATGTAGCATAAGGCTTACCTGGATGGCCGCAGGTGCACAATGCAGTGGAATGCTTGAACAGCTGCTAGTATTTAACGATGCAATTTTGAGGACAACTCGAACAAATCGAGTGTTACGGAAAGGGAGTATTCGAACGGTGGCCGATACTAAAAAACAAAAGGATACTTGGACAGTGTCGCGACCTAATTTTCGCGGGTTCACCACCTAAAACTAGGTTAATGGATTACTAAGTCTTTAAGCTTAGCTCGGGCTCTCCCAAGCCCATACCAATTCGCGACTTAGGTTTAAATTCTTAACATGCAAATGATTTTCAATCAGGAGTCGCCACTAATCTATTTTTGGTGGGTCGATTAGAAACCCAAGTAAAGTAATGGGAGATTTACTTTACTTCTACGAACCAGAGATTCATGAGTTCGGGACTTGGTTACACCCAGTTATCCTAGTGCCCTTTCGGTACCTTTTTATTTCATTTTAAAAAAATGTTTGGCAATTGAATTGATTTTAATTTAACTTCCTAACATGTGAGGTGATCATACGTGTGCGCATACCACCAATTTAACACTCAAGAAAGCAATTAAATAATGCAAGACTTATCTCAAAGTAACGAAAGCGTCTGCATTGTTAAATCAGAATTCACATCAGCAACCCTAGATATGATTTCTAATTAACACGCAATTTCAATTTTTGTTTTTTGTTTTCACTTTATTTAATGAAAATCATGCAATGCATGCTAATAATCTAATATGACATGGCAGCATGACCTAAGCTATATGACATGACGAAATGCAATAATTAAATGCAATCTAAATGACCTAATTCTAATGACATGCAATGCGACGCAATGACATGCAAAATTATTTAAACTAAGATGACATGCAGCATACAATTTAGTACGCGAGTTATATGTCATGCGACATTTATTAAATAACTTAGTCTAATGACGATGAAGTTCTAATTAAATGAACCTAATAAAAACTAAATAACATGCATTTGATATTTCTATGCAAAAATGATTTAGCTAGATTAAAATTCTATCTAACTTAACCAAGGATCAAGTCACATTAAATCCTAATTTAAACTAAGATGTTATCTAACATGCAATTTATCTAATATGCAATGACGTGCAAAAAAAAAAAAAATGTCATGATATATGTATGATGATTTTTTTGTGTTTTTTTTTTTTATTGATTTTGAAATTAAAATTTCTATGTAATTAAAAATGCAACTTAAATTAAACAGAAACTAAAAATCCTAAATGAATGCATTTTTAGTTTTTTTTTGGTTTTTTTTATATTTTCCGAACTGAAATTCCTATCCTAGATATGCCAGATAACAAAAAATATTCCGAAGCAAACTAAATCCTAATTCAAATATTTTTTAGATTTTTTAGTGGCTTTTCAACTAGACATTAAATCTAAACAATCAAGATATTCAATCAAATAAAGGATCAAAATAATCGAAAAAATAACCCGTTGTCTCACAGTCAAATTAACGATTATCCTAAACCTAATTATCACAACAAAGAGTTCAAAATAACTAAAAATCTTATCCGAATTCTTACGGATCAAATTAATAATTATATTGATTCAGTACTTAAAAAAAACTATCAACAAACCCCAAAAATTAATGTAATTAAAAAAATCACCCGACATCTTACGGGTCAAATTAATAATTACAATAAGTTTAGGGATAACTCTTGCGGATAATGCCTACAAGATTCATAAAGTAAACATTGGGATCCAATTAAATAACTAATTAAAAGAATATAAACAAAATAAAGTAAAATAAATGAAAAAGAAAAAACTACCTAATCAGATTTTCTTTTTCTTTTTGCTTTTGTTTTTTTCTGTTTCTTCTTCTTTTCCAGGCACCGCTCGTCGATCTCCAAAGGGGGAACCGGCGAATCGGCTCGGCGGTGTGGGCACGGCAAGCTTGGGCGTCGCGAGTCGTTGGTGGGGGGCGCGCGCGGAGTGGGGCGGTGCGGCGGTTGCAGCGAATGACTGGTTTCGAGCTCCGGGCGGTGTCGGCGTGCGTGGTGAGGCGATTCGCGAGCGGGCGCAGGCGGGGGCTCGGCGCGGCAAGGTGGGTTCGGGGACGGGCGGCGCAAGGCGGGGCTCACCGTCGGGGCCGCGTGGGTCGATCGGCGACGTGTTGTGGGCAAGGTGCGGCTGCGAGATGTAGTGACCGTGCGGCGGCGGCTTCGAGCAGCGGGGACGCCGGGGCGGCTTCACGGGTGGCGGGTTGCTGAGGTGTGCTTTGCGGGTCGGTGCGGGGGCTCACTCGGCGGTGGAGCGACGACCAGCTCGGATCTGCGGTCGTCGGGGCTCTCGAGTGGGCAGATCGGGATAGCGGTGGTGTCGCGGAGAGGCGGAGACGCGGTGTGGGCAGCGGGGTGGCGACGGCGCAGGGGTGCGTTGGAGAGTGGCTCGACTCGAGCTTGGGTCGTCGCGAGGCAAGGAGTTGAGGCGCGGCGCGGCGTCGGGGAAGGACGGTGGCGGAAGCTTCGCGGATGGAGGTTGCAGAGGAGGGGCAGTGATTTTTGGGGAAGATGGTGAATAGTAGGGGTCAAATCACCCCTTTACTTTTCTCCTCTCTCTCCCTCTCTCTCACGTCACTCTCCCTTCTTCCTTCGTACTCTCTCTCTTTTTACTTTCAAACTCCACGGATGGCTTCTCTCCCTTCTTTCACTTTTTCTTCTCTGTCTTCTGTTTTTTCGACAAAGAGAAAAAACCCCCTTTCAAAACCCTACGTACACAACCTTTTATAGGCCAATATAAAATGCAATCTTTTTGTGAATATTTCATCCGACGAACAGATTGTCTATAACCTCCTAATCATCAAATTATTTTATTCTCCTTATCTCCAAAATATTTTCTACTGATTTTTAAAGATAAGATCATAGCCCCGATTTTCTTAAATTCTGAAAATCCTCATTTCAAATCTCAATTTTAGAAAATGGGCTTGGGCCAATTTGTACTCTCCATGGGCTTAGTCCGACCTGTTAATTTAAAACTCAAAAACACCAATTCGATCCATCCGCCACCAGTCCAGTAAATAAAATGCAAAATATGCAAACTAAATGTAGCTATGCAATTAATATTTTTTGCAGGGATAAAATTAACCCCTAATTTTTATGCAATAAATGACTAAATGGATCGCCAAAATTTAGGCGTCAACAGACAGTTACAAGCATCCAAACTCAAGGGATGACTTGAATAAGTCGAGTGTCAAGAAGAGAGCACCTGGACAGTGGTAGGTACTTTAAGACAAAGGGATAGGGATATGCTTACCTGGCAATATTTCTGATCTCTGAGAGTATGTATGCTATTTGCACAGTATGCACACATGATTGTATGTGTTGTAAATTTATGAGTTCAAATGAGATTTATGCATGATAATTTTGTCAATTTTGCATCATCTGATTTCCACTGGGGAAGATTTTGAAAGACAACTTTCATTTAGAATGTAGATGTCTTGAGCATGCCAGATGAGGGACTTTCAGTCTGAAGGGACTTTTCGCTCACTCTCATGGAAAAGGCTATCCTGACTATTGATGCAGGATTTATAAGGATCACACTTCTCACTGTCATCATGCCAGCAGGGGTCTGAGTATTCTCGCAAGTGGTACCACTTTACCAATGTGAGAGGTCTTTGTTGAAATTGTGATGAAGACTTGGTCAATAGCTCATCAAATGGGACCGTCGAGGTCAAGGCTCATGAACGAAGTGCCGCACGATCATCTCCGGTTTGCAAGTCAAGAGTCCTGTGAAAAGAGATAGAATAGTCTTGCTCGTACTTCTTCGAGCGATGCTTATAGACATATGAAATCCTACGTTAATTGAAGTGCCCCTAGTCTGAAGAGACTTTTACAATGGGATGCAATGTAGGCTTGATTCATGTGTAAAAGGGCGAGAGCTGGTGATTGCCTTGGCATTTGTCACCGGTCTTTCTTCTCACTGTCAGATGGAGGCTCTATCAATTGAACCACAACAACAACTTTTTCTTGGCTGTATTTTTGACTGGGGGGCATTGGCCTTGCTTTTACCAGGCACACTGCTTTTTTATGCCCCTATTTTATTCCAGTTCTTCATTCATGGGCATTGACCTTGCTTTTACCAGGTACACTGCTTTTTATACCCCTATTTTGTCTTTGTTGCTTGAGACCTGATCTTAACAGGTTCAAGCAAACGCCTTTGTTAGACTATTGAGTCTTCATCTTTTGCCGGTGCTTCTGATTATGCTACTTAAATGGTAGTAGCTTCTGCTTTGTCTCCATGTGAGGGTGAATTTACAGACTCACTCGGGTTGTACAATGAATACAAGTGCATAAAGAAAGAATTGCTCTTCGTCATTCTAGGGCACTTAAATTAATGCAAGTGTTCATATGCAATAAAGACACCCAAAGATTGATGCAAGTGCGAGCAAGAAAATTTCTATCTCCCTTCTCACCTTGTGATGTTGTTTCACCTCCGATCTGCCCCAGTGTGGGGTGGTTCTTGACGGGGATAGGACAGAAATTTCATCAGTGTATGGGGCTCAATGAGGTGAGCGATGGAATGCCTCTCACTATTTTGGTTATCGTACCATTCGCGAGAGAACCCTTTACCCTACAGCCATGGAATGTTCTACGCTCATCTCACAAGTGTATAGATGGGGGGGACTGTGTGTAGGATATAGCTTGCCTGTCATCATTCTGACGCACCTCATCCAATATGCTCAATTAATCTTGTATTCTTCACTTAGCTGTCTATTCTAATAATCCTCAGTGGAATCAATGACTTAGACAGACAAAATCATCATGCATAATTCATCTGGAAGTGACATGCAACATTTTGAATATGATGGAGTTTGAACTCTTCAAAACAAGTGAATGGTTTCGACTCAAAAAAGACCCTATTGATAACTTTAAGAGTTAACATAATAGTGTTTCCAAATATGTTAAATTTTGAACATCAAAAGGGTTATTCGCAAATGGGTGTCGATAGTTGTCCCTATTGATTAGGGATATGACACATGAATGATCAGTCGAGGTTGGGAATCTGATCGGGCATCTCTGCTTTTGCCCCTGCAGAAGAGAAGATGTACAAGTAGATCAATTAGTCTGACCAAAATCAAATGTGAGTTGAGGCCTGAAGATTTTCTGTCATTTTATTTGGCAATACTTGAGACGCCATTTTGCTTGGGAGAGTTTGTCATGCCTCTCATTGATCTGTTATCTTTGTTTTTGACAGTCGGGTGATCCTACAAAAGATAGGAAAGAAGGTGTCAATCACGATTTTTACAGGAGTTTAAACAACTGGGAGCGATACAACATTACCCTTCACTGCTTTGCAGATGATTGGATGGACTTGAAATGCGAGTGGGACACGAAGTCCTATGTCTTTTGCTTCGTTATATCACCTGCTTTCTCATAATTTGCAAGCGCAAGAGAAGCAAAAAAAATTTTTATTATTTTTTTACCAAGCGGCTAACTGCCGCGTCGGGGATTTGAACCCCCGACTTCGGACCTTTTCGCTTCTTCCCGGATACCACTCGGCTAAAGGCGCCGACGGTGTTCATAGGGCGTTGTTTTTTCATTTAACCGACTCGATTCCTGGACGTCACGTCCTTTCATACCAAGTTAGGTAAATCGATATGGGTCATTTGATTTGTCCAAATTAATCATTAAGCTTGCTTTTTGAATCCTATGCTTCCTGTCCATAGGAGAAAATATGTCAAAAGTGAGTTCAGATACTAGGAGTATTGGAAATGATACCAAATTACTCTTCTCCAGAGTTTATATTTGCTGACTCCTAGGGATATTTGAATGTCAATGACGGCCTTTTGTTTTCGACACAGTTCAATGTCTCTTTTGATTGGCCCTCCTCATTTGTGGCCCTGTGTACATGATTGATAATTTGCAACGCCTTCCTTCTGTGGAATTTTGTCTTTGACCATATGACCATTAGCAGCATTGAGTTAAGTCATGTACTTCAAGCTTCTATGGAATCTGATATGGACAATCAAAACCTCTAATTTTTCTAATGGCAATTACTTCTTGCGAGAGCCTGCGTCTGAACAAAAAATGAAGCTTCCAGATTCTAAGATTGTTGATCGGACGAAGGTTCCTTCTAAACAGACCGGTTCTTGAATGACGTGTCCTTTACACCGAGTTGGGCAAAATTGACATGGATTACTCTTACAAGTCTGCCTGGGTAATGTCGATTTGCTCAAGCTATGCCATCGAATTTGCTATTTGATACTTCTTTAAATGCTGGTGATTATCATTCATTTTTCTTCATCGAGTCAACCAAACACACGCTTTTTATGATGGTGGAAATACATCATTCATATATAAAGGTGCATAGGCATTTTCATTCTGATAGAGAAGTGCTTGGCAATGCCGGACAATGAACATCTTTCAAGGGTAGTACTTTTTCACAAAGATCGAATTAACTGGTTTAGAGAATTCTTGCCCATCCATCTCGGTTAGGATCAAGGCTCCTCCGGGAGTATCTTCTTTATTACATAAGGACCCTTGTAATTTGGGGCGAACTTGCCTCCGGGCTCGGAAAGATTGGCGTGTCTTTCTCAAGACTAGCTCGTTTACCTCAAAGTGCTTAGGTCGCACCTTTTGATTGAACGATCGAGCTATCCTCTGTTGGTAACACTGACCATGACAGAGGGCTTTTAGTCGTTTTTCGTCGATCATATTCAGTTGCTCAAGCCTTTGTTGTGTCCATTCTTCCTTGGACAATCCTGCTTGGGATAAAATTCGCAGGGAAGGGATTTCTACTTCCACGGGCAAAACCGCCTCCATGCCGTAAACCGGGGAAAAAGGCGTTGCCCCAAAGGAAGTTCGAATCGAAGTTCGATATGCTTTGTTAGTGCGAAGGGTAACCTCTCATGCCGTCGCGGTAGTTTTCAGCTGTCTTGGATAAGATTCTCTTGATGTTCTTGTTGGCGGCTTCCACGGCTCCATTCATTTGCGGACGATAAGGGGACGAGTTCGGATGTTGGATTTTGAACTCGAAAAATAATTGATCAATCAACTTATTGTTCGGGTTTGACCCATTGTCGGTGACGATAGCTTCCGGTACGCCATAACGGGCGATTATGTCACGTTTGATAAACTTCATAACGTTTCATGCAGTTACGCTTGCATAGGATGCGGCCTCGATCCATTTTGAGAAGTAATCGATTGCGACCAAAATGAACCGGTGCCCGTTTGATGCCTTCGGATTGATTGGGCCAATTACATCGATGCCCCACATTGAAAATGGCCACGGCTCAGATAACTGATGCAATTTAGTTGGAGGGACATTTATCTTGTCCCCGTGAATCGACAACGATGACAGCTTCGCACATGCCGGGCACAATCGCCCTCTAAGGGGAGCCAATAATAACCCAATCTCATTATTTTCTTGGCCAACATACGTCCATTCATGTGAGGGCCACATACTCCCTCATGTATTTCTTGCATTATTTGTGCGGCTTCATTTGCATCCACACACCTTAACAGGACTGAGTCATATGATCTTTTGTACAAATTTTCACCGCTGACGAAGAACCTCGAAGCCATTTTCATTAGGTATTTTCGATCCGAGGGAGTGCTTTCTTTAGGGAATTCCTGCTTCTAGACATATTTCATGATATCATAATACCAGGGTTTCCCGTCGGGTTCTTCAGTTATAGTCATGCAATGAGCTTGTCTTGCCAGGCTCCACTTCTAACCCTTCTGTTACTTGTAACATAGATGATAACGTTGCTAGCGCATCAGCGAACTGATTATGAATTCTAGGTAGGTATTCAAACGAGACGTCCTGGAATTCTCCCACCAATTCTTCCAAGTATTCGTGATAAGGTACTAGTTTGGCGTCTCTTGTCTTCCACTCGCCCACAGTCTGGAGGATAATTAAGGTGGAGTCACCGAACACTTTTAGTTTTGACACTTCCATTCCAATAGCCGCTTGTAGGCCGAGGATGCATGCTTCATATTCGGCTATATTGTTGGTGCATGGAAACATCAATTTTGCAGCCACAGGATAATGTTGCCCATTTGGGGATATCAAGACCGCCCCGGTGCCTGAACCTGACAAATTTACAGCTCCGTCAAAGAACATAGTCCATGTGTCCTCTTCTACTGTTGAAATTCGATCATCTGGGGAACGATCCTCGCATACTTCTTTAAGGCAATCTGCTAACATATCAGCAATCACTCGACCTTTAACTGATTTTTACGACATCACTTGGATGTCGAATTCTGAGATCAGGATTTGCCATTTGGCCAATTTTCCCACCAAGGTCGGGCGACCGAGCAAATACTTGATTGGGTCACTCTCAGTTACAAGGAATGTTTGGTAATGCAAAGTATACTCGCTGAGTCTCATGCAACACCCATACCAACGCAACGCATGTTTTTTCTGATTTGGAGTAGTTTTGCTCTGACGTTGTGAACTTTTTACTCAAATAGTAAATGGCTCGTTCCTTCCCATCATGGGGTCCTTTCTGTGCCAACATTGCACCTAGGGATTCACTGTTGATGGTAAGGTAGAGGGTCAAAGGGTGTCCTGGAGTCGGGGGTACTAAAACAAGGGGTTTCATCGACGCTTTAAATTTTCAAACGCCGCGGTCGGTCATCATCCCATTTGATTTGTGCATCTTTCCCGAGAAGTTTAAAGAAAGGCTTTGCAGTTTCGGAAAGCTGGGAAATGAATCGCGCAATGTAATTTAATCTTCCCGGAGACTCCTGGACTTCTTTTACGCCGAGGGAGGAGGTATCTCAAATATCGCTTTAGTTTTTGACGGGTCCACTTCTATCCCTTTACAGCTCACAATGAATCCAAGTAATTTGCCAGAAGTTGCCCCGAACACACATTTCGCTGGATTCAATCGCAACTTAAACTGGCGAAGTCGCTCAAATAGCTTCTCCAGGGTCTTCACATGGTTTTCTCCATGTTTGGTTTTAGCGATCATGTCATCGACATATACTTCAATTTCTTTGTGCATCATGTCATGGAAAAGGGTAACCATGGCTCGCTGGTAAGTTGCTCCAAAGATTTTTCAGGCCAAAAGGCATGACCTTATAATGGAAAGTTCCCCATGGAGTAATGAACGCCGTTTTTTCCTTGTCTTCCTCCTTCATCTTTATTTGGTTGTATCCCGAGAATCCATCCATAAAAGAGAACAGGTTTGAACCCCGCAGATTATCTACCGAACATCTATGTGGGGTAATGGGAAATCATCTTTCGGGCTTGCTTTGTTCAAGTCACGATAGTCGACACAAACACGTATTCGACCATCCTTCTTCTTCACTGGCACAATGTTTGCTACCCAGCTGGGGTATTGCGAGACTTCGAGGAAACCCACTTCAAGGAGCTTCATTACCTCTTCTTCAATCTTTTTTGACAATTCTGGCTTGGTTCTTCTTAGCCGTTGCTTCTTGGGGGCCATATCAGGGTTGGTTGGTAAACTATGCTCCACGATCATTGGATCAAGGCCTGGCATATCCGTGTATGACCATGCGAATACGTCTTGATACCTCTTTAAAAGAGCAATCAATCTGCAGCTTCTTCTTCAGAAGGCCGGCGCCAATCTTTATCTCTCTTGGATCTTCGTGCTGCCTAAATTGACAATGACGGTGTCTTCGGTGGTAGTAGGGGCCTTGCTTCTTCATGACGCTCCCAATCTCGTTGAATTTCATCGGAATTATCAAAGTCATCATCTGAGCTATCAGAATTGCTATCATGGCTATCCATGACGTTGGTTTGGACCGTTCCCATACCCTCGCCTGCCGCTAGATTACTCCTGTGTCATAGAGTAAATAGGCTAAGGGAACAAATAATGCTAACAGCATGAATGCTTCTTTCTTTTGAAAAGGTGATGAATTGTTCTTGAAGATTTAAGACGAGGAAGCATGAGGAAACCCGGGCCTCAGATTTCTTCTTTCATTTCACGGCTGGATATCATCAACAGGCCGGTTTGGTGTGTTTCCTCATGCCCTCAAAATGTTTTCAACTTTATTTATTAGTAGACGGATTTACAAGGCGATTTCAAAAAATAGTTCCTTGAGTGGAACTGATGTTGAAAACAAAACAAGCCAAAATTTAAGAAATATGTACGGGCTCCCACGTAGGGGAGTATGCAAAGGAATTAAAAAAGGGTTCTACTCGAGCGGGCTCCGCACCCATTTCCCGACGGTCCTTCGTTGATAGCGCCCACGAAGAAGTCTTCATACCGTCACCAGTCACACCTCCTTGTGCTCCCAACTTTGTGAATTTCAGATCATCCATGCCTCCCCATCCATCAGGGACGATGCTCTGATGATGGTCATAGAAACCTTGGGGAATTGAATAGTTGACATAATAGTCGAATTTACCACTTGGTTGGCCCAAAGTGTCCATGATTGCCTTTCCTCTATATGCTTCCTTAGCATGCTCATGGAGCATGGTATGGGTGCTAGGTACCACAAGAAGGTCATCTTTGCCATAACATAGCCACGGGGAGCGAAACGTGAATACCCCAGCATCCAAAAGATCCTGAATCTTGTCTCTCAGGATGGTACAGTCATCAAGCGAGTGTCCCAATTCCCCCGAATGATAGTCACAGTACTTGGATGGATCATAATCAAGGAAGTACTCCGGAGTAGGACGCCTCAGTTCCCTAGAGATTATTCCTTGCTCTAGGAGGATGGGGAAAATAGTGACCATCGATTTAGGAAGAGGCGAATATGACCGCGTGATTCTTGAGGACTGTGGTAGCCGAGCTCCTTGCCAGATTGTGTCAGTAGGGTCTTCTTCACTTACTTTGGCTACCAACTCCTCATTGTGACGAGAGCGGAATGTACGGGTAGCTCGAACAAAATTTTCTGTCAAGCGGTAAATGCTATTGCGTAGTTCATCGACTTGACACTGAAGCTGGGTGAACGAAAAGTTATCGCCTGTTTCTTCTAGCTGTTCCTCCTCAATGGCACCTACGAAAAGGTCCCCAAACATGGTGGTCACGTCATCTGGCCCTTCTTTCTTTGTAAGTACTGGTTGAGTTATGCTCTTTTGACCCATGCCCAAATAAATGGGAAACTTCATGCTTTCATGGTTGAATTGCTTTGAAACGCTGATCATTTCTTCTTCCTCATGCATCATCTTCGCAGGGCCTGGGAAGGTTTCCTCAAGGCGAGGGTATACAAGGCCGGCCTTCTTTTTGCTTTTCCTTCACGGTATTGCTCCCGATATCCTAAACCGATGGTGTGAGGTCTCCTCAAGGCTTTGATAGGCTCGCGGATGCCTTGGCTTCCCCGCCGAGCCCTTGACCCGGATAAAACCATATCCAATCATGATTTTCCCTACCATGATTGCAATGCTGCTTGATATTTCGGGGACAAGGGATGGAGTCCCTCGAGATTCGTGTATAGTAGACACAAGCTCGAACGATTGATAGCTGGATTCATTTTTGTCACCGGGTTCAACATAAGGGATGGCCGTCTCATGGTAGATGCGGTGATCTTCTTCTCCGCGGATCGTGATCGCTTTTCCTCCAATCACGAACTTTACATTTTGGTGGAGGCTTGAAGGTACTTGCTCCAAAGAACGTGGATCCATGGGCGGCCTAAGAGGAAATTGAACGCAAAGTGGGGATATCCATCACCGGAACAAAATTTTGAATATGGTTGGGCCTATTTGAACGTCAAGCTCGATCTCTCCCACTGTTTCCTTCTTTGTTCCATCGAATGCTCGAACGGAAGTCTTAGGAGTCTGGATTCGTGATGTCTCTATTTTAAGACGACAGAGTGTTGCTAGTGGACATATGTTAAGAGCAGATCCATTGTCAATCAATACTCGAGCGACGTGAGATGCGTTGCACTTGACTGATATGTAGAGGCCTTTGGTGTGTCCTCTACCCTCCTCGGGGATCTCTTCATCAGAAAATGCCATTTGATCTTTTAGAAGGATGGTACTGACAAACTCCTCGAGTTTGTCATGTTCAATCGTTTCAGGGACATGTACTTCACTTAGTACCTTCATAAGGGATTTCTGGTGCTTGACGGATGTCCAAAGTAATTCCGGTAAAGAGATCTCGTGCTGGTGATTTCCATAATTGTTCCACCACGTTGTACTCACTTTTTAACTACGGCCAAAAACTCCTTGGCTTCTTCGTCGCTGACGGGCTTGGCAAGCCGTGTATTGGCCTCGAGCATAGGTTCGCCTGGATCTCGTGACTAAGCCAACATCGAGGTTGTAAGACCACGGTACTGCATTGTTGCCTTCGTATTTGTAGGGCTAGGGGATCTCAATGACTATAGCTGCTTCTGCTGTCGATGCTTGAACTATGGCTCCTTTCCCTTCAAAGACGTCCTCAAGTGGGGTGGAATCCTTCTTCTCTCTCTTTTCGTTTAGTGTGGCAAATTCTTCATCCCAATTGATGACGACTTGCGATATAGTAGAGACCATACCAGTGTGGCCAGCGTACACAATTATTCCTGCCTTTATCATTCTAGATACCCTTTCTTTCATTGTTGATAAGGGTGGTATTTCATCGCCTGAATAATACCCAGTTTCTACTAGCCCTCGATAGATGTCAACAATATGTGCATTGACATTTTTGATTTGGCTGGCTTCAGAACTGAATATTGCGTTTACTTTGTCAGTGTGATCGGGGAGCCGATTGCTTTGGACATTTGGTTTTGTAGTTTGGAATGAGAAAGCCTTAGTATCCAAAGCAAGTTCGGATCCGATGCTTAAGGATGAAACACTCGTCGCCTGAGTGGCCTACTTCTCCCATGTGATAGTCACATTTTTTGGACGGGTCATAGCTGGAGAAGCTTTCGGCGTTGGGTCGTTTTGGCTCAATTGAGAGGAGGTTCTTGTTCGGAGGATTGCCAAAACCCGTGATAGAGATCCGGAAGCGGAGTGAATTGTCTTATGTTGTTGTAACGCTGGGGTGGTTGACGACTAGTGGTCTGTTGTTGGCCTGTGCTTGTCTGAACGGTTGGGAGGTGACCAGTATTTGCAGTGTAGGTTGCATTAACATCTACCGGGGTTCTTTGTCTTTTTCAGGTTGAGCCTTCGCTAACGGGTGCAGGTTCAGTGAACCAGCCATCCCTTAACCCTATCTCAATCTGCTCTCCTACTGGAATGAGTTAATTGAATGATTCAGCGATCGTAGTCACCATTCGGTTGTGGTATTCATAGGGGAGGGTTTTGATGAACATTTTTCTTAGTTCAAAATCAGTTGGTTCGGGACTGATCTGGGTGGCTAGATTCCTTCATCTAATAGCATATTCTTTGAAAGATTCATGCTTTTTCTTTTCCGTGCGCTCGAGATCTTCACGAGAAGGGGTAATATCCATTATGAACTTGTACTGCTTGAGGAATGCCTCACTTGCTTCACTCCATGTTTCGAGGAGGTTTATATTTTTTGTGATGTACCACCTCAGGGCGGGACCTACTAGACTTGACTAGAACAATTCGATCATTAGAGGCACATTATTAATGTCTTGGTCATTCGAACCAAGTACATTTGCAAATGAGCCCTTGGGCAAGTCGTGCCATCGTATTTCTCGAACTCGGGCATTTTGAATTTTTCCGGCATTTTGACCTTGGAGTAGATGGAGAGGTCTGCCGGAGTAGGATCTTGGAGGCCCTGCAATTGTTTTAGCCTCTCTTCAAGTTTCTCAAGGCGTTTGTCATGTTCAGTCTTAGACAAACTGTTGGGCTTTGCTTTCTCAACTATGATTTGGTGCATATCATCCTCCAATTCGGGCATGTTATCATCGGTATCTCTTCCTTGATCACCTCGGGTAGACGATTGCGGTAACAATACTTCGATTGAGGCTGGGGCGGGAGCCAATTTGCCTTGGATGGAATCTATCTGCTTTGAGAGTTGTTGAAGCACATTGAAGACTTGCTTCATTTCACTTTCCATAATCTCGACACGGCTTGGTACATTTTCTTCGGCCATTCTAGCTTTTGGATTTGGTGAATATGACTATGACGTGATTACCTGGTAGCACAGAAAATGGAGAAAACGTAAATGAGGGAAACACATGAAAAATTGGCTCATGGCAAGGGTCGAGTCATTCTTATTTATTAACAGGAGATTTATACAATGCTAACAAGAGCTCTTTACACCGGTTAGAACGACCCTAGATATTCACATTAGAAATATTCACATTAAAAGTCCCACTGCCCATTTTTATATGCGATGGGAAGTTCCAGTCTTGTGAAGCCGCTTGCTCCTTCGTACTAGCTTCGATACGTGTCTCCTGCTTGTCTCCAAGCTCTTTTCAAGAGATTCGATTCGCCCTTGCAGGGTAAGTTTATCAACTACATCGGGGATTACTGGTTGCAGCTCCTTGGGAATTATATGGTTGAGGATGTAGAATGTTGTTGCATGATGAACTTTTTCTTGTCCTTTTAACCTTCTGGGCACGACGATCTTTTCAGTGTGACATCTACTCCATGTGTTCTGAATTATGCGGATATCCTCCAAGTAGTTGTAGTCTGCACGGGTGAAAATGATTCGGAACAATCCTGATTTGAGCGGTGGCGGGATTTCTTGGAGGACCCTGTACTGACGAGCCACCCTATATGGATAATATGAGGTAGCTCCGGAGAGGCCCAGCAACGGGATGGGGTTGTAATAATTAAGCGCAAAGCGCGCCTCTCCTACAAAGAACCATTTAGCTCGCCATAGGAATATCTCAGGGACCGGGTTTTTAGCAAGTTAATCCACCGAGAATACTCTTCATTGGGAGAATATTTTTCCAAGGTTTGAAACTTTTGTAATGGGTGTTTAAACTCGCTGATTTCAAATATTTGCATGAGGTGCCCAAATCCTTTGATATGGGAAAAGAACCACATTTGTAAAATTTCTGGAGCGGCCCTCATGATTTTTTCTTTTTTTTCTTTAAAACGATTAAGGGATAAAAACGTTTCGGCTAAAACCATGTTCACATATCCTGCTCCAAAAATGACTTGATTTATCACCCATGTGATTGAAGGATTTATAGCATTCTTTCGATGGGGAAAGATAATCAAAACCAAAGAATGCTAAGAGGAAAATCTTGGCTTTTGGGTCATTGATTGTTTTTCAAAGCATTCAGTTAAAGATGATAGCGGAAAAGCATTGTTGTTGGCTTGAACAATTTCTCTTACCGAATGATTTTTTAGAAACCGTGATAGACTAACCACAAGGTCTATGCCGATTGGTGGTTTGGCAAGCTCGCTTCCCAGGGGCATTCCTATGGCGAGATTGTACTCTTCTAAAGTCAGAGTCAGTTCAAATTTGCCGAACATGAAGGTGGATGTTTCAGGGCACCGAAATGTGGTAGTGCTTGCATGACCCCGAGTGGATATTAATTTGGAGCAATGGGAGGAGATGACCGATTCTTGCTTTGACGCACTCTTGGCCGAGCCGATCTAACCGCTCCCACCATCCGAGAAGCTCTCCCTTTGGGGTAGGAATGAACTGGATATCAATTCTTCCCATCGCATATAAGAACGGGAAATACACAACCTGACCCTATTTTGCCATGAACCGAAAAAGACGAGTAAAAGTAAATAAATTACTTTGCTTTTAAAGAAAATGGCAAGCACAGAGACATACAGATGGGACGTGTGGCTCGATTTCTAACTCAGAAGGCTTGGTGAGATTAAAAGGATATCCGCCCGTCGCAGTCTCGCGTTAGCGCATACCCTCCTAACCTCGGCTAAGAAATTCGGGAAAAGAAAGGCAACCTCTACATCGCAGGGTCGTATCTTTCTTAACACCATCCTAGAAATCCTATGGCGGCCCGGAGTCCGGCGGCCGGGTTGTGTGTGCCATGTGTAGTGTTTAAAACAAGAAAGCATGCACAACAGTTTATAATCACAAAACATTTTATTTTGACAGAAAAAAAAAAATAAATTTCTAAGCTATTACCCCGCACAAAAAAAAAAAAAAAAAAAAAAAAAAAAAAAAAACCCAAGTCAAAGCGTTTAAACAAAGATAAAATGGCCTAAGTCCTCAAATTCCCCAGCGGAGTCGCCAAGCTGTCGCGGCCTCTTTTTTTAGTGGCGCCCGCAATCGGGTACAGGCGCCTAAGGAGGCTAATGGCTCGGCTAAATTTATTTATGCCCGGACTCTCCCAAGTCCACCAATTCACGACTTTAATAGTCTAAATTTTAAACCTATAAATCAAATTTTAAATTGGAGTCGCCACTAATCGATTTGGGGTGGGTTGATTAGAAACCCAAGTGAAGTATCGGGAGAAATACTCACTCCTAAACCAGAGAAAATTAGGATCGGGGACTTGATTACACTAGTTAATCACTAATGCCCTTTCGGTACCTAATCTTGTTTAAACCCTGAGGTTTTTTGGATGTTTGAGGGATTTTCCATGCATTTTTTGGAGGAAAAACATTTTCTAGGTCTTTTTCTAATTTTTGGACACAAAAGGGATTTTTTTGGGATTTTTTTTTGGTATTTTTGGGAAAATACAAGTCTTTTTGGCTTTTTCTGATTTTTTTGGGCTTTTTCATGAATTTTTGGCTTTTTTTGGATTTTTGGCATTTTTTGGAAAATATGAAATATTTTTTATTTTTTTTATTTTTTTGAAAATAAAATATTTGTTAATATTTTTGGAAAATAAATTATTTTTTATTATTTTTAAAATATTATATTATATTATAACTAAAAAAAAAAAGAAAAGCCTACCCAGGTCGGATCCGCGGGTTGGGTCCGACTGGCCGGGTCGACGATCCGCAAACGCGCAACGCCCCGACTCGGATTTTTTTGGTCCTTTTCTTTATTTTTTTTTTTTTAACACAAGCCTAGCCCACCGATTTGGCCCATCTTCATTAAGAAAAACCAACCCAAGGATTAGCCGACCCACACACGCGTACCCAAAACGGGGAAACCCTACCCCGGATGCCCAATCCGGTCCGACCCGACTAGGGGGAAGGGGGCAAACCCTACCCGGTTCGGACCCAACAGGCGCCCCTCTTCTTGCCCGAGTCTTTGCGGCACTGACGAGGGTGGCCGAGGAGCTACTGGGCGGTCGACGACGACGATGATGGCAACGACGGCCTCAAGGACAGCAGCCCCGCCGCCCGACGGGGATGGTGTTGCAATGAACGCCTAGCGGGCACCGTTCGACGAGGGCGACGTCGCGGTAGAGCAGCGATGCAAGCAAGGCTTTCGTCGGGGGGGATTGGCAGACGCGACTAGGGTTTCCAGCAGGAGGCAATGGCGACAATGCGATCGGTGATGGGCAGGGGCGGCGACCAGGGTTTCGGGTAAAAAAGCAACGGCGGGCGATGGTTAATACCTATTCGTAGAGGGAGCACGGCGCGGGGGCTTTGCTTGGTCGGCGTCGGGGCTGATGGCTCGGTGAAGCAGAACTTCGCGTGTCTCCTAGATCGGATTAGATCTGGCCCTTCCGCTCCCCTCGCCCTCGTTCAGATCTTCAGATCCGGACCTCGACCCTCTCTCTTCGGGTTCGCTTGCCGTCGGCCTCCCCTGAAGTCTCTCGGAGGGAGGTCGTTCGAGCTTCGAGACCCGATCTCTCGCGTGCTCGCTCATTGATTCTCCCTGAAGTCTCTCAAGGTAAGATCTCCGAGTTCGCCGTGTCCTTCGACGGAGATGGTGCCTCGCTATTTATAGGAGAGGGGGTGGCCGGTCGACGGGGATTCGGCCGCCGGTCTTCGCACGCCGAACGAACGCCCGCGGCCGAACCGGCGTCCCATCCTCGCTCCTCCAACAAAGCGTGCTCGGCATTGAAGGCAGCCATTAATGGCGCCTGAGATCTGTCATCTCCGGCCGACGTCGGCCTACCCTCTTCGGCCATAGGTTGATTTCGAGCGCGTGAGTTGCGGACGTAGGGGGAAGAAGGGGGAAGAAGGAAGAAGAAGAGGAGAAGAGAGAGGGGTCAAGCTGGGGGAAAAAGAGGGATGGGCCCTAAGGGCTTGCGTGAAAAAGAAAAAGGAGGGGGGCTGGGCGCGAAGGCCCAGCCCCCATGGGCTGCGATTTTTTTTTTTTTTTTTTTTTTTTTTGTGTTTTTGCTATTTGTTTTGTTTATTATTCGAAAAAAGGGAAAAAATACATAAATAAAGAAACTATGACCAAATTAATAACCTAATTAAAATTTTAGGTATCAACAACGGGAATTCTCCAAACCGGTCAATTCTGATGCTATAAAAAAGTACTACCCTTGAAAGATGTTCATTGTCTGGCATTGCCAAGCATTTCTCTATCATAATGAAAATGCCTATGCACCTTTTATATATGAGTGATGTATTTACACCATCATAAAAATCCATTTGGGTGATTCAACAAAGAAGAATGAATGGTAATCACCAACATTTAAAGAAGTATCGGGAATCACGCAGCAAACTCAATGGATTTGGGCAAATCAATATTACCCAGGCAAACGCATAGGAGTGACCCATGTCGATTTTGCCTAATTTGGCGTAAAAGACATGTCATGCAGGAACCAGTCCGGTTAAATAAAAAGAAGCCCTCTATCCCAGACAATGACCTTAGAACTGGGATACCTCACTTTTTGTTTCAGACGCATGCTCTTGCAAGAAGTAATTGCCATAAGAGACTTGGAGGTTTTGATTGTCCATCTCAGATTCCATAGAAGCTTGAAGTACATGACTTTGCTTAATGCTACTAATGGTCATATGGTCAAAGACAGAATTTCACAAGAAGAAGGCATTGCAAATCATCAATCGTGTACGCCACAAATGAGGAAGGCCAATCGAAAGAAATGTCAAACTATGTCAAGACAAAAAGGCTGTCATCAACATTCAAATATTCCTAGGAGTCAACAAATACAAACTTTGAGGAAGGGGAATTCGACATTGTTTCCAATACTCCTTCTCTCTGAACTCGCTTTTGACATATTTTCCCTATTGATAGGAAGCATTGAGATTCAAGAACCAAGCTTAATGGTTAATTTAGGCAAATCAAGTGACTCATATTGAATTCACCTAACTTCACGTAAAAGGACGTGTCGTCCAAAAGCCGGTTCGGTTAACTGGAAAAAAAAAAAAAAAAAAAAAAAAAAAAAAAAAAAAAACGGGACACCATCGACGCTTTAACCTAGTGGCTAGTGGTGACCTAACATAGTGAAAAATGCAGGACTTCATATCCTCCTGATGCCTCAGGTCTATCCAATCAATTGAAAACCCAGTTGTTCAACTTCTAAGAGAATTCGTGACTGACACGTTCTTTCATATCTTTTGTAGGATCACTTGATTGTCAAAAACAAGAACAACAAATCAATGAAAGGTATGACAAACTCTCCTAAGCAAAATGGCGTCCTGAGTAATCGCCAAAGTAAATGACAGAGATCCTTCAGACCTTAATTAACCTTTAATTTTGGCCCTGTTGATTGATCCGTTTACATCTTCTCTTCTGTAGGGGCAAAAACATAAAGGCCCGTCAAATCAATGATCAAATTCCCAACCCTAGCTAATCCTTCTTGTGTTATTTTCCTAATTAATAGGAGCAATCCATCGACACCCATTTGCGAATAACCCTTTTGATGTTCAAAATCTAACATATTTGGAAACACCACTATGTTAGCCCCTAAAGTTGTCAATAAGGTCTTTTTTGAGTCAAAACCATTAATTTGTTTTGAGAGTACAAACTCCATCACACTTAAAATGCTACATGCCTTTTCCAAATGAATTTTGCATGATGATTTTGCCTGTCTAAATCACTGATTCCATTGAGAATTATTAGAATAGACAGCTAAGTGAAGAATACAAGATTAATTGAGCATGCTAGATGAGGCATGTCAGAATGATGAAGGCAAGCCATATCCTACACACAATCCCCCCCATCTATACATTTGTGAGATGAGTGCAAAAGATTCCATGGCTGCAAGGTAAAGAGTTCTCTCGCGAATGGTACGATAACCAAAATAGTGAGAGGCATTCCATCGCTCACCCCATTGAGCCCCATACACTAGTGAAATTTATGTCCTACCCCCGTCAAGAACCACCCCCACACTGGGGCAAATTGAAGGTGAAGCAACATCACAAGGTGAGAAGAGGGATAGAAATTTTCTTACTCGCACTGACATCAATCTTCAAGTGTCTTTATTGCATATGAACACTCGTGTTAATTTAAGTGCCCTATAATGATGAAAAGCAATTCTTTCTTTACACACTTGTATGTATTGTACAACCCAAGTGAGTCTGTAATTTCACCCTCACATAGAGGCAAAACAGAAGTTACTGCCATAGCCCAAAGCGCTAGCTGAAGATGGAGACTCAAGAGTCTAACAATAGTGTCGTGCCTGAACTTGCCTAGACCAGTTCCTCTAACGACAAGAATAAAAAAAACAGGGGCATGAAAAAGCAGTGTACCTGGTAAAAGTAAGGTCAATACCCGTAAATGAAGAACAGAAATAAAAATAGGGGCATGAAAAAGTAGTGTGCTTGGCAAAAGTAAGGCCAATGCCCTCAGTCAAAAATACAGCCAAGAAAAAGTTGCTGTTGTGGTCCATAGAACCTCTATCTGACAAGAAAGACCAGTGACAAATGCCGAGACAGTCACCAACTCTCACTCTCTTACATGTGAACCAAGTCTACGTTACATTCCCATTGTAAAAGTCTCTTCAAACTAGGGCACTTCAATTAACGTAAGATTTCATGTTTATATAAGCATCGCTCGAAGAAGTACGAGCAAGATTACTCTATCTCTTTTCACTGGATTCTTGACTTGCAAACCCGGAGATGATCGTGCAGCACTTCGTTCATGAGCCTTGACCTTGACGGTCCCATTTGATGAGCCATTGACTAAGTCTTCATCACAATTTCAACAAAGACCTCTCACATTGGTAAAGTCATACCACTTGCGAGAATAATCGAACTCCTGTTGACATGATGACAGTGAGAAGTGTGGTCCTTATAAATCCTACATCAATGGTCAGGATAGCATTTTCTATGAAAGTGAGCGAAAAGTCCTTTCAGACTGAAAGACCCTCATTTGGCATGCTTAAAACATCTACATTCTAAACGAAGGTTGTCTTTCAAAATCTTCTCCAGTGGAATTCGGATGATACAAAATTGACAAAATTATCATGCATGAATCTCATTTGAACTCATGAATTTACAACACATACAATTATGTGTGCATATTGTGCAAACAGCAGACATCCTCTCAAAGATCAGAGATATTGCGAAGTAAGCATATCCTTATCCCCATTTATCTTAAAGTGCCTACCACTGTCCAGGTACTCTCTTCTTGATACTTGACCTATTCGAGTCGTCCCTTGAGTTTGGGTGCTTGCAACTGTCTCGGTACCCCATTGTCTTTGAGTATCGGCCACTATTCAAATACTCCCTTTCCCTGACACTTGACCTATTCAAGTTGTCCCCAGAATATTGATACTTGTGACTGACCAAGTACCCATTTATCTTTGAATACCTACTGTTGTCTAGGTATCCCCATATCGTCAAGTACCCACCACCGTCTAGGTACTCCATTTTCATGACACTCAACTTGCCTGAGTTGTCCCCAAATAATAGCAGCTATTCCACTGCTTTGTGTGCCTACGCCTACCTAGGTATGCTTTCTTACACTTGGACTAGCTAAGTGGTCCTAGGTCATATCATTAAATACTTGTGTTCATCCGAGTATTCCAGTACTTTGTATACCTACGGCTACCCAGGTGTTCCAGCCCTTTTAAGTGCATGCGGCAATCTAAGTAAACCCCATACCACATTCAAGTTTATACTATTAGGAGGTGGGAGACCTTCATGAATATCCGAGGCATGACCTCGATATTCCCATTACCAAGAGGTGAGAGACCTTCACGAATATCTCAGGTACGCCCTCGATATTCCAAATTACTAGAAGGTGAGAGACCTTCATGAATATCCAAGGTACATCTTCGATATTCCCAAACTGCCAAGAGGTAAGAGACCTCCATGAATATCCCAGGTACGTCCTCGATATTCCCATTACCAAAAGATGAGAGACCTTTATGAATATCCCAAGTATCCTCCAAGAGTTTGTACTTGTGATCATCCAAATACTCTTTCGACACCTGCAAGCAACCAAGTACTCCTTCAACGCCTACAAACATCCAGGCACCCTCCAAGAGTTTGTACTTGTGACCATCCAAGTATTCTTTCGATACCTACAAGTAATCAGGTATTTTCCAGCATCTAGTACTTGTGATCATACAGGTACCCTTTCGATACCTGTGAACGTCCAAGTATCCTCCAAGAGTTTGTACTTGTGATCATGCAAGTACCTTTTTCGACACTTACAAAGGCCCAAATATCCTCCAAGTTAGTACTTGTGAATATACAGGTACTCTTTCAAAATGCCTGTAAATGTCCAGGTACCCAACAAACAGATGCCTTGAGAAAGGTCGGCGCTTCCCCCAAGAAAGGTCGAGAGCCATCCGGTGTCCTTGACGAAGATCAAACACCAAAAAAACAAGATGCCCTGAGAAAGGTCGATGCATCTCCCGAGAAAGGTCGGGTATCAACCCGTGTCCTGAAATGTGGTCAAGTACCCCAACAAATCGATGCTCTGAGAAAGGTCGGCGCATCTCCTGAGAAAGGTCGGGTACCAACTGGTGTCCTCGACTGAGGTCAGACACCCCAACAAATCGATGCCCTAAGAAAGGTCAGCACCTCTCCCGAGAAAGGTCGGGTACCAACTGGTGTCTTTGACAGAGATCAGGCACCCCACAAATCGATGCTCTGAGAAAGGTCGGGTAAACAACTTATTGCTCTAACAGGCGACCGAAGAATGGTTTGGGTCCTGCAAGAGCAATTTCTCGTCAAGGCGACCGAAGAAAGGTTCAGGTTTTGGAGGAGTAACCTCTTCACGTTACCAGGTAAGAGCATGCCCTAATACTTGCTAAGCTCGAGATTCGCACCCTTATCTCGCTCATGCTCGGTAAGTAATTACAGGTATCTTCTTATCTGTCTTACTACATATAATATTATATTACTCTTTTCTGCATAGGACAATAGGTCCCAAATAAGATATAATCAACTGCATAAACAAAATGTAGATATCAGTTTGTCTTTGAATGCAATTTCTGCGAGCTCACCTTCAAAGAGGGGCAGCTGTTGACACATAAATTTTGATTAGGTTTTTAATTAAGCATTAGTTTCTATGTTTATGTATTCAATAAATAACAAATAACAAAAACAACAAAAAAATAAATAAAAACAAAAAAAAAAAAAAAAAGAAGCAACCCATCGTGGCTGGGCCTTCGCGCCTAGCCCCCTCTTCTTCTTCTTTTCCATGCAAGCCTAGGGCCCAGACTTTTTCCCCCAAAGCCTGGCCCCCTTTTTCTTCTTCTTCTTCTTCTTCCTTCTTCCCTCTTCTTCCCCGACGCCTCTACAACTCACACGCGCAAAGGACAACCTACAGCCGAGGAGTGTAGGCTGACGTCGGCCGGAGATGACAAATCTCAAGCGCCATTAATGGCTGTCTTCAATGCCGAGCTTTCGCTGGATAAGCTTGGATAGGATGCCAGTTTGGCCAGCGAAGGCCGTTCGGCATGCAAAGATCGACGGTCGAAGCTTCGTTGACCGGCCGCCCCCTCGCTTATAAATAGCAGGGCACCACCTCTGTCAAACGGCACGGCGAACTCGGAGACTTTCCCTTGAGAGACTTCAGGGGAGACTCAAAGAGCGAGCTCGCGAGAGAAATTCGGTTGCGAACTCAAACGACCTCCCTTCGAGAGACTTCGGGGGAGGCCGACGACAAGCGAACCCGAAGAGGGAGGGTCAAGCTGGGTGAGAAGCAGGGGTCGAGGTCCAGATCTGAAGATCCAGGGGCGAGAAGGCCAAATGGGGAGTCGAGTGCCCTCTGCTGCGGCGCTCGGCCATTGTTGTCACCATCCGCCCCCCCGCACCATCGCCATTCGATCATTGCTGCTCGCCATCCACCGCAACCCCGACGTCGTCACCGCCACCGTTCACTATTGCGTCACGTCTTTGCTAGCCGTCGTCAACGATGCAAGCCGTTGCCCCGGTCCCTTCACCGGCGCCACGAACGAACAAAGGGGAAAGGAGGCTGGAAACCAGTCAATTCGAGGGTCCATCCGACTCGTTTTCCCTGTCTCCGGGTAGGGTTTCCCAGTCGGACCCGCACTTGTCGGGCCGGTTTCTAAACTCGGGCCGGGTATCCTTTTTTGATTCAAGTAGACCCAATTCTAGTGTGGGTTGAGTTTTTTTTTTTAAAAGCAAAACAGAAAAATCCCCGGCCAGGCCCGCAACGCAGGCCCGTTCAAGTCTCACGGGTTGCAAACCGGGTCAATCCCAACCCAAGAACCTGACCCAGTTCGTTTTTATATTATTATAATAAATATAGTATTTTAATTTTTTAAAATAATTTTAAAATAACATATTTTCAAAAATTTAAAATAAAAAAAAAAAACATCCCATATTTTCCTAAAAAAGCCAAAAATGTTAGCAAAAGAAAAAAAAATATTTATATTTTCCAAAAAATAGCAAAAAAATCCAAAAATCCCTTTTATTTTCCAAAAAATAGAAAAAGGTCCCAAAAATGTTTTTTCTCCATGTCATGGAAAATCCCTCAAATATCAAAAAAAAAAAAGCCTCGGTTTAAACAAGATTAAGATCTTGAAAGAGCATTAGTGATTAACTAGTATAATCAAGTCCCCGATCTTAATTTCTCTAGTTGCACAGGAGCGAGTATTTCTCCTAATATTTCGCTTGGGTTTCTAATCGACCCACTCCAAACCGATTAATGGCAACTCTGTTTTAAAATTAACTTACATGTTAAAAAAAAAAAAAAAAAAAAAAAAACTTGGATTATTAAGTCATGAATTAGTGGACTTAGGAGGGTCCGGGCTAAAATAGACATAGCCAAATCATTAGCCTCCGCAAGGCAGCCACCCCCGATCGGGCGCCGAAAAAAAAAAGAGGTCGCGACACCTATACTTTCTCGTAACAACAATACACGACACCTTTACAAACACTAAGAGAGTTTATTTCTTGCGCACTCAACTGAAGAGCTTCCTGCAAAACTTTTCTCTCTACATACGTGTTGTGCATCTTCCCGCAAAGCCACTTCAGACGGTGCTGACCATTTTACTGAGCTAACCGCAGGATGGATGGGAAGTGACGTTTGACACTGGATGATTGAGCTTGGCTGCAATTTTGTTCGCAAGGGCCTCGATCACTTCAGCTTCAGTTTTATCCAAACTGTAAGCACCAAAAGTCATGTCTGGTCATCAGTGCTAGTCAACACAAAGAAAATATCAAGAGGGTCAAAATTTGGGAAAAAGCCACCAAAAATCCCCAACTTTGCCTCGAGTGACAGATTTACCCCAAACTTTGTTTTGTGACGTGAAAAACCCCGAAGTTTGCTAACTGTGACACATTTACCCTATTAAGAGTATTTTCTTCTTATTTTTTTCTTTTTCTTTTTATTTTTTTTCTTCCTCTCTCTTTCCTCCGTCGGCCATGGTGGAGCTGGCGGAGGGAAGCCGGCGTTCGGTGAGGGCTGCCCTCGCAGGCGTCGGGCGAGGGTCGCCCTCGCCCGGGCTGGCTAGGGCTGCCCTCGCCGGCGTCGGCGAGGGAGGCCCTTGATTGGGTCGGGCGAGGGCCTCCTCGCCCGACAACGGCAAGGGGTGCCCTTGCCAAGGTGCTCTCGCCGGCGTCAAGCGAGGGAGGCCCTCACCCGACGCTGGCGAGGTGCCTCGCTGCGTCGGGCGAGGGGTGCCCTCGTTGGCATTGGGCGAGGGTGTCTTCACCAGATCTGGCGAGGGAGGCCCTCGCCCAACGCCGACGAGGGCCGCCCTCGCCCAACGCCGACGAGGGCCGCCCTCGCTGCGTCGAGCGAGGGGTGCCCTCGCTAGATCTGGCGAGGGAGGCCCTCGCTGGACGCCGGCTTCCCTCCGCCGACTCCGCCATGGCCAGCGGAGGGAAGGAAGAAGAAGAAAAAAAAAAAAGTTTTTAAAAGTTAAAAAGACCAAAACGCCATTATGATTTAGGGTAAATGTGTCACACAAATGAAAATTCGAGATTTTTGTGTCACAAATAAAAGTTTGAAGTAAATGTGTCACGTTAGCAAACTTCAGGATTTTTCACGTCACAAAACAAAGTTCGGGGTAAATCTGTCACTCGAGGCAAAGTCTAGGGTTTTTGGTGGCTTTTTCCCTCAAAATTTTTCTAATCGTTGTTCAAAGTTATTTTTGAGAAGAAGAAAAACAAGATGTCTAGGTTTCGCCTCAATGTACAAATAATTTTTCCAAGGTCACATATTCCGGGTATGGGCGAAGATCATCTAATCCCACACTTGAATCTCTATCACCTCTTCACAGATCCAGTACTGGCACGTGTTCATTTTTATCTTTTCTCTGCCATAAACGACGACAACAATGCAATCCCCTCAGAAAGTATTTCATGAACCTAATACATAAATTAAACTGAATCAGAATCCCGGTGGGATTCACATAGGATCCAGCTCAGCATACGTACAACATGTGACAATCTATCCAATCTCTCTCTCTTTCTCTTCTTGTATCTCTCCACACATGAACTAGCATTAATTCCGACAAAAAAAAAAAAAAACTAGCATTAATTGCCTCACATGAAACTTAAAGTTCAGGCATCATGTTCAACTCGAGCATTAATATTAGTATTCTCCTCAAAAATATAATCATAATTGCCCCACTAATCACATGCTCAAACAGAAAACATTGTTCATCATAGGAGAAATAATTGAACCGCCTGCTAATAGCCCAAGATTACAAGGTATAACATCGTAATAGACGCTTATATTACAGGCGATAAACTACACGAGACTTCAAGGATTAGAGATGTGGAACAAGATCAACATGCATAATTTGATCAAACGTTTGCTTTTCTAAAGACCAGAAAATCTAATGACTTTCCTCTTTGTCTCTATACCTTTGAACGACAAATGTAAAATTCTAAAGAAACCTCTCCAACCATAGATTTCCAAGAGTATGCTTTAGATGAAGCAAACATAAGCCCACTTCATTAACGTTTTCACTTGTAGAAGCACGAAAACATAATCAACTCCTAATCTGGTATTTTGGTGTCTTCAAGCCTTCAGAAAAGTATTAGATTGATGGAGAATCAATGAATATATTGGCTTAAAGCAAGAACCAACATCCTAGTTTTATTTGGATATAGATTAATGCTTTCTACCAACAGAGCACTATTTGAATATAAAGATTTTAATTATAACTGGATGGATAAGGGCTTAACCCAATAATCATCACATTACTTTGTATCACCAACTCCAATTAGTATGCCAGAGATAGTAGAGTGTGGCAAATGACCATATTACGTTGCCTCATTCAGATAAACCGACGCCCAAGGGAAGAGATTCCACATTTCCAATTATTAGTTCCTACTCACCACAACAGGCAGCCTTTCAAAGTAAGTTTTCTGTTCTCATGCACTAACTAACTTTCTTCAGCAATTCTCAAAACAAGTATACTTAGAAGAAGACAGAGCTTAGAAAGGAAAGAGTTTAGCACCTGGCATTAACAGTAAAGCCAATGATCCTGCCCACTGCTTGCAAAGCTTTTCTCCACCTCTGGGCCAGGTGTGGATTCTTCTGCTTGAAACCCTCTTCGCCTTGGCCAATATTCTCCACAAAAGAACTGGATGGCTCTCGCAGCTCTCCTGCATCAATGCCCCAGAAAATGGGCAATACAATCAGACCCCCTTTTTTCCGGCACTCAAGGATCTTCTCCAGCTCATCGAGGCACCACGGTGAGCAATGGTACTTCTGAGAAACAACCACAACAGCAATATTCAACTGCTTAATCGCTTCTTCAATCGCTGGCCAGATCTCTTCTCCTCGATCCAGTGTATAATCGACGACTGTTCTCATCCCCCTCCACTCAAGAGCACCCTTCAGATGGCTCACAGGATGGAGTGTGTCGTCCCGTTTGTAACTAATAAAAATGTCATATTTCCTAGGACGACATTGACCTGCACAATGGGGAATACATCGTTTGAGATCAGAATAGACGTATGGAGGAGAGATTAAGAATTTGATAAAAAGGCTTATTGAAAAAAAGAAACTGTGCTAGTCCTTGTATACGAAAATAAAATTTTTTGTTCTTCATCCTCAGCCAAGTCCCAATCACAAGTATTTCACATTAAAAAAAAAAAAAAGAAGAAAAGAAAATGTACTAATCCAACAGACAGAAAAGAAATTGATGAGGAGGAAAATGACCCTCGCTCGGATTGTCATACTTAATCAACTTAATAAAATAATTTTCCACTGGAACCACCCAAAAGATGTTCATCAGAACACATACCATGTGTTCATACAACACTTCATCAGGAATCTTCTCAAACAACCCTCAATCTCAACAATAATTGAAAGAGAAGAAATGGGGATTCTTAACAATAATTGGTTAACCAATTGATTTTCTACCATGCAACTAATGGACTTGTCGCTGGAAATGCCTTCATGAGTTACTTGGAGCACAAGCCTAACCCAAAGCCAAGTGGTATCCCACTCTTTTTGCAGGGTCACAAAAGGTAATTTTCGGTAAATTTATGGTCCACAATAAGTTTCCAAAATAACCTTTCGGCTTTTGCTCATAACGTTGAGACTACAGTATTCATCCAATCCATTGGTGATCATCCCCTTGATAGCTTTTTCAATAATATTTTACTGACAAACTAAACATAAATAACTTTAAGAACTTAACCATGCAATTGATTGTGCCAGCAATGATGGAGATGATGACAATGCTTGCTTATGCCATAATATCTACATGCAAAATTGAATACATCAACTGATTTCTCATCTTGGCAAGGAAGGGGGAAAATATTAATATTCATTTTCTTTCAAGTTACTACATCTAGCCAAAGTGTTGTACGTCAATGTAAGTGTTTCAAGTCAGAAGGCAAGATGGAAACTTGCAAATTACCATGAATCCCAATGATGGATTTGAACTTCTCAGCTGCAAACTTCAGAATTTGTTTAAATCTTGAGAATAAAGCAGTAGTGGAAGATGATTGTGTAACAACCTATTCAGTAAAAATTGCAGCATCATAAAATGATCTCAAAAAGAAATGAAGGGAAACGAAATTATAAATCAGGAGTACTGTAACAATTCTACAATTGCCTGGGATGATTGCACATGTACATCACTATCTCTACACTACTAGGATCTTTAGTATGATCAACATGATGTGATGTTACTGAGCAATTTCAACCTAAAAGGTAGCATTATTTAAAGAAAATTTAACTTGCTATCATCAGGAATGGATGGCACTACATGAGAGTAACATGTGGTATGGGAAATTGCAACAGCAGTATCATGGATTTACCTTCTCTGATTAGGAAATAATCTAATAACATTAGCGATTTCACAATCTTCCAGTTACTCTCAAGCTGGTTAGGAGAGGAAATAGGTTGGGCAGGAAAACTTTTATGACTTCACCTGCATCATTTCAAATTTACCATCCTATGCCAGAATTGCAACAAAATGCCTTGTTGTCTATTGTTGCTATGATTTCAACTCATCCAAGTAGATAATAGGCCAACTCATGCAGAGGCTGAGCATTGTGTTTCCTTCTTCAATGTTTCAAACTTATTTAAGCTTGGATGATGAGGAAGAGATTGATCCTATCACCACTGAAGGTACTATACCACAAGAAGAGGGAAAATCTTTTGGAGTCTAAGAAAGAGATATTATTTGGTTCCTAGAGTGATTATATATAATGATCTTATGCTATAGACATAAAGTGGTTCACACACAAGCATGTGTCATTTGAAACAAACCCAATGGAACAACATGAGTTTCTAATATATATTAATGTATTTTCCAACTGATAGTAAGTTTAATAAAATTGAGTACATCTCCAGTAATAAAAGGAGTATACTAAACATAACATGATGGTAATAAAGAGCACATAACTCAGCGATGCACAGAATGATTGACCTCATATCTGTGAGCAAAAACATTTCGTCCCAAGCAATAACCAGCCTAGAAAATCAAAAGCATTACCAACTGCTTTTGCCATTTACTATCATAGACGAAAACCAAAGTAGCTAATGATATTCTAGGAAATTGATCGACATATTAATTAGCTAGTTGCACTAGTTTGAACTAGTTGGTGGCAAGACTTAATCTAGAAGTGGCACAACAATCTCTTAAACACAATTGCTCAGCCTTACTTACTCCAACACTCTGCACAAAAATACTCAAAAGTTCAACTGAGGTTCAACAAGAAAGCAACCACGTCATGTCACATAGAGATAAGTCATCAGCCCAAAAACCAACAACAATGAAAAATTTGCAGCAAAGAGACACAAAGGATAATCATTGAAACTGTTAACAAGAAAGAAAAAACTCAAATGAAGTTCTTACCACCTTGCCTTCTTTCCTCAATATATGAAGTGGATCAAAGATGCCAACTGTCGACACGATGTTACGAACAGTCACTGTTGTATTTCTTTTGGTAGGAAAAACTTTTAGTTGCCGCGAAGACCGAAAAGCACAACAACATCTGGGTTGCCTAAGCTTAACACAGGAAGCTGATTTAAGAGCTGCTGATGCCATACCCAAGGTTCTGGATATGCTAATTCCTCCACTTCAATCCTATTAATGAATTAATAAAAGAAGAAACAAGTAAAACACTTAATATTAAATAATAGCAGTTTTCGAAACAAAATGACCGATAGAAGTAGCACGTTGCCATCTTGAGAAGACAACATGACAGTTATAATCACTAGTCACTGCATATCTCAATACAATGAACTCTGTTCAATCCAGCTAATACTCACCGGTCACAAGTGATTTCTAAGAGGAAACTGAAGCATGAGTAGTTTTCACTGTTAGTATGATAGGGTTTGATAAGGCGTAACGTATCCAGCCACCACATGCCAATCAAACTGTTTCAAGATTGATTCATTGTGATCGGCAAAGGGAATTAAATGACAGAACGCCTTCCTCACCAAAATGGGGAAAAGAAGAAGAAAAGAACAGAGGGTTGATGCTGCAAATTTCTCAACTCATTCGATGACCCAATCATACATTGCTTGCATTTTGGACTGGATAAGTTATGATGACATAAGGAATCAAGAAGTTTCTCATATTAGACATTAAACCGATACCACAAAAAGATTTCGTAATGATGATAACTATAATTAAAGCAACCCCACCCCCCCGGGGGGGTTCAGACATCACTGAGGGAAAAAACTTATAAGCAAATGTTACCGTAAAACAAAATGGCACATAATCTGAGATAGAAAAAAAAAAATCAATCATATAATCTGGCAAATAAATCATCAGAGTGAAGTGACTTTTTCCTCTGAGCAAACACACAGCAGCGTCTGGCAAGTTTAAGATCTAATTCACGCAAGCTTAACATGGGAAAGGCAGGGTCTATGTCCACTAACGCAATGATTTTGGCCATGATATGAGACAATTGGAGCTGGGCAGGTCCTTAAAAGGCTCTAGGGAGAACAAACAGGGGGGAGAACCCCCAAGGGTGGGACTCCCCAATGTCACCTCTCGTATTCCCACCTCACCGGGAAGAAAAAGCTGATGAGGAATTTGGGGGACAGGGTGTGCGAGCCATTGCACGTTAAAAAGGATTAGCATCTAAGCAGGGCGCCAGGTTGCCGGACTACCACCGGTAAAACCCTGTCGGAGCTTCAGCTCCTGCTGATTTGGCTTGTGTCTGGCAAATTTGTGATCTAATTCACGCCATCTTAACATGGGAAAGGAACTAGCCGACACGGGTCGCTCAGACTGGGTATCAGCCGTTGACTAGGCAAATGAAACGATTTACACAGAACACTCCGGAATTCAAATTCATCCCACCATTCTCCGACCAGCCGAAGACGAACTGGCAAATGAAACGGTTTACACAGAACACTTGCCGACACGGGTCGCTCAGACTGGGTATCAGCCGTCGACTCGGCAGCAAGGTTACGAGAGAACGCGGCGGAAAGGGTAAAAAGCAAAGGGGCCGTCGCCGGCGAGTTGCCGTTACCTGTGAAGGAGATGGTGGCCGGGCCTCGTGCTCGACGGAGATGATGGCGGCCCCTCGGAGATGGGAGAAGGCGAAGGGACTAGTAACGTCAGAACTTGGAATTCAATTGCTGCCTCGCATGCCCTCGCCATTTGGAAAAGTCCCTGGCAAACGTCTACGTCCAGAGGGAAATTTGTTTATTTAGTGTCGTTCATCTGCATAAGACATGATGAAATAGAACAGCAGCAAGGTTGAAGATGAATGACGTCACGACGACGAAACCTGAAGAAGAAGATACTGTCACGAGGGAATTTTTTATTTTTTGGTTGAAGATCAAATTAAACCCAACTCGCAAGAGCTCGCCCAACTCGCAACTCGCAAAAAAAAAAAAAACCCAACTCGCAAGAGCTCGCCCCAAACCTATTTAAACTAAGTCAAGCCCAATTATTCTTCTCTCTCCTCTTCTCTCCCCCACCACACCCCCCCCATCTTCCCTCATCATCCATTTCTTTTCCTTTCCTCCATCGTCTTCCTCCCATCCTCTCTCCTTTTACTGCCGAGGCAGCTTTAAACACTTATTGGTTCCAGAACACCAAAGCTTCAGCAACAGCATATCCATTTATCAAACATCTATCGACATTCGTTCATTCATTCCTCAAAACCATACTGCGATTTGCTTATCATCAAGCCGCCATCAATATCATTAACTACTACCATCAATCGCAAACTTTGACGATTCTCCATTCGTTGAACACTTCAACCGCCTATGATTGGATTGCTGCGGAAATAGTCGATGGATGGGTTAGGGGGACAAACTGATGCAAACACCTCAAGGAACCTCCGCTCCCGAGATTGAGACGAGTCATGTCATTGCCTCACCATTGACCGCCAATGAACATCACGGGGATACGTACATGAACACGTAGAACAGAACACGAGGAAAATCGGTGTTGTTTCCAATCATACATCCGAATCTCAGGAAACAAGACAGATATAGATGAATCGAAATTGCCAATCGTGATTTGACCATGTTAATTCGATCAATGTTTTCCAAATTTAAAATCCATCTCCACAAGGGTACTTACTACTTACCCAAAGTCGTCCCTCGGGAATCTTTTCACTTGGCTACACGTTGATGCGCTGAGTACTTGGTTAACTAAACTAAAGTTTACACATGCTGTAGTTAAAGTCCAGTTAGTCATGCTTAAAAAGTATATAGATAGAGGAAAAAGAAGCCAATGAGTTAATTAAGTGATTAAGAGCTTTAGAATGGAATTTGGTAAATCCCACATTCAAATCATAGTTTCTCTTATTTGGAGTACCCTTCAGGGCTTGGGCCACCTTCATTGTCTAGTGAGTGGACTCAAGCGATGCATATGGACAGAACAGTTTGCGTATTTTGATGAAGATTGATCAAGTTGAAAGGTTTAGATGACTCATTATTATATTTTGTCGAATGATCAACAAGAAATAAAAAATATTAAAAAAAAAAAAAAAAAAAAGAACAATTTTCATGTTTGGTTTAATGAGGCTTTTACACCTTTAAGTGCACTTGTGTCAATTCTATAACTTATAAACAGAGGTTATTCACTCATGTTGATAGGAAAAGCAACAAAGATCCGTTTTAGAAACTCAACGTCGTTACATTTGACTTGCTAAAAAGGTTTATATGGCTTTGTTCGCCGAAAATGGGTTATTGACGAAATATCTTTCGCCAAAGATTTGATGTTTGATTTTCAAAAAGCATTGGATTTTGTGTCGATTTGACTAGGAAACTATTTGTGTACTGAGAATTGCTCACGATAACTAGGTATGAATTATAGACAAATTGAAAGGATAACGAGAGAACAATAAATTGATAGACTCAAAATTGGAATTTGATAAATTTTGATTAGTGTTTTCCATTGCGGATCCTTTAAAACTAGTAGCCTTGTACAAAATATATCTATCAAGGACTACTAGCTTGCTTAGCGAGTATTTATGTTGTCTTTGACATAATGGATTCGTAAAGATGTCAGCAGGCTGTTCCACAATTCAAATTCCTCTCACCGTGATAATTCCTTCTCAAATCTTGTCTCAAGCGAAACAAGAATCAACCTCTATATATTTAGTTATTTAATGAAAAACCAAATTTGCCACTTATTTAAGTATAGCATCATTGTCACAGAATAATTCATTACAAGTTGAGGTAGATTCCCTTATCTCAATGCTAAAGAAATATTTGGGAGGCTTTAAATCCTTGATGTAAAAAGCAAAATGCGGATATTTCTTGAACTTTGCAATATAGCCAACTCATTGTTCCCCATGATACGTGATAACTCTATTTTAGATAGAGCATTTTTACTAAATTAATATTGATATTTGCTAGATTTTGATGAATTTTGGATAAATTTATTTGCTACTTATATTATTTTATTGAATTTTTAGGAAATATGACTTTTGGATTCATAAGGGATCGTGCGCATCATTTATAGAACACACCAAGACCGTGTCTGTGCTGGATTTGCATATTAGTCCTTGCGCCCCAACATCTTCCAGAATATTTCCGTATCTTTAAGAATATTTTTTCTTGAAGGAAAAGCCAACCAAGACTAGAAATTTGGAGTATTTGACCACAATTAAGGCTAGATTCAAAGAAAATCAAGAATAAGAATCTTAAGAACAAAAATTCCTAAATTGGTGAGGAGCCCTATTCAAGACCAACGAGGGTTAACCTAGGGCAGATGTGTGGAGGCCATATAAACCTCTTTTGTGCTACATATTTTAGATCCTGAGAAGCCTTGGAGTCACCATCTATGAGGGAGATTTACGTTTTCTTACTTAACTTTTATATTTTTATTTTATTAGTGGAGTTTGTGTATGTCAAGAAGAGAAGGAGGAGACAAACCGTAATTGGGGGTCGATAAACCATAAGAATATTTTGCCTAGAAGGAAAAGCTAGCCAAGACTAGAATTTTGAAGTATTTGACCATAATTGAGGCTAGGTTCAAAGAAAATCAAGAATAAGAATCTTAAGAACAAAAAATCCTAATTTGGCGAGGAGCCCTATTCAAGACCTAATGGGTGTTGACCTAAGGTAGATTTTTGGAGGCTATATAAATATCTCTTGTGCCACATATTTCAAATCTCGAGAAGCCTTGGAGTCACCATCTCCAAGGGAGATTTAGGTTTTCTTAGTTAGCTTTTATACTTCTATTTTATTAGTGTTGCACATGTCAAGGAGAGAATGAGGAGATAAACCATAATTGGGGGTTGACGGAGATAAACCATAATTGGGGGTTGACAAACCATAAGAATATTTTATCTTGAAGGAAAAGTCAGCCAAGACTAGAAATTTGGAGTATTTGACAATAATTGAGGCTAGGTTCAAAGAAAATCAAGAATAAGAATCTTAAGAACAAAAGATTCCTAATTATGTGAGGAGACATATTCAAGATGTAATGGGAGTTGACTTAGGGCAGATGCTTGGAGGTTATATAAACCTCTCTTGTGTCGCATATTTCAAATCCCGAGAAGCCTTGGAGTCACCATCTCTAAGGGAGATTTATGTTTTCTTAGTTAGCTTCTATTTTATTATTGGAGTTTGCACATGTCAAGAAGAGAATAAGGATACAAACCATAATTAGGGGTTGACAAACCATAATAATATTTTGTCTTGAAGGAAAAGCCAGCCAAGACTAGAAATTGAACTATAAATTAATTCAAGGTTGCATGCATGAGCACTAGTGATATTGAACTATAAACTAAATATAGATTGTTTGTGTGGTTGCCATAGATCTAGGTTAAGACTATTTAGATTAAGTCCAGGAACTTCCAAAAGAACTTAAAGCTTTTAGGTAGTTTAAATTCACCTAAGGTTAGTGTGGGTTAACATATCTAATTAGAGATTATTAGATCGAGGTTGGCTTGTAATCTAACCTAGGGAAATTTCACCAACACAATTGGAAATTAATCCGTTGCATGACAAGTTAAGAGAAATGATTATGAGTGATCAAGTGAAGTTGGATGCTTTAATGTTTTGTGATCTTAGTTAAAATCTCAAAATATACCTTGTTAATTTTCGGTTTGCTTTAGATTATGTTTACTTTGCAATTTCAATTGGCTTTTGAATCTTTTAAGTTTCGACTTTTTTATATTTTAGTCATTTAATTGGTTTAGTGCACTTTTTACTTGCTTTTTCAACTTGATTAGCTAGATCTTTGGATTGATCACCTTCGGTAAGTAATTGGATAATTAGAGACAATCTCTTTTTTTTTGGTTGAAAATACAATTGCTATTGATTTACTTAACCAAGTTCGGTGCATATACATCAAGATCATCGGCACATAATAGATCAAAGAGAGCAGGCGGGGGATTTACTACCCAATCACTAGGGAGGCTATTAGATCTTTGGGTTTTTGCAAGTCAATCAACTATTTTGTTTGAGTTCCTATTGCAATGGGCCAGAGAGAGGCCTAGAAAATCCTTTAACTTGGTTTTGACCCGATCCACAAGTGGCTGCACTTCCCAGTTTAACTTCTCTAAGTCAGAATGCCCTGCATGAGTTCTTTATAGTTAGACTATACTTGCAAGTTCTGGTTAGATCTGGTAGAAAGAAACTCTAGGTTTTCAAGAAGCGCGAGAACCTCCGCATGTTCCATTGAGGATGCTGCCACAAGCTTGGAGAATCCGTCAACTAATCGACCCTTAGAGTCTTGGCATATGCAGGCGACCGCTCCCCTGTTTTCGTCGATAGCTGATGCTGCATCTTTGTTGCGAGCAAAGGAGGTGTCAATGTTAACTTTCAAATGCCAGTGGTTGAGGGTTGCCATCTACAAGTTGGGTCCTCGCTTTTCTTCACTTCTTTTGATTTTCGATTCCAAGTCGCAAAGTCTTCATGAAAAGCTATGGCCTTGAATAGTGTTTTTTGTGGGTTTAGGGGACGTTGTCTGAAGATAAAGTGGTTCCTCTCTTTCCAAATACACCACAGGGCTATTGCAATTTGGTCAAACTTAAGAGTGCTTCGTGGGTCTTCTTTTAGCTTATGCAGCCATTCGTCGAGTCGAGTTAACCCTATTCTTGTAATTCTAATTTGCAGGGGAATAGCGCTCCAAATCCGAGCTATCCAAGGGTAGAGGAGCAAAGTGCGTTCAATTGTTTCGGCTTCCTATTTGCATATAGGGCATATAGGGTTAGATATTATCTCTCTCCTATGCAAATTGTCCAGTGTAGGCAAAGCATTTTGACAAGCATTCCAGAGGAAAATTTTAACTTTGGGCAATGTTCCTAATTAACAGATATATTTCCAAAATTTCAGTTTAGTTCAGTGAGATGAGGTTGTTATTGCTATGTGTGGGCTGGCTAATATATCTCTGTTGCTGAGATAACCACCTTTCACTGTATAAGACCCTGACTTGTTATTTGTCTAGACCAGTTTATGTTCTGTAGTAGGTAGTCTTATAAGGATTGCAAGGATTTCCCTCACTCTTTGGTCATCAAACAGAGATCTTAACAATGGTTCATTCCATTTTGCAGTTCCCATATCTATCAATTCAACCACTTTAACTGGCTCGTTTTTTGTTGTTGGGCCGCCAATAGGTCCATTCTTCAACCATTTATCTTCTCTAATAGAAATTTTTTTTCCATTCCTAACCGACCACATAACTTGAGGGGATATAGCATATCTTCCTAATATAAGGCTTTGCCATCCCCACAAAGGACGGGATCATTTTCTGGCTTTCCAAAAATCACATTGTGGATAATAAAGACCCTTCATAACTTGACTTAAAAGAGACTCAGAGTGCTAGGAAATTCGCCACGCTTGTTTTCCTAACATAGCTTTGTTAAAAGCTAGTTACTCTTTGAATCCAAGACCCCCCTCATCCTTCCTAAGTTTCAAGATTTCCCATTTTTTCCAATGTAACCCAGCAATTTTGTTGCTATTTCTCCACTAGAAATTGGCAATTTTTTTTATCAATAGCTTTACAAATTGAAACTGAGAATTTGAAAATGGACATTGCATATTGAGGAATGGCTTGCACCACTGATTCAATCAATATTTCTTTCCCGGCCTTTGACAGCAAGTTTTCTTTCCAATTTTCTAACTTCATATTAACTCTGGCAAGAATCTAGGTGAACATTTCTTTCTTCGAGACACCTCAATCCAAGGGAATTCCTTAGTACTTCCCTATTTTATCAATTTCTGGATCTCTCAACTCCGTAGCTATATTCCTCCTCAGATTCTTTGGACAACTTTTACTAAAATATATACATGATTTATTAAGATTAATAGCCTGGTCTGACGCAAAACAATACCGATATAAGATAGCCGTCAGATTTTGACATTCTAGTAGGGTACCATCTAGGATAAAGATATATTGTCCGCAAATAGTAAATGTGAGAGAGTAGGACAGCTACTATTTAGCCTGATTCCGCAAAGTATTCTATTTGCTACCGCTTGTTTCATCAAGTGAGAGAGTACATTTGCCACTAAAATAAAAAAGATAAGGGGTTAACGGATCACCTTGTTGAATTCCTCGTGTTGGCTTGAAAAAAGGCATAGGTTCCCCGTTGAATTTTATGCTAAAAGAAACCATTGAAATGCATCGCATTACTTACTACACCCACTTTTCACAGAAACCCATCTTGATTAAGCAATCCCGGAGAAAGTCCCATTGAATTCGATCATACGCCTTTTGCATATCTAACTTCAAGACAGCTTGGAACTTGCTTTTCCTCTCATGAGTTCTCAACCTATAAAGGACTTCCTACATGATCAAGATGTTGTCTTGAATTTGTCTACCCCCCACAAAAGTGCTTTGTTCTACTACAATTAGGCTTGGTAGCAATGGTTTTGAGCTTATTTGTTACTACTTTGAAAATGATTTTATAAACAAAATTGCAAAGGCTGATAGGGCAAAATTGTTCTAGCTTTTCGGGGTTTGGGATTTTGGGAATAATGGTGATTTTGATTCTATTTATATCGAGATTTAGGTAGCCAGTATCAAAGGAATTATGCACCTCCCTAAGAATATCCCAACATATGTCTTGCCAATGATTTTGGAAAAACAATCCACTCAGTCCATCCGACCCTAGACCTTTAATGGCTCCTAATTGATGCGTTGCAACGGTGATCTCCTCGAAAGTGATAGGTTTTGTTAGCTGTTGGTTCATAATTTCATCAATTGAGCTTGGAACTTAGTCTAGGGTAGGTTGGAAGTTTCTATACCCCACTAACTCATGTAGATTTTTAAAGTATATCTCCATCATATCCTTAAGATTCTTTTCCTCTCTCACCCAATCCCCTTTTGCATTATTTAGCAAGGTAATTCTATTTCTAATTCTTCTTTGAATTGTTGTGGTAAAGAAAAATTTAGTATTTTGATCACCCCATTTTAACCAGCTGATTCTAGAGCACATTCCCCACTACATCTCCTCTTGCTGCCACAGATTTTCAATTTCTTGGGTTATCTTCTTTACTTCCTTACTTTCTTTAAAGACTTCCGAGCTATTCGTCAACTTTTGTAATTCATTCTCAGCCAATCTATTCTCTTTTTAGCATTAGAGAATCTGTTTTTGCTCCACTTGGCCAGCCGTTGTGCCAATAACTGCAGTTTTTCCACCATATTTAGTCTTTGGGAATCGGTTGCAGCCCAAATTCTCTTCACTAGATGCGCACACTCCTCATCATCTAACCAGAAAGCTTCATATCTAAACTCCCTCCTCCTACATTCCTTCCTTGGGTAGAGTGATAGGATTAGAGGACTGTGATATGAACCGATGGCTAGTAATGCTATACATTCAGCATTTGGATAAGAATTCTCCATTCCATAGTACATAAGGCTCTATCTAGCCATTTCTTAACCAATTGTTCTCATTCTCTATTATTTGTCCAGGTGAACGCACATCTCTTGCATTCTAAATCTATTAAGGAATAATTATGTAAAAAGTCTCTGAAAACTGTAAGCCGGCAATGTTCTGTGATCCCTTTACCCACTTTTTCTCAATGATACAAAATTTCGTTAAAATCCCCCATGTGAAGCCAAGGTAGATGGTTAGTGACACTTGCTCTATAGATAGCCTCCCATAAAAGTACTCTTTCTTTATATTCAATAGGAGCATGTATAAATGTAATTTGCATCTGCTATTTACTTTCTTGGACTTGGCATTGAACATTAATAAAATTATCCAAGAAAGACTCAATGGATAACAATACCTGGTCATCACAGAATACAGCCAAACCCCCTACAATTCCCTTCAAATTCACCAAGAAGCTATTCTAAAATTTTAGCCGCCTTCTCAAATGTTGCACCATTTGCTCTTGATTTTTAGTTTCCATTAAAAATGCAATACTAGGCATTTCTTGAGTAACTAAGACTCTCAAGGCTTGAATTGTCAGGAGTGTGCCCAACCCCTGGCAATTCCAACTTAAGATCTTCATGGATGATCTGTGGCTTATCAGAGCTAACCACCAAAGCCCACTGAGTTGAATTCTCCGCCACTGTAATGGGGGTCTCCCCCAGCTGAGTATTGTCAAAAACTAGTATCTTTGAAGGTTGAACACCATACAGGGAAAACCTCTTCCCTTTTTTGGAAGTAAAAAGCTTGGTACCTCTAGATTTGTACCTTATTAGTCCCTTTTCACTTGCTGGGATCTCTATCATGCCAGCTTCTGCTTCCTTTAGTCGTTCCTCATAAAGCACCATAGCAAACTCATCATCTCAGCAGTTGTTTCCTCTCTTTTGTGTGCCTTTCTCTTTCATGATTATTAGTGCTAAAGAAGAGGTAGAATGATTGCCCTCCTATTGAATTATATCATCCACATGGTGCTATCCACAAATGGATAGGATTTTATCCCTATTCTGTTCCTTCAGCTGCTTATCTTTTTCTTGGATAATAGTTTGTTTGCAATAGAAGATTTTGCCATACAGATTGAGTTCCCGCACTTCTGCTCTTAGACATTGCTTGAATTTTCCTGTTAAGTTCTCTTCCAGCCCCAATTCCTCATATGGTATCTCTTTACAAAATGTGGCATAATGCCCGATTCTACCACACGAATAATAGTAATGTGGAAGTCTCTCTTATTTGAACTCTACCCAAAGCCTCTTACTCTCCAAATTGATAATAACTCCAGTCTTAAGAGGATTAGCCAGATTCAAATTAACTTTTGCCTTGCCTATCTTATGAGTGTTGTTTCCTTTAGCTTCTAATTTCACTTCTAGTACTTCTCCAAGTTTCGATGCAATATCATTCACTACATTATTAGTAACTCTACCAAATAGGAGACCATAGAAATGCACCCAAAATGCACAATGAGTTAATTCATAGCAGATCTCTGGGGTATCTAGATCGCATTGCTGTAAAACTAGGAGATTACTAGAAAAAGACCATGGCCTAGAGTCTAAGACTTCCTATTTTTTAGCTTTAGAGTGAAAGGAAAAGGAGAAGTAGCTCGACTTTAACAAGGTACAAGTTACGTTTTCAGTCTTCTATGCTCTTTTCATTGTATTTAAAAAGGTTCGAAAGTTCACATTTGGTTTAGAGTACAGCTTCCCGAACAATGTTTTCTGACATTCTGTCAATTTTTGTTCATAAATGTTTCCTTTAACATCAACTACATCATATTCAAACCATAGCTTACCTAAGCTTTTGCATAGAGCTACCAATCTCCTCTCTTCATCATACTGACCTTCCATCACTTGTTTTCCAGAAACAGGGCCCAGAGGGATTAGAGCAAAATACAAACCTCAGAGGCAAGATTACTCGGACGAAACTGAGACGGGGGACTTTGTTGATAGAGATCTTGGTTATCCTTCGCAAATGCTAGCCTAGGGTGTTTGGAACCAATTGAAAAGTAAGTTGCAAGTCCAAAGTGGTTAGAGGGAGCTCTAATTCTATGGGTGGAGACTAGGCTACTCAAAATGGGGAAAAAATGTGAGAGGGTAGGGATCGTCGATCTATCTATAGGGTGGGTTAAAGGGGGATGGCAGCTAAAGATGGATGGATGGGTATCAAGTGGCCATTAGCGTTTAACGATAAAGCTAGGATCTGAAATAGAAAGCTGGAAGAGATGAAGAGAAGGTCTGCGAAGTGAGGATTCAACTAATGGTGGGGGATTTAGGGTTGTTGTGGGAGATGGATTAGGGTTTTCCATTAAAACAAAAGGCAAGACTGCCCTGAAGGTAGAGGAAACCTACCCATTCAATAGAGAGGAAGCACTTGCAATTCACCTAACAATGAAGATATCATCAATATATATTAACAAATAAATTAATAAGGTACCTTTAGTTCATGTGAATAAGGCATAGTTATTTTATTCCTACGCAATCAAAGAAATTAGGATTGGTAACTTGATTACACTAGTTAATCAACTAATACTCTTGTGATACATAATCTTGTTTAAACTTCAAAGTTTGATTTTTTTTCTTGAAAGATTTTTCATGCATTAAAAATGCTTCAAAAGAATTATTTTTGGGCCTTTCCCTAATTTCGCAAAATTTTGAAGGATTTCTCATGCATTTTTAAGAGAAAAAATGTTCAAAATCAATTTTAGGCCTTTTCCTAAGAAAGAGATTTCTTCGGTTTTTATTTTTATATTTCTTTTAATAAAATAAAATAAAAATATACTAGCCCGGTCGGGTCAGACCCTAGCACCGGCCCGATTTGGATGCAGCCCAATTGACCCGGGTCGCACCTTCCGATGGTTAGAGAAGAGCCCCTACTAGATTTTTTTAACTGTTGTTTTCTATCTCTTGTCCTTTTCTTATTTTCTTTATACTTTTGCTTCTCTCTCTCACGCTATCTTTTTGTTTTTTTGGATCATCTTTCTCACGTTGCCAAAGGAAAGACCCCTTTTTGGTCTTCTCTCTCACGTTGTCAGGTTTAAGGAAAGGGGAAGACTCCATTTTTGTCTTTTCCCTCTCTCACGTTATCTTTTTTTCTTTTTTTGGGTCATCTCTCTCCCATGTCGTCAGATTTAAGGAAAGCGGAAGACCCCTTTTTTTTTTATTATCTTTTGTCGCATTTGACTCTTCTGCCTCTTTCTTTTCTCCCATTTTCTTTTGTTTTTCTTTCACCCTTTTTTTCCCTTGTGAGCGCTGCTCCCCGAGCCCCCCTCCGAAAACCCACGCGACCTCCATGTTCCGACGGAGCGAGAAGACCCGTTAGCACAAGCGCCAACGAAACGCAAATCTGTTTAAAAACACGGGTGCGGCCAGAGCCATGTCCAGCCATCACGCGGCCGTAATCCATGGCCATAACACCAATGTCTTTCCTCCCTGCCAGCCAAGAACCAGCTGCCCAGAAGCACGACGCGCACACAAAGAACGTAGAAACAAGTACGTGCAAAGCGAAGGATAGCAACGGGGATTCATCAAATTTCGTTTGGCAAGCGACGAGCACCCACGACGGACGGAGAACTAAGAATTAAACGCACTAATCTTACTTGGGCATTTCGTCGAGCATGTGGTATACGCAAACTGGGGGTGAGGAACGCGACTACCAAGCCCGAGTTCGAGCCGGGATTCCGAATAAACGACACATACGACCCCAGAACAACAGCGCACGTGCAAGGAAGGCCGGAAAAACTCACTCGAGCCGGGCAACAGCAGCCCGGTCCGGCGAACCCGAAACAGGACACGAGGAGAAGGGAATGGGGGCTGTCGGTGGCGTTCCCTACCCGGCTCCGCGGCGTCGGACGGCGGTCGCCGGTCTAGCCCCCTGCCCGCGCTGCAGCTCCCGTCTTCTCCGCTCCGTGCGTCTTCAGTCACGCTCGTCCTTGATGGCGTGAGGAAGAAGGGAAGAGATAAGGGCCGGGCCAAGGGAAACGTGTTGGGCGAGATGGGCCCTGGGCCCGCGCTTGGGGAGAAAAAGAGAGGGGCTGGAAGAAAGCCCAGTCCTCGTGGGCTACCTTCTCTCTTTTTTTAAGAATAATTTTTATATTTATCCGAGATGCAGTAAAATTAGGGAAAATAAAATAGAAGCTAAAACTTAGTAGATACAAACAATAATAATACATAGGTGATGAGCAAATAATTTTTATTAGGGCCAAATTGATTCCTAATTTTTCATGTAATTTAGATTTAAATATTTAATCAAAATTTAGGTGTTAATAATTGTTATGTCTTAAATATAATCGACATGTGTAAACTTCAATTTTTATATAAAGGGACAAAGTTGTGAGTTGTGAGTCAAGTCATAGACAAAGAAAAGAAAGCATTCTCAATAAAAAGTTCTCCCTCCAATTTCTAGTGTTCTCATTCCAAGTTTCCATAGTTTATTATCAATCTTTTGGTTCCAACACAAAGGCACTTCATATGGTGTTGAACCCAACTAGATGGGAGCAATGTTCACATCGAGCAATTTAGTTTGGCTGAGATTTTGTTCGCAAGGTCCTAGATCACTTCAGCTTCACTTTTATCTGAACTGTAAGCACTGAAAAAAATGTCCGGTCATCAGCACTAATCAACATGAAGAACACATGAAGACTTGACATATGTTTTACAGTTGTAATGGTAAATAGATACCAATCCAATCCAGGTCAAGCACATTGGAAAGCCATTAAAAGAATACCGAGGTATCTGAAAGGAACTGATGATTACATGTTAAGTTACCAAGGAAATGATCTACAATTTGAAAGCTATTTAGATGCTGATTAGGGAGGAGATTTAAGGTGCGTTTGGAAAAGCTTTTGGGAAAAGCCTTTAAGAAAATGTAAAGGTATTTGGTTTAAAGAGTTTTGATGAAATGCAAAAACTATTTGATAAACTATAATTGAAAAATACCTTGAGAAGCAACTTTGGAGAAATGCTATTTGGTAAACACATATTTGGAAAGTTTTTTAGCGCGACCAATTTAAGTTTTTTAATTTTTATTTTTTTAAATTGAAAATAAAAATAATGACTTTATATATAAATATATATATTTATATATATTCACACTTAGATGTAATGTAAAAGATATATATTAACAAATTCATAAGTTAAAAAATACATCAAAGTGGACTTTTTCTCAATTGAAAAAATATGAGCAAATTTGTTTTTTTGGAGAAGACATTTTACGCTATCTACTACAGCAGTATCAATGTGCGTAACTCTATATAGATTATCTTCTCTATTACCTAAAGTAGAGTTTTCATCCAGAGACTCCGGACATATAATTGCAAATTCAGGTCTTATAACCCAAAACTTAAACCAAAAAGACTAGCGATACAAGACGAACCACAGTGCACCACTAAAACGTTCATCAACCATTTTCCATATTCGCTGTGTTTTTCCAGAAATGATGATTTGGGTTTAAGCTCAAGTGAAAAGGCATACTACATCCACAAGATCCATATATCAAAACAGACGACGTGCGGAGCAGAATGCAAAACTAGGCTTCTGCAAATTGTTTGGCCACATTTGACTGGATAAGAATCTTTATAACAACGATCTCATCCATTTTTGTCATATGTACGAAAATATTAAATTTTATAAGATAGCAGAAAAGAATTTATCTCATCTGTACAACACATATAGCAGAATCTCTGGTGCAGATAAGCGTAGTAATGGTATTCTTCTCTTGTTCAAGCCAATATGAAATACGCTCACATTAGCCTGTCCTGCAGTAGAGATGCAACAAGGAACCAAGGAAATCCCTCCTTGCTTAAAGGCAACGGGATGGATCTGCAAGGATAGTGGGCATCAAATGAATCATACTGCAGTTTAGTCCATCCCTAAACACTAAGTACAAATTTGCCTGTATCTGCAGATACAAGATCATCCAGACCCACAGTGTCTCCAACAAACATCCTGAGATGGAAGGGTCTCCAACAAAGATTCTGAAATGGAAGGTGTTTTTTGTGCATCGCTCATGGCCATCGACAGTGCATGATACAGTTGATGAATGTCTAAGCACAAGATAAGGTTCAAATTCAAAACAAATGATCTCAACATAAGGAATGCCATTAAAGAAAAAGCAGATGGAAAGACAAGGCCAAGAGGGAGTGTCTGTTTTGCAATCTTGAAAGAGCTATAATAGATTGTCCTTTACAAGTTCAACAACCCATTCATCAGAAATTGTTCCAAACCAGCAGATGGAACCAATGCATAATAACTTTGTCTAGACTATCCATCTCAAAAATTTAGAGCGGATATTATTGTTCAAGTTTTTTGTCATGCTCCTCACTAGTTGTACCAAACACATGCCTCCCTTCAACCTGAAGACAGCACCTCCTTGGGCTAGTGACACCTTGAATGTCTCCTCCAATTGTAAGAGCTGAAACACAAGCGACGACTTTGGTTGCTCTACCAACTGCACTAGAAGCACTTGCATTGGAATAACAAGCTTCAGGAGACATCTAATGTTGTTTTCATAAGGACTTGCCAAGATTGAAAGCTCCAGCAAGAGTAGAAGGCACTTCTGTGCAAGATCTATCTCAAATACTCAGTTCTAAAGCTCACCAAGAACTTTCCAAAAGAGGCATAGTCATGTTATATTGACGAGCAAAATTTGCCTTGCGATATTCCATGGACTTGGAGAAGAGGGAGAGTTTGTCTAGGAACCATTTGATGTAGGTATTTTGGCTGGAGTTGGCCCGGGTAGTTTTCCCTGGGTATGCTGCTGATAGCTTTGATTATGGATATAACCTTTTTTGCTTGGAAAAAAAAGTAACAATTTATTAAATATGACACAAGATACACAATAAGAAAATCAAAACTAGCAATAAAAGAGATCACATCAAGCCTCACTTGGCTAGCATATTGAAAACTCATTAAATAAGTGGACCTCTCTTATGAAGTAGGGAAACGAAGAATTTCTATTGTATTTCCATCTCAGCAAACAAGGGGAATAATTTTCTGGAAGAACTAACCATGTTCAACGGTCTAGATTTTCGTTTTAAAGACCAAAAAAGTAATCCTTTCAAGTGGTTATCTCCATTTCTTCTTCATTGTTAAAGAGACGGGTGGAGTAATTGGTCTCTTCTTCACAAAAGCACTCGCTATGCTTTCTAACTCATCATTAATATCACTATCACCACCTGAATCTCTTGCAGTTAGGTTGGACTCCTTAGCATCTTTTGCAGCTTCTCTCCTTCCAAACTACAAGTTGGCATAGGGTCATTTGAAAATCCAGGGTTCATTTGACGTGAAAACTTTGCACCAAGACCAAGTCTATAGAAAGATTTGAGTTCCACTTAACAATCACAACTAGAAAAAGCATAATAAGAAGGAATCGAATCAAAAGAACCTAGATTTAGGGCGAGACGAGCAAGTAGATTCTCCGCGAAGAGGGAGGCAAACACGAGAGAGCCCAACGACTTGATTCAACGAAGAAAGTAGACACCAAGAGAGAGGCGAGCACTGTGAACTGATGAGCGAAGACGGAAGATAACCAAGCGGTGACCAAATATCCGAGCAATAAAGAGCAGCGACACCAAAGGCACAGCAAAACCAGAGGTGCAGGGAAATCAGAGACGTATTCCACGAGAGCGTAATGAGAAGATGGCTTTCAGGTTGTATGAGGGAGCTCGGTTTGATGACGATTCTTGGTGCGTGCTCGTAGATTTGAGAGAGAAGAAGAAGACGATAACTTGCGAGTGGGTCTAGAAGGGAAGAGGACAACATGTGCAGATGCAGGGTTTTCAGCTAAAGGGTTAAACTCGGAATTCCATTAAATTATGAGGGCAACAATGACAATCGAACAAAATTCATTAATGGGCAGTCAGTTTACCAAGAATGCTGAAATGCCCAAGGCAGGGTCATCCCTGCTTTGGGCTTTCAGCCTTCAAAAGGCCGACTTTCAACCAATGGTGTTTACAAAAATTTTGCCAAACACTCATTTTTTAGCCTAAAGGACTTTGGAGGCCTAAAATGGCTTAGAAATGCCACATCCAAACCCAGCCTTAAATGAAATTAAATCTACCTCTAGATTTGTTTTCTTCTGAATAATGACGACATATCTTAGAGTAGTAAAAAATAAATGTGTATAGTCTTGTCTACGATGGAAACTGAGTTCGTGGTATTATCAGTAGTAATATAAGAAGGTGTTTGGTTAAGAGATTTTTTAATCATTTAGGTATTATTAAAAATGCTGTAAACTCATTGTTGGTTAATTGTGATAGTCAAACAGCAATAACACACACCAAAGATCTAAAATATTATGGCAAAACCAAACATATAGATACAAAGTATCATTTTATCAAAGATATTGTTGCACGAAAAGATGTGAACTTACAGTACATATCTATGTATAGAATGGTAGCAGATCCTATAACAAAGCCAACACCAAATCCTATGACGAAGCCAATAGCTAGAGATGTATTATGTGGCCATGTAAAATTTCTAGAGTTAAGTAAAGGTTGATGTACTGAATATTATAATTTTCCTTAAGTGTTCACATTTAATGAATTTGTATTTTCATTATTAATGCATATGAGTATTTATTTGACGTTTATGTATTTTAATGTTTAGTACATTTTATAAAATTGATAAAGTAGGTCGGACAGATAAAAGATTAGCCCACTCACATGAGTAATCGCCTCTTTTTACTATGTGATAAATAGATTGAGATAGTTTTTAAGCTTATTATCTAGGTGATAATTGAGAACTCAAGCTTGAAATATATATGTAACATTAGCTGAGTGTTAAGATAAGGACATAATATTTATTATGACCAAAAGTAAAATAATCAACATATTTTACTTTATTTGTCTTAGATGTTAGATGTGAGTTTTGATGAATTTCGTAAAAGAGTAAATACGTGAACTCAAGTTAGATATTAAGTTTATCCGAACTATCATTTGTATGGTATTAAAGGTATAGATATACATTCCATAGGAAATGAGTAAATACCGTAATACCTATTTCATACTACATATGCGTGAAACGACCAACAAGAGTAGCAAAACAATATCAACTTTTAGTGTTTGCTATATTAAAATGTTGTCAATAATCATGAATTGATTTTATCTAATGGGATATTTCTATAAAAGCAAGTTGAATTGAAATTGAAAGTTTCAAGGAGAAAAAGATCGAATTTAGAGAATCACATTTTAGTTTTGTATTCACTAGTCGACCAGTTATGATTGTTTTTTAGATAATCATAATTGTGAATTTGATATATCATTGTTAAAAAGAGATCAAAAAATATATAAATGTGACAGATCGATCTAGGATACTACTGCATACTAAATCTACTAAAAAATGTGATGCTAAATATGAGCTGTTATGTATTCTTAACAAATGTATAGCAACAAGCTCTCAAAATATACTAGTTGCATGGATTATTTACCAATATAAATGTTGAAGAGAGGTAAATAAAATTTTGTTTGGCTCACCATATGCGAGTGGGAGATGATACGTTTTTTATTTTTATTTTTTATATTAAATGGGCCAACTTAAGCCCGTCCGCCCATGTTGGGCCAAAACCTGCCCAAAAGAGTACAATTATGTTTGAACTGTTACGTTTTTCAGAAACTGAGTTACGTTCTTCACTTTTCCCCTTTAGCAACAAAACGCGCCTTTTTTGACGAACGGAACCAAGGCTTCAAAGAATTCATCAAAACTGCGACGATACTTAATTTGTGATAATTAATGTATGTCCGACTCCATAATATGCCTTTGATCGGTGTTACATGTTTTTGAACACGTTTCCGTGTTTTCGTTTTTTTTCGATATTTGAGTATCATATTGTTTTTTTTTTTTTTTGGGAATATGTTTCTCGATAATTACATTAATTAATCAACTAGTACCCTTGCAATATTTAATTTATTTAATTTTCAGGTAGTCTAAATTAATTTTAAACTTATCCATTAACGTATAAGGTATTCATGTGGATGCACAATCATTGAAATAATCAGCAACCAAAAAGCATTAAATAAATTGCAAAGAAAAGCAAGAATCTAACACTAAATAATAAGAAAAATGCCATTCCCAACCACATCGAAGGGAAACCACAATCAACATGTCAAAAATACACAATTAAGTGATAATCGAAATAGAAATGTGCAAACAACAACTTAACATTTGTCTCTAAGAACATTCAAACTCTATCGTAAAGCCTTAAGAGTTTGTTCAAATTTCAACACAAAATTTTTTGGATTTTCACACATTTTAAGAGAAAAAAATACTCAAAAATAATTTTTAAGCCTTTTCTTAATTTTTAGAAAAATGAATTGTTTTGGAATTTTTTTAAAAAATTTAGAATATTCTTGTGAGCCCGAACCCAACAAAACTTGGCCTGAGCCCCCTTGCCGTCTCTTCCTCCACCCCTTATACATCACGTTCTACCAAGACAAATCAGGGCACGCGAAAGTTTAAAAGAAATCTCAATCAAAGGTCTTGACCGAAACGATAGAATACGAACGCCACGCTTCACGATGAATCCGCCTACACCCACTGCCAGACCTCCATCACAGGCTAGTTCCGGTCACCGGAAAACACTGCCGCCATACTCGCAGCACCACCTCGAACGTCTCTACTCACTGAAATGCTCATGTTCAGCGCCAGACCCACACCAATAACCAATCGCTACGCCCCCCTCGTCAGCCGGTAAACCCTCACCAGCCACCCTCTCTTTCAGCCATAACAACCAAAGCGTGGATTAGGGGCGAACTCCACGATTGCCCTGCGGAGCTCTAAACCTCAAAGAGTATGGGGACCGATTTATCGTCCCCGTACTAAAAACGAACACCCACAAAGCAACGGCCACACAAAGAAACTAACAAAACAGCATGAAAATTCACAAAGCCGTGTCTAATGACCAACATGAACGAGAATCAAAGAAGACAATGTGAATCTGGTTCAGGCATTTCATCAAACAGGTGGGGTGCATTGACTAAAGCGTGAACGCCAACAAATTCGAGATTCGGATTTGCATTCGGGTTCACAACAATCATCAAGCCAGGACTAAAAAGGGCCGGGCACAATCCGGCGGGACAAAAACTCGCGTGAGCCGAACCACGATGAATCCCGGTCCTGCGAGTCCGGAACGGGCCAAAACACGGAAGAGAAAAAGGGGTCGGCGGTGCTCCCTATTTTTTCTAAAGATATTATAAAACCGAGACCTACCGCGGGGAAAGGAACGCGTCGGCGAGGGTCTTCGGCCGCGCCCCAGGCGCGATGGCTACTGGAGGAAGCCTCTCACTCTTGGCCTCACTGGCTCTGTGTGTCTCGCTCCCTCTGCCGATTTCTCTCTTGGTCTCTCTCTCGCTGTCGAACCCTGTGGTCCCTCCCGAAAATCCCTCCTCCAGCTTCCCTCTCCCTCTCCCTCTCTTCTTTTGAAGGCGCCGGCGTGTGCGCAGGGCCTCTGCCACCGCCGGCTGCCCCGCCGGCCTGGCCCTGACCCAGCAGTAGCGCCGCGCGATTTGCTCTGCTCCTGCTCCGTCTCGGCTGTACTGTTGTAGAGAGGGTGAGCGACGCGAAGGGGAAGGAGGAAGAGATAGGGGCCGGGCCGGGGAAAGGAAAGAAGCTGGGCCGGCCCGGTCTCACTTTTTTCTGTTTTTTTTTTTTTTTTTAAATGCAAATGCTCCTAATACCTATATGTTATGCAATTTAACGAAAATTATTTTTGTTTACAGGTTAAAATTAATCCTTAAATTTCTATACAATTAATGAATGATGAAACAAGTCGCTAAAATTTAGATGTCAACACAATATTATTAAAGGCGCGCCACAATGAAGAAGTGCTAATAGTGAAATATGTTTGGGACAAAGATGGGAATTGGCACCTTGAAACAATTTCTTTCGTCTTGTAGGAGGATGTCATGCTACTTCGGACAAACAAACCTAACCCACTATCTTCTATGGAAAACTTGATATGTCTGTTGTTTCCAAAAATGCAATGCTTGAATTGCATCCTCATACATGCTAAACCTCTCTCCGTAATAGTTCATGGAAATTAGATCATGGTAACTAAATTAAGCGCTTCCTTAGATGATGGGCTCATAGCTGTATCCCATCAAAAGAGAATTATTTCAAGTGTTAACATTAAGATTTTTGCCAATTGACTATGTTCGAATTACTATGGACATTTTGCACACCGACAAATTGCTTCATCAATTATTCATCCATCACATATCATCGATTTTTTTAATTCCATTGTTACAGATTGGATAACTACTGGCATTTGTATCAACGATAGGTCAATTCACAAAATACCTTGGAATATTCTCATTGATATGCTGTTTGGATACTTTTGAAAAAAGTCTTAATGAACTCGTCTTTCATGACAAAAAAATTATCACTTCCTTTCTATTGCAAAAGGCTAGTAGTTTGGCTATTGATTCCACATTTATAATAACTTATCACATGGGATCGCGAATACTCCTAACATGAGTAAGCATTCACTAAAGTGAGCTGAAGCCCAAAAGTGTAAGGAAGTCCATGGACACCTTTGTGCGTCTAAGTAAAAGCTGCATATAGAACAATAGCACAAGCCAGAAGTCATCTTCACGAGTTCCATCATGATTTTTCTTTTTCTTTTCTTACCAAAAACGAAAGATATCGCAAGATCCAAGGGGTAATGTGTCAAATCATGGATCATCTAGAGATAAGCATCAGCTTTGAACAACATGAAACAAGACAAACACATCGAATATGAAGGTCTAAATAGTTCAGTCAAGCCCAAACCAGCCGACCACCCACCCATTGATCAAATCAATTGAGGCTAAAATAATTTATAGCTAAAATATTCTATTATTGTAAAATTGAAAAAAATTACTTATTATTTGTTATTTGCAAAATCATGAAAAAACTTGGAAGTCAATATCAGTATATAGTTCAGATACAGAGTTCCTGTAAAAATTATAGCATTAAGTGCAATAACAGCATTTTTTTTTATTCGAACAATAACGGCATTCAAAATAACACATTTTAGTCAATTGACTTTTTTTATTCAAAGTCAGAATTCGTTTTTAAGTGACGTATGATAATACCAAGAGAAACCATGTAATGATCCTTTATTAGAATGACCGGAGGAATTGGGGGTGAAGGAAAGCATGACTCATCATTTGTGCTTCTGATTACTATTGGCTAAGAGTCGTTCGACTTTAATTCTCTTTTCTTCAAGATTAAGAATAAAAAGCGTTCTTAATTCCAATTTGCTAACTCAAACAAATGTAATCGAAGGGGAAAAAATAGTAAAAGTTACACTTCAATTAACTTTGCGAAGAAGTACACCTAAATATCAAAACTTGACACGAAGGGACACTTAAATGCCAAAAGTTAGGAAAATAATACTTAAATGCCACTTTTAAAAAAAAAAAAATTGAGACATTTAAGTGCTACTTTCGACAAATCTCGTCATAAATCTTACGTAGCAATTTTTTTTTCTCACTTAGGTGGCTCACTAGAGAGCTGACTCAGTAAAAAAAAAAAAAATACAAAAATGACGTCATTTTGGCACGGATTTGAATTTTAATATAAAAATTAAATAAATTAAATTATTTAAAAAAAAAAAAAAAAAGAGAGAGAGGAGGAGGAAGAAGGCGGCTGAGGGCCGAGCCCTCATCACCGCCCTCCCCACCGTCATCGGGAAGGGCCTACGACAACGGTGGGGGGTGGGGTCGAGGGTTGCTGGCCTTGGCCAAGGGCGACGGCGAGGGCCCAGGAGCCCTTGCCCGGATCTAGGGCGAGGGTTGAAGCCCTCACCCGAATCCAACGAGGGTCGGCGGCCCTCACCTGACAAGGCCAACGGCCGCCGCTTGTTAGGGTGAGGGCTCGTAGGCCCTCGTCGCCAATTAGCTGAGGTTGTCGACCCTTGGCCAAAGGCCAACAACCTCAATTGACCCTCCCCGCACCATCACCGGCCATTCCAAGCAACGGTGGGCGGTGACGATGACAAGGGCTCAGCCCTCAACTGCCTTCTTCTTCCCTTGGCTTTTTTTTTTTTTTTTTAATAATATTTGTATTTTTATTTAAAAATGTTCTAAATAAATTTAAATTTAATTTAATTTAATTAATTTTTATATTTATTTTTTACCACATCAACAAGAAAAACGACGTCGTTTTTGTATTTATTTAGTCATGTCGAAAGATACAAAATGATGTCATTTTGAATTTATTTTGCTAAAAATCGCCATGTCGGCATTTTAGTATGATTTTCTTACCGTTAGCACTTAAGTGATCAATTATGTTCTAATTTTGACACTTAAGTATCACTTTCCTAACTTTTGGCACTTAAATGTTCTTTCATAACAAATTTTGACACTTCAGGTGTCCAACACTCATTTTCTTTGCTTTATCACTTCCATAACTTTACTTTTGAAATTGCAAGTTCCACGATCAATTTCACTTAAATGACCAACTCACCTTTCTTTGCGATAAAGCCCCAAAAATCACTAGCATCGACTGAATCTCTCAACCCAACTCCGTCATTCTCCATTTCACCGATCACCCTCCCATCGCCTTTTACCGTCCTTTTGCCATCTCTCTCTCTCTCTCCCTCTCTCGCCATGGTGACCTTGGTGAGGGCCTCTGCTGAGGTCACGGCAACAATGGGCAACCTCGATGAAGGGGTTTGTAGCCATCGCAAAGGCGACTATGTCATCATATGAGAGCGATAGAGAGAGCGTCGGAGAAAGTACAAGCTCTCTATCTTATATGTAGTATCCAAAAATGAAGTTTGCACATCTATCGAAATTAGATCGTGTTTTGACAGTTAGAATAAAATTCAGAATAAGATAAAATTTATCATATCTTGTATTTGATATTTGCTCAAGATAGAATAAAGTCGATATAAATCGGATATAAATCGGATATAATTATTTCATGGGGAAAGTGGGAAAAAAATGGATAAAATTTCAAATATTCATAATAGAAAAGTTATTTTTATCAAATAATAAAATTTTCAAATTAACAAAATTAAAATTGCATTTCAATGTAAATAATATTTGACTTCTAATATAAGAAATTCAAAATAAAAAAGTAACAATTTAGTTATTTTAATTTAATTATATTTTATAATATAAATTCATTATATAAATATAAATATATATTTATCTTTATTACATATTTTAGGTGTTTTAGTGTTTTAGGTATATTAATCTAGTTTACTAATCGATACAATTTTATTAGAGAATGATGGAATGGGAAGAAAGAAATAATAATAATAATAATAATAATAATAATAATAATAATAATAATAAAGAAGCTACTTAAAGAAAGTGAGGAAAATAAAATGAAAAAAACAAATAAAAATAACGTAGACAAGATTATCGCGTTGTAAAATGTTTGGTTCATTTATTCTATTATGCCATTGTATATCAAAGTAACCTAAATGCTATAACGTAACGACACTATATTACAGACCTTCCTGCAAAACCTTCCCCCCTCCATATACGTTTAGGATCATCAACTTAGATTGAGACTAACCCAGCTGGATGGGAAGCAACGTTCACACCCACCGCGTCAGCTTGGCTGAGATTTTGTCCGCAAGGTCCTCGACCAATTCAGCTTCAGTTTTATCCGAACTGTAAGCACCAAAAGGCATGTCAGGTCATTAGCGCTAGTCAACAGGAAGTAAATATCAAGAGGATCAAAAATTTTCTAATCAGTGCTCATAGTTATTTCTGACAAAAGAAGAATAAAAGAAAAAATGTCTAGGTTTCAAATCTCCATCACAATCTGGTACCGGCAGGTGTCCATCTTCATCTTTTCTCTGCTGCACACAATAATAACAATACAATGCCCTCAAAAAGTATTTCATAAACCTAGTACATATACTAACCTGAGTCACAATCCTAGTGAGAATAGAACCCAGTTTAGCATATGCACAACAATCATGTAATGATGTGTGCATGCGCGCTGTCTATGTTCTTGTATCTCTCCACACACGAACTAGCATTAATTGCCTCACATGAAACTTAAAGTTCAGGCATCATGTTCAACTCAAGCATTAACATTAGTATCCTCCTCAAGAACATAATCATAATTACCCCACTAATCACACGCTCCAACAGAAAGCACTTGCTCATCATAGGAGAAATAATTGAATCGCCTACTAATAGCCCAAGGTTACAAGGTATAACCATCACAATAGACGCTTATATTACAGGCAATGAACCACACGAAACTTCAAAAATTAGAGATGTGGAATAAGATCAACATGCATATTAATTTGATCAAAAGTTTACTTTTCTCAAGACCAGAAAATCTAATGACTTTCCTTTTTGTCTCTATACCTTTGAACAACAAATGTAAAATTCTAAAGAAACATTTAATCCAACAAGGATGCAGTATGGCTCGGATACCATCAATGAAAGTGAAATATGAATTACTCATAAGTACAAAGAGGAACAAATATACCTCTGACCATAGATTTCCAAGAGTATGCTTTAGATGAAGTTTCACTTGTAGAAGCACAAAAACATAATCAACTCATAATGTGGTGTTTTGGAGTCTTCAAGTCTATATCTTATAGAACTTCAGAAAAGTACTAGATTGACGGAGAATCACTGAATATATTGGCTTGGCATAAGAACCAACATCCTCGTATTACTTGGATATAGATTAATGCTTTCTACCAACAAAGCACTATTTGAACATAAAGATTTTAATTATAACTAGATGTATAAGGGCTTATTTCAATAATCATCACATTAATTTGTTTCACCAACTCGAATTAGTATGTGAGAGATAGTAGAGTGTGGCAAATGACCATATTACGTTGCCTCATGCAGATATACCAATGCCCAAGTGAAGAGATTCCACATTTCCAATTATTAGCTCCTACTGACCAGAACAGGCAGCCTTTTGAAGTAAGTTTTGTGTTCTCATGCACAAACTAAGTAACTTTCTACAGCGAATCTTATAAAAAATGTACTTAGAAGAAGACAGATCTTAGAACGGAAAGGGTTTAGTACCAGGCACTAACAGGAAAGCCATTGATCATGCCCAGTGCTCGCAAAGCTTTTTTCCACCTCCGGACCTGGCATGGCTTCTCCTGCTTGAAACCCTCTTCGCCTTGGCCAATATTCTCCACAAAAGGACTGGACTGCTCTCGCAGCTCTCTTGCATCGATGCCCCAGAAAATGGGAAATACGATCAGACCCTGCTTTTTTTGGCATTCGAGGATCTTCACCAGCTCATTAAGGCACCATGGTGAGGTATGGAAATTCTGAGAGACAACCACAACGGCAATATTTGACTGCTTGATCACTTCTTCAATCGCTGGCAGGATCTCTTCTCCTTCATCCAGTATATAATCAACAAATGTTCTTATCCCCCTCCGCTCAAGAGCAGCCTTGAGATGGCTCACAAAATCACGCTTGTCGTCCCGTTTGTAACTAATGATTACGTCAAAAATCCTAGAAGGATGCTGACCTGCACAATGGGGAATACATTGTTTGAGATTAGAATAGAGGTATGGAAGAGGTACTAAGAATTTGATAAATAGGCTTATTGAAAAAACAGAAACTGTCCTAATCCTTGTATACGATAATAAAAATTTTTGTTCTTCATCCCCAGCCAAGTCCTGATCACATGCATTTCACGTATAATCCTAATTCAACAGACAGAAAAGAAATTGATAAGGAGGAAAATGACCCTTCCTTGGATTGCCATTCTTAATCGACTTAATAAAACAATTTTCCACTGGAACCACCCAAAAGATGAGTTGGATGTTCATTAGAACACATACCATGTTTTTATACAAAGCTTCATCAGAAATCTTCTCAAACCCTCAATCTCAAAGATAATTGAAAGAGAGAGAAGAAATGGGGATTCATAACAATAATTGGTTAACCAATTGATTTTCACCAGGCAACTATTGGACTTGTCGCGAGAAATGCCTTTGTGAATTCATTAAGAGTTACTTGGAGAACAAGCCTGACCCAAAGCCAAATGGTTTCCCACTCTTTTTGCAGGGCCAAAAAGGGTAACTTTCGGTAAAAAAAAATGTTTGACAATAACTTTCCGAAATAACCTTTTGGCTTTTGCTCATAATGTTGAGACTACAATATTCATTGAATCCATTGGTGATCATCCCCTTGTTCGCTTTTTCAAAAATATTTTCATGAAAAACTAAGCATAAATAAGTTTAAGAACTTAACCATGCGATTGATTTTGTGCCAGCAATGATGGAAATGATGACAATGCTTTCTTACGCCATAATATCTACATGCAAAACTGAATACATCAACTGATTTCTCATCTTGGCAAGGAAGGGGGAAAACATTAAAACTGATTTTCTTTCAAGTTACTACATCTAGCCAAAGTGTGGTACGTCAATGTGTTTCAAGTCAGAAGGCAAGAGGGAAACTTGCAAATTACCATGAATCCCAAGGATGGATTTGAACTTCTCAGTTGCAAACTTCAGAACTTGTTTAAATCTTGAGAATAAATCAGTAGTGGAAGATGATTGTGGAACAACCTATTCAGTAAAAACTGCGGCATCATAAAATGATCTCCAAAACAAAAGAAGGGAAACGAAAATATAAATCAAGAGTACTGTAGCCATTATACAATTGCCTGGGATGGTTGCACATGTACATCACCATGTCTACACTACTAGGATCTTTAGTATGATCAATATGATGTGATGTTACTGAGCAATTTCAACCTAAAAGGTAGCATTATTTGAAGAAAATTTAACTTGCTATCATCAGGAATGGATGGCACTATATGAGAGTAACACATGGTATCGGAAATTGCAACAGCAGTATCACGGATTTACTTTCTCTGATTAGGAAACAATCTAACAACATTAGTGATTTCACAATCTTCAAGTTACTCTCAAGCTAGTTAGGAGAGGAAATAGGTTGGGCAGGAATACTTTTATGACTTGACCTGCATCTTGTAGTGGAAAAGGAAAAAGTTTGTGTAAGTGCTTCTACTGCTGTGTAGCTTGCTCTGGTCAGGAGACTTGATGGTTCAATCATTTCAAATTTACCATCCTATGCCAGAATTGCAACAAACTGCCTTGTTGTCTATTGTTGCTATGATTTCAACTCATCCAAGTAGAGGATTGGCCAACTCAAGCAGAGGCAGAGCATTGTGTTTCCTTCTTCAATGTTTCAAACTTATTTAAGCTGAGATGATGAGGAAGAGATTGATCCCATCACCACTGAAGGTACTATACCACAAGAAGAGGGAAGATCTTTTGGAGTCTAGGAAAGAGATATTATTTGGCTCCTAGAGTGATTATATATGATGATCTTATGCTATAGACATAAAGCAGTTCACACACAAGCATGTGTCATTTGAGACAAACCCAATGGAACAACATGAGATTCTAATGTATATATATATTTTCCAACTGATAGTAAGTTAATAAAATAAGTACATCTCCAGTAATAAAAAGAGTATACTAAACATAACATGATGGTACTAAAGAGCACATAACTCAGCGATGCACAGAATGATTGACCACATATCTGTGAGAAAAACATTTCATCCCATGCGATGACCAGCCTGGAAAATCAAAAGCATTACCAACTGCTTTTGCCATTTACTATCGTAGAAGAAAACCAAAGTAGCTAATGACATTCTAGGAAATTGATCGACATATTAATTAGCTAGTTGCACTAGTTTGAACTAGTTGGTGGCAAGAGTTAATCTAAAAGTGGCACAACAATCTCTTAAACACAATTGCTCAGCCTTACTTACTCCAACACTCTGCACAAAAATGCTCAAGAGTTCAACTGAGGTTCAACAAGAAAGCAACCGCGTCATGTCACATGGTCACATGGAGATAAGTCATCAGCCAAAAAACTGACAACAGTGAAAAATTTGCAGCAAACAGTCACAAAGGATAATCATCGAAACCGTTAACAAGAAAGAAGAAACTCAAATGAAGTTCTTACCACCTTGCCTTCTTTCCTCAATATAGGAAGTGCCTCAAAGATGCCAAATGTCGATACAGTGCTACGAACAGTCATTGTTGTACTTCTTCTGGTAGGACCAACTTTTAGTTGCCGTGAAGACCGAAAAGCACAACAGCATCTGGGTTTCCTAAGCTTAACACAGCAAGCTGATTTAAGAACTGCTGATGCCATACCCCAAGTTCTGGATATGCAGATTCCTCCACTTCAATCCTATTAAAGAATTAATAAAAGAAGAAACAAGTAAAACACTTAATATTAAATAATAGCAGTTTTCGAAACAAAGTGACTGATAGAAGTAGTATGTTGCCATCTCGAGAAGACGACATCACAGTTATAATCACTAGTCACTGCATATCTCAGTACAATGAACTCTGTACAATCCAGCTAATACTCACGGCTCACAAGTGATTGCTAAGGAAACAGAAGCATGAGTAGTTTTCACTGTTAGTACGATAGGGTTTGATAAGGCGTAACACATCCAGCCGCCACTTGCCGATCAAGCTGTTTCATGATTGATTCCTTGTGATCAGCAAAGGGAATTAAATGACAGAACACCTTCCTCACCAAAATGGGGAAAAGAAGAAGAAAAGAAAAGAGAGTCCATGCTGCAAATTTCTCAACCCATTTGAAGACCCGATCATTCATTGCTTGCATTCCACCGTTCTCCGGCCAGCCGAAGACGAACTGGTAAATGAAACGGTTTACACAGAACACTCGCCGACACCGGTCGCTCAGACTGGGTATCAGCCGTCGACTCGGCAGCAAGGTTACGAGTGAACGCGGCGGAAAGGGGAAAAAGGAAAGGGGCCGTCGCCGGCGAGTTGCCGTTACCTGTGAAGGAGATGGTGGCCGGGCCTCGTGCTCGACGGAGATGATGGTGGTCCCTCGGAGATGGAAGAAGGCGAAGGCGAAGGCGAAGGGACCAATTTCAGTACTAGGGTTTCCAACGCTGCGTCGCATCCGGTTGCCATGGTTGGTTTCCCAAGCTACTGTTTAGATTTCGCGAAAGCTTTCCCCCTCCAAGGTTGAACGGGGGAAATCAGACGCTTGGAACTGGGAAGAACCAATCTAGCTTAGAGAAGCCTCCTGGGAAGTGGTAATTGTTTTTTTACCTTGGTCGACAATGTTTTTTAATTTTTAAGTATATATATCGAAAATGTTAATCAACACTCGTAGCGCTTACTAAAATAAGCCCATGTCAATCAACTTAAACCCAACTCACAAGAGCTCGGCCCAAACTTTTTAAACTAAGTCAAGCCCAATTGTTCTTTTATTTCTCTTCCCTCCCCCGCCCCCTTCCCTCTCCCCTTTTTCCTATTATCCATTCCTTATTCCTTTTCCTCCGTGTCTTCCTCCCATCCTCTCTCCTTTTACTGCCCAGGCCGCTTTTAACCCTTCACTTCGTTCCAGTACACCAAAGCTTCAACAACAGCAAGTCCATTTATTAAACATCCATCAACATTCATTCATTCATTCCTCCAAACTATACTGCGATTTTCTCATAATCAAGCCAGCATCAGGATCATTAACTCTTATCAGCAATCACAGACTTCAACCATTCTCCATTAGTTGAACAACTCAATCACCAACGATCGGATCACTACGGATACAGTCGATGCATGGGTTAGGGGAACAAACCGATGCAAACACCTCGAGGAACCTCCGCTCCCGAGATCGAGACGAGTCATTGCCTCGCCATTGACCGCCAACAGAACATCACGGGGGCAGATACATGAACACATAGAATAGAACACGAGGAAAACCAGCTTTACTTCCGATCACACATCCGAATCTCAGTAAACAAGACAGACTTGGATCAATCGAAATTGCCAATCGTGATTTGAACATGTTAATTTGATCATTGTTTTCCAATTTCAAATTCCATCTTCACAAGGGTATTTAACCAAAGTTGTCCCTTGCGAATATTTTCATTAAGCTACGCGTTGATATGCTGAGTACTTGGTTAACTAAACTAAAGTTTACACATGCTGTAGTTAAAGTCCAGTTAACTATGCTTAAAAAGCATATAGATAGAGGAAAAAGAAGCCAATGAGTCAATTAAGTGATTAAGAGCTTAGAGTGGAATCTAGTAAATCCCATATTCAAATCATAGTTTCTCTCATTTAGAGTACCTTTGGAGGCTTAAACCACCTTCATTGTCGTAGACTTAGGGGATGCATATGAACAAAACGGTTTGTGTATATCAATGGAGATCAATCAAGTCGGAAGGTTTAGACATCTCGTTATTATATTTTGTCAAATGATGGAAGAGAAATAGAAAATTGAACAATTTTCATGTTTGGTCTAATGAGGTTTTTACGCTTTCAAGTGCACTTGTGTCAATCCAATAACTTGTAAACGGAAGTTAAACAAAATGAACATCCATTTTAGAAATTTAACATTCTTACATTTATCTTGCTAAAAGGGTTTCTATGGCTTTGTTCACCAAAAATGGGTTATCGACGAAATATCTTCCACCAAAGGCTTTGATCTTTGATTTATAAAAAGAATCGGGTTTTGTGGTGATTCAGACAAGAAATTATTTGCATACCAAGAACTACTAACGAGAACTAGGCATGAACTAAAGACAAATTAAAAGGATAACGAGAGAACAATAAATTGATAGACTAAATTTTGATGAGTGTTTCCGCCATAGAGCCTTTATAATTGATGCTTCCCGGACTTATATAGCCTTGTATAAAATATAACTGTCATCGTGCGATTATCTTTTGAGTTACAACCTGTAATTGCTCTCAAGATTCTCGCCTTCAACTATTACTCTCAACTACATGTCCTTATCTATAAGTGTTTTTAATCTTCGGGATATTTTCTAGATTGACTTTTCTCCATTTTCTTTCTTACTACTGTGGTAGACCATTTATCATCCATCAAAAACCATCCCGGTTAGCTACTCTTCATCAATGACCACAAGTCACGAGGCATCGATCTTGCATTGGCTACTAATCAATTTGTGATCGTGTTACCTTATTGCTCCATCGACAAGTTAACGCCGACACTTTGCCAATGCATCAGACTCGAGTTATTTTTTGAAGTAAAGATATGCCCCTTTTATAAGAATTAAAAAAGCATTTAATTGTTTTGAGTATACCGGAATATTTGAAGTCACCCCATTGAAGTTAGAGCAAAACGCCGGTTGCGCTGCTCCATTATTTTATTTTCGCCTATCCTGGTTGAACACGTGGCACAATCAACGGGATTTGCACATCCTCTGTCATTTATCTGCCTGCAGAACTGATACTCAGGATTTACCCCTCCTAGTCCTTTTAATATGGTGGTCATACGTTGAGCCCAAGATCGCATTCTTATTTCCGACACCTTTCCTTCATCGTCGACCTTTGGTCACCTTCCTCTGAACTAGATATCTACTTCTTCCGTTGAAGTCACGACGTTGCCTAAGAATCAATGTCCCATGTACTCACCTTCGATATCACCTGCTTCGAGAAAGAAGCAACAATTTTCTTCTCCCGCTGCTTGATGATCACGAATCCGCCCTTGAACATGTAATCCCAGGTCCTTGCTTTGTCAAGCCTCGAATTCCTCCTTCCCTCTAGGGATGCTTTCCTCAACATAAGGAATAGAAACTCCCAATCCAAAGTAAGCATATCATTGAATTTGTGTGCTTTTCCTTCTTTTGATCCCGCATTCTACCAATGGTATTTAAGGACAAGATCTCAAAAGGAATTAGTTTGGCAATCTGCCAAGATTGACAAGGCTCTCCAAATTTTGTTGTTTTGATTAGAACCTGGATCTGGATCTCCTGAATGGTTTCACAAGTTTCTGGTCCCCATCCACTAACTATTTCTTTCTTGGCTCTGGGCTTATGTTGATTACCCTTCTTAAATCGTATGCTATTACTGGGCTTAGTCCCTGGGGAGAGAATACAAGTGCTGCTGACTCAGCCAAATGCTCCTTTTTCGATTGCATCGATGACTTTTCCTATGGTTCTTTCTTGAATCGCTATTGCAACAGGTTAGCGCCAACTCACCCAAATAAAACACACCGCATTCCTCTTGTTCTGGCTATTGAAATATGTTTGCTTCCGTCCAGCGCTAAAAATTTTAAAAGATTTAGCAAAAGAATGGACAAAACTTTATTTTCCTTCTGTGTTTTATAATATCAAACATGTTCCGCCCCGCTCTAGGACTATCAATACTGTACCTTACATTCCAGACACCAGAGAATGTAGGCTATTGAGTTAAGAGCTCACACCCATCCCTGTTGGTGTTTCCTCTTTTCAACACTTCCTTGGCTGGTTATGTGGATGTACCCTTTTTTCTTTTTTTTTGTCGAAAATAGGATTGCTATTAATTTACTTAGCCAAGGTTTGAGAAAATATATCATAAGCATTGGTGCATAATAAATCTAGTAGAGCAGGCAGGGGATTAGACAACCAGTTAAGGGGGAGATAATTAAAACGACGAGCCTTCGCAAGCCAATGTGCAGGCCGGTTTGCGGTTCTGTTGCAATGGGCCAAGGAGATATTTCGGAACTTCTGTAGCTTCGCTTGGGCCTGGTCCAGAATTGGATGTACCCTTGACACAGCTGAATTTTGCGCTCTTCGTCAGCTTGAATTTGCTGATGTCTTTGACTTCGAGGCCCACGAGGGCTCGGGGGCTGGGCCTTCGCCCGAGCCCCATTTCCCTTTTTCTTCTTTTCCCTCACGAGGGTTGGGCCCAATCCATTTTTCCATCTTTTCCGCGGTCTAGTCCTCTCCTCTTCTTCTTCCTCCTTCCTTCCTCATGCTGCACACCACGCTCGTTGAAGACTAGACGAGCGCAGGACAACCTACGGCAGAGAGAGGAGGGTAGACCGGCGACGGAGGGGACGTCTTGCCAGTGCCATAAATGCCGCCAAATGGAGCAGTGCGAGATCCGGCAAGAAACCGGACAAAGGGGACGTCCTGGCGGACGCTCGAGGGAGGCCGGTCGGTGCACCGTGGACCGGCGGCCGAGATGCCCCCATCTCTAGCCTACGAAAAGGGCCTTCGAGAGCTCGATGAAGAAAGAGAGAGATCTGTGAGACGTTGAAAAGAGAGGGGGACATCGAGTGACATCTGAGAGCTGCGAGTAAGGGCAGAGTGTGAGGGAGAGAGCCGTTGTCGGCGACCACGCTTGAACCGTAGCCAACGACCCACCCCCACTGCTCTGTCGCGTCAAAATCACAGTAGATTTCGTCCCTCTTTGTTCTCGACTTTTCCGATTTGGGAGATCTGAGAGCTGCGTTTGTTGGTGGCCAGAGAGGGGTAACTCACGGCCATTGTTAATATGGTCGCCGAGGAACGACGGTGTGAACGAGGGTTGAGGGTGTTGGCTGGAGGCACGGTCAGTAGCTACCCGTTGTGGCTGTTCACGGGGAAGTGGCTTCATAGATTGGGAATTCGGTGGCCCCTTCTAGAGTTGCGGCAACCGGTGATGATGGTCCAACATATTGACCAACGGTGGAGCCCTGATGAACGAGTGTATATCGATTGACCATAAAACATAATGTTCACGGCTCGAGTTTTGGTATTGCTCGAATTAGTAAGCAAATCTTCGGGTGTCCCGGGCGTGCTTGAACGAGAAGACATTTAGGGCCTGTTTGGTAACCATCCCAACAGTGCTAGATTCTGATTTTTTGTTTCCAAAATCAGTTTGGGACGAGAATCGCGTTTGATAAAATTTTTGTTCCCAGAATCAAGAATAAAAAAAAAAAGTTTATTCTTGTTCCGGAACAAAATTGAGAATCAAAACTCTTATTCTTCTCTTTTCTTCTTCTTCATCGACCGCCATCCCGCGACCGCCACCTGTCGCCGCCCGCCAATGCCACCGGTCGCCGCCGTCCACCGCCGCCGCCGATCGCTGGCGACCGGTCCGACGAGCTCGCCGGAGGCTTGCCAAGCTAGGGCAAGGTTCGACGAGCTCGTCGAAGGCAAGCCTAGCCACCGGCGAGGCTCACCCAACTCCGCCGGTGGCTAGGCAGGCCTCGCCTCGCCCCACCGGCGAGGCCGAGCCGACGAGGGCCGGCCTCGCCGAGGGTCGGCAACCGGCCCGAAGAAGAATTAGAATAGGAAAAAAAAAAAAAAAAAGGAAAAATTATAAAAATTATTTAAAAATTAAAATAAATTGATTTGGATTAGAATCAATGAACAAGGTACCAAACGCAATTCTATTCTAGAATCAGAAATTTTGTACAATTACCAAATGCGTTCTTTTTCTCGGGAATCGGTTTACGGTAATAATAAAAATAATCATTTATGAACAGAATTTATTCCCGGGAATAGAATCGTTACCAAACACACCTTTAGGAGCAATAGTTGGAGAAGAAGGGGAGAGAAATCAGTGGGAGAGTCCGAGGAGAGAGAGATGAAAAGAAAGGGTCAAAAAGTCCCACCCGCGTATAAATACAAAATAAGGAAAAGACAAGATGTGCTTGTTAGTTGATCAACTGATATAATTAAATCATCGATATTAATTTCTCTCATTACATGGAAATAAAGTGTTTTTCCCAACATTTTATTTGATTTCTAAGGCCCTGCATGTTTTTATTTCTCAAAACTGTTTATAAACACTTTTTCTGTTAGATCCAGAAATTCTTGAAGCACCCATTTCTCTTGCTCCTTCTTCTTCGTCCTCGCTCTCTCGAATTTCGTGTTTCAAATGCTTCTAAGATAGACTATCTTTATGAAGTCTCTCTTAGTGATGAAACCAAGATCTCTGAAACTCAGCTTCCTCTTATGAACCCCTATTCAGCTTTTGCTAAACCCACCTCATCATTCTCACCTATCCGCTCTATTCGTCAACTCATCCACCAAACCCCGAAGCAAGTAAAGGAGTATGTTCAGTCCTCCAAATTCGACCAGCATCCCATCCCCGCTACTGAAAAGGAGTACTTTGTTACTCTTCAAATCCCTCTAGAATTTCCCAGACAATGGGTCCAACAGGGATATTCTCATGTTCACTATGGAGCTGTTCGTCTTGCTCTCACCTTCCCTGGTCGTAAAGGCTTGCCAGTAGTGGCTAGAATCGCGTTGTTAGATACCAGGTTTTTACAATACCAGCATGCTTGCATCGGTACTGTTCAAACCACTCTGAATGCCGGAACAATCTTTGTAACTCTGTATCCAAACTTCAACATCGCTCTCTCAGACCCCCAACTTCTCTCCTTTATGAAAGTTCAAGTACAGCTCACCGGAGCCCCCAAACCGCTGAATCAGAGCTGCAACCTTGCATTACCGGATGGTTTATCAAGTGCGAGAATCATGCTCTCGACCTCAACTTCAACAATGGTAATGAAGATGCATTATTCATCTCCATGCAGAATGATCAGGCATCCTGCATCCATGTTCCCCGACAGATTCCAAAGGACACGTTAGCCAAGCTCCTTCCAGAGACTTGGATTACCAACTATGAAAAGCTACACCAGCATAACAAGCCGTTTCAATCTACGGACTCAGAGTTCGTAAGGAAAAAAGATGGAACTGTTTCCATCAAATTTGGCAAAGAAAAGGAGGAAAGTCCTTCTATCTTCCAAACTCTCTTTATGATTGAACCTTGTGTTCCGAATCCATCTCTCGAACCAGACCCAAAAAGCATATCCGACACTTTGATGGTGATGGACATCCTGTTCATTACTATAAAGACAAACATGGTCATTGTTTTTGGGATCCTTTTTGCCAATGTTCCTACTGTATAAATTCTCCCGACGAGGTAAACCCATATGCCAGATCTCCCCCTCGACGGAAAAAGTCCAAGGATAAGATATACCAAAGGTACTTAGACGGAGATACCTCCGTAGATACTCTTGGTGAGTGTGATAAATACCAGTTCATGGTATCTTATGCACCACCTCCACCACCGATGTCAATACCACATCCCAAGTCTCACCAAAATCACCTCCACCTTCTCCTCCCCGAAAAGGCAAGCTCTCTCTCCATTCTATAAGCCAATCCTTAAATGGGCTAAGAAACATTCTTACCCCCTCGAAGTTCTAGCGAAACACCACCCACTTCTTCCATCGCCATGTTCCAAGATACTGACTTTCCTCCTCTTGTCAAGGAAAGTTCTAAACTCTCGTTCCCTGCTACAGAAGAGTTTATTGATCCACATGGTAGATACCGCCATGTTCCCAAAGTACCTACCCCCACAGATGTGGACGAACATGGAAGACAGAAGAAAACCCCTGCTGCTGAAGCCGTTCTAAACTGGCAATCAGAGACTTTGTTAGCACAAAACAATGCCTTTAAGGCTATTGATTCCAAAATTGGAAATGTGCAACAAGATCTCCGAAGATATGACGAAGGTACCAAAAAGATACTTTCGAGTTCCGAAAAGGCTTCAAGCCTTGGAATCGGGACAACGACTTGGGTACCACTATCTTGAAAGCCCAAAATCAGAAATAGATAAACTCAAGAAGCAAATTCAAATTCTTGAAGGGGAAGGTTTAGACCTTTCGATCCATTGGCACCTCCCCGTTCAAACCGGGTATGTATCCCCAACACCGCAAGTGTCCGTTTTTGCAAATATCCCGAAGATCCTTCTAGAAGAGAAACAGATTTGCGAAGTCGACTCAAAGCCTTGAAGAAAGAAAAGGGAAAAGAAAAGACACCACCTACGAATCAAGCTCAATTGTTATAAGAGAGAGGCCGGACCGGATGATGTTATCAAATCCATTAGAATCCTTTCTAAAGGATCTGGGTAAGCAAGAAGTTGACCCCATTACCCAACAGCCTGAGCCTGATCCTGTCAAACAGATTCTGTTTTCTGAAAAAAAAAAACTCCTCTTCTTCATCAGATTCAGTATCTACTTATTCCTCTTCATCCTTTTCAGATCCACCGTTGAGTCTCCCCCTTCGTTCCACCAAACTCACAAATATTCATGGCCGATACTCTTTCGGATTACGACATGCAATCAAATTATTCTGATCCAGAATTTGGACAGACAAGTAATCCCACCGAAACAGTTCAGCCCGGGCATGTATCCATGGCATCCAAACAATTCTTCTCCATTGATGATATTCCTTATTCAAAATGGCCACACGAGACTTGAAGAATTTCATACCTGGTTGAGTACACAGTCCATTACCAACCATGATATGAATGATGTCCTTTTCAATTTTGTTACAAGGTTCACGGGGAGCCTTAAATTTTGGTGGCAATCACTCACGAAACAGGACCAACTTACGTTCTTGTTATCACCCGCTTTCTATCATGCCCTTAATTTTCTATACCACGTTTTTGTGGGAACACCCGGAGATCTCAAAGAACTTAAAAGGAGAGAATTCTTTGAAAGAAGATGCTGCTCCCTTCGGAAAAAGCATCTTGATAAGCATTATCGATTAATGCTTCACTCTTTTACCGTTGGCGCAGATCCAAATCTAAAGCATGTCTTCATCACTTCTATTCCTAAAGAGCTATCACGGATGGTTGAAAGATCCTTCTTTGGAAAGCAAAGAAGAATACAAGACGTTCCCATGGGAGAACTTCAGCAAGAAGTCCATCTATGCCTTGAAGAATTATGCTTAAAGCGTCGAATGGTCCAAACATACATCACAGATGACAAGCGTCTTGAATCAGCCTGCTCCCATCAGAAGTTAAAAAACAAATGCTCCAAACAGGATTGTGATGGTACCGTGGCCATTACTCCCGAAAGAAGAAGCACTTCAAGAAGTACTCAATCAAAAAATCCAAGCATGGCTCCAAGCATTTTCGGAAAAAGAAGAAATGGCGATTCCTACGCAAGAGAAAGGACCACACAGGCCATAAGAAATCAAACCGTTGCTACATTTGCGACAAGAAGGGACATTTTGCTAAAAATTGTCCCCGTGCGAAAAAGGGTCGAATGATCGATTGAAAATGAAACAGGTATGTCCCTTGAAAATGATGACATTGAATCCTTGTTTTCGCCGATGAAGAACCATCGAGCAAACCCTTTGTGTTATCCCCTTCTACAAATCTTCCAATGAGACCAATTCTAACGAATTAGAATCTGAAGACATTTTTCACATATCCCCCACATCCTCAGAACCAAATCCCGACATATTCTCAAATCAAACTCACGCCCCCATTTCCCTGTAAAAATCTTCACCTCCAAGTACGCCAAACCTATCAATGTTATTGCTCTTATTGATACTGGAGCAAGTTCCTCCATTCTGGACACTAAAGTTCTGCCTGAAGAATATTGGACTCCGCATATCCGATACTTCAACTCTGCCTCTGGAGATACTTTCTCCACAAACGTCGAACTACTTCACCACTATCCAGTTTTTTTTCCCGAGTGCTCCATAAAAGCAAAAATCTTTGGATCAAACCTCCCCAATAAAGATTTGCTAATTGGATGGGACATCATGACTCAAATTTCTCAACTACGCATCATTCCTGGGAAGGGTCTTAGATATAAAAATCATTTCTCTGAGTTTGTTGATATTCGGAGACTCTTTTCTATCCAGATGAGTCTGTTAGATCCAATCATGCAAAGATTATTAGAATCATGCTCGGAATCCCACTCAGAATTTGCTCAGAAGTGTTCTCATCCCTTATGGAAAAATCCGAGTTCTTTGTTCGCCTCCCCTTCAAGAAAAATGAAGACATCAACCCAACAAAGGCGAGTCATGCGGGAATGAAGCCGAACACTTGGCTTTAGCTAAAAAGAATGCTCGAACTTCGCAACAAGGCCTTATTGAAGTTTCGATTCTCAATGGGCTTGTGAAGCCTTTTATGTCAATAAGCGAGCCGAACAGAGAGCGGAGGGAAAATGAGATTGGTAATTAACTACCAACCTCTTAATCTTTTTCTCCAAGATGATAAGTTCCCTTTACCATCCAGAGATTCTCTCTTTAGCGGTCTAACTAAGGCCCATATCTATTCCAAATTCGACCTCAAAGCCGGATTTTGGCAATTAGGTATCCATCCCGAAGACAGGACAAAAACGGGGTTCTCAGTATCCCAAACCAGCATTTCCAATGGAAAGTTCTTCCTTTTGGCTTAAAGGTGGCCCCATCCCTTTTCCAAAAGGCCATGTGCCGTATTTTCCAACCCATCCTGTCAACTCGCAGCAGTTGTGTATATCGACGATATTCTGCTCTACAAACCACGATGAACAAAGCCACCGCCAACTCCTTGAGAAATTTGCAGAAATTGTGAAAAGGCATGGTATTATGCTCTCCCAAAGGAAGATGAATATTGCCTAGACAGAAATTGAATTTCTTGGTATGCACCTCAACAAAGGTACATACTTGTCCCAGGGCCACACATTGCACAAGAATTATTGAAGTTTCCTGAAAATGACTTCACAAAAAGCAAGTTCAGCAATTTCTTGGGATAATCAATTATCTCGGGTATTTGTCCCACACATTGCAAAGCTGTTGATTCCTTTGCAAGCTATGCTGAAAAAGAATTCCCCACCTTGGGGAAAAACCCAGACCAAAGCAGTTGCTGAGCTTAAGGAGATTATGCAGAATCTCCCACCACTGCAAATACCATCAACAGGCAAAAGAATTCTCCAAACTGACGCCAGTGACGAATACTGGGCAGCCGTCCTATTCGAAGAAATTGGTGGTAAGAAACATGTTTGTGCCTACAAAAGTGGAAAGTTTTCCCAGGCTCAAATGCACTATCATTCCACTTTTAAAGAAATCCTAGCAGTCAAAAATGGAATTAAGAAATTTGAATTTCATCTCATCGGCCATCACTTCCTAGTTGAACTAGACATGGCATCTTTCCCTCGGATGACCAAGTTTAAACGACGCATTCCAAACCCCCAACCGCTTAGATGGGCTGAATGGTTTTCAAAATACTCTTTTGAAACCCAACATATTCGGGGAAAAAGAATTTCCTTGCAGATTTCTTGTCAAGACCCAAAGCACCAGCCGAGATCAACATGTACATCAAGAGGCCTGCCTTTCATAAGCTCCATTATGGTGTCAAATACAAAATTGAGAAAATTAAAGACTCACCAAGCCGGCATATCCCCAGGAGATTATTCAGCAAATCCAGAATGACAGTCTTCCCGAAAACATGGAGAACCTCATGTGGGAATGCCACACGGACCTTTTCGAGATACAATGGAGGTTCGATTCTTTATCCTTTCGGGTTAAATTCAAATTATCCTTTCATTCATCCCCTAATCTGGAAGGAAGATGATTTCCCGATCGCTTAAAACGCTATTATGGTACTTAACCAATAAGTACTTGATAGCCATTGAAATCCCCACCAGAAGGTTCATTGCCAATCTCACCAGGATATTCATGCTCGGGAGAAACATTGAAAAGGAATGTGATAGAAATATTTTAAGTTTTCTAAACTGGTTCTATCACCCCACCTGCTGGAAACAAGATTTGGAAAGAGAACTGAGAACCATGACACCAAATCCTGAAGTTCACACCATCCTGTTCTTTAAACGTCCATGGAATTTCTTTAGAAATAATGGCGGTATTCTCGATGCACCACTCGAAATAGGAACCACAGCCTATAAACCTCATTCGAACAACCGAGAAGCCCGGATTCACAAATCTTATCCAAGATCTGTTAAATTATGTGAACATGAATATCGAGAACTCCAGAGAATCCTATGCCAGGAAAACAAGACCATTCCCGAAGACATCTGGAATAATGTACCCACTACGTGGGATCATTATGATCTAGCACTAGGAGCTAAGGAAGCACTCGGAGACAAAGCATGACAAGCTGCATCGTCCCAAGATCATGAAATGACAAGTGAAGACGACATTGTCCAGTCCACTCAAGACCCCTATGCACGCTTTGGAGGTCCTTTGTCCCAGAATCCCTACGAACAGGGACCTTCGTCTTCATCTCGGCATATGGACCTATCCTACTATGCACAGCCCTCAAACTGGCCCCAACCAAGTTTTCCTAGCAACACTACCGAAGAAAACACGACTGGGCAGCAGAAGAAGCATCCCATTGGGCTCATGAAGCCTCCTCATCCCAAAGGCTGAACCAGATTCTCTCACCTCAAGACCTTGAAGCCCTCCAGAAGTACGAAGCACATCTCCTAGAAGACAGTTCAGACAACGACTCAGTATGTAGCTACAATGCTCGTGACGGACGAGATCGTTGAGTCCGTACAATTTCACCGTAGCAAAGTACTGTTCACTTTTACCGTAGCACTAGGCTAGGGAATGTACTTGTTCACCGGTACGATTCTTCATAGTGTGCGAATAATTCCCTCCCGGAAAGTTCCGGAGCCTCTCGTTTGTTTTTGGACCCGTGAGTTGGTCCCCGTGTGTCCTTGTTGTCTTTTTTTTTTTTTTGCCTATATAAGGCCTTGTCGTTGTATCGTTCGGCGAGTTCCCCGAAGTAAAGTGTGTGCTTTGTGAAAAACCTCTATGGCTTTCTAAATCCCTCTTCTTCTCCAGCTGGTAGGATCCTTCGAGAAATGCAGCTTGGGTAGATTAGAAACGTTTCCATCCCGGCATCCTCGAGTGTCTCTAGGCTCGGATTAAAGAGCCGAGTGGTTTTTTGCTAAAAGGCTGTCCCCGAAGGGTTTGAACGGGAGTTGTTCACCCAATGTGGGATGCATACCGCAGGAAATTTACTCTCCTTCCCCGATCCAAGTCTAGGTCCTTGAAACAGAAATCGAAACAACTTTTTGTTGTTTCTCTTCTCCGAAACACTTCGGCAAATCGAAAAAGAACAAAAACAAAGAACAAAATTGGAACAAAACGGGAACAAAAAAATTGCAGGCCCTTCTCGTTCGTGCCCGTGCGAAGCTTCTCCCCGACGGCTCCCCTCTCCGGCGCCTCCCACTCGGGCGAACTCTCCGGCGACTCCCCTTCGGCGACTCTCCGGCGCCTCCCCACTCCGCTCACTCTCCGGCGCCGACGGTGGTGCTCCGTCAACCGGCTGAAGCTTCCGAGTCCAGGTAATTGCTGCTGCTCCTCCATCTCCGTTCGAAGAGGGCTTCGGCGACAACAACCTTCGCCGACCACTGCCGGACGCTCGTTCGAGCCTCAAGCGAGCAACGCTCGCCGCAATGCTTCCGCCGAGCTCGAGCCGCCGTGGTCGCTGCGGAGCGGCTCGAGCGAGCGATGCCGACCCCCAAGGGAGCCGTCGCCCGGATCGACCGGGTTAAAAATGGGCTTCACTTGGATCCGTTCTCATTCGGGCTAACCGAGAACCCGAACATTTTTCTTTTTGGTACACCGCCGGAGGATCGAACACGAGAGCGGAAAAAAACTCCCACTCATCGAGCTTGCTACTCTCTCTCTCATCGAGGCGGCGGCGGCGCAAGGAAGAAGGAAGACATGGGCGCGCCAAAGAAGGCCCCGACCAGGGCGGTCTCGGACGATCCCGATGACCTGGCCGCGCGTGCCGCTCCAGGCGGTGTTGCTGGCCGACAGCTTCGCCACCAGGTTCCGCCCCATCACCCTTGAGCGCCCCAAGGTACCGCCGCCGCCTCTGCCGTTCGTTCTTCTCCTTCTCCCCCTCCGCCCTCTTCTTTTTCCGCTTCGTTTGCGCGTGGAGGGGAGGTTTCGCGGTTAGATTCTGCTGAGTTTCGGTTCGTCCGCATAGTGCTGAATTGATTGGAGCGGTGAATTGCGGGGAGATTGATTGGTGATGATGTGGGGCGGAGTTTTCGCTTGCTTGATTTTTGGCGAAACTCTAGCGCACTCGGAAATGTGTTGTCTAAGTCTTTGGCTCGCTACTTGTGAATGAGTTCAGAAACATGATTTATCGACCGATCGAACTTACGGCAGTTAAGGAATGGAGGTGATTGATGGCCTTTCCGAGCGCGAGCGATGGCTCGCCGGAGCAATTACTAGGCGTTGTTTAGGGAAGGGAGAGGATATATGTTGTTGCGGAGATTGGTGTATCTTGGGATGTCCAAAGAGTTAGTTCAGTAGGGTCGAATGAGGATTAGGTTGTTCTTAAACTGTTGATGTTTATTATGTGGATTGCGTTTTGTTTAGACTTGTACCCGCTCGATGCTGTTTCCTGTTGTCGCTGTTCATGAATTAATGATATCCCTGAAAAAGTTGAACATCAATTCTGACATGTGGAAGCATGTCCTTTTGGTATATTTTTAAGCTGGGTTTACCTTTTGGTTGTCTTACTGGAATGCTCTATTTGTTGGATCCTTCAAATTGCTCCTAAATTATCGATCAATTATGTGCATTTTTATTTTTTGGTGTAACTAAGCCTTTTGTTATTGAAGGTGCTGCTGCCATTGGTAAATCTCCCAATGATAGAGTATACACTAGCATGGCTTGAATCTGCTGGTGTTGAAGAAGTTTTTTTATTCTGCTGTGCTCACGCCAAGCAAGTGATAAGCTACTTGGAGAATTCTCAGTGGTATGCGCAACCAAAGTTTAAAGTCACAACAATTGAGTCGGACAATTCTATTAGTGCGGAGATGCTCTTCGATTGATTTACGAGCGTAATGTGGTAAACTTTCTTTACACTGTTTGTCCTTTTCATTTTCAATTGTAGTTCTTTTTCTGCACTTCTAGACAAAAGTGCATTGCTTGATCCAATAAAAGTCTCCTTCTCGAGTCAAAGCAGCAGTTGACACCTCTTACTGCATTTACTTTGAAGAGTGCTATTTCTTTCGCATTCAAATAATAACATGTCCCCATATTGATATCTTTCATTCATGTATTGAGGGGAAAACAACCAAATTTTATCAGTAAATGAAGGGTACTAACATGCATGTGCAACTTTGGCGGTTGTCTGCTTCTCCTTGGAACTTCTTGCAGTGATTTACAGCATGTCTGAGTGCTTTTATAGGATGCTGCGTGATTTGTGTTGTTGCCATATGAGAGTTGATGAAGTCTTATTTAAAGTGAAAGTGGAAACCTAAGATTTGTGTTTTTGACTGCATTTAGATGGATGAAGACTTTCCCATAGAAAGGTGGGATTTTTGTAAATTGGCTTTATAATCTATAAGCCTTTTTGTGATTCTTTCATCATTTTGGAGCCTTTTTAATTGCTGCCACCGGTAAATTCCTTCTTCGTATTTCAAATATGTAGTGACTCGATCTACGCCACTTTTGCCTCTTAAGATACATGGGGATTTTGTCCTTATCAGTGGAGATACACTAAGCAATATGTCATTGACGAGGGCACTCCAAGAACATAAGGAGAGAAAGAAAAAGGATAGTAATGCTGTGATGACCATGGTCATTCAACGATCAAAACCGTCTCCAATCACTCAACAATCTCGTCTTGGAACAGATGGGCTTTTTATGGCTATAGATCCTACTACAAAGCAGCTGCTCTATTATGAGGAGAACACAAACCATCTAAAAGGGACTTTGTCTATTGATAAGATGCTGCTGGTGGATGATAGCTCAATCACTCTTCGTAATGATATCCAGGTTTCTCCTGTGAAAATTGCCTCTTCTATGTTCCCCTTGCACACTTTTGCTTTTCTGAGTCAATAGCATAGTTGATTAATATATATTAATACGTGATGGTCTTCTTTGCAGGATTGCTATATAGACATCTGCTCTCCCGAAGAACTTTGTGGTCGCATGCAATGGTGGATATATGTACTAGTGCATTCTTGTGTGTCCCCATTTTATAAGCGAAAGAAACTCCTGTTTTAGTTATTCCTTTGTGCTATGATTGCATTTTCACAGAGCTAAGTGCTTATGGTTTTAGATTATGGGTTACAGAATTTTCACTCATGAACTATAATGCTTCATTATTGTGATGTCATGTACGGAAGGATTCATGTTGAGATGTACTCCTTTTTTTTTTTATATTTCTTATTGTACGAACTTTACTTATAATTTTTTTTTTTAAGTATGCATATATGATTATGTGGGAAATATTTTTCTTCACTCACCATTATCAAAATTAAATTGATGACAATTTCATGAGAATGAGAAGTCAATCAAGTTTAAATGTTATAAAAATCAAAAATCAAAAAAGCACTTGAAAAAAAAATTTGATTCTAACTTTACATTTTAAATTTTCTACCAAGTATGAAAAATTTGCCTTCACTCACCATGAACAAAATATAATTAATGAGCATTTAATGAGAATGATAATTCTTATCTCGTTTAAAATTTATTTAGAAAAAAGCATTTTAAAAAAAAAATTAAAAACAGAAATTTTGTACAGTTTACCAAACGTGTTTCTGTTCTTTTTCTATTCTAGGAACAAAAATTAACTGCAGTTACCAAACGTGTTTCTGTTCTTTTTTTATTTCAAGAACAGTTTTTTTTTACACTTACCAAACGCGTTTTTTTTTGTTCAAAACTGTTTCGAACAAAACACTTTTTTTTTGTTTCTATTTCCTGGAACAAAAAAAGAACAGAAACGTTACCAAACGCAGCCTAATTGACCCGTCATAAATCAATTCACTATTGTGAGTCACCACAATAAAATGAAAAGATGTAAACTAATAAATGAAAATGAAAAATTTAAACTAATAAGATGGGTTTGGGAGAGTTCCAACGAAGTCCCCTTTCAAGGACAAGGCACTGCGACAGTTGGGTAGGAACGTCTACTCCTAACGATTGATCTTGGCTAAGATTTTGTCCGCAAGGTCCTCGATGACTTCGGCCTCAGTTTTTTCCAAACTGTAAACACCAAAAGGCACGTCCGGTCATTCGTGCTAGTCAACGGGAAGTAAATATCAAGAGGATAAAAAATTTTCTAATCAGTGCGCAAAGTTAATTCGGACAAGAAAAAAGACAAAATGTCAAGGTTTCGAATCTTTATGACCTCTTCACCAATCTAGTACTGGCACAAGTCCATCTTCATCTTTTCTTTGCCGCACATGATGATAATAACACAATCCCCTCAAATATATCTTCTCTCTCTGGCATTAATTGCCTCACATGAAACTTAAAGTTCAGGCATCATATTCAACTCAAGCATTGATATTAGTATTCTCCACGAGAACATAATCATAATTACCCCACTAATCACACGCTCCAATAGAAAACATTGTTCATCATAAGAGAAATAATTAAACCGCCTACTAATAGCCCAAGGTTGCAAGGTAAAGCGATGAACTACACGAAACTTCAAGGATCATAGATGTGGAATAAGATCGACATGCATATTAATTTGATCAAAAGTTTACTTTTCTCAAGACCAACAAATCTAATGACTCTCCTTTTTGTCTCTATACCTTTGAACAACAAATGTAAAATTCTAAAGTATGGTTTGGATACCATCAATGAAAGCGAAATATTAATTACTCATAAGTACGTAACAGAACAAATATACCTCCAACCATACATTTCCAAGAGAATATGCTTTAGATGAAGCAACCATAAGTCCGCTTCATTGACATTTTAACTCGTAGAAGCACGAAAACATAATCAACTCCTAATGTGGTATTTTGGTATCTTCAAGTCTATGTCTTACAGAACTTTAGAAAAGTATTAGATTGATGGAGAATTACTCAATATATTGGCTTAGAGTAAGAACAAACATCCTAGTTTTATTTGGATATAGATTATTGCTTTCTACCAACAGAGCACTATTTGAACATAAAGATTTTAATTATAACTAGATGGATGAGGGCTTAATTCAATAATCATCACATTACTTTGTATCACCAACTCGAATTAGTATGCTAGAGATAGTAGAGCACGGCAAATGACCATATTACGTTGCCTCATGCAGGTATATACCAACGCCCAAGTGAAGAGATTCCACATTTCCAATTATTAGTACCTACTGATCAGAGCAGGCAGCCTTTCAAAGTTTTTTGTTCTCATGCATAAATTAACTTTCTTCAGCAATTCTCAAGAAAAGCATACTTTTGGAAGAAGACAGAGCTTAGAAAGGAAAGGGTTTAGTACCGGGCACTAACAGTAAAGCCATTGATCATGCCCAGTGCTCGCAAAGCTTTTTTCCACCTGCGGACCAGGCATGGCTTCTCCTGCTTGAAACCCTCTTCGCCTTGGCCAATATTCTCCACAAAAGAACTGCACTGCTCTCGCAGCTCTTTTGCATCTATGCCCCAGAAAATGGGAAATACAATCAGACCCCGCTTTTTTTGGCTTCTAAGGATCTTCGCCAGCTCATTAAGGCACCACGGTGAGGTATGGAAATTCTGAGAGACAACCACAACGGCAATATTTGACTGCTTGATCACTTCTTCAATCGCTAGCAGGATCTCCTGTCCTTCATCCAGTGTATAATCAACAAATGTTCTTATCCCCCTCCGCTCAAGAGCAGCCTTGAGATGGCTCACGAAATCACGAGTGTCGTCCCGTTTGTAAATAATGATTACATCAAAATTCCTAGGAGGACGCTGACCTGCCCAATGGGGAATGCATTGTTTGAGATCAGAAGAGAGGTATGGATGAGGTACTGAGAATGTGATAAAAAGGCCTATTGAAAAACAGAAACTGAGCTAATCCTTGTACTCCTGTAAAATCCAAGATAAGATAATACAAAAAATTTTGTTTTTGATCCTCAGCCAGGTCCCAATCACATGCATTTCATGTTCAAAAACATATCGTAATCCAACAAACCTAACAGAAATTGATAAGAAGGAAAAAAGCCCTCGCTCGAATTGACAAACTCGATTGACTAATAAAACAATTTTCCATTCAAACCACCCATAAAATGAGTTCAATGTTCATCAGAACAAATCCCATATTATTATACAGCACCTCATTAAAAATCTTCTCGACCAAGACTCAATCTCGCTCCAACAACTATGATGAGTTGTCTCCCTCCCTCTCTCTAAAATTCAAATTCTCTGCAAATTGTGCCGATACAAATGCCTTAGTAGGTTCAATGTTCACTAAGGATCAACTTGGAGCACATTTCAAAGACTTTTTATGTTTTGTAATTGTTTTTGGGCTTAACTCGGAGGAAATGACAATCTAAACCAGATGCAAAGAGAGAAGAAATAGAGGTTCAGAACAATAATTGGATGACCAATTATTTTTCTATAATGCAACACCGATTGACTTGTTGATAATGTTAAGCATGATAGAGCACATCATATATGTTGGGCCCAAAAGGTTATAGGAGTGAAATATTCCAACCAATTCAATGGTTTCTCACAAGTCCAACCTGCGTACAACTGAACAAGCTATTGGTGGCAGTCACATGAAACGCTTATGGTCTTGCTTGCCTGTTTTGTCTTCTTGCTACTCCATGATATTTCATTTGTACGGACAACCTAAACTCTACTAGCCCAAACACATAGCCAAATGTTTCTCTCTTTTTGTAGGGTCACATTATGAAATAAATTTCCGAAATAACCTTTTTCACTTTTGCTCATAATGTTGACACTATAGTATTCATACAATCCATTAGCGATCATCTGCTTGATATTATTAATATAAAACAAAATATTAATTATTCAAGAACTTAACCATGCAATCGAGTTTGTGCCAGTAATGATGGGCATGATGACAGTGCTTACTTATGCCATGACATCTACATGCAAAACTGAATACATAAGGAAATGGAAAAATATTAAAACTGATTTTCTTTCAAGTTACTACATCTAACCAAATTGTTGTACATCAGTGTAAGTGTTTCAAGTCAGAAGGCAAGAGGGAAATTTGCAAATTACCAGAAATCCCAGCGTCATTTATGATGGATTTGAACTTCTCAATGCCAAGCTTCAGAATTTGGTATAGTAAGAATAAAGCTATAGCGGAAGATAATTGCAAAACAACCTATTCAGTAAAAACTGCAGCATCAGAAAATGATCTCAAAAACGAATGAAGGGAAATGAGAATATAAAACAAGAGTACTGTAACCATTCTACAATTTCCTAGGATATAAATCTCTATCTCCCCACTACTGGGATCTTTAGTATAAAATGGGAGCACTAAATTTGAGAAGATCAATATGATGTAATGTCACTGAGTGATTTCAATGTAAAAGGTAGCACTATGTGAAGGAAATTTGACTTGCTATCATCAGGAATGGATGGCACTACACGAGAGTAAAAATAGTATGGGAAATTTCAACAGCAGTATTACAAATTCAATTTCTCTGATGAGGAAATGATGCTAGGTTAGTAAATATAATCTTACTAGAATCAGACATACCAGACCTTGAACTGTCTATTAGTAGGAGAATAGGATCGGGCAATGAGAATCAGTCTCTTCAAGTATGACAGAAAGCACAAATTAACTTCCAGTTTTACCTCCTTCGACATAAATTTAATTGCAAAAATTTAGTACCCCTTCCCAAGGAGTGAGTGCCTGCAGCCTGGAAACGAAGATCTACTAGAGAAAGTAACAAAACGTCAAATAAAGAAACTATAAGATATTAAAATATCTGACCTGGATTACTTGATCATTTGCCAGAGGATCAGAACATGGAAAACCCAGATCAAATATTGCTGAACCCCACGAGCCAAGCACCTTCGAGGCTTGTGCCATGGTTGAAAAGTCAGATTTACCAGTGTAGATACGACCTAAAACCACCTTCACAAAAACCGAAAGAACACATTTGTCATGGAAAGAGCATCCTTCCTATTTTGAAATAATGCCTGCTAGATCCCTGTTGGAAATTGGTGATTCATTTTCAACAAAGTCTAGAAATTACTAACTTAACGGAGAAGAAATGGTCGGCGACATTGCACGTCCATGCAAGAAAAAATGAAGAGTGACGAAGCATCAAAGAAAAACCTAGAACGAGCTAGAGAAATCTACATGCAATCTACGTGCATGAGAAACACGTGAAGAAGCTCCCACAAGCTGATCAAGAGGATGGGCACATATTAAAATATTATTATAATGGCTGCTGGAGTCTTCAAGAGAGCAAGAAGGAAAGCCTACAATTGTTGACTCTTAACCATGAAGAAAGAAAGAGTACGTGGGCAGCCGAGAGAATAGAAAAATGAAGATAAATGGAGAAGCCACCAGAAGATGCGGCAGAAGTCGCGACAAAAGAAGCTGCAATTTTATATTATTTTATGTACTAAGTCGGTTGTGTATGGTGGTGGATTCACGCCTATAAATATGCTTGTATATGACCATTTGTGTGTGTGAGGGGGAAAAACCCTCCACCGAGAGTGTGCGAGGGGAAACCCTCCACCTTGAGTGTGGGTAATGGTGAATCCTCCACCATGGAGTTCACTGTACCTTCATCAATTAATGAAACTATTTTTCCCCATATCCATGTTATTTATTCTTCAATTATCTATTTTATCCCTTGTCCATTCTTCATAAATTATACCATACACTTGCACACATCACAAACCAAAAATTACAACTAATACTACTTCCATGCTTCCGCATACACACAATCCAAATTTTTTAACATGGTATCAGAGCCAGTTGCACCCAGGTTCGTAACTGAGCCAGGTGTCAAGGATCGTGAAGCCAGAGATAGGCACATCGGATGGTTATGGGCGTTTGTCCTCACCATCCTCAACTAAGAAGGCCAGAGCCCGAGCGAGAGCCAAGAGAGCCAGAGCCGGAGCCAGAGCCAGAACTAAAGCCGGAGCCAGAGCCAGAGCCTACGAGAGCCTGAGCCAGAGCCCGAGCTAACAACTACAACTAAGAGCATTTTGATGGCCCAAGACGTATGGGACATCGTTGAAGAAAAAAACATGCATATTCAAAGGCAAGTGCAAGTGGTTCGACAAGATCATGCAAGGGATCGTGGAACGAATACGACATAAAAGACATGGGATAAACTACAAGGAGAATTTCAAGGTACGTTCGAGAATTTATGATACAATGTCCGGATTATCCCGAAAATGAATCAAGGGGGAGTGTTGGAAATTGGTGATTCATTTTCAACAAAGTCTAGAAATTACTAACTTAACGGAGAAGAAATGGTCGGCGACATTGCACGTCCATGCAAGAAAAAATGAAGAGTGACGAAGCATCAAAGAAAAACCTAGAACGAGCTAGAGAAATCTACATGCAATCTACGTGCATGAGAAACACGTGAAGAAGCTCCCACAAGCTGATCAAGAGGATGGGCACATATTAAAATATTATTATAATGGCTGCTGGAGTCTTCAAGAGAGCAAGAAGGAAAGCCTACAATTGTTGACTCTTAACCATGAAGAAAGAAAGAGTACGTGGGCAGCCGAGAGAATAGAAAAATGAAGATAAATGGAGAAGCCACCAGAAGATGCGGCAGAAGTCGCGACAAAAGAAGCTGCAATTTTATATTATTTTATGTACTAAGTCGGTTGTGTATGGTGGTGGATTCACGCCTATAAATATGCTTGTATATGACCATTTGTGTGTGTGAGGGGAAAAACCCTCCACCGAGAGTGTGCGAGGGGAAACCCTCCACCTTGAGTGTGGGTAATGGTGAATCCTCCACCATGGAGTTCACTGTACCTTCATCAATTAATGAAACTATTTTTCCCCATATCCATGTTATTTATCCTTCAATTATCTATTTTATCCCTTGTCCATTCTTCATAAATTATACCATACACTTGCACACATCACAAACCAAAAATTACAACTAATACTACTTCCATGCTTCCGCATACACACAATCCAAATTAAATTTTGTGAAGATGAAGGAGTCCATCATCAACTAACTGTTGGCTACGCCCCAGAACAAAATGGAGTAGCTGAAAGAAAAAATAGAACCGTAATGGAGATGGCAAGGTCTATGTTAAAAGAGAAAGGCCTTCCCAACACTTTCTGGGCAGAAGCAGTTTATACTGCTGTATACCTATTAAATAGGTGTCCAACTAAAGCAGTTCAAAATAAAACTCCAATCGAAGCATGGAGTGGACGGAAGCCTTCAGCAAAGCATCTCAAAGTGTTTGGATGCATTTGCTACGTCCACATCCCTGCTCAAAAAAGGAGTAAGCTAGATGAAAAGACAGAAAAAGGAATATTCCTTGGCTACAGTGACCAATCAAAAGGCTATCGGGTTTACAACCTAAGAACTAAAAAACTTGTGATTAGTCGAGATGTTGAGTTCGATGAGAATGCTGCCTGGAATTGGGAAGACGAGAAGATCGTGAAAAAATACATAACCTTGCCAGACACACCACCTACTCAAGAGGAGTCAACATCACAAGAAGAAGAAGAAGTACCGGATTCTACCACTCACGACGTAACTCCACCAAGCTCTCCAAGGGTGACGCAAGAAGAATCTACTCCAGAGTCTCCAATACTAAGGGTAAAAGCCCTTAGAAGAATTTATGACACATGCAATTTTGCTATTTTGGAACCGGAAAACTATGAACAAGCATCCAAAGATAAAGTTTGGATAAAAGCCATGGAAGAAGAGATCAAGATGATCCAGAAAAATGAAACCTGGGAGCTTGTTGATCGACCAGAAGACAAAGAAATTATTGGCGTTAAGTGGGTTTACAAGACGAAGCTAAATGCGGATGGATCAATCCAAAAGCATAAAGCAAGGCTTGTGGCGAAAGGATACTTGCAACAACCAGGTATTGACTATACTGAAACTTTTGCTCCCGTCGCCCGCCTTGATACTATTCGAGCACTTATAGCCTTAGCGGCACAAAAAGAATGGAAGATTTATCAACTAGATGTGAAGTCGGCATTCCTAAATGGATATCTTCAAGAAGAAATATACATAGAACAACCACAAGGCTTTATTCTCAAAGGCCAAGAAGAAAAAGTCTTAAAGCTTAAGAAGGCCCTATACGGATTAAAACAAGCACCACGTGCATGGTATAGTAGAATCGATGAGTACTTCATCAAGCAAGGATTCAGGAGGAGTATGAGTGAGCCGACACTCTACATCAAGACCCAAGGTAAGTCCGATACTCTCATTGTCTCTCTATATGTAGATGATCTTATATATACAGGAAACAATGAGATAATGATCCGAGAATTTAAAGAAGAAATGATGAAGACATTTGAAATGACGGACTTGGGCTTGATGAACTATTTCCTCGGTATTGAAGTTAATCAAGATAAAGGAATTTTCATCTCACAAAAGAAATATGCAGAAAAGCTCCTTGAAAAATTCAAAATGAGTAATTGCAAAATAGTTTCAACACCACTAGTGATGAATGAGAAACTATTGAAAAATGATGGAGCTGAAAAAGCCGATGCCTCCCTCTATAGAAGTTTAATTGGGAGTCTACTATATCTTACTGCTACACGGCCAGATATTATGTACGCAACAAGTTTACTATCACGGTTTATGCAGAACCCAAGTCAAATTCACTTTGGAGCTGCCAAGAGAATTCTCAGATATCTACGAGGAACTATAGATTACGGCATTTGGTATCGACCAAGTGCAAATGCCAAACTCATCGGCTATACTGATAGCGACTGGGCAGGTTCAGCTGATGATAGGAGAAGTAATACTGGCTATGCCTTCACACTGGGTTCTGGAATATTTTCATGGGCATCAAAAAAACAAGACTCAGTGACACAGTCCACTGCAGAAGCTGAATATGTTGCGGCTGCTACAACTACTAGTCATGCAATATGGCTACGAAGAATTCTAGAAGACATTGGAGAGGCACAAATGGAAGCAACTCCAATACTTTGCGACAATAAGTCCGCAATCGCTATATCAAAAAATCCAGTATTCCATGGAAGAACCAAACATATAGACATTAAATATCACTTCATTCGTGAAGTGCAAAGTAAAGGAGAGATCGAGCTAAAGTATTGTAAGACTGAAGATCAAATTGCGGACATATTCACTAAAGCACTACCAACAGCAAAATTCGAGATATTGAGAAGCATGCTTGGAGTATCACAAAAATGGATCAAGGAGGAGTGTTAAAAAGTGATCCATTTTTAGAAAATTCTAGACTATACTAGACTACAAAAGAAAGAAAAATGGTGGCGACAATATGTTCAAGACAAAGCTGAAGATTCTAGTACATATGCATGCAAGAAAAAGGCAAGAAAAATCTCAAATGATGAAGAACTCTCCGGTACGTGGGCAGCAGACCACGTGGACAGCAAGAAAGCAAAAGAACAGTCAAGAATAACGGCTGAAGGAGAACAGCCTAGAGAAGTCTCGTGCATGGGAAGTTTGTGCATGGAAATCTTGGAGAAAAGTCAACAAAAGCTGCTGAGAATAGAATAATGTAGAAAAATGGAGAAGAAACCAGAAGATGCGGAACAAGCCGCGCACGAGCAGGAGATAAAAAAGGAAACTTGTAATTTTATATTGGTTTTTGTACTCAATGTCGGTGGAGGAAGGCGGTGCTCACGCCTATAAATAGGAGTTGGATGTTTGTTGTTCCTTGTAGCTGAAAAAAACACACACACACTCCTTCCTTTGTAATAAACCCTTTCATAATAAAAGCCTTTTTTTTCATTCTCCCCTTGCCTTGTGTTCCATTTTTTACATAACACTTGCACACACACACACACGCTTCCGCACAAACACCAACAATCCCCATGACATTCGGACTATATTGCCATCTTTTTAGAATGAAAATGTCAAAGGGTGCCCCCCAGGACTTGTTGAGTTCAGATAATGTGCTTTGGAAACTATAAAAGATGAAGTTTACAATTTAATGTTCTGGTGATATATGAGATTGGTGTGACTCTACTCATTCTGTACTCGAAATGCAAAAAAATTTCCAGGCAAATGAAGTACATATTTGTAGATAACAAAAGAAAGTAAGACACAAAAACTAAAGAATTAGTCCTCACAATCTGATGGTAAGTTAATAAAATTAAGTACATTATTCAGCAATAAAAGGAGTATGCTAAACATAACTTGTCGTGTATTAAAGAGCACATAACTCAGTGAGGCACAGAATGATGACCTCATAGCAATGACCAGCCTGGAAAATCAAAAGCATTACCAACTGCTTTTCCCATTTACCATCATAGAAGAAAACCAAAGTAGCTAATGATATCTCGGAAATAGATCGAAATGTTAATTAAGCCAGTTGCACTAGTTTGAACTAGTTGCAGCGAGAGTTAGTCTAAAAGTGGCACAACAATCTCTTAAATACAAGTGCTCAACCTTACTTACTCCAACACTCTGCAACAAAATGCTAAAAATTTCAACTGAGATTCAACAAGAAAGCAACCCCGTCATGTCACATCAAGATGACCCATTAGCCAAAAAGCCGACAAACAATGAAAAATCTGCAGCAACCAGTCACAAAGGATAATCATTGAAACTGTTAACAAGAAAGAAGAAACTCAAATGAAGTTCCTACCTTGCCTTCTTTCCTCAATTTAGGAAGTGCCTCAGAGATATCCCTTGTCGATACAATGCTATTAACAGTCATTGTTGTATTTCTTTTGGTAGAAGCAACTGCTACTGGCCACGGAGACCGAACAGCACAACAAGATCTGGATTTGCTAAGCTGAACATGGCGAAGTAATTTAAGAGTTGATGCCATACCCTTTTTGGATATGCTGATTTGTCCACTTCAATCCTATTAATGAATTAGTAAAAGAAGAAACAAGTAAAACACTTAAAATCAAATGATAGCAATTTTACCAAACAAAATGACTGAAAGAAGTAGCATGTTGCCATCTCTAGAAGATAACATCACAATTAAAATCACTAGTCACTGCATATCTCAGTACAATGAACTCTGTACAATCCAGCTAATACTCACGGCTCACAAGTGATTGCTAAGAGGAAATTGAAGCATGAGTAGTTTTAACTGTTAGTACGATTGGGTTTGATAAGGCGTAACATATCCAGCCGCCACTTGCCGATCAAGGTGTTTCATACTCACGGCTCACAAGTGATTGCTAAGAGGAAACTGAAGCATGAGTAGTTTTAACTGTTAGTACGATTGGGTTTGATAAGGCGTAACATATCCAGCCGCCACTTGCTGATCAAGCTGTTTCATGATTGATTCTTTGTGATCGGCAAAGGGAATTAAATGACAAAACGCCTTCCTCACCAAAATGGGGAAAAGAAGAAGAAAAGAAAAGAGAGTCGATGCTGCAAATCTCTCAACCCATTCAAAGACCCGATCATTCATTGCTCGCATTTGGGACTGGATAAGTTATGATAACATAAGGAATCAAGAAGTTTCTCGCATTAGACATTAAACCGATACCACAAAAAAGATTATGTAACGATGATGACTATAGCTAGAATGACAAACAATCCATCGCGCCCCCCCCAAAAAAAAAAAAAAAAAAAAACCTGAGGTTCAGATATCACTGAGGGAAAACTTTCAAGCAAATGTTACCATAAAACAAAATGACAAAATCTGAAAGGGAAATAAAAATAAAAATCAATCATCTAATCTGGCACATAAATCATAACAGTGAAGCAACTTTGTCATCCAAGCAAACACACAGCAGTGTCTGGCAAGTGTATGATCTAATTCACGCAATCTTAACAGAATCAAAAACATTCTGGGATTCAAATTCATTCCACCGTGCTCCGATCAACCGAAGACGATCCAGCAAATGAAACGGTTTATAGAAAAACGCTCGCAGATACCGGTCACACGGACCGGGTATCAGCCATCGACTCGGTAGCAAGGTTACCAGAGAACGCGGCGGGAAGGGGAAAAAGAAAAGAGGCCGGCGCCGCCGACTTAACAGAATCAAAAAAAAAAAAAAAAAACATTCTGGAGTTCAAATTCACTCCACCAACATGCTAAGATGAACCAGCAAATGGAAGGCATCAGCCATCGACTGGGCAGCAAGGTTACGAGAGAACGCGGCGGAAAGGGGGAAAAGAAAAGGGGCCGGCGCCGGCGAGTTGCCGTTACCTGCGAAAAGAGATGGTGGCCGGGCCTTGTGCTCGACGGAGAAGATGGCGGCCCCTCGGAGATTGGAGAGGGCGAAGGGACGAGTGATGTCAGAACTTGGGTTGCAAATGCTGCCTCGCATGCTTTTCCCCATCGGTGGCGTCCTTGGCAGCCGCCTATGTCGAGAGGGAACTTTGTTTAGTGTTGCTCATCTGACCGTATGACATCATATGGATTGAAAGCCGGCAGTGAAGAACTTGAAGAAGAAAGATGTTGTCAGAGGGAATTTCTTTTTTTTTTCTTTTTCTTTGTCGCGAGGGAAGTTTTGTTTTGCTTGGTCGGTGCGCGGGAAGTTGAAGATGTCGACAATTGTCTTGCCTTAATTTGCTTATTGGAGTAAAGCCCATGTCAATCAAATTAAACCCAACCAACAAGAGCTCGGCCCAAACCTATCAATGCCTTTTGCAGAAAATAATTTTCGAATTTTCCAGCATTCGTTTCACGAAAAATGAATTCTTTTGAAAAAATACTTTTCATGAAAGAAAAAAAGTATTCTAAATTAGGGAAAAATGCTGTCCACTTTTGAAAAGTGAAAAACATTTTCCTCACCAGATCTCTCTTATCTTACACATTTACAAATCATCACTTCCTCCTCCTTTTTCTTCTTCTTCTTCTTCTTTTCTTTCTTTATTCGAATTATTTTTTAATTTTATTTTTTCTTTTTTAATTGGAGTTATTTTAAATTTCCTTTTTCTTTTTCTTTTTATTTTCTTTGTTTCCCATCTTCTTCTTTCTTGGCTAGTCGTCAACCGTTACTAGACGAACCTCAAGCTCGTCAATCTCAAGTTTACGCTTTGCACTTTTGCTTATCATTTTTTTTATTTACTTTACCCTATAATTGTACATTACTCAAGTAAATAACTCTACATACTTTGCTTCTTTTTTCTTTTGTTTATTAGAACATAAAAGACGTAGGGGGAGAACGGGCCACTCAACTGGAAGATTCTCAATAGGACTTTTTATCTTTTGCTTCTTTTTAAAGTCCACACGAACATTTTTTAGAGTAGATTAGCGTTTGGCGACAGTGAGGGAATAAAGGTATGAAGCAAGTTTGCTTGGATTAAATGCAAGTTCATATTTGATGGATTTATAGGTCGATAAATAATGCATGCCTAAATAGTGAAGTTTTAGAAAATATTTTTCTTATCGAACATCGGAAAATATTTTCCAAAACATTTTTCAGGTTTTAGCCGAACACCAAAAAATATTGTTATTTTCTTGGAAAATGACTTCTGGAAAAATATTTTTTCGGAAATGACTCATTTTCCACGAAATGAACGGACCTTCAAGCCCAATTATTCTTTTCTCTCTCTTTCCTCGCATCTTCCCTTATTCCTATCATCCATTTGTTATTCCTTTTGCTCCATTGCCTTCCTCCCATCCTCTCCTTTTGCTGCCCAGGCAACTTCAAACACTCCACTTCGTTCCAGAACACCAAAGCTTCAACAACGGCATATCCATTTATTAAACATCTATTGACATTCATTCAATCATTCCTCAAGACTATACTACGATTTGCTTATCATAAAGCCGCCATCAAGATCATTAACTACTAATATCAATCGCAGACTTCAACCATTCTCCATTCGCTAAACAATTTAATCGCCTACAATTGGATCGCTACGGATATAGTCGATGCAAGGGTTAGGGGGACAAACTGATGCAAACACCTCAAGGACCCACTGCTCCAGAGATCGAGACGAGTCATTGCCTCATCATTGACTGCCAACGAACATCATGGGGACATGTACATGAACACGTAGAACACGGAACACGAGGAAAATCGGCGTTGCTTCCGATCATACATCCGAATCTTAGGAAACAAGACAGACATAGATGAATTGAAATTGCCAACCGTGATTTGACCATGTTAATTCGATCAATGTTTTTCAATTTTAAAATCCATCTCCACAAGGGTACTTAGTACTTACCCAAAGTCATCCCTCGGGAATCTTTTCACTTGGCTACACGTTGATACGCTGAGTACATGGTTGACTAAGCTAAAGTTTACACATGCTGTAGTTAAAGTCCAGTTAGCCGTGCTTTAGAATGGAATTTAGTAAATCCCACATTCAAATCATAGTTTCTCTTATTTGGAGTACCCTTCAGGGCTTGGGCCACCTTCACTGTCTAGTGAGTGGGACTTAGTTGATGCATATGGACAGAACGATTTGTGTATTTTGATGAAGATTGATCAAGTCGAAAGGTTTAGGTGTCTTATTATTATATTTTGTCGAATGATCAACGAGAAATAAAAATTAAAAAAAAAAAAAAGAACAATTTTCATGTTTGGTCTAATGAGATTTTTACACTTTTAAGTGCACTTGTGTCAATTCTATAACTTATTAACGGAAGTTATTCACTCCTGTTGATAGGAAAAGCAACGAAGATCCGTTTTAGAAACTCAACATCGTTACATTTGACTTGCTAAAAAGGTTTAAATGGCTTTGTTCGCCGAAAATGGGTTATTGACGAAATATCTTTTGCCAAAGATTTGATCTTTGATTTTTATAAAGCATTGGGTTTTGTGTCGATTGGAATAGGAAATTATTTGTGTACTAAGAATTGCTCATGATAACTAGGTATGAATTATAGACAAATTGAAAGGATAATGAGAGAACAATAAATTCATAGACTGGGAATTGAAATTTGATCAATTTTGATTACTGTTTTCCATTGCGGATCCTTTAAAACTAATGGTTCCTGGACTTATATAGCCTTGTATGAAATATAACTGTCATTGCGCAATTATCGTTTGAGTTACAACTTGTAATTGCTCCCGAGATTCTTGGCTTTATGGGCGATTACTCTCAACTACGTATTCTTATCCATAAGCAGTTATAATCTTCAATGGATCTTCTAGCTTGAATTTTTTTTTCCAAATTTTTCTTGCTAGTGTAGTAGACCATTCGTTGTCCGTCGAAAACCATCCTTGTGTGCTACTCTTCATCAGTGACCGTAATTCACATGGCATCGATCTTAGATTGGCTACTCATCAATCCGTGATCCTGTTACCTAATTGCTCCATCGATAAGTTAACAACGACACTTTGCCGACCCATCATAACTTGAGTTATTTTTGGATGTAAACATATATCCCTTTTAAAAGAATTTATAAAGTATTTAATTGTTTTGAGTACACAGGAATATTTGAAGTCACGCCATTGAAGTCTGAGCAAAACATTGGTGGCGCTCCTCCATTATTTTTATTTCCACCTGTCCTGGTTGAACTCGGAGCACAATCAACGGGATTTGCGCATCGCCTTTGTCATTTACCTACTTGCAATACTGATACTCCAGATTTACCCCTCCTAGTCCTTTTAATCTGGTTATACGTTGAAGCCAAGATCGCATTTTTATTTCCAACACCTTTCCCTCATCATCGACCTTTCATCACTTTCCTCTGAACTGGATATCTACTTCTTCCATTGAGTCACGATATTGCCTAAGAATCAATCTCCCACGTGCTCGCCTTCAACATTCTTGTCTCGCTTCAACCAGCTTTGAGAAAGTGAAGATACTAAAAAATTTCTCCTCTCCCTGCTTAATGATCACGAATCCACCCTTGAACATGTAATATGACATTCCGATTTTCCAATTCTATTTTCAATAAATTGAGACGGGCATTTCGTTGGCATACATATAGTTCTTTTCCTTGAGTTGGCCACTCATGTGAAAACTAGTTTATCGGGTGAAGCCGTTAAGAGTTTCTAATGCATCGGACTCGAGAGTTTGACTAGGAAGCGACCTTTCGACCGAATTAATCCGCAAGGGTCATTACGGCACAATTAAAAATCAATTAGAGATCAGAAATAGGTCGACTCGACAGAGGCATGTGATCAGGTATGGGTGATTCCACCAGATCGCACAATTCTTGTCAATCGGCACCGGAGCGACTTTTCTGTCGATTTGGTACTCTGTGTTCGTATTTGAAACCTTGAGATTACCTCGACAACCGAAAGTCGCCAATATTTCAAAGATATATATTGTGGCTTGAGATGATCAACCATAGGTCAAATGCATGAAAATTCCTAAAGGCTACCCGGTAGGTTGGGCTGCGCTAGTATCGTGTCAAAGTGAAATTAACCATAAAATTGAGATCGAATTCAGAAATTGGAAGTCCTGGTGTGTCACAAATCATTTTAGGATCATTGAATCATCTTCGGAAGATTTTTCATGTAATCGGTATTTGTCAGCAATTAAATCAGAGAATGGCTATTTTGGCTCGAAAAATTAATAGGCCCGCCTTTAGTTGTGCTTTTGGGACTTAAGTTGGTCATATGGTCAAGTGAATATGTGAATTGAAGTGTGATGACATCGGATTAATTTTATGGTTTTCAATTTGATTCAATTGGAAGAGAATCAAGTGGAATTGAAGAATTTGTTGTACAAGATTTTATGCCCCAAAGGAAAATGGAATTGCAACCATTGGAATAAGGTTGTGGGAGATAGTAAAGTGTGACATCATCCATGAGGTCATGGTGGGCCATTTTTTTGTGGATTAAAGAAAAAGAAAAAGAAAAAGAAATGGTCCTATCTCTCCCGTCTCTCCTTCCTCTCTCCCAACCGCTCCTCCATCTCTATCTTCTTCTTCTTCTTCTTCGGAGGCCAGCAAACCAAGGAAGCGAAGCAGCAGCCGGTAGCGCTGCTTGTCGCTGTCGCACGCCGCTGGACCGCTCGCCACCGCCGTGCGTCTACCTCGTGCCGCTCACCAGCCAACTTGCCTCTTCGCTCCGCCTCAACCCGCGTCTCCAGCCTTCGTTCAACATCTCCAGCAGCTTCTTGCCGTCGTCGTCACTGCCGGGAGACCTGCCGGAGCTACTGCTTCACCCACACGAGCTGCTGCCGCCCTCCTCCGCCCGTGACCAACAACTAGAAAAATGGGTATTCCAGCTCGATTTTGGCCCGTTTTGGCCGGCTTCCCGATCCCGAATGCTTGGCCCACTTTGAGGAAAGTTGTTTCCCTCGGCGTCCTCGTCGTTTTGGTCCGCTCGGTTTGTTAATCGGGTGAGTTTAGCTCACTAAACCTTGCTTAGAGGATTAATTATGCTTATGGAGGTTTAGTTTATGTTAAGTGTTATTAGGTGGTTAGTTTAATTTATTTAAATGTAGATTATATTAATGTGCTTGATTAACTTAAAGTGGGTTTAATTTAAGGTTAAGTGAATGTTTATATTAATATAAGCTTTGATGTGACTTAAATGAATTTGTTTTTGATTTATTTAAGTATTCCGAAATTATTAAATAATTTAATAATATATTTATTCGAAATTATGAAAATATTATTGTTTAAACAAATTTCGGAATAAAATTAATTATTTAATAAATTCCAAAAATTATCTCGGGACCTTATTTGCTCAAAATTCTGTGCTGATCGATCTGCTATGTAGTCAGATTTTGAAATTGATGATTGGATATTTTAAATTGAGTGTGTATCGTGAAAGATATGGATATTATTATTTAATTATTTTTCGGAATAAAATTAATTATTTAATAAATTCTGAAAATTATTTTGGAACCTTATTTTCTCATAGTATCGTGCCGATCGCTGCTGTGCATTTAGAATTTGAATTTGATGAATGGATGTGGCAAATTGAGTGTTGATTGTGGTAAATAGGGACTTTATTCATAAAAACTCAAATGTTGGGTTTTGATGCAAAAATTAGATTTTAATGATTATATTAAATAGTGGGGTTTGCAAAAGTGAGATATTGGCTTTTTAATTTGAAATTAGCGTGTCCCCACACACGTGAGTAATTTATTGAATATTTTTAATATGAAGAAAAATAGCCAGGATCACTATTTTAAGTGGAAATATTGAGTGAAATGCAAAATGTCCTGGGGTTGAGTATGATTTGGCTTTGTGATAATTAAGAGGAATCATCCTGGGCTGTTGAGCTGGACTTGCCCCTATATGGGATGCCCACGCGGTGGATGCCGGTCGCAGTAGAGGCTGGGCTGACTGGATCGATGCTCATTCAGGAATGCCGTCGATGTAATGACGAAGCCGTGCTCCAAGGGAGGAGACGATGCTCCTTCGGAAATGCCGTCGACATAGTGATGAAGCCGCGCTCCAAGGGGGGAGGTGATGCCTGGCATTAATGTTAGAAGATAGCCGAACTGTGAGTAGGCTATACCCTTATGTGGCAGTGAATAATAATTGGAATAAGTGCTAAGTGCGACTGTGATTTATATGAAAGTGATGGCATTCCAATTGTTTGAATTATTATTACTACCTAAGATTGTGTGATACAAATTGTGCTAACCTGCAAGAAGGAATTGAGGCGAGATAAGTTATCTGTGTGATGTGGCTAGACCACTCTTTGGCATATTTTCTTTCTAATAGGGGTTTAGGGTGTTGAACTTACTGAGACATTATCTCATCCCGGTTTGGAGATTACAATTTCAGGTCCCTAGTGGATGGAGTAGCTAGATAGCTTTGGTTGACCTTGAGGAGTTGCAGAAATTAAGTCATAAGGATTGGAGAACGTGTCCAACTTGTAAGTTGTATGATAGTTCCTTTTTAAGAGCGGTCTTTTGTAGACTTTTAGCCGTAGACCTTTGTTTGTAATTCTGTTAAATTATGAAAGTGTTATGTTGTGGTTTTACTTCCTGCTTTTCTATCCCGTATTTCATTGTCAGGGGTTTTTATAATACGTTCCGCTTGCGCAATAAGAAATAAATGGGGTCGGCGACACTACTTGGAAATGTCGCATTTATATGACCATGGTGAGATGTTGGCGCACTCGAGGTTCAGGGTGTGACATGTAATCTTTAGGTCATTGCTTCATCAAGCCTCAAATTCCTCCTTCCCTCCAGGGATGCTTTCCTCAATATAAGAGAAACTCCCATTCTAAAAGAAGCATATTATTGTATTGACAGAAAATGAATGAGTGTTCCGGAGGAATTGTAATATGTATTTCTATGTATTCATTGTACAAGTACACTACTCTATTTATATTGCTAAAATAAAGACGGGAAAGTAAATATACACGATTAAATTCCTACTTTACCAAGCTAATTACGGATTAATTGAATCAATTATTGATTTAATTGAATCAATTAATTCACAACTAGAATCAATATCTCCTACCATATTTCCAACACTCCCCCTCAAGCTAGTGGCATGAATATGCCAAGGACTACTAGCTTGCTCAACGAGTATGTATGTTGTCTTTAACATAATGGCTTTGTAAAGATGTCCGCAAGCTATTCCACAATTCAAATTCCTCTCACTGTGATAATCCCTTCTCAAATCTTGTCTCGAGTGAAACAACAACTATAGCATCATTGTTACAGAATAATTCATTGGATCCATCGATTTGTACTCCAAGGTATGAGAGTAATACATGTATCTAGACTATTTCGCAAACAATCTTTTTCATGGCTCGATATTTTGATTCAGCCGTTGATAGTGATATGATTGATTGCTTCTTTTTTTCCATGAAATGAGTGGTCTCCCCAATTTGCCACAAAAACTAGTGATGGATCTTCTTGGAGAGAAATACAGCCCTAAGTGTCAAAACTTGGCACAGAGAGACACTTAAGTGCCAAAAGTTAGGAAAGTAACACTTAAGTGCCAAAATTGGAGCAAAATGGATCACTTAAGTGCCACTCTAGCGAAAATTTAGTTAAAATGTTGACGTGACAATTTTTCGGGCAAAATAAGTGCAAAACGGCGTCGTTTTGCACGTTGACGTGGCTAGACAATACACAAACAACTTTCATTTTAGTGTTGACATGGTAAAAAAATAAATTTAATTTAATTTAATTTAAAAATAAAATTATTTAAAACATTTAAAAATATTTTAATTTAATTTAGATTAATTAAAAATTAATTAAATAAATTTGAAAAAAAGAAGGAGGAGGAGGAGGAAGGGGCGGCTAAGGACCGAGCCCTCACCGCCATCACCTCCCCGTTGTTACTTGGAAAGGGCTAACGACGAGAGAGGGAGGGTCGGCCCGGGGTCGCCAGGCCTTAGCCAGGGGCCGGCGACCCCAGCTGATCGGCGGTAAGGGCCCACGAGCCCTCGATCCCGATCCGGGCGAGGGTTGCGGCCCTCGCCCAAATCCGGTGGGGGTCGGCAGCCCTTGCTCGAGTGGGCCAAGGGCCGCCACCCGTTTGGGGTCGCCTCAACGGGCGGCGGCCTTTGACCAGTCGGCAAGGGTTGCCGACCCTCACCGGATCTAGGCGAGGGCCGTGACCCTCCCCCAAATCATGGGCGAGGGCTATGACCCTCACCTAGATCGGGGTGAGGGCTCGCGGGCCCTCACCATCGATCGACCAAGGTCGTCGAGCCTTGGCCCAGGGCCCGACGACCTTGATCGACCCTCTCCCCTTCGTCGCTGGCCCTTCCCGGCGGTGGCAGGGAGGTGACAGCAGCGAGGGCTCAGCCCTCGGCCCTCAATCGCCCCTTCCCTTTTTTTAAAAAAAAAAAATTAAAACAAATTTAGTTTTAAATTTAATTTAATTAATTTTTATATTAAATTTTTACCATGTCAGCATTAAAACAACGCCGTTTTACACTTATTTCACGAGAAAATCACCACGTCAGTATTTTGGCCGGATTTTGACTGGAGTGGCACTTAAGTGTCATTTTCCTAACTTTTGGCACTTAAGTGTCTCTTCGTGCCAAGTTTTGGCACTCCAAGTATCCGGCACTCAATTTTCTTATCATCAAACAAGTAACATAATATGTATCATAATGGGCCGTCATTTTCATATTACAATCACAGGACAGAAAAATACCAAGTCTTGGGCATCCCTTCAAGTATTTCACAATTTCTAGTGTTGCATTCATATGAGACTACTTCAGCTTGTGCATAAATTGACTGAGTATCTACACTACATAACATATACTGGGTCTTGTCATGGTTAGATAGATTAACTTTCCAACAATATGTTGATATCCCGATGGGCTTTTAAGCAATGGATCTGCAATGGATGAAGACAAGCCCACATCATATTCATGTGTCGTTAGTTCTACATTTTGTTCAATTGGTATAGCAGTCGGTTTGCATCCTAATAACCCCACTTCTGAAACTATCTCCAAAATAAACTTACATTGGCTGAGGTAGATTCCCTCATCTCAATGCTAAAGAAATATTTGGGAGGCTTTAAATCCTTGATGTGAAAAAGCAAAATGCAGATATTTCTTGAACTTTTTAATAGCTAACTCATCATACGTGATAACTCTATTTTAGATAGAGTACTTTTACTAATTTAAGCTTGATATTTGCTAGGTTTTGATGGATTTTGGGTAAATTTATTTGTTACTCAATATAATTTTATTGAATTTTTAGGAAATTTGACTTTCGGATTCATAAGGGATCGTGCGCATCATTTATGGAACACAATAGGACTGTGCTAGATTTACAAATCAGTCCTTGCGCCCCAACATCTTCTATAATATTTCACTATCTTTAAGTATATTCTATCTTGAAGGAAAAGCCAGCCAAGACTAGAAATTGGAGTATTTGACCATAATTGAGGCTAGGTTAAAAGAAAATCAAGAATAAGAATCTTAAGAACAAAAATTCCTAATTTGGTGAGGAACCCTATTCAAGACCTAATGGGGGTTGACCTAAGGCAAATTTTTGGAGGCTATATAAACCTCTCTCATGCCACATATTTTAGATCCTGAGAAGCCTTGGAGTCACCATCTACGAGAGAGATGTAGGTTTTCTTAGTTAGCTTTTATACTTCTATTTTATTAGTGGAGTTTGCGCATGTCAAGGATAGAAGGAGGAGACAAACCATAATTGGGGGTTGACAAACCATAAGAATATTTTGTCTTGAAGGAAAAGCTAGCCAATACTAGAATTTTGGAGTTTTTTTTTACCATAATTGAGGCTAGGTTAAAAGAAAATCAAGAATAAGAATTTTAAGAACAAAAATTCCTAATTTGTCGAGGAGCCCTATTCAATACCTAATGGGGGTTGACATAGGGCAAATTTTTGGAGGCTATATAAATTTCTCTTGTCCCACTTATTTTAGATCCCGAGAAGCCTTGAAGTCACCATCTCCGAGGGAGATTTAGGTTTTATTAGTTAGCTTTCATACTTGTATTTTAGTAGTGGAGTTTGCGCATGTCAATTAGAGAATGAGGAGATAAACCATAATTGGGGGTTGACAAACCAAAAGCCAGCCAAAACTAGAAATCAAACTATAAATTAAATCGAGGTCGCATGCATGAGCACTAGTGATATTGAGCTATAAATTATATGTAACTTGTTTATGCGGTTGCCATAGCAGATCTAGGTTAAGACTATTTAGATTAAGTCTAGGAACTTCCAAAAGAACTTAATGCTTTTAGGTAGTTTAAATTCACCTAAGGTTAGTGTGGGTTTACATATCTAATTAGGGATTATTAGATCGAGGTTGGCTTGTAATCTAACTTAGGGAAATTTCACCAACACAATTGAAAATTAATTTGTTGCATGACAAGTTAAGAGAATTGATTATGAGTGATCAAGTGAAGTTGGATGTTTTATTGTTTTGTGATCTTAGTTAAAATCTTAAAATTTACCTTGTTAATTTTCGGTTTGCTTTTAGATTAGGTTTACTTTGCAATTTTAATTGGCTTTTGAATCTTTTAAGTTTCAACTTTTTTTATATTTTAGTCATTTAACAACTTGATTAGTTAGATCTTTGGATTGATCACCCTCGGTAAGTAATTAGATAATTAGAGACAATTTTTATGGAAACAATACTCACTCATCACTTCATTACTTGTAGATATTATACACTTGCAATTCACTTGACAACAAAGATATCATCAATATATATTAACAAATAAATTGATAAGGTACCTTTAGTCTATGTGAATAAGGCATAATTATTTCATTCATACCCAACCAAAGAAATTAGGATCGGTAACTTGATTACATTAACTAATCAACTAATACTCTTGTGATACCTAACCTTGTTTAAACATCAAAGTTTGATTTTTTGAAAGATTTTTCATACATTAAAAATGCTTCAAAAGAATTATTTTGGGCCTTTCCCTAATTTCGGAAAATTTTGAAGGATTTCTCATATGTTTTTAAGAGAAAAATGTTCAAAATCAATTTTAGGCCTTTCCCTAAACGAGATTTTTTTTTTTATATTTCTTTTAATAAAATAGACTAAAATAAAAATATACTGACCCGGGTCGGCCCGATTTGGATGCGGCCCGCCGACCCGAGTCGCGCCTTCAAATGGTTAGAGAAGAGCGCCTACTAAATTTTTACTGTTCTTCTATCTCTCTCTCTCTCTCGTCCTTTTCTTATCTTCTTTTATACTTTTGCTTCTCTCTCTCTCTCTCTCTCTCTCTCTCTCTCAAACGTTGACTTTCTTTTTTGTTTTGGTCATCTCTCTTTCACGTTGTCAAGGAAGGGGAAAGAAAGACCCCTTTTTTGTCTCTTGTCCTTTTGACTTTTCTGCATCCTTATTTTATCCCATTTTCTTTTGTTTTTCTCTCACCCTTTTTTTCCCATGCGAGAGCTGCTCTCCGAGAACACCCGCGAACTCCATGTTTCCGACGGAGCGAGAAGACCCGTTAGATCAAAGCGCCAACGAAACGCAAATCTGTTTAAAAACACGGGTGCCGCTAGAGCCATGTCCAGCCATCACGTGGCCGTCATCCATGGCCAAAACCACCACCGTCTTTCCTCCCTGCCGGCCAAGAATCGGTTGCCCAGATGCACAACGCGCGCACAAAGAACGTCGAAACAAGAACGTGCAAAGTGAAGGATAGCAACGAGGATTCATCAAAATTTGTTTGGCAAGCGACAAGCACCCACGACGGACGGAGAACTAAGAATCAAACGCACAAATCTTACTTGGGCATTTCGTCGAGCTTGTGGTATACACAAATTGGGGCTATGGAATGAGGACGACCGAGCCCGAGTTCGAGCCGGGATTCCGAATAAACGACACATACGACCCCAGAACAGCAGCACACGCGCAAGGAAGGCCGGAAACTCGCGCGTGCCGGGCAACAGCAGCCCGGTCTGGCGAACCCGAAACGGGACAAGAGGAGAAGGGAATGTGGGCTGTCGGTGGCGTTCCCTACCCGGCTCCGCGGCGTCGGATGGCGGACGAGCTTGATATATCTGGCTATGTCCGTCCGCCTCACTCATCTCTGAGCCGGGGTCCTCAGGAAATCGGCACCCAAAATCGGACAAATCGAAAACCGGCAAAAACTCGAGGTCGGGACCTGCCGAGGCTTGGCGCAAGGGAAGACGAGGAAACGTTCGTATGCTATCGACTTCGGTGAAGGCACGGTGGTCGCCGGGGACTCAGTCGCTCTTTGCTTTCTCTCCCTCCCCGACCTCCTTTCCCTTGGTCACCCCCTGCCGCTCCCCCTCCGAAGCCTCCTCTTTATAGACCCATCACGTCGCAAGCGGGGCGGGCGGGCGGGTTTGTCGTTGCTCGGGCGTCCAGCGGGCTGCCCGCCATCGCGTCGCCGGTCTGCCCCCTGCTCGCACTGCAGCTCCCGTCTTCTCCACTTCGTGCGTCTTCAGTCACGCTCATCCTTGATGGCGTGAGGAAGAAGAGAAGAGAAAGGGGCCGGGCCAAGGGAAATGTGTTGGGCGAGATGGGCCTTGGGCCCGCGCTTGGGGGAGAAAAAGAGAGGGCGTTGGAAGAAAGCCCAGTCCTCGTGGGCTCCCTTCTCTCTCTCTCTCTCTCTCTCTCTCTCTCTCTCTCTCTTTAATGGCCAGGAAACCACTTCACAGCCGATAGCGCTCAACGTAAACCCCGGGAGGCACTAGTGCGAGGACCCACCTCCCGCGACGCCCCACATCAGTTGCGCAAACGAACACGCTAGGGAATTAAACCCTGCCCTAGCGGGGGGTAGCGTACGCCAGAACCAACGCGCCCACAGCAGGGTGGGTCTCCCTTCTCTCTTTTTTAAAAATAATTTTTATATTTATCCGAGATGCAGAAAAATTAGGGAAAATAAAATAGAAGTTAACCTTAGTATATACAAACAATATTAACACATAGGTGATGTGTAAATCATTTTTATTAGGGCCAAATTGATTTATAATTTTTCATGTAATTTAAATCTAAATATTTAATCAAAACTTAGGTATCAATAATTGTTATGTCTTAAATATAATTGACGTTTGTAAACTTCAATTTTTATATAAAGGGATGAAGTTGTGAGTTGTAAGTCAAGTCATAGACAAAGAAAAGAAAGCATTCTCAATAAAAAGTTCTCCTTCCAATTTCTGGTGTTCTCATCCAGGTTTCCATAGTTTACTATCATTCTTTTAGTTCCAACACAAAGGCACTTCAAATGGTGTTGAACCCAACCGGATGGGAGCAATGTTCACATCGAGCGATTCAGTTTGGCTGAGATTTTGCTCGCAAGGTCCTCGATCACTTCAGCTTCAGTTTTATCCGAATTGTAAGCATCGAAAAAATGTCCGGTCATCAGCGCTAGTCAACATGAAGAACACATGAAAACCTGACATATGTTTTGCAGTTGGAATGGTAAATAGATACTAATCCAATCCAATACTAATCCAATCCAGATCAAGCACATTGAAAAGCCGTCAAAAGAATACTAAGGTATCTTAAATGAACTGTTGATTACACGCTAAGTTACTAAGGAATTTCGTCAAAATAATATTGAGGTATCTTAAAGGAACTGTTGATTACACGTTGAGTTACCAATGAAATGATCTGCAACTTGAAGATTTTTTAGATGCTGATTGGGGAGGAGATTTAGATGAAATGATATATACCTCTGGATTTGTTTTCTTATTAAATAATGGCAATATATCTTGGAGCAGTAAGAAACAAATGTGTATAGTCTTGTCCACGATAAAAGCTGAGTCCGTGGCATTATCAGCAGCAATACAAGTAGGTGTTTAGATTTTTGAATCATTTAGGTATTATTGAGGATGCTGCAAACTCATTATTGGTTAACTGTGATAGCCAAGCAGCAATAGCGTACACCAAATATCCAAAATATCATGGCAAGATCAAACATATAGATATCAAATATAATTTTGTCAAAGATATGGTTGCACGAAAAGATGTGAACTTACAATACATATCTACGTATAGAATGGTAATAGATCTTATGACAAAACCAATACATAGAGATATGTTCTGTGACCATGTAAAATCTTTAGGACTGTGTAGAGGTTGATATATTGAATATTATAATTTCCCTTAAGTGTTCATATTTAATGAATTTGTGTTTTCATTATTAATGCCTACGAGTCTTTGTTTGACGTGTATGTATCTTAATGTTTAGTGCATTATATAAAATTGAGAAATTATGTCAAACAAATAAAATATTAACACACTCACACAGGTAATCACCTCTATTTACTATGTGATAAATAGAGATGAGACGATTTTTAAGCTTATTATATAGGTGATAATCAAGAGCTCAAGCTTAAAATATATATGTCACCTTAACGAAGTGTTAAGATGATGACATAATATTACTATGTTTGAAAGTAAAATAATTCATATATTTTACTTTATCTGTCTTAGATATTAGATGTGAGTTCTGATGAATTTCGTGAAAGAGTAGATATGTGAATTCAAGTTAAACATTAAGTATATCTAAACTATCATTTGTACGGTATTGAATGTATAGACATACGTTACATGGGAAATGAGTTAATACCGTAATACGTATTTCATACTATGTATGCGTAAAACGACCAACAAGAGTGGCAAAAGTTTTAATCTCAACTTTTATACCGTATAAGACTCTTGAGGAAAAGAGTTCCTCAATTAAGTGCCATTATTACTCTTATTTATTATCAAGATTTCTATTTAGTGTTTGCTATCTTAAAATGTTGCCAATGATCACGATTTGATTTGATTTAATTGGACATTTTTAGAAAAGCAAGTTGAATTGAAATTGAGAGTTTTAAGGAAAGAGGAAAATTGAATTTAGTGAATTTTATTCTAGTTTTGTATTCACTAGTCAACAAATTATGATTGTTTTTGGAGATAATCATAATTGTGAATATAATATATCATTGTTAAAAAGAGATTAAGAAAGATATAAATGTGATTGATCGATCTATGATACTACATATTAAATCTACTCAAAAATGTGATGCTCATTATGAGCTGTTATACATTCCTAATAGATTTATGACAATGAGTTCTCAAAGTATGCTGATCGCACGAATTATTTATCGATATGAATGTTACATAGAGATAAAGAGAGTTTTGTTCGGCCCACTATATACAAGTAGGAGATGATGGGTTTTTTTTATATTAGATGGGGCAACTTAAGCCCGTCCGCCTATGTTAGGCCAAAACCCGGCCCAAAAGAGTATATATATATATATATATAAGGGGTATATTTGAACTGTTACATTTTTTAGAAAGTGAGTTACGTTCTTCACTTTTCCCCTTTAGAAATAGTATGTGCCTTTTTCGATGAACAGAACCAGGGCTTCAAAGAATTCCTCAAAATTGCAACGATACTTAATCTGTGGCAATTAAAGTATGTTCGACTCCGTGATATGCCTTTGATCGGTGCTACATGTTTCCAAGGACGTTTTCGTGTTTTCATTTTTTACGATATTTGAGTATCGAATTTTTTTTTTGGAATCTGTTTCCCAATAATTACATTAATTAATCAACTAGTACCCTTGTAGCATTTAATCTTATTTAATTTTCAGGTAGTCTAAATTAATTTTAAACCAATCCACTAACATATAATGTAATCATGTGGGTGCACAATCATTGAAATAATCAACAACCAAGAAAGCATTAAATAAATTGCAAAGAAAAGCAAAAATCTAACACTAAATAATAAGAAAAATGCCATTCCCAACCACATCGAAGGGAAACCACAATCAACATGTCAAAAATACACAATCAAGTGATAACCGAAATAGAAATGTGCAAACAACAACTTACCAATTGTCTTTAAGAACATTCAAACTCTATCGTAAAGCCCTAAGAGTTTGTTCAATTTGTAATACAATTTTTTTTTGGATTTTCACACATTTTAAGAGAAAAAAATACTCAAAAATAATTTTTAAGCCTTTTCTTAATTTTGAGAAGAAATAAATTGTTTTGGAATTGTTTTAAATTTTTTTAGAATATTCTTTTGAGCCCAAACCCAACAAAACTTGGCCTGTGCCCCCTTACCGTCTCCTCCTCCACCCCTTATCCATCACCTTCTACCAAGACAAATCAAGGCCCACCAAAGTTTAAAAGAAATCTCAATAAACGATAGAACACGACCGCCACGCTTCACGATGAATCAGCCTACATCCACCGCCGGACCTCCATCGCAGGCTAGTTCCGGTCACCGGAAAAACGCTGCCGCCATACTCACAGCACCGCCTCGAGCGTCTCTACTCATTGAAATGCCCATGTTCAGCGCAAGATCCGCACCAATAACCAATCGCTACGCCCCCCTCGTCGGCCGGTAAAACCCACACCTCTTACCCTCTCCTTCAGCCATAACAACCAAGGCGTGGATTAGAGGCGAGTCTCCACGATTCCCCTGCGGAGCCCTGAACCTCAAAGAGTAAGGGGACTGATTTATCATCCCTATACTAAAAACGAACACCCACAAAGCAACGGCCACACAAAGAAACTGACAAAACAGCGTGAAAATTCACAAAGCCATGTCTAATGACCAAAATACGCTAAGGACATAACGAGAATCAAAGAAGACAATGTGAATCTGGTTCAGTTATTTCATCAAACAGGTGGGGTGCATCGACTGAAGCGTGAACGCCAACTCATTCGGGACTCGGATTTGCATTTGGGTTCACAACAATCATCAAGCCAAGACTAAAAAGGGCCAGGCACAACCCGGCGGGACAAGAACTCGCGTGAGCCGAACCACGATGAATCCCAGTCCCGCGAGTCCGAAACGGGCCAAAACAGGGCAGAGAAAAAGGGGTCGTCGGTGCTCCCTACCCGGCTCGGGGTGGCGAATGAGGGCGAGTTCGATTGATTGGACTACGTCCAGTCGCCTCGGACGCCTCTGAGCCAGGATCCTCGGGAAATCGATATGGCCCGAAAGAAATAAAAGAAAATAAAACCGAGACCTACCGTGGGCAAAGGAACGCGTCGGCGAGGGTCGTCGGCCGCGCTCCAGGCGCGATGGCTACTGGAGGAAGCCTCTCACTCTTGGCCTCACTCTTGGCTTTCTGTTTCTCGCTCTCTCTGCCGATTTCTCTCTTGGTCTCTCTCTCGCTGTCGAACCCTGTGATCTCTCCCGAAAATCCCTCCTCCAGCCTCTCTCTCTCCCTCTGTCATTTTGAAGGCGCCGGCGGGTGCGCATGGCCTCTGCCACTGCCGGCTGCCCTGCCGGCCTGGCCCCACCCAGCAATCGCGCCGCGCGATTTGCTCTGCTCCTGCTCTGTCTCGGCTGTACTGTTGTGGAGAAGGCGAGCGACGCGAAGGAGAAGGAGGAAGAGATAGGGGCCGGGCCAGGTAAAGAAAAGAGGATGGGCCAGCACAGGTGAGAAAAAGAGAGAAGAAAAGAAAGAGGCTGGGCCGGCCCGGTCTCGCTTTCTCTCTCTGTCTCTTATCTCTTTTTTAATGCAAGTGCTCTAATACCTATATATTATGCAATTTAATGGAAATCATTTTTGTTTACGGGTTAAAATTAATCCCTTAATTTATATGCAATTAATGAACGACGAAATGGGTAGCCAAAATTCATGTGTAAACACAAGCTTATCCAAGGCCCTATATGCCACAAGGAAGAAGTGCTAATCGCTAAAGATGTTTAGGACAGACAGGAATTGGCACCTTGACACAATTTCTTTCATCTTATCGGAGAATGTCATGCTACTTCTGGACAAACAAACCTAACCTGCTGTCTTCGATGGAAACCACACTGCCGGAATTGCATCCTCATACATGCTCGACCTCTCTTTGGAATAGTTCATGGAAATTAGATTGTAGTAACTGAATTAAGCGCTTCCTTTGACTATGGGCTCGTAACTATATCCCATCAAAAGAGAATCTTTTCAAGCATTAACCTTATTTGTCCAAACTAATATCCACATTTTGCAAGCCAACAAATTACTTCATCAAGTATTCATCCATCACATGTCATCGATTTCTTTAACTCCCCTGTCATAGATTGGATAAATACTAGCATTCTTATCGACAGTAAGTCAACCCGTAAAATACCTCGGAACATTCTCGTTGATATGCCGTTTGGATACTTTGGAAAAATTTATCACTTCCTTTCCTGCTGCAAAAGGCTAGTAGTTTGGTTACTAATTCCACATTTCTAATAACTTATCACAAGGCATTACAAAGTATAAGATTATCTCAGTCGGTTGCAAACCACCATCACAAAAATGGTGTAATTTGACTACAGCTGGGGCTTCCTTAGGCAATCCTGTGAAACACAGGTGCCGGTGGCTTATTGAGGGATTGGTAAGGCAATAGGCTTGTTGGGTTCAGCCGAAAGAGCGTGGTGGCAAAAATTATGGGCACTTCTTAATGGGCTCAAGGGAAAATAATCCCTAATCTTCGGCCCAATCTGCAAGATGATTCATGAATTTTAATTTAATATGCAATGAGGTTCATACACTTTTACTTTATTTAATGCGGTCTCTATACTTTTGTATATAGTCTATTTAGTCCATAAATAATATGAAAATATGCAAATTAAAGTTTATAGATCGTATTTAACAAATTAAAAATTTAGAGATCAAAAACATCCAATGACTAGTATTTGCGCATTGGATGCTGAAGTTGTTATTTAAATGCATCCACACAACCCGCAAGCTCACACCCAAGCTTTGAACTCATGAATGATTGTAGAAATACATAATTTATCAATTCCCCTCAAAAGAAATTCAGGAGGGTGTGACGACCCAGACTCGGGGCAGTATGGAGGGATGGACTGAGATCAGCTTGGCAGTACGCGGGTGAGGCCAAGGGCATGTCTCCCGTCTCACATTGCTTAGGGGGGAGTCCTGGGATAGTTTATAAAGGCTTGGGTCTCTTTAATCTGTATAACGCATTTTAAAGCCGTGAGGACTTAGTGTCTAAAGCGGATAATATTATACAGTGGAACCCGGGTCGTTACAGAGACTTTCTAAGTTTAGCTTGAAAGACTGAACACCAAAGATAAGTGGAGTACTCGGGATTTACACATGAAACGTGCGAGGCGGAACGAAGTTAACCATTGCCAGATTTTGCGGAAACCTTTTTTTTTTTATTTATACTTTTAAGTTTCACAAATGGTTCAACAGCAAGAGAAAAATGTTTTGAAGTTATTTATTTCATGATTACAGCGACTTGCTTAGGTTTATGATGGTCCATTCTAACAAATATTAATACCGTTGTCAAGTTTAATATATGAAAGTTTACACATATTAATTAGGAAAAAGTTGTAAATTTATTTTCTTTGTAGCACCATAACATAACGAATAGTACCACACCATAAAGATGTGTCCACTTATTTTTTACTTATGAATATTTACACTAAGTATGGGACAGTATATGATAACAAAAGACAACACCATTGTCTCACCAATAATACCACACCATAAAATTATGGTTTTTTTTTTTTTTACTTGGTAAAAAAAGGAGAAAAAAGTCTCATGCATCCAATAGTACCACACATAAAATTGGGTCATTTCTTTTTTAACTTAACATTATTTACCAAGGTGTGTGACGGTTGTGGTAGAGGGAGGGATGCTTGCTAGGCCGAGGCGTCCGATGAAGTGGGGAGCCTGCCGACACCCTTATTTCACTGGAGTTCACGAGTCCAGTCGAGTTTGAGGAGCTTGCCGATGTGTTGACTTGAGTTGACTTAATTTTACACCACTTGATTGGATCGGTATTTATGTAAAAGAGAAAGCCTGTAATGGACCTAGGATCGCGAATAGTCCTAACATGACTAAGCATTCACTAAAGGGAGCGGAAGCCCAAGCAAGAAGTCATCTTCGCGGGTTCCGTCATGGTTTTTCAATTTCTTTTTTTACCAAAAACCAAAAGATATGGCAAGATCCAAGGGATAATGTGTCAAATCATGGATCATCTAGAGATAATCATTGGCTTTGAACGACATGAAACTAGACAAACACCTCAAATTGTGAAGGCCTAAGGGTGCGTTTGGATGAGCATTTAGAAAGCTCATCCAAACCCTAAAGCTCTTTCACCCTAAAGAGGGGTGTTTGGCAATTATTACAATCCAAGGGGCTTTCAAGTAAAAGTTTATCCTTAGGAATGCTGAAAGCTCAAGGCTAATGGAGACCAGCCTTGAGCTAAATAATTCAGTCAAGCCCAAACCAGCCCACCACCCACCCATTGGTCAAATCTATTGAGGCTAAAATAATTTATACGTAAAATATTCTATTATTGTAAAATTGAAAAAAATTACTTATAATTGTAAAAATTATAGCATTAAATATCATTAAGTGCAATAACAACATTTTTTTTTTGGTCGAACAATAATAGCACTCAAAATAACACATTTTAGTTAATTGACTTTTTCATTCAAAGTCAATCATTAGAACTCGTTTTTAAGTGATGCACAATAATACCGTAATAAACCATGTAATGATCCTTTATTAGAAAATCTGAGTTTTTTTTTTAAATAATTAAATCTGACAGAGCTAAAACCACTCAAACATTGTTGTTAATTATAGGGATGCCATTTTCGTGGAAAGATGTATCCCCACTCTTCTTATAAGAGTTATATTCTTCTTTATCCCTGCCCCCGATTGGTGGGTTGCAAGGGTGATGTCCATATATAACATCCATCGATTAGAGAACAATTGGAGGAATTAGGGGCAGAGGAGAGCATGATTCATTGTTTGTTCTTCTGATGACTATCGACTAGAGTCTTTGGAATTTAATTCCTTTTTTTTCCAAGATTAAGCATATAGCATTCTTAATTCCATCTTGCTAACTCAAACAAATGAAATCAAACGGGAAAAAAAATGTAAGTTATACTCTTTCCTCGCTTTATCACTTAAATAACTATACTTTTGAAATTGCGAGTTCCATGTTCAATTACACTGAAATGACCAACTCACCTTTCCTTGTGATAAAGCCCCAAAAATCCCTAGAATCAACTGAATCTCTGAACGACCGACCAAAAAAAAAAAAAAAAAAACAACTGAATCTCTGAACAACCGACCAAAAAAAAAAAAAAAAAAAAAAGAACAACTGAATCTCTGAACCCAACTCTATTATCCTCCATTTGGCTGGTCACCACCCCACTGTCTTTGACCGCCGAGGAGTTTGCAGCCATGGCGATGGCGACTATATGCTAAATCCTATAATTTCTGTAACAACAATACACGACACCTTTACAAACACCAAGAGAGTTTATTTCTTGCGTACGCAATTGAAGAGCTTCCTGCAAAACTTTTCTCCCTACATACATGTGCATCTTCCCGCAAAGCCACCTCAGACGGTGCTGACCATTTTACTGAGCTAACTGCAGGCCGGATGGGAAGTGACGTTTGACACTGCACCATTGAGCTTGGCTGCAATTTTGTCGGCAAGGGCCTCGATCACTTCAGCTTCAGTTTTATCCAAACTGTAAGCACCAAAAGTCATGTCTGGTCATTAGTGCTAGTCAACACAGAAAATATCAAGAGGGTCAAAATTTTTCTAATCGGTGTTCAAAGTTATTTTTGAGAAGAAGAAAAACAAGATGTCTAGGTTTCGCCTCAATGTACAAATAATTTTTCCAAGGTCACATATTCCGGGTACGGGTGAAGATCATCTAATCCCACACTTGAATCTCTATCACCTCTTCACAGATCCAGTACTGGCACGCGTTCATTTTTATCTTTTCTCTGCCATAAACGACGACAACAATGCAATCTTCTCAGAAAGTATTTCATGAACCTAATACATAAATTAAACTGAATCAGAATCCTGGTGGGATTCACATAGGACCCAGCTCAGCATACGTACAACATGTGACAATCTATCCAATCTCTCTCTTTTTCTCTTCTTGTATCTCTCCACACATGAACTAGCATTAATTGCCTCACATGAAACTTAAAGTTCAGGCATCATGTTCAACTCGAGCATTAATATTAGTATTCTCCTAAAAAACATAATCATATTTGACCCGCTAATCACATGCTCAAACAGAAAACATTGTTCATCATAGGAGAAATAATTGAATAGCCTGCTAATAGCCCAAGATTACAAGGTATAACATCGTAACAGACGCTTATATTACAGGCGATAAACTACACGAGACTTCAAGGATTAGAGATGTGGGACAAGATCAACATGCATAATTTGATCAAACGTTTGCTTTTCTAAAGACCAGAAAATCTAATGACTTTCCTTTTTGTCTCTATACCTTTGAACGACAAATGCAAAATTCTAAAGAAACATCTCCAACCATAGATTTCCAAGAGTATGCTTTAGATGAAGCAAACATAAGTCCACTTCATTAACGTTTCACTTGTAGAAGCACAAAACATAATCAACTCTTAATCTGGTATTTCGGTGTCTTCAAGTCTTCAGAAAAGTATTAGATTGATGGAGAATCACTGAATATATTGGTTTAAAGCAAGAACCAACATCCTAGTTTTATTTGGACATAGATTAATGCTTTCTACCAACAGAGCACTATTTGAACATAAAGATTTTAATTATAACTGGATGGATAAGGGCTTAACCCAATAATCATCACATTACTTTGTATCACCAACTCCAGTTAGTATGCCAGAGATAGTAGAGTGTGGCAAATGACCATATTACATTGCCTCATGCAGATAAACCAACGCCCAAGGGAAGAGATTCCACATTTCCAATCATTAGTTCCTACTGACCACAACAGGCAGCCTTTCAAAGTAAGTTTTCTGTTCTCATGCACTAAGTAACTTTCTTCAGCAATTCTTAAAAAAAAGTATACTTAGAAGAAGACAGAGCTTAGAAAGGAAAGAGTTTAGGACCTGGCTTTAACATGAAAGCCAATGACCCTGCCCACTGCTTGCAAAGCTTTTCTCCACCTCTGGATCAGGTGTGGATTCTCCCGCTTGAAACCCTCTTCGCCTTGGCCAATATTCTCCACAAAATTACTGGACGGCTCTCGCAGCTCTCTTGCATCGATGCCCCAGAAAATGGGCAATACAATCAGACCCCCTTTTTTTCGGCACTCGAGGATCTTCATCAGCTCATTGAGGCACCACGGTGAGCAATGGTAATTCTGAGAAACAACCACAACAGCGATATTCGACTGCTTGATCGCTTCTTCAATCGCTGGCCAAATCTCTTCTCCTCCATCCAGTGTATAATCAACAACCGTTCTCATCCCCCTCCGCTCAAGAGCACCCTTCAGATGGCTCACAGGATGGAGCGTGTCGTCCCGTTTGTAACTAATAAAAATGTCATATTTCCTAGGACAACGTTGACCTGCACAATGGGGAATACATCTTTTGAGATCATAATAGACGTATGGAGGAGGGATTAAGAATTTGATAGAAAGGCTTATTGAAAAACAAAAACTGTGCTAGTCCTTGTATACAATAATAATTTTTTTTGTTCATCATCCTCAACCAAGTCCCAATCACATGCATTTCATGTAGTAGTAGTAGGTAGTAGTAGTAGGAGGAGGAGTAATAGCAGTAGGTAGCAGTAGTAGTAGCAGTAGTAGGAGTAGCAGGAGTAGCAGCAGGAGTAGCAGCAGGAATAGTAGCAAGAGTAGTAGCAGTAGCAGCAACAGCAGCAGCAGTAGCAGTAGCAGTAGCAGTAGGAATAAAGTAGCAGTAGCAGTAGTAGCAGCAATAGCAGTAACAGTAGCAACGGTAGCAATAGTAGCAATAGTAGTAAGAGTAGTATGAGTAGTAGTAGTAGCAGTAGCAGTAGCAGTAGGAATAAAGTAGCAGCAGCAGTAGTAGTAGCAATAGCAGTAGCAGTAGCAGCGGTAGCAATAGTAGCAATAGTAGTAAGAGTAGTATGAGTAGTAGTAGCAGCAGTGGAAGTAGTAGTAGAAGTAGTAGCAGTAGTAGGAATAATAGTAATACTAGGAGTAGTAAGAGTAGCAGTAGCGGCAGCAGCAACAGCAGTAGTAGCAGGAGTAGTAATAGCAGGAGTAGCAATAGTAGTAGTAGTAGGAGGAGGAGTGGTAGTAGGAGTAGGAGCAGCAGTAGCAGTAACAGTAGCAGTAGCAGTAGCAATAGCAATAGCAGTAGTAGTAGGAGTAGCAGTAGCAACATAGCAGTAATAGTAGTAGCAGTAGTAGGAGTAGGAGTAGTAGGAGTAGCAGTAGCAATAGTAGGAGTAGGAGCATCAACAGGAGCAACAGCAGCAGTAGAGCAGTAACAACAGTAGTAGTAATAATAGTAGTAGTAGTATACTAATAGTTGTAATAGTAATAATAATAATAATAAATGCACTAATCCAACAGACAGAAAAGAAATTGATAAGGAGGAAAATGACCCTCGCTCGGATTGCCATACTTAATCAAGTTAATAAAATAATTTTCCACTAGAAACACCCAAAAGATGAGTTGGATATTCATTAGAACACATACCTATGTTTCTATACAACACTTCATCAGGAATCTTCTCAAATAGTTTTCCACTGAATATCAACAATATTTGAAAGAGAAGAAATGGGGATTCATAACAATAATTGGTTAACCAATCGATACCATGCAACTAATGGACTTGTCGCTAGAAATGCCTTCATGAGTTACTTGGAGCACAAGCCGAACCCAAAGCCAAGTGGTATCCCACTCTTTTTGCAGAGTCACAACGGGTAACTTTCAGTGAATATATGTTCCACGATAAGTTTCCGAAATAACCTTTTGGCCTTTGCTCATAACGTTGAGACCACAGTATTCATCCGATCCATTGGTGATCATCCCCTTGATAGCCATTTCAATAATATTATACTGACAAACTAAACATAAATAAGTTTAAGAACTTAACCATGCAATTGATTGTCCCAGCAATGATGGAAATGATGACAATGCTTGCTTATGCCATGGTATCTACATGCAAAACTGAATACATCAACTGATTTCTCATCTTGGCAAGGAAGGGGGAAAATATTAAAACTGATTTTCTTTCAAGTTACTACATCTAGCCAAAGTGTTGTACGTCAATATAAGTGTTTCAAGTCAGAAGGCAAGATGGAAACTTGCAAATTACCATGAATCCCAATGATGGATTTGAAGTTCTCAGCTGCAAACTTCAGAATTTGTTTAAATCTTGAGAATAAAGCATTAGTGGAAGATGATCGTGTAACGACCTATTCAGTAAAAACTGCAGCATCATAAAATGATCTCAAAAACAAATGAAGGGAAACGAAAATATAAATCAAGAGTACTGTAACCATTCTACAATTTCCTGGGATGATTACACATGTACATCACTATATCTACACTACTAGGATCTTTAGCATGATCAATATGATGTGATGTTACTGAGCAATTTCAACCTGAAAGGTAGCATTATTTAAAGAAAATTTAACTTGCTATCATCAGGAATGGATGGCACTACATGAGAGTAACACGTGGTATGGGAAATTGCAACAGCAGTATCACGGATTTACCTTCTCTGATTAGGAAATAATCTAATAACATTAGCGATTTCACAATCTTCCAGTTATTCTCAAGCTGGTTAGGAGAGGAAATAGGTTGGGCAGGAAAACTTTTATGACTTGACCTGCATCTTGGAGTGGAAAAGGAAAAAGTTCGCATAAGTGCTTCTACTGTTGTGTAGCTTTCTCTGGTCGGGAGACTTGATGGTTCAATCATTTCAAATTTACCATCCTATGCCAGAATTGCAACAAAATGTCTTGTTGTCTATTGTTGCTATGATTTCAACTCATCCAAGTAGATAATTGGCCAACTCATGCAAACGCTGAGCATTATGTTTCCTTCTTCAATGTTTCAAACTTATTTAAGCTTGGATGATGAGGAAGAGATTGATCCTATCACCACCGAAGGTACTATACCATAAGAAGAGGGAAAATGTTTTGGAGTCTAAGAAAGAGATATTATTTGGTTCCTAGAGTGATTATATATGACGATCTTATGCTATAGACATAAAGTGGTTCACACACAAGCATGTGTCATTTGAAACAAACCCAATGGAACAACATGAGATTCTAATAAATATTAATGTATTTTCCAACTGATAGTAAGTTAATAAAATTGAGTAAATCTCCAGTAATAAAAGGAGTATAATAAACATAACATGATGGTAATAAAGAGCACATAACTCAGCGATGCACAGAATGATTGACCTCATATCTGTGAGCAAAAACATTTTATCCCAAGCGATGACCAGTCTGGAAAATCAAAAGCGTTGCCAACTGCTTTTGCCATTTACTATCGTAGAAGAAAACCAAAGTAGCTAATAATATTCTAGGAAATTGATCGACAAATTAATTAGCTAGTTGCACTAGTTTGAACTAGTTGGTGCAAGAGTTAATCTAAAAGTGGCACAACAATCTCTTAACACAATTGCTCAGCCTTACTTACTCCAACACTCTGCACAAAAATGCTCAAGAGTTCAACTGAGGTTCAACAAGAAAGCAACCACGTCATGTCACATAGAGATAAGTCATCAGCCCAAAAACCAACAACAATGAAAAATTTGCAGGAAAGAGACACAAAGGATAATCATTGAAACCGTTAACAAGAAAGAAGAAACTCAAATGAAGTTCTTACCACCTTGCCTTCTTTCCTCGATATAGGAAGTGGCTTAAAGATGCCAACTGTCGACGCAGTGTTACGAACAGTCATTGCTGTATTTCTTTTGGTAGGAACAACTTTTAGTTGCCGCGAAGACCAAAAAGCACAACAACATCTGGGTTTCCTAAGCTTAATACAGGAAGCTGATTTAAGAGCTACCGATGCCATACCCAAAGTTCTGGATATGCAGATTCCTCCACTTCAATCCTATTAATGAATTAATGAAAGAAGAAACAAGCAAAACACTTAATATTAAATAAAAGCGGTTTTCGAAACAAAATGACGGATAGAAGTAGCATGTTGCCATCTCGAGAAGATGACCCCACAGTTATAATCACTAGTCACTGCATATCTCAGTACAATGAACTCTGTACAATCCAGCTAATACTCACGGCTCACAAGTGATTGCTAAGAGGAAACTGAAGCATGAGTAGTTTTCACTGTTAGTACGATTGGGTTTGATAAGGCGTAACATATCCAGCCGCCACTTGCCGACCAAGCTGTTTCATGATTGATTCGTTGGGATCGGCAAAGGGAATTAAACGACAGAACGCCTTCCTCACCAAAATGGGGAAAAGAAGAAGAAAAGAACAGAGGGTCGATGCTGCAAATTTCTCAACTCATTCGATGACCCGATCATTCATTGCTCGCCTTTTGGACTGAATAAGTTAGGATAACATAAGGAATCAAGAATTTTCTCATATTAGACATTAAAACCGATACCACAAAAGAGATTATGTAATGATGATAACTACAATTAGAATGACAAACAATTCCTCCCCCCCCCCCCCGCCCCCAAAAAAAAAAAACACACACACACACACCCAAATGTTCAGACGTCACTAGGGAAGAAACTCGCAAGCAAATGTTACCATAAAACAAAATGACACAAAATCTGAAAGGTAAAAAAAATCAATCATCCAATCTGGCACATAAATCATCACAGTGAAGCAACTGTGTCGTCCAAGCTAACACACAACAGCGTCTGGCAAGTTTGTGATCTAATTCACGCAATCTTAACAGAATCAAAGACATTCTGGAATTCAAATTTATTCCACCATGCTCTGATCAGCCGAAGATGAACCAGCAAGTGAAATAGAAAAACACTCGCAGATACCGGTCACACAGCCCGGGTATCAGCCATCGACTCAGCAGCAAGGTTACGAGAGAGCAAGGGGAAAGGAGAAAATGAAAAGATGCCGTCGCTGGCGAGTTGCCGTTACCTGCGAAGGAGATGGTGGCAAGGCCTTGTGCCCGAAAGAGATGATGGCGTTCCCTTGAAGTATAAAGACGGCGACAGCACCAACGCCATGCTAGAACTCCAAGCACGCTATAGAGTTGAAAGGGAAATTTGCCTGCGTGTTGTTTATTTGATTATACGGTGAATTCTACCTACATGACGAACGCGAGTCGACGAAGGAGACGAATCGCGACAAATAAAGGCGAATTATTATTTTATATCCCCTTCCCCCCCTCCTCTTTCCCTTATTCGTATCATCCATTTCTTATTCCTTTTCCCCCATCGTCTTCCTCCCATCCTCTTTCCTTTTACTGCCCAGGCTGCTTTTAGCACTCTACTTCGTTCCAGAACACCAAAGCTTCAACAACAGCATGTCCATTTATTAAACATCTATCAACATTCATTCATTCATTCCTCAAAACTATACTGCGATTTTCTCATCATCAAGCCGCCATCAAGATCACTAACTACTATCTTTAATCGCAAACTTCGACAATTCTCCATTCGTTGAACAATTCAATCGCCTACGATTGGATCGCTACAGAAATAGTCGAGACAAGCGTTAGAGGGACAAACCAATGCACACACCTCAAGGAACCTCCGCTCCCGAGATTGAGACGAGTAGTTGCCTTGCCATTGACCGCCAACAAACATCACGGGGATACGTACATAACACAACGAAAATCAGTGTTGCTTCCGATCATACATCCGAATCTCAGGAAACAAGACAGACCTGGATGAATCGAAATTGCCAATCATGATTTGAACATGTTAATTTGATCATTTTTTTCCAATTTTAAAATCCATATCCACAAGGGTACTTAACCAAAGTTGTCCCTTGGGAATCTTTTCATTTCGCTACATGTTGATATGCTGTAGGAGTGTCCAAAAGAACCAGGACCCGCCCGAAACCGGACTAGAACCGCCCGGAACCAATGGTTCTTGAGAGAACCAGTCCAGTTCCCAGTTTCAATTTATGGAAACCGGTGGGTACCGGTCCGGTTTCCGGTTTCATGGGCGGATCCGTCCACCCAAACCGAACCGATTATATTATGATAATATATTAATTTTTAATATTGAAATAAATTTCTAAATTACTAATTAGCAAACCTAAATTTTAGGGCTCTATCTCCTCTCATGGTTTTCATGTTTTTATAAGAATTTAGTATAGTGTGTAAGTTGCTTTTCAGCAACTCAACAAATGGTTCCTTCATATGATACTTTCGGGACTCACATAGGACACTATGTTCAAGAAAATGTGAAGTTTCAGTGGAATTGTTTCTACAAAAAGAATTCAATAAAGCAAAGGTTGTAAGAGATTGAGCATTATTAGGGGAGACGATCTACATATGACAATCATCCAGAACCTTGAACTTAAAAAATATTTTAGATTTCAACTGAAATTATTCAAAAACAGGAAAAAAAAAACATATTTCTCTTCTTTGGTAGTGTTTTCCAATAAAATAAAGAAAAATGGTACCCTTAATTAAGCCGGTTCGATTTAAAGAAAAATATTACTAGATATGAAAAGTACTCACGGCGAGATTTGGAAAACGATATTATTATTGGTGAGACCAGTTCCATGGATTCACCTAGGAACCGGACCGGACTGGTGGTCCGGTTCTCGGGTGGATCCATGCAACTAACGGGTGGTTCCCGGTTCCAAATTTTTGGAACCGGTCCTTAGCGGGGGATTTCTAATTCTAGGCCGGGAACCGCCCACCCAAACCATGCACACCCCTAATATGCTGAGTACTTGGTTAACTAAACTAAAGTTTACACACGATGTAGTTAAAAGTCCAATTAACCATGCTTAAAGAGAGTATAGATATAGGAAAAAGAAGCCGATGAGTGGAATCTGGCAAATTAAGTGATTAGGAGTGGAATCTAGTAAATTTCATATTCAAATCATGGTTTCTCTCATTTGGAGTACCCTTCGGGGCTTAGGCTACCTTCATTGTCTACTGAGTGGACTTAGGGGATGCACATGAACAGAACGTTTACATATATCAATAGAGATAGTCAAGTCGGAAGGTTTAGACATCTCGTTATTATTTGGTCAAATGATTGACCAGAAATAGAAAACTGAACAATTTTCATGTTTGGTCTAATGAGGTTTTTACGCTTTCAAGTGCACTTGTGTCAATCCTACAACTTATAAATGGAAGTTAAAAGAAATGAAGATCCATTTCAGAAATTTAACATTATTGCATTAATCTTGCTAAAGGGGCTTATACGGCTTTGTTTGCTAAAACTGGGTTATCGATGAAATATCTTCCACCAAAGGCTTGATCCTTCAGGGCTTAGGCCACCGTCATCATCTATTGAGTGCACTTAGGGGATGCATATAAACAGAACAATTTGCATATGTCAATGGAGATTAGTCAAGTCAGAACGTTTAGACATCTTGTTATTATATTTTTGTCAAATGATCAACGAGAAATGGAAAAATGAACAATTTTCATGTTTGGTCTAATGAGGTTCTTACAATTTTAAGTGCACTTGTGTCAATCCTACAACTTATAAATGGAAGTTAAAAGAAATGAAGATCCATTTTAGAAATTCAACATTGTTACATTTATGTTGCTAAAGGGGTTTATATGGCTTTGTTTGCCAAAAATGGGTTATCGACGAAATATCTTCCACCAAAGGCTTGATCTTTGAATTTTAGAAAAATTAGATTTTGTGGCAATTCAGATTGGAAATTATTTGCATCCCAAGAACTGCTAACGATAACTAGGTATAAACGAAAGACAAATTAAAAGGATAATGAGAGAACAATAAATTGATAGACTTTTTACCCAAAAAATAAATAAATAAATAAATTTGATTAGTGCCTTTCATTGCGGATCCTTTATAACCGATGCTTCCTGGACTTACATAGTTTGTGCAAAATACACCTGTCATTGTGCAGTTATCTTTTAAGTTACAACTTGTAACTACTCCCGAGATTCTTGACTTCACGGCAATTACTCTCAACTACATGTTTTCATCCATAAGCGGTGATAATCTTCGGGGTATCATCTAGCTTGATTTTTCTCATTTTTTTCTTTCTAATGTAGTAGACCACTTGTTGTCCATCAAAAATCATCCTAGTGTGCTAGGGGGTGCATGACAACTGCCTATTTCTGTTCCATAAATAATTTTTCTATTCCAGACCTGTTTTTGAAATAGAAATCCGTTTGATAAACTTATTCCGTTTTTCTATTTCTGGAATAGATTTATATTTCAAAAATCGGTTTGGAATAGAAATCAGAAGTAGAAATTTTATACTTCTCTATTTCTAGAATATAAATGAGAAATAAAAAAAATTTCTAATCGTTCGTCAACCGGTCCTTCATCCATTGCCGCCAACCACCGTCCGTCGGTCACTAGTCGCTCGTCGGCCCCCTCCGCCGGTCGCCACCCGCAGCCGTTGAAGTTTGAGCAAAACCCCAGTTGCGGTACTCCATTCTTTTATTTGCGCCTATCCTAGTTGAACAGGTGGCAAAATCAACGGGATTTGCACATCACCTCTGTCGCTATCAGCCTGCGTTACTGGTACTCGAGATTCACCCGTCCCAATCCTTTTAATCTGGTCAAACGTTTGAGCCCAAAATGGCATTTTTATTTCCGACACTTTTCCTTCATGGTCGACCTTACGTCACCTTCCTCTCGACTGGACATCTACTTCTTCCGTTGAAGTCACGATATTGCCCAAGAGTCAATCTCCCCGTACTCGCCTTCAACATTCCTGTCTCGCTTCGATCAGCTTCGAGAAAGTGAAGATAGTAACAATTTTCTCCTCTCGCTGCTTGATGATCATGAATTCGCCCTTGAACATATAATCTCAGGTAGTTGCTTCGTCGAGCCTCGAATTCCTCATTCCCTCCAGGGATGCTTTTCTCAATATAAGGAAGAGGAACGCCCATTCCGAAAGAAGCATATTATTGAATTTGTGTGCATTTCCTCTTTTTGATCCCACATTCTACCAGTGGTATTTAAGGACAAGGTCTCCAAAGGAATCAGTTTGGCAACCTGCCAAGATTGACAAGGCTCTCCAATTTTGTTGTTTTGATTAGAACCTTGATCTGGGTCTTCTGAATGGTTTCATAAGTTTTTGGTCCCCATCCACTAACCGTTTCTTTCTTCGCTCTGGGCCTATGTTGATTACCCTTCTTGATTTGTACGCTATTACTGGGCTTAGTCCCTGAGGAGAGGATACAAGTGCTGCTGACTCAGCCAAATGTTGCTTTTTCGATTACGTCGACGACTTTTCCTATGGTTCTTTCTTGAATCGCTATTGCAACGGGTCAGCGCGAAGTCACCCAAAAAGAGCACACGGCATTCCTCTTGTTCTGGCTATTGAAGTATGTTTACTTCCATCCAGCGCTAAAAAATTTCAGAGGATTTAGCAAATTTGGCTTTCTACCTTGCCGAAGGCAAAGTTTTGCCACTAGGACACCTTGAATTGGCTGTTCTTTACAAAAGAATGAAACCATGCATCCTCGTCAATGTATGAGGATACATCTGGTGCCTTCTATGGCCCCTTCTGGATTCTCCGACAATGGGCAAAACTTTATTTTCCTTCTGCGTTTTATAATATCACGCATGCTCTGCCCCGCTCTAGGACTATTAATCCTGTACCTTACATTCCAGACACCAGAGAATGCAGGCTATTGAGTTAAGAGCTCACAACCATCCCTGTTGGCGTTTCCTCTTTTCAACAAATCCTTGGCTGGTTATGTGGATGTACCAGCAAATTTAGAGATGTGGAATAAGATTAACATGCATGTTTATTCAAAAGTTGTACTTTTCTTAAGACCAGCAAATTTATTGGCTCTCTCTTTTTTGATCTATTTTTCTCATTTACTCTCAAAGAGCTTTTAGAGAATCTTAAGGGAAATCGAATGAAAGATATTTTCTTTTACTCGAATGTAATCAAGGTCAGAAAACATTTGCGAATGAGTGTGATTAAGGGATTGTAATCTCCCCTTTGCTAATTATCATTTAACTATCTCATCAATCTTTTCGTGGCACACCCCTGAAGCATGTATGTTCACTTTATCAGCTTCACTTTTTTTGCATTTATTTCTCACTCAAACTGCTTTATTTTTGTTTGTTCTTTCAACTTTGTATAACAACTAATTGAGACCCTATATTTTTAGTCTTTCTAATCAAGTCCTTCCACTTAACAAAATATCTAATCTCTCGATATTGGCCAAATCCAACTAATGTTGCCGTAAGAGGAAGTCAAAGAGTAAGGTGAATTAAATATTACATACATGGACACCCATCCAAAGGTCGAAGATAGGGAATGGATCAAATGTTTATTCTCCCACCAATTCCCTATCCACAGTGGGTCTTTACCTATGCAATAATTAATTTAGGTCACGTGTCGGCTTTTTTAACAACCATGTCAGTTGGATTAGGCTAGGTTTCACGTTAAAAGGACTTGATTAGAAAATTTGAAATATAGAGACTTGATTAGAAAAGTAGTCAAAGTACAAGGATGAAAAGTAAAATAATTTTAAAAAGAAAATATGAGAGAGAGAGAGAAAGAGAGAGAGAGATGCGGTGGCCTTCGTTAAGTAACTGTGCCGAGCCTTTTGACAAGACTATTAAATTGGGCTAATGGGCCAAGGTCCAAAAAACTAAATCTATTGGATCCACATGCATAGACTCAAATTTGGACCTATCCAACCAGCCTTCTCGCAGAGGTTAATTTGGACCAATATCAAGATAATAAGATATTATTGTTGTTTCGTACGAAACATCTCCACAACTTTTCCGATAGATGTCCAGCTGGTCCACAATGAAGGACATGATTATCCATCATGAATAATCTGAGCTTCTTCATATTTTTGAACGAGTCTGCAGTCAAGATCAAGTCTTGTACATCAATCTTGTCTAGTTTAATGCCTTCAATGGCATCTGTTCCCTGTTAGAGACAAATAAAAATAATTATGCATATTGGAAGCACTTGAAAATAATTATGCATATTGAAATAGGCCAATAAACTCTTACCGAATTTTGACTAAACAATTGTAGAGCATCCTCATGACACCATATTCTGCTTCGCTTGCTAGGATTTTCAGGGCACTCTTGAATCACAATTCTTCTACCCATTTCTCGAAGCATATCATGCATCCAAATTTTGTTATTTTCATCAATGTATATGAGCGACTTTTGAGCCAAGATCTCAATACCACTATTGGCATGGACACAACATTGATCTAGGGACCTGATTATCTCTTTTTTGTTATATCCATTAAGAAAACATGCGATGTCGAGAAAAATCGTTTGCTCGTTGGCCTCTAAGCCATCAATGGCAATCCTCAGTATTTGATGAACCTTTCCTTGAGGAATTTCTTTCAATCGATCAAAAGCTCCTTGCCATTCTTCGACACTTTTACCATTCAAGAAAGAACCCATCACAGTGAGTAACAAAGGAAGCCCTTTGGAAAACTAGTGAAGCAATTTGAGAGCATCTTATAATCAATTTTGGGATATCTTTCTTGGAATGCATTCCAACTGAAAAGCTCAAGAGCTCGATCATCATTTAGTGGTCTTACCTTATAGATTTCCCCACGTAAACCGATTAGGGTTTCTTCATGTCGAGGGATAAAAATGACTCTACTTCCCAAGCCTAAGTTTATTGCCTCGATCAGCTGGCTCAGTGGCTCTGAGAACCCTTCAACATCATCAAATACTAACAAAACCCTTTTGTTTTGGAGCTTACTCTTCATGAGGTTTAATACTATAGTAATATCGTTGCCAAGCTCAGAAACTCCACCACCAAGAATGTCACCAAAAATGGTCTCTTGCATTTTGACCAGGCCGTCTCGGCTCGAGATATCCTTCACGTTCACAAGGAAGCAACTCCGATCAAATTGATCTGCAATTTGGTGGTACAAAGCTCTCACAAGTGTCGTCTTACCTATTCCACTAGTCCCGGAAATTCCCACGATTCGGACCTCCTCAACCTCTAACTTGAGAAAGGAGCACAAGGTTTGTACTTGAGAATCTAACCCGACTGAATGGAAAGCAAGCAGGTTTGTGCATGAGCGGCTCAATCTTCTTGAGATTTTCTCCACAATGGAATTGATGAATTCAGATTCAAATCTGCAAATTGTCATAACTGAAGGTGTGACTCTAGTCGTGCTAACAAAAGATGAAGAACAATAAGATTACATTCTAGATTTTAGGATTATCGTCCATATAATATAATGTCCCATATCCAATCCACTTTAATAGAAATTAGTGGGCATGTGAGAGGTTTACATGTGTTCTCATAATATGGCACATCTCCCTCTTTTTCATATTTGACTTTCCATATTTTTCTTGTTCTTATTTTTTACTCTGGAAGATGTCTGGACTTGCCCACTTTCTCTTTAATATTAACGAAAATAAGGCATGCGACATCTGAGAACCTCCTATATAAAAAGAAGCTCGTACCATTTGGATAAACTAGTTTTTTTGTTTAGTTATGAAATACAAAATATGAAATGTGGGTCAATACTTTATCTTCCGTCAACGCTTAACAGAAGTTCTTTTACCGTTTTATTTAGCTGAAAACTTCGAATTTGCTATATGAGGAGCTAATCAGCATATCAGGAAAGTGATGGAAGATAAAAGACAGTATTAAGGAGTGTAACTATAATACCACGTTACAAAAAATCCAACTCAAAAGCTTAAACGGATAAGTAGTAAAAGACCACACATGTATAAAAAGCATATAAATTCTATAATCATGGGATATTTCAACAAAGAGCAAGTCCTATGGTTTCATGCATAAAATAAGTGACTTCCTTTAGGAATCCTCTCAGGGAAACATTCAAGGAAGAGAGAAAGTCAGTACCTGTCTCCAAGAGGCCAACCAGTAAGATTGCCAGCTTTGCGGAGAGCGTCTCTCCACCTCCGGACCTTGTCAGCATTCTTCTGCCCGAAACCCTTCTCGCTTTGGCCGATCCGTGTGAACTGTCCAGACTGCTCGCGCATCTCTCTAGGGTCAACATCTATAAAAATAAGGAACACCAACTGGCCTTTCTTTTCCTTGCACTCGAGGATCTTATCCAGCTCATCCAGACACCACGGCGAGGAGACAAAGGTCTGAGAGATGACCACTATGGCGCTCCTTGATTGCTCAATTGCTTCATTGATTGCTGGTGCAATCTCTAGTCCTCTTTCCAGACTACAGTCAACAAAGGCCTTTATCTTTTTCCGCTCGAGAGCGTCGTGGAGATGGCTCACGAAGTTGCGTGTATCAGCCCGTTTATAGCTGATAAATGTGTCGTGAACCCACCGACGGATGAAGGAGAGAGGCAAGTAGAATTGTGGCTTGGCAGTTAGGCTATTTTTGAGAGAAGAGAAGTGGCGTGGAAAGAAAGAGGGCAAAGAGATAGGAGGGGATTGCAATTGGAATAGTGATGTTCTTTTGTTTAAGAGGCTTGGATACAATGGAGGAGGAGAAAAGGGAGGTAAAAGCTTGCTCTTGAGTTGGCCAAATTGGATCATCATCTTTCTAGATTTTGCCATTGAAAGACCCCCAAAATCGAAGTAAAGAAAGAGCTGTACCGAGTTGATCACGAGGCAAGATCCCTTGACCTATTTATAAAGGAAGTTCGAATTCATCACGATGCGTCCCATTCATCACTCTCCCTAAAAGACCATAATATTTTTCCGTGAGATATCGCCATCTGTATCACCTTTTGTTGGAAGTTTGAACCGCACTTGGGTGCAGCTGCTGATGGAATCGGACGCAAACCAAAGCAGAAACAACATGCCATTGGCGAACACAAGTTATTAAAGTGAAAAAGAGAAGCTATTACATGCAACGTGCAGTCAATATACCTCATGAAAAAGTAGCTTTCGGATGGTCCTACGACATCTTTTGTCGCAAATAGACGAAAAACACGGATAATTCTGGGTAAATTCCTAACCAAGTTATTGTCGGAATAAATTCTCGAGAACCCCAGAAAAAATCCCAAATGTATTGAGGCTTTCTAGATTCGTCCCAGCCATACCCACTCGTGTACTGCAACTAACCTAAATTCCCAACAAAGTGAAATACTGACCAAATAACTAACAAATTTAAATGGGAAGATAACAATGAGAAAAGAATGTCCACTTTTTTAATTGGGATTTCTTAGCTTTGCTTTAAAAATATAGGATATCTGAGTCTTAAAAGAACTTAGAAATTGTCCAACATTCAGCAAAACTCCAATGGTGATTTCTCCAAGGGCCTGAAAAACCGTGGTGTCGGCTTTTATAAGCAAAGCACATTTTTCGCCCACGCTTGATTTCTAGCCACAACAATAATAAGAAATCATTCATTTGGAAGAGTTTTGATAAAGATTCGAACATGCTGCAAAAAGGTACCAATTTTATGATCTCGAATGGAGACTCACACAACCTTATATAAGCCGGCCACACGGTGTAGTCTAAAAAAGCGTGCGACTTTGAGAAAAGAAGAGGACAGGAAAGCAAAGTCCAATTTTGGACTTTGACAGGCCAACGTGCTTCAGAGAAATAAATAAAATAAAATAATAAAAAGCTTGGCTGGATTCTGCTTCTTAATCCTAGTCAGCGTGGGTTTCTTTGACTCGGTCAACAAACACGATGGGTCAGAGAAAGAATTAAAAGAGAAGGAATTATTCCCTACAAAAGTCGGTCTGGGTTCTTAAGGCAGCATGCATATTTATTGAAATAATTGCTCGCATGCATATATACTGAAATAATTGCTCGTGGCTATGAGGTTGTTTAGTTGATCGCGAAGAAATATCGAAGTGCTGTTTCCAAGCAAGTGCTTGACGTGGGTTATTTCATAAGTATTGTTTGTGAAATTATATCAAAGAAGATTTAGTGTTCAAGCCAATTAAATCTTGTGAGTTTAAGATTTGTTTAATTTCTCCTCAAGATTAAGAGATTATTTCGCAATAACTTGTGGGCTAAACACCGCGTGAGTTATTTGGTGTAATTAGGGCTTGAGAAATATGAAAAGTGTTTGAGTGACTTAAGTGTGGTTGTAATCTCTATAATATCACTTGATCTATGATGAAATTCATTACTATTCTCACCTTGGACGTTGATCACTACAAACGAACCACATAAATTTGGTGTCTGATTTATTTTATTGTTCTATTTATTTTATTATTCGATTGCTCGCTTTCTACAACACCTCTATCATAGATTCAACAAATACTAACATTCGAATCGACAATAAGTCAAGCCGAAATATACCTTGGAACATTTGCTTTGATCTACTTGCTCGTTACTTTGGAAAAAATCGTAGTGAACTCATCTCTCATGGCAAAAAATTGTCACTTCCTTTCCTAGTACAAAAGGCCAATATTTAGGATGCTAAATTCTATATCTGTTAAATTAATATCTCGAGTTTGAATTCGGATAACGATTTATTAAACCAAATTTTGTTGATAAAGATTTGCCAAGTAGAAGAAACTTTGTTGGACTCCATGAAGGATTGCAAAGGAGGAAATAAACTAGAATAAAAAATAAAAAAAAAAAAGCAGCAAAGTTTTCTTTTTATCTACAAGAGGAGGCCGAATAAGATTAGTTATGTGGGGCCCAAAGTCAAATATTTGACTTTGGACACACACAGTATTCCACTCCTGAGTTACTTTTTAGCTAAAAAAGGGAAAGGAAAAAAAGGTAAGAAGCCCTCTTGTATGTAGAGAGAAAAGCAGGTGGGCCAAGTCAAACTTTTGACTTGGGCACACATATAATAGGAGCCGCGAGAGAAAAAAATAGGAGCCGCATGACGTCAAGTTGAGGAGGAGCCACCCACGCAGTCAAGAAAAGGAGAACGTGAAGCCGTATGTACACAAACCATAGACAAACGCCGGAGTTCGTGATTTTGGCGTACGTAGAGCGTTTTACTTTGAGCTTGAACGCGCGGTAATTTTGTACCATGAGTTTATATCCAAGTGAGTTGTTTATTTATAAATATTTTGGGTTTATGGTTAAATCTAGTTGTGGGAAATACTTGAGCATGTGAGCGATTGTAAACTCTGATTCTCCGATTATAATGGATTATTTGTTACTAGCTCTCCCTGTGGATGTAGGTACCGATACTTGGACCGAACCACATAAATTTCTAGTGTCCTTATTATTTCTCATTTATTTCTCTGGCGATTTCGCGTTGACGTAAATTGCAAGATCCTGTTGTTTTCACGTATCTTATTCCAACAATTGGTATCAGAGCTTGGATCAAATTTCTTGATTGTGATTTGGAGCTTTTGCTTGTCTGATTATTATCTAGAAATTATGTTACTGCAATTATGTCTGAAATGAAATTTGAAATTGAGAAGTTTAACGGGAGCAACAACTTTGTGTTATGGAGCATCAAGATGCGAGCTTTATTGACAACTCAAGGTTTGACCAATGTACTAGATGATGAATATGAGTTGCCTTTTATAATGAAAGCCTTTGAGAGGGTAGAGCTAATGGAAAGAGTAAAGAGCACAATCCTGTTAAATTTCTCGAATAAGGTTTTACTAAAGGTTACTGAGGAGAAGGATGCCGCAGCATTATGGGCAAAACTTTAAGCACTCTATGTGAAAAAAAAGTTTGAACAATCACTTGTACATGATGGAGATCGATTAACTGGGTTATGCACATGGGGCAAAAGGCTACCGGCTGTGGTGCATCGATCCCAGATCACCCAGTTTTCTAATCAGCAAAGATGTGATCTTCGACGAGACCACAATGCTTCAACAAAGGAGTTCTGAGACACAACCAACAAAGAAGATAGATCATGGTGTCATTAGTGAAGTGGAGCTTTAGGTGGAGACTCCGAAGACCTCAAAGGTACCTGAAATTGAGACTGCAGATGAAGCTACAATTTTTGAAGTCGGTGATAGTGAACAACCAGCAAAATCGCAGCACACTATAGCTGCAAATAGACAGAGAATGCACATTAAATCACCGGTATGTTATGGTTATACATATATTACTTATGCATTGATTGTAGGTGATAAGATGGAGACAAATAAGCCTTTGTCTTACTCTGAGGCGATGGCTAGTTCGGAGTCGTCGCAGTGGCTAGGGGCTATGAGTGAAGAGATGGAATCACTCCATCGAAATCAGACATAAGAGCTCGTCAAAGTACCTAAAAGCCAAAAGATTGTCGGAAGTAAATAAGTCTTTAAACGGAAAGAGGGCATTCCTGGTGTCGAGACAGCAAAGTATAAAGCGAGACTTGTGGCGAAGGTATATACACAACGTGAGGGCATTGACTACAATGAGGTATTCTCTCCTGTATTACTTGCCTTAGTTGCTTCGCAAGATCTTGACTTAAAGCAACTAGATGTGAAAACTACGTTTCTTCACGGTGAGTTAAAGGAGTAGATTTACATGAGGCAACCAGAGGGATTTGCTATTCCGGATAAGTAAGATCATGTTTGCTTGTTGAAGAAATCTTTATATAGGCTAAAACAGTCTCCTAGGCAGTGGTATAAATGTTTTGATACTTTCATAGCTAGTCAAGACTACCCAAAAAGTTAGATGGATAGCTGCATTTACTTTAGGAGATTGGAGAATTGTTATTTGATTTATCTAATCTTATATATTGATGATATGTTGATAGCAGCTAAGAATATGTATGATATTGATGTGCTAAAGAAGCGGCTAAATGCTGAATTTGAGATGAAAGATTTAGCTGATGCAAAGAAAATTTTGGGTATGGAGATTTTGCGTGACAAGACTGCAGGAGTTTTACGTTTATCTCAGAAGAAATATATTGAGAAGATCGTGGCACGTTTTAATATGCAGTCAGCAAAATTTGTAAGTACACCTTTAGCGAAGCATTTTAAACTTTCAGATAAATTATCAACGTAGACTAAGGAGAAGGAAGAACATATGTCCCGTGTTCTTTATTCTAGTACCCTGGGTAGTATTATATATGCTATGGTGTGTACTAGACATAATATTTTACAAGCTATGAGCGTGGTTAATCACTATATGAAGTGTCCTAATAAAGCTAATTAGGAACCTGTGAAGTTGATCCTCAGATATTTGAATGGGACAACAGACGTGGGTATAGTGCATCGAATGGACAGAAATGACAGTGAGACCACTGGTTTTGTGGATTCGGATCACGCCGGTGACTTGGATGATCGCAGATCTTTAGCAGGATACGTGTTTATGCTAGCAGGTGGTGCAATTAGTTAGAAAGCATCCTTATAGGATCACATTGCCTTATCTTCGACTGAGGCAGAGTACATGGCACTAACCTTTGTAGCAAAAGAGGCAATATGGTTACAAAGTTTGCTCTCGAACTTGGGTTATAACAGAAAAGTGTGGATATACACCATGATAACCAATGTGTGATATATTTGGCATATAATCCAGTTTATCACGAGTGAACGAAGTATATCAATATCAGGTACCACTTCATCCGAGATGTCTTAGCTAAGAGTAATGTTATTGTCAAAAAAATTACTACAACGTCCATCAAGGCATTGGGAGAGCAACATGGATGATAAGTATTATAATTTGGCTTCAAACATCGAGTTGAGGTGGAGAATTGTTAAATTAATTTTTCGAGTTTAAATTCGGATAACGATTTGTTAAATCGAATTTTGTTGATAAAGATTTCCCAAGTAAAAGAAACTTTGTTGGACTCCATGAAGGATTACAAAGGAGGAAATAAAATAGAATAAATAAATAAATAAATAAATAAATAAAGGCAACAAAGTTTTCTTTTTACCTACAGGAAGAGGTTGAATAAGGTTAGTTATGTGGGGCCTAAAGTCATATATTTGACTTTGGGCACACACAATATTCCAAGCCTAAGTTACTTTTTAGTTAAAAAAAGGGAAAGAAAAAAAGGTGTGAAGCCCTCCTATACGTAGAGAGAAAAGCCGGTGGGCTCATGTCAAACTTTTGACTTGGGCACACATATAAAGTAGAACATGCACGTCTCCAGGAGGTAGCGGCTGAAACCCTACGAGAGAAAAAAAATAGGAGCCGCATGATGTCAAGTTCAAGAGGAGCCACCCACGTGATCAAGAAAAGGAGAATGTGAAGCCGTACGTACGTGGACCAAAGACGAACCCTGGAGTTCTAGATTTTGGCGTACGTAGAGTGTTTTACTTTGAGCTTGAATGCGCGGTAATTTTGTGCTGTGAGTTTATGTCTAAGTGAGTTGTTTATATATAAACACTTTGGCTGTGTTTGGTAGTCTGGATTTGAGTCTGGATAGGATAATTTGTTATCCTATCCAATGTTTGGGAATGTCCACCGGATCGGACAAACCCGGATACATCCGGATAAAACACCGGATAAAAAATCCGGGGAGGGGTGGGATAAGCCCGGATTGGATAAGAATTTTTTTTTAAGGAAAGAAAGAACTTAACAAAAAGAGAAGATATCATAAGCATCTAAGTCAAATGGATGCCTCCGCCTCTCCGATTCATTGTCAGTCCTCTTCTTCTACTTCTTCTCCCATTTTCTATTTTTTAATTTTTTAATTTAATTGAATATCATATTTATTTTTTATTCTTATCTTGAAGTGCGCCAAACACTTGATAGGATTAGATATGTCCGCCTTTATTATCCAGAGGATTTAATATCCTACTTTATCCTATCCTATCCTGATTATTATCCCGACGACCAAACGTAGCGTTTGGGTTTAGGGTTAAATCTAGGTGTGGGAAACACTAGAGCATGTGAGGGATTGTAAACTATAATTCTCCGATTATAGTAGATTATTTGCTGCTGGCTCTTCCCGTGGGCGTAGGTACCGATACTCGGATTGAATCACGTAAATTTCTGATGTCCTTATTATTTCTCGTTTATTTCTCTAGCGATTTCACGTTGACATAAATTGCAAGATCATGTCATTTCTGCGTATCATATTCCAACAATATCTATAAGAATTGATCACAAGGCGGTACAAAATGTAAGATCATTTCAATCAGGTGAAACCACCACCACAAGGTTTCATTCCTCCATGCCCCCACTCGCATCAGCTCATCTTGCTCTTCAAGCTCCCCAAAGCCAGAACGTGGAAATTTGCTTCAGCAGCGCCTCCCAACACACGAACATATCATTGTTGTTTTGTGCGAAAGGTGTCCACAGCTTTTCCACAAGATGTCCGACTAGTCCACGATGGAGGTTGCCAGTGGACATTATATATAGCTTAAGTTCCTTCGTATTTTTGAATGAGACTAAATTCAAGATCAAGTCTTCTTCATCAACCTTTAATGCATTCAATGGCATCCATTCCTTGTTAGATCGAAATAAAAATTTAAAAAAATTCCAAATAATGATATGAAGTGAATTCATTTTCTCAAAAATGGCCTAAAATAAACATTATTTTAAATAAAGACCTGACATGACTAAGTTGGTCCCAAATAAGAGCTTAAGATCGCCAGTTAGCCAAATGCTCATTAGCAAGCAAGCACTTGATTTTTCAAGCAACAAAGTTAGGGACATTTCATCTAGAGATGTTTCCCTTCTTCTTCTTCTTCTTCTTCTTCTTCTTCTTTTGAGGGGAGGGGGGCGCAAAAGTTTCCCTTCTCATTTCCTCCTTCTTCTTCCGTGGTTGTCCTCTTCACGGTACCTACAAACCCCACCGTCAATCGAGAATAAAGATAAACAGGATGAATAAATAGTAAGAGGCAAAAAAAGAAAAGCGAAGATTTCCAATACTCTAGAAGCAAAGATTTCCGATACTCAAACTTAGAGCTGAGCAAAGGAAACCACCTGAACCAAATCAAATGGGCCAGTTTGGTTAGGTCCCAAGGGGCGTTGGTCCAATTCCCGGTTTCCTAAAATTGAAACTAGTGAAATTGGCCCGGTTCCCTTTTCCAACCTTGGAATCGCTTGGACTAGACCGATCATTTTCTAAAGCTTTAATTTTATTTCTTTAAAATTATTTAAGAAATAATTTTGACTCTTAATTATTAAGAGTTTTCTAAATGTTGTTGAAATGCAACATTTAGACAAAAAGCCAAGAGAGGGATGCTTTGGTTGGAGCAAGACTTGGTGGGTTTTATGCACAAATCCTCTCACATTCTTTGTGTGCCCATTCGATGTGAAACTCTTGGCATTCACTAAACACAACAATAGAGAAAGGTCAAAAGTCCTACATTGAGAGCATTTGCATAGAAGGTTGGATTCCACAAGAGACTAGAGAAACAAGCTACAAACCAAGAGTCCCGCATTGAATAGAGGAGTCGTGCATAAAAGTCGAGTCATACTCCAACCAAAGCATGCCTTTCTTGGCCTTTTGGCTAAGATTAAGTATAATATTAGTCAAGTGTGTGAAGTTGACACAATTTGAAGCATTTTGATCTTTTGATTAAAGAATAAATGCTTTTTTTAAAAAAGGGGGATGGGAAATAGATTTATTATCAGTTTCCTTGAGCAATCCGAGAATCGGATTGGACCAACGATCCTGACTAGCCAGATCGGTTCCCAGTCCTAGAAATGGGGAACCGGTCCTACTGATATGATTCATGAACCGAGTATCGATCACCCCTACTCAAACTTAAGTCTAGGAGTTATCTCTGAGAATTGTCCTATGCATGGTGGTTTGAGGAAGAACAAGACCACACCAAGGAGGAAAAAAAGAATGACAAGAGACCATCCCCTTCGTTTGCATCTTCATGTGCAACTTCATCTACCAAATGTTACCTAAGCACTTGTAGAGGGCTTGCCAGGCACTATTTTATCACTATTCATCCACCTATTTCTTGAAGCAAAACATGCATTTATATAATATTATTTTCATCAATGCATAGCAACTTTTAAGCCAGAACCTCAATCCCACTCTTGGCATGGATACCACATCGATTTGGGAACTTGATGATCTCTTCTTTGTCAAATCCATTAAGGAAACACGCTATGTTGAGAAAAATTGTCTTCTCGTTGGCCTCTAAGCCATCGGTAACAAACCTTGTTCTTTCATAATCGATTCCCTAAGGGGTTTCTTTCAATTGATTAAAAGTTCCTTGCCATTGTTTAATGCTTTCCCTATTCAAGAAAGAACCCATCATGGTGAGCCTATTCAAGAAAGAACCCATCACGGTGAGTCTTAAAGGAAGCCTTTGGAAAAATTGGTGAAGCAATTTAAAAGCATCTTATAATCACTTATGGGATATCTTTCTTGGAATGAATTCTAATTGAAAAGTTGGAGAGCTTGATCATCGTTCAGTGCTCTTACCTTATAAATATCCCTAGATAGATAGATTATGGTTCCTTCCTGTTGAAGGATCAAAATGACTCTACTTCCTAAGCCTAAGTTCATTGCCTTGATCAGATGACTTAGAGGCTCCAACAACCCTTCAACATCATCGAGTACCAGAAAAAAAAAATCCTCTTGTTGTGAAGTTATTGCTAAATGAATATCATCGCCAAACTTTGAAACTCCATCATCGAGAATGTCACTGAAAATGGTCTTCTGCATTTTGAGGTGGCCATCTTAGCTCAATATATCCTTCACATTGACTAGAAAGCAACTCCGACTAAATTGATTTGCAATTCGGGGCACAAAACTTTAACAAGTGTAGTCCTTCTCATTCTGCTAGCGCCAAAAATTCCCACTATTCGGATATCCTCAACCTCTAATTGAAGTCATGAGTACAAGGCTTGTAACAGAGAATCTAACCCAACATGTTGGAAAGTAAGCAGCTTCGTGCGGAAGCTGCTCAGTCTTTTTGAGATTTTCTGCATATGGGATTAGATGGATTCAGCTTCAAGCCTGCAAATTATCAACAATTAAATGGGTGACTCTAGTTATTCGTGCTAATAAAAGATGAAGGAAAGTCAATAAGATTTTCTCCACAATAGATCGGTCAAGTGCAGAGTGAAGAGGCGGCTTCTCCATCATATCATATTTTCCTTCGGTAATAAGGAACATCGGATCAGGCCTCGTCCGACCCAAGGAGTAGGTATTGGGGCTTGCATTGACTGTTGCATTTGGTTCAGCCCATCACCTTTTTCTTTTATTATTATTATTACTGTTTCGTCAGAATTGCCCTCATAACGTGATATTTCTCACAAAAAATCGTTCTTTAATTTGTAAAAAGAGACAAGGGTTATGTGTCAACTCTGAATAGAAGATATCTTATGCAATAAGAAATTAAACTTCTTTAATCTAAACAATAATGTACAATCTTAGATTAGGTTGGAATTTAATCGATGAAAAAATCCAAAAGTTATAATATCAGTCTCGAACTATGCTAGAATTTAATTGACGACACAAGCTAAAAATAGTGAGATACAATGTTGGATTCAATAAACGTCAAGGTATTAGGATAGAGAAACATGCTAAAATCTAATTGACAACGGGAATCTAAAATGAATAACTAAGGAAATTTAAAGTTTTGTGTGAGGGTCTCTTGTTGGATAACTGGTGATATTTATAATGAATATGTGATAACCACTTTTTGACTGTGCACAATGGTTGTATTTTCTTGAGTACCTTCCACTGGTTATGCTCACACTCCTTTATTCTCGCGAACTCATCTTGCCCATGCTTTACAAAACCGTCCACATTGTGTATTGAGAATTGTACAATTATCAATAACCATTCCATCACTGGGTTTCTGAATGGCAATTGTTCCCTCTTCCACGTGCATACTTAAAACATTTGTAATGAAAAATTACCACCAATGCTTGTATAGGCGGCCATCAACCGTCTGTCATCATTTTTCAATAGATGGATACGTGGCATTAAAATATATAACTATCGATTGTCAAGTATCTGTTTTTGTGTTTGTCGACGGCTTAATATATGTAAGATGACTTTTACCAAAAAAATATATATGTAAGATGACATCCGTACATTACTCACATGATTGTTGCTTATTTCTACCTAAATACTGCATATTTCTTGCCCTCATGCTAAGTACATGTATGTTGATAACCCAATCAACTTTGGGTGTGAATAATTACTAAGCTAATAAAATGAATCCATTAATGAAGTAAACAAGAAAGAGATTCTCGAGCTACGTATAGCGTATTATCGTTTTCTTCTGCCCTCCTTTTTGCATCTTGGGGATGCTGTTGCCACACAGTACCTTGCTAAATTAGATCAATTAATTGATGACGGATGAAAATTCTAGGCATAGATTGTTGTTAGTCACAGAATACCGTCGATTGGTACATACGGCTTTAGTCTTCTAAGTTTCAGCATTTCTGCAATTTAGTCCTTTAACATTCAATTTGTGCCATCAAATCCTCTACCTTTGTCAATTTGTGCTATCTGATCTTTGAAATTTTATTTTATGCAATCAAGATAAAGAGTGAACTTAAAATATAATAGCATTAAGTGCAATATGAGTAATCAAAGTAACACATTTCAGTCAATTGAATTACTTAGGGATAAGTGCTACAGAAGTCCTAAAATTTGTCACGAAAATGCAATTGAGTCCTAAAATTTACAAAAAAATGTAATTAAGTCCTAAAACTTGTCAAATTGTTTCAATCGAGTCCTAAAGTTAACATCATTAGCCTTTTTAACGGAAAATGTTGACATGGCCTTTTAAATAATTTTTCTTTTTTCATATGGCTTTTTTAATTATTTTTTTCAATTTGTTTAAAAATAGGTTTAAAAACTAAAAAGAAAAGTTAAAATTTATTTTTAAAAATTCTTTAAAAAAAAAAAAAAAAAAAAAGATAAAGCAACTCCTCCCTTGCTTTGCCTCCACCGGCGTCGATGCCGCCGCCGCCACCGATCGCCGGAGGGGCCGGTGATGGTCGCCGACCCTAGTAGGGATGGTTGGTCCTCACCCGACCAGGGTGAGGCCTCACCGGCCCTAGGCGAGGGCCAGCGACCCCCGCCAAGCTCGAGCGAGGGTGCCCAAATCTAGGCCCGCTGGCCCTCGTGAGGGGGGCTAGCAATCGTCGCCTGCCCTGGGCGAGTCGTCACCGGCACTCGCGGGGGGCCGGTGAGGCTCGCCAGATCTCAGCGAGCCTTTTTTTTTAACAATTTTTAAAAGTAAATTTTAACTTTTCTTTTTAGATTTTAAATCTTATTTTTAAAAAATTGAATAAAAATAATTAAAAAAACCACTTGTAAAATAAAAAATTATTTAAATGCTACGTCAGCATTTTTCATTAAAAAGGCTGACGGTGTTAATTTTAAAACTCGATTGAAACAATTTGACAATTTTTAGAACTTAATTGCACTTTTTACAAGTTTTAGGACTCAATTGTATTTTCGTAACAAGTTTTAGGACTTCTGCAGCACTTATCCCAATTACTTATATAGTTAACCAAGTAGAATTTGTTTTTCTATAATGAATGGTACTACTGTTACATAACGTGTCATGATCTTTTATTAGATAATACATGTATTTTTCTCATACTTTGCGATCTTGAGTGACTCATTATCATTAAAGATTGTCCGAGATTAGAAGCGAAGTATGGAGGAGATTAAAAAATTTTGAGGTGTTGAGTCTTTACCAGCATAAAATCTCATCAACTTGTGTGGAATAAGTTCATTGATTAACAAGACTAAAGCTACAAAACCAGCTCCACCTTGCAGACAGATTCCAATGGAGTAAATGCTATAAGCAGCCTTTGACCTGCAACGCTTCTTTGTGGAGCAATGCCAGAGTGCAATTTTGACAGATTAAACATCTTAGTTCAAAACTTTCAGATGTAAACAAAAATGTGACCTCTTTGGCAAAGATGAAGACCAGTGAGAAGAGCCAATTGAATAGAGCTAAAATGCCAAAGAACCTAACTCGATGTGACGTGAACTTGTCCATTTCTCCTTCTTTGTTCCAGATGGACGAGGAACATCAACGAGGTGAAAGCCATGTGCTGATGATGCAATTTAGCTTTTATATAATGTGGAAAATACCTAAAAATTTTCAATGTTGACATTGTCACGTATAACATTCTTATTATTTTCTTTATTTTCAAGACTTAAAAGTAATGTTGCCATATTATTTTTTTTGGTCAAAGTAATGTTGCCATATTCAAATAATGAAAAAGGGTTGGATTTGCTTTGAAACTTCAGTTTTTTTTGTGAATTATTTTCATCATAAAGATATACTCCTTTAAAAATCTACACATAAGGAAGATAGGTGAATTCTGTGGAATATCATGAGTAATGCGTGTGTCCATGTGATCCTGGTTACAGGTGAAACCAAGTCAAGCTAATCGATCGTAGCTCGGCTAAATAAGTATTCAAGATCAACTTGCCGAATTTCAAGTCAATTTCCAATTTGAGCTACTCAAGTATCCTATGGCGCCGAGTTCAAGCTTGTCAATACTTAGTTTGATAGCCCTGTGAATCGAGTTTTCATTACTTTTAAAAATATATTCAATAACTAGAAAAATAGAGACAAGATACTTAAAATGACACAACACTAGAGCTTTATACATAAATCGACTGTAGTTGAGTTGAGCTTGAGAATCTTGATTTTCTAATCGAGTTGAACTTGAGCAGGACAATTAATACTCGATTAAGTCAAACTTGGTGATTTGCACAATAATACCAGGCGCTGTACATGATGAGTATCCATCTTTGCTTATCAGAAGAGAATTGTTGAATTTAACCAGAAAAGAAAACGATAAGCTAGTAAGCTAATAAATATGCAGGCCCAAGTTATGTTCTGATGCCAAAGGTTAGGATTATGCATAAAAAGATCAATTTTGATAGGAGCTGAAATGCCTAGTTTTGTACAAATCTGACTTCTGTATAAGGCGTGCAAAACGCAGTCCAACCGGGCTCTTGCTTATATGTTCGTATCGATTCTAACAAAAGATGATTATCCACACCTTGGTCATCGCACCAGTACGCAGATGTCACTACCATTCAAGATGTTTTATTGGATGAAATAGCAGTACCCGATGTGAGTCGCCAAGAGAATTCACAGGGTTTATCGAGATTCTATGGAACCGCTCCAGCTTCAGCCGCTCAAATTCGCACCATTTATTCACTCGGAGGAAGGAAACCCGTGATAAGTCGGTTCATCTGGATCGGGTCGGCCAACTCCTTCGATACCCCTGAGCCAGAAAGCCTGAGAGAAAGAAGCTGCGCCCTCCGGAATGTCGTCCACCACCCGCTCGTGACCTCTCGGGAAGTATATCCCCGTTCTCGGGTGCGGCACCCAGAGTGCACCATGCTCGTCGAGCTCATCAGATTGATCACCATCACTCATCTTTCCTTTGGGTATTTTCAGCTTCTTCATCAGCGTGAATGAACTCAAGAATCGCCGATCTCACTTTGCGTGCCTAGAAAGGTAGATTTTGCTGATATTCAGGTCATTTTGTCAAGGATTTGCTGCTTAACTTTGAATCCAATGAGCGAGGGACGGGGAGAGAGAGAAAGAGGTTTTGCAAGTGTAACTCACAATTCCTCATGCACATGAACGGTGCTCCGGACCCACGAGAAAGTATCTCGCGTAGCGTTTACAACACGACTAGTATGAGATACTTAGCATACTAACCGTACCATCAATCACATTCAACAGTAGTTGGAAAGATCTCACCTCATACTGCCCCGAAATGAATAAATGCAAGGCGATTGCGCCTTTCAGGAGAAACTGATCGGATCGTCTAAAGTATTAAGCTGAGAACACGTACATAAGAAGGCAAAAAATTGTAGGATAACTTGCTTTATCATTCCTAGTTCCGCATGCCACCAGAGGTAATTTCTTATCTAGTAAATCGCTCGAATGCCAAACATAATTAGAATGACAAACAATACCCCAACCCAAAAAAAAAAAAAAAACGACCCCCACCCAGGGGTTCAGAAATCACTGAGCGAAAAAGACTTCGTTACCATAAAACAAGATGACCCATAATCTGAAAGGGGAAAAAAAAATCAATCATCTAATCTGGCAAATAAATCATCACAGTGAAGCGACTTTGTCATCCAAGCAAACACACAGCAGCGTCTGGCAAGTTTAAGATCTAATTCACGCAAGCTCAACATTGTAAAGGAACTAACAGAATCAACAACATTCTTGAATTCAAATTCACTCCACTCAACCGTTCTCCGACCAGCCGAAGACGAACTGGTAAATGAAACGGTTTACACAGAACACTCGCAGACACCCGTCGCTCAGACTGGGTATTAGCCATTGACTCGGCAGCAAGGTTATAAGAGAACGCAGCGGAAAGGGATAGAGAAAGGGCCGTGGCCAGCGAGTTGCCGTTACCTGCGACGGAGAACGTGGCCAGGCCTCGTGCTCGACGGAGATGATGGTGGTCCCTCGGAGATGGAAGAAGGCGAAGGCGAAGGGACCAATTTCAGTACTAGGGTTTCCAACGCTACGTCGCATCCGGTTGCCATGGTTGGGTTCCCACGCTACTGTTTAAATTTCGCGAAAGCTTGCCCCTCCAACATGAAAAATTGTGGCCGACGGGTATTCAGATTCTAGTAGGACTCCCAGGGGGCTGGTAATAGAGAAGCCTCCTGGGAAGTGGTTTTATTGTTCTTTTTCTTTGGTCGAAAATGTTTTTTAATTTTTACGTATATATATCAAAAATGTTAGTCAACACTCGTAGCGCTTACTAAAATAAGCCCATGTCAATCAACTTAAACCCAACTCACAAGAGCTCGGCCCAAACTTATTTAAACTAAAGTCAAGCCCAATTATTCTTTCATTTCTCTTCCCTCCCCCGCCCCCTTCCCTCTTCCCTCTTTCCTATTATCCATTTCTTATTCCTTTTCCTCCGTCGTCTTCCTCCCATCCCCTCTCCTTTTACTGCCCAGGCCGCTTTTAACCCTTCACTTCGTTCCAGTACACCAAAGCTTCAACAACAGCAAGTCCATTTATTAAACATCTATCAACATTCATTCATTCATTCCTCAAAACTATACTGCAATTTTCTCATTATCACGCCACCATCAAGATCATTAACTCTTATTAGCGATCATAGACTTCAACCATTCTCCATTCGCTGAACAACTCAATCACCTATGATTGGATCACTACGGAAATGGTCGATCCATGGGTTAGGGGGACAAACCGATGCAAACACCTAACGGAACCTCCACTCCCAAGATCGAGACGAGTCATTGCCTTGCCATTGACCGCCAGTAGAACATCACGGGGACAAATACATGAACACATAGAATAGAACGCGAGGAAAATCAGCGTTACTTCTGATCATGACAGAAACTTAGGGAAAATTGTAATTCTGTCTCATTGTATTTCCTTGTACATGTATACATCTATATATTACCAAAAAAAAAAAAATCAAGGAAAGGATATACACAATTACAATTTCCTACTTTATCTCTGAATATCTTCTTCTGAATCAAATAAAATCAGAATCTACAATAAAATCGCAACCTTCTCCAACACTCTCCCTCAAGCTGGCGGCTTATATAGGTCGAAGACACCCACCTTGCTTAGCAGATAAGTATGCTGTCTTTCGCATAAAGGCTTAGTGAAAAGATTCGCAAGCTGCTCCACCATTTCAATTCCTCGAGTTGTGATGATTCCTTCTTGAATTTTTTTCTCGAGTAAAATGACAATCAACCTCTATATGTTTTATCCTTTCATGAAAAACCGGATTTGCTGCTAATTTAAGTGCAGCATCATTATCACATAATAACTCAGTTGCTCCATCAACTTCTACTCCAAGATCCAAAAGTAGGCCTCGTATCCAAATTATTTCACAGACCGTTTTTGCCATAGCCCGATATTCTGATTCGGTTGATGATAAGGAAACGGTTGATTGCTTTTTAGTTTTCCATGAAATCAGGGATCTCCCTAAATTGATGCAGAAGCCTGTGACAGATCTTCTAGTCATTGGACAAGTTGCATAATCAATATCGCAATAAGCCTTCATCTTCATGTTGCAATCTCGGGACAACAATATTCCAAGTCCTAGGTAGCCCTTCAAGTATTTTACAACTTTTAGTTCTGCATTCAAATGAGACTGCCTCGGATTATACATAAATTGACTGAGTATTTGCACTGCATAACATATATCGTCTGATCATAGTAAGATAGATCAATTTCCCAACGAGACGCTGGTAACCTGATGGATCTTGAAGCAACGAGTCTTCATCAGATGATGAGGTAGCCTTGTCATATTCAAATGTTGTAAGCTTGACATTTTGTTCAATAGGAATGACAGCTGGCCTGCATTATGATAGCCCTGTTTCTGATATAATTTCCAAGACAAATTTCCACTGATTGAGACATATCCCTTTATCAGATCTAGCTATTTCAATACCAAGAATATCAAATCTAGCTATTTCAATACCAAGAAAATATTTTGGAGGCCCTAAGTCTTTGATATGGAAATTGAAATGCAGATACTCTTTAAATTTTCTAATAGCAGAGTCATCATTTCCCATAATGAGTATATCATCAACATATATCGGCAAATAAATTGATAAAATACCTTTAGTCCATGTGAACAATGCATAATCATGTTTAGAGTGCTGAAATCCTGCACTCGTGAGTGCATTAGTAAATTTTGCATACCACTATCGAGAAGCTTGCTTGAGTCCATATAGGGACTTGTGTAGACAACATACCCAAGACTCCACCTGTTTGCAAAGTCCCTGTGGAAGTTCCATGTAGATTTCTTCATCAAGATCTCCATGAAGGAAAGGATTATGGACATCCATTCGATGTAAGTCCCAATTGCGAATTGCAGCAACAAAGAGGAAGGAATGAACAGTGACCTCCTTGGCAACATGGGAAAAGGTCTCATGATAATCAAAACCTTCCCGTTGAGTGAATCTTTTGGCAACCAGTCGAGCTTTGTAGCGTTCAACAGAGCCATCTGCCTTATATTTGATTTTATATACCCATTTTCACCCAATTGGTTTTATATATTTAGGCAGTGAGACTACATCCAAGTATGATATAGTGACTACATCCAGGTCGCCCTCGCCAAATCTAGCGAGGATTTGGGAGGCGATGACATCAGCGAGGGTGTCATGGCCCTCACCGGCCACAAGCAAGGGTCGCTTTTGTTGGATTTGGCGAGGGTTCCACCCTCACGGTCAAGGCGAAGGTCGTCCTCATCGAATCTGGTGAAGGTTTAAGAGGCAACAACATCGAGCTATGGGGGACCTCGAGGATGCAAGGGCTAAGGGAGGGCTCAAGGTCACAGACGATGAGGGGGAAGAAGGGCTTGGGCTTGTTCTTGCAAGGGTGAAGACGGCGGTGGAGGAGAGGGCGAGACAAGGCAAGTCAAGAGAGAGACGCAAAGAACACACAATGTCATTTCGTAATATGGCAAGAGCAACAGACGAGGTGGATGCAGAGGCGGTGATGTTGTTCGTCAAATGGTGGGCTCCGTTGTGAGTTGGAACAGTTGCATAGTAGGAGAGAAAAAGAGCAAAGTGTGAGAGAGAGAAGCGTGAACTTGGGAGAGAGAGAGAGAGATAGAGAGATAGAGAGAGACAGTGAGCATGGAATTGAAATTAAAAGAGAGAAGGCTTATAGCTTGTAGTTGGCCGTATTGCCTAATGAATGGAGTGAGATTTTTACATGTTGGAATCCCAGCTCTACCTAATATTTTCTCATGTCTCTATTCTTGTATATCTCCACACACGAACTAGGGGTGAAATACACTAGGAGTACCAAAACTTGACACAAGTGAACACTTTAATGTCAAAAGTTTCAAAAGATATACTTTAAGTGTAACTTTTTTTTTTTTTTTTTCGAAAAGTTTGACACTTTAGTGCCAAGTCTGGTGAGAGTAACTGTAAATCTGGCATTATATTTTTTTAATAATATATGTAATCTACATGGCTCATTGGAAGCCAACTCAATAATGATTTGGCAAAATGGCGTTATTTTGTCCCAAAATTGAATTTTAATATAAATATTAATTAAAATAAATAAATAAATAAATAAATAAGAAATATTTGCAGCAAGCTTTAACAGGGGCTTGCATAGCCCTCGTCACCGCCACCATCACCCCGGCAATGGGCCAACAATGATGAGGTGAAAATCGGCCAAAGTCATCGGGCCCTAAATAATGACAGGGTTGCCATAGTTGCAATGGCCCTTGGCACCTCATCCGATCTAAGGAAGGGCCATGACCCTCATCCCAAATCTGGGCGAAGGCCTATAGGCCCTCGTCAACAATTGGCAAGGGTCGCCGACCACTGCTTAGGGCCCGATGACCCTGGCCAACCATCGTCCCACCAAGCTAGCCCTTTCTAGCAACATTGGCGCAAGGAGCCCTCGCTGAACTAGTTCCCCTTCTTCTTCTTCTTCTTCTTCTTCTTTTGGTTTTTTAATTTATTTTAAATAATATTTTATATTAAAATTCAATTTTGGGGCCACATCAATGTCAAAGCAATGTCGTTTTGCACCTTTCTAGCCACGTCAACACAAAAAACAACGTCGTTTTGTGCTTACCTTACCAGAAAAATGCCATGTCAACAATTTAGCCGAAATTTCTCACCATTGGCACTTAAGTGTTTTATTTTTCTCCTATTTTAGTACTTAAGTGCACCTTTTAAAGTTTTTGGCATAAATTGTCCCCCCTGTGCCAAATTTTGGCACTCTAAGTGTCTACACCTCCCCGAACTAGTATTAATTGTCTCACATGAAACTTAAAGTTCGAGCATCATGTTCAACTCAAGAGCATGAATATCAATATTCTCCTTAAAAACGTAATCGTGATTGCCCAACTAATCACACGCACCGACAGAAAAACGTTGATGGGGAAATAATTGAACCGTCCACTAACAGCCCGAGGTGACAAGGTATAACAATCATAATAAACAGTTATACTACAGGCGATGAACTAAACAAAACTTCAAGCATTAGAGATGTGGAATAAGATCAACATGCATATTTATTCAAAAGCTATACTCTTAAGACCAGCAAATTTATTGGCTCTCTTTTTTTGTCTCTATACCTTTGAACAAAAGATGAAATTCTGATGAAACATTTAATCTCGTATGGATGAAGTACGGCTCGGATACCATTAATATAAGCAAATTATTAATTACTCAGAAGTACATAACGGAACAAATATACGTCCAACCATAGATGTTAAAGAGTAAGCTTTAGATGAAAAACCCATAAAACCCACTTCATAGACGTTTTCAATTGTGGAAGCACGAACACATAACCAACTCCTAATGAGGAATTTGGAGTTTTCTAGTCTTCTAAAACGAATTAGATTGATGGAGAATCACTTAATATATTGGCTAGAGTAAGAACCAATATCCTAGGTTTGCTTGGGAATAAAATAACGCTTTCTACCAGGAGAGCACTACTTGAACATATAGACTTTATTTATAGGTAGATGGATAAGGGCTTAACCTAATAATCATCACATTACTTTGTGTCATCAACTTGAATTACCACTCTAGAAATAATTGAGTGTTGCCTCATTCAGATATGGTTACGTCCTAGTGAAGAGGTTCCACATTTCCAATTATTAATTCCTACTAACCAGAACACGTGGCCTTTACAAGTAAGTTTTAGGTTTTCATGCACAAACTAAGAGTGTGTTTGTTTGAGTGAAAGTCTTTTTTGAAATTAATTTTTCGAACTTTCACCCGTTTGGTTTATCAAAAATGTCTAGTCAACCGAAAACATTTTATAGTTAATGAAAATATTCATGCGTAAAATTAGGAAAGTGAACTTCTAAATCTAAAAAGATTAAAACACTTTTCAAAATTACTCCTATAGATTTTTTAAATTTTTAAATTTTCTTTTCTTTTCTTTCTCCTCCCACCAGCCACCGGGCCTTGGGGACAGTTGGTGATTGGTCATAGGTGCGGTTGGCAAGCTCAATCCTCGCTTGAGGTTGGTGAGCTTGCTAGACCTCGACATCAGCATGGTCGAGCCTTACTTGTGGCCTATAGCTGGCCATCACCGACACTCAACAATCGGTGGAGGAAGAAGGAAAAAAAAAAATTATTTAAAAATTCAAAAAAAAATTACTAGAGTTAAAATCATAAGATTGATATCATTTTCCAATGATATCTAAACACCAGAAAACCTTTTTGGTCGCATATCACCAAACAAAGAAAAGTATTTTCCTTTATCATTAAATGTATCCCCAAATAAATGCACTTAAGTAACTTTCTTCAATAATTCTTTAAAAAAAAAAAGTAAGAAGACAAATCTTAGAAAATAGAGCATGATTTTGATCTATTTTTCTCGTTTACTCTCAGAGAGCTTTTAGAGAGTCGCAAGAGAAATCAAATGAAAGATATTTTCTTAATTTATTCTTGTGGGGCTTACTCAAATGTAATCAAGGTCGGAAAACATTTGTGAATGAGTGTGATTAAGGGATTGTAATCTCCTATTTGCTAATTAACTATCTCATCAATCTTTTTGTGGCACGGCCCTAAACCACATATGTTCACTATATCAGCTTTACTTTTTTTGCATTTATTTCTCACTCAAATTGCTTTATTTTTGTTTGTTCTTTCAACTTTGTATAACAACTAATTGAGACCCTATATTTTAAGTCTTTCTAATCAAGTCCTTCCACTTAACAAAATATCTAATCTCTCGATATTGGCCAAATCCAACCGATGTTGTCGTAAGAGGAAGCCAAAGAGTAAGGTGAATTAAATATTACTTACATGGACACCCATCCAAAGGTCGAAGATAGGGAATGGATCAAATGTTTATTCTCCCACCAATTCCCTATCCACAGTGGGTCTTTGCCTATGCAATATTTAATTTAGGTCACATGTCGGCATTTTTAACAACCATGTCAGTTGGATTAGGCTAGATTTCACGTTAAAAGGACTTGATTAGAAAATTGAAAGTATAGAGACTTGATTAGAAAAGTAGTAAAAGTACAAGGATGAAAAGTAAAATAATTTTAAAAAGAAAATATGAGAGAGAGAGAGAGAGAGAGAGAGAGAGAGAGAGAGAGAGATGCGGTGGCCTTCATTAAGTATCTGTGCCAAGCCTTTTGACAAGACAATTAAAGTGGGCTAATGGGCCAAGGTCCAAGAAACTAAATCTATTGGATCCACATGCATAGACTCAAATTTGGACCTATCCAACCAGCCTTCACGCAGAGGTTGATTTGGACCAATATCAAGATAATAAGATATTATTGTTGTTTCGTACGAAACATCTCCACAACTTTTCCGATAGATGTCCAGCTGGTCCACAATGAAGGACATGATCAGCTATCATGAATAACCTGAGCTTCTTCATATTTTTGAATGAATCTGCATTCAAGATCAAGTCTTGTACATCAATCTTGTCTAGTTTAATGCCTTCAATGGCATCTGTTCCCTGTTAGAGACAAATAAAAATAATTATGCACATTGGAAGCACTTGAAAATAATTATGCATATTGAAATAGGCCAATAAAATCTTACCGAATTTTGACTAAACAATCGTAGAGCATCCTCATGACACCATATTCTGCTTCGCTCAGTAGGATTTTCAGGGCACTCTTGAATCACAATTCTTCTACCCATTTCTCGAAGCATATCATGCATCCAAATTTTGTTATTTTCATCAATGTATATGAGCGACTTTTGAGCCAAGATCTCAATACCACTATTGGCATGAACAAAGCATTGATCTAGGGACCTGATTATCTCTTCTTTGTCATATCCATTAAAAAAACATGCGATGTCGAGAAAAATCGTCCTCTCGTTGGCCTCTAAGCCATCAATGGCAATCCTCAGTATTTGATGAACCTTTCCCTGAGGAATTTCTTTCAATTGATCAAAAGCTCCTTGCCATTCTTCGACACTTTTGCCATTCAAGAAAGAACCCATCACAGTGAGTAACAAAGGAAGCCCTTTGGAAAAACTAGTGAAGCAATTTGAGAGCATCTTATAATCAATTTTGGGATATCTTTCTTGGAATGCATTCCAACTGAAAAGCTCAAGAGCTCGATCATCATTTAGTGGTCTTACCTTATAGATTTCCCCACGTAAACTGATTAGGGTTTCTTCATGTCGAGGGATAAAAATGACTCTACTTCCCAAGCCTAAATTTATTGCCTCGATCAGCTGGCTCAGTGGCTCTGAGAACCCTTCAGCATCATCAAATACTAACAAAACCCTTTTGTTTTGGAGCTTACTCTTCATGAGGTTTATTACTATAGTAATATCGTTGCCAAGCTCAGAAACTCCACCACCAAGAATGTCACCAAAAATGGTCTCCTGCATTTTGACAAGGCCGTCTCGGCTCGAGATATCCTTCACGTCCGCAAGGAAGCAACTCCGATCGAATTGATCTGCAATTTGGTGGTACAAAGCTCTCACAAGTGTCGTCTTACCTATTCCACTAGTCCCGGAAATTCCCACGATTCGGACCTCCTCAACCTCTAACTTGAGAAAGGAGCACAAGGTTTGTACTTGAGAATCTAACCCGACTGAATGGAAAGCAAGCAGGTTTGTGCATGAGCGGCTCAATCTTCTTGAGATTCTCTCCACAATGGAATTGATGAATTCAGCTTCAAATCTGCAAATTGTCAAAACTGAAGGTGTGACTCTAGTCGTGCTAACAAAAGATGAAGAACAATAAGATTACATTCTAGAATATCGTCCATATAATCTAATTTAATGTCCCATATCCAATCCACTATAATAGAAATTAGTGGGCATGTGAGAGGTTGACATGTGCTCTCATAATATGGCACATCTCCCTCTTTTTCATATTTGCCTTTCCTTATTTTTCTTGGTCTTATTTTTTACTCTGGGAGATGTCTGGACTTGCCCACTTTCTCTTTAATATTAACGAAAATAAGGCATGAGACATCTGAGAACCTCCTATATAAAAAGAAGCTCGTACCATTTGGATAAACTAGTTTTTTTGTTTAGTTATGAAATAAAAAATATGAAATGTAGGTCAATACTTTATCTTCCTTCAACGCTTAACGGAAGTTCTTTTACCGTTTTATTTAGCTGAAAACTTCGAATTTGCTATATGAGGAGCTAATCAGCATATCAGGAAAGTGATGGAAGATAAAAGACAGTATTAAGGAGTGTAACTATAATATCACGTTACAAAAATCCAACTCAAAAGCTTAAAGGATAAGCAGTAAAAGACCACACATATGTAGAAAGCATAGTAATTCTATAATCATGGGACATATCAACAAAGAGCAAGTCCTATGGTTTCATGCATAAAATAAGTAACTTCCTTTAGGAATCCTCTCGGGGAAACATTCAAGGAAGAGAGAGTCAGTACCTGTCTCCAAGAGGCCAACCAGTAAGATTGCCAGCTTTGCGGAGAGCGTCTCTCCACCTCCGGACCTTGTCGGCATTCTTCTGCCCGAAACCCTTCTCGCTTTGGCCGATCCGCGTGAACTGTCCAGACTGCTCGCGCATCTCTCTAGGGTCAACATCTACAAAAATAAGGAACACCAACTGGCCTTTCTTTTCCTTGCACTCGAGGATCTTATCCAGCTCATCCAGACACCACGGCGAGGAGACAAAGGTCTGAGAGATGACCACTATGGCGCTCCTTGATTGCTCAATTGCTTCATTGATTGCTGGTGCAATCTCTAGTCCTCTTTCAGACTACAGTCAACAAAGGCCTTTATCTTTTTCCGCTCGAGAGCGTCGTGGAGATGGCTCACGAAGTTGCGTGTATCAGCCCGTTTATAGCTGATAAATGTGTCGTGAACCCACCGACGGATGAAGGAGAGAGGCAAGTAGAATTGTGGCTTGGCAGTTAGGCTATTTTTGAGAGAAGAGAAGTGGCGTGGAAAGAAAGAGGGCAAAGAGATAGGAGGGGATTGCAATTGGAATAGTGATGTTCTTTTGTTTAAGAGGCTTGGATACAATGGAGGAGGAGAAAAGGGAGGTAAAAGCTTGCTCTTGAGTCGGCCAAATTGGATCATCATCTTTCTAGATTTTTCCATTGAAAGACCCCCAAAATCGAAGTAAAGAAAGAGCTGTACCGAGTTGATCACGAGGCAAGATCCCTTGACCTATTTATAAAGCGAATTCATCACGATGCGTCCCATTCATCACTCTCCCTAAAAGACCATAATATTTTTCCGTGAGATATCGCCATCTGTATCACCTTTTGTTGGAAGTTTGAACCGCACTTGGGTGCAGCTGCTGATGGAATCGGACGCAAACCAAAGCAGAAACAACATGCCATTGGCGAACACAAGTTATTAAAGTGAAAAAGAGAAGCTATTACATGCAATGTGCTGTCAATATACCTTATAACAAAGTAGCTTTCGGATGGTCCTACGACATCTTTTGTCGCAAATAGACGAAAAAGACGGATGATTTTGGGTAAGTTCCTAATTGTCGGAATAAATTCTCGAGAACCCCAGAAAAATCCCAAATTTACTGAGGCTTTCTAGATTCGTCCCAGCCATACCCACTCGTGTACTGCAACTAACCTAAATTCCCAACAAAGTGAAATATTGACCAAATAACTAACATATTTGAATGGGAAGATACCAATGAGAAAAGAACGTCCACCTTCTTAATTGGGATTTATTAGCTTTGCTTAAAAAAATATAGGATATCTGAGTCTTAAAAAAACTTAGACATTGTCCAACACTTAGCAAAACTCCAATGGTGATTTCTCCAAGGGCCTGAAAAGCCATGGTGTTGGCTTTTATAAGCAAAGCACATTTTTCGCCCACGCTTGATTTCTAGCCACAACACCAGTAAGAAATCCTTCTTTGGAAGAGTTTTGATAAAGATTCGAACACGCTGCAAAAAGGTACCAATTGGATTATCTCAAATGGAGACTCACACAACCTTATATAAGCATAGTTTATGAAAATTAGAAAGTGGTAAAGAGAACTTCATCTGACTATGCTCTTGTAACTGCATCCTTTCAAAAGACTTCTACTAACTGTTGTGTATGTAAGGGTGTCAAACTACCATCCACATCTTGTGTGACTGATGTGTCGTTTCTTTTGTTTGGAGACCCATTACTCATCCATCACATATCATCAATTTCTTTAATTTGTTCTTGTTAAAGCATGTCTTAAGTTTGAATGATTGAACAAACTTGATCCGAATTGAATTGCGGATAAAGTTCAAAGAAATTGAATTTCAAAATATGAAAAGTACTTCCGTGGTGGAGTCATGTGGTGAAGCCGGCTACACGGTGTAGTCTAAAAAAGCGTTCGACTTTGAGCATAGGAGAGGACAGGAAAGGAAAGTCCGATTTTAGACTTTGACCGGCCAATGTGCTTCAGAGAAATAAATAAAATAAAATAAAATAAAGAAAAGCTTGGCTGGATTCTGCTTCTTAATCCTAGTCGACGTGGGCTTCTTTGACTCGATCAACAAACAACGATGGGTCAGAGAAAGGAAAAAAAAAGAGAAGGAATTATTCCCGACAAAAGTCGGTCTGGGTTCTTAAGGCAGCATGCATATTTATTGAAATAATTGCTCGCATGCATATATATTAAAATAATTGCTCGTGGCCATGAGGTTGTTTAGTTGACCGCGAAGAAATATCGAAGTGCCGTTTCCAAGCAAGTGCTTGACATGGGTTATATCATAAGTATTGTTTGTGAAATTATATCCAAGAAGATTTAGTGCTCAAGCCAATTAAATATTGTGAGTTTAAGATTTATTTAATTTCTTCCCGAAATTAAGAGATTATTTCGCGATAAATTGTGGGCTAAACACTGCATGAGTTATTGGGTGTAATTGAGACTTGGAAAATATTAAGAGTGTTTGAGTGAGTTAAGTGTGGTTGTAATTTCCATTGTATCGCTTGATCTATAATGAAATCCATTAATGCTCTGATCGTGGACGTTGATCACTACAAATGAACCACATAAATTTGGTATCTGATTTATTTTATTATTCTGTTTATTTTATTATTCGATCGCTAGCTTTCTACAACACCGCTATTGCAAATTCAACAAATACTAATATTCGAATCAACAATAAGTCAACCCAAAATATACCTTGGAACATTTGCTTTGATCTACTTGCTGGATACTTTGGAAAAAAATCGTAGTGAACTCATCTCTCATGGCAAAAAATTATCACTTCCTTTCCTGGTGCAAAAGGCCAATATTTAGGCTGCTAAATTCTATATCTATAAGAATTTATCACAAGGCGGCACAAAATGTAAGATCATTTCAGTCAGGTGGAAACCACCACCACAAGGCTTCATTCCTTCATGCCCCCCACTCGCATCCGGTCATCTTGCTCTTCAAGCTCCCCAAAGCCAGAACGTGGAAATTTGCTTCAGCAGCGCCTCCCAACACACGAACATATCATTGTTGTTTTGTGCGAAAGGCGTCCGCAGCTTTTCCAAAAGATGTCCGACTAGTCCACGATGGAGGTTGCCATTGGATATTATAAATAGCTTAAGTTCCTTCGTATTTTTTAATGAGACTAAATTCAAGATCAAGTCTTCTTCATCAACCTTTAATGCATTCAACGGCATCCATTCTCTGTTAGACTGAAATAAAAATTTTAAAAAAAATTCCAAATAATGATATGAAGTGAATTCATTTTCTTAAAAAATGACCTAAAATAAATATTATTTTAAATAAAGACTTGAAACGACTAAGTTGGTCCCAAATAAGATCTTGAGATCGCCGGTTAGCCAAATGCTCATCAGCAAGCAAGCACTTGATTTTTCAAGCAACAAAGTTAGGGACATTTTCATCTAGAGATGTTTCCTTCTTCTTCTTCTTCTTCTTCTTCTTCTTCTTCTTCTTCTTCAAATTGAAACCAGTGAAATTGGCCCGGTTCCCTTTTCCATCCTTGGAATCACTCGCCGATTATTTTCTAAAGCTCTAATTTTATTTCTTTAAAATTATTAAAGAAATAATTTTAACTCTTAATTATTAAGAGTTTTCTAAATGTTGTTGAAATGCAAACATTTAGACAGAAAGCCAAGAGAGACATGCTTTGGTTGGAGCAAGACTTGGTGGGTTTTATGCACAAATCCTCTAACATTCTTTGTGTGCCCATTTGATGTAGAACTCTTGGTATTCACTAAACACAATAATAGAGAAAAGTCAAAAATCCTACATTGAGAACGTTTGTATAGAAGGTTGGATTCCACAAGAGACTAGAGAGACAAGCTACAAACCAAGAGTCCCGCATTGAATAGAGGAGTTGTGCATAAAAGTCAAGTTATACTCCAACCAAAGCATGCCATTCTTGGCCTTTTGGCTAAGATTAAGTATAATATTAGTCAAGTGTGTGAAGTTGACACAATTTGAAGCATTTTGATCTTTTGATTAAAGAACAAATGCTTTTTCTTTTTTTTAAGGGATGGGAAATAGATTTATGATCGGTTTCCCTGAGCAATCAGGGAATTGGACCGGACCAACGATCCCGATTAGCCGAATTAGTTCCCAGTCCTAGAAATGGGGAACCGGTCCTACCAATCTGATTCTTGAACCGAGAACCGATCACCCCTACTTGAACTTAGATCTAGGAGTTGTCTCTAAGAAATGTCCTGTGCATGGTGGTTTGAGGAAGAACAAGACCACACCAAGGAGGAAAAAAAGAATGACAAGAGACCATCCCCTTCGTTTGCATCTTCTTGTGCAACTTCATCTACCAAATGTTGCCTAACTTCTTGTAGAGGGTTTGCCGGGCACTATTTTATCACTATTCGTCTACCTATTTCTTGAAGCAAATCATGCATTTATATAATATTATTTTCATCAATGCATAGTGACTTTTAAGTCAGAACCCCAATCCCACTCTTGGCACGGATACCACATCGATTTGGGAACTTGATGATCTTTTCTTTGTCAAATCCATTAAGGAAACACGCTATTGAGAAAAACTATCCTCTCGTTGGCCTTAAGCCATCAGTAACAATCCTTGTTCTTTCATAATCAATTCCCTAAGGGGTTTCTTTCAATCGATTAAAAGTTCCTTGCCATTGTTTAATGCTTTCCTTGTTCAAGAAAGAACCCATCACGGTGAGTCCTACAGGAAGCCTTTGGAAAAATTGGTGAAGCAATTTAAAAGTATCTTATAATCACTTATGGGATATCTTTCTTGGAATGAATTCTAATTGAAAAGTTGGAGAGCTTGATCATCATTCAATGCTCTTACCATATAAATATCCCTAGATAGATAGATTATGGTTCCTTCCTGTTGAAGGATCAAAATGACTCTACTTCCTAAGCCTAAGTTCATTGCCTTGATCAAATGACTTAGAGGCTCCAACAACCCTTCAACATCATCAAGTACCCAAAAAAAAACCCTCTTGTTGTGAAGTTATTGCAAAATGAATATCATCACCAAACTTTGAAACTCCATCATCGAGAATGTCACCGAAAATGGTCTTCTGCATTTTGAGGTGGCCATCTTAGGCCTCATTTGGTTCAGCTTTCCCAAAGGGCTTTGAGCCCCCAAAGCCTTTTAGGAAAAAATTTAAGTGTTTGATTCAGCATTTGGAGGTGTTCTTGGGCAAATGCTTGCCTTTGAAATGCTAAAAGCCCAAAGACGTTGGAGACTCGCTTTAGGCATTTAGCATTTTCGAAATGCTAGTCCTTTTATTAATGAATTTTTGCTGATTGCCTATTTTACCCTCAAAATTTTATTAAAAGTCCAATTTTACCCAATACAAAACAAAACACTAACTCTTTCAACGCTTTTCTTTGTTCTGTAGCGTTCGCTCCATCACGCGACAGCTCTCTTCTTGGTCTCACAGCACATCCGCTCTCACCGATATCCACCTTGTGGCTTGCAGCATTGCCTCCAGTCTCACCGCCTCTTTCTCTCTCCTCTCTCCTCTACCTAGTATGCCTCTCTCTCTCTCTCTCTTCCTCCCTCTTTACTTGCTTTTCGTCGCTAGATGGTAAATGGATCTACCTATTATCTCGGTCTTCTTGGTCAGTTCCGATCGTTTGTTTGTGGCGTGTTTTTTGCTTCAGCAATTGAATCTGCTTGTTTGGCCTCTTTTCCTTCCTCTGTGTTATGCGGTGTGTTGTGTGGTTATATGGGTCAGATCAACCATTAGAGCCTCTCTTACGGTTTCACTTGTTTGGATCTGATGCTTGCGTGTTTTCTGATGCTGTGATTTTGCAAGTTTCCGATAAAGCTTGGTCCTTTGGATTGCCCTAATTATACCTATCCATTAATCGGGTCTTTTCCGTGTTGTGGGATCTGGAATCTTGTGCCTTTGCTGCTTTTGCTACCCTAATTTGACATCATGAACATCGTACTCCAGGTAATTAGCCATTACAGCGATCGTAGTAGTGGACTTGCTAGTCCTAGATGGCCCGTATAGCAAGAAACGGCTCTTTCACGCCTTCCCCATCCTTGTGTATTAATCCTTCGACTTTGTGAACGCGACCAAAACAAGGCACTCACTTGCCCTGTAGTTTCCTCATTATTTGGACGACCTAATATTATTGCTAAAGGCCAATTGTAATCAAGGATTTGTGATGCAAGTATAATGTTTTTGCATGTCCTTATTTTTTCTCAATGTTAGATTTCTTTTCTTTAAGTGAATATTTTCTAGTTTTTTAATAAGAGAGGGCCTGAGTGGGTTTTTGACTAATAAAAAGTTAGAAATCTAGCAATTTGTTTTTGAGAGGAATTGTTGAAGGAGAAAAATTGTGTGCTATTCTCAAATTGTCAAATGTGAATTGACCGTTTACACTCGTTTGTACTCGTTTATTTATATTCTTCATTTGAATTGGTTCATGGTTGATCTTATTTGTTTATGTCTCTTAAATTTGTTCATATCACTTTACTAGTAGATGAGTTTATCAAAGGAAAAGGCATTTTGGAGCTTGGAAGATGTAGGAAGAAGTTAGATAACATTTGCTAGAGTTTCAAGAAAGTCCTTCACCTACGGGATATCGAGAAGTGTTCAACTGTGCCCATTCCTTGCTACGCTCAACAATTGAGTGAGCCTTTGGTGTATTAAAATAGAAGTGGGGGATTTTAAGTCATATGCCAAGTTATCCATATGAAAAACAAGTGCAAATTGTCGTGGCGGCAATAACTTTGCACAATTATATACGGAGAAATAACGTGACTGATCCGAATTTTGAACAAGCAAAATTGGATCACAATTATGGATATTCAGTTGACCATGATAATGCAAATAAAGGGGTGGGTGCTTCAACTTTGTATGCATCTCCAGACATGACATGTTTACGTAATGAAATAGCTATAAGTTTACAAAGTCGTAGAGGTTTGTGATACTAAGTGTAACGTATTTCTTTTTTCCGGACATATATGACCATGTTTACTATCTTGAAATAATTCTTTCTAGTCAAATTTGTATGAGAGGAACTTGGTTTTATTTTTCTTAATAAGGAACTCCATTTTCATATGCGGTGCTTACTCAAAAAAATTTGCATCCACAATCGGTCACTTCACCATCCACCAAATAAGTTCACCTTTTTTTTTCTATATCATTTTTATCTTCTGACAATCAATAACCCAACTTTTTATCAATACACTAGAATGATTATTAATTAACGAAGATGATTAATACTATAATAATTAAAAAAAAATTATTCAAAGTTGAAAACAAACCTAAAAGAACCCTAGGCCAAAAGTTGAACTTTGCATCTAATCTATAATCAAATTCTTTTAATCTAATTTTTAAATAATATTAATATATATCTTTTACATTACTCTCAACATGAAAATATAAAAGGTTATATAGTCATTGTTTCTTTTTTGCAATTTTAAAAATATTAAAACTAAAAAACTTAATTTGGTCACACCAAAGGGCTTTTCAAATATATGTTTACCAAACAATGTCTTGCATTTCCCTAAAGACTTTTCGATTACTGTTTACCAAACAGTCTTGCATTTCCTCAAAGCTCTTTGGGCTAAAGGCCTTTGCATTTGGCTAAAGTCTTTTCCCAAATGCTGAACCAAATGGGGCCTTAGCTCGGTATATCCTTCACATTGACTAGAAAGCAACCCCAACCAAATTGATTTGCAATTCTGGGCACAAAACTTTCAGAAGTGTAGTCCTTCCCATTCTGCTAGCGCCAAAAATTCCCACTATTCGGATATCCTCAACCTCTAATTGGAGTCATGAGTACAAGGCTTGTAACAGAGAATCTAACCCAACATGTTGGAAAGTGAGCAGCTTCGTGCGGAAGCTGCTCAGTCTTTTTGAGATTTTCTGCGTATGGGTTTGGTTGGATTCAGCTTCAAGCCTTCAAATTATCAACAATTAAATGTGTGACTCTAGTTATTCGTGCTAATAAAAGATGAAGGAAAGTCAATAAGATTTTCTCCACAATAGATCGGTCGAGTGCAGAGTGAAGAGGCGATGTCGCAATGTAATCGTCACTGTCGAAGAGCCCAACATTTTCTCCATCATATCATATTTTCCTTCGGTAATAAGGAACATCGGATCAGGCCTTGTCCGACCCAAGGAGTAGGTATAGGGGCTTGCATTGACTGTTGCATTTGGTTCAGCCCATCACCCTTTTTTTTTATTACTGTTTCATCAGAATTGCCCCCATAACGTGATATTTCTCACAAAAAATCGTTCTTTAATTTGTAAAAAGAGACAAGGGTTATGTGTCAACTCTAAATAGAAGATATCTTATGCAATAAGGATTAAAATTCTTTAATCTAAACAATAATGTACAATCTTAGATTAGGTTGGAATTTAATCGATGAAAAGATCCAAAAGTTATACTATCAATTTCGACCAAAAAAAAAATCTTGAATTATGTTAGAATTTAATTGACGACACAAGCTAAAAATAGTGAGATACAATGTGGAATTAAATAAACGACAAGGTATTAGGATAGAGAAACATGCTAAAATCTAATTAACAAGGGGACTCTAAAAATTATCACTAAGGAAATTTAAAGTTTTGTGTGAGGGTCTCTCATTGGATAACTGGTGATATTTATAATGAATATGTGATAACCGCTCTTCAACTATGCCCAATGGTTATATTTTCTCAAGTACCTTCCACTGGTTATGCCCACACTCCTTTATTCTTGCAAACTCATCTTGCCCATGTTTTAAAGAACCGCCCACATTGTGTATTGAGAATTGTACAATTATCAATAACAATTCCATCACTAGGTTTCTGAATGGCAATTGTTCCCTCTACCACGTGCATCTTCGACATCAACCATCTTGACGATTTGACTAATACTTAAAACATTTCTAATGAAAAATTACCGCCAATGCTTGTATAGGCGGCCATCAACCGTCTGTCATCATTTTTCAATAGCTGGATACGTGGCATTAAAATATATAACTATCGATTGTCAAGTATCTGTTTTTGTGTTTGTCGATGACTTAATATATGTAAGATGACATCCATACATTACTCACATGATTGTTGCTTATTTCTACCTAAATACTGCATATTTCTTACCCTCATGCTAAGTACATGTATGTTGATAACCAAATCAACTTTGAGTGTGAATAATTACTAAGCTAATAAACTGAATCCATTAATGAAGTAAACAAGAAAGAGATTCTCGAGCTACGTATAGCGTATTATCGTTTTCTTCTGCCCTCCTTTTTGAATCTTGGGGATGCTGTTGCCACACAGTACTTTGCTAAATTAGATCAATTAATTGATGACGGATGAAAATTCTAGGCATAGATTGTTGTTAGTCACAAAATATTGTCGATTGGTACATACGGCTTTAGTCTTCTAAGTCTCAGCATTTCTGCAATTTAGTCCTTTAACATTCAATTTGTGCCATCAAATCCTCTACCTTTGTCAATTTGTGCTATCTGATCTTTGAAATTTTATTTTACTCAATCAAGATAAAGAGTGAACTTAAAATATAATAGCATTAAGTGCAATAGGAGTGAACAAAGTAACGCATTTCAGTCAATTGAATTTCTTACTTATATTTAACCAAGTAGAATTTGTTTTTCTATGATGAATGGTACTACTGTTATATAACGTGTCATGATCTTTTATTAGATAATACATGTGTTTTTCTCATACTTTGCGATCTTGAGTGACTCATTATCATTAAAGATTGTCCGAGATTAGAAGCGAAGTATGGAGGAGATTAAAAATTTTTGAGGTGTTGAGTCTTTACCAGCATAAAATCTCATCAACTTGCGTGGAATAAGTTCATTGATTAACAAGACTAAAGCTACAAAACCAGCTCCACCTTGCAGACAGATTCCAATGGAGTAAATGCTATAAGCAGCCGTTGACCTGCAATGCTTCTTTGTGGAACAATGCCAGAGTGCAATTTTGACAGATTAAACATCTTAGTTCAAAACTTTCAGATGTAAACAAAAATGTGACCTCTTTGGCAAAGATGAAGACCAGTGAGAAGAGCAAATTGAATAGAGCTAAAATGCCAAAGAACCTAACTCGATGTGACGTGAACTTGTCCATTTCTCCTTCTTTGTTCCAGATGGACGAGGAACATCAACGAGGTGAAAGCCATGTGCTGATGCAATTTAGCTTTTATATAATGTGGAAAATACCTAAAAATTTTCAATGTTGACATTGTCACGTATAACATTCTTATTATTTTCTTTATTTTCAAGACTTAAAAGCAATGTTGCCATATTATTTTTTTTTTGGTCAAAGTAATGTTGCCATATTCAAATAATGAAAAAGGGTTGGATTTGCTTTAAAACTTCAGTTTTTTGTGTGAATTATTTTCATCATAAAGATTACTCCTTTAAAAATCTACACATAAGGAAGATAGGTGAATTCCGTGGAATATCATGAGTAATGCGTGTGTCCATGTGATCCTGGTTTACAGGTGAAACCAAGTCAAGCTAATCGATCGTCGCTCGGCTAAATAAGTATTCAAGATCAACTTGCTGAATTTCAAGTCAATTTCCAATTTGAGCTACTCAAGTATCCTATGGCGCCGAGTTCAAGCTTGTCAATACATAGTTTGATAGGCTTGTGAGTCGAGTTTTCATTACTTTTAAAAATATATTCAATAATTAGGAAAATAGAGACAAGATACTTAAAATGACACGACACTAGAGCTTTATACATAAATCGACTGTAGTTGAGTTGAGCTTGAGAATCTTGATTTTCTAATCGAGATGAACTTGAGCAGGACAATTAATACTCGATTAAGTCAAACTTGGTGATTTGCACAATAATACCAGGCGCTGTACATGACGAGTATCCATCTTTGCTTATCAGAAGAGAATTGTTGAATTTAACCAGAAAAGAAAACGATAAGCTAGTAAGCTAATAAATATGCAGGCCCAATTTATGTTCTGATGATGCCAAAGGCAAGGATTATGCATAAAAAGATCAATTTTGATAGGAGCTGAAATGCCTAGTTTTGTGCAAATCTGACTTCTGTATAAGGCGTGCAAAACGCAGTCCAACCGGGCTCGTGCTTATATGTTCGTATCGATTCTAACAAAAGATGATTATCCACACCTTCTAAGTTAAAGATGGTCATCGCGCCAGTACGTAGATGTCACTACCATGCAAGATGCTTTATTGGATGAATAGCAGTACCCGCTATGAGTCGCCAAGCGAATTCACAGGGTTTGTTGGATTCATTACAACGTGTATATAGTTTAGCTTCGAGATTCTATGGAACCGCTCCAGCTTCAGCAGCTCAAATTCGCACCATTTATTCACTCGGAGGAAGGAAACCCGTGATAAGCCGGTTCATCCGGATCGGGTCGGTCCACTCCTTCGACACCCCTGAACCAGAAAGCCTGAGAGAAAGAAGCTGCGCCCTCCGGAATGTCGTCCACCACCCGCTCGTGACCTCGCGGGAAGTATATCCCCGTTCTCGGGTGCGGCACCCAGAGTGGACCGTGCTCGTCGGGCTCATCAGATTGATCACCGTCGCTCATCTTTCCTTTGGGTATTTCCAGCTTCTTCGTCAGCGTGAATGCACTCGAGAATCGCCTATCCCGCTTTGCATGCCTAGAAAGTTAGATTTGGCTGATATTCAGGTCATTTTGTCAAGGAAATGCTGCTTAACTTTGAATCCAATGAGCGAGGGAGGGGGAGAGAGAGAAAGAGATTTTGCTAGTGTAACTCACAATTCCACATGCACATGAACGGTGCTCCGGACCCACGAGAAAGTATCTCGCGGAGCGTTTACAGCACGACTAGTATGAGATACCTCGCGTACTTAGCCGTAATATCAATCACATTCAACAGTAGTTGCAAACATCTCACCTCATGCTGCCCCGAAATGAATAAATGCAAGGCGATCGCGCCTTTCGGGAGAAACTGATCGGATCGACTCAAGTACTAAGCTGAGAATACGTATATAAGAAGGGAAAAAACTGTAGGATAACTCGCTATACCATTCCTAGTTCCACATGCCACCCGAGGTAACTTCTTATCTAGTAAATCGCTCGAACGCCGGCTTAATCAAGCATCATAGCTATAGCCTATTTAGGCTCTCGTACCTGACCAACAAATGTTTCGTTTTCACAACAGTCGCCGCCATCGCCGCAAGCTAGTGATTCCGGAGCCGGTACGCAAGGGTGCCTTTCGAGAACGATACTTCGAGAGATCAGGGCCAATTCGGTTGAAGAGAGGTGCGACGCTGGAGCCCTTTTTATAATGTGTCCTACGCGTTCCGGAGGTTCCAGGTGCTCCCGCCACGACAAAAAGCATCGTCGGTGCAAGTACTGGAGTATCTGTTCGATCGTTATGCAACTGGTGCAGGTTTGTGTCAAAAAGCGCACACTCACAAAGCGAATGGTGCAAAGGCTAAAGCTACTTCTATTTAAGAAACACGAGGTTCTCGCGATCTGTGGTCCTTAACGATTGATAGTCCATTATGGACCGAACATCTTCCGCAAAAGATTAAACATTTGAGCAGCTGAATTTCGCCTTTTTGCTTTGTAGAACTTCAGAATATTTTAACTTTCAAGATCTCGTGATCGTATCATTGGTTGATTTAAGGCATTTCGTGTGAGTCCCTTGTGTGTTCGGGTAGTGTGATGTGATTGCCATTACCCGTACATTATCAATGCATACTTAATGAGAAATCGTGATTAGCAGCATCGGCGAGAACATGGAAGGGAAGAGGAAAAAGAATCTAGCTAGAGGAATATAGGCCAAACAGCTCTTCTCAATTTAGGGCACATTTAGAAATTATTCTATTCCCAAGAATAATTTTTTATAAAAAAATAATTTTTTTATTCTATTCCCGAGAATAATTTTTAAACATTTTAAGCCATTTAGTAACTGTTCAAAAATTTTATTCTCGAATAGAATTATGTTTGGTACCATTCTGAAAATTTCTAATCCAAATCATTTTATTTTAACTTTTTAATAATTTTATTTCTTTTTATTTCTTTTTTCTTTCCTTTCTCTTCTTTCGGTTTGCCGGTTGTTGGCCTTAGGATGATTGGTGATTGGCCAAATGAGGGCTAGGGACCTTGTCGGAGCATCATTAGCCCTTAGCCAGGCCGCACCTCGTCCACCAAGCCTTGCCATCGTCTAGGGCAAGCTTGACCAAGCCCAACCAAGCGAGGCTCGCTAGTGGCTAGGGGAGGCCCAAGTGAGGCCCGCCTAGCCACCGGCGAGGCCAAGCCTTCAATGAGCTCGCAGAACCTTACCCAACTAGTCATTGGCAACCAGTGACGACGGTGGCAATAGTTGAAGAAGAAGAGAGAAGAAAGAAGAACAAGAAGAAAGAAGAGAAAAGAGAAAAAAATAGGTTGGCTTGATTCTAGAATTATTCTTGGGAATAAAGAATCAATTTTTTTTTACTTCTCGATTCTATTACAAATCTACTTCCTGGAGCAAAAAAATATAAATTTATTTTTGAAAATAAAATTTTTACCAAATGGATTTTTGTTTCAAATCTATTCCCGAACAAAAAAATGGAAATTTTTACTATTTAGCCAGTTGCCTAACATACCCTTATCTGCTTTTATAGAAATGATGAAGAGGAAGAAACTCTTGATATAAATGCGCGAGGCTTATGTTATAGTATGATGAAGGTGAACTCGATTCATTGCAAAGTAAAAGCAACTTAGGAAAACCAAAAACAAGCCGGATGCCGCGCTAGTGACACAAACATATTTGCGCAGTCATCCTTCTTGAGGAGAGGCTTGAGGCAAGTGCGAGCATGAACTTATCTTTTGAGTATAATCACATTCAAAACCGACAGAGCCCCCAGGCGGTCGATGATTTCATGTTGAGTTGGAATCGAGCTGTAACTAAGGAAACCCTTACCCCTTACCTATTCTACATTTAGTCGAATAGTTCATGGGTAACTACATGAAAGACATTACAAGATCCAAGGGGTAATGTGCCAAATCAAGGGTCGGGTAGCGGAGAGGAGCATCTGCTTTGCACAGCAAGACCCGGTCAAACGCATCGAATTCTCATCCCTCTTCTGCGCCCGAACTCAAGAAATTCTCCAGTGACCCTGAGGAATGGAATAGAAATCTGACAAGATGTCTGTACCCCTGTAGTTCCTATCTAGGATTTCTGAAATCCTTAGTAATTACAAATCGAACAACTTAATAGATCTCGGCAGGAATTTTCAATTTTCAAAAGTAAGTACTGTGATGGAATTCTGCCAGAAAACGAACGAAGAAACCTGCATCATCGCAGGAAGTGGAGCTCTGACACGTCTGTCGGTGAATCTACTTCCCTCGCTGCGTCCCATCTTTCTTTAAAGTAGAAACTCCGTTTCATGTGACTGTAAAATTAGATATTATCCATACTAATTAAATATAGAAAAATTGATCGATAGAATAGCTTTGTGGGTTTAGCATCCTATCTGTCACATCAATGGTGTTTTGGGCGGGGCTCTACGCAACCCATTATACCTTTCCTTGATCAAATCTTCCTCTACAGCTCCTCTTCAATCCCATTCACTTCCTCTCTCTCTCTCTCTCTCTCTCTGGGCTGTAGTCGATCGTTTCTCTTCAACAGTCTTGCGATGATTTTGATGGGGAAGCTCGCTTTTTTATGCCTAAAAGGTCCATTGCTCCTTCCCTAGTTGCCTAATTTCCACCGAATCAAAACCCCGGTTGATTTTTTTCTTCTGCCTGGAGGAAATCCACAGGCAAAAGCGGAAGCAGCGGCGCCAACGCCACCAGAGGCACAAGAGCCGGGGCAGCCACCCTCTACCCGGGGCGCCACAGCTGGAGGGCACCTCTAATAGGTATGTTGTGGAGGTGGCAAAATGGGTCTAGAACTCGTATTTTAATCCATATTTGACAAAATGGGTCATAATAGGTTGCATTAAGTTATAAAAAAAAAGGCTTAATTGGATCATAAATTGATTGCCTAACAAATTAATGAGTTGATAACTAATCCATTTCTAACCCATATGAAAAATAGAAAAACAACCTCGTGGAGTTGGACTTAAAAGATGCCAAGCCAATTTTTTTTGGACAATTTATTTATTTATTTCCTTTTATTTCTTCTAAGTCCAATGAGGATCACTAGCCAACTCTTGCCAATCATAGGCAATGGCCCACCAACCCTTGTCGACCATAAGGGTCGGCGACCCATTTTCACTCAATCCATTTATCATTTCAATACTTTTAAATGTTTTTATAAAGAACTATTTATGACTTGGTTTGATTTCAATTTTTTGAACCCATTTTCACTCAATCCTTCAAATGTCTAACAACCCATTTATAACCCACTTCAAAATATATGAGTAAAAAAAAAAAAAATAGATGTATGATCAATTTTGACACCTCTAGTGACACCGAAGAGGAAAAAGAATCTAACTAGAGGAATATAAGCCAAGTAGCTCTTCTCAATTTATTTGCTTTTAAATAGAGGATACAAAGAAAGAGACTCTTGGGCTTTGTTTATTTCAAAAAAAAAAAAAAATGTGGAAACTTTTAAAGAAATCATTTTCTCGAAAAATGACAATATTTTCCTATGTTTGGTTGAAATATAAAAAGAAATAGAAAAATATGTTCTGCCGTTCGATAACGAAAATATTTTCTTCTATGCACTCATTTTCAGTAAATTTTTAATTTTTTTTAATTTTTAATTTTTAATTTTTTTTTTTTTTCGTTTTTTTCACCTACAACCTACCAAGGAAGAAGCAAAAGAAAAAGAAAGAAAAAGGAAAAGTAATTAAAAATCATTAAAAACTTAATTTTAAAAAAAAATAAAAGGAAAAAGTATTTGGGGAAAGAAAGTAAATTGAAAAAGATATGGAAAATATTCTCCTCCACTTGAAAGTGTAAATCATTTTCCCCTATTTTGGAAGGCTTCCTTTTTAATAAATGAAAAATATTTCTATCGACCAATTCATTTTTTTATTTTTTTACTGAACACTAAAATATTCAGAAAACATGTTCCTAGAAGTTATTTTTTGCAAAACGAGAGCAGCCTTAATATGAAATATCACGATCTACCATAAACCCAATTCCATGCTACGTAAATGCAATCTAGGATAATTGGGAACGGCCAAATGCCACGCTAGTGACGCAAACATGTTTGCACAGTCGTCTTTCTTGAGGAGAGGCTTTCGGGCAAAGCGCAAGCTCTTAAACATACTTTCACCCTCACGCTGGCTCACTTGGGTGACCTTACGACCAGCGGTATTATATATACATTCTTTTGGTCGGAACCAGCGGTATCAAGACAAACGTTTTTCTCACGAAAAAGAGCTACTGATCATGCACGAGCTCATTCGAGCACGGACCGATCATCGAGTATAATCACATTCAAAACATACAAAATCCCAGGGCCATCGATCTCACATTGAATCGCAATTGAGCTGTAACTAAGGAAACACTTACCTATTCCATATACAGTCAAATGTATCTTGGGTGACTACATCAAAGACATTACAAGATCAATGTGCCAAATCATGGGTCATGAAACACATCTAATTCTCATCCCTGTGCACCCGAGCTCAAGTAAGTCCTAGACGTGACCTGATCAAACGCAACCTACCCACAAGAATCGAGTGTAACACAACCGTTTTATGTGAGTGCAAAAGCGATTCTAGAATTAGCAGACAGAGCAGGTTTGGCAAGTTCAGCTTAGAATTCAGCCTCTAAGAGACAGTGGACCAAGTTCCTTTCGAGAGAATAATTTCAAGTTTCAATCAGGCTCTCTTGGCGTACGGGGATATTCCTGCCGTATGGAATATAGATTAGAAAAACCGAGATGTAGATACGGAGAGATTTTAAATAATTACTCTGTAGTAGCCACAACATGCCACCACTGATGCATTAAAAAGCCTAAACTTTGCAGCCAAAACTCGAAATCAAATCCAAAGAAGTTTTAAGCAACTACTGGGAAGATAATCTGTAAAATAACTACAGAGCAAGAACCAGCAATTTTTTCCACCAATATCTTCGACCAAAACAGACGCCTGGCGTGCAAAAGATCGCTCGACAAAATAGCCCCGCTTATCTACTTCACCTATTAAGCATTTAATTCCATCAGAGGAAATGAGGACTGATCAATCCTGCAATCTCAAGGAACCCAACTCGGTCTTTCCCGCCAAATATTTTCTTCAGCTTCTCATCACAAATTATGACCTTCTTGTTCTCGGGGTCCTAAAAAAGGGAAGCAAAACCAATACCATATCAGAGTCTGATTTTCTCCTTCCTACAAGACAAAGATGCGAGCAAGCATCATATAACACCAGTTCAACGTCCTTTCAAGGGATAGCATTCCTTGGACACAAGCAGCATTGCACAGAATATAAAATAGTCGATTATAGCCTAAAACAAACAGAGCTTGAAAAAATAGGCATCTCAGCAGACATGTCAATGCAGAGCACGTTGAACATAGCACCAGACAATGGAAAGAAAAAAATCCACAACATTAACCAGCTAAACATGAGGTATGAAAATATAGCAGTTTCTCAAGAGCTCATAAATGGATATGTCCGCAGATGACAGCAAAAGAATTGTGCATTACAAAAAGGTCTAGGATCGCTATCTTTTAAGGCAAGAAATCCTCATTAAAAACGCAAAATAGAAAAGGCAAACAGTGGACACGTGAAACGTCATTTCTTTCTCTCATCCTTTACACAATTCATGATTTTTCCAAAGTACTAAAACTTACTTTGGTAAGTGCTAAGGAACCCAAAGAAAGTGCTATCATGTTGAAATAGCCCTCTGGTAGAAATTGTTACAGAAAAATAGTAAATACAGCGTCATTGAACCTTCTTTTAGGATTAGTAAGCATAAACTTCCCTATTCAAGAAACAGAATGCAGCAAGCATAAATCATGTGTTCATTCTCCGCAAGGAAAACCCTGATGCAGCATATTCGAAAAGCCATCGACAAAAAAGACATATCAGCTTCAGAGAATAACAATGCTTACCCAACTTGCAAATAATCCTATAGACACTAGCAAATACAGTATCACCGCATTGTCATATCTAAGCAACAACTCAAAATAAAATCCCACCTTACCCTCACCCAGTACAAGAGCCCTAGCAATGAACAAAACACCACATATAGCTCCAAACCGTCCCACATAAGACCCTGCTATCTTAACTGATTGGTAACTTACCAGACCACAGTCAAGCATTCAACAACTAACCAGTCGAATGCAAAAGCAAGAATCGTCCAATGTACCAACCTGCTTTCTTGCGGTCCATATCAAGAAGACGCCTAACAAGATTCTACCACACAACTTCCAACCAAGCAGCAAATGCGTACTACCAAGCAAACAACAACCAAGATTTTAGCGCACTACGAAGCCCGTACAGCAAGAAAAATGACCATACAGTCCTTGCACAACAAAACAGAAAACTCAAACCTTATCCACAGAGCAAAACCCTAACAATTAACACCAAACCCATCACTCGAAACGCTTAAAAATCCAAACTTTTAGCGAACGATAAAGCGAAAATGAAGGAAAACGATGCTGCCAAAAAAACCCGAATGGACCTGAAGATTGTTCTCCTTGATGTAGGCCCAAATCAGCTTGAGCGCCTGGGTGCGGGGAATCTCGGGGACGCCGACCACGGCCTGCATCTCCGGCGAGACGGGGCGTGGCTTCATGATGCCGCGCGGCTCGCGCTTCCCGGCGGAGGAGGCGGCGGGCGAGGTCACGGCCCGTACGGTGGCAGCGCGGGCGGCGCGCGGCGGCAGGGCGAGCCTGGGCGACGGCGAGGGGAGCGAGGCGGCTGCGGCGGCGGCGGCGGCGAGGGGCGCCGACTCGCGGGCGAGGACGGAGGAGAGGGAGTTGAGGGAGAGCGCCATTGCCGAGGTGGGAAAGCGAAGAGACCGCAGCAGAGAGAGAAAGAGAGTGTGAAGAACGAAGGAGATAACGCGAGAGAAGATGCAGAGAAATCAGAGAGAAAAAATGGGATTTTTTAAATCCTGCTTCGAAATGTGCTGAGGTGGAATTACCGGAGTGCCCTTGGCACTCGCGCGGCGAAATGTTCATCCCGAGGGTAGCGGCTAAGGGCAAATGTGGAAAGTGAATCTATGTGTGTGTTTAAGGAAGAGGAAAGGTTGCTCGTAAATATGGAAGTAGGGGATTTAGTGCCTAGATTTTAGCCATTAGAATATGCAAATTGAGGAATAATAAAGGACAATAAAAAAAAATAATACCTATTTTTTCACTCTGGAGACAATGCCCCCTACATTTCAAAAGAGCAAATAACTTTTACTTGAAAATACCCGAAGCAAGCTACCTTGACCACCTTTCGAAGTTCTAAATAATCTACTGATCAAGAGCTGTAGGGGCAGACAGCTCTACATTCAGCTGCGCCACCCGATTACAAATATTTTTTCCCAACAAAAAAGTTGATGTGGCACATGATATGTCCCACTAAATATCGGCGCTGGAATGGACAAAAACGTGTCATTATGAACAAAGAGATTGTGCATGAGCACAATATAAAGAATATATAGACCACGTCATTTTCTTTAGAAGGACATTTGTTTCCTTATTTCGTTTTAATCATAACTAATCTATTTTCACATTTTGAGAGAAAATAGACGGGAAGGGTTCCGATCCTTTGTCATTTGGGCTCTTCTGCTCGTGGAGTTTGGTGAATGTTTTGTTTCTCGAATAAAAGTTCATAAATCTTTTTCAGATCAAATTAAAAAAAGCATGCATTTTTGTCGCGAAAAGTGTTAACAGAATCTTAAATCTATTACATACATATCAATTTGATTATAAAACTCTTAATGAATGCCAATTTAATTCAAATCTTTTAACGCGAGAGAAGATGCAGAGAAGTGAGAGAGAGAAAATGGGATTTTTAAATCCTGCTTTGAATTCTCTGGTATTTTTTTCCCTTTTTTAATGTTTCGAAATGTGCTGAGGTGGAATTACCGGAGTGCCCTTGGCACTCGTGCGGAATGCTCATCCCGAGGGTAGCGGCTGGGGCAAAAGTGGAAAGTGAATTTATGTGTGTATCTAAGAGGCAAGGTTGCTCATAAATATGGAAGTAGGGGATTTAGTGCCTAAATTTTAGCCATTAGAATATGCAAATTGAGGAATAATAAAGGAAAATAAAAAAAATAATACCAATTTTTCACTCTAGAGACAAAAATGCCCCCTACATTTCAAAAGAGCAAACAACTTTTACTCGAAGGACGAAAATACCTGCTATTACAAATATTTTTTCCCATTAAGCAAGCTGACGTGGCATATGATGTGTCCCACTAAATATCGGCGCTGGCATGGATAAAGACATGTCATTATGAACAAAAAGATTGTGCATGAACACAATAAAAATAACATATAGACCATGTCATTCTCTTTAGAAGGACGTTTGTTTCCTTATTTCGTTTTAATCATAACTAATTTACTTTCACATTTCGAGAGAAAAGAGACGGGAAGGGTTCCAATCCTTTGTCATTTGGGCTCTTCTACTCATGGAGTTTGGTGAATGTCTTGTTTCTCAAATAAAAGTTCATAAATCTTTTTTATATCAATTTTAAAAACTATGCATTTTTGTCGGAAAAAAGTGTTAAAAAAATCCTAAATTTATTACATTCATACCAATTTAATTATAAGACTTTTAATGATTGTCAATTTAATTCAAACATTTTAACTTGATGCCAATTTAGTCATAAATCTTTTGAATTAGTGCCAATTTAGTCCTAAACGTTTTGACTTGATTGGTGCCAATTCAATCCTTCTAACTAATTTTAATAGTTTGTCGACTTACATAGCACCATCAATGTTGATGCGGATAATTTTTTATAATATTTTCATTATTATTTTTTTCTTTTTGTCATTTCTTCTTTTTCCTTTTGCTAGTGACCACCACAGGTGATGGTTGGCCATTGGCCATGGCCAAGCGGCTAGCCTCACCTGGCCCTAGCAAGGGCTCCCCTCACCGAGCATTACCTTCGCCCCAGCGATGCGTGTTTGAGGCCACCCTAGCTTGGTCAAGTGCCAACCTCACCATGGCCAAGTGAGGCATAGCCGATCCTCGACAAAAGGAAGAAGAAGAAAGGAAAGAAAAAATCAGAAAAAAAATAATAAATCGAAAAATTATCAAAATATTATCAAAATTGTCCATGTCAATACCAGCAATTCCATGTAAGCAAACCAACATCCATGTTAGCAATCTCCATTCAAATTAGCCGAAATAACTGAATTAGCACCAAATCAAAATATTTAAAATTAAATCGGTACTAATTTAAAAGGTTTAAGACTAAATTGGCACAAATATGATGAATTTATGATTTTTTTTTAACACTTTTCTCCATTTTTGTCTAATTGGGAGAAGTTGAAGTGATCTTGAATTTTCGCCAACTAAAAGAAGTCCTTGTGCCTTCGATTTTTAGTTTAAACACCACTTTGCACCTAGCTAGTACTCTGGCTTCTTTTGCAAATTGGTCACTGTGTTTTCAATGATGCTCCTATTGTAGGTGTTTGTTTCCAGTGACAAACAGACGGGTGAATAACATGTAAGAACCTATCCTTAAAAGGGAAACAAAAGTTGGAAACTGAGGCTGCGATGGCCACTGTGACATCAAATCTAAAGCTGCGATGGCCATAGGCGGTGGCCGTGCAACCCCAATTTGAGGTCACTGTGGCCACCTAGAGAGGAGGGGGTGGCAAATTGAGAAGAGTCTCAAGAGTGGGGAAGAAAGAGAGAGCGAAGGAGGAGCGACTGTCGAAGGCAGCGACGACGCGAGAACGGGGAGGATGTGGTAGACAACAGTCGGGGGTGCTGATAAACTTGGATTGAGGATTTGGGTGATTAAATTTATTCGTGATTTTTTACTAGGTTGTTTGGGATAATTTTTATATAAGAGAGAGTATTCTAATCATTTGAGGTTTGTACAATGGAGTTGAAGTGCAATCCAACATATTGAAAAAAAAAGAAAACAGAAAAATAGATGGTGCAAAGTGGTCATGGGTCAACTTGAGTATGGTTTCATATTTTTTCCTATTTTAGTACTTATATCAATGCAAAGCCACACAATATTTTCATAATTCAATTATTTGATTTGTTAAATAGAAGTACAATTTTTTTAGGAATTGATATGGGGCATGGTGTCTTGTCTATTGACTTTGCCTTGCCATGCTAATCCACTCCAATAAATCTTTAAGGATAAATACTACGAAAAACCCCAAATTTGTACATCTATAATAAATTCTCCTTAAATTAATTTCCTAATCACCAAAAATATCAAACTAGTATATTTATGACAAATTTATACTAAATAACCAAAAAAAAAAAACCTAAATTTGCATATTTATGATAAATTTACCCCCAAACTAATTTTTTTGACTCCCAAAAACCTAAAATTAGTACATTTGTGATAAAGAGACCCTCCATTAAATTGGATTAATACTACAAAAAATAACAAAATTGGTATAATTATGACAAATAGAGAGTAAAATCTCAAACCGGTATATCAATTAACTGTCTCGTGTCATCCAAATCAACAATTTAACAATAAATTTAATGGAAACTAACATAGAGTAAATTTATCTTAAGTGTACTATTTTGGGATTTTTAGTGGTCAAAAAAATAATTTGAGATGAATTTATCATGGATGTACCAATTTGGAATTTTTAGTAGTATATTAACCATAACTTTAAAAGATTTATTTATTTTGGTTAGATATATTTATGTTGACTATATATTTATTGGAAACTTAACACAACTTATACTTATGTTACATGATATCATACATACGCTTTTACAAGTTTTCATTGGAATCACAATCCTTATTACTCGATCAAAGTGAGACGAGGTTAATGGATACGCTCCCTCCCAAGTCACAAGTGCTGCTTTTATGAAAGCTACAAACTTCGAAAGCTTCCTAAGTGAAAAAAAAAAAAAACTCCATAAAAATCCATAGGTGAGATCCAATTCTTGCTTTCAATATAATTAAGGCTATTTCATCTTTAGGGCAATGCCCCATGGTGCACCGTTGGCCCGTGGTGGCTGCGTCACCCCAGCCCTCGCCCACCCTTATTTTGTAAATATCATTTGCATATCTCTAAGCAAAACTCCAAATTGAAAAAACTAAATTGCCCCACCTTGCAAACTTATTTTAGCATCTTGCTTAGCGTTTGGGTAGTTTGGTTTCTATTAGTTTAGAGTGATCTCATTGGGTTTGGAGAATTGAGATTTGGGATTGACATTTATGAAAGAAAATGACATTTTTGGAAATAGGGATACAGAGATAATTCATACAAAAGTGCAAGTGGCAAAGGTAAATTTTGGGTGTACATCTATTATTTTTAAGAGTTTAGAGGTGTAAATGGTCATTCAATAAAATATGAGTTATTATTTTCTAAAAGAAATATGATATATTTTAACTCTATGGTATTTTCCAATTTAATAATATTTCAAAACATATTGAGGTGGAAGGATTATCCTAGACATTTGTGCGGCATTTTTCTAATAATTTTCTTATGGAGTAGTGAGTCTAGTGACAAGGTAAAAAGGGTGACCAATTTAAATCTATATTTATAGATTGAAAATGCTGCTGAAAGTAGGGAGATTTAGGGCCTGCATGGTTGCCACTTATTTCTGTTCCCAGGAACAAAATTTCTGTTTTTTTGTTCCTGGGAACAAAAAATTAAAACGCGTTTGTGTGCGTTTCTTCTTCCTTTTTGTTCTTTTTGTTCCCAGGAACAAAAGGAATGCAAACAAGAAAACACAAATTTCTTGTTTCTTGTTTCGGAACACAAATCGAAACACTTTTTTTTTTTCTTTTTTTTTCTTATTTTCTTGTTCTTCTTTCTTTTGGCCGGTCGCCGGCCTCGGCCATGGCCGGCGACCGCCGGCCGACGAGGGCCGGCGGCCTCGCCCGGCCACACGGCGAGGCTCGCCGGCCCCGGCGAGGCCGACGCTCGCCGTCCCCGGCGAGGCCGAGGCTCGCCGTAGGCGGGCGAGGGTCGGCCTCGCCATGGGCTGGGCGAGCTCGAGCTCGCCCCAGATCCGGCGAGGCCGACCTCGCCCGCCGGCCGGCGAGCCTCGGCCTCGCCGGATCCGGGCGAGCTCGAGCTCGCCCGGCCATGGCGAGGCCGACCTCGCGCCGGCTCCAGGGCGAGCTCGATCTCGCCCGGATCCGGCCTCGAGCTCGCCCGGGCCGGCGAGGCCGAGCTCGCCCGGCGGCGGCGAGCCTCGGCCTCGCCTGGCGGTGGCCCGGCGAGCCGCGCCTCGCCCGCCGGGCGAGCTCGGCCCTCGCCGACCGGTCGCCGGCCAAGGCCTTGGCCGGCGACCGGCCAAAAGAAGAAAAAAATGAAAAAGAAAAAAGAAAAAAAGGAAAAATAAGAAAAAAATAGAAAAAATAAAAGAAATAAAAAAATTATCCAAATTTACCAAACATGTTTCTGTTTATTTTTTTGTTCCCCGAACAAGTTTACCAAACACGCTTTTTTGTTCGAAATTGTTCCCGAAACGTAAACACTTTTTTCTATTTCTTCCCTGGAACAATTTTTAAACGAAAACGTTACCAAACACGCCCTTAGTGTCTAAATCATAACCATTAGAATGCTCTAATACAGGATAACAAATATTTGACAAGAGAAGACAGGCAAAGCACACGAAAAAAAAGTGGGTGACGATGAGCGCAGCTCCAGCATGCTTTGCGCCCTCAAACTCTCCTTAACTCCCATCTAGATTGAGGGCCAACCTCTCTCTTCGAATTTTCTCTTATTGTTGTTCTTTCACAAGATTTGTGACAAATGGTGGACATTGTGGTGGTCTTCAACTTCCACAAGATGATCAATAGTCACAATTACGTCATCCACGAGTTGTGCTTCACAAAGATATGGGAAAGCTACTCACTTCTAAGGAAATTGAAATTCTCATTCTAAGGAAAATTTGGATTTTTTGAATCAAATGATGGTGTTGTGGCTTCCCGAGCTTATCAATCATCTAATTTACTTAGATGACAACATCATTGGCCATGTCACTAGAATCCATCCATAAGGGCCGGCTGAGGTTGCGAATCATCCCAATTTGCAACACCCCCGCAACCTCCGAGGCTATCCAAAACCTCCATCTCTTCATAATAGAAGAGGTGGCCGTGTGGGCCTGGTGACAAACGCTGACGAAAATAGTCTTATAAATTTTGACTCCCTACTAATGGGCCTTGCTAATTGTATTTATACATCTTTCTTATAAATCTTATTTAATTGTACTAAAACTTGCAATTGATATGATATCATTTTGCTTAGATATTTACATATGTAATAGTATTATTGAAAACTTAATACAACCAATTATATGATAATATACATTATACTATACATTTTAAAAGTTTTTCATTAGAATTGGAAATTAGAAACCTTATCAAATTAAAGAGTAAGCATAGCAAGAGACAGAGAGCCAACGTATATCAGCTTACAAATTTATTTGGTATGGTCTCCCTTCTCACAAGTGTTGCTGCTTTTATAGGAGGGACAAGTGCGGAGAGCGCGAACACTTCGGCTGTTTTACGTGAGTTCATCTTCCATTCGTTCCACCTGGGACAACCCCAGCTCCGCAAAAATCCGTAAGGGAGACCGGTTCCTACTTTCAACTTAACCATAGGCTATTTTTATATTTAGGACAGCGTCGCCTCGTGAGGCCCCGTTGGGCGGTGGCGATTGCCCCGCACCAGCCCTCGCCCCGCCCCGACACGGGAATGGGGTGGTGGTCAGGGTGGGGCAGAACTTCCCTCGGTGGGACGGGGATGGGGAACGCAATTATTATTTCCTTGTACCTGTGTCCATCTTTAAGATATTTTAGTATCCATGCTAATTGGCACGAAAAGTATAAACTCAATTTTATTACACTAAAACAAATTGTTAGAATTATAAATCATGCATGAGAAGCTTGTTTAGAGTGGTTTCATTTTGTTTTTCTTTTTTTAACTTTTTAGCATTATGAATTTAACTTTTTTTTAATACCGAAAGTTTAGATAAGGTCATTTGAAAGCATATCAAATTTTACTCTAATCTTTGAAGCTAAAAGTACTAAATTTTCAGGAGCACATTAATAACAAATTGTTTGTTCGCCTAACATAAGGTGTTTTTTCTTCTCTTGTTTACTTTACTTTTATTCCAAAAATATAATTTATGAATTAAAATATATATGACACTACATGTCAATACTTAGGTTTTGAAAACATAAACGATATTTCGCACTTTATGAAATTAAATTGCGAGAGTCTCAAAATTTAAAACTCCAACGGTGAAGGAACCGTAAATTGTTAACTCCGCTAATTTGGGCATCAAATGGGACAACGGATGAATCACGTTGTACGTATCGCAATTTAAAAGTAATTGAATTTCATAGTGGGATCTCCTTTTTAGCATCCCACACAATGGCTTCTTGAAAAAGAAAAGGGAAAATATCAAGAACATTACCTCTATTCTGCAAGTTTCATCCGCATATAAATCTAAGCCAAATTTCATGTTAAAAAGACTAAATTGCTCTAATTTAGCATCTTGTTTAGGGTTTGTGTGGTTCTGTCTTTAGTTCGTTCGGTGTATTTTGAGTGGGTGTGGAATTTAGAATTTAGAGATGGACATTAAAAAAAAAAAAAAACAGCATTTTCGTAAATAAGAATATACGGATAATTTATGTGTACGCGCAAAGCGTTTTGCAGAGGTAAAAATAAAGAATATATTTGGAAAAAAATTTAGAAGTAGATGCATGTAAATGGTCAGTCGGTGAAATATGAGTTATATATTTTTGTATTTTCCAATATATATATTTCTCTACTTAATCGGAGGGACTAAAGTCAAAGGAAAAGGCCAGAGAGGGCCCAAGTTACAACATACAAGCCCATCAGACCCCAAACCCATGAAGCCCATGATCTATAACATTAGTTTTTCATTCTCATAGAGAAGGAGGTTGCCAAACTTAGAAAGCACCGATGATGGATTTGACTTTACTTGCCAATCAAACATGCCTTCCACCTCCCCGGCAAAATGGAGATCACATGTATCGAGTTTTAGGAAAAAATGACATCATAAAAATCAAAACTTTCTCATGACATTGACTCGACTATCACAAGAATTATTTTGATCACTTGAGTTTCAAAACTCATGTACAGAACTCATTTAAGTGTCATAAAAAAAAAATTTCCCATCATTTAAGTATCATATAACATTTTAATTGATCGGTTAAGTGGCATAAATATTTTAAATTGCTCATGTCGGATTTTTAGACACTTAGATGAAGGCTACTAAAAAGTCATGGCACTCAAGTGATCGATTAAAAGTTATAACACTTAAATGAATAGTTTTTAGAAGTTGCAACATTAAAGTAATCGAAAAAAATTATGGCATTCAAGTGAACACCACTACAAAAATTATGACATTTATGGTGTACTTATCTTGAGTTCAATGAATAAAAATTTGCAATGACCTTTAGAGCCTAGGGACTATTAGAATAGTCATATATTAAACCACACATTCGTCTAAAATAGTTATTTCCTCGTTAAAATAGATTTATCTTTTCTACCCTTAATTCTAATACATTTTAAAAGATGTCAATAAACGAAAGATGTAGTCCTTATTGATTTTTTTTTTCTCCCTCTTTTTGAAGATCTTAGAATATATCTACATGGTAACAAAGCAATATATCTTAAGTTCAAATCTTTTTAAACCACTATTTGCCTTCCCAATTACATATTTCCACGATTTAGGTTGAAACCAAAATCTAACAGATGCATGAGAGAGACTATTATAATAATTATATATTAAAGGGTTAATATCATGAAAAACCTCCAATTGGTTTACTTGTGATAAATTTATCCAAACTAATTTTTTATCACGAAAAACCCCGGACTAATACATTTCTAACAAATTTACCCCAATTGATCACAAAAAAACCCCATACTAAATCCCAAACTAATTTTTTGATATGAAGAGAGGGCAATTGGATTGTGACTCATCTATTTCATTACATTACGGATAAGTCCATTCTCGTCATGATCGATCCATGTGCTACCGTAGTTCTCGGAGAACCAAGCTTTGCTTAGCAACCCAAAAAACCCAAAACTAATAAATATACTCTTTATTAAATTGGATTAATATCACAAAAAAAAAATCATAAAAGTGATACAACTGTGACAAATGAAGAGTAAAATCCCAAATTAGTCCACCAGTCAACTATCACATGTCATTCAACAAAATTAAATATAATGGAAACTAACAGATGGTAAATTTGTCACAGATATACCAATTTGGAGTAAAATCGTCAAAAGTATACGGGTTTTGAGTTAAATTAGTTTTTGGTAACCCACCAGTGGGTAGCGCAGTTGGTTGAGATATCTCTTCCAACGAAGGAGGTCAAGGGTTTGAAACCTTGCGTTGTTAGCGATTAAAGCGGAAGCCCTGGCGGTGGGTTGCTGAGCTAGTTTCCCTCTAGGTATAGTCACTGTTGAGCCTCCACTGCGAAGGTCCGTGAGACCCCAAATCGGTGTAAGCTGACAAGGGCAGGCTTCGGTGGATCCTCGGTCACAAAAAAAAAAAAAATTAGTTTTTGGTAAATTTGTCACAAGTATATTAGTTTAGGATTTTTTTTACTATTAACCCAATATTAAATCACACACTCATTTAAGAGTTTAAATTTTTAGAATAGTTGATTATAGTCCCGCAAAAATCTCACCAAAGACAATGGACCCTGTGAACGTTTTTAGTACTATTATAGTAGATGACAGGAGTGAGACTAAGATTTTCTTGAGTTTATTATCCCACGTGATTTTTTTAATTGGTTATTGATTGGTGCGGAACGCCCCATTGTTATTAAAAAAAAGCGTAATTGCGGATGGCATATGGAGATTTTCATCTCTTATCAAACTTACAATTTGTATCTCCCCCAACCTAAAAAGACTGACTCAATGCCACGCAACATCAAACGCTACCTCACTCTCTCACTCTCTCTGGAGCTCCCTGCTCGTGACCATTAGAGCTCGAGTTGTAAGCTTGACCTTTTCAAGGCTCGCATCAGCTCTATTGTAAAGTTCACAGGTCTCCCAATTAGATCAAGATAGGGGTCACTTGACCTCGATTAGGATCAAATTCGAGGTAGCTAGAAATCGTCGCAGGACTCGGATCCAATGTTGGCAACCGTGCCGATGGAGGTGGGCTTAGATGGGAAGCAACGGCAAACAGTGACGGGTAGGGGAGAGACGGGGAAGGAGACGACACCGGGTTAGGTCATGGGTTATTTTTGGGGGTGAGGGAAAAGCTTCGAAAGAAAATGATGAGTTGATATATTAGTGAATTTGATAGGATGTAATTTAAAAGGAGAGGACAAAATTTAGGGCGCAAGACCCCAAGCAAACGTCGCCTAAGTTCGCGCGATGGTTGCCTAAGGTTGCGCGACCTTAGGTGACTGTCACCGTGGTCGCGCTGCCAAATCGGCAGTCCGGCCGCCGGATCCAACGATCCGGTGGCTGGACTTCAAAAAAAAAAAATACAAATGTTTTTTTTTTTTTTTTTTTTTTAATTTAATAAAAGTCATTTACATATGCAAATTTTACCAAACGATATTTGTATTTTGAAAAACCCCATTCACCCAAAGGTATTTGCATTTTAGCAAATGCATTCCTCAAAAGCCAAACCAAACGAGCCCTTAGGATAGCGTCACCTCGTGAGGCCCCGTTGGCCGGTGGTGATTGCCTTGCACCAACCCTCGCCCCCACCTTGACACGGGAATGGGTGGTGGTTGGGGTGGGGCAGAACTTCCCTTGGCAGGACGGGGATGGGGAGCGCAATTTCTTATTTCCTTGCACCCTGTGTCTATCCTTAAGATATTTCAGTATCCATGCTAATTGGCACGAGAAGTATAAACACAATTTTATTACACTAAAACAAATTGTTAGAATTATAAATCATGCATGGGAAGCTTGTTTAGAGTGGTTTCATTTTTTTTTTTTTTTCCTTTTTTTTTCCTTTTTAGCATTTTGAATTTAACTTTTTTTTTTTTTTTTTAATACCGAAAGTTTAGATAAGGACATTTGAAAGCATCTCAAATTATACTCTAATCTTTAAAGCTAAAAGAATTAACTTTTCAGGAGCACATTAATAACAAATTGTTTGTTCGTCTAACATAAGGTGTTTTTTCTTCTCTTCTTTACTTTACTTTTATTCCAAAAAATATAATTTACGAATTAAAATATATATGAAACTACATGTCAAAACCTGGGTTTTGAAAACATTTACGATATTTTGCGCTTAATAAAATTAAATTGCGAGAGTCCCAAAATTTAAAACTCCAATGGTGAATGAACCGTAAATTGTTAACTTCGCTAATTTGGGCATCAAATGGGACAACGGATGAATTACATTGTACGTGTCGCCATTTAAAAATATTTGAATTCCGCAGTAGATCTCCTTTTTAGCATCCCACACAATGGCTTCTTGAAAAAGAAAAACGAAAATATCAAGAACATAATTCATTTGACCCAATGAATATTCATTTACCTCTATTTTGTAAGTTTCATCCAAATATAATCTAAGCCAAATTTCATGTTAAAAAGACTAAATTGCTCTAATTTAGCATCTTGTTTAGGGTTTGTGTGGTTCTGTCTTCAGTTCGTTCGGTGTATTTTGAGTGGGCGTGGAATTTAGAATTTAGAGATGGACATTTTTTAAATAAAAAAGAAAACGGCATTTTCGTAAATAAGAATATAAGGATAATTTATGTGTAGGCGCAAAGCGATTTGCAGAGGTAAAAATGAAGAATATATTTGGAAAAATTTTTAGAAGTAAATGCATGTAAATGGTCATTCGGTGAAATATGAGTTATATATTTTGGTATTTTCCCAAAAAAATTTTTGATTTATTTCTCAACTTAATCGGAGGGACTAAAGTCAAAGGAAAACTAAAGGCCAGAAAATACCCAAGTTACAACATACAAGCCCATCTGACCCCAAACCCATGAAGCCCATGATCTACATTAGTTTTTCATTCTCATAGACAAGGAGGTTGCCAAACTTAGAAAGTACCGATGATTGATTTGACTTTACTTGCCCATCAAACATGCCTTCCACCTCCTCGGCAAAATGGAGATCACAAGTATCGAGTTTTAGGAAAAAATGACATCATAAACATCAGAACTTTCTCATGGCATTGACTTGACTATTACAATAATTATTTTAATCATTTGAATTTCGAAATTATGTACAAAGCTCATTTTAGTATCATAACAAAATTTTCCCATAATTTAAGTATTATATAACTTTTTAATTGATCAGTTAAGTGGCATAAATTTTTTAAATCGTTCATGACGGATTTTTAGACACTTAGATAAAGGTTATTAAAAAATTATAGCACTCAAGTGATTGATTAAAAGTTATAACACTTAAATGAATAATTTTTAGAAGTTGCAATATTAAAATAATCGAAAAATATTATGGCACTCAAGTGAACATCACTACAAAAATTATGACATTTATGGTATACTTATCTCGAGTTTAGTGAATAAAATTTTGCGGTGACCTTTATAGCCTAGGGATTATTAGAATAGTCATATATTAAACCACACATTCGTCTAAAATAGTTATTTCCTCATTAAAATAGATTTATCTTTTCTACCCTTGATTCTAATACATTTTAAAAGATGTCAATAAACGAAAGATGTGGTCCTTATTGATTTTTTCTCCCTCTCCTTTGAAGATCTAAGAATATCTACATGGTAACAAAGCAAAATATTTTAAGTTCAAATCTTTTTAAACCCTTATTTGCCTTCCCAATTACATATTTCTACAATTTAGGTTGAAACCAAAATCTAATGGACGCATGAGAGAGACTATTATAATAATTATATGTTAAAGGGTCATTATCATAAATAAATAAATAAATAAAAAACCTCAAATCGGTTTACTTGTGACAAAATTACCCAAACTAATTTTTTGACAAGAAGGGAGGGGAAACTAGACCGCAACTCTTCTATTGCATTACATTACAGGTAAGTCCATTCTCGTCATGATCAGTCCACATGCAACTGTAGTGCCCAGAGAACCAGGCTTGCTCAACAACCCAAAAAACCCAAAACTAATCAATATATTCTTTATTAAATTGGATTAATATCACAAAAAAATATAAAAATGGTATAACTGTGACAAATAGAGAGTAAAATCCTAAATTGACCCATCAGTCAACTGTCACATGTCATCTAACTCAATAATTTGATTGTTAAATATAATGAAAACTAACTTAAGGTAAATTTGTCACAAATATACCAGTTTGGGATAAAATTGTCAAATGTATACCAATTTAGAGTTTTTAGTGATCAAAAAATTAGTTTTGGGTAAATTTATCACAAGTATATCAATTTAGGGTTTATTATTAACCTAATATTAAATCACACATTCATTTAAGAGTTTAAGCTTTTAAAATAGTTGGTTGTAGTTCCGAAAAAATCTCACCAAAGACAATGGACCCCGTGAACATTTTTAGACGACGGGATTGAGACTATGATTTTCTTGAGTTTATTATCCCACGTGATTTTTTTAATTGGTTATTGATTGGTGCCGAATGCCCCATTGTTATTAAAAAAGCGTAATTGTGGATAGCATATGGAGAATTTCACCTCTTATCAAACTTACAATTTGTATCTCCCCCAACCTAAAAAGACTGACTCAATGCCACGCAACATCAAACGCTACCTCACTCTCTCACTCTCTCCGAAGCTTCCTGCTCGTGACCATTAGAGCTCGAGTTGTAAGCTTGACCTTTTCAAGGCTCGCATCAGCTCTATTGTAAAGTTCACAGGTCTCCCAATTAGATCAAGATAGGGGTCACTTGACCTCGATTAGGATCAAATTCGAGGTAGCTAGCAATCGTCGCAGGACTCGGATCCAATGTCGGCAACTGTGCCGATGGAGGTGGGCTTAGATGGGAAGCAACGGCAAACAGTGACGGGTAGGGGAGAGACGGGGGAAGGAGACGACACCGGGTTAGGTCATGGGTTATTTTTGGGGGTGAGGGAAAAGCTTTGAAAGAAAATGATGAGTTGATATGTTAGTGAATTTGATAGGATGTACTTTAAAGGGACGGGACAAAATTTAGGGCACAAGAGGTATATTCTGAAATCTCGGGTTGCCATTTGATATTTGGGGTAAAAAACTTAGGTTGCTATTTACAGCTATCCATATTACACAAAGAGACTATAAGATAGTACACCAGCATATCATGAGTTCCCCCTCTCCTCCTCAAATGTCTATTGCGAGACATGGAGTCCTCCAAAATTGGCACTTCGACAACATGATTGCTTGCCTACAATCACACAAGGAAAATTGGTCACCTATCGGCCACCACATAAAGAAAAATTCAAAAGGTATAACTAGGTTTAAAGTGCTAATTAACCTATTATTTATTAAACACTAACTAAGTAGCTTTAAAAAAAAATGAAAATTGGGCCGTTCCTTTTCAATTTATAATTGAACAAATGTGGGCATACAGTGCCATTCTTCCATGTTCACGAAATAAGACTTTCTTTTTGGGTGATGATGTGCATGCAGGTGAAGAAGGTCAGATGCATCCATTGGAATTCTAACTCCTCTCCATACATGATTATATTGGAATTTCACATAAACATTTAAAACTAAGTTACGAAAATTGAAAAGTTTAAAACTAAATTAACATTCATACAATACGTTCAAGATTAATCTTGAGTCAAAATGAATCTAACTAAATATGTTGACAGGCTCATACCGGAGCTCCTTCTTATTGATCTTCCCAAATGAAGAAATCGAGCTTTTATTGTACATTCCCAACAAATAGTATCTAGTCAAAGGTTGGTTGGTTGCCCACTCCCAATGTATATCGATATTTGGTGAATACCTCAAGGAAGCAATCTGATGACCAACACAATTTTGAGCAGTGAACATTGTGGTATAGCAATGCAAGTCCAACAGAGAGCTTCACACTTTAGTATGGAGAACAAGACTTGGGATGAAGTTGAGCAATGGAGATTCAAGTTGAGATAAGTTGCTGCAATAAATACTTGGATTAAGGAGAAGTAAACGTAACACTTAGCTCATACATGAGAGGGAGATTTTTGACATGCATTAAGAAGCCTCACATTGGAGAGTTGATATGGTAGATATCTAAGTTAGCCCACAATTTATTGGCTTAAGTTTTTTGAGTGAAGGTGGATCCACTTGGATTTATTAACATGCTTGGATTTGAGCTATCTCTTGCCAATCTTCTCGGATAAAAGTATCGAGCTTCCGGTGCACCCTTCCAAAGGGTGAGTCTATGGTCCTCACGAAGCAAGGCACCTGAACTTTTCACTGTTCGATCAAAATTCCAATTTGAAGTCTATTAAATGGTTGAGATTTATAGCATTTCGATGTAATGATAGAAGATTATAGGGGTGCGATACTTCATGAGAATCATAGAATTACTCATGTTCATGCTATTCTTTCCACTTTCGTGGAACGATGATTGGAAATAAGATGGTAATAGATTTTTTTTTTTTAATTATTTCATGGTATGCATAGTATTTTCTTTGTGATGTGGACAATGCTTACATGATTTATGACATGTGTCTTACTCGAGCCATCTATGTTTATCATTTCCTTTTATTAATTGAACTTATGTGAAAGCTATATTAGGGCACTCTTTATGTACAATAAACCTTTACATTCAAGCAAATACCCTCCTTTGTTTCACACGTTTGGGAAAGGTCATTTTCCCTCCAACATGCTCATGTTAATTACTTCATTTATACTTTCTTGAGTAAAAATTAATGAAAAGAAGAAGAAGAAGAAGAAGAAGAAGAAGAAGAAGAAGAAGAAGAAGAAGAAGAAGAAGAAGAAGAAGAGAGATTATTAATTATCTGGCCAGATTTTTTTATTTTTTTGGTCAAAATCTGGCTAAGATTAAGTAGGCTACGCATCAAGAAATTATTTGGTGGTGTACGCTAGACCCGTGGGTTGGGTCGGGTTATAAATGATCCGACTCAAATTAACCCATTTAACCCGTTTATGATCAATTTATTGCAATGCAAAAATTTTGACCCATACCCGATCCAACCTATACTTAATCCATACCAGACCCATTTAACTTAACCTAATAAAGCTTATTTCTGATATATATATTAAAAAATGGTATTGCTAAAAAATACTTTTATACAACACAAATTTAATAGACAATTTTTATAATTTTTAAAATTATTATTTTTAAAAAATCGAATTTAATTATTTTTATTTTTATTTTTTAAGAATATAATTTTTAATTTTTTTTTCTCTTTTCTTTTTTTCCTTTTTCTTTTTTTTTGTTCTTCTTCTTCTTTGGTCGACCGTCAGCCACAACGATAGCCTGCAACCGACCACAAGCGAGCCTCGAGCTCCCTCAACTCGCCGACGCCAAGCAAGCTCAAGGCTCGCTAGATTGGCAAGGCTCGAGCCTCGCCAACACCGGTGAGTTTGACTCTCGCCGCATTCAGCGAGCTCGAGGCTCACCTGCCAACCATCGCCATGCCGGCCACTAGAAGGAAGAAGAAGAAAGAAAAAAAAAAAAAAAGAAATAAAAAAGAAAAAAAGAAAAGAAAATTAAAATAAAAAATAATTATAATTTTGATTTTTATACAAAAATATTTTTGTGAAGTTAAAGGGGAAGAGAGAGATTGTGAGGTTTCGATTGAAAATGGGTTTTAAATCTAATCCATTTAAGACCCACTTAAGACCTACTTATGTTAAATCTTTAATTGTTAAATCCATTTAACTAATTTCTTTAAAAAATAAGTGACCCATATATGACCCATTTATGATTTAAATGGGTCATATATGGGTCTAAGACCCATTTTGCCACCTCTAGTGTACACTTAAATTTATTCATGGTGGAGAAACTACAAAGCCAAAAGGGAGATAGGACGTCCAAACATATGAAAACTTATTTTGCCGAAAATGACCCAATAAATATCTATGAACTTCTTCATATGGTGAAGGTAGGCACATCCATATATCGCATAAGATCAATGCTAGCAATTAAGCATATTCACACTTCTTCTGATTACCAATTCATGCTTGGTACGATAAAAAAGACAGATCTTCAAATCCTTATTCAGAACACAAGACGATTGCTTTGTCTGTGCATTTGCAAGTTTCAATTGCATTTGCAAACTCGATGATTCGTGTCGCCGCTGCTAGCATCAAGTGGGGAAGATGAGCACCCTTTTCACAACTTGCAATCTTGTTGAAAGCACAACTTCTTCTTATGAGTTGTAGACCATGTTTGGGCACGAGGGAGGTTGGGAAACTTCTAAAAAGGAACAGGAGGAGCCAGCTCATTGATAAGGGTGGGTTGGAGGGGGAGGCTGATGGGGCAGCAGCAAGCATACGCTGGAAAGTTAACATCATGAGAGAAATCACTGACTTCTTAACAAACAACAGTTGTTCCCTCGAATCACTTCTACTCTACGCTGTTTCGGGAGTTGGAAACTCGGTCCCCCTCTTGCTTTTCTGTATACCAAGCTAGGAAAAATCAACTCCTAAATTTCCCCCCCAGAGAGAGAGAGAGGAGAGAGAGAGAGAGAGCCAATCATATGTAGCATGCTACAATGAATCTATTATTACTAGATATGATGCAGACGGAAACAGGTGATTAAAAGAAAATGATGAATTGGAAAATAAAATAAGTCAATTATATGATGAGTGATGTATATGAGAGAATGGAAGAGGACATAGAAAAAAAAGAAAGAAATTGAGTCCTTGAACCACATGATGACCAACCAAAAAAAAAAAAAGGAACCACGTGATGGAAATTCTATTTAAGATTTTTATTAGGTTCGTTGCTAGCGTAGATTATTTTACACTGTTAGTGAAAACAATAATTGATTTTTTTTTGTACTTACATTTTTGTCCAATTGAAAACAATAATGGGCATAGAGTATGTTAATAATAAGGATAATGACACAAATGGTTCATGGACTTTGGCTAAATATGCAATGTGGTGCTTGAACTTTTCAATATGGTCACTAGCCTTAAACTGAATATGCAATGTCGTCCATAAACCATTAATTTGTTTAATGGGGTTCTTGAACTTTTTGTACATGTTCAATTTAGTCCATGGACTATATGAAATTGTTTAATGTTGTCATTCAATTAATTTAAATTCATGGACAATTTTGAATATTTTCATATAATTGAAAGATTAAATTAAACATATACCAAAAGTTCAAGAACAACACTGAACAAATTAAAAGTTTAGGGATGGCATTACTCATTGAGCTAAAGTTCATGAATCATATTTAACAAATTTAAAGTCAGGGCATCATATTATACATTTGGAAAAGTTCATGGACCATTTGCCATTATTTACCCAAATTAAAAGCCTAATTTTTTTATTATAGATATTCTTTTTCTTTAACTTTGATTTTTCTGACCTAAGGCTAGCTTGATTTGGGCAAGAATGACCAACGACCTCACCGACCTAGAGTTAGAAAAGAAAAAAAAAAGGAAAAACAAAAAAATTCGATAAATTGTTAAAATATTGTAAAAAAATTATTCACGTTAGTGTTGGCATGCCATATAGGATGGTCGATATCAATGTCAATAATTTTTATTAAAATTGACTGAATAGACTTAATTGGCCAAATGTAATAAAGTTTATGACTTAATTGACAATATCGAAAGGTTTCAAGTGCAATAAGTTTAGGAGTTTTTAGACAAATTTGTCTTCTAAGGAAACCACTCAAGCTCGAAAACTATGGAAATTAGAAAACCAATGTGGATTGGGTTTTCTTTACGGATATTCAAACTCAATAAATATTGTCAACACACATCGATGCGGCTATATACATGCCCTTATGTGCGTATATTTATTATATATAGTTATTACATGAAAATAGTACGTTAGGGGTAGTAAGTGCAGCACATCTCATATTCCTTATCAATATAATTATGCCCCAACGACTTCCTCAAAAGCCATAATAATTTGCATGGAAACGTGGGGGGTGTGATTGATTAAAGAAGTCCCACCTACCATGTAATCCCACATGATGAACCATCAATGCAAATTATGGACTCAAGGAGCCCGGGGCCCGCCCTGATGAGGATTGTTGAGGAGAAATCGAAGGAAATCTTAAAAAAAAAAAAAAACAACCCGTTCTCTTTCACATTGAGTGCCCATTATTATTATTATTATTTAGTTGTGTTTTTCTCTAACATTGTTGCAATAAACTTTCTCCAAATCAGGTTTTCATGGCGGGTTTCGAAAAATGTATGTGGTAATGTCGTTTATGATTCGTCAATTAGAATGCGATATCACTATTGAATTATATCGCAGCGCTTAACCATAAGATTTTTATATTCTTTATATACATGTGGCCTTCCATCACATATCGACTTAATCATTTGAGTTGAACTTTTTAACATGATATCGGGATTTGGCCTCTTTCTCTTGTGTGTCCTATCAATCGAATTTCCACATATCACTCCAAATCCGACTGGCAAGTGAGATGAGGTGTCGAAACATCACTGCCTATCAGATTTCTAGATTTGACGTTCTAACGATCATGAATAAACTATGTAGGAAAAATGAAAATAAAAATAATGTTTGTTTTTCTTGTTTAAAATCTTTTTTGCCAATGCATAGGATGACAAAAGATGCCAGATAGATGTGGATTGGTTTTCAAGCAAAGGCTTTGAGATGTGGAGCCTTTCTTCATTATCTCGTCTTAGCTGTAGCTGTTGTTGGATTGCACCAACCGCTAATCTTGGTGCCTTTGGCCCTGTCGTTTTTTACCCATAACTTTCTGTTTACGATGTTGGTGAGATTTTTTTTTTTTTTTGTCAAACGATGTTGGTGAGATTGGGCACTGTTTGATGTTTACAGGCTCGCATAAGCCAAAATGAACTCGCAACGACCGTTAAATCTCACAAAACTAACGTCGATTATTCTGGGAAAAAAAAAAAATCTTGAATGTACTAGATCGATGCAAGAAAGTGTGCCATTAAGATTGCCGAGAAGGTGGACTAATCGAGGTGCACAAAAGCCAGCTCAAATAGCACCGTATGGTCAAAACCCAAAAAATGAAGAACTTAAATTTGTTAGATGAAGGAATAGTAAATATTTTGCTTGTTGGCGCACGTGCATTGATGCATCTTGATTGTCGGAATGAATGAAATTCTACATTAGATTTTCCACATCTATGATTTAAATTGAACTAAATGACCACGCAACCAATGCATCACAGATGTAAATTGAGGTGCAATATCATTTGCAAATAACCTTCTCCTATCTCGCCTTTTGATTCAAGATTCAAACACTTAAATCCTTTGAAAAAGAGGCACAATTATGCTTTCCAAAAGTTTCTACAAAATGTTTCGCAATGAATTGCATCGATCTCTGTTGGGTTAACAAGATCTTCCTAATACTTTGTATTTTTGAAAATCACTACAACATTTCCCGTCAAACTACCTTAAATTTGAAGAATGATTGAAAAGTTGAGGTGATTGTAATGTGCGGCTAAAACGACATCCAAACTTACAATAAAAAACATGGGAAACACATATGATTCATTCGGACCGCTCCTGTTGTCGACATCTAATGTTGATATGACGAGCTTATAACAATCGATCCCAAATACAGTGCTCGCCAACTCGGAAACTGAGAAGCTCCTTCACCAGCTCGATCAGTTCCTTCTCCCAAAAGCATCATTTTTTTTATAAACCCTCAAGACTTGAGATCAAAACAATTAGAGAATTTATAAGAGGAAGAGGAAGCAAGGGCAACCTTGACCAGTGGCGGCGCGACAGCTCAGCCTGGTGGCTGGTCCCTCCGGTGACCAGATCTCCAGATCTCCACCACCGCCATAACCACCATTCTTGGCGTGCAATCGCAGAAACCATTGTTGCCGATTTTCTCTCTCTAGGCCCCCACTCCATAAATTTATAATTCTTTTTCATATTATTTTCTAGTAATTATTACTATTACTAATGTCACCATTACTATTACTTAGGGGCGGCGCTCTTATGCGGGAGTTTCGCTAAATATTTACTAATAAAAACCATTTAGACCATCTTAATTAATTGAGAGTCGAGAAACTAAAAAAAAAAAAAAATTAACTTCAAACTTCTTTTTCAGATATTATCTATCTTTAACAACTCAATCAACCTCACTGGTCCTCACAATGACTCCAATCGCCCAGCACGTTATCACTCTTTCACGAAAATTGCTCACAACAATCCATAAGATTTTGATAATCTAACTTATGTTACAAAGTCACACATTTTAGTATGATTTTCTGTGATATCTTTAAATGGTAATCAAACATTAAAGTTACTTACCTTCTCATAAGGATTATACATAAGATTTTGATAATTTAGCTTATGTTACAAAGTCACACGTATTTTGGTATGATTTTTTGTGGTAACATTAAATGATAATCAGACGTTAAAGTTACTTACCTTCCCATAAGGATTATACACAAGAAATATAATATTATATAAAGTTAATATCACGAAAAAAAAAAAAAAAACTCAAAATTTGTACATTTGAGACAAATTTATTCTAAATTAATTAAATCCTAAATTGTTATATATGCAAAAAAAATGTATTATTTATTTTTCATTAAATTTTATTGTCAAATTGATAAGTTACAAACAAATGACAGTTGACAAATAAACCAGTTTGGAGTTTTATCATTTATTTGTCATGGGCGTACTAATTTGTGATTTTTTGTTATATTAATTCAATTAAACGAAAATAAATGGAGAGTGAATTTATTGTAGATACATAAGTTTTGGGTTTTTATGTAAATTTATCATAAATATAAAATTTTGAGATTTTCATGGTATTAATCTATGACACTAACTGTTTCGCACTAACTGTTTTTGTAAATACATTATCGACACTTTCGAAAATGAAATATTTTTTTCTATTTGGTGTAAATGAAAATATTTTTTTTATAGACCTGCAAATTTTTTAATATTATGATGAAGCGACTGAACTTGCCGCACAGCCCCCGAGCCAAAGCGCCTATTTATCTTGTCCCTTCTCCTCCCCTCTGTCATCGTGCACTCCCTTCCCTCTGCTCTGCTCTGCTCTGCTCTCTGTCCCTGTTGTGCGCACGTTAGCCCCGCCGCCGCCGGAGAAGTGCGCACATTAGCCCGACCGGGACGAGACAGAGCGGCCCCCGCTTCTTGCAAAGCCGCCGCCGCCATGGATCAGCTCCGCCGCCCGCTGCTGCTGCTCGGGCTCATCTGCATTGCCCTCGCCGGCGCCTCCGCCCAGGGCCCCTCCACCGCCCCCACCACCACGCCCGCTCCCCCACGCCCACCACCCCCGCTCCCCCACGCCTACCACCCCCGCCGCCGCCCCGCCCCCACCACCAGCACCCCGCCGCCGACGAGCTCCCCCTCCCGCCGTGACGGCCCCGCCCCCGGCCACCGCCCCTCCCCCGCGACCCCGCCCCCGGTGTCCGCCCCGCCCCCGGCCACCCCGCCGCCCCACCCCGCCGCCTGCCACCCCGCCCCCGGTCAGCGCTCCCCGCCGGCGACTCCCCTCCCGCCACTCCTCCCCCGCCACCCCTCCCCCGGCGACCCCTCCTCCCGCCACTCCTCCCCCGGCGACTCCTCCTCCGGCCACCCCGCCCCCGGCCGTCCCGCCGCCCTCTCCCCTCGCGTCCCCGCCGGCCCTCGTCCCAGCACCGGCCCCGGCGACGAAGCCGACGTCCCCGGCGCAGTCGCCCTCGTTGCTGAGCCCTCCGGCGCCGCCGACGGGGGCTCCCGCGCCGACCCTGAGCCTCGGGGCTCCGAGTCCGTTGCAGAGTGATCAGGTATGCGCCGCTTACCTTACGAAGTTCAGTGCAGTTCGCGAGCTCTTCTTGTTGTCGTGCTGCGAAGCCGTCGGTAAAGAAGGCGAATGTAAGCTTATAGCCGACGGATCTTGCTTAGGTCAGGAGCCACTTAGCCAGTGGAGTTTGCCTAGAAAGATGGGAAAACAAATATTATTGTTAGATTCTTTTAGATCCAATATGAATAGTGAAACTATTCAGATTGATAGATCTCATCTGAGGGATGGGTCGACATTTTATCAAATTGAATGATCTCCAGTTGCACTTATAAAGAGAAAAAAAAAATAGAAGGGTTACTAATCTAAATAGTTCTTCGGGTTAATACGATTTAAAATCTCATATCGATACCTTAGACTAGTTAAAATGTATATTTGTTAATACGGGTGACAGACCCTGTAAATAGATCTGAGTTAGAGAATGACAAAAATCCGATGTGGAAAAGTCACTTGGGTGGACATGTGCTGGATGGAAACTTAACGAGAGTACATTAAGGTCAGAAGTATTAGTTTGAGATTTTTTCGTGAAAAAAAAAAGTTAGTTTAATATAATTGTGCAATAAGATATCAATTTGAAATTTTTAATGATATTAACCCTAGCCTCCTTTTGTAATTGATGTCTGCAGTTAATACCGTGGTTCTTGGATTGGAGTAGGATTTGGGTTGGGTGTGTGTCTGGACCAAAATTTAATGGGCCTGACTAGCTTGCTGGGGTGTGCTGTGGTAGGCCTAAGGGGTTGGGCTATGGAAATGACGTAGCCAAGATTTCTAAATTTGGAATTTTGCAAAGCAAAAGAAATAGAAAATAGAGATGGAAGTCTAGGCTGAAAGTCCCTTAAAACTTGGGTTTTTCAATTGGATGAATTAGCTAATTTCTTTCTCAAAGAGATCTTTATGATCTCGTCACAGAATTAGAATTTGAACTGGTGGGGTAGTTAGGTGGCAATTGTTCTCTTAATGATGGGGGACGGCATAGTACAGTATCCACAAGATCTTTTGAAGATGATGTCGCGGCATCTCCATCTTTAGCTTAGTCTGAAAGAATGACATTCCTTTGAAAACTCAAGTTCTGTCCTCAGCTGCAAGCATTTGTTCAGGAGTGTTCATTGTTTAGAGCTGCATGATCTTATTGCACTCCTGACTGCAAAGCCCTCTTCTTTTCACTTTCTGCAAAAATTGCTGCAAGCCCTTTCTTTGTTTCTTGTATAATTCTCTCTGTTAATGATTTCACGAAGATGGGGTTTCACGTTAGACCTCGTGGCGTTAGGTACTGGTAATTGTCGACGAATTATGACCAACCAACTACACCATTGCGTATGTTAAGTATCCAAAAATCTTGTTCAGCTGTCATGTTTTCACCCGGGGATAAAAGGTAGAGCAACCACGATCTTGATTGATCCAGTTCAGTTGCTGAGGGAATCTACTTTCCATAAATTCTGGGAAGATGTTGACATGAAAAGGTTACTGGGGCTAAATCAAGAACTCATCTGTCAAATCCTTCAGTGCCCCTAAACAACCTGATTAGATCTAATCGGGCTTCATTTTCTTGGGTCATTATCTTGTTATAAACGCTGAGTTTCTTCCTCCTCTATGCAGAGTGGGGCAGAGAAGATCTTGTCAGTCCAGAACATGGTGGGCAGCTTGGCTTTGGGCTGGGCTCTCATGGGGTTGCTACTCTAGAGCATTATGATATATACAGCTTCATGATTTAGTTCTATTTACTCCTGTCTCCATACTATGTTATTTTACCACTATCTTTGATGGGACTACTACATGTATTTTGAGCTCTTTTTGTATTTTTTTTTTCCACACATTTGAGTTGGATTCTTTGGGAGAGATTTTTGAGGAGGGGAGGTTCCTGTTGTTGGGGAGATCTGTTATTTGCATGTGTTTGTTAAACTAGCAAAAGCCCTCTCTCTCTCTCTCTCTCTCTCTCTCTCTCTCTCTCTCTCTCTCTCTTTTTTTTTCCATGTTTCAGCCTTGCGTTATAAATCGTATAGTTCAAAAGTCTCTGATGAGCTCAATTTAAGTTCAATGCTGCAACTGTAACCTATCTATATTTTCATAGGCATAAAAACTAATTAAAATGTCACATATTATGAACCTAAACTCGATTTGGACCATGTACAAGATGACACAAAATATTCAACAAATTTAAATAAATTTTAAATTATGTTTTTTTACAATCTTCATAAGCATCAAAAGATCTTTGACATATATATATGTGTGTGTATGTAAGATGATCACAAATGGGATTCCTTGCACTTAACTGTAGAGAAAAGAACAAAAGAATTAGCACTTTTTCGGGTTCCATGCTCTAACTTTTATAAATGTTAAAACTTTTCTATATAACTACCTTTATAGCCCGCGCGATGTTCAGTCCATTAAAGAACAATAACTTTTAAATGAAAAATACAAGATCCATTTGTGTGAACTTTAGAGGACATAGGATCTTATATGACTAACCCTTTTTGCCATCCTATGTTTTTCAATATTTCTGTACTTGTTTATTTGGATTGGGCCACCACTCAACCTCTCTCGCACGGATTCCTCGTTCAAACGACTGAAAACGGAATTGAAATCAATCCAAACATAATCAATATTTTGTACATTTTTGGTTCGGTTCAAATAATTGAAAAAATAAATGTTCTCTTTTTTTTTTTTTTTTTTTTTTCTGGTTTGGATTATTTTGGTTTGGTTCGGTTAACAAAACTGAACCGTAACCCAAATTCTCAACAAAAACTGAAGCCTCAACTTAAAAGTCTCTCTTCTTAGTTTTGTTCATGCTCATTTCGAGGCACGAAGGAAAATCAAAAACTGATTCAATCCAAACCTATCTGAATTGGGTTTTCATATTAGTTCATACTCAGCTTGGAGCACAATTTGATTTCGTTCAACTGCTCATACTATCGGTTTGATTCAAATTTCTTAAAATTCCGAAATGAACTATTGACATCCCTAATGAACTTTCATGGACCTTTTGATACTCAATTCAAATGCGCTTCAGAGAATGTAATGGTAGTGTGATGGCTAATGTGTGCGAAAAATTCTCCTACCTCAAGTGGGTTTATTTTGGAAAATTTATACTTACTTTGATAGCCGGCGACTCTCCAAATTTTGGAGAAGTTGCATCATCGGGCATTCTTTCTCCAAAATGAGGGCAAAACCGCTAGCGGAGGGACGGTTCTTCGGGTCCGGATCACTGAATTCGGACTCCCCTTTCGCCCACTTTTCCGGATACTCCATCTCATTCTTCTTCCTGAATTGAATTGGACCTTTAGTTGATGAACCGGCCTCGCTTCTGGTTCATTGGAAAAATTAGCTGACTTCTCCCTTCTTCATTGATCTTACAAAAAATCGACTTGTTGCGAGTCTGAGTTTGATCAATATATGCATATAAACATGTCAAATCATGCCAATTTGTGCCCAAAAAAAAATTGTCAAGATTAGGAAATTGCCCCTTTTTTGGCTGCATTTGGGAATAGGCCTTGGACACCCAAAGCCCTTTCGGGCAAATATTGGGTGTTTGAGATAAATTTTACAAACTCCCTTAGAGGAAAGTTAGCATTATGTAAGCTGAAAGTCCAAGGCTAGTTTTGGGGTGCCTTGGGCTTTCAGCTCTCTTAGCATGCAAATATTGACCGTTCATCTTCTTCATTCACTATTCATCTTCTCCATTGAAGGTGGTCGTCGGGGTTGCGTAGGGCTACGAGGGGTCGGCAACAAGCTAGAGGAAGGCTAGCGATAGTCACAGTGACCCAAGCGACCATCGCTAGGGGGTCGCGGTGACCTCCGCGTCATTTGGTTCGCAATCACCTCCACGAGGGGCCATGTGATTTGGGTTGTTGTGACCTTGCCGAGGCCATGCGACCTCATGTGAGGGTCACGCAACCCCCCGACAAGGTTGTGTGACCCCAGGCGGCCCTCATCGAGGCCACGCAACCTTAAGCGAGGGTCACTATCACGACCTACCCATCGAGGGAAGGGAATAGATTTAGGGGTATTACCTAAAGATCGAACCTACGGCCTCATGATTAGGCACGGGTTCTCCCGAACCCATATCTCGCGCGACATTAGAGGATTTATAAGAATTTTGTAATAAGGAGTCGCCACTTGCCTAAACCAAATGAGGCATGAGAATATACCTTACTTCCTACGCAACCAGAAAATCTAGATTCAAGGACTTGATTACACTAATTAACCAATTAGTGCTATTTCAGTACCTAATCTTGTTTATTTTTTTTTTAAAACGATGTTTTTGTCGGGCAACCTAGATTGATTTTATATCTAATCACTAACATGTGAAGTGATTATACGAGTGCACAATCATTAAAATAATAATTAGTAACCAATGTGATAACTCTATAAAAATAGAGTTATTTTACCTATTTTAAACAACAATTAATTCAATATCTATGAGAAAATATTTGGATTTCCTTCTGATTATTTTAAATTTTCCTTATTTATGCAGAATAATGAGATATGGAGAAGATAAGGAAAAAAAATGGCAAAAATCAGGAATTCAAATAAAAAAAGGCAATGGAAGATGAATATCAAATTAGGGAATCATTGATTTTAGTCCCTAATGTTATTTGCAAGTGTTGGGAGATAAATATCAAATCAAAATCCTCTTATTTATTCCCTAATTTTGTGCGCAATTGCTTGGAGACAAGGATCTTGGATATATCCTATGAATAGAAGAACATTGAGAGGCATAGAGAGTTAAGTTTTTGTTAGATTGTTTTCATTGTTCTAAAGTTTTTCAAGTATTTTGAAGAGAAGACAAAAGTAGTAACAAAATTCTTGTTCTTTTATTCAAGATGCTGAGTTTAATTTATATTTTTATTTATTCTACTATGTTCTAATTTTTTTTTGTTAAGGCTACGATGTAGCTTAATTATGATGATGTGAATTTCATGATTTTTATGTTTTGCAATTGATTTCATTTATGTGAGTTATATATTATTGTGCATAATACTTTTGAATGATTGGCCACCACTTGAATGATCTGATATATATATTTGAGACTGAGAAGTGATAATATGCAATTACTCATTATAATAAATAACCATAAATATATGGATAGAGATATACCGCGTTATTTGTATAACTTTCGATGATAAGGCGATCCAAAAGACTCATTGTAAGCCGAAAATATTCATAATTTTTAATACACTTATATTTATTTTAATTCACATAGAGATATAGTTGATTAATAAATTGAGTAGGTTTGCTATACCTAAAGATATGATAGTAAATAAATTAGGAAATTCTGCTATCACATATTTGATATCATTATTGTACCCACAATAATCTGAAATTAATATCTAGTAGTTATGGTGAAATCGGATGCTTTAACATATTTATCTTATTGATTTACTGTATTTCTCCAAATTTTGTTTTTAATTTATTCTCAATTATATTTTGATCTATTAGATAAATTTTAGAATTAATCTATTTTAGTATTTAATTAGTTTATTAATCATCGATCTCCGTGGGACAATCAAGTATTTAATTAGTTTAATCTATTTTAGTAATTAATTAGTTTAGAAATTCTAAATGTAAGTGAACGTGTCGATCAAGTAATATAATGATAAGAAAGAATATCATCCCACGGAAATCAATGATTAATAAACTAATTAAATACTAAAATAGATTAAAATTTATCTAACAAATCAAAATATAATTGAGAATAAATTAAAAAAAAATTTGGAGACTAAATGCAGTAAATCAATCAGATAAATATGTTAGAGCATCCGATTTCATCATAACCACTAAATATGAATTTCAGATTGTTGTAGATACAAAGACAATATCAAACATGTGATAGCGAATTTTCTAATCTATTACTATTCTATCTCTAAATATAACAAACATACTTGGTTTATTAATCCATTATATCTCTATGTGAATTAAACTAAACATAAGTGCATTAAAACTATGAATATTCTCGGCTTACAATAAGTCTTTTGGATCACCTTATCACCGAAAGCTACACAAATAACGTGGTATATCTCTATCCACATTTAATTCATGGTTATATATTATAATGAGTAATTGCATATTATCACTTATTAGTCTCAAACATCAACATCAGATCATTCAAGTAGTGGCCAGTCACTCAAAAGCATTATGCACAATAATATATAATCCACATGAATGAAATTAATTGTAAAACATAAAAATTATGAAATTCACATCATCATGGTTAAGCTAAATTATAGCCCTAACAAAAGAAAATTATAACATAACAAATGAAGAAATAAAAATATAAATCAAAATCAACATCTTGAATCAAAGAACAATAATTTTGTCGGTATTTTGGTATTCTCTTCAAAATACTTGAAAAACTCTAAAATAATGAAAAATGATCTAACGAAAACCTAACTTCTATCTCCCTCAATGTTCTCCTATTCATAGGATATATCCAAGATCCTTATCTCCAAGAAATTGCGCACAAAGTTAAAGAGTAAATTAAAGGATTTTGATTTGATATCTATCTCCCATCACTTGCCGATAACATTATAGAATAAAATTAAACATTCCCTAATTTGATATCCATCTTCCATTGTTTTTTTTCTTTTTTGAATTCCTAATTTTTGCCATTATTTTCCTTATTTTCTCAATATCTCATTATTCTGCATAAATAAGGAAAATTCAAATAATTAGAAGAAAATCCAAATATTTTCTCATAGATATTGCATTATTTGTTGCCTAAAATAGGTAAAATGACTCTATTTTTATAGAGTTATCAAACCAAGTGATTAAATAAATTGTATGGAAGAGCAAAAATTTAACATCAAAGAAAAGATAAATACTAATCCTAACTAGATTAAAGGGAAGTCAAAATCAACATACCAAAATTGCACAATTGAGAATAGTCGTCTTTAAAGACAACTAAAACCTCTTGAGTAGGAATCTAAATTAAAAGACTTCCATTTTTTAGAAGAAAATGAACTAAGAGATTAATTTAAACATTTTTGAAGATTTTTTAATTAATTTTTTTATAAAAATTTATTGATTTTTTTATAAAAATTTATTGATTTTTTTTGGAAAATTTGAATTTTTGAATTTTCCAAAACCTTTTGATTTTTGATTTCTTTTGGTGTCTTTCTAATTACTACTAAATTTTTTAGACTTTTCTGAATTTTGGAATTTTCTGAGAAATTTTGAATTTTCCTTAATTTTCTTTTTTTTAATATTTTTAAAAAATCGAATTTTCAATATTTTATGAAATTTTTTGAATTTTTTTAATGTTCTTTGAAAGTTGTTAAATTGTTGGAAAATATTTTGATTTTTTCCTATTTTCGAAAATTTTTAATTTTTTTGAAATTTTTTAAATTTTTAATATTTAATATTATTTATTCAGAAAAAGGGTTCGGACCGGGTGGGGCCGATCCGATCTGAGCCCAGGTGGATTAAAAAAGGAATCTTTTTTTTTTTTTTTAAATCTTGTTTAATTTTTAATTTTTTTGTAATTTTGTATTTTTTTAAATGATCTTTGTAATTCCCTTTTTCGTCTTTTCCTCACTTCGTCCTTTTTTTCTTTTTTTGACAAGTTCCTCACTTCGTCCTTTTCCCTGCACACTCTGCTCGTTGATCCTTCCCAAAGCCAACACTTGCATGTTATAGTTTTCTATTTTTTATAACCTTTTTTTGTTTTGCTTTTTTGCTTTTTTGCTTTTTTTTATTCTTTACTTCGTCCCTTCCCCCTGCACGCCTTCAACCCTCCCGAAGGCTGTCTTCTCCTTCCGCGCCACACTCTTCACCGAAAATTTGTTTCTTTACCAAAACTCATTCGAACAATAACAACAACGGAAGCACCCAGCATCCCTTCCAACACCAAATCACCCCGACCGGCGCAAATCACCGCCGGCCATCTAACTCCGGCGACGGCTGAACCAATTTCGGATGCGGACATCACCCGGCTTAAACATACATGATTACTCCACGAGAATCGCATGAAATCATAATGAAAACATAAAAAACGGGCACGGTCCCGCATATATATGACCAAGCACAAATCAGAACGAGTTTGAACTCTGGTTGTTTCTCGGTTCTCTTCGAGACATTTTATCAAACATATGAGGTGCATCAGCTAGAAGGAGGACCTAGGCTCGCTTGGGGCAATAGATTTGAGCAAACATCAACACACGACATGCACGAGCGACACTCAAGATCCGCTAAGGGACATATTAATCACACTCGAACAGATATGAACACAGCAAGTATCTTCAGCCACGACATACTCATGGGCTCAAATCTCTTTCAGGCATTTCAACAACCGGTTAGCATACACAACAGAAACGAAGGATCTTCGGACTGGTATGGACTCGAGCACAAGCCTAGATGTCTATCAACACGCACTACGACATCTACGAGCTTTCATGGAGGACCGGTGAAGCCGGAGCTCGCACGAACTAGTCGGCCGTGAGCTCCAGCCCGAGACCTCGAAAAGAAGCTCATGGCTTAGGGAAAAGCCTACCTGGTTCGGGTGGCGAGCAACAGGCGTACTTCATGCGACGGCGAGACGCTCTCTCAGTCTCACTCTCTCCCTTTGCCTCGCCCTCTACTCTCTCAAGCTCTCTCCAAGTCTCTGTCCTTCGCTTGAACCCAAGAACCAGGCGAGAAACCCCCCGCTTCACTTGCTCCTCTCTCGCTTTTTAAGCATCGACGCGCATGGCCTTCTCTGCCAAGACAGCTGTTGCTGCCGGTCTGCCTCCCCGACCACCAACTCCGGTGCGAGGCTCATGCCTGTGCCTGCCCCTTCTACCTCTGTCCTTCCTCTTGCTCGCGTACGCCCGCCTCCTTTCTGCAGAAAGCGTAAAGGACAAAAGAGAGAGAGGAAAAGAAGGCCGGGCTCATCTTGGGCAAAATAAAAGAAAGGTGGACCGGCCCAGGCGAAGAGGAAGAAAAGGGAAAGAGAGAGAGGCCGGGCTGACCTGCCCCCGGCCCGGTCTCATCTTTCCCTTTTTCTTTTCTCTTTCTTCTTTTTTTGTAATTAATTTCTTTTGATAATTTTTTAATCTTTTTTCTTTTTTATGACAATTTTTTTGGAAGAAATTAAGAAAAGACCATTCAATGTGCAGTGCAATAATGAAAACACAATACCTTTTAATGATTTTTTTTACTTTTTTTTAGCGATTAATTCCCAATTTTGCATGTGATTAAGCCCTAAATAAGTTAATAAAATTTAGATGTCAACAATCGTGAAAATTCTATCTTGAAATAGAAGTTCACCTTCATGCATCTTTTTTGTCTTATGAAAAGTAGAGAATCATTGTCGAGCGACTATAAGGTCAACCTTTTTTGGGAAATTTGAAAAAAAATTCAATTAAAAAAAAAATTCAGAGGACATTTGACGCATTAAATATAGCAACATTTTTTTTTTCTTTTTTAAAATGGTTGCTTAGCAAATGTTCGCTCATCAACAGAATCCCACTTCGATTTTTGATGATGCACCGATTGCGAATAATGAGAAAATCGATGTATTAGAAATGACGAATATCTGACAAGAAATTGAAAGTGAATAAAACTGAAGAAACTCAGTTATGCGGACTAATTGCTGTTCTAAAGTCCTGTCCTGAGAAGTAAATTGATATAATTTACAATGTACTTAACGTTCCGTGCAGATCCAGCTGGATGGACCGGACCCATGCGGTGCTCAGTGGCCGGCTTACCATCGTCCAAACGCAACCTGGAATGAAAATGATAGCAGAAGAACAATCGGTCCCCGAGGCAGTTAAAAGCCGTTGAGCAGTAAAAAGTAGTTGGAGTGAACGATTCTCGAAGTTCGTTCTTGGCCCGTCACTGCAATTGCTTTTCATCGAAAAATGAACCGTTCCTAGAGACCGTACAAGTAAACATTCCCAATCCACGCGTGGAAAATTAGGCGGTCTCCAATGAAAATTGGCCCATTGGCCGCAACAGATGAGATCTAAGGTAAAATTGACAAAGTTTGAAAAAATTATAATTAAATTTATATATGTATGATAGATTTAGAACTACTTGAATAACTACCCTTGAGTTTTGTTGGGTTCGAATTTCATGTTGAAAACAATTATGGATTTCGTTAAATAATTTTGTTAATTATATGTATCTCTCAAAATTGCTTGCATATCTCAATTTAGTTGTATATATCTTGATTGATATACGTCACCTTTTATAGTCATTTTGATAGACTGATGCATTATTCTTTATATACAAGTTTGATATTTCTCTCCTCCACTTTTTATTATGGAGTGCATTGGGTGTGAATTCTCTCTTTTGCTTTATTGTGGGGTGCATTGGGTGCACTTCACATCTGATGTACCCATGCATCCATCCTCACCAATTAACAGTGCTCCCTCTATGCGCATAAGTCTCAAAGTACTTAGTCAAGTCCATTCCACCATGTCTATGCCATATATACAACAAAATTATTTGAAAATATCACTTCAAATTTCCAACGGACCAAATCAGTAAATTGGCAAGGTGATTGTTGGATTGATTGCATTGATTCTACAATGTTCCGGATTTAGTTGTACTTTTTAAATATTTTGGATTTTGATTGCTTGCACATAGCACCAAATGTTTTGTACTAATGATACGATTTTGTCGTTCTAAAACCATAGGAGATAACTTCTTGAAATGGTCAACTTGTCTACCCAATCAACATCTCCTAGAATTTCCAATAAAAAAAAAAATCCTAGATTCTATTAAAAAAAAAGGATTACCCTTGAAAATCTAGTCAACTTTTCAAGCTTTATGGGCGTGCATGATAAAATTTCTACTTCTCTATTTCTCTCGTTTCTCCGTTTCCTAAAATGGGTTTGGAACGTAAATCTGCTTTTGATGAATATTTGATTTTTCTATTTCTGAACAGATTTTTATTCCAAAATAGATTTTGAAAAATAAATCATAAGTTAAAATTTTTAACTTCTCAATTTAAAATATAAATTGAGAAATCAATTTATGGAAATCAATTTTCAATTTAGAAATTTTGTCATGCGCACCCTATGAGACTATGATGCGACGGGAGAAAAAGTAAAAATTGAAAAAGAGAGAAAAGATTGGTGCAAAAAAAAAAAAAAAGTGGGTTCTTTTTTGGTTTGTGGAAAAAAAAAGAAGAAGGTGAATTCCACCAAGTCAAACTTCGATGCAAATTCCACAAATTGGTTTAAAAAACTACCCCGTTGTTGAGACTCGTTGATTTTATGAAAAATAAATAATTAAAAAAATTAAAAATATATATATATATTTTTAAAAATGATTGTTTGAAATAATTATTAATGAAAAATATTGATGAAGGTATGTTTCATTCTTAATTTTTAGAGATTGTATATACAATCATTTTTAGAAAAATATCTTCCGAATCATTTATTTTCCATAAATTAAATGGAGCCAATGCATATTACAAATCCCAATCAAAAATTTTCAACCAATTGATAAAAACCCAAAGCATATTTTATTTCTTCACAAAAGTAATGGCCTTATTCATGAGGCTACCAAAGAAATATAGAAAATAATATTGTAAGTATCATAACTTTTCAATTGATCATTTGGGCACCATAAATTTTTTTTTTTTTTAAAATGTTCACCATAAATACTGAAAATTCAACATGGCAGGACACTTGTGATGGACAAATTATAGTACTCAATTAAATGTTTCTTAAAACGTAATGATAAAAAAAAAAAAAGAAAAAAATTTTGAAAGAAAGATATGATTTTTTGCCACTTGAGTTGTCTTTATTCTTAAGTAATGAACTTAGTTAGACATACATCAAATGATATATATTTTTATTTTATTTTCATAACTTAGTAATATCAAATTTGAGATATTGCAAGGAATTGGATGCGGTTCCATTCGAGCGCTTTGACATTAGACAAGACGCTTGAGATGATTGCCTTAAACGCGTTTGTTCAGCTGCAATTTCATGTATTTAAAGATGAAAGGAAAAATGTTATCTTTTCATTTTGATTTGGCCTATAACCTTTGACTTTGCATGTGTTTGTTCGGGAGATTTGAACAAAGAAGCTTTAAGAATCTGACAGACACTGTCGTCTCAGGAAAGGCGAGGGAAGATTAGTTCTCTGATTAGTTTCAATAATCAATCTTATCCTGCCCAATAATCAAATCTCAAGCCTTGACTGTAACATCGTACTCGTTACGTCTCTACCAAGCGTTTAACTTAAGAAGAAAACATGAGGAGGCGGAAAAAAGCACATCACAAATATCATACCTTACAACTGACAAGGTGTCATAATTTTTTCAATTATTTGATGCCATAACATATTATTTGTAAATCGATCATTTGAATGTCATAAATTTTTTTAAAATATTCATTATAAATATTATATCATATCAGATTTTGGATAATTAGATGAACATTTTAAAAATGTTATGACACTCAAGTGATTAATTAAGAGTTATGACACTCGGTGAGTGTTTTTTAAAAGTTACAGCACTTAAATAAGTGCCGTACAAAAATATGATACTTGTAGTGTCTTTATTCCTAATGACGCTTAGGATAAACATACGTAAAAGGTTTTTGTGGGACTAATCTTCACACACTTTTGGCAACCAAAAAGCCGACTACCGCCTCAACCTCTCTTGGGTCCGCCATTGCTGGACAGCTTTGCTTCACAAGAGTTGCCCCTTTTTGAAAAACTCACATTTTTTCCTTCACACTTTCCACCCTTGGAGTTTAACTCGTGCGGATATAGCAAATTAGGGCGGAATCAAGAAGCCACTTCATTAAGCTCGGTTTTAGGGTTCAAATACGAGAGGACGATAAGTTCAATAATCAAAACGAAAATTTCGTTTTCTCTATTAATTAAAAATAACGCCATGAAGAACTCGTATTTATCTCTATTTGAAGGACTCTTAATTATATTATATGCCCCTATCACAATCTTAAGCGAACGTGTTTGTTGGGGAAGATTGGCTAAAGAAATTTGGGAGTAATAAAATCACATTCTAGATCTGGTCTTCCAGAAAATAATTACATAGTAAAGTCAACTTTTGCATCTGACATTGTCGTCTTGAGAAGCTGTCTTTTGAGTACTCTAATTTCACCGAGCGCCGCGCATACAGATATGTATATATTGTCGTGATTTTTACTTGCCCCAGATCAATCTTGAGTGCGAACGTGTTGGTTGGGGGAAGATTGGTCAAGATATTTCTAAGTACTAAAATCACATCCCATCCCAAAAGTCAACTTAAGAATCTAACATTCCCATCCAAGGAAAGCAGAGGGAAGATGCAGTGCCTTAATTATAATAGTCTGGCGTAGGTAGCACGAGAGCATGGGGGAATATACAAATGCTGAGAAGTACATGCCAGGTTACAAGAATCAATGTTGTTATTGTTATCCTTATCGTTATTATTGTTGTCATGTTATCATAACATTGATTCCTGTGAGTTTCAATAGTTCTCATTGGACCCGACAGGCGTGCCGTTTACCAATACAGATGAGACCAGCTTTCAACTTGTAATTCATCTGTTTGACTTTTAGCTGGTTAAGATTCAGCAATAGCAGAGTGGTGAACGTGATTATGGCCAATCACAGACTTGAGTGTGCATCACTCTTAGTTTAACATGGGAACCGAACTGAACCAGCCGTTTTTGAGTAATTCTTGTGGGAATCGGTCTAATTTCTTGTTCCTTCTTAGGAATCGGATTGAATCGGTGAAACTGACTCAGAGTATATTAGTTTTTATTCAGCAACTGTCAAAAAATGCATATTATTTGTGTGAGTAAAATACATATATTAGTCTTTACTAGTAACTTCTCTGTGATTAGTAATTTTGTCGCACATTAAAGTAACTTTCAATATATTAAAGAACTTCTTTGAAATAAAATAAAAAAAAAAAAAATAACAACACCTGTTTTTAAGACTAGTAACTAGATTGGGAGCGGCTAATCCAATTATAGAGTGAACAAGCTCGATTTGAGATTCCACATACTTGGAATCGTTTTTGTTCAATCCGGTTTTTGATTCAAGAATGAGTTGATTCCTATCCTGGAATCGATTACCTTGAATACCTCAACTATTTTTAAATAATTATATGCAATTTTCTTTCCTTAGAAAAAAAAAATGAATTTGAAGAGGATGCACCAGGAGTTAGATTTTCTAATTCAAATAGGGAAATTTTCCCAAGAGACCATTTTTTTTTTTTTTAAGCCAAACAAGACTAGGAAGGGTAACAATTGTTTGGTAAGAAAATGGGAGAGCTTGTGGCCTCATAGGCTTGGTAGAATCAATGTTCTGTCTCTATTATTTCAACTCAATAAATGTTTTTCCACATATTGAAAACGGACTTATGTGAGAATATTTATATTTGTAATCATTTTATTAGACACCCGATAAGCAACTAATTAATTTTTTTTACGGTTTCAATGCATTGGCTATCTTGTTTTATACGAGACCACTATTTTGAAAAGTAAATTATTCCCCGCTCAATACTCCATAAATGCTCGAGGGCACTCACTAATAAGGCCTTAAAGTTCTTGATTTGGGAATAAATTGATTGTAATTGGAGAACATTATAATCTTAATTCAAGAATGCATAAGATGGCCAAGAATTCTCAAAAAATCCAATACCATAATTACCAAACAAATATTGATGTGATAAACACAACCAATCAAAATATAAGAAAAGGCGTAAAAGGTTGATGAGCTATTAAAGAAATTCAACGTGGGTAGGTTTGATGTGATTGTGAAACTATGATACATCGGGGCTATCAAACTTCCATGCTTGGTAGGCTCAATAAATATGAAAAGGATTGTGCACAAGAGTCAAATTGCCTGAGTGATAGGCAGTGTAGTGGCCAATGCTGGCAAAATCTACACTGGCCTAGCTCTATAAACACAAGCTGCTAAGATTTGGTGAGACATGAATTCTCTCTAGGCCACATCGTCAATTGGGTAGGTTCCTACAATTACTGACTCCTCGTACTAACCAGTCACATCCATCCCCCCCCCCCCATCAAGAAATAATGAAGACCAATGCAGAACGACACTGGATGATGTGGGAGACATGGTCCGAAAGTCACTTCACCTCCACCTCTAAAGAAGCAGCAACAACGAGAGCGTGAGCCCTCATCAATGGGGGAACTTGACCACTCAGGGCAGGGCAATCGTCTTGATTGAGCACGGATGAATTGCTCATAAATGTGCAGGATCAAGCACCCATGCGGCTAAAAATAATGGGGAAAAGTCCTTGGTCCAGCCAGGAGATGGATGTAACAACATGGACCATGCATGGCGAACTACACAAGTTGTTGCCAACAACAAACGAAACGGAATCGAATGAAGAGCAGCTCTAATTAATAGAGGGTTTTTATAATGCATGCGGTCTTTGAACTTTTCTCCTACACAAGCCAACCTACTTTCGTCATCATTGATTGGGTATTAATAGTTTGAAAAAATCGACCAACTATCCATATTAATTAAGTTGGGTTGACAAGAGGAGTAATCGGACTGTGCATCAAATTTTTCCATTAAAAAATTGAGTAAACAAAACTAAGCACGATCCAGAGTGCTGTGTATTATCATTTGTTAGTATAATCTTTTAATTTTCGAGGTTCGATATCCCATAGGAAGAAATCAATTAAAGCAAACAAGCAGTTTTTTGTTCCATTTTGGAACTTTCTGGTTCTTCTAGCACCAGAATTCTCAATATGACCAAGATTAGATTTCATGGAGTTGGCTCAATGACTATTTGGTGGCCTTATCATTTTGGAAACAGAATGCAGACGTGAGAAAACAAGTTTAATCATTCGAATCTAGGCTTCATTCAAAATCCCACCAGAATAAGAAAACCCCCCTTCAAATTACAAAGAGAGCTTTTGGAGTTGAATCATCTGCCAACGTTCATAAAGAAGAAGAAGATGGAGGAAGAAGTTAACATCAAGATAATCTCACCAGGGAGAGCAGTTTGCTTACAATCACTGCTGCCTCTCATGTAGGCCATGCCATTCGTAAGACTTATAAAATGTCAAATGGTTCAGCTTTACAAAAGCTTCATCTAATTAAAACCCGACGTCCGTTAATGTTAGGCAAACCCCCAAAAAAAAAACAACCTCCATTGGCTCTATTCCTACCGGGTACGCAGAACTCCGACGCCCCGTCAGATTCTACATGGAGGGGAAAAAAAGGTTCACTTGGCCCAGAATTTGACCTGCAATTGATTATCCTATATTTACAAATCGAAAGATGCATACCCAACCGTCTGAATCAATCCCTAACTTGTGAGTCTTCTGTGGTTAGCAACTCAGAGTATGAACAGTGTACCCTAATCCAGTCCTACTCATTCTCATACTTCCATCTTCCAGATCACACCATCGACGTTGCTGTCGTGCGCTTTCTCTAGAGCAGCTACCCTTGCTCGATGTGATGCCTGTGGGATCATACTTTTACCCCCAGTGTCCTGTGTGAGTTCACATGATTCACCGATGGGACCGGATCTCAAATCTGCAGGAGGGATGAAGCAGTCAATAGATAGGCCCGCAATGTTGAATGCAACCTCCTCGATTGTCCAAGTTTCTTCCATCCTCGTTTTTGTATGGCTCATTGCCATCTCCCCAAACCTGAAAACAGTCACTACTGACCGTCCTGCATGTGCAATCATGATTCCTTTGACGGGCCTGTAGTCATCAAGGGATGAAGTGATGGTGGTTTCCCAGTAAGCAGCATCTCCACCATTCATTTGAATACGAGTAAGATGGGAATCCTCGATGCGGACAAGGAGTCCCGTTTTCTGGCTAAAATAGCCAAACAGAACGTGTCTTATGATCTCGGCAGGCCCCTCACTCCTCGCCTTTAATGTCTGGGGGTCAGCGCATAGCTTCAGGATAAAACAGTCCTCACCATTAAGCTTCTTCTCACCAATGCACCTTGCATCAGAAAACAGGCTCACTGTGGTTCTTGGGTCAAGACCCTGAAACGCACATGTGTTAGAAACTCAGTCAGTCATGCACAGCAGCTAAAGGTAATGTGCAACAAAAGGCAAAGAACAGACGAAAGAAAACAGCTATTACCTGGAGGGCGCGGCGCAGTGGTCTTACGGGCCCCTTTGCAGTGTGAGCGCCTAGCCAGGGAGTATGCCTCCAAACGAGTTTCCCATTACAGCCAGCATGGACCTTACTTCCACCAACTGCGAGCTCCACGTACCACATATCCGGGTTCATCTGCCAGAGCACAAAACCACCTGTATGTGCAGAACTCCGGTTTTTTATTGCCTTCATTGCACTTTCAAACTCTGAACTCACCATCTTCAACTTTCCTAATGCATAGGCATTTCGGATGGAGTTCTGGAGCTTTAGACCACCAGATGCAGCTGTGTACTGTTGCAGTATGTATTGAGCAGATGACGTTTCCTGAAATACAATGAAATTCACCATATGAAATTCGCAATTTCCTCAGTATATTTCCCGAAAAAGAAACAGCAAAAGACACAAGAAGAAAACAAGACTTGCCATAAATCCCGGGGGATCAAAACATGGTGCACTGCTGTCAATTGACATCGCACGAGATCATGAAAATGAAAACCCCAGAATTGATCCTGAATTACTATTTCGATTTGTTCTGTCCAACCAAAAAAAAAGTGAGGTAGCAGCTTGTTTGTTTCCTGCTACTAAAATAGTCAACTACACCAATAAAATAAAATCTAAACTGATCTCCTTACCTACATTAAAGGCAAATCCAAACAGTATTAAAATAGTATCCTGAATCTCCAGTTACCTTAGTTAGCATAAACAAAACAAGAAACTAAATATCACCCACGAGATCCAGACCGACTGGTATCTCGGATTCAAATCTTGCCCAACTGGCAGTACATATGTACTAATTTAGCAGTTCTTCTGATTACAGTGAATCAAGCCAGAACCAACTCATTGTCTCAGCTCAAGAACCACATCTGCCCAGCCATCAATAAAGAATGCCAGAACGTAATGAAAACAGACAGCTCGATTTAAACCAAAGAATCACGCAGAAACTGCCAAATTCCCAGACAGTGCAGTACGAAAACAGCATAATTTCCCCAGAGGCAAGAAAGACATGAACCAGCTCGATTTCACCATTATTGAGAGAGATTCTCGGGCGCTCTCCGGGTACCAAAGTACCCATCAACCCATCAACCATGAAGCGCCGTGACATCGCGTTTCGTGATCAGAATCAAGAAATGTAATTCGAAAACGCTGGAGTGATTCTCGCAAAGAAGAAAACTACCCCCTTCTCTGCATTGGAAATGCACAGCATCGCATTGACGCAGCATCTTGAAGAGAGAGAGAGAGAGAGAGAGGGGCTCACGATAGGAGTGTCCTTGACGCTGAGGTGAGGCAGAGGGTCGAGGATGCTAACATGCACCGGGGCGAGCGGCGCGCCCATCACGCCAATCAGCATCCTCACGTCGCTCCTCTTCCCCGAGGACAACGACGACGACGACGACGCCGGCGACGACGCCGACGACGACGAGGAGCTCACCGGCGGAGCCCTCCCGAGCTGGCCCTTCACCCACTGGCCCAGGCCCGACCCGCCGTTCCCTCCCCACCTCTTCGGGTCGCCCTCCGGATCCGGGCCCTCCATCAGCGGCGTCAGGCTCCCGGATCTCGGGACGATCGCCAGCTCCGGCGGCGGCGGCTGCGGTGGCGGCGGCACCCACCCAGCAGCCGCGGCGTGGCGGCCGCGGCCGCGGCGGAGGAGGGCGGAAATGGGGAGGCGTGGCGGGAGGGGCTGGCGGGGCGGGAGGAGGGGGCCGGCGGCGGGAGGGGGAGAGGCCGCGGACCACCTCGTCCTTGAGGGCGGAGAAGAAGCCTTGCTTTCTCTCCATTGGGAGGGCGCTTCCCGAGCTGGGTTTTTCAGAGCGAAGAGAGAGAAAGAGAGGGGAGGAGGATGGCGGGTCCGTCACGGTTGTAGAGAGAGAAAGGCAGGGGAAGGAGTCAATTTCATGGAGGTACAGAGAGATGCTGAAAAGCAGGAGGAGAGCGCGGCTGCGTTTCTGCTTCTTCTTCTGCTGCTTCTCCTGCTGCTGCAGCGGTTGGAGTGCGTGACTGGCTGACTGCCTTGGCCTTTTATATATAGTGCGTGTTGAGAGGGAGAGAGAAAGAGAGCAAATGAGAAAAAAGAGAAAAATGGAAAGAAGAGAGAGAAATAGATAAACAAATTAATTCTGGACTGAATTCCATCACTAGGGGTGGGAATGGAAGGCTTGCATTTTGTCATAGGATGAGGCAGTATGTGACTATGTGTACCCACCATCCTACGATCCTTACCGACCCATTGACTCATATGATCTAACGGCTCATCTGATGCCAACTTCGAAGGATGGGGAATTATGGTGATTGACTTGCGAGTGATTAGGGTGCGCACTCTTCGCATCGCAATTGTTGGATTAAGTGTATCCCATGTGATGGCTTGTCATGTCTGAGGCTAGACCTGTTAAAAGGGTGAGCTAGGTCAAAAATAATCCAATCTAAATTGATTCATTTTTCATGCAATACAAATTTTGTGATTCATACATATTTAATCAAAAATTGATGTGAGAGAACGGAGTGAGCGAACGCAAAATTAAGTGAGGGCGAGAGAGAGTGAAATGGGAGTTATAAAGATGGGTTGAGTCTAAGTAAATTGTGAAACTATTTAATATCTATATTATTTTTAGCTTTATCAATATTGACATATTTTATGATCAATTTATTGAATATAACTAACTCATATAAGAACCTAACTCATCAAATATAGGTTAAGAGATATGTCCATGAGCAAATTTGATAGGTTTACTCGAGAGTTAAAATGTTTAATTTGTATCTAATTGGTTCCATAGTTTGCTTGATTAGTTTGGGATGCTCGCAAGAGCATGAATCATGTGAACTCAACGAGAGTAGTCCATTGTATGAATTGTTTATGCAAATGTCTATATAAGTTGACGACTCAAACAATTGAGCTCACATAAATTGTGTTCACATATTGAGTATAGGTGAGACATTACTTTTTATCATGCAATATTTGTTTAAAAGATTCTTATAACCAACAAGTCATGGCATTAGAAATATTTTAGAAAATAATTACAATCACGATAGGTACATATATTGTGAAAAATAATTTTTATCTTTATGGATTATCTAGATTAAAGGTTCAAATATATTGCCTAGCTCCAGCTTGACTTGAGCTTGAACAAGCATTCACTTTCCCGATCGACTAGACTAGAAAATCATGATGCATGCGCTAAAATTAACTCGATTACAATCAACTTATAATTGAACTCGCATTTGAGCTTAAGGTTAATTAGTTCAAATATGACATCATTTTAAAATTTTCAATTCAAGTTTTTGAACTATCAAATATTCCCAATTTTTAGTTTTTTAAGTCAAGACAAATATTGATGAATTCGAGCTTGAAACTAGATGAGTTAATATGGAGCAATTATCAAGCGAAGCCCTAGCTACTCGCGATTGACTTGTCTTACCTCGCGCCTATCTATGCATGACATCTTCTGTTGATTACGTGTTTCATCCTCATTGGTAGAGCAATTTAAGAATCTCATAGTCAAGTTAAGGAAGATACGGGGAAAATGTCCATAAAAGTTAGGATTATTTTTCTCATTAGTCATAAATGAAAATCCCGCACGTGCAAGTTACGCGCATTTGAAACCGTAAAGTTAAAGTAGCTTGACTTTTATATGGTTAACTTTATATATGAAATATACTTAAATCCATGAAGAGAAGAAAGGAAAAAGAGAATGGGGTAGTAACGAAATTAGTATTAATTAGGTGTATATCCGATATTAGTTTCTACGAAACTTCTCAATTTGCATTTTAATTTACCCAAATAATGTATTTGAAATAGGAACGGGCGATGCTCTTGAGAGGAAAAATTGCAAATTATTACCTAAAAAGTAAGAATCACGCTAGTATTAGATAGACATTTGAAGAGCGATTGAAGCAGTTGGAGCTTGAGGAGAAATGTTTGTACTATTGAGGTTCAAACAAAAAATGTTACATTTTTGAAAAAAAAATTAGAAAACCATTTTAAAAAAAATGACAATATTTTCATGTATTTAGTTGAAATTTGAAAAAGAATAGGAAAAAGGCTAAGTATGGGACCTCGGTGACTCATAGCCTAGCCTTGAGATACCAAGGCAAGGGCATCGGGTGAGGGCACAAGGGGAATCCTGAAATAGGCACTAGGGTTCTAGGCTTGGCCTCAATGGACTTGGTCACGAGCATCAAGGACCTGAGCTAGAGCACTAGAACCCACGCTCAAGTGTCAGAACTCGAGCATTAGGGTTGTTAGTGTCGAAACCAAAATTGAATCGAATTTTCGTGTATTTATGGTTCGACTAGGGTTTCAATTCAAATAATGAAAAGATAACTGTATTTTATTCCAATTCGGATAGTTTCAATTCAATTCAACTAATGGAATGTAATGAAAATCATCCTTCTTTTTAATACTACAATTTACACAATTTCTCTTTTCTTGTTACTAAACCTCTTCTTCATATTACAAAAAGGAAAATTAAAAAACCGAACAAATTGTGACTCAATTCAAAGCTAATGCACACCCAAATGGTTTGGTTCCCTTTGAGTTTTTTGAAAACCCAAATTGAACTAAACTGTTAACACTCCGACCACGCATGACATTTGTGGACTAGAGCCCAAGTGTTGAAGATTTAGGCACAAGCATTGTGGGTCCCATGTTTGGCCTTTGCGGATCTGAGCTCGGGTGTGGGGACATCAAGCATGGGAACCGGAGCCTCAATGGACCTAGATGCCAGCAAGGGGGCCTACCATTGGCATAAAAGGGCCTAGGCTCGGCCTCAATGGACCTAGGTGCAAGCACTGGGGTCGTGAGGCTAGCCTCGACGGACCTCGACCCAAGCGTTTAGAACCCAATCTTGGACGCTAATAATTGGGAATGATTTCTAATTTTAAATAGGGAATTATTTTCCTAAATTTAAGTAAGTATTTTCAGTTGATTAGGAAAATAAGTTCTAATGCTAAAAGGTACTGAGGTGGTCCACCTTTTTTTATGTTTAATTTAGTTTAGTACATACATTACGCTTATGTATTAATTTCTCGGAGACGTGACCGAGCAAATTCTATTTCTTCACTCAGAAAGGCTTCACTTGAGAAACAAGTGGGTTGTTTCTTTTGCAAAATTATGCTCAATTTCGTATTTTTGGAAAAAAAAATTTGAAGTTAGGGAAAACAAAAAATAAAGTTTCATTAGTATAATCGAAGCTTTTTGTTGACTTCATTGCTGGTCAACGATAGTTTCTGTGTCTTCCCAGACCGGGCTTAATACAGAAGAAAGATGGAAAAACATCCATCATGGCGTCATGCAGGAAAAGGGCCTCAACTTTTTGTCCATGATCACTTGATTAAATCAATATTTTGGGCCAATTAGACCTTGACAACTCATTGGCGTGGAGTCGTCCGACATGCCGATGCTTTTTGGATGGCAAAGCATAGCCAAGGGAGGAAAAGATGCATGCTGTTGCTTAACCTGCAAGAATGTTCTTATTATGGAGAGAGAACTTTGGAGTACAATCATTGATGCCATTTCGCATCATCATCTTCAATGATCATCCTCACTAATTGACTCCTCACTCAGACAACACCTGATGATTTTTGACCCATTTTTACTAACCTGAAATTAGGCTTGTTGGCATGGGAATTTTCAGAAGGAAAAATCAAAAAGTTAATTATTTGATGCAGCGTGAATTTCAATTGGTTAATTGTTGATTCGCATTTCATTGATTTGATCGGCCGATAATTACTTGATTGGATATTTTCCATAACTTGTGACACCCGTCTAAAATTTAATTAGACAATGATGCTAAGTGTACAAGATGTGACCCTTTTATAATTAGTCTTATTTTTCCGCTTTTTACAAATGCCCCCAAGATGCATTCATTTTCTTTTTTCATCAAGTGAACTTGTCTTTTTTCTCTTTTGTAATGCCAGCTGTAGAAGCAATTATTAGATTTGCTAAAGACAGAACTTTGCTCTAGTGGCAATTTTTTTTTTTTTGCTTATTAAAATGTTTAGATGTACAGAGATCAAGAGCATCAGGACACTTGAGATATTCAAAATTCATTGAACTTTAGTCAGAAACAGTAGACCTTCATCCCAATTCAAGTGGGAACTTGAATCAAGATGAACAAGTGAAGCATCCACAGGATCGCTATAAAGAGATATGGAATACCATCATTGTCTGATCAGACATGCAACTGTGCAATCCTACAGGGATTCCGCCGACGGTTCTTCACCTACCATGCCTAGACATCCTTCAATGCTCAATCTCGTCGTCTTCCGGCCATGCAGTTAATTTTGTTTCTGATGCGAAAGCAACCCTTGCTCCTGTTGCCGTTTATGCACAGGATTCCTCGAATTACGTAACCGATTGGTAGGTTGCAAGTTATGAGGATGACCCACATGCAAACTTGTAGAATATAGATATAGTGCACTGATCATATCTCACTAGAGATGGCGCAGAAGATGACCCGCATCCATACTCATATCATAACTTTCGTACAACGCTCATTCGAGGGACTATAAATTTCTTATTAGACCATTAGAATGTCATACTTTTTTTTTTTTAAATATTCACTTAAGTGTCATAATTTTCAATCGATCACTTAAATGCCAAAATATTTTGAAAAAAGTGCTTACCCAATTGCTAGAAATCTAACGTTCTTTTTTTTTTTTTTTTAATTATGATATTTAAATCATGAAAAAAAAAGTCATGTGATACTTAAGTAATTAGAAAAAAAAATTATGGCACTCGAGTGAACATCGTACGTAAGTTATGACATTCAACTAAGTTTTATGTGAAAATGATGACATTGATGGTGTCCTTATCTTGGCATTTTTTGCGATTGAAACCCACTAGAAACGGAGCTTTATCATGAAGTGCGTTTTAGGGTGCGTTTGGGAAGATTTTTGGGGAAAGTTTTTAGCAAAATCCAAAGACTTTTGAGTTGAAGGTGTTTTCCAAAATGCAAACTGTGTTTGGTAAATTGTAATTTAAAAGTCCTTTGTGAAGTACCTTTGAGCAAAAGGGTGTTTGGGAGACAAAGGACTTTTGTGAAAAAATTTATCAAAAGAAAAATAAAAAAAATAAAAAAAAATGAAAATCGAAGGGCGGGCGGCATCGGCGGCGGCGGCGCCCTCAGCGACCTCCGGTGACCTCGGATCTAGGCCGGCGAGGTCGTGGGTGTTGCGCAACGCCGTTGCGACCTCTGGCGACCTTGGATTTGGGGCAGCGAGGTCTTGTGATGCCATCGCGACCTCCGGCGACCCCGGATTTGGGGCGGCGAGGTCTTATGATGCCATCGCGACCTCGAGATGACCCCGAATTTGGGGTGGCAAGGTCGCGCGATGTCGTCGCGACGTCGACGACCCCAGATTTGGGGTGGCGAGGCCGCGCGACGCCATCGCGACCTTCGGCGACCTCGGATTTGGGGCGGCAAGGTCGCGCGCGTCCCACGACGTCGCCCGGACCTCCGAGAACCTCGATTGGCCGTCGCGAGGCCGTGCAACCCTCGCCTGGGTCGCGCGACCTTGGCGAGGGTCGTGCTTGGGTTGCGCGACCCCGATCGGCCGTCGTCGAGGTTCCGCAACCCTCGCCTGAGGTCATGCGAACTCCGCGAGGGCCGCGCCTGGGTCGCGCGACCCGAGCAGCTGCCATTGGGGCCACCCTCGACGAAGAAGATGAACATTGACCCGAGCAGCTGTGGCCAGAGCCACCCTTGACAGAGAAGATGAACAGTGCTCCTCATAAGGGCAAAAAATGGAAAAACAAAATGTTCGTAAGGATAATTTCGGAAAATATATATATACCCCACCAGCTTACCGAGAAAGCTGAAATGCCCAAGGCAGGGATACAACTGCCTTGGGCTTTCAGCCTTCAAAAGGCAAGTTTGGAACCAAAGGTGTTTGCAAATTTTTTTACCAAACGCCCATTTTTAGCCCAAAGAGCTTTGGAAGCCTAAAGTGGCTTGGAAAAGCCAAATCCAAACACAGATTGGAAACAAGCTCCTTCGTGAGGATTTGCAGCTGAATATCAGCAGCAGTCGGTCACAATACTCCAGGCTTCTCTCGGAGCACATCAAATTCTCTTGAAAATCCGACTCCACAAAGACGCAGCACATCAAAAGCGGTCTCCACTGCCTTCGGGAGGTTATCGAATTCGATCGTGGTGCTGCGACTTGTGAGTCGGTCGGAAGGACATCGGCGACGACGGAAAGCCGAGGCACGACACCATGCGGGCGTCGAAGCATTGAAACGGCAAAGTTATTTTGCGATCTTTGAGCGCGACCATGTCAATGTACATCGAGCAAATCACGGGCCCAAGGAGGAGTGATCTTGAGAAATGATTCCTCGTCTTCTTTAATGGCATGCAGGCACTTTTTGAAGCCTATGCTTTTCTTGAACGAAGGGGCTATGCTTGAACAGTTTGGAAAGTGTCTTCTTCTTCTTCTTCTTCGACATCCTAAACCCTATTTCATCTATGAAAATTTAACTAGTGAATTACATTAAATGATCGCGATTGTAACCAATCATCAAGGAATAATTGAGGGATTGGTTTCTTAATTTGTGTCAAGCAGTAAAAACTAAATAAAGGATCAAAATGAATACTATAAAAGGTTTAAAACCATGGTATGTGATATAGGAGACTTGTTTGAGTGAAATAGATGGGTTCGGATTCCTCGGTAGCGGGTTTCAAATGCAAAGAATTTCATATTTGAACCGATCACTAAAACTGTCTCATTTTTTATATGGTTCACGAAATTTGGGGAGTATTCATAAGCTGTATTATCTATTCAAACAATTTCTGTTCAATGGACCGTGTCTCACACATATGAAATTGGTTGGATTTCATATTACCTCCTCTTGACTAGCGCTACTACCTTTTCTATTTTGATTGGAATGGAAATGTAGTATTTTAAATTGGATAAAATGGCACAAATAGTTCCTTGAATTTAGCCAATGCAAAGTGTCGCTTTGAATTTTTAATTGGTATTTTAGATCAAACATTCCAACAATGAGTGAGTCTTTATTCAATTTAAACCTTTTAGGGTGTGTTTGGTTTAGCATTTTGAAAGCCCATTGGAAAAATGCAAAATAATTTAGTTTAAAGAACTTTAGGCAAATACAAATGCCGTTTGGTAAACTATACTTTGAGAAATAATTTTGAGAGAAATGCCGTTTGGTAGAAAACACATTTGAAAAGTAATTTAGATTATCAATATTATTTTTTAAATTTTATTTGTTTAAAATTGAAAAAAAATGTATACAACTTTTTAAATATAAATTCTGACAATATACTAAAAAAATCAAATACATATATAATATTTTTATAAAAGACCAAACCCTTCATTGGAATTTTTTTAATTTTTATTTGCTTAAAATTGAAAAAAAATGATGTATTCTACTTTTTAAATATAAATTTGAAAATAATGCTAAATAATCGAATACACACACACGCACGCACGCACGCACGCTCGCGCACACACACACACACACATATATAAAGACTAAACCCTTCATTGGAATTTTTAAATTTTTATTTGTTTAAAAATGAAAAAAAATAATGTATGCAACTTTTTAAATATAAATTTTGACAATAACGCTAAAAAAATCAAATATATAATTTTTTTAAAAAAACCAATATATATTAGTATTTGTATATATTTGATTTTTTTAGCATTATTTTGGCATTTAAAAAAATAATAACGAGGGAAAAATCATAAATTTGAAAAATGAGTGAGGATAGTTTTGGAAGGAAAAAATAAGTTTCGGCATTTGGTTAAATGCTAAAAAAACTCAAAACTAGTCCCTACTAGTATTGAGCTTTCAGCTTTCTCAATGCTGACTTTCACTTTAAAGTTACTTCAAATGATTGCCAAATGATCCAGCATTTCCTCAATAGGCTTTGGAGGTTGAAAACCCATTAGAAATGCTAAACCAAATGCACCCTTAATTAGGGATGACTCGTGTGTGCGTGTGTCCTTTTTCACTCATTCCCATTAATTCCCCATCATTTCCACCACCGCCCATCTTATTGAAAAGACAACAATGCAACATGTATCATTAACAATTTTCATTTTCAATTCACCTCTAAGAAAGTGGTGCCGAGAAAGAGAATGCCACTTTTGTATCACATATCATGATTCCAACTTCAACAATCATATTTGCACTCCATGCCATGCATAATGAGGAGATCTACATGAGTCTAATTGTCGCGATAGACTACTTAAGATAAAATTTTCTAAAAAATCTTAGACTTATTACACTTTTTAAATTTAATTCTAAACTTTTTAATTGTACTAATTATATATTTAAATATTTTCATGTTTTACCAATTAAGTTTATCCAACCAATTTTGACCAATGATCGCTGACATGGATACCAACCATCTAATGTGGCACAGATGGTGTTGACATGGAAATTTTTTAATAGTATTTTAATAATTAATAAAAAAAATCCAAGAAATATTAAAATATTAATAGAATAAAAAGGAAAAATAAATGAAAAATTAGTAATAATAAAATTCAAAAGAATATTAACGTCGACGTCGGGCATTAGTAATTTGTAGCCAAAATTGACAGAGTGGATTCAATTGCCAAAATATGAAAAATGTTTAGGATTCATTACTACAACTAAAATGTTCATAATTGAATTAACAAAAGCGCAATTAGTTTAGTTTTTTTGGAAAATTTTTAAGATACATTATTTGGGTATCTCTTACTTATAAACCACTTTAACAAAGCATCTCCTCTTGGGTGTGGGCTTTGCGTGCTACACCACGTTGATTGACCTTATGCAATGTGATGGTTAAAATTATTGTACGGACATATCAAGCACCGCTATATATATATAGTTATAAATTTGGATCCAAACGCAACTTACTCATGATAATTTGATTGTTGAGTACATTTAAATTAAATAACAAATCCGGATGTGAAGTGATCAAAGCTGGATGACTAAAGAAAGCCGGTTGAATAGAGCACAAGAGTTCTGCTATAATTATTTCGAGGAGGTAATTTTTAAAATAAAAATTTCATCAAGTGAAAATCATTATTTTCAAGAACCAAAAGGTGGAAGGTTGGGGGGCTTCTTGCCACAAAAATCAATGTGCGTTCCAAGAAAGGAAGAAAACAATTCTTCTGGAAAATATCGTAATGAGATTTTATCAAACCATTAATTGTGTAGCTAAAGTTTAATTGCCCTACCTCAGCGGTCGCCGTAAGTTGAGGTTGGCAGTTTGGGGAGAGGGATAGGAAAAGTATCTTTTAAAAGTAGGAGCACATCTTCCCATTAATTAATACAATAGGTGAATAATTATGAAGAAAAGCACCCCACATAAAATTTAGATTTTCGTGAAATACTCATTTTATTGCATTCACTTAATTCATATTAGCGTATTGCACGTTGCTCTCTTAACTTTTTTTTTTTTTTTTTGGGGAAATTAATAATTTAAATTCTTAATTTTCATTATCGACAATAATTTATGTCTAAACACCTTTGTGAATGATAGTTTTTTTTTTTTTTTTTTTCATTCTTTGATTTTTGTTGGTGATATAAACAACCGTTTTTAGGAAAATGTTTTGCAGGATATGAATGATTTTGAAAATATTTTCCAAAAAATGATCTTTTTTATTGCTTGAAATAATTAATCAATAAATATGTTTTCGTTAACAATACTAATTTGCATCTAAACATTTTTTTTTTTTGATATGATGAAAATATTTTTATTTTATTTATTTTTTAAGTAATATGAAAGTTTATTTTTAGGAAAATATTTTCTAAATTATTTGTTTTTCTCAAAACTAACCAAGCCTTAGAATAAGATAGGTTTCACGTTGATCTCTCTTATCTGACGGGTTAAATGTATTGTGCTCACATTAGTCGGGTTATACAATAATCAGACTCTTTTTTTTTTTTTTTTTTTTTTTGCAACTTATCTAATTATCCACCTAAGTTGACCATTGAAATTTCTTTTTTTTTTTTTTTTTGGGTGTATTTTGCATCTTATCTAATTATCCACCAAAGTTGACCATTGACCATTTCAATGTTACCATAGACCGATTCCAAGCTATGCAACATGCTCGCGTAGCGCTTTCTTTCTTCCTTTTTCAAGAGGTCAGCGTTCCCCTAACTCTTTATTTATATCAGAGACATTAGTAAATAAAACTAGTAATTCCATATCAAAGCTTTTTTGTCCAGCACTTTAAAAGAGACTTTCATTCTAAAAATGGATAGTCAATTGTTTGAATCCCACCCGACATAACCCTTTTGATTATTCTATTCTATCTATCTTGTCACCTGATACATATAAATAAATAAGAAATGAAATAAATTATCCAATTCGTAGAAATCCGAGTATATTTCTAAGTCACTTTCATCAATTACACAGTTATATGATTGAGAAAAATCAAAACGAATAAGATAATTGCGTAGATCTACGTTAGCCGTGACACGCTGGGAGCGTTACACCCGACCCGAAAATCTTGGCACGCGAGATTTATCAAATATCTAAAGAGAGAAAGATTATTATTTTGGGAGAACACAGGTGAAAATCATAATAGCAAGAACATTTGGACCGGACATCGCAGTCCATGTCTATTTCGACACAAAAAGGAGAAATATTTTATTTCTTCCATCTGGGCCTGTCGCTTTCGCGGGGGTTAAGGAAGAGGGTTGGTGGCCCTCTCTCTGTTGCTGAAGACGATGATGCTAGCGGCCAGCGAGCGGCGACGCGTCGACCCACCAACCGCGACGGCAAAAGCCTCGCGAGAGCGCGACGTGAACTGAAGAAAACCGCAACTCCAAACCCATCTCTCTCTCTCTCTCTCTCTCTCTCTCTCTTGCGGTTGCACGTTCTTGAATGCTATCTGGGTCGTCGGCGATGGCGCCGGAACTGGTTTTATCTGATCGTGTCGCCGCCTCGATCGCCATGGACATTCAAACTTTAGAACAGAGGTGCGCCTTCTTGTCTCCCCGCCTCGTTTTCATTTCTCGTTGCCTGTTCTGAACCCGGTACGTTGAGCTTCGTTGCTTCCGCCGGTAAATTTTCGTTTTTTTTGCCCCTGTGGACGTTCTTTCGTGGGAATTCGGCTGATTGAGCTGCGACCCAGTTCTCGTTTTTGCCTCTTCTCGGGTGCTGCCTGGCTGTTGAACGTCTCTGTGGGTAAAAGAAGGCTCCTTGTTAGTTTGTGTTTTCGGAGGGTAAAAGAAGGCTCCTTGTTAGTTTGTGTTTTCGGAAGAATGTTAATTCGACCGAGGGAGGTGAAAGATTCTGCTGAATTTGATCGTCCTTTCTTGGTTCGTCCAGTTGATTTGGCCACTTTACTTACTGATGTACTTGAGATTGTTATCATCGTTTAAATTGCTCGTGTTCGTCATTGGCCGATGCTCATCTGCTGAAAAGGCGAATGCCGAGTTGGCAGGGGATACATTTCTTGGACACGGAAAGAGTATAGACGTGTGGGAATGTGTTTGGGACTCTGTAGTTTGCTATGTTTTGATCTTCTCGTTGTAATTGGGGAAGTCTGGGTTCTTATGGTCATCACCGGATGATATTATTTTGTCTGGCCTCGTACCCTTTATCTATTGAGTGAACAAGGAGTGTTATGGAAAACCTTATTTTGAATGTGAAGATATCATTTTTCACAAATGTTTTAGATTATGGGGTTCATTGTTTTGGTTCATCTGTGCCGATCATTTTCCCTTGTGAACTGTGTTGACTTGCGTCACTGTCACACTATAGTTCATTCAACACAAGGAGTGGCCTCAGGAAGCTGCTTGTTAATCTCTAGGATGATCGTGGCTTCTAAGAAATCTGATCACTTTAGCCTTGTGACCACATCTTTTTGGTTGATATAATTATATAATACTGCTCATAGTTTTCTATCTCTTCTTTTATTTAGAATGATAGAGTGAGGTGCAGTGAAGAAGTGATAGGATGCTTTCTAGTTAGATGTAGTGATATAGGTTCCTTTTTGCAGTGGATCTTTGAATCATGTTTGTTGGAAGCCTAGGTCGCAGATCTTTTTCAGTTTCACTGGTAATAGGAGACCCGGAAATTTGGTGTTAGGAACCTTTTGGGTCAGAGGGATGTTGCTAGAAGGATGAGTTTCATGCATTTTTTAATGAGCTCCAAATATGAGTCAGTGTCGGTTGTTGCACTCTCTGCATATCCAGGAACTGGGAATCTAGAAATGTTGGATAAACTTTTACGTATAGTCAGATGAATTAAGTGCTGGGAGATGATATTTTCAGTGATTGGAAGGAAGGGTAGTTGAATAAGTAAACTATTATCACTTGGAAGCAATCACTGAAGGCATAATAGAAAAGATACATAAATACAATAGATAATTGGTGGAATTTGATGAGAGTATCAGTCTAGAACAAATAATTATGGGTTTGGTAGCTTTTTTATTCGCAGTTATGGATTTTGTCATCTGCTGAGACTGTTTAAGGGTTTAAAAGAGGGCAAACCACAATAAAGGTTTTCATAAAGCTGGAGGACTTTATTTACCCTTTGGTTCATCATCTTTAGACTTGTTCATCTAGTCATTTCCTTTTCGGCTATTAGTTGGTCATTTCACCAAGTAATCTAGCAATATAATTTTTCTTCAGGATCTTGATTCAGTCGCTGATTGATCTATTGAAATTATAAATAACATTCTTTTTTGGTTCAGATATATTACTCGGTGTAAAGACCATGATGTCCATCCTAATCCTACAATATTGTCCGGCTTCTCCAAGGTTGGTGTTAAATATGGTAATTTCTTTATTAGAAATCTGCGTATTAAACCTTCTCCTGTTTTTCTCCCCTCGTCAGATGTGGAAACTGTAGAAGGTAGCTTTTGGATCATTTTCCCATGAAGAGATAATTCTTGGATAATGGGAACTTGGACTAGTGACATCTTTGTCGCATGCTTGTAATCTGGAAGTTGTCACTTGTCAGTGCTTAGATATACTAAACGATACAGATATAACCTATTCTGGAAGTGGAAGTTAGGGAATCAAATCCCTTATTTTCAACCTCTCTTGCAGTTTCTTCTAGTACTAATGGAAGAGTTCTCAATGGGAAAATTTGTCTCTACAAGCAGCTATACTTTAATTATTTTGTTGAACACTAATATGGATTTTGCAGAATGTGTTTATGAAATATAGTGGTCACACCAATGTTTGGGCAAAGAAATATTGGCTTTGTATTTAAGTCATTGTACTGAACTGAATGGGATATTGGGATAGTGAGGCCGAAGAGAAATAATTTTATAATTACAATCAACAACTTTCATGTCTTATGAAATGATTCTGGTCATTACAGGCAGTCAGAATGCCCGGTTCTCTAGTTTGCGCATTCTTTCGTGAATTTGGATTCACATGATCTTTTTCTTTACTAGAATTCTCACCAGTCTCCTTATAGGATCATGTTATATTCAGTGAACTTATGTTAGCATCTTGGGGATATGCCCAACTTAACTGAACTCACAATATCTTGGAGATAATAAGTTGTGTTGACTTTCCGTTTATGCCTCCTAAATCCTAGGTCAAAGGAACAATACGTTCTTTTTTAGTGCTTATCTTAGTTTTTTTGGGAACTTGTTCTTACCTTCTTCCTACCTTGTTCAACAATACATTATTGTTAAAATAAATGTCTCGTCTCCTAAACTTAAAACTCTGCCATTGTGTATTCCCCTTCTCATGAGAAGTAATTATCTGTCCAGAGTAAAACTCATTCTTTATTGTAGGTTTCTGGGCACTTTATTTTATCATATATCTGTGTCCTTGCCCAAATTCTAGTCTTTGGCTTGGCCTTTTGGGTGGTAAATTTGCTCAAGTTAGTGAAAAAGGTTCTTCTATCTTTTTTTCTTCTATTCATCAAATTCACCATCTCTTCCGTAGTCAATAATAATAGCTGAAGCCCCCTTTATCAACTTGTACTGCTTTGATAGTGCCATTGTGCTAATCAATTAGTGGAAAGAAACTTTGTTAGTTCAAGTCATTGGAACCCTAATTAGTGACTTTGCCCACATGCTTGTTTCTTGGTCTATCTATCGTGTGCTTTTGGATTTGCATGTGCACATGATGGAGCATGGTGCATGCGCATGTTCATATCATTTTTTTTTTTTTTTAGTGGTAATACTGGTCATATTGGATTTTGATTTTTAGCACTTTTTAGCACCACGCATCTAGGTAATATCTATCGTATAATTGTGTTAGGATATTCAGTTAACTTACTTTCTATAATGGACTTTATTATAATTTTCTTCGTTCAATTGAATCTCTTTAAGCATGTTTTCTTTGTTTATTTTCTGCTCTAGAGGGCTGCTTCCTAAAGCTCATTCTTCCTTTTTCTTTTATGTGCAGGCTGAGGTAAAAAAAACTCGCCATGAGTTATGTATACTAGAGATCATTCTAGACCATCTCAAGGACATGGATCTCCATCCACTGCTTGATGTAGTGGTTGACATTGAGGCATCTGAAATTGAAGCAGTTGACATATATAATAAATCATCAGGTGAATTAAAGGGAGAGTATGCGTTATTGCTGATGCGTGCCCTGAATAAAAAACTCCGTGCGGTTGATCTCCAGGATATCTCCTTGGGAAAGGACTTTTGCCGGTACATCCTAATCTCCATTTGATCTCAGGAAGTTATGGAAATTTGACAACATCACATGCATGGTCTATTATGATTTTAAGTCCAAAGTTTTTGTTCTAAGGATTGTGCACTTGATAAACAAGTTTTGAGTAGTTTGGAAGTGCGGTAACTGAGAAACAGATTTACTTGATATCTTTGGCTGTCAGGGCTTTGGATCAGATTCTGGAGAGTTGATCTTGGTTTTCTTTTAGGTTTTGCATTCGATATGCTGCTTTAAACCTGAGTAGGTAGGTATCACTGATATAGGGGAAAAAAATGCAAACTGGAGGCACTGGAGCAAGTCATTTTATGTTTTCAGGCAATTTTTGCTTCCATCCAAGTGTCCATAGCTTTGTTAAAAGATCTTATTGGAGGAAGATTGCAATTTTATTTGAATTAAGGGTCAGTTATATTTATCATTTTTGTTATATCCATTGGCCATTTATGATGTGGTAAATGTAGTACATAGGTGCCCCAACTTCTCTCTTGTTTTTAACTGGTAAAGAGGAAGAAATGTGGATAATTTATATCAAAATACAATTAGATATCAACTTATGCATAATTTGAAAGAGTGAAAGAAGTAGAAAGTTGGGCTTTCAGATATTTTACACGTTTGAAAGAAACCTATGTAGTCTAATATCTGAGAACCATAAGATTATGTCTGCTTCCCTCAGAAAAACACCCTTGTTAATCCACTTGTTTAATAAGGAAAAACTCTGAAAAGAAGAGTTTTGACTTGTTTAAGGAGCCTCTTGTTCAATTGTGGCTTCAAATAGGTTGTGTTTGGTGGAGAGTGGAAGATCCACTTGCTCTTCCTGTTATTTTTCTGTTTCTAAAATCTAGCTGGAGGAGTTAATCTTTAGTTGGGGGTGTGGTGGGTGGATCAGGTGTTGGGAAGGGGGAGGGAGAGGAGAGGATGTGAGAAAGAGAAGAGAGGACAGGGTGGGGGGGGGGGGGGGGGGGTCATCCTGCCTCCTTCCCTGGGTTCTTTCTGAAAATGGTAGAATTTTTCTAGTAAAAATATAAATGGGTGCAGAACTGGAGTGAAGTTGTAGGAGTATTAGAGATAATGAGAGTAACTAGGTCGTACTTGCATTTAAATGTTACCGTGCTGAACTAGTCATCAATGTTCTCTTATAAGGCAAGAACTGATTTTTAACTAAATTGCTTTATCAAAATAATAATGTTCTTTTGGTGGTTCTATGAATTAGGGATCTTTCAAGTAGAGGCTTGATGTGCGAAGTGTTAAACATGAGGTCTTCCCATTTTCGCAAGCTCAGTATGGTGGGGAAGTTTAGTCGAATGCACACTTTGAATTTGGATTACAGCACTTCGCTAACTAGCTTCCAGAAAGATTGTTTCGCTTGCATGCCGAATCTAAAGTTCCTGTCAATGTGTGAGACAAGAGTTGCTAATCTCTGGACAACTACTGCTGCACTTTCCAAACTCCCTTCTTTGGTGGAGCTAAGATTCCAAAGACGGTTATATTATGAGGATGCAGAATCTTGTATTACATCATCAAGTGGCAATGAGGATGGCAGAAATAATCCTTTTCCAGAAGAATCAAATATTGATATTGCGACACTAGTAGATCAGAATTTAATCTCAGAGGCTATGCTTCACAATCTAATGACAGTCACTAACGCGATTGGCAATCCTGAACTACAAAGGGAAGGTGAGGAGTCATCGGACGATAGTGAGGTTGATTTCTCAAGTCAGAGGCAAGAATATGGTTTCATGCATGAATTAACTAATGCAATCAGCGAGTGGAGTGGAAGGGCCAATGCAAATGATGAGGTAATGATTGAATTGATCTTTACATGCTTGGCATTAACATTATATGAGCAGCATGTCATGGTTGTTAAATGGAATCTTAGTCAACAGTAAAATATTGTACTTGGATAGGAAACAGAATTGAGTCTTAACATCAGGTAAGTTACTTGAATAACTTCTAGATTTTGTGGATTTGTGTGAAGAGAACAAACTCCCAATTAGACGGGTAACACTTTGGAATGTCCAAGAAAGCCATCATATAGTTGAGGCCGAAAGCCATATTTAAAGTAAACTAATAATATATACATAAAAAAATTTACACCAAGAATAGGCTCTAAAAATGGTAAGGAGGATATGTATGCTTTAAATATGGTTTTTGGCTTTAACAATATGATGGCTTTCTCCAATTGTACGGAAAGTGGATAGAAAAGATGTCCTGAGTCATATAGAGAATGACATCATCTATATAAGATGTTCAGAACACCTTTGGTTCCTTTGCTCGTTAATAAATAAATATATATGCGATGTATTTAGCTGCAATGAAAATGCAGGTAGAAATGACTGTGTTAGCATCATAAAAATCATCATCAATGTCATGGAGGACAACAAGCTGCAGTGAATGGAAGAGAAACCATCTTTTCATTGTTTGATGTGATCTTGTCTGCAGGTCAGAAAAATCTCATTTTCTTTTCCAACTGTTGTCTGTTCTATAGGTTGAATCTCTCAGCCACAGCGAAGAAGAATCTATTGGTGCTTCAGGCACATATTCTTCTACAAATATTGCATCGAAATACATTCCCTGTAGCTCTTCACCTATATGCTTCAAGAAACACTACAGAGAGTTCATGATAGCTTCTTTACCCCATTTGAAAATGCTTGATGAATTACCCATTAGAAAGAATGAGAGGGAACAGGCTGCTGCTACCTTTTCACAATATTTTGAGTACCTCCCATACAGAAGGAAAGCTAAAGAGAGCGTTCTCAGTATCTTGCAAAACCGTGAAATCAAAGAAAGTCGAAACCTGGCTCATGCAAATAAAAGAAAGAATACATATCCATCTGGAAAGTCTCAATATTTCTACACCAGGTCACTTTGTGCTGCCAGAGTAGGATCTTGTCCTTGGCCTTCATTGCAACCGCTTTCTTGTTCTAGTTCAGGAGAGGAAGCTCTGAACTTTCGTCCTAGACAATTTGAGTATCATCCTTCGGATTCTTCTCTTATGGTTTTTGGAACATTGGATGGAGAGGTGATCATTATCAACCATGAGAATGGTAAAATTGTCAGCTGCATCCCATCTTATGGAGTGATGAGTAGTGTACTGGGACTCTGTTGGCTCAAGAAGCACCCCTCTTTGGTAAGTTATGATTATATCAATATACTTTAAGACAACTACATAGGAATGAGTGCTACTTATCTAGGCACGTTGCTGCAGATTTGATCGCAACTTATCACAATTTTGTAGCATGCATGTACCATTTTGAAGCTTTTAATTAGTGATATTAAACATTGAGAATTTTAGCTGCTGTGGGTCTTCAGTTTAATTATATCCACTTTTTAGTAGACTAAAACTTGCTTTAAGTATAGGATTACATTCAGTTCTGAGCATAAGAAAATGGGTAATTTTGTAATCTTTGTACAGAAGTTGTAAAATCAGTGGAGATTTTTCAATTTCATCTATATTTTGTCATAAAACTTGATCTTCTTTGAGACTTTCTGGTGAGTTTGGTGTTTGTGGTGGCTGCAGCTTTTACTCATGACTAGTTTTTAGCTTGCTGTAGTTTTTGCTTTGAACATTATCGTTCAAACTTCTATGTTATTGACTGCAACTCCTTGTGAATGTTATATATATTGATCATTCTGAATCTTTAAGGCATATAAATATATACATTTAGATTCGGATTTTTCTCCTAATATACACACACACATTGTTTTTTGAACTAAAGCGAAAGGCCACCTTTTGGCTTTTCTGCTGAAAGCAGTAAGTGTTGTCCAAAAGAATCCCCCCCCCCCCCAAAAAAAAAAAAAAAAAAAAAAAAAGAAAAAGAAAATGCATGAAGCTATAAGTTGTCCTTAAGAGGATGATTAGGATTAGACTACTTATCCATGTTTCTTTTGACACCAAGATCTTCTTCATCACTTTTGCTAGGATTTGAAATCCCAGAAATCCACCAAGGGGCGAGGGATGGATTGGTTGAAAATCAGAATTTTGAAACTCTTTTAGAAAACCATAGTATCAAAAGAAATTATGCTGAGGCTAAGTGGATGATGCCATGTTAGGCCAACAGTGATGCTCTAAATAAATTGTATTAAGGGATAAGGGGTAAGAGGATTTGAGCCAAGTACTTATAAAGGTTCAGTTATCTATGCCTAGTTGTCTTTTTACAGACTTCTAACCTCAGAAGGCTGAACTCAACTATTAAGCCAAGTAGATCGCGAGTCACTAAATCTCTTTGCCACAGCAACAATTGGAAGACAGAGAATTGCACCTATGCTGATAATTACGTTGTGTGATAGTTGTCCTTTTAACTCACTGTTTCTCTCTGTTTCAATCTCAGCTCATTGCTGGTTCTGACAATGGTTCACTAAAGCTATATAATATCCAGCAACTACCTCCACACAATTCAGGAGCATATTCAGGTGCTGCTTCTGTCACTTTTGATGACTTTGATCAGTTGACTTCAGTTCATGTGAATTCTGCGGACGAGTTGCTTCTTGCTAGTGGATACTCCAAAAATGTTGCACTGTATGATATCAACAGTGGAAGACGTCTTCAAGTATTCACAAATATGCATCAGGAGCATATAAATGTTGTAAAGTTTGCTAACCATTCCCCAACCCTTTTTGCTACTTCATCTTTTGACCACGATGTCAAACTGTGGGATTTGAGACAAAAACCTTTTCTTCCTTGCTACACTGCGACCAGTTCCAAAGGGAATGTTATGGTTTGCTTTTCTCCAGATGATCATTATCTTCTCGCATCAGCTGTTGACAATGAGGTATTTGTTGGTACTTGTAAAAACCACCTGTAAAATCCTGAATTATGCACTTATTTTGTTTAATTGTAGATATTGAACTGAGTAACGTCTTGCTTTTAGATTCTCAATAAGCAAGAGATCCAGTCTCATAATGTCAACATTGATTTTAAGAATCTTTTGAGATTTCATATGTAGTCCAAGCAGGTAAGTGTATAATATGAAGCCAAATATGTTAACAAATGCATACTGGAAGATAATGCTCAATACATAATCTATATAAGTTACACTATATTAGCCCATAGTATTTTATGATCAAGGCTCGTACACTATATCAGTTGTGTCGGCAACAATTCCTCCCCTCTTTAGTAAAACCTGTTGCAAGGGCAAATGTGGTGACCCGTGTCTCAATTCTGGATTGAAATAAATGTACCACTTCGTTTTGCCTGCTCCCTTTCCTTTTAGAATGCTCCCTATATTGAATGTTCCAAGCCTTCCGATTTTGAGATTTTTTTATTTTAGCTAAATCGGGATGTCCTCATAACATCTCTTTAGTTTTGTCAATCCTGAGAACACCTCCAGAAGAACTCATCAAAGTATTATTTACATTTGTTGGAAGTACTTGGTACCATCCACTAGATTGAGTTTTCGTATAGTAAGGTCTCAATTTTTGTGTATGCAAAACTTCCTCCTAGTTTCATCTGTTTAAGCATTTAGATCTTTGCTGCTATTGTTTGAGATCCTTCTTCACCCATTTCTTAGGCCATGCTATTTAATATGTGACAGGTTAAACAATTTCGGGCTGCTGATGGAAAGCTTCTTTTGGATTTTGGAATCAATCCAACGGGAAGCTCCCAGAATTATACACGGTCATACTACATGAACGGCAGGGATTATATTATCAGCGGGAGCTGTGACGAGCATGTTGTCCGTATTTGCTGTGCACAAACTGGAAGGCGTCTTAGAGACGTTTCCTTGGAGGTAAATCTATGACATTTGCATGATATGGAAATTTTATGGATTCAGCAAGTTGCTAGCAATTTAGGCTAACTTTAGAATGCTGCGAGTTTGAGATGTGATGTATCTTGCTTTCCTGCAGAAGCATCTTCTGTTTATAAACTTAATGGTGTCTAATGCTTGTCTGTTAATCTCTATTTATCATTTTACTAGAGCTAGAAAAACACGTCAGACTTCATGATTTGATACTCGTACAGCAGAAAGATGTGTTGTTATGGTGGGTTAATCATGATTTAGCCTGATTGGAAATGCTATTCAGGATATTGGTGGCTTGAAATCTTACTTTCACATTGTTAAATGATAGATATCAATTATGAGCTTCAATTATAAGAATTATGATCCTTGACAATCAAATAAATGGATATCAATGATGTCAAATGGGAGGTTGAAGTTACAATATTATGCTCTTGATCATTCAGTAAGGCACTTGAAAGTACCAGAATGCGACCTTATATAAAGGCATGTCTCCGTGTCTCTCTATCTAAACTTAGTCAATATGCCTCTGCTGTGGAACACAGGATATTTCTTTTTGTATCCTCATATGAGGCTAAGTCACAGTTGGTTAAGATCTTGATTGTTTGAGAACATGTGCCAAATGATCTTGCTCAAATTGTGTCAACATCTTCAAGAAAAATATTTAGGCATTTATGAAATCAGCAAGGTGGAAAACCTCGGGTACCATTTCTAATAAATAGCTCACATAAGTGATTACAGTTTGAGTGGGAAAATATATATCTCTTCTATGTGAGGAAATTTTAGTAGCCACCAGTGAAAGTTCTCAACCTGAAAAGCAAGAATAAGGCTAACAATGTATTTCCTTATTAAGTAGAATGGCAGCACAAATTCCTGTGTTGTTTCACTTAATAAGAGCTATACCTTCAGTGAAACCCAATTGTTGACATGCTTTAAATAAGATGATTTGCAACCTCCTGGAGTCATATATTCTAATTTGAGAATTTGAAGCCATCTCCTCATGTGACATTGCAAACGAGTTTCGATATTACATATAAATCCTACGTAGGATGAAAATCAGAATCATGAAATGATCGTTTTTGAATTGTGAAAAGAATTGAATCAAGCTGTGAATTAAAAGATTCGGTAACAAAGTTCCCGAATAAGTTGGACATGAAGTGTAGCTCACTAAAACTAGGTAAGAATTAAAGAATAAAATTAATGAATAGGTGATTTCAATCATAACAAAAAATCACTGCCTCATGAATGATGTAATTTCTCAAAATTTGATTCCATAATTGTCCCCTCTCTCTCTCTCTCTCTCTCTCTCTCTTGTGCAAGATGTTTTTGTGGAGTGTTAAGTTAGCATAGCCATGCCCGTGCTTTTTCATACTACTGTGGAGAAGATGGAGATTAATCTTTCTTATATTAGGAAGCTTAGAGATCGCATTTTATTTATGAAATAATTTTTTTATCAAGAAATTGTTCGAGTACATCAATTATATGCAAAACAGCGAACTGGCAACAGTCATTTATAGTAAGTATGGAACATGAAATACATAGGTGCAAATCCATAAAAGCGGAATGAGATGAAGATTCAGATACCTTGACTCTCACTTCATTTCTCTTTTTAAATGCTGTACACTGGAAATTGCAAAGCTACAATCCAAGCCTTTGGAAAGGTGCTTTATCTTTGAAATAAGCATAGAACTGGCTTTGGCACAACCCAGCAAATGCTATAATTGAAAATTGAATTGCTAAGCAAAATTGTAGGAAAAAGCAAATGATGTGTAGATTTCTTGGATGCTTCATGCAAGTTGAACCAATTAGAATGGAAGAGTGCTTTGGAAGATTCTTGAAGGTGAGGCCTCTTTTCCAAGAAGCTGCCTGAACAAAATGAGATGTTGGGTGGGACATTAGGAAGCCAGATGGCTTTGGGAGGAGAATGACCAGAATCATTGAAAGTTAAAATTGCTTATAGCTCTATGGTAGGAGTTAAATGAGAGGACTTTGCTTTTAGAGACACATGGAAGCTTGTCTTCCTGTGAATCACCAGGATTGCTACTGAAAGGGCAAAGTGGAAGGAAGAGACATGATCATGCTCCAATCAATAAAGTTCTTGATAAAAATGGGATTCATATGATAGATGCAATAATTAACACACCGAAATTCAGAAATCATATCATTCTGATCATTGATTAGAAGAGGATTGAAATCAATCTAGACTTAAGGGGAGGACCGTAGCACCAAGCATCGTGCCTGAAATGTACTGTACATCTGTCAATCATCACTGATCTCAAATCAAACAGAGGTTTTGTTTTGCTTGCCTACCTATTTAAAATTGATTGTGGTAACAACATTGGAACATTTATTTGCTGAACATGTCCTAAATATGCCCAAGCAGTCATAGTCCTAAATTCAAATGCAGTTGCTAAGAATCATAAAATCAAATAGATGGCTGATTTAAATCCATATTACTTTTATTTATCAATGTTATGGCCATCCAAGTTGATCAAGTAGGCTAATTATGGGTTATGCATGATCTGAGACCAACCAGTATTCATTTATTAGCGAGAGTTATATAGGTTGACCGGACGGTGACAAGATGTAATTAACCCTTAAAATAGCTAATTTCTTGTATTGTTGACTGGTGTCCAGGTTTTGTAAGTTTGAAACTGAAAATGTCCACCCTATTTATGGAATGCCTTAGTGGGATTGGCACTTGCATAGCAGGATATGCCAATGGGGATATAGCAGTACAATAACTCATTGTAGTGTCCTATTGTTGTGTACGTAATTTTATAAATCAATTGAGCTTCTGCTGAAAAGGATGTCCTTATTCCTCATGCAAACCCACCAAAAGGAAAATAAAAAAGAAAAAAAAAAAAAAAAAAACGGTTCATACTTGTGCATGCAGATGAAGAGAAAAGAACGAAAGAGATTCAAATGGAATAAAGATTGACAAACAGAATTTCCTCTGACATGCATTGTAATTAAAATACAGTAGAGAACAACTCATTTCCTGGAAAGCAGATAATTAATGATCAAAAAGGTATTTGCAAGATGCTAATTACTGAAACTTTAATGGTCGTGTCATCAACTGAAACCGTAATCTTCTGAAACTAATGAGGTTGAAAGGAATTATCTGTGAGCATAAATAAATTGAGCTTAATTCCTTTTGTTATAAAATCCTTTGCACCTGTGATGCGAACTTGATTTATCTAATAATAAATGATTTTTTTTTGCAGGGAAGAGGTTCAGGATCTTCCATGTTCGTGCAATCTTTGAGGGGTGATCCTCATAGAGTGAGTTATGCTCTATTTCGCTATTAGGCTTTGCAATTTAGACCTAATATATCATCTCAAACTGATTCCTTGTGTTACTATCAGACTGATGTCTCCATAGAATTCTGAGAAACATGTCCACACAACTTCTGTCCATTTTTGGTTTCTGTTGACATGCTTTTACATATTTAGCCAAAGGATTTTTATATTCAAAGAAATCTATGGTGAATATAATAGTGATTGAGGTAGCACTTAAAGTATGGATTTGGTCCATCAACTGTACACTTTCTCTATGCAGTCTCTTGCTAAACTTTTTGCAATAACATCTACTTTTACGTTTCTATTTACTTCCATCTGTTACATGTGCCACTGGATGATGGTAGGGGTGCATTATAGAATGTCCACGTGTTCAAAGGAGGACGTGCAGGAAATGATTATTGATATACTGATCTACAAATTTCCGTGAAAATATGAGGGAGAAACTAATATCATTAAAATGTTAAATGTGTGGATATCTTCGCACAAAATTTTACGACTAGGCTGGTAAAACGTCATAGAAAATTTTACTAGGACTATGCTGGTAAAATGTCATAGCAAATCAATAACTATTCCTAAATGAAATTATTCCTGCTGTCTCTTGTTCGTTATCGACATTTAGAATGGTCGAGAGCCTCTCTATGCCCTTTTTGCTAGCACGGTCCAAAACATTTCATGTGGTATTATTATATAAGAATTGAATAATTAAGGATCTTCATGCACATCACTTCTAGATGTGGTCTGGTTTTCCTTCTATCTTTAGGCTTGTCCAGGATGGGAAAGTTTATGTAGGGCTGTGTCAATTGATGGAAGAAAGGCAAATGCATTTTAAACAATTAATGTTTCTGCCAACTAAATTTTAGATATCAAATTTTAGGTACTTTTACTCATCATTGCTCAGGCATCTTTTTCTAGTGATCTTGTTTTTTATTCTACATAATTTTTCAAGAGGATTCTCCTGGTGGATACAAAATTAATAGAAAATAAAAGAAACCAAGCTATTAGAATGCGTCTTCTGTTATTTTTCTGGTTGCAAGAAGCTTGAGAGGGCAAAACTTTGGGAGAGAATACCTCACCTAAGAATACGAATCCTGCTTATATAGTAGTTCTAATGTTAACTTGCAGACTAATTTATACCTCTGTTGCTGTTGTTTCTTCCTGAAATTCATGCATTTATTTGCTTGCTACATGTCAGAAAGATGTTGTTACTTATTGGATTGGTTACCATTTAACTGTTAAGAAGACTGGCATGATCAGCTTTTTATTGTTTCTCTCCTGTCTCAAATCCTTTAATTATCATTTATAAGCAGAAAAAGCTCACTCTTTGAGTGATTGCTTCCTAAGCGATGCACTAATAGCCGTTTGATGTCTATCCTGCACTTTCATTCACTGTTATATTATCCCATGCTGTTTCCATCCTCATTCACTTAAACTACTGTGATCAGGATTTCAACATGAGCATTTTAGCTGCCTATATGCGTCCAAGTTCAAAATCAGAGATTGTCAAGGTATGATCTGCCGACAATTTGTTATTTCATTTGCTCTCAAAATTATGTGTTACATATCCTTGGGTTATGAGTTAAATCGAGCCATAATTGTCAGGTCAATCTGCTAGCATCAAATGATGATACAAAGGACTGCTCTAATGGCCAGAATGTTCCCATATCCAACAGCCTGGGAGGTTGATGATTCTTGGTTCTAGTTGTATATTCTCCTACCTTCAATATGTGTAAATATGGATTTGCTGTGTTAACATTGAATGACGAACTCGTTAAGTGAGTCCGTCGTGCTGGAAGCAATTCACAGCAGGGGGAAGAAACTATGTTTATAGTGAAAGCCATGGTGAGGGTTATACAAAGTTGCTGTGCTGAACATTGAATGATGAACTTGTTAAGTGCGTCTGTCCTGTTGTAAACAATTCACAGCATGGCAAAGAAACTATATTTTAGTGAAAGGCATGGCTTGGGTATCTTGTGAGTATATCTGCTACCCAATTACCTGTTGTGTTGTTATGTTGGGATTTCCCAACATTATCTCTTTAGTAAGCTAGATATTTAATTTGTTCTGTTATTAGCATCTACTATAGTAATCATTCCCATGTAAGCATCTCAAGTTTACCGTTAAGCTTAGTAGGTCATTGTGTTTTTGGGGACTGTTGCATCTCTCTGAAGAGATGGAAGGACAAATTAGACTTGGAAGTGTGTGAATGCTTGTGCAAAATCTCTCTGAATCTTTCTGGGTTCAGCTGGATGTTTTTCCTTCTGTTGCCGTCTCATCTTGCCATGGAGGTTCGTGATACTTCAACAAGGCAATGAGATGAAACTTGCTTCACCAACAGATGAATGGGAAAAATGGAAAGTTTTGTGTCAGGCCCTGTGTCTGCAACTGTAGCACTCGCTTAACATCAACAGTGTAGATGAAAGGAGCCTTTCGGGGATGGACATGTATCCCTTACCCCCTTCTTTCATTATTTTCTTCATTTAATATTCACAATTCACTTAAACATTCTCTTTCAACTTATTTTTTATCCAGACTAACAGCTCAAATAATTTCTCAACGAAATTGCAAGTTACTTTATACAGTTCATGTCTATATTTATTTTCATCTTTGTAGTATATTCACTTTTCTTTTTCCTTAATAACCGAGTTTTCTTTAAAAAAAAAAGATAGTTTAGTGCTGACACATATACTTAGGTTCATGCATTTTTGCTAATTGATTTACTTTAAATTTTATGAAATTGATTCATGAAGGCAATAAAGAGTGTTTAATAAAATGCTTTTTTTTTTTTTTGGGTTATTGTACTGATATCCAAATTTCTATTTTTGGATATCGATTTTCAAGGAAATTATCATATGATATTAGTGCATTGAACAAGATGTCATATCATTTACTATACAGTAATTACATAAGAATATTTCATTTCAAACCATTTTCTACTGGAATTAGATTTATTGAGATGATGATTGCACGTGGAATTACCTTAACCATACTTTTGTAGAATTGAATAGTCATCGTTTGTGTTCTAGATACCTTCATACATCTATTCTCCGGAAAATTGTCGAAAGTCCTAAACATATCATACTTCCATCGATTTAGTTTTAAACCTTTAATATACCACTTGAGTTCTAAGCTATTTCATATTTCGCCAAATGGAGTCAATCCGGCCAATTTTGATAAAAAATCGCTGATGTGGACTGAAAAAGGTTTTAATAATATTTTCATTTTTTTTAATTTTTAATTTTATTTTTACCATGATTGATGAAGGTCACCGAGCCCTCAACGGCCACTAGGTAGGGCCATCATAGCCACAGGCGAGGTTGCATTTGCTTGCGAGTATGGTGTTGTGCATGGCCACAGAAGTGAGCTTCAAACTCATGCCATCGTTGCTAGCCTAGAGCTTGAAGCTTAAGCGTCCATGCCTAAGAGCTTAGAGATTAAGCTCGATTACCCATGGTGATCACAAGCTTGAAGCATAAGCTTCCATGGCAAACGCGAGCTCAAAGCTTGAGCATTCATAGTTGTAAGCAACAGCCAATCACGATGGCCTTGCCTAGATTTGGGTGAGGCCAAGTAAGGGCAGCAACCCTTACTAGTGGTTGGTAAGAGCTATGACCCTCATCGGTGGCTGATGAGGGGCTTTGTGAGCCTTTCTAGCGGCCGCTGAGAGCTTGGTGGCTCTTGCTAGTTGTAGAAAAAAATGAAGAACAAAAAGAGAAGCAAAAGAAAAAGAAAATAAAATAAATACATAATTTAAAAAATATTGAAATATTATTAAAATTATCTACGTTAATACTAACCATGTCATATAAGACAATCGGTATTTACATTAGCGATTTCCAACTAGAATTGACCGATAAACTCAATTGGTAAAATATGAAAATGTTTATGATTTAATTAACAAAATTAAAAAGCTTAGGATTGAATTGATAAAAGTATAATAAATATAAGGCCTTTTAAAAACTTTTCCCATTCTCAAACTATCACCTCATACTTGAGGATCAAAATAAAATTTGTGAAGTTTTTCTTTTTAATGTATTGATTTAGTTTCAATAGTTTGTATAGTTCTAAGTCGCGTAAATCTGTCCACAATTACAAGTACTTGTTTTCTTAAGACTAATACCCTTAAAATCCCTCAACTTTACTAAATCTCAATTCTCCCCTCAATTTTTTTTCTTAAAAAAAAAAAAAATCAACTTTTACTTTAGTCTCAAATATGTCAAAATCATCATCGGTTTCTTTTAACATTATCGGCATTAAGAAGTTGTCTTATATAAACGTGAGAGTGTTGATAAAAATGAATGTTATACTAATGAATCTTTAACTAACCCAGAAGCTAGTGGTAATTTTGGGATGTGTGGGCAGCTTCGGGATTAGAACGAAAGTTGCAGATCCTTTTCAGACAAAAAAATCGGGAATGGAAATAGGATTGGAGTAGAGTTTAGGTAATTAGACCCATGAATTCTCGCTAATCTTTCATGTACATGTCTACAGCATTTTCACGAGCTGCAACAGTTTATGACAGCACCTAGGAATTTGTCACGACTGACACCACCTACCGACACCTCCGCCTTCATCGCACCGACCGCCGACCCCCCGCAGAATCCACCTGCCATCCTTCTCTGCCACCTTCACGTGTGACTGACAACGTTCGGACAACGCTTGCCATCACCAAACAACGCTAAGCCACAGCACTCGCGACAGAACAAGAAACGACAAGAACCGAAGAAGAAGATGGAAACAATCCTCATCCGTCGTTCAAGACAGAGTAAGTCATCGTTACTACACACGTGCAACATAAACACTGAGCAGGATCTGGGCCGTTAAAAGTTGCGGATCTTACGTAGAATTTGTGCGGATCCGATGACGGTGGACGGTTTCGATTGAGCTCCGTCTCTCTTTTTCATTTCCAGGCGTAGCTCTTTATATAAGAGCTACATCTCGACAGAACGAGACCTCCACCGTTAGCGAGACCCGAAGATAAAGAGAAGCTAGAAGAAAAGCCATGAAGCTGCTGGCTCCGACTCTTCTGCTCTGCTCGCTCCTCCTGAGCGTCGCTCTCTCGGAGCCTTCATCTGCAACGTCGCGTGAGTATAAGCAAGCATACCCTCTTCTTGAAATGACCATCTTCTTGAAATGATAGATTTTAAGTCATGTCAATGCCTGCAACTTTCTTCTGAGGCTTCATTATTTTAACCATGACTAACATACAAGAAAGATTCTTGCTAAATGTTTCTTGGATTATGGTCTTGTGCTTCCGATTGAGCAACTCCATTTCAGCCTGACTTGGGTTCTCTCTCTCGGTGATGTTTTTTCGTATTTAGCCATGTTTTCCTCCGATCACGCCTCTAAATAGTGAGTTACAAACATCGGGATTCATCCACTTTTTAGTTAGGTTTCCATGTAAGTGATGTCCATGAACATACATTGATGCTGGCGATAATAGTACATAGATGAAATACTGCAGCATTCTGTGGGAATAAGTGCAAGGGGAGGTGCGCGAAGGCGGGGGTGATGGACCGGTGCGTCAAGTACTGCAACATCTGCTGCCAGGAGTGCGGGTGCGTCCCGTCTGGGACCTATGGCAACAAGCACGAGTGCCCCTGCTACCGTGACAAGCGCAGCTCCAAGGGCAAGCCGAAATGCCCTTGATCACCATATGCATTCTCCATTGAATCTAGAGACTCTAAAGTTTGAGCTTGAGTTCATGGCCTTGATGATCAATAAGAGATTGTAGTGTTCAGGCTTGGGTTTTATAGCATGTTTTGGACATCTGTGCTTGATTTTGTGTTTGGGAGGTGTTTGTGCTTCTGTCTTCCTGGTGGGGGTAGTCCTGATAGAGGACATGTCATCCAGTAGTTGCAGTCTTTTGCCCCTTTTCCATGAATTTATTTGCCTGTATTTGGTGTTACTGAAAAGTGAGCATTTTATCTCTTTTGCGTCAATTGAAAAGAAGATATCAGACCGAACATCATTTTGAAAACCAGGGGCCTGATCATTTTGAAAACTAGGGGAGAGAGCTGGATTCAGGTCATAATTCGAATATGACCAAACCGGTTCAATTCCCGATTCTACGAACCTGTAGCCGGCCTAGAATTGGTTTGATCTCTAATTCCAAGGTCGGAGTCCTATTGGTAACCGACTCGATCAATTCTATCCCTAGCTAAACTGGTATTGAAGCCTCATATTGGAAAGAGAGAATATTTTTGCACCCATTGAGTAAAGAATTGAACCATGGCATTCAACACAAAAATACAATAATATAATTACTTGAACCAACGTAACTTTTATGTTTTACTAAAAGAATTCCGTTCCCGACCTAATATAAAAAAGGCAGGTCTCCGAATAGAACTGAATCAGAACCAACCGGTCCATAGAATTGGGTTCTTGAAACAAGACTAGTTCGGTTCTTGGTCAGTTCTCAATTTTAGGTTGGGAAATTTTTGCCCAATTTGATACTAGGTATCAAACCTATGAAGTACTTGACACTCTTTCAAAGCTTTCATATTGTGTCAAATACTTCGACACCTGTCCGATACTTTTCGACACTTTCGGACACTCTTAGGCATTCGGTCAACACATGTCGGAAAATCCGACACCTAGTTAACTTTCTCGATATTCTCGACACTCGAGTCGAATTCTGAAATATGAGTTCTTGACACGTGATTCCGACATCGAGATCAATTTTAAAAATTCAATAAATAAGAGGTCAAAATATATGTGTGTGTGAAAAAATAAAACACAATAATAAAAATAATAAATGGAGAAAGAAGAAAAACTTAGTCTTCTATTTTTTTCTGACTTTCATTTTCTGTGATACACAATTCACCACTTAAATTTTTTTTCCTCCTCTTCTAACATATCTAACATGCAAGTCTAGAATATGAATTGCATGTTTTTTCTCTAAGTTCTATGAATTATTGAAATAGAGTTGAATTTGTTAAGTTGAAACAATAAAATGATTTTTTTTTTGGTAAAGGGTAAATATATATTAACTTTTGAATCAATGAGCTACACAAATGTACATCAAAAGACCCTGGCACCAAGGCTTACACTCAGAAGACAACTAGTCAATAGAGTAGAAGAGTGCCGGGGAAGGGAGGGGGAAGGAGCTGCAGAGAAAGGAACGAAAGAACAGCAGCTAGAACCAAGCTAAATAGCAGCCAAAAAAGAAAAGAGGGGGAAAGACGAAGGCACCCGCGCAGGGAGGAGGAGTACAACCAGAAAATTGAAAAACAACGAGCTAGGGACACCATGGAAGCATCCAAAGCTGAAGAGATTGGATGTTGCATCACGCAATGGGAATATCTTGAAAGCACTGGAGATAGCCAGCAACAATAAAATGATATTAGTAAATGACGGATTAATGTTTTTAGTATCACCCCTCACCAAAAACCGATCTCATTTTGGATGAGTCGGGGGAGGCCCATATAAAAAATGGGCTCCAACTCATCAGAAAAAGGCCCATGGACCCTCAAAACGACACCGTCGCTCCCCCTCTCTCTTCTCTCCCTCCCCTTTAATTCAAGATTTTGGCATATTTTGAACTCTCTCTCTCTCTGTCTCCTCTCTCTCTGTCTCTGTGCATCGCCAAATCGCCATTTCCAGTTGCTTCCTCACACCGCCCGACCTCCAATGGCGAACCCCATCGTTCAAGAGGTCACTCCCACATCGCATCATCGATCCCCCTTCTCCCGAATTCGAACCTCTCCCCGTCCGATCTTTCATTGGTTTCCGAGATTTCACCTAATTTTGGCCTTTTTCTCTCTCTCTCTCTTCAGATCATCGAGAAGCAAGTGCTGACGGTGGCGAAGGCCGTGGAGGACAAGATCGACGAGCAGATCGCGGCCCTCGACCGCCTCGACGACGACGACCTGGAGGCGCTGCGGGAGCGGCGGCTGGCGCAGATGAAGCGGATGGCCGAGAAGCGGAGCCGCTGGATCTCCCTCGGCCACGGCGACTACTCCGAGATCCCCGCCGAGAAGGACTTCTTCTCCATCGTCAAGGCCAGCGACCGCGTCGTCTGCCACTTCTACCGCGAGAATTGGCCCTGCAAGGTGAGTCCGCGTCTCCCCAGTTCTTGAATTGATGACGATTTTGAATGTTCTCATTTTCTTTTCTTTTGGGTTTTTGTCGATTTTGAGGTGTTTTTGGGGGATTGGGTAGGTTTTTGAATCTTTTTTTTTTTTTTTTGAGTTTTTGTCGATTTTGAGGTGTTTTTGGGGTTGGGTAGGTGAAGTTGTGAGTGCCTTGGATCGCCATTGCTCTGAAATATTGGAATTTCGTGTTGATATTCAGCTCAAGATTCAGAATTGTTTTTGAAGTGTTGCTTACTCAGTAGTAATTCATGCCACGAGTAAAGCTAGAATAGATATTATGAGGGTATTGCAATTTGGCAAATGCTACTTTGTGGTTGTTTAAGTTCGCGGGCTCATTTTAGCATTCGACAGAGTTACGGAATTTTGCCCCAGTTCTTTGTAAAAAGAATGAGCATACCGATCTTACCATCTTTCGCGTTTTCTTTGTATTAGGTGTATTAGTATGTGCTTACAATAGGTTCTGCAAATGTGGTCAGCATAAAGAAGTTTTTTTGCTTTCACTAGTCCATGGGAACTAAAGATGGGACGGAATTATCTTTATGAATAGATGATGTAGCTGCTATCTCTATGGTGAGATGAAGGTGATGTTGACACTGCTTGGGGGAATTAAGATACTTAAAGCAGCTGTTTGAATTTTGAAGAGTGATGGGTTTACTTTTGTTGATTGAATTCCCAAGTGATATTTCTGTTCGGGATTTTGATATTTTTGACCATGGTATTAGAACATATGTTGTGGAAGGGAAGGATTCAACCCTCTGAGTAGGGGGTGGTGTGCTGAACTCTAGAAGGAATGATATTTGATCACTGGTGATTTGCAGGTGATGGACAAACACATGAGTATTTTGGCAAAGCAACATATAGAGACCCGCTTTGTGAAAATCCAAGCGGAGAAAAGCCCTTTTCTTGCTGAAAAGCTTAAGATCGTTGTTCTCCCTACTCTTGCTCTCATAAAGAATGCAAAAGTGGAGGATTATGTGGTATGATACATGACTTTGCAGGTTAATCTTTAGAATGATGGATGTCCTTTTTGAAACCCACGGTCTCTTGTTTCTTATATGCTATACTCAATTTGTAATTAGGTGGGATTTGATGAGCTTGGTGGGACTGATGAATTTAGCACAGAGGATTTGGAGGAAAGATTGGCCAAATCTCAAGTTATCTTTTTTGAAGGTGAATCCTCAGTAAATTCAAGGGCTGGTGCGCAAACTAGGAGGAGTGTCCGGCAAAGCTCAAATGCTGATTCTTCTGATTCAGAGTGAACATACTAAATCGATTCCTAAAATGTGATGTTATTCTTCCAAGTTATACATCGAGTATCATGCCTGAGTTAGATTAGTTGTATCTCTGCATGTAGTTCTATTCGCTAGTGAATCTTTGATGCTCTCCATCTTGGAGTAAGATCATCAGTGCTATGAAAGCTGTTTTGTCCTTTCTTTTCTCAATTGAGAGAAGTATACCGAGAAATTGAGTTTAGGCCCTCTTTGAACTACAAGGGATGAAGCTGGAAATGGAATACTATGCCTCAGGGTGATGGTTTTCAAAGTCTTGTCTATCCTCTATTTACCTATTCTTTTCTTATCTGTTGATGTTGATGGAACTTCGAGTTATATGTAGATGCTGCAGATTGTTATTAATCTGCTCTATTCATGTAGGCTGGGTTTCATAATCTTCTGTTTGTCAATACATAGTTGCTGGCGTTTGGGTGACCTTGAGTGGGAATATGCTTTAGTAGGAGGTTCCTTAATTGCGATTATTGCATCTTGGTCCCATAGATTTTGAAGAAATAACTGAGGTCAAAATCTTTAATTCAAAATGTAATTCCTCCTAGTGGTTGGAGCCGTGTGTCCTCTTCAAGCGATTCAGACAACACATTCGAAGAACTGCAGGCATTTTTGTTACAGACAGACAAAATGAAATCTTGTCTTGCAATTGATATGATAATCTTTGCAATTTTGTGCTCAAGTCAATCCGATTAAATGAACTGAGTAATAATAAGTTGGGGAGTGATTGAAAATCATGATAGTAGCGGACAAAGAAATCACTGATCGATGTGTATAAATAGTAGATCTGCAGATACAAGAAACTGGAAAGAGATCTCCCTATTAAATAACATGAACAACATATAGATGCCCCCCTTACGTAACACAGACAACACAGAATCACAAAACACAATCTCGCAAAACCACAAATGCATGACAATGATTCTAGAAACAAAAGGAGCGACCCGCACAAGTTAAAAGTACACTGAGATAGCCTTATATGGTACTAAAATCTTCAGGGGCTGCTGGCTGGAGGAGGAGTGAGGAGAGGAATGGAAGGAATATTGGGGAGAGACGAAGGGGTGCCCGGCACCGGGGGCAAGGCAGTTGGCACGGTTGGCACGCTTGTAAGTGGTGGCAGGGCAGTGGTGGGCAATGTTGGCTGTATCGATATTGTTGGTATTGTGGGGAGGGACGGTATGGATGGCATAGTTGTTGGTATCGATATTGCTGGTATTGTGGGGAGGGACGGTATGGATGGCATAGTTGTTGGTATCGGTAGTGTTGGTATTGTGGGGATGGATGGTATGGATGGCATAGTTGTTGGTATCGGTAGTGTTGGTATTGTGGGAAGGGATGGTATGGATGGCATAGTTGTTTGCAGCAGATGACGAGCTCCGAAGCTCATATTGGCGGTTGAGAGAACTAGGGCGATGAAGAGAACAAAGCTCTTCGAGGAAGCAGCCATGTCGGTAACTAGAGTGTGGATTTTATGTTGTGAAAGACTCAAGGACTTGAAATTAATGAGCTGAGAGGAATGGGTTGCTACTTGTGTGAGTAAATGGAGGAAGGAGATGGGAGGTTATATAGCAAGAGGTGTTTCAAAAATAAATTTGGGTTGTGATATTGGTGACTGGCTTCTGGGTATGGTTAGGAAAAAGAAAAAAAAACAGAACATCTCTTTTATTGTTTCTTTGTCAGCTCACCTCCTCAGCTCAAAATCTCCTGACAGATGGCCAATGCTTTCGTTGAAGTCAAGCTTCGCATCTCTGTCTTTGTGGAAGGCAACTGAATAACATGCTTCCCAACTTGCTATTATCTTAGGTTGATTGTTAACTTGCTTCTTGATTTTAGCATATAATTCTAGGTTGGTTAGTGCTGCATTGACCAATCTTCCCGAAAATTGAACTTCATTAATGATCCTGTCTACTGTTAAGTGATGGGCTTTAGCCATTAGGTACTCCTTTTTTTTTTTTTTTTTGTCATTTCACAAATGGTAACGAAAAAAGGTCACTACCATTAGGAACCCTACTTTGGTATATTTGTAAAACATTTAGTCCAAATTAATTTTCATGTAAAAAAAATCTTAAATTGATACAATCGTGCCACATTTACTTCTAAATTAATTTTTATGTTATGAAAAAAATTCTAAATTGGTGCACTCATGCTACATTTACTCCAACATTCCGAGCATAAACTCTTAACGATGTTTAAAGCTATTGATTTGAGACTGAGATATGAGAAGTGAAGCGGATAGGCATGAATTATCCGAGACTTTTCTGAAATTGTAGTAATCAACGAATTCCATTTCTAATAGAATAATTGGCTTATACACATGTTGATAAGTCGGATTTTTGGAATAAAATGCTTTTATGGATATTGAAATGACAAGAAATAGGTTGATGAGGCCGATTTTAAGATTTTTTTGTAATACAAAAATAAGTTCATGATTTTTGTGATGTAAAAATTAGTTTGAGATAAATATGGTACGGGTGTATTAGTTAGAGGTTTTGGTGAGACAAAAATTAATTTAATGTAAATATGAGACGGGTGTATCAATTTGTGATTTTTGATGTATCAATTTGTGATTTTTTGTGCTATTGACATTAAAAAGAATGAAAACTGGACACAAACATTCCACAGAAAAATAGTTCTCGTCTTAGTTCCTTTGTGATTGGTGTCAAGTGTTAACAAATAAGTTATGTTCATGGGATCGTTTCTATCATATATATATATAGACAAAGCCACTAATTGGATATCATATCTATATATGATGACTATAGTAAGCTAAGGAAAATGAAAAAAGAAATAGCATTGAAATCCATTTTTATTGACCAATCAGAATTGCCTCCCAAGACCTATAATTGCCTCAAAAGGTACAATATACACAACATTTCAAAAACTTATTTTCTTCCAATAAATAGAGTTAGTGCTTTCCTATTCCTTCTATGTCGTAGGGTTAAAACCAAAAATAAGTTGAGAGTGTTCGTTCCTGTAATCATCGTGCAAAACTTCTCTTTGACTCTATGCTTGTCATGTGGAATTACCCTTGGCATTGCGTTGTCACGTGGCCTAGTGGTACTTATTCATAATCTACTTGTAAACCTACACTCTCATATGTTCTTTTCATATGTTAATGATAGATAAATTTAGCATTTAAATATCTATGAATGCTAAACAAATCTAGAGTATACATAGTCAAAACAATTAATGTTAACTTAGAAAAAATAATTGATTTAAATTAAGAATAGGACATAGATGTGTGTTTTCTGGACATAGATAGATGTGTGTTTTCTGTGTTTTAAAATTGTAAGAGCACATTGAAAACCTGTAATTGATTCTGAAGGATGCGACACAAGTGCAGGAAATATCCGCCTCATAATTCTATTATTATTTAGATTTTTTTATTCCCTTTTTCTGTCTTCGTAAAATTTATTCAAACATTAATGATTGGCAGGAAGCCAATTGTTCGTCAAATCGGCCCCTTCCTCGAGGTTTGTGAATATAGTATCGGTATTGTTGTTTCTTGGTTATTATCTACCTTTTCTTTGTATTTTAGATTGATAGATTAGGAAATACCTTAAAATAGAATTAAAAAAAAAATTATGTGTCAGCATGAATAAAATTAAAGGTGGAAAATATAATCTTAATCATTTTAAATTACTCAAGTCTAAGGTAAAAAATTACTAACTCGATTTAAATTACGAAAGGTACTTAAATTAGTTTGTTGAAATTTTACATGACTTGACAATGGGTCTTTATATATATATGTGTGTGTGTGTGTGTGTTTGTGTCTTGGAAATATTTTACTCTTTCTTTATAAATAGCTTATCCCATTTTCATTTCTTCCTCCTATAGCTGGTGTTGGAAATAATTCAAATCACCTACTTTACAAGTTTCGCACTTTTAGGTGTCATCTTACCTAACATGTTAACCTTTGAATTGAATAATTTTAGGCAAAGATGATTCAAGCACTACGAAATTTGATGCTTTAGTCTACAATCTTTCTTGTCCTCGTATCCTTAGCCATGAAATTTTGTGTAGCCAAAGCTACAATAGCCCACGTAAATTTCGTTGCAAAAGGTTGGCCCTTTAGCCACGAAATGAAATTTGTTGCCATTAAGTGTCTATTTTACGCCTTTTGCCATGAAATATCCCATGGTGAAGAGTATACATTCTACTACAAAGTCACTCGATTTCGTTTCCAAAGTCTATTGCCACAGGCCTTTGGCCATGACATCTCTGCCATGAAGATTTTCGTGGTAAGAAGCCTTAGCCATGAAATTCCACGCTTCTTAGCCAAGAATTCTGCCTCGGTGAAAGGTCGATTTTCTTAGAGTGCCGATTCTCTACTAACAATGAAAAAAAGGTGGATTAGGCCGTACGTGGAGAACACATTTTTATACTGATGGCGTATGTTATAGTTACTAACAAGATCGGAACCGGTGGAAAAAGACATGGATGAAAGACGTCAAGTCGCTGATCAATACATATGACAGAAGGTACATACAGGATACTGGAAAAACATTTATTCGCACCAAAAGAGCTCACTAGAAAACAACGCGAATGATGAATATAATTCCAAAAGATATCAAATGACACAACACACATGTATGCGAGCAATCTTTACAAGGAAAGGGCGGAGCCCAACAGCTTAAAGATACGCTGAGATAACTAGACATGGTACTAAAATCTTCAGGGGCTGGTGGCTGGAGGAGGAGTGAGGAAAGGAATGGAAGGAATCTTAGGGAGAGAGGTAGGGATGCCCGGCACCGGGGGCAAGGCGGTTGGCACGGTTGGCATGCTTGGAAGTGGCGGCAGAGCAGTGGTGGGCAATGTTGGCTGGGTGGTGGGCAGTGTCGGCAATGTGGGCTGAGGCAGGGTCGTAGGGATGGTAGGCAATGTGGGAATGGATGGCAATGGTGGCATTGAAGTCGGTATTTTTGGCATCGTGGGAAGGGATGGTATGGATGGTATAGTTGTCGGTATTGGTAGTGTTGGTATCGTGGGAAGGGACGGTATGGATGGTGTAGTTGTTTGCAGCAGATGACGAGCTCCGAAGCTCATGTTGGCAGTTGAGAGAACTAGGGCGATGAAGAGAACAAAACTCTTTGAGGAAGTAGCCATGTCAGCAACTGGAGTGTGGATCTTACGTTGTGAAAGGCTCAAGGACTTGAAATTAATGAGCTAAGAGGAATGGATTGCTACTTGTGTGAGTAAATGGAGGAAGGAGATGGGAGTTATATAGCAAGAGGTAGTTCAAATAGAAATTTGGGTTGTGATAATAAGTTGGTGACTGGCTTTTGGGTATGGTTAGGAAAAAGAATAAAAAACAGAACATCTCTTTTATCGGCTCTTTGTTAGCTCACCTCTTGGGCTCAAATCTCCTGACAGATGGCCAAAGCTTTCGTTGAAGTCAAGCTTCGCATCTATCTTTGTGGAAGGCAATTGAATAACTTGCTATTTTCTTAGGTTTGATTGTTAACTTGCTTTTGATTTTATACATATAATTCTAAGGTTGGTATGTATTGCATTGACCGATCTCCGCAAAATTTTGACTCCGTCAAAGATCCGGTCTACTGTTAATTGGTTGGGCTTTAGCCATTAGGTATTTTTTTTTTCTTTACACAAATGATAAAAAAAAGGGTTAACATCACTAAAAATTCTAAATTGATATACCCATACTACATTTACTCCAAATTAGTTTTTGTATAAAAAAAAAAAAAAATTCTAAATTGATATAACAATGCCATATTTATCCCAAATTAATTTTTTATGTTATAAAAAAGGGTTAATACCCTGAAAAATCCTAAACTGGTACACCTGTGACAAATTTACCCCAACCTATTTTTTTGACCACAAAAAGCCCCAAACTGGTATATTTTTGACAAATTTACCCTAAATAGGTACATTTGTGACAAATTTACCCTTTGTTATTTTTCGTTAAATTTTATAGTAAAATTATTAAATTAAATGACACGTGACAGTTGACCGGTATACCAATTTGGGATTTTACGATTTTTTATCACAGTTTACAATTTTTGTGATTTTTTTGAGGTATTAATCTAATTTAGCGGAGGGTATATTTGTCAAAATTTACCAGTTTGAGTCTTTTGTGGTTGAATAAATTTGTTTGGGGTAAATTTGTCATAAATGTACAAGTTTATGATTTTTTATAATTAGTTGGGGTAAATTTGTCATAGGTATATACCAATTTAGGGTTTTTCATTGTCAAAAAAATAGTTTGGGGTAAATTTGTTACAAATGTACTAGTTTGGGGTTTTTCAGAATATTAACCCTATAAAAAATTCTAGACCATTACCTTTGTACCACATTTATTCTATTTTTTTTTTGTTACAAAAAGTTCCAAATAAAAACTCTTAACTATGTTTAAAGCTAACATAATTTGAACTTGAGTATCTGAGAAGTGAAGCGGATAGTCAAGAAAATGAGGCATTTACGAGCTATCTGAGAGTTTTTTGAAATTGAAGTAATCAACGAATTCCATTTCTAATAGAATAATTGACTTAAACACATGTTGATAAGGTTGAATTTTTGAATATATTGCTTTTACGGATATTGAAATGACAAGAAACAGGTTAAGAAGGCTGATCTCGAGATTTTTTTATGTGATACAAAAACAAGTTTTGGGCAATTGTTGTATGATTGTACTAATTTGGGATTTTTCGTGACATAAAAAATTAGTTTGGGACAATTGTGGTACAGGTAATATAGTTTGGGATTTTTTGTGGCAAAAAAATTAGTTTAGGCTAAAATGTGGTGGTGCTATTAACCCTAAAAAGAGTGAAAACTGGATACAAACATTCCATTAAAAATAGTTCAAGTCTTATCTCCTTTGAGATTGGTGTCTAGTGTTGACAAACAAATTATGTTCATGGGATAGTTCCTATCATATATAGATAAAGCCGGAGTTGAGAGTGTTCATTCTAGTGCTTGTCATACGACACTTCTCTTTAACTCTATGTTTGTCTTGTGGCTTAGTGTTACTTATCGATTATTTACGCTTTACTGCACTATTATATGTTATTTTCAAATGCTAATAATAGATAAAGTCAATATTTAAACATCTTCAAATGCTAAAAAAATATAGAGAAAAACTTAGTCGAAACAATTAATTTAAAATTATAACAAATGATTGGTTTAAAATAAGAATAGGATATAGATGTGCGTTTTCTGTGCCTTAAAATTGTAAGAGAACATAGAAAACCTTCGATTGATGCCAAAAGATGTTCAGAACTCCAAAATGTGGCGTTGACTCTGAAGGACGCAACACAAGGTTCGTGAATATAGTATTGGTATCATTGTTTCTTGTTTATTATCTACCTTTTCTCTCCTTGTATTTTAGATTGATAGATTTAGGAAACAGCTTGAAATACAATTTAAAGAATATATGTCAGCTTGAATATATTAATGGTGGAAAAATCATCCTAATCAATTTAAATTACTTAATCCTAAGAAAATAGAATTACTAATACGATTTAAATTACAAAAAGTATGTAAATTAGATTATTGAAATATCATGTGACTTAATAATGGATTTTATATACTTTTGGATTAATATCTTGAAAAACCCCAAATTGGTACACTTGTGACAAATTTACCCAAACCAATTTTTTAATCATGAAAATTTCAATTTGATACGCATGTAACAAATGTACCCCAAATGATTACAAAAAACCTAAAACTAATATACTTATGACAAATTTATTGGAAATTAATTTGTTCGACCACAAAAAATCCCAAAATTGTATTTTTGTAACAAATATACCTTTCATTAGATTGGATTAATGCCACAAAAAAACACAAAAAATGTATGACTGTGATATATGAAGAGTAAAATCCCAAACTAATATACTAGTCAACTGTCACATGTCATAAAACTTAGCAAGTTGATAATAAAGTTTAACAGAATCTAATAGAGGGTAAATTTATCACAAGTGTACAAGTTTGGGGTTTTTGTGGTAAAAAAATTAGTTCCGGATAATTTTGTCACATATGTACAAGTATGAGATTTTTCGGGGTATTAACCTGAAAAAGCTCATACTTCACTCTTTCATTATAAATAGCTCATCCCATTTTGCATTTCTTCCTCCTTTCGTTGGTTTTGGAAATACTTCAATTCACGTGTTTAATGAGTTTCGCACTTTTGTGTCTCATCTTACCTGTCGGGTTAAACATTTGACTCGAATAATTGTGGGCAAAGATGATTCAAGCGCTTGAAATTTGACGCTTGAGTCAGACAGTCTTTCTTCGCTTCATATCATTAGTCACAGGATTTTGTGTTGTCGAAGCTACAACGACCCACATAATTTTGTTGCAAAAAGGTTGGCCCTTAAGCCACGAAATAAAAATTTGTTGCTATTGAGTCTCTATTTATGCTTTTTGTCATGAAATATTTCGCGGTGAAAAGTATACTATTATGCTACAAAATTACTCAATTTTGTTTCCAAGGTCTATTGCCGCAGGCCTTTAGCCATGACATCTCCGCCACCAAGATTTTCGTGGCAAGAAGCCTTACCCACGAAATTCCAGGCTTCTTAGCCAATAATTCCGCTGCGGCGAAAGGTCGATTTTCTTTTAGCGCCGATTCTCCACTAACAATGAAAAAAAGGTCGATAAGGCCGTACACGGAGAACACATTTTTGTACTGATAATGTATGTTATAGTTACTAACAAGCTTGAAACAGTGGAAAGGACATGGAAGAATGGAAGCCAAGTCACTGATCAATACATATGATAGAAGGTACATACAAGATGCTGGAAAAACATTTATTCGCACCAAAAGAGCTCCCTAGAAAACAATGTGATTGAAAAATATAATTCCAAAAGACATCAAATGATACACCACACATATATGCGACCAATCTTTACAAAGAAAGGGCGGACCCCAACAGCTTAAAAACACACTGAGATAATCTTATATGGTACTAAAATCTTCAGGGGCTGGTGGCTGGAGGAGGAGTGAGGAAAGCAATGGAAGGAATCTTGGGGAGAGACGTAGGGATGCCTGGCACCGGGGGCAAGGCGGTTGGCACGGTTGGCATGCTTGGAAGTGGCGGCAGAGCAGTGGTGGGCAATGTTGGCTGGGTGGTGGGCAGCGTCGGCAATGTGGGCTGAGGCAGGGTCGTAGGGATGGTAGGCAATGTGGGAATGGACGGCAATGGTGGCAGTGAAGTCGGTGTCGATATTTTTGGCATCGTGGGAAGGGACGGTATGGATGGTATAGTTGTTGGTATTGGTAATGTTGGTATTGTGGGAAGGGATGGTATGGATGGCTTAGTTGTTTGTAGCAGATGACGAGCTCCGAAACTTATGTTGGCGGTTGAGAGAACTAGGGCGATGAAGAGAACAAAGCTCTTTGAGGAAGTAGCCATGTTAGTAACTGGAGAGTGGATTTTATGTTGAAAGGACTTGAAATTAATGAGCTAAAAGGAATGGATTGCTACTTGTGTGAGTAAATGGAGGAAGGAGATGGGAGTTTATATAGCAAGAGGTAGTTCAAATAGAAATTTGGGTTGTGATAATTAGTTGGTGACTGGCTTTTGGGTATGGTTGGGAAAAATAATAAAAAACAGAACATCTCTTTTATTGGTTCTTTGTTGGCTCACCTCCTCAGCTCAAATATCCTGACGGATGACCAATGCTTTCGTTGAAGTCAATCTTCGCATCTGTCTTTGTGGGAGGCAACTGAATAACTTGCTATTTTCTTAGGTTGATTGTCAATTTGCTTCTTGATTTTTTTTTAACATATAATTTTAAGGTTGGTTTGTGCTGCATTGACCGATCTCCCCGAAATTTGGGCTTCATCAATGATCTAGTCTACTGTTAATTGTTTGGGCTTTAGCTATTAGTTTTTTTTTTTCATTTTTTTTTCGTTACACAAATGATAAAAAGAAGGGTTAATACCACTAAAAATTCTAAACTTGGTATACCGTACTATATTTACTCCAAATTAATTTATATATAAAAAATCCTAAGATAATTCAATCATGCCACATTTATCCCAAGCTAATTTTTATGTTATTTCTAGACCATTACATTTGTACTGCATTTACTTTAACTTTTTTCTGTTACAAAAAATTCTGAACAAAAACTCTTAATTATGTTAAAAGCTAATGATTTGAGCTTGAGATTAAGAAGTGAAGCGGATAGGCAAGAAAATGAGGCATTTATGAGCGATTGGAGAGTTTTTTGAAATTAAAGTAATCGATGAATTCCATTTCTAACCGAGTAATTGGCTTAAACACATGTTGATAAGGTAGAATTTTTGAATAGATTACTTTTACGGACGTTGAAATGACAAGAAATGGGTTAAGAAGGCTGACACTGAGATTTTTTGTGACAGAAAAAAATATTTGGGGGTAATTGTGGCACAATTACCCCAAATTAGGATGTTAATTGAGATTTTTTGGGCCGACATTGAGGATGATTCTAAGGACGTGACACAAGGTTTGTGAATATAGTATTGGTATTGTTGTTTCTCGTTTATTATCTACCTTTTTCTCTCCTTGTATTTTAGATTAATAGATTTAGAAAACAGCTTGAAATACAATTTAAAAAATATATGTCAGCTTGAATATATTAAAAGTGGAAAAATCATCCTAATCAATTTAAATTACTTAAGCCTAAGAAAATAGTATTACTAATACGATTTAAATTACAAAAGGCATCTAAATTAGATTGTTGAAATATCACGTGACTTGACAATGGGTCTTATATACCTTTTATATACATGTGATGTTGGACATACTTCACTCTCCATTATAAATAGTTCATCCCATTTTGCATTTCTTCCTCCGTTAGCTGGTGTTGGGAATACTTCAATTCTCATGCTTTATGAGTTTCGCACTTTTGTGTCTCATCTTATCTTTCGGGTTAAACTTTTGACTCGAATAATTTTGGGCGAAGATGATTCAAGCGCTATGAAATTCGACGCTTTGGTCAGACAATCTTTCTTTGCCCCATATCATTACTCACCGAACTTTGAGTAGCCAAGTCGACAAAGCGACAACAACTGTTAGAGAATCAAGATCAAAACCAAGTTTGCTATATCGAGAAGCCAAGTCCGCTATATTGAGAAATCAACCACAGGAGGTTCAGGAGGTTCTCGACTCAAGAAGTCAACCACAGGAGGTGAAGTCCTCAACTATGATAGATGTGGATCACCAGAAGGCAATCAAGAAGTAAAAGAGCTGAAGAAATTGATAACTCATGGATAACAAGTTTCATCAACGGTGGAGATCATACAAATGTCAAAGACACAGATTGCCAAGTCTCAAGATTACTGTTCTGTTATATTCAGCTGTAAAGTTTGTTAGTTCGCTTTTCTAGTAGTTAGTTTTCTGTTTTCGATCCATATATAGAGAGGGATTGTAATCGGTTCAAGGTTAAGAAGAACATGATGATTCAGAAAGGTTTGCTGTATTTTTCTATCTCTTTTTGTTCCAATGAATGGAAATACAGTATCGAAAACTTCTTCCCAGATCATCTGCTATCATACTTCATCTTCATCTTCTGTATTCTTGATTTCATAAGTTCTCATGGTATCAGAGTGGGAAGATCGACGTGCATCAGAATAAAATCTATCGAGTAACCAGTTCGTGCATCAAGTCAGAAGAAGTGAACGAACACTGAAGATCTCTGGATCAAGGTAAACTCATACAGGTTTAGAGCTCATAAGCACTACTGTTATCATCTTCTTCAAAGAATCATAATAATGGCGATTAGAACTCCAAAATATCCTTTTCCGATACATGTGAATATCACAAACTTTGTCACAATCAAACTTGCAGAGGACAACTTCCTATTGTGGCAAGCTCGGATCCAAAGGTTTTTGAAAAGCCAAGATCTGTTTGGTTTTGTTAATGGAGATATTCCTTCACCCTCTCGAATGCTGCAAACAGAGGATGAAGGTTGTGAAACCGATCTTATTAATCCAGATTACACTGACTGGACTAGAACAGATCAGTTGATTTCATCATGGATCTCTGGAGCAGTTACTGAAAATATTCTGAGCCTAATAATTGGATTAGAAACATCATCCGAAGTATGGCAAACTCTTCTGAAAAGGTTTACATAGAAATCAATTGCTAGAGAGTTCGAATTAAGGGGGAAACTGCAAACATGTCACAAGCATGAACAAACTCTTGTTGATTATCTCAGGGAATATAAATCCATATGTGATCAGTTGAATGCAATAGGCAAACCTGTGGATGATATAACCAAAATGTTTGGTCTATTGGAAGGTTTAGGTCCTGAGTATGAGAACTTTCGGACTACCATATATTGTTTGAAGCCTCAGCCAGAGTATGATGAGGTTATTGCTCAATTAGAAAGGTTTGAATCAAGACTCAAAAACTTTTCCAGGAGTCAGTTCAACCCGAATTTAGCGTATTTTGGACAAAGACAGTTTCAGGTTCAGTCTAAAGATATCACAAATGAAAACTACTTTTCTCAAGCTTCTGGATTTATATCTGAAAGAGGAGGATATAGAGGTGGTCGAAGCTATGGTCGTGGCAGAACTGGTAACAATAGGGGTCGTGGTTTTGAAAGATATCAGAATTACAGAACAGATATCTCCAGTCCAGGGCAAGGAAATCAACACCCTAGACAGAGAAATGTTATCCCTACAACAAATCAAGGGTTTAGACCCTATACCACTTACTCACAAAGGTACCAAAATGTCAAGACTTATCCTTCTGCAAACTCGAGTAAAAACTTGCAGAATGAAAAAGAAACAAGTAGCATTCGATTAGAGTGTCAAATATGTGTAAAAGTCTGGACATGATGCTCTTCGCTGCTGGTATCGGTTTGACAATTCTTATCAAGCAGAGGATATTCCAGCAGCCTTGACAGCAATGCATATTGAAGACTCAACAGGCAGTGAGTGGTATCCTGACTCTGGAGCTACAGCTCACATTAGTGCTGATTCTGGTATGCTCCATACTCTTTCTAAATATCAAGGACATGATACTATTATGATAGGCAATGGATCATGTTTACCTGTAACTCACATTGGCAACACCTGGCTCAAAACAAAGAATAATACATTACCTCTTAACGATGTTCTAATTGTCCCAGAGATAAAGAATAATCTCCTTTCAGTATCTAAACTCACAGATGACTTCCCTTGTTCCTTTATTTTTGACAAAACTGGTGTTTATGTAAAGGACAACAATACCAACACAATGGTGAAGCTCGGAAGGAAAATTAGAGGTCTTTATCAAGCTAATCCACAGACCACAGAAGCCTTCTTTACTCAGCGGCAAAAGACAGTCGGTGAAGACATATGGCATCAGCGTTTGGCTCATACAAATGCTCAAGTAGTTAAGCATCTGCAAAAACAGAAGCTTATACAATTTGTTTCATCATCTCAAGTTGTTTGCAGCAGCTGTCAAATAGCCAAAAGTACAGCTCTATCGTTCCCTTTTTCGGATTCTACATCAAGTTCTCCATTAGAAAGAATTCATTGTGACATATGGGGACCATCACCAATTTGTTCCTTTCAAAAGTTTAGATATTATGTGATTTTTGTTGACAATTTCTCTCGATATTGCTGGCTATATCCCATGAAGTTGAAATCTGAGTTTTATGATATATTTGTTCAATTCCAGAAGTTAGTTGAACGACAGTATAATCATCAGATTAAAATCTTCCAGAGTGATGGAGGAGGAGAGTTCGTAAGCAATAGATTTCAAAAATTTCGGAGTCACCATGGAATAAGACAGTTCATATCATGTCCTCACACTCCTGAACAAAATGGGGTCTCTGAAAGAAAGCATCGACACATTGTTGAACTTGGATTAGCTATGCTCTATCACTCAAAAGTTCCACTGAAATTTTGGGTGGATGCATTTGTGACAGCTAATTACATCATAAACATTCTTCCCACACCAAAGCTGCAGATGGACACACCTTATAACAAACTTCATAATAGACAGCCAAGGTATGATCATTTAAGAGTATTTGGTTGTGCTTGCTATCCTTGCTTGAGACCGTATGCAAGTCATAAACTTGATCCTTGATCTCTCCCCTGTATCTTCTTGGGTTACAGCATTCAACACAAAGGGTATCGATGTTTGGTGTCAACTAACAATCGTGTATACATCAGTAGGCATGTTGTTTTTGATGAGTATTCCTATCCTTTTACAAAGAAGCTGATCAATGAATATGGACAGTATACAAACTTATACAAACAATGGAGTGAATGAATACATTTCCTCGAGTCATCAAGCACCAAGTCACCAGCTACTGGATCCATTCATCAGTCAGCCACAAACCAGATCCATCCTGATTTCCATGATTGCTATACTTATCATCCATGTCACAGACAACAATCTCAGATCATTTCCTCGAGGAATATGCAAGATGAGACAATGACAGAAGAACAATCTATAGATGCTGTGTCTCAAGATTATTCTATTTCTCAAGGACAAAATACTACCAGTTCTTTATCTTCACACAATGATCTACTATCTGAAGGTAGTTCTAATGAAAGGCACTCCAATTCCAATTCCATTCTGTCTTCCTCTCAAGGTACGAGTAATAATTATCATATGCAGACTCGACTAAAGTCTGGAATTCGAAAACCAAATCCAAAGTATGCTTATTTAGTTGACTATCTAGTTCCTATGGAACCAAAGTCTATCAAGTCAGCTTTAGCTAATCAAGCCTGGTATAGGGCTATGAAAGAAGAGATGGATGCGCTTGCTAAAAATCAAACATGGACATTGATTCATAGAACTAAACAGATGAATGTAATAGGCTGCAGGTGGGTCTATAAGACCAAACTCACACCAAATGGCGGTCTTGACAGACTCAAAGCTCGTCTAGTCGCCAAAGGCTTTCACCAAGAAGAAGGACTGGACTTCACTGAGACTTTCAGTCCAGTTGTGAAACACACAACAATTCGAATAGTGTTATCTCTAGCTATGATAAGGCACTGGCCAATACACCAGCTTGATGTTAAGAATGCTTTTCTTCATGGAGATTTGAACGAGACTGTGTACATGGAACAGCCACCTGAATTTATCAATCCTCATCAGCCAAGCCATGTCTGTTTGCTTCACAAGTCTCTATATGGTCTTCGGCAAGCACCAAGAGCTTGGTTTGATAAATTCAGCAAATTTTTACTCGAAAATGGTTTCTTCGCAGACACAGATCCATCGTTATTTATTCTCGCATACAAACTCACATACGCTTCTATTGCTCCTATATGTTGATGATATCATCTTGACTGGTAGTTCACCACATCTTTTAACTGCACTTATTCAGAAACTTAGTCTTCAGTTTCATATGAAGGACCTTGGGTATATTCACTATTTTTTGGGTATTGAGGCCAAACGAACTTCACAGAATCTCTTTTTGTGTCAAACAAAGTATGCTACTGACTTGTTGAAACGAGCTTATATGGCCGACTGTAAACCAGTCTCAACACCTCTGCCTCTTCGATCAATCTCCATGGCTAACACTGCAAATCTACTTACAGATCCTATGGAATACAGAAGCTTAGTTGGTGCTCTTCAATACTTAATCATTACTCGACCAGACCTGGCATTTGCTACTAATCTTCTCTGTCAAAAAATGCAACAGCCTACTGTAGGAGACTTTCATCAATTAAAAAGAGTACTTCGATATGTCAAAGGTACTATACATCTTGGAATTTATATCCATTCTCAAAGTTCAGTACATCTCTATGGTTTCTCTGATGCGGATTGGGCTGGTTGTCCAACAACATGACATTCCACAACAGGATTTTGCACGTTTCTTGGATCCAATCTACTATCCTGGTCTGCCAAGAAACAACCTACTGTTTCTAGATCCTCAACTGAAGCAGCGTATCGTGCACTTGCTTCGACCACTGCTAAACTCACCTGGATCACGTTTGTGCTACGAGATATAGGGATTTCTCTTCAGTCACCTACCACTATATATTGTGACAACAGATCAGCAATTTCTCTCACCGCCAATCCAATATTACATGCTCGAACCAAGCACATTGAAGTTGACTTTCACTTTGTCCGTGAGAAAGTCTCTTCTGGATCTATTCGTATTCAATATATCTCTACTCATCTACAATTAGCTGATATATTTACTAAGTCACTATCCCGCTTATCTCATCTTACTCTCCGAACCAAATTGGGAATCGAATCCTTTACTCTTCCCAATTTGAGGGGGAATGTTAGAGAATCAAGATCAAAACCAAGTTTGCTATATCGAGAAGCCAAGTCCGCTATATTGAGAAATCAACCACGGGAGGTTCGGGAGGTTCTCGACTCAAGAAGTCAACCACGGGAGGTGAAGTCCTCGACTATGATAGATGTGGATCACCAGAAGGCAATCAAGAAGTAAAAGAGCTGAAGAAATTGATAACTCATGGATAACAAGTTTCATCAACGGTGGAGATCATACAAATGTCAAAGACACGGATTGCCAAGTCTCAAGATTACTGTTCTGTTATATTCAGCTGTAAAGTTTGTTAGTTGAAGTTAGTTCGCTTTTCTAGTAGTTAGTTTTCTGTTTTCGATCCATATATAGAGAGGGATTGTAATCGGTTCAAGGTTAAGAAGAACATGATGATTCGAAAGGTTCTCGCTGTATTTTTCTATCTCTTTTGTTCCAATGAATGGAAATACAAGATCGAAAACTTCTTCCCGCATCATCATCTGCTATCATACTTCATCTTCATCTTCTCGTATTCTTAATTTCATAAGTTCTCAACAACCCACATAATTTTCGTTGCAAAAGTTTAGCCCTTTAGCCGCGAAATAAAATCTGTTGCCTTTGAGCGTCTACGCATTTTGTCATGAAATATCCCGTGGTGAAATATAAACTTTTTGCTACAAAATTACTCGATTTCATTTCCAAGGTCTATTGCCACGGGCCTTTAGCAATGACATTTTGGCCACCAAGATTTTCGAGGCAAGAAGCCTTAGCCATGAAATTCCAGGCTTTTTAGCCAAGAATTCCGCCGTAGTGAAAGGTTGATTTTCTTGTAGCACCGATTCACTAACAACAATTAAAAAAGGTGGATAAGGCCGCATGGGAATAACACATTTTTATACTGATGGGGGTGTGTGTGTGTGTGTTATAGTTACTAACAAGCTTGGAAGAGGCGGAAAAGACATGGATGAACAGAAGCCAACTCACCGATCAATACATATGATAGATGGTACATACAAGATACTGGAGAAGACATTTATTCGCACCAAAAGAGCTCACTACAAAACAATGTGATTTAAAAATATAATTCCGAAAGACATCAAATGACACACCACACATATATGCGAACAATCTTTACAAAGAAAGGGCGGACCCCAACAGCTTAAAGATACGCTGAGATAAACTTATGGGGTACTAAAATCTTCAGGGGCTGGTGGCTGGAAGAGGAGTGAGGAAAGGAATGGAAGGAATCTTAGGGAGAGACGTAGGGATGCCCGACACCGGGGGCAAGGCAATTGGCACGGTTGGCACGCTTGGAAGTGGCGGGAGAGCAGTGGTGGGCAATGTTGGCTGGGTGGTGGGCAGTGTTGGCAATGTGGGCTTAGGCAGGGTCGTAGGAAAGGCGGGCAACGTCGGAATGGACAGCAATGGCAGCGAAGTCAGTATTGTGGGAAGGGACGGTATGGATGGTATAGTTGTCGGTATCGGTAGTGTTGGTATTGTGGGAAGGGATGGTATGGATGGCATGGTTGTTTGCAGTATATAGCGAGTTCTGAAGCTCATATTGACGGTTGAAAGAACTATGGTGACGAAGAGAACGAAGCTCTTTGAGGAAGCAGCCATATTGGTAACTAGAGTGTGGATATTATGTTGTGAAAGGCTCAAGGACTTGAAATCAATGACCAAAGAGGGATGGATTGCTAATTGTAATGGAGGAAGAGGATGGGAGTTCATATCGCAAGAGATGGATGTGTGGAGTTTAGTATCGTGACAATAGGTTGGTGACTGGCTTTTGGGTATGCTTAGGAAAAGTAAAACCGAACATCTCTTTATAGTTAGTTTCCTTGTTAGCTCCCCACCTCAGCTCAATCTTCCACATGCCAAAAGAAAAGACGAAGGTCAAATCTGCTGTTTTTGTTCTGAGAGATGGCCATGCTGTCATGAAGTCAAGCTTCACAAATATGTCTTTATGGAAGGTAACTGAACAACTTGCTTCATAACATACCAATTTCTAGGTTCGGTGTTAACTTGTTCTTGGATTTTAACATGTCAATCTAGGTTTCTTTGTGTTGGCTTGACTGATCTCTCCGACCTTTGGACTTCAACAATTACATGTTGGTCTACCGTTAGAGCTGTCACGCCCCGATTCTCGGGCACGCACACATCCTTCTCACTTGGTCGATTTTATAATGCGATATCCCAGGACAATATATCGCCGACCCTTTCATTTATTAAGCACATGCGGAAGCAGTTAAAATCCCCAGACAATAAAATAATAGGATAGAAAAGCAGGGCCATATTTTTCATATTGAAGTTTATAATCAAAATTTTATACAAAACACAAACCAGAGCACTCTACAACTTTTTACTCTAAACTTTAATCACATCAAAAAGGAGATCTCAAAAGAAGATAAACTCTCAGCCATCCGGGCCGTACTCAAGGCCCTTCTCGGGATTATCTTCTTCTCCCAAAAATCTTTCTCCTTAAGTTTCATCCCGAGTTCTCCTTCTCAGACTCCTCCTCAGCTCCTCAGCGGGGTCTTGAAATATTTTTTCCCAAACCGGGATAAGACTACGTCTCAGCGAGTTCTACCCCACTAAGCCCAATTAGTAAACTATTATACTATAGGCTACCTAAACACGCACAGGTCATGGGACTTACCTTGGCCTTAGATCCCACCTGCAAGTCAGTACAATTCATAATAGGCACCCGAGCAATCATATCATATATTGATATCTCGATCAATCGATCCAGTTGATCACACACTAACAAGACCACTCACGGTCATTTCCCTTCAATCAATCATTTCACAACAATTGGATTAATTCATTGCTCAATCGAACTAGTCGATTACATGTCAGACGGACCATCCTAGGTCAATACTCTTGGGCGTCAAGTTTGCCAAAGTGACATATTCACCAGACAATTGCGTGCGTTCTTTAAGGCACTGTTTTCGCCAGTGATATCCCAAATCACCGAACCACACATGCCTACAATGATCTGTTCAATAGACAATTGCGTGCGTTCTTTAAGGCGCCGTTTTCGCCAGTGATATTCCAAGTCACCGAACCACGCATGCCTATAACCATGTACTCAATAGACAATTGTGTGCGTTTTTTAAGGCGCCGTTTTCGCCAGTGATATCCCAAATCACCAAACCACACATGCCTACAACCATGTACTCAATAGATAATTGTGTGCGTTCTTTAAGGCGCCGTTTTCGCCAGTGATGTCCCAAATCACCGAACCACACATGCCTACAATGATCTGTTCAATAGACAATTGCGTGCATTCTTTAAGGCGCCGTTTTCGCCAGTGATATTCCAAGTCACCGAACCATGCATGCCTATAACCATGTACTCAATAGACAATTGTGTGCGTTTTTTAAGGCGCCGTTTTCGCCAGTGATATCTCAAATCACCGAACCACACATGCCTACAACCATGTACTCAATAGACAATTGTGTGCGTTCTTTAAGGCGCCGTTTTCGCCAGTGATATCCCAAATCACCAAACCACACATGCCTACAACAATATATTTAATAGACAAGTGTATGCGTTCTTTAAGGCGCCGTTTTCGCCAGTGATGTCCTTAATCACCGAACCATACATGCCTATAACAATATGAGTACTAGACTGATACGTGCGTTTTTTAAGGCGTCGTTTTCGCCAGTGACATCCCAATCACCGAACCACGTAAGTCCATACATCGTGTCTGATCAGTTATAACCCAGAGTATTTCCAATTCTCTCATAAATCCATCCACTTTACAACTCAATCAAAGCATTATAAATGCTAAATAACATACTTGGCCATTTACCAATCAATAATTCAATCTCAATCAATTCCAATCAATTTAGGGTAAATCCCTAAAATATCATAATTTATTCAATTCCATACAATGTGGAGCTCAAATAAATAAACGGACTGCGCCGCGACGATCGCACGAGATTTCGGTTGTCGGCCATCAAAATCTTAATTTCTGAAAAATAAATAATTAATAATTATTAAAAATTCAATTTAGCACAAAATAAAGCCCAATTAAATAAATGGACTTCACCACAGTCATCAGCATAATATTCTGGTCATTTACCATCTCAATTGAATTTTCGGAAAATAAATAATTCATTAATTTTAATTTCGAAAATTAATAATTAATATTAAAAATTCGATTTAGCTCAAAATAAGCCCCGATTAAACAAACGGACTCCACCACGGTCATCAGCATAATTTTCCCGTTCCGACCATCTCAGTTGAATTTTCGGAAAATAAATAATTATTTAATTTAATTCCGAAAATTAATATTGAAATACTAAAAATTCCACTTAGGCCCGAAAAGCCTAATTGGAGCCCACTAAGGGTCGGGAAAAATCCTGAGGCACTTCCAATAATTAGTAGACCACATCTACTTGCTAATTGCACAATCAATTTATCTAAATCGTATCACAATTGACTAATAATTGCTAATTTATTATAATCTAACAACCTAAACATAATTAATTAAAACTAAACCAACCTTAAGCATAATTAGCCAACTAATCATGGATTAGTGAGATTACTCACCAAATCGCGTGCAAATCGGATCAATCCGACGGGGGCGACGCGAGGAACAATTCTTCCCAAAGCACGGCTCGGGTTTGGGGCCCCGAAACAGCCCAAAATGGGCTCGAACCAGCTAGAAACCCATTTCGTGGGTTGCGGTTCAAGGCTTGCCGGAGCTAATCCGGCGGCTAGGGCGGCGAGGGGAGGCCGGTGGAGGGCGAGGGAAACGTCGGGGAGGTTCGGCGGTGCTGGGCGATGGCTGGAGGCGGCTGGACGGGGCGGAACTGAGCTGAACAGGGGCCGAACAGGGCTGTCTCGCGGGGAAGGGGAGCCTGGGCGGAGGAGAGGGCAGGCGATGCATGGCGGTGAGCGGCGGACGCGGGGCGTGCGAGCGCGGGCGGCGAGACGGGCGGCGACGGCAGCCGCGGCGAGCTGCTGCTTCTGCTCCTGGTTCAGTTCGTTTGAGGAAGAAGAAGAAGAAGAGAGAGAGAGAGAGAGAGAAAGGATAAGGCTTGACCGGTCAAAAGGGAAGAGAGAGAGAGAGGGCAAGCGGTGGGGGGTTCGCACGAGGGGGAAAGGGAGGGGAGAGGAGAGAGAGAGAAAAGAGAAAAGAAAGAAAAAGAGAGAAAAGGAGAGAGAGAGAAAAAGGAAATGCTTAATATCATTATTCATATTTTCCTTTTCTCTTCCAATTTTTCTTTCTATTTTCTCTTGGTCTTCAATTAATCCTTCGATAATTTCTTTATTGAAATTTTGGACTCGTCAATAATTTGACGGGCGATGAGACGGTCCTAAAATTGAATTGTGACACGTTCGAATATTCGATTCCCAAAACGGAATTAAATTTCATGATTAAAATCGACCGGACGCGATTTTAGTTTAATCCAACCAATTAGGTAGCTTTTAGGGATTTTACCGCAGTTATATCCCTTAGCGGTTTTACCAAATAACTCGTGAGTGATCAGCTCAGAGAAAAAGGACCATAGGCGCGCTGATGATATGCACATTTCACTTTATCGAAAATGGGTCGAATTTCAGGATGTCACAAGAGGATTTAGCCTTTAGCTACTATTTTTTTTTTTCTCTTGATTGCACAAAAATAAGAAGGATTCCTTTACTAGCCACAGACTTTGCACGAAAAAATAGTTCCAGTCTTATCTCCTCTGACTGTTAGATGCTAGTGTCACGGTCCGTGAATCCTCCCATACTCGTGACACTTGTGAGTGGCGCTTGGGGTTATCTGGTGAAGAGTATGAGGCAGAAGGGTAGAACACAACTGGTCCGTGGGAGTGGCGTCGGGACAGTTGGTGCTAGGAGTTCTAGGATAGAAGGGTTACATCACTTAGGAGCTCAAGACGGGGTAGGCCTCCCGTGCACAAACCGGTCGGGAGCCGATGCCGCTCTCCGACGAGGCCATGGCGGCCGAAACCAGTTGTCGTCCCTAAAGAGAACTCGCTGCCTTACTCGATGGACCGGACGCCCGAGCGGCTGGGCATGGTAGGATCTCGCACAAAGAATCATTCACCGTATCGTTCGTGGAACAGCTAAAGAAAGGGCTGGCTTGGCGAATTCCGCTCGCTAGGCGCCTGCGGGTCGTTTCCGAGGCCAAGGAAACTCTCAGCCCGTGACAAGTGGTATCAGAGCAGGAATCCCTCCAAAGAAGCGAGTGAGCAAGTCGAGAATCGGACTCCTCGTTCAAGTGCGGGTCAAGCGATAAGTCCCGGTGGATGGGTGCTAGGGCGAGTCGGCTTCTCGTCGAGCGGAATGCGAGTTAGAGAAGAACCGAACCCTTGCCGAATGGGGATAACGTTCTGGATCGATCGGTGAATACGAAGAAGAGGTCTACTCGCTGCGTTTTCAACAAGAAAAGAACCTCCATTGGTCTCTTTGGGTCAAGATGCTGATTAGGCCGGAATGGTGCTGCCAAAAGATGCGGTTGGCGAAAATGCCACACTTGCCAAAAGCGCAGTGACCGAAGGGCCGAGCAGCTGAGATCAAAAGAAGCCACCAATGGAGCAAAACCTGTTTTGTTGGGCGAGTGTGACCGTTCGATTAATTCCCAAAAAGTGGCACATCAATGGTTAATTTACGCAAGGAAGCGACAGAAGCGAGATCGCAACGAGGGCGTTGCGGGTAGAGTGGGGAGAATGAAATCCTCCCGAACACTTTGAGTGGCGCTTGGGGTTATCTGAAGAGTATGAGGCAGAAGGGTAGAACACAACCGGTCCGTGGGAGTGGCGTCGGGAGTGGTGCTAGGAGTTCTAGGATAGAAGGGTTACATCACTTAGGAGCTTTGAAGACGGGGTAGGCCTCCCGTGCACAAACTATGGGAGCCGATGCCGCTCTCTGACGAGGCCATGGCGTCAAACCAGTTGTCGTCCCTAAAGAGAACCGCTGCCTTACTCGATGGACCACGCCCGAGCGAAGCTGGGCGTGGTATCTCGCACGAAGAATCATTCACCGTATCGTTCGTGGAACAGCGAAAGGGCTTACTTACGCCCGCGGGTCGTTCCGAGGCCAAGGAAACTCTCGGCCCGTGACACTAGCAAATAAGTTATTTTCACATGATTATATCTATTATATATACTTAAAGGTAGAGTTGAAAGAACATTTGCTCTTATACTTGCCAAGTGGCACTTCTCTTTAGGTTTATGCTTGCCATGTGGCGTCACACTCGGCATTGTATTGCCACGTGCCCCAATAATCTTACCGATTACTTACCTATCGTTACACATTCTTGTATGTTATTTTCAAAATGTAGATAAAGTCAGCGATTGAATTTTTTTGGATGTTAGAAAAATATAGAGCATATTTAGCCAAAACACATAATTTAAACTTAGTCAAAATAATTGAAATAAACTAAGAAAAGGATAGCGATGTGTGTTTTATATATTATAAATGGATATTACATTCTGCATTAATAGTCTTCCTCCTCCTCCTCCTCCTACTTTGATACATTTTCACATAGGTTAATAGACATTTCTCTTGCATGGCTCTAACATGTGTTTATAGTGTTATTTTTGCTGTTCTTTTTAATTTGCCTTTAGCTTTTGTATTGATTTTTTAACATACTTTGTTATTTTGGTTTTATGTTTATTATTTGAAAATTATCCACACTTTAGAGAAATTAGTAAATGATAAGAATTCAATTAGAAAAATAGTAGTTGAAGGAGCTAGATTTAGGAGAAAAGAAATGGGTAGTGGGTTGACCAGCGAATCAGGCAGAGTTATCTATGATGCCCAGATCATTCCGGCGAAAATCTGCGCCCTTTCGGCGTTCGATCGGACCATCTGTTGCGGATGGAGGCTATGCATCTGTACTTCATATTACACAATTTTTACGGCAAAATTATTCAATCAGTTTTAAACATATTGTATGGATATTGATTGAGTCTTTAATTTTGTGTAAAATTATAATATAGTCCTCCTGGTAATTTTTCGTTGGAAATCATTGACGTGACTATGTGCCATGCAGAATAACTAGTGATGACGGGAACGCCACATTAACAATTTTTCTTGGAAATTAACTGTAATAATTAAATTAAAATTTTGTGCAAATATTTTGAACTCAATTGGCATTCGCAAAATAAATTTGGTGCTTGTTGGGAAATTTTCCTATAATTTTATCGACTGAGCAATTCTATTTTTTGCAGGTGCTGATGCTCTTTTGACTTTTTGGTTGATTGTCGAGGAGGCTGGACAGCTATTTATATGATAATTTGGTTTATAATTTTTTTTTTCTTTTGGATTGATCATCAAGGATGTTAGACCACCTTTAGGTAATGATATGATCTTGTTTTTTTTTTTTTGGTTTATCATATAGGAGACTGGACTACTATGTCAAGCATTGCCAGATTATGAATAAATTTTTTGTTTTATATTTGCTCATTTGCTTAATTTATGATGTGTCAATAGCTGCAAAAACAGAAATAAAAATACCCAGAATTGCAATAGCAACCTAAAATATAAATTCGAAATTTGCAAAGGACTTTTAGCAACAAACTTCGTCTCAAATTTGCACCCTTTTAGCCACAAAAAAATGATGTACTTTATAATAATATTAACGACCAAATTTCGGGTTGAAAACTACAAATAAATTCTCATTCACTTTTAGTCATGAAAACTTCGTCGGTTATATTCAACAATTTGTTATGTGGTGAAAAGCATATGGATTGCTAGCCACGAAATGTTTTGTTGCCTCGAAATTTTCGCATGGTTAAAAGTAGGGGTTTATCTCACAACGTCTTCGCCCCAAGATATATTATGAACCAATATGATTTGACCGCTACAAAATTTGACACTTCGATTACAAATATTTTACCCGGCCTCGTATCATTAGCCACTAAAATTTGTGCCGTAAAAGCTAATAAAACCCTATGAAATTTTCGTCGCAAAAGGTTAGCCCTTTAATCGCAGCAAAAGAGCTCCCTAGGAAACAGCGAGAATGATAAAAAGAATCCCAAAATACATTTCATGATACGACACACATATATGCGAAGAAGCTTACAGACATTAGGGGGGACGCCAACAATTTAAAAATACTCAGAAGTGACCTCAGGTGATGCTAAAATCTTCAAGGGCTGGTGGCTGGAGATGTGGTGATGAAAGGAGCAGAGAGAATCTTAGAGAGAGAAGTAGGGATGCTTGGCATCCACAGTAAGGTGGTCGGCACGGTTGGCAAGCTCGACAGTGGCGGCAGAGTAGTCGTAGGCAGCGCTGGCTGTGTGGTGGGCGCCGGGCGGCGTCGGCAGTCTGGGCCGAGCCGGGAACGTTCGGACGAAAGGCATAGGCAGCTTGGTGACCTTTGGCGATTTGGGCATGGACGGCAAAGGCGGGAGGGTCGTTGGTATTTCTGTTGGTCGTGTGGTGGGCAGCGTCGGCAGCCTGGGCTGAGCCAGGGTCGTTAGGATGGCAGCCATAGACAGACCGGTGTCCTTTGGCAATGTGGGCTTGGATGGGAAAGGCAGCATCGTCATCGGTATTGATGGTGTTGGTTTTGTGGAAAAAGACACTATAGCTGCCATAGTTATGTCCTGCAAATGACGAGCTCCGAAACTCATATTGATGGTTGAAAAATTAGGGCGATGAAGAGAACAAAGCTCTTTGACAAAGAAATCATATCCGCAAAATGGAGCATGGGTTTTATGTTGAGATAGGCTCAAAGGGCTTGAAATCGATAAGCTGAGGGGAATGGGTTGCTAGTTGCGTTCGAGGCAATGGAGGAAGGGGATGGGAATTTATATAGTAAGAGATAGTTACATAGAATTTAGGGTTGTTATGATAAGTTGGTAACTGGCCTTTGGGTATGGTTAGGAAGAAAAACAGAACATCTCTTTACAGGTTTTCTTGTTAGCTCACCACCTCAGCGTAATCTTTGTGGAAGGTAACTGAACAACTTGCTTCATAACAGACCATTATCTAGAATACTTGTTAACTTGTTTCTTGATTTTAACATGTCAATCTAGAATTCTTTGTGTTGCCTTGATTGATCTCTCCTAACTTTGGATCTCATCACTTACATGATGTTCTACCATGTCATCACGCACTTTATGTATTATTTTCAAAATGCAAATAAAGTCAATGTTTGCATATCTTCGGATGTTAAAACAATATAGAGTATATTTAGCCAATATAATGGAATTAAACTACAAATAGGATAGTGATGTGCGTTTTATGTATTATAAATGGATAGTTACATGCTGCATAAATTGTCTTCCTCCTCCTCCTTTGATATATTTTCACGTGTTTATTGCCATTTCTCTTTTGCATGGCTCTAGCATGTGCTTAGATTGTTGTTTTCACATTTTCTTTTTAATTTGCTCTTAGCTTTTGTATTGATTTTTGAACATATTTTCTTTTTTTTTTCTTTTTATGATTTGTTAATTACGCACACTTTGGAGCAAATAGTAAATGATGAAATTCAATAAGAAAAATAGTAGTTGAAGAAGCAAGATTTAGGAGGAAAGGAATGGGGGAGTGGGATGATGAGTAAAGTAAGGCAGAATTACCTATGATGCCTATATCTTTACGAGTACCGAATGATGCACGATCTATGCCCTTTCGGCATTCGATCGGAGCATCTGTTGCGGATAGAGGCTATGCATATGAGCTGGTATTACACCATTTTTACGGGGAATTTTATTTAGTCAATTCTAAATCAATTATATGGATGTCAACTGAGTCTTAAACTTTTCAACCTTATCAATTGAGTCTTAAATTTTTACTTGAAATTCTAATCTGAAACATTTTTCCTAATTTTTGACCAAAAAAATTGACACGACGATATGTCACGCAAGATACTCGGCAATGACGGGACCGCCAAGTTAGCGATTTTCGATAAAAATTGACCATAAGAACTATATTAAAATTTTGTCGCAAATGTTTTGAACTCAATTGACATCTGTGTAATATATTTAGGAGGAGGTACGGACACTTGGAGTGCTAAAACTTGCACGAAGGGACACTTAATTGCTAAAAAGTTTGGAAAGTGACACTTAAATGCTAAAATCAGAACAAAATGGATCACTTAAGTATCACTCGGACCAAAATCCGGCCAAAATGTCAATGTGGCGATTTTTCGGCGAAGGAAGTGCAAAACGATCTTTGTTTTGCACGCTAACGTGGCTAGACAATACAAAAACGAAGTTGTTTTGGTATTGACGTCGTAAAAAATTACTATAAAAATTAATTAAATTGAATTAAAAAATAAAATTATTTAAAGCATTTACAAATAAAATAAATAATTTTAAAAAATAATTAAATAAACATTTAAAATAAAAAAATATCAAAAAATTATTAAAAAAATAAAAAATTAAAAAATTAAAAACTAGTTTAAAAAACTAAATTTATTTAAAACATTTAAAAATAAAATAAGAATATTAACAAATATATATATATATATATATATATATATATATATATATATATATATTAAAAAATAAAAATTTAAAACATTTAAAAACTAAACTTATTTAAAACATTTTAAAATAAAATAAAAATATTAAAAAATAAAGTTAAAAAAGGTTGTTGGGGGGGTGCGGGGCCTTCCGACGGCGGCGAGGAGGCGGCGGTGGAGGCAATGGCTAAGCCCTCAGCCGCATGCCCCTTTTTTTTATAGTTTTTTTTTTAAATATTTTTTTTTATTTTTAAATGTTTTAAATAAGTTTATTTTTTAAATGTTTTAAATTTTTACTTTTTTTTTTAACTATTTTAAAAATAATTTTTAATTTTTAATTTAATTTTAAATGTTTTAAATAAATTTGGTTTTAAATTTAATTTAAGTAATTTTTATATTAATTTGTTTAACACATCGCACCAAAATGACGTTGTTTTTTTTTTTTTTTTTATAGCCACATCGGTGTGCAAAACGGCGTCGTTTACACTTTCTTTGCCGAAAATCACCACATTAGCATTTTGGCCGAATTTTGGCTTGAGTGTCTTAAGTGATTCATTTTGCTCCGATTTTGGCACTTAAGTGTTACTTTCTAAACTTTTGGCACTTAAATGTCATTCCGTGCCAAGTTTTGACACTTGAGGTTTACTTTTGCCACGAGTCTGTTTTTCATAGGTGTTTATGCTTTTATTTATTATTTTTTTTTTTTTTGTTGATTGTCGAGTAGGCTGGACAACTATTTATATGCTAATTTGATTTAGAATTTTGTTTTTCTTTTGGATTGATCATCAAGGATGTTAGACGACCTTTTGGTATTTGATATGATCTTGGTTTTTTGGGCTTCTCATCGAGGAGACAGGATTACTATGCCATGTATTGCTACATTATGAATACATTGTTTAATTTTATAGGGAAAATACCACAATAAAATTCCAAATTATTCTCAATGTGGCACAAATATTCCAAACTTTTTTGTGCATGAAAAACCCTAAACTTACTCACCGTGACACAATTATCCCAAACTTTTTTTGTCTTAGGAAAATATCCAAACTTATACATATATAACACATATACCCTATATTTTAGTTTCATGTAGGATATATTTGTTATATTGGTATAATTTAGGGGGTTTTTATGACACAAAAAAATAAAATAAAATTGATGTATAGTTCAAGGTATTTGTATCACGATGGGCATAGTTTATGGTTCTTTTGTGATATTAATCTAATTTGAAATTTGCTCATTTTCTTAATTTATAATGTATCAATAGCTGGAAAATCAGTTCTAAAAAAAAAAAAAAAAAAAATCTTAAAAAAATACCAAGATTTGCAAATCTAAAATATAAATTCAAAATTCACAAAGGACTTTTAACAACGAACTTGGTATCAAATTTGCACCCTTTTAGCCACAAAAAAAATGATGTACAAAAAAATACTATTAGGGACGAAATTTTGTGTTGAAACCTACAAATAAATTCAAATGCACTTTTAGCCTTGAAACCTTCGTTGGTCAGATGCGACGATTTGATATGTGTAGAAGAACATATTGACTTTTAGTCAAGAAATATTATCCCCCCGAAATTTCGACTATGAAAATTTCGTGGCTTAAAGTGGGGATTTTTCCCATGACGTCTTCGCCACGAAATATTTCGTGAGCCAAGATGATTGGATCAAAATTCGACGCCGGTTATGAATTTTTTCCTGGCCTCATATCATTCCTTACGAAATTTTCGTCCCCAAAGGCTAGCCCTTTTAACTACAAAAGAAATTTCTGTCTCTATTGAATGTCTATTTTGCGCCTTTGCCATAAAATATTTTCAGGGTGAGGTGAAAAATATACTTTGGGCCACGAAAATTACTCGATTTCGTCGTCAAGGTCTACCGGCCAAAGGCCTTTAGCCACGACTTCTCCGCCACGAAATTCCAGGATTCTAGCGACGAAATTCCACTGTAGCGAAAAGTTGATTTTCTTAGAGGGTCCGCTCTCGTGCTAGCAATGAAAAAGGCGGATAAAGCCGTACGTGGAGAACTCTTAATACTTTTCAGTGTTTGTTATAACTACGAATAAGCTTGGAAGCAGGGGAAAGGACATAACACAAGAATGGGAGCCGAGTCACCGATCGATACGTATAGGTAGATACAAGATACTGGCAAAACACTTATTCGCAGCAAAAGAGCTCACTAGGAACAATGTGAATGATGAACAGAATCCCAAAATACATCTCTGACACAACACACGTATAAACGAACATTCTTACAAATATAAGGGAGGACGCCAACAATTTGAGAATACTCTCAGGTGACCTCACATGATGCTAAAAATCTTCAAGGGGTGGTGGCTGGAGGTGGAGTGAGAAAAGGAATAGAGGGAATCTTAGGGAGAGAAGTAGGGATGCTTGGCATCGGTGGCAAGGTGGTCGGCATGGTTGGCAAACTCGGAAGTGGCGGCAGAGTAGTTGTGGGTAGTGTTGGTTGTGTGGTTGGCAGCACCGGCAATGTGGGCTGAGGTAAGGTCGTTGGGATGGCAGGCAAAGGTGGTGTCGCGACCTTTGGCAATGTGGGCATGGATGGCAATGGTGGCACCATTGTCGGTATTGGTAGTGTTGGTATTGTGGGAAGAGACGGTATAGATGGCATAGTTGTTTGCAGCAAATGACGAGCTCCGAAGCTCATATTGATGATTGAGAAAATTAGGGTGATGAAGAGAACAAAGCTCTTTGAGGCAGAAGCCATATCAGTAAATGAAGTCTAGATCTTTTATTGTGATAGGCTCAAGGACTTGAAATCAATGAGCTGAGAGGAATGGATCGCTAGTTCTGTCTGGGTAGATGGAGGAAGTGATTGGGAGTTTTTATAGCAAGAGAGTCATATAGAATTTTGGGTTCTGATGACAAGTTGGTGACTGGCCTTTGGGTATGGTTAGGAAAAAAAGAAAGAAAAACAGAACATCTCTTTACAGGCTCTTTGGTAGCTGACTTTCTCAGCTCAATCTTCCACCGGCAAGCCTGTTCTTTTTCTGACAAGTGGCCATGCTTTCATGAAGTCAAAGCGTCACATCTATGTCTTTGGGGAAGGTAACTGAACAATTTGTTTCGTAACATATCATTACCTAGGTTGGTTGTTAACTTGCTTCTTGATTTTAACATTTCAATCTGGGTTTCTTTGTGTCAGCTTGACTGGTCTCTCCTAACTTTGGACTTCATCAATCACATGGTCTTCTGTTCGAGGGATGGCCTTTAGCCTTCAGGTACTCTTTTTACTTTTTGTTACGCAAACGTTAAAAAGAATGAAAACTAGACACCAACATTCCAACAAAAAATAGTTCCGGTCCTATCACCTTTGAGATTGGTGTAAAGTGTCAACAAACAAGTTGTCTTCCCAAGATCATACCTAAAACTAGGCACTTCTCTTTTGCTTTACCCTTGCGACGTGGCATGACACTTGGCATTGTGTTGCCACGAAATCCACTAACCTTGCCGATTATTGACAATCTTGCATTCTTATATGTTATTCTCAAATCCTAATATATATATCTTCAAATGCTAAAAAAATCTAGAGTAAATTTAGTTTACACAATTAATTCAAACTGATTCAACATAATTGAATTAAATGAATGATGTAATAGAGATGTGTGTTTTCAAAGGGTGATTGGTTATAGGGCGGGTTTGAACGCATTAGGGATGCTTATATGTTTTTGGAATAGGGAACTGAACTTGTTGATCTTGGAACTCAATCAAAGTCAACACAAAAATTGACTACTTTTCTTTTTTTTTCCAGGTTCATTTTATAATATATGCAATATATGTCACGCCCCGAACCCCGAGCGCGCCAACATCCCACCATGGTCATGCAAATGCGACATTCCCAAGTAGTGTCGCCGACCCCATTCATTTATTTATTTATTTTTTATGCACAAGCGGAACGTATTATAAAACCCCGACAATAAAATACGGGATAGAAAAGTAGGAAACAATTTCACAACTAATAACTTACTCAAGCCAACGAAGTTACGACGAAGGCCTATAGCCAAAAAAACCTACAAAAGATCGACTCTTAAAAATGAACTGTCCTACGACCTACAAGTCGGATACACTCTCCAATCCTTATGACTTCGCCTCTGCAACTCCTCAAGGCCAACCAAAGCTATCTGACCGCTCCGTCCACCAGGAACCTGAAATGGTTATTCAATAACCACTGAGATAACGTCTTAGCAAGTTCAACCCCTTAAACCCCTATTAGAAAGAAAATACGCCCAAGGGTGGCCTAGCCACATCACACGAGAGAACTTACCTCGCCTCAATTCCTTCCCCGCAGTTAGCATAATTTGTATCACACAATCTCGGGTAGTAATAATAATTCAAACAATTGGAACGCCATCACTTTCATATAAATCACGATCTCACTTAGCATGCATTCCAATTATTATTCACCGCCACACAAGGGCATAGCCTACTCACAGGTCGGCTATCTATTAACATTACGGCATTTCGAGAAGAATAAAGGTCCAGTCGGTCTCGCCACTATTGCGACCAAGCCACGTCGTGCTATCGACAGCATTTCTAGAAGAATAAAGGTCCAGTCGGTCTCGCCACTACTGCGACCAAGCCACGTCATTCTATCGACGGCATTTCTAGAAGAATAAAGGTCCAGTCGGTCTCGCCACTATTGCGACCAAGCCACGTCGTTCTATCGACGCATTTCTAGAAGAATAAAGGTCCACGGTCTTCTCTTAACCAAGCCACGTCATTCTCTTGACAAAGTTCTAAAAGAATAAGGATCCAGTCGGCCTAGCCACTCACTGCGACCCGAGCCTTTCAACTAGCACACGACAATTCGATACCGATCCTTGGATACTTTACATTTCACTCACATAATCCAATTACGATATTAGCCATTAACAATCCAATTTCAATGCCGAACTCGACACTTGGGATTTTATGAATAAAATCCATATTTATCACAATCAACACTCAATTTGCCACAATCAATCATCAAATTCAAATTCTAAATATACAAAGAGCGATCGGCACGAAATTCGAGAGTTTAGGGTCCCGACGAAATTTTTGAATTTTAATAAATAATTAAATTTATTCTGAAAATTAATTAAATAATAATATTCATATTTTTCATCATCCACGCTCAATTTATAATATCCAACCATCAATTTCAAAATCCGAACACACAAAGAATGATCGGCACGAAATTCTGAGAAATTTAGGCCCCCGACAAAATTTTCGGAATTTAATAAATAATTAAATTTATTTAATTAAATAATAATATTTTAATAATTTCGAATAATATTATATTATTAAATTATTAAATAATTTCGAAATATTTAAATAAGTCAAAAGTAAATTCATTTATGTCACATCAATGTTTTATATTAAATGTAAACATTCATTTAGCATTTAATTAAACTCACTTTAAGCTAATTAAACACATTAATATAATCAACAATTAAATAAATTAAACTAACCATCTAATCAATTAACATAAACTAATCACACCTAAAGCATAATTAACCCTCTAAGCGAGGTTTAATGAGTTAAACTCACCCGATTAACGATCCGAGCGGACCAAAACGACGAGGACGCCGACGGAGATCGACTTTCCTCAAGGCGGGCCGAGCATCCGGGCTCGGGAAGGCGGCCAAAACGGGCCAAATAGGTGCTGCATACCCATTTTTCTTGGCTACTGTTCGCAGGCGGAGATGGGGTTGTCCGGCGGCGATTCGGGCGGAGGGACGGCGGAGGAGGACCGGCGGGGCTTGGACGGGTGAGGCGGTGGTTTCGGCGACCCTTCGGCGGCGACGGCAGCAGCTGGACGACGAAGGAGACGGGCTGGCGCGAGGAAAGCGAAGCGGAGGGGCGAGGCGCACGCGGGGCGACACGCGGTGGCGGCCAGCTCCGGCGACGACAACGAATGGCGAGGCTCCGGCTGGCGGCGAGCGGCGGCTCCAAACGACGATGGCTACTGCTTCCGCTTGGCGTCCGACCAGATCTGGGATTTTCGAGCAGCAAACGGAGGAGAACAAAGGCGGACCAGCACACGCGGGCGAGCGGAGCGGCGGACGGCGGACGAACGGTGACGGCGAAGCCTCCGGTGGACGAGCGGGTGGCCGGCTGGGCGTGCGAGCAGGCCGGCGAGCTGCTGGTTCTTCCGGTGATGTCCGAAGAAGAAGAAGAAGATCCCCATGGAGGAGAGAGGCTCGACGGGAGAGAGAGGGAGGAGAGAGAGAGATGGGGCCATTTTCTTTTTCTTTTTCTTTTTCTTTAACCCACAAAAATGGCCCACCACCATGACATCATGGGTGACATCACACTCCACTCACCCAATCCTCCATAACCTCTTCCAATGGGTCCATTTTATTTTTCCACCGGGGTCCAATTATTGTACGTCCCATTTCTTCAATTCTCATCAATTCTCTTCCAATTGAATCTTAATCCCACTTGAATTAAATCAAATTGACCCCAATTAATTCATTCAACACCTCATCAATCAAATTGGTATTTTTCCTTACCACTGTGGCGTACTTGCATCCCAATTTCACAATCTCTGGCTTCAATTGAACGAAGACGGCCCTATTTATCCAGTCGAAATTAAAAACCGAAAATCCGCATGTCACAATTCTTCCCCTCTTATAAAAATTTCGTCCTCGAAATTTAAACCTTTACTAATTCTTAACAAGGAGGTGAGGGTACAGTCATCTCATTTCCTCTTCTCTTTCTCGGGTTGCTTTTTCGCACTAATGTTGCCGCATCACTACTATCTTGCCAAAACCACTTTGGATCCAAAATACTAAACACTTGCCCACTTAAAATTCTAAAGGTCTTCAACATAAAATCTGCGAAGCTAAACTGGCGATTTTGAGCGGTCTCAAGATTGTCCCTGCTAACTGCGATTGAATCACCGATTTCGAACCAACTCTAGACTTGCGATTTTCGATCTCGATCTCATCTCAACAATCGAAGCTCAACACTCGCTTTGCACCGATTAAAAGAAACTATCTCGACTAATTTGCTTTGAAACCTGGGACATCCGGTCAAGATCGATATAACTCGCATTGATCTTAGAATCGCAATCACGAACACTACATGTATGATCTTGGCCTATGATCTTTCTTTCCTTGACTTCATCTCTGCAATTAAAATTCTACACTTTTTATGCATTGATTAAGGAAGAACCTTCTGAAAATTCTACCAAACTTATAATCTATGATATGGATCCGAAATATAATTGATCCCCACTCCATGTTGGTGAATTATCTAATGCTCACACACTTCGGTATACCCATTTTGTGACAAGACAAAGAATCCTCAATTTCTGAAATCGAATTTAGATTGGTGGTTAATTTCACTCCGACACGCTTTTAGTGTGATCTAGGCTATTAGATAGTGTTCAGAGCTTTTTAGGACAAATGACTTGTGGTCGATTTTCTTCGAACCACGATGAACCCACTCGATACATTGGCGACTCTCAATTGTCGTGAAAATCTCAAAGATTCAAATACGGACACGAGGTACCAAACCGACCGGTAAAGTCAAATTAGTGCCGCCGATGAGAGTTTTCCAATTTAGTGGAGTCACCCACGATCGGTCATTCATCTCAATCGAACCGATCTATCTCTGACCTTAATTCGATTTTTAACTGTGCCATAATGATCTCTAAAGATGAACACGGTCAAGAAGTCGATTCCTGGTCGAATTCTCAGTCTATTTGCCTTAAAGTCCTTAATAACTCACCCAACTAGTCTAGTTATCTCGTAAGTGGCCAACTCAAAGAAAAACACTATAATCGCGTCGATGAAATGCCCAATTTAACCAATCGAAATCAGAGTTTGAAAATTAGGATGTCACACGCTCAAAACAAGATCTATTCATACTGTACCAAAGTGGACCAACTCCATCTATCGATCGACTATTATTCTCAAATGGTATCGAATCCCCGAATCCTTAGTAAGCTCGTCACAATGTCCCATTGTGATATATTTTCATTCTCACTTAGTACTCTCAAGTGATGGTAAAATTCATCCCGGTTTACATCACCGAACTTCCACTTATTGACATCTCGATACTTGCAACTTGTTCAACGATATCTATCTTCATACCGATCTACCAATCTCGATGATGTAGATTCTGACTCATCTTTGTACTTGTCGGGACAATGCTGGAGTTACTATGATGAGCTTCCCATAAGATTTCTTCTTTAATCTCTGTATCGTCACTTACACACAATCGTCCTCAGAACCTTAGCATCCTATCTTTAGAAATCTGAAAATCAACATCTCTCCTATCTGCATTCTCTTATACAAAGTCTTCCTTTGAATTTCTGAATATGTCCATTGAAGCATCTTGATTCGATTAGTACTCTCGGCTCAATTCTTTCTAGAGTGATATAAAATATCATAGTCATAATCCTTAATAAGTTCCGTCCAGCGACGCTGTCTCATATTCAACTTCCGAGGTCTCAACTGACGGGACACATATGCAACACGAGTCATCCAAAACTCGCATCTGCTAAGCTTATTGTAAAATCCAAAAGCACCCAAGGTTTGAAGTACCATCCCCAAATATCTCTCGTGCTCATCTGCACTCTTCGAACACACCAAAATAACTTCAATGAACACGATCACAACCGATTCAAGTGTCCTTAAACATTATGCTCATCGACCCAAACAAACAGCTAAGGGTGTCCATTAAACCACACAGCATTACAATGAACTCATAACTACTGTATCGGGCGCAAAATGCTAACTTCGGTATGTCTTTCTTCCTGATTCTCAACTGATGATACCCTGATCTCTAGTCGATCTTGTGGGATATCGACACACAAACACAACAAACCAATTTTTTTTTTTTTCACGAATAGAACAGGTGCTCCCCAAGGTGATGCACTGGAACGTATGAGTCCCCTATTCAACACTTCTTGCATCTGCACCTTTAGTTCCTTTAACTCGGGTAACACCATCCGGTAAGGAGCCTTAGGGACTGGCTCTGTTCCGGGTGCTAATTCAATCGCAAACTCCATTTCTCTTTCTGACCGCAAACTTGACAATTCTCTAGAAAATACCTTAGAAAACTCCTGTATCACGATTATAATCTCCATATCCGGCCCCTCATCTGACGCATCCACTTTAGTTACCCTGTAGATTCAATAACCAACAACCTGAACCAAGTCATCTTCAGTGACGAATAACAAGGATTGAAATTCCTCTTCAACTTTCAGTAATTCAAAACTTTCATATGCTAACCGAACAAACCGATTATATCAATACCATGATTCATAACCGCAAAGCTCCTCGTGCCAAACCCTTTTCATAAACGACTTCCAAGTCATACATAAGCAAACCCCTTCAAGTACAACTATAGTCGAGACTCATCTTCCTATTACTTTATTACCACAACGAAAACCCTACAACCTTCACTGAAAATTCTGCTGCATTACTCTGCATGAAACATCTCATAAACATTCTTCTTCTGATTGATGCATGTCGATCCCTTCATGCTCCTCTAGCCATCCTAGTGGCGTCCTCTCTGCAGTAACAGTGCTTACGCTCTCCTGGACTTACACGAATAGTTCCTAACTCGATGACCGTGCTGGCCATATTCAAATCATGCTTGTTTTTTCTTTTTTTTTTTACTCTGACACTAGGCTGACTCATGCCTCCTTTTCACAAACTCGACACACAATCGGTGAGTCATTTACCTCCCATCAAGGAACATCATGCACCCTTCTTTGCACGGAGGTCCATTCCAAGTATCCCACTAAATGTCCCGATGCATGATTCCTCTGTTCTGTCTTATCAGTAACGGTGACAGAAATAGCTGCGATTCCATCTGTCTATACAGATAATATTTGATCAAAAGGCTGTACTTGGTGACCCTTGTAACAAGTCATTTCTCTCTTACAAAGACAAAAAGGTCCCCGTCTTTTCTTACGACACGACACACATCGATCGAGTTGAGCACTGACTTTCTCATTCTACTCTTCCAGTTAGGTGAAACAAGGCATCTTTCTTCTGACGTCAGCCTTTCTCCCTAATCAGTTTCCATCTCTGTCTAAACTAAACCTTGACTCAGATACGGAGGCTTGATCCTCGATCACAACTTCAGATTGGGCTTCAACAAGCGCGGCAACAACAACGGTCACAACATTGGCAGCGGTAGAAACAACGACGACAGCGGCGGCTCGGTCCTAAGCTTACTGACCCAATGAGCTTCCAAGGAACACTAGCACCTAAACGATCCCGACAAACTTAGGATCATTCGGTCTTTACACACTCGCACCGACCTACGGCGATACTCTTACACGCGCGCTGGCCTAAGCCGGCGCTCTACCTTGGGTACCAACACTTGTCAGCATCCTACCCCGAGGTATAGGTCCTACCGACCTTCTCCAAGGAGTTCTCCACTCCTGATCACTCATCTTACAGGCTCCTTATAGACGCCTGTTTTCTGATTCCAACGCCATGTTGAAATTTGAGTGACCTCACAAACAAGCTACCAATCAGCTATCACTCACATGCATCCGCATATTAAAAGCCTTTCCTACTAACTATCCCATGACTCATCGCACCTTATCACTCCATACACAAACAATGCTTTGATACCACTTAAACAGGGATGTCACACACCGAACCCCGAGCGTGCCAACATCCTACCATGGTCATGCAAATGCGACATTCCCAGGTAGTGTCGCCAACCCCATTCATTTATTTATTTATTTTATGCGCAAGCGGAACATATTATAAAACCCCTGACAATAAAATACGGGATAAAAAAGCAGGAAACAATTTCACAACCAATAACTTACTCAAACCAACGAAGATACAGACGAAGGCCTACAACCAAAAGTCTACAAAAGATCGACTCTTAAAAATGAACTGTCCTACGACCTACAAGTCGGATACGCTCTCCAATCCTTATGACTTCGCCTCTCCAACTCCTCAAGGCCAACCAAAGCTATCTCGACCGCTCCATCCACCAGGGAACCCGAAATGGTTATTCAATAACCACCGAGACAACGTCTCGGCAAGTTCAACCCCTAAACCCCTATTAGAAAGAAAATACGCCCAAGGGTGGCCTAGCCACATCACACAAAGAACTTACCTCGCCTCAATTCCTTCTTGCGCAGTTAGCACAATTTGTATCACACAATCTCGTGTAGTAATAATAATTCAAACAATTGGAACACCATCACTTTCATATAAATCACGATCTCACTTAGCACGCATTCCAATTATTATTCACCGCCACACAAGGGCATAGCCTACTCACAGGTCGGCTATCTATTAACATTACGGCATTTCGAGAAGAATAAAGGTCCAGCCGGTCTCGCCACTACTGCGACCAAGCCACGTCATTCTATCGACGGCATTTCTAGAAGAATAAAGGTCCGGTCGGTCTCGCCACTACTCACGCGACCAAGCCACGTCGTTCTATCGACAAAGCATTTCTAGAAGAATAAAGGTCCGGTCGGTCTCGCCACTATTGCGACCAAGCCACGTCGTTCTATCGACAAAGCATTTCTAGAAGAATAAAGGTCCGGTCGGTCTCGCCACTACGCGACCAAGCCACGTCATTCTCTTGACGGCATTCTAAAAGAATAAGGATCCGCCGGCCTAGCCACTACTTTTGCGACCCGAGCCTTTCAACTAGCACACGACAATTCGATACCGATCCTTGGATACTTTACATTTCACTCACATAATCCAATTACGATATTAGCCATTAACAATCCAATTTCAATGCCGAACTCGACACTTGGGATTTTATGAATAAAATCCATATTTATCATAATCAACACTCAATTTGCCACAATCAATCATCAAATTCAAATTCTAAATACACAGCAGCGATCGGCACGAAATTATGAGAGTTTAGGGTCCCGACGAAATTTTTGAATTTTAATAAATAATTAAATTTATTATGAAAATTAATTAAATAATAATATTCATATTTTTCATCATCCACGCTCAATTTATAATATCCAACCATCAATTTCAAAATCCGAACACACAAGAGCCGACCGGCACGAAATTCTGAGAATTTAGGGTCCGACAAAATTTTCGGAATTTAATAAATAATTAAATTTATTCCGAAAATAATTAAATAATAATATTTTAATAATTTCAAATAATATTATATTATTAAATTATTAAATAATTTCGAAATATTTAAATAAGTCAAAAGTAAATTCATTTATGTCACATCAATGTTTATATTAATGTAAACATTCATTTAGCCTTTAATTAAACTCACTTTAAGCTAATTAAACACATTAATATAATCAACACTTAAATAAATTAAACTAACCATCTAATCACACTTAACATAAACTAAGCACACTTAAAGCATAATTAACCCTCTAAGCGAGGTTTAATGAGCTAAACTCACCCGATTAACGATCCGAGCGGACCAAAACGACGAGGACGACGCGAGGATCGACTTTCCTCAAAGCGGGCCGAGCATCCGGGCTCGGGAAGGCGGCCAAAACGGGTCAAATAGGTGCTGCATACCCATTTTTCTTGGCTGCTGTTCGCAGGCGGAGATGGGGTTGTCCGGCGGCGATTTGGGCGGAGGGATGGCGGAGGAGGACCGGCGGGGCTTGGGCGGGTGAGGCGGCGGTCACGGCGACCCTTCGGCGAGCGGGCGGCAGCTCGGACGACGAAGGAGACGGGCTGGCGCGAGCGAAGCGAAGCGGGAGGGGCGAGGCGCACGCGGGGCGACACGCGGCGGCGGAGGTGCGGCGACGACAAAGAATGGCGAGGCTCCGGGCGGGCGGCGGCGGCTCCAAACGACGATGGCTGCTCGCTTCCGCTTGGCGTCCGACCAGATTTGGGATTTTCGAGCAAAGAAACGGAGGAGAACAAAGGCGGACCAAGACACGCGGGCGAGCGGAGCGGCGGACGGCGGACGAACGGTGACGGCGAAGCCTCCGGGGACGAGCGGGTGGCCGGCTTGCGAAAAGCACCGAACAAGAGATGTCCGAAGAAGAAGAAGAAGATCCCCCATGGAGGAGAGAGGCTCGACGGGAGAGAGAGAGGGAGGAGAGAGAGAGATGGGGCCATTTTCTTTTTCTTTTTCTTTTTCTTTAACCCACAAAAATGGCCCACCACCATGACATCATGGGTGACATCACACTCCACTCACCCAATCCTCCACAACCTCTTCCAATGGGTCCATTTTATTTTTCCGCCGGGGTCCAATTCTTGTACGTCCCATTTCTTCAATTCTCATCAATTCTCTTCCAATTGAATCTTAATCCCACTTGAATTAAATCAAATTGACCCCAATTAATTCATTCAACACCTCATCAATCAAATTGGTATTTTTCCTTACCACTGTGGCGTACTTGCATCTCAATTTCACAATCTCTGGCTTCAATTGAACGAAGACGGCCCTATTTATCCAAATTGAAATTAAAACCCGAAAATCCGGATGTCACAATATATATGTGTCAAACATGAATACAGTTCTTCTGTTGAGGATAATATATCAAACATGTTCACTTTCAACATATATTTTCTATTATAAAGAAAAGATTAAAAGACTTATTTAGGGTTATAGGTTTACTAATTCCTAATGGTTTAATTCTAGTTTCGGGTTTCCAAGTAAATTGGCAAGTTTAGGGTATAGAAGTGGTCAAGATTGATTCTTAGTTTTTGAATTACCAACCGGGCTGGTTGGCATAGGTTGCTTTTGGAATTGAATTGGTCCGGTTGCTCACCCCTATGTTTTATGTGTTATAAATGGATAGTACATATTGCATTAATCATCTTCCTACTCCTCCTTTGATACATTTTTACATAGGTTTGTAGCCTTTTCTTTGTTTCATAGCTCTAACATGTGCTTGCAATGTTATTTTAGCATTTCTTTTTAATTTGCTCTTAGCTTCTATAATGATATTTGAACATATTTTGTTGTTTCGTGCCTTTTTTTTTTTTTTTTTTTTTTTTTTTTTAAATTTGGAATCATATGGAGAAAATAGTAAATGATGAAAATTCAATTAGAAAAATAGCAGCCGGGGGAACAGGGTAGAATTATGTAAGTGCAATATCTTTGATTGGTTCTCTTAATGCAGCATTTAATGGTTCTAATTTTTTTCTAACTTTGATTGTATGACCCGGAAAAGATATCAGAGATGCGCGCGAAGACCATTTTGAATTTGACAAGAGGGACCGAAGGCGAGGTAACATGAATTTTAATTGCTGCCTTTGTGGCGATTTGTTTCGTAGTGAAAAACTTATTACGTCAGCTATAAAAATTTCTTAGCTAAAATTATGGATTTTTCTCATAATATTTTTGCCATGGCATATTTTGCGGACAAAGATGGTTCAACCGCTTCGAAATTTGACGCTTCGGTCACAATTTTTTTTTTTTCCTGGCCTTACGTCATTAGCCGCAACATTTTGTGCCACCAAAGCTACAACAATCTATGAAATTTTCGTCGCTAAAGGTTGACCTTTAGCCACAAGTAGAAGTCGTCCCTATTGAGGATCTTTTTGCGCCTTTGCCGTGAAATATTGTTGTGAGGAAAAGTATACTTAAGGCTATGAATTATCCGATTTCGTCTCCAAGGTCTACCGCCATAGGCATTTAGCCACGACTTCTTTCACGAAATTCCAGACTTTAGCCACGAGATTATGTCGGGGCCAAAGGTCAATTTACTTGTAAGGTGGAAAGAAGGTGGCTAAAGCTGTACGTGGAATACACTTTTTTATATTGACGGTGAACATTATAACTGCTGACAAGCTTTGGAAGCGGTGGAATGGGCATAAAGTGAATGGGAACCAAAATCACTGATCAATACATATCATAATAGGTTGATACAACGTACTGGAAAAGCATTTAATCGGAGCAAAAGAGCTCACTAGGAAACAATGTGAATGATAAATAGAATCCCAAAATACATCTCATGAAACCACGCGCGTATACTCGAACAATCTTACAGACATAAGGGGGGACGCCAACAATTGAAAAATACTCTGAAGTGACCTGACATCATGCTATAATCTTCAAGGGCTGGTGGCTGGAGGTGGGGTCAGGAAAGGAATAGAGGGAATCTGAGGAAGCGAAGTAGGGATGCTTGGCATCGGTGGCAAGGTGGTCGGCATGGTTGGCAAGCTTGGGAGCGGCGGCAGAGTAGTCTTGGGCAGCGTTGGTTGAGTGGAAGGCAGCGTCGGCAGTGTGGGCTGAGGCAGGGTCGTTGGGATGGCAGGCATTGGTGGCACAGCAACCTTTGGCAATGTCGGCATGGCCGGCAGTGGAGGCAATGATGTCGGTAAAGTTGGTATGGTGGGAAGAGACGGTATCGATGGCATAGTTGTTTGAAGCAGATGACGAGCTCCAAAGCTCATATTGATGATTGAGAAAATTAGGGCGAAGATGAGAACAAAGCTCTTTGAAGAAGAAGCCATGCCAGTAAATGGAACGTGGATTTTATGTTGAGGTAGGTTAAAGGACTTGAAATGAAGGAGCTGACTGGAATGGATTGCTAAATGTGTCTATGATGGAGGAAGGGGATGGGAGTTTATATAGCAAGACGCAGTTAGATAAAATCATGGGTTGTAATAAGTTGGTGACCGACCTTTGGTTATGGGTAGGAAAAGACTAGAACGTCATCTTATTGGCACTTAGTTAGCTCACCTCCCCAGCTCAATCTTCCACCCGGAAAAAAGCCAGAAATGGTCAAATCTGTCGTTCTTGTTCTGCCACATGGCCATGCTTTCATGTCGTCAAGCTTCGCATCTATGTCTTTGAAAGAGGCAACTAAACAACTTGCTTCATAACATACCATTATCAGGGTTGAGTGTATAACTTGCTTCTTGATGTTAACATATTAATCCAGGTGTCCTCCTGTTGCCTTTAGGTACTCTGCTTTCTTTTCCTTTTTCTTTTAGTGGCTCAAATTATAAAAAGAATAAAAACTGGACACAAGCATTCCACCAAAAAAAAAAAGAAAAAAAAGTTCCGGTCTTATCTCCTTTGAGATTGGTGTTTACTGTTACCAAACAAGTTAGGGTGTGTTTGGTAACGTTTCCTATTCTAGTTAAACAATTTTTTAACATAAATGATTTTTTTTTTCTTTTCATTGGAACAATTTCTCTCGTATAAGAACCCGTTTGCCAACGCAAAAATTTCCACTTGAATAGAAATGCGTTTGATAACTTGTATAATTATTTAAATATTTTTATTATATTTTTCCTTTTTTCTTCTTTTCTTTTTTTTTTTCTTTCTTCCTTTTGGCGGGTAGCTGGCCTTGGCCATGGTTGGCGACCAGCCGACGAGGGCTAACGAACTCGCCGGGCCACCGCCAAGTCAGCGTTGCCTAGTGGTGGCTTGGCGAGGCCGAGCCTCACCGTTGATAAGCTTGAGCTCACCTAGCCAAGGCGAGGCCGACCTTGCGCCACCTAGGCGAGGTCGAGCCTCATCGGTGGCCTTGCTTGGCCACCGAGGCCACCAAAGGCTCGGCCTTGCCTAGGCGGCGCGAGGTCGACCTCACCGGGGGTCGGTGAATTTAGGTCGCGCGATCAAAGGAAGAAGAAAGAAAGAAAAAAGAAGAAGAAAAGGAAGAAGAATCTGTCAATAATAGGATAACCATCTCCTCCTTCTTCGATGTACTTTTACATTCGTTAATAACCGTTTTCTTTTCTGCATAGCTCTTAAAATGTGTCTACACTATTATTTTGGCATTTCTCTTAATTTGCTAAAGCTTGTATAATGATTTTGAGCATATTTTATTCTTTCGCGCTTTTATGATTGGGAAATTATGCATAGTACGGAGAAAATAGTAAATGATGAAAAATTCAATCAGAAAAACAGTAGTTGAAGAAACCAGATTTAGGTTAAAGTAATGGGGAGTGGGTTGATAAGCGAACGAGGCAGAATCGAAGAAGTGTAATATCCTCGATCAATTCTCTTAATGCAGTATTTGATGCTCTCATTTTTTCCTAACTTTGATCGTTTGACCAAGAGAAGATGTTAGAAATACACACAAAAACTATTTCGCCTTTCACTCTAGAGGCCGGAGGCGAGGTATCGTGGTTTCGAGAAGAAGAGATCATGGAGGCCGTGCCGGCTGAGTCTGGATATCCTCGTGGGGCCGCGTACGCTGTGGAGCTTCCAAAAAGTCTACAGTTCGGACTTCGTCTGGATGTTCCGGGTAGCATGGCCTCACCCCGAGAGAGAAGATGTTAGAGGAGCAGCTTAGGCCCCGTTTGGCAAATTTTTGTTTCTGTTTCTCGGAACACAATTTTTGTTCTTTTGTTCTTTTAATAAAAAAAAATGTAAATACGTTTGTTTACGCTTTTGTTCCCGGAAACAATTTTTTTTTTTTTGTTCTCAAGAACATAAACAAGAAATAGAAAAAAATTATTTATTGTTCCCGGAACACTTCGAGAAATACATTTTTTTCTTCTTCTTTTTTCTCTTTCTTTTCCTCTTATTTTATTTTTCTTCTTCTTCCTTTTGCTAATCACTAGCCTTGGCCATGGCTGGCATTGGCGACCGGCCAGACGAGGGCCAGCGACCTTGCCGGCCCTCGGAGAGTCTAAGCCACGGTGACGCTCAGCCTCCTTAGTCGCCGCGAGGCCGAGCCTCGTTAGGCTAGGGCGAGGCCGACCTCGTGCCGCTTGGGTGAGGCCGAGCCTCGCCGGTGGCCTAGCGAGGCTTGCCGGGCCAACCCGACCTTCGGCGAGCTCGCTAGACGTCGCCTAGTTGGTCGTCAACTACCATTGTGGTTGGTGATTGGCCAAAGAGAAAAAGGAAAAAGGAAAAAGGAAAAAGGAAAAAGAAAAAAGAAAAAAGAAAATAAAAATATTAAAAAATTAAAAGAAATAAAAAAATTATACAAGTTTACTAAATGCGTTTCTATTCCTGGGTAGAAATTTTTGCTTACCAAATGTATTTTAATACTCAGAAATTATTCTCTGAAACAAAAATAAAAAAAAATATTTTTATTTAAAAATCTTTTCCTATAACAGAAACGTTACTAAACGCATTTTTAACAACGCATTCTTAGCGGTGGATGAAATGAAGGTGGGGATGTCTTTGCTGCTTGACATTGTGAAGGACAAACTAGCCTCCTGCTTCTATGGTGCCTAGATCGTTACGAGTACAGAATGATTCACGATCTGCGCCCTCTGGACATCCCCGGTGGACCATCTGTGGGAGAGGGAGGCTCTGCGATAAAATATTAGGTACAACAGACTTAAGATAAATCATTCAAAAAGCGACACATGTCAACATTGGGCCTGCTTGTTAGAACGAGAGAGTAACAAAGAGAATTTCAAAATCTCTGATATGTGGGCGCAATGTTGACATGCGTCGTTTTCTGAATGAGTCATCCTAAATCTGACGTGGCAAAATGAGTTTTTTTTTTTTTTGATCATCATGGAGGTTGGTCCACCTTTAGGTATTGATATGACGTTGGTTTTTCTTTTTTATTTGTATATAATTGAGGAGGTTAGACCACTATGTCATGTATTGCTATATTATGAATCTACAGTTAACCTTATATCCGCGCATTGGGTTTAGGTCATGATATGCATAAACAACTGCAAAAATAACAATTAACAGTACCTAGATTTGCATATGGTATAAACTCAAAATTTGCAAAGGACTTTTAGTAACGAGCAAATTTGCACCTTTTTAATCAGGGACAAAATGATGTACAAATGAATTTAGGGATGAAATTTTTATGTTGGAAAATTTGAAGTAAATTCACACGAACTTTTGGCCACGAAAAGTTTATCAGATTGATGCGACGATTTTTCTCGTGACTAAAAGCATATGGAATTTTAATAAGGAAATGCGATTGTTGCCACAAAATTTCAGCTACGAAAATTTCATCATTAAGAGTACAGGTTTTTCCCGGGACGTGGTTGCCAAGAAATATTTTGTGGGCAAATATAATTCAACTGGTACAAAATTTGACGCTTCAGTCACGAATTTTTCCTTGCCTAATATCATTTAGCCATGAAATTTTCTGGTGCCAAAGCTACAAAAACCCACGGAATTTTCGTCACAAAAGGTTGCCCCTTTACGTTGAGCATCGATTTTACGCCTTTTAACGTGGATTATTTTCGTGGCCAACAATGGGGAAAAGGTAGATAACGTCGTACGCGGAAGACAGTCTTTTTTATACTGACGGCATGTAATAATTAGTAACAAGCTTGGAAACAGTGGAAATGACATAACAAGAATAGAACCCAAGTCACTGATCAATAGATATCATAGTGGTAGATACAAGATATTAGATAACAATCACTCGCACCAAAAGAGCTCACGAGAAAACAATGGGAATGATGAATAGAATCCAGAGAAGACATCTCCTGACGACACATATATACGCGACCAATCTTACAAACAAAAGGGGGAACGCCAACAATTTTAAAATACTCTCAGGGGACCTCACATGATGCTAATAACTTCAAGGGCTGGTGGCTGGAGGTGGAGTGAGGAAAGGAATAGAGGGAATCTTAGGAAGCGAAGTAGGGATGCTTGGCATCGGCGGCAAGGTGGTCGGCATGGTTGGCAAGCTTGGAAGCGGCGGCAGAGTAGTCTTGGGCAATGTTGGTTGTGTTGTGGGCAGCGTTGGCAGTGTGGGTTGAGGCAGAGTCGTGGGGATGGCAGGCATTGGTGGCACAGCAACCTTCGGCAAGGTTGGCATGGCTGGCAATGGAGGCAGTGATGTTGGTAAAGTTGGTATGGTGGGAAGAGATGGAATAGATGGCATAGTTGTTTGCAACATATGACGAGCTCCAAAACTCATATTGATGGTTGAGAAAATTAGGGTGATGAAGAGAATCAAGTTCTTAGAGGAAGATGCCATATTGGTATATGGAGTCAGGATATTGTGCTGTGATAGGCTCAAGGACTTGAAGCTAATGAGCTGAGAGGAATGGATTGCTGATTGTGTTGGAGTAAATGGAGGAAGGAAATGGCAGTTTATATAGCAAGAGATAATTATATAAAAATTTAGGGTTGTGATTATAAGTTGGTGACTGGCCTGTGGGTATGGTTAGGAATAAACAGAACATTCCTCATTGGTTCTTTGTTAGCTCACCTTCTCAGCTCAATCTTCCACAGGAATAAATAATAAAGAAGGGGTCAAACTTTGTCTTCTGTTCCGTTCGGTCGAATGGTCATCATCTCATGAAAGTCAAGCTTCTTATTTGTGTCCTTGTGGATGGTAACTAGATAACTTGTTCCATAATTATTGCTAACTAGGGTTATCGATAACTTGCTTCAGGATTTTAACGTACTAATCTAGGGTTTCTATGTGTCGCCTTGAGAAATACCTCGTTACTTCGGACATGTCAATGCTTTTAACTGTGATCGTCTTTGGTTTACCCTTGGACTTGAAGTAAAAATATGTGGGACTTTATTTACTTCTGAGTCTAGCCTTTTTACGAAGAAAAGTTTATGATCATGGAAACATATAGCATTGCGAAGTCATCTCTGTCTCTTTCTGTCTCTTTCTGTCTTTGTCTTTGTCTCTGTCTCTATCTCTGTCTCTGTCTCTCTCAAACTTGGAGGTCTATAAGTGCCTATCACAAATATTTTTTTCATTTTCTAAAAATTTCCTAGTTTATAAAGTTTTTCTAAAGCACATTAGATTAGTAAAGTATATGTTTAGTTGTAATAACAAGTAAATGAATGATTTGGAAAATCATTTTTTTTTTTTTTACAAATGATCACTTATAACAATTACGAAAATGAATAAATAGAAATTATTTTTATTATCCATGAAAATACTTAGGCATAAATTGTTGTTGATAATAAAAATATATTTCATTGATTAATTATTTCAATCGATGTAAGCGATTATTTTTAACAAAATATTTTTCAAATAATTTATTTCTGTAAAAAAAAAAAAGAGCCTAAATGGTTGAAAAGGTGACATTTTAATCCAATAGCTTATATTTTTGTCTTCAATTTACTTTTTGTGGTATCCGTTCTAATATATCTGGTTTTTTCACAACCAAATACATTTACGTGGCAAGTTCAGGGTTGTTGAATATATATATAATTTTTGTTGGAATTGATACCAACAAGGACCATTCGATACAAAATTAAAGAAAAAATTACAAAAGAGCAAAAGGTCATGCAGGACAACCCAGATCATGATTTTGTCTTCTTCTCCTTTTTTTTTTTTTTTTTAATCGAGGTCTTCTTCCCCTTTCACGTAGAATTAATTGCTGCCATGACAACGATAGGTATTTGGTAAAAGTTGGCACTAACGGGGGAAATTTACTATTAGTTTCTTCCTTAAAAAGGGAAGAAATAACAAAATCTCGTATTTAATCGCGGGCAGCGTAGTTGATGTGCATTCTTTCCCTCATCGCTGGGATCAAGGATTCAAACTCTCTCGTTGCTGAAGTGTCTTAAGTGGAGGGGTCCTGGTGTTGGGGTCCTGGACTAGCCTCTCCCGAGATTTACGTTTAAATAGTGGCTTGCGGTGAGGCTCGCTGGTGTCATCGGGCACTAGTGGGTCGTGTGAACCCGACTAGCGTAAGCAAAACGGGCTCCAACAATTCTTCGGTCACCAAAAAAAATAAAAAATCTCTTGGTTTACAATCAATTCATTTCATATTTCTTCCTTTAGATGACATTTTCACATTTAGATGATATGTCGGATGTACTAATACCCTAATACATTCATCTAGAAATCCCAGCATTTTTCAATGGCAATGGAGTTCCACAACGTAGAAAAAATTAACTCCAATTACTTATGTTGCTAAAAGCAATGATTATAAATTATTTGATTGGGCATGCGCACGCATGAGTAACACGCCATTTTGTTGGAATGCAAAATATACTGATTGCTATAAGGTGTCAATTGAATATAGTTTTAGCGCTTTCCATTTCAGTTGCTTTTCTATCTGAATCTTTTTCTCATCATAAATTCAGTTGATTGTATTGCACGAAACAATGAGTTGGAACCGATGGAAAGAATACAATAATCTGAGCCAAGTCACCGGTCAATACATAGATATGAATGATAAATAAAAAGCAACATGAATGATACATAGAATCCCAGAAGACATCGTAACACAAGACTCTGTATTCGAACAATTCTACAAAGAAAAGGAGGCACTCCAACAAATTGTAAATACTCTCAAGTGACCTCATATGGTACTAAAATCTTCAGGTGCTGGTGGCTGGAGGAGGAGCAAGAAAAGGAATAGAAGGGGTTTTAGGGAGAGAAGTAGGGATGCTAGGCATCGGAGGCAAGGTGGCGGGCATGGTTGGCAAGCTCGGAAGTGGTGGCAAAGTAGTCTTGGGCAGTGCTGGCTGTGTGGTGGGCAGCGTTGGTAATGTGGGCTGAGGCAGAGTGGTTGGGATGGCAGGCATTGGTGGCATGGCGACCTTTGGTAATGTTGGCATGGCTGGCAATGGAGGCAGTGATGTTGGTAAAGTTGGTATGGTGGGAAGAGACGGAATAGATGGCATAGTTGTTTGCAGCAGATGACGAGCTCCGAAACTCATGTTGATGGTTGAGAAAATTAGGGCGATGAAGAGAATCAAGCTCTTAGAGGAAGAGGCCATATTGATATATGGAGTCAGGATATTGTGTTGTGATAGGCTCAAGGACTCAAAATAAATGAGCTGAGAGAAATGGATTGCTGATTATGTCCGAGTAAATGGAGGAAGGATATGGGAGTTTATATAACAAGAGATGGTCATATAAAATCTAGGGCTGTGATTATAAGTTGGTGACTGGCCTTTGGGTATGGTTAGGAAAGAAACGCAGAACATCTCTTCATTGGTTCTTTGTTAGCTTACCTCCTCAGCTCAATCTTCCACCGGCAAAAAGGAAACAAAAAGGTCAACTCTGCTGTTTTTGTTTTGACAGATGGCGTGCTTTCGTGAAATGAAGCTTCGGATCTGTCTTTGTGGACGGTAACCAATAGCTTGTTTCATAACCACCACAGACTAGAGAGATCGCCAACTTGCTTCTGTACTTTGACGTATCAATCTAGGGTTTTTATATATTTCCATGTCATTTTCGGTGAACTCCTAGTACTTGAAGAAGTCAAAACTTGTGGGGCTTTAACATCCGCATCAAGCCTAAATACGTATGTTTTATTGAAACATGTGACAATGCAATTGCGTAAGTCTAACAAGTTTGACGTCATTCGTCATATGGGAACAATGATAAATATATGGGAAATTTTCATTTTACTCCCCTTAACTTTAGTTTTGATGCACATTAAACCCTAAACCTCAAAAAGTTGCATTTTACCCCTTTGAACTTGCACTTTCTTTCGAGAAGTAAAGTGCAAATTTTCTTATTACGTTTGTATAAAATTCTTCGCTAATTTACATAAGTGATATCTAAAATACATTTGGAAATATGTTGAGCTACAAAAATAAATTTCAATTGTTTTATTCTAGAAAAACTAGCACATATAAGAAAAGCTAACAAAACAAAAGATAAAAAAACATTGAATACGAGACTAAGAAAAAAATAGGGATAATAATACTAGGAGTGCCAAATCTTTTATATGCCGCTCATTTGAGTGCTAAAACTTTTTTTTTCGCTCACTTAAGTGTCACATTGAAGTAAAAACGATTAGTTGTATGCCAATTTCAGCAAATCATCCTACATGGAATTTTTAAAATTTTTTTTTGAAATTTTTTGTTTTTATTTTTATTTTCTTATTTTTTTTCAAAGGGCCGGCAAGGGTCACTAGTGACCCTCGTTGATCAAAGGCCCTAGGTGAGGCCACAAGGAACCTCACGAGCTTTGGGCAGCCAAAGGTGATGCCGCCTAGAGTGAGCAAAGGTCGTGGTGACCTCACCCGCAATTGGTGAGGTTGTGATGCCCTTGCTAGCTCTAGGCGACATTGCTCGTGACTAGGGAGGCCGTGACACCCTCACCTAGGGCTTTCCCGGCAAGGGTGAGGCAGCCCTCACCTAGATCTAACCATGAAGGCCATGGGCAAGGGCATCACTACCTTGTCAGCCTAGGGTGAGGTTGTATCTCTTGCGATCACCCAAAGTTAGCGAGGATCTTTGTGGCCTTGCCAACGGCTGATGAGGGCCCAACAGCCAAGCCGGGGGCAAGGTTTCATGGCTGGTGAAGGTTGTCTATGTCCATCACAGCCTTAAAGAAAAAAAAAAAAAGCCAAAAAAAAAAAAATAAAAAAAATAAAAATTCAAAAATAATAAAAAATATTTAAAATATTAAAATAATAATAATAAATTGTCCACATCACGCTGGCAAAGCCACGTTGGACAACCAGCGTCGACGTAAGATTTTCTGATGAGGCAAATTGAAATTGGCATTCAAGTGATCGATTTTCCAAGTTTGTGACATTTAAGTTAGAAAAAAAAAGTTTTGGCACTTAAGTTAATGTCATAGGAAAGTTTTGACACTCCTAGTTTTCTTATCCCGAAAAAATAATACTTACATTAAAAGTTGAGGAAAACAGAAAATTTTAAAAGATACGCAAAATCAATACTCTCTCTCTCTCTCTCTCACACCTTAGAGTGCCTCTCCCAAGTATTTCCATTTTTTCAAGACTTTCCTAGTCTTTAAAGTTTTCTTAGATTTAGCACATTACACTAGTAAAGTTCAGGTTTAGCAGTTTTTACAAGTTAAAATCATACAATTGACATAAAATGGTCGAAAAAATATTGCAGCTTCTTATAATGAATAGTCACTAATTTTTTTTCATCTATTTACATTTTATGTTATCCCCTTTAAACACTCATAGGTATTTCCTAATTTAAATATGAATTTGGCAGTCTTAAGGGTTAGTGGTTTCAATTATCCCTTTTCATATTTTATTCATTGTTCATTGGAATTTAGATAAAAAAAGACCATTTAATAAGTCACCCCCATTGTCCGCAGACAGCTTTAACAAGTGTAAGAAAATGCATGCTCAGAGAATAAACTGTATCTTTTCAAAGTTCGGAATGTATTACACACTAATCTTAATTCTTAACGTTGAGGGGTAAAATGAAATATTTTTCCAAATAAATGAACATATACCTAAAAATAGATGAGTGGCCATCCGTAACAATAACCATACTAAGGGGTAAAATGTCATGCAGGACAAGGTAATTATGTTTTTGTCTACTTTTCCTTTCAAGTGGCATTGGTTGCATCATGATATGACGGAAATGTTGGGAAACTTCGCGCTAGAGTGGGAAACTTCTTTTTAAAAGTCCATGCAAAATTCGTGTAATCAAGGACTGTGATGTATATGTTGATGTTTTCGTAGTGATTTCTGTTAACTTAGTTGCTAGACGAATAAAAGTTAAATTGGTGTTTAATTAACGAGTTATATAAAGATATCGGAATTTCATTGACTTTCTTTTCCCCTTCAGTTTTTTGATGGCATCTTTCGATTTCCTTTTTGTGCGATCGGGCGGGACGGCTTTTGATGGTTGCACCTTGTTGCTGTGCAGACGACGTTGTAAACTTTGCCACCGACCCTTGCCATTCTGAGTGGCTAAGGTGCGCGGCCCTCAGCGACCAGTGAGCGTGTGATGATGCACCAGGGTTGGCGGCATCATTGCCTTACCCCAACGAGGGTTCGGCCATTTTAGCCAATGACCGGGCCGTGGCTTAGCCTTTCCTTTTACATATGTCGGTGACATTTCATTAAAGGTTTTTTTTTTCCTACTTTTTCAATATTTTGAGTATATAATTACCACATTTTATGCAAGCATTGCGGAACATTTTCCTTAGTTTATTTGGTAGAATGACCTCCGTAAACCAAATATATTGTGCGAGGACTCAGTTTCCCATGAAAAATCCTTAAGTGTTCTCCTTAAGCAATTAGAAAAAGTCGAAGAACAAATGATGTCTTCACCCCAACTAAACTTGCCATCAAAATCTGGGCGGAAGATCCCCAAATCCATATGATTCTTGTGTGTCGATAGATTTCAGTTGCCATTGATCAAAACCTCAATTTTATAAATTCACATTTTGTTGAATTACAGAAAGGGCTCCATTCCATACCGGATGGAGGATCCATGCCCGAAATTTGTGTACTGCAAGTTCATCCGAGATGATGTGAAATGACATTTCGGAGATCTTTAACAAATCAACTTTCCTCCTCATAAATCCAATTGATTGTCCCGCGCGTAACAATGAGCATGGAAGCGATGGAAAAAAAATAATAAAATGGGAGTCTAGTCACTGATCAATACATATATATCATAAATACAAAGGTATCTGGCAATGGAAAAGACTTTTAATTCACACCCAAAGACCTCTCTAGAAAACAATATAAATGACCCATAGAATCCGAAAAGACATCATAACACAATACACGTGTATTCGAACGATGCTACAAACAAAAGGACGTACTCCAACATATCAAAAATACTCTCGTGTAACCTCGAATGGTACTAAAATCTTCAAGGGCTGGTGGTTGGAGGAGGAGTAAGCAAAGGAATAGAAGGGAATTTAGGGAGAGAAGTAGGGATGCTCGGCATTGGCGGCAAGGTGGTTGGCATGGTTGGCAAGCTTGGAAGTGGTGGCAGAGTAGTCTTGGGCAGGGCGGGTTGTGTGGTGGGCAGCGTCGGCAGTGTGGGCTGAGGCAGGGTCGTAGGGATGGTAGGCATTGGTGGCACGGCAACCTTAGGCAATGTTGGCATGGCTGGTAGTGGCGGAAGTGACGTCGGGTTTGGTAGAGTTGGTATTGTGGGAAGAGATGGTATGGATGGCATAGTCGTTTGCAGCAGATGACGAGCTCCAAAGCTCATATTGATGATTGAGAAAATTAGAGCAATGAAGAGTACAAAGCTTTTTGAGAAAAAAGCCATACTGGTATATGGAGTCAGGATATTGTGCTGTGATAGGCTCAAGGACTTGAAGCCAATGAGCTGAGAGGAATGGATTTCTGATTATGTTGGAGTAAATGGAGGAAGGACATGGTAGTTTATATAGCAATATAAAAATTTAGGGTTGTGATTACAAGTTGGTGAGTGGCCTGTGGGTATGGTTAGGAATAAACAGAACATTCCTCATTGGTTCTTTGTTAGCTCACCTTCTCAGCTCAATCTTCCACAGGAATAAATAATAAAGAAGGGGTCAAACTTTGTCTTCTGTTCCGTTCGGTCGAATGGTCGTCATCTCACGAAAGTCAAGCTTCTGATCTGTGTCCTTGAGGATGGTAACTAGATAACTTGTTCCATAACTATTGCTAACTAGGGTTATCGATGACTTGCTTCCGGATTTTAATGTACTAATCTAGGGTTTCTATGTGTTGCCTTGACAAATACCTCGTTACTTTGGACATGTCAATGCTTTTAACTGTGGTCATCTTTGGTTTACTCCTCGGACTTGAAGAAGTAAAAACTTGTGGGACTTTATTTACTTCCGAGTCTAGCCTTTTTACGAACAAAAGTTTATGATCATGGAAACATATGGCATTGCGAAGTCATCTTTGTCTCTGTCTCTATCTCTATCTTTGTTTCACTCTCTCTCTCAAACTTGGAGGTCCATAAGTGCCTATCACAAATATTTTTTCATTTTTCTAAAAATTTCCAAGTTTATAAAGTTTTTCTAAAGCACATTAGATTAGTAAAGTATATGTTTAGTTGTAATAACAAGTAAAATCATACATTGACATTAAGGTACCCTATGTTTCGCAGAAAATGAATGGTTTGGAAAACCATTTTTTTTTAAATTTTAAAAATGATCACTTATAACAATTACGAAAAATGAATAAATATAATTTATTTTATTGTCCATGAAATAACTTAGGCATAAATTGTTGTCGATAATAAAAATATATTTTATTGATTAATTATTTTAAACGATATAAGTAATCATTTTTAAGAAAATGTTTTTCAAATAATATATTTCCGTTAAAAAAAAAAAAATAGATCCTAAATGGTTGAAAAATATGGTGACATCTTAACCCAATAGCTAATATTTTTGTCTTCAATTTACTTTTTGTGGTATCCGTTCTAATATATCAGGTTTTTTCATAACCAAATATATTTAAGTGGCAAGTTTAGGGTTATTGGATATATATAATTTTTGTTGGAAATTATACCAACAAGGACCATTCGATACAAAATTAAAGAAAAAATTACACTTTGCACCCAAAAGGCATGTGCACAACATATGATAGCGGAAGAAGTTCACGGCATTAACAAGTGTAAGAAAATGAAACCTTTTAAAGTTCGGAATTTAACGTTCAATAACCCTAAAGCTGAGGGATCAAATGAAATTGTGTTCCAAATCTGTGAACATATATCTAAAAATGTATTGGCAACAGCCTGCCCTAATAAACATACTAAAGAGTAAAAGGTCATGCAGGACAACCCAGATCATGATTTTGTCTCTTCCCCTTTCACGTAGAATTAATTGCCGCCATGACAACGATAGGTATTTGGTAAAAGTTGGCTCTAACAGGGGGAAATTTACTATTAGTTTCTTCCTTAGAAAGGGAAGAAATAACAAAATCTCATGGTTTACTATCAATTCATTTCATATTTCTTCCTTTAGATGACAAATTTTCACATTTAGATGATATGTCAGAAGACCCTAATACATTTATCTAGAAATCCCGGCATTTTTCAATGGCAATGAAGTTCCACAACGTAGAAGAAATTAACTCCAATTACTTATGTTGCTAAAAGCAATGATTATAAATTATTTGATTGGGCATGCGCACGAATGAGTAATACGCCATTTTGTTGGAATGCAAAATATACAGATTGTTTTGAGGTGTCAATTGAATATAGTTGTACCATTTTTCATTTTAGTTGCTTTTCTATTTGAATCTTTTTTCTCATCATAAATTCAATTGATTGTATTGCACGAAACAATGAGTTGGAAGCGATGGAAAGAATACAATAATCTGAGCCAAGTCACTGGTCAATACATAGATATGAATGATATATAAAAAGCAACATGAATGATACATAGAATCCCATAAGACATCGTAACACAAGACTCTATATTTGAACAATTCTACAAAGAAAAGGAGGCACTCCAACAAATCGTAAATACTCTCAGGTGACCTCGTATGGTACTAAAATCTTCAGGTGCTGGTGGCTGGAGGAGGAGCAAGAAAAGGAATAGAAGGGATTTTAGGGAGAGAAGTAGGGATGCTAGGCATCGGAGGCAAGGTGGCGGGCATGGTTGGCAAGCTCGGAAGTGGTGGCAAAGTAGTCTTGGGCAGTGCTGGTTGTGTGGTGGGCAGCGTTGGCAATGTGGGCTGAGGTAGAGTGGTTGGGATGGCAGGCATTGGTGGCATTGTGACTTTTGGTAATGTCGGCATGGCTGGCAATGGAGGCAGTGATGTTGGTAAAGTTGGTATGGTGGGAAGAGACGGAATAGATGGCATAGTTGTTTGCAGCAGATGACGGGCTCCGAAGCTCATGTTGATGGTTGAGAAAATTAGGGTAATGAAGAGAACCAAGCTCTTAAAGGAAGAAGCCATATTGGTATAAGGAGTCGGGATATTGTGCTGTGATAGGCTCAAGGACTCGAAATCAATGAGAGGAGAGGAATGGATTGCTGATTATGTCCGAGTAAATGGACGAAGGATATGGGAGTTTATACAACAAGAGACGGTCTTATAAAATCTAGGTCTGTGATAATAAGTTGGTGACTGGCCTTTGGGTATGGTTAGGAAAGAAACACAGAACATCTCTTCATTGGTTCTTTGTTAGCTTACCTCCTCAGCTCAATCTTCCACCGGCAAAAAGGAAACAAAAAGGTCAACTCTGCTGTTCTTGTTTTGACAGATGGCGTGCTTTCTTGAAATAAAGCTTCGGATCTGTCTTTGTGGACGGTCAATAGCTTGTTTCATAACCACCACGGACTAGAGAGGTTGCCAACTTGCTTCTGGACTTTGACGTATCAATCTAGGGTTTTTATATATTTCCATGTCATTTTTGGTGAACTTGTGGGGCTTTAACATCCGCATCAAGCCTAAATACGTATATTTTATTGAAACATGTGACAATGCAACTGCATAAGTCTAACAAGTTTGACGTCATTCGTCATATGGGAACGATGATAAATATATGGGAAATTTTCATTTTACTCCCCTCAACTTTAGTTTTGATGCATATTAAACCCTAAACCTCAAAAAGTTGCATTTTACCCTTTTGAACTTGCACTTTCTTTCGAGAAGTAAAGTGCAAATTTTCTTATTACGTTTGTATAAAATTCTTCGCTAATTTACATAAGTGATATCTAAAATACATTTGGAAATATGTTGAGCCACAAAAATAAATTTCAATTGTTTTATTCTAGAAAAACTAACAAATATAAGATAAGCTAACAAAACAAAAGATAAAGAGACATTGAATATGAGATTAAGAAAAAATAGGGATAATAACACTAGGAGTACCAAAACATTTATATGACGCTCATTTGAGTGCTAAAACTTTTTTTTTTTTTTTTTCGCTCACTTAAGTGTCACATTGAAGTAAAATAGATTACTTGAGTGCCAATTTAAGCAAATCATCCTACATGGAATTTTTTATTTTGATTTTTGATTTTATTTTTATTTGCTTATTTTTTTGGCTTATTATTATTATTTTTTTAGGGGCCGGCAAGGGTCACTAGTGACCTTTGCTGGTCAATGGCCCTAGGTGAGGGCCATGAGGCCACAAGGAACCTCACAAGCTTTGGGCTACCACAGGCGATGCCAAAGCTCCTCGCGACCTCACCTATGGTTTGCGAGGTTGTGATGTCCTTACCACCTCTAGGCAACATCGCTTGCGACCGGGAGGCCGTGACACCCTCACCTAGGGCTTTTGCGGTGAGGGCGAGGCAGCCCTTGCATAGATCTAGCCATGAAGGCCATGGGCGAGGGCATCACTACCTTGTCGGCCTAGGGCGAGGCTACGTCACCTACGATCACCCAAAGCTAGCAAGGACCTTTGCGGCCTTGCCAACTGTCAACGAGGGCTCGACAGCCTAGCCAAGGGCAAGGTTTCGTGGCCGGTGAGGGTTGTCGATGTCCCTCACTAGCCTTAAAGAGAAAAAAAAAATAAAAATTCAAAAAAAAAAAAAATAAAATATTAAAATAATATTAAAAAATTTTCCACATCATGCCGGTGAAGCCACGTTGGACATCGCGTCTACATCAATTTTTTTGTTGAGGCAAATTGAAATTGGCATTCAAATGATCGATTTTCGAAATTTGTGCCACTTAAGTTAGAAAAAAAAAGTTTTGGCACTCGAGTGAATATTATAGGAAGGTTTTGGCTGTGACATCTCGATTTTCCAATTCTATATTCAATAAATTGAGACGGGCATTTCGTTGGTACGTATATAGTTCTTTTCCTTGAGTCGGTCACTTATGTGAAAACTAGTCTATCGAGTGAAGCCGTTAAAAGTATCTAATGCATTGGATTTGAGAATTTGATCAGAAAGCGACCTTTTGACCGAGCTAATCTTCAAGGGTCATTATGGCACAATTAAAAATCGATTAAAGACCGGAGATAGGTCAACATGTGATCGAGTGTGGGTGATTCCACCAGGCATGTGATCGAGTGTGGGTGATTCCACCAGATCGCACAATTCTTGTCGATCGACACTAGACGGACCTTTCTGTCGATTGGGTACTCTGTGTCCGTATTTGAAACCTTGAGATTACCTCGACAACCGATAGTCGCTGATGTGTCAAAGATGTACATTGTGGCTTGATCAACCACAGGTCAAATGCATGAAAATTTCTAAAAGCTACCTCGCATTAGTCTTCATCTCGGTTCAATCGACTCGGCCGATTACATGTCATTCTAGCAAATCAATCATTGCTCTTAATTACGGCCCTATAGGAAAGTTTAACAATCAGTGGCAATCACGGCCCCACTCGGCACGACCTTTAATTAGGTGGTCCATCACGGGCTCACTGGGCACGACCTCTTATAGGTGGTCCATCACGACCTCATTGGGCACGACCTCTAATAGGTGGTCAATCACGGCCCCATTAGGCACGACCTCTCATAGGTGGTTCACCACGGCCCTATTAGGCACGACCTCTCATAGGTGGTCCATCACGGCCCTACTAGGCATGACCTCTCATAGGTGGTCTATCACAGCCTCACTGGGCACGACCTCCAATAGGTGGTTAATCACGGCCTCACTCGGCACAACCTCTAATAGGTGGTTAATCACGGCCAATCTCCCATCAATTTCAACACTTGGATTTAATAAAGAATCCCTATCTATTGCAATCACACTCAATTTGCTGCAATTAATCATCAAACTCAAATTCTACATGCATAGCGGTGATCAGCACGAAATTCTAAGAGAACAAGGTCCCGACAAAATTTTCGAAATTTAATAAATATTTAAATTTATTCCGAAAATTAATTAAATAATAATATCCATATTTTTGTCATCCACACCAATTTATAATATACAACCATCAATTTCAAAATCCGAACGCATAGCAATGATCGGCGCACGAAATTCTGAAGAATCGGGGTCAAAATAATTTTCCGTTTTTTTAAATAATAATATTTTAATAATTTCGGAATATAATATAATATTATAAATTCCAGAATTTCGAAACAATTAAATAATTCAAAAATAAAACCCTATTATGTCCCATCAATGTTTATTATTAAATAAACTCTCTTAGCCTTTAATTAAACACACTTTAAATTAAACAAACCTTTTAATCCAAATCACAATTAAATAAACTAAAATATCCACCTAAACTTGCTTAACTTAAACTAAGACACTTAAGATAATTAACCGTCTAATCAAGATTTAGTGATAAACTCAACGGATTAGAGTCGAAATTTACCAAAACGACGGCGACGACGCTGAGGATCGACTTTCCTCAAGGCGGGCCGAGATTCGGGCCGGGAAGCCGACCAAAACGGGCCAAATAGGTGCTGCCATACCCATTTTTCCTGCCCTCCGATTTGAGGCCGAGAGGGGCAGATTCGGTGCCGAAATGGGTGGAGGAACGGCGGAGAAGAGGGGCGGCAACTCGGGCGGTGACACATGGCGGCCAAGCGAGTCTCACGGCGGCCGAAGGTGGGCTAGACGAGCTGAACAGCTCGCTGGGATGGCGAGCTGGGCGAGAGGGAGGTCGGAACCATGGCCAGGACGACGGTGACGCAGCGAAGGGGCGCGAGTGACGGACGACGCGCAAGGGGTGCACAACGGCGGTCCAGCTGGACCGAGGGCTACTCCGGCGTCTTCAGATCTACTGGTGCGTCGAGCTGCAGCGGAGATGGAGGAGAGGGGGCGACGGTGGCACGGGTGATGGTGCGGGCGGACGGCGAGCAGCTCGACGGCGTGAGGCGGCGGCGGCTCTCGCTTCGGCGGTGGCTGCGACGGCGAACGGCGAAGGGGCTCCGGCGGTTAGCTGGTCACGCATGAGTAGCTCCTTCCTTCCCCTTTCTCTCTCTCTCTCTCTCTCTTCTTCCATTGAAGAAGAAGTTGGTTCAATCTCCACCCTCCACTTGTCAAATTCTTCTTCACCTTTAGTAACCACCACACATAGGGTGATCTTCCACTAAAATTCAAATCCTCCACAACTATCTTCAATGTTCAATAGGTTCATTTTATTTTCTCACGGGGCATTTAAACTTTGTACACTTAATTCAATCATTTCTCGGTCATTCCATCCAATCAAGCTCAAATAAATTAACCCGTCACCACGCTTCAATTCAAATATTTACTTGTTCATAGAACTATCTTGATCTCAAGATTAGGACGCGCTAATATCGTGCTAAAGTGAAATCAACCGTGAAATTGAGATTGAATTCAGAAATTGGAAGTTTGAGTGTGTCACAAATCATTTTAGGAACATTGACTCATCTTTGGAAGATTTTTTATGCAAACCGAGTTTTTCAACGAAATAATCAGAGAATGGCTAATTTGGCTCGAGAAATTAGTAGGCCCGCCCTTGGTTGTGCTTTTGGGACTTAAGTTGGTTCTATGGACAAGTAAAGATGTGAATTGAAGTGTGGCGATATTGGGTTAATTTTATGGTCTTCAATTTGATTCAATTGGAAGAGAATCAAGTGGAATTGAAGAATTTGTTGTACAAGATTTTATGCCCCGGCGGAAAATGGAATTGCAACCATTGGAATAAGGTTGTGGGAGATAGTGGAGTGTGACATCATCCATGAGGTCATGGTGGGCCATGAGAGAGAGAAAAGTGGTCCCCTTTTCTTCTCTCTCCTCTCTCTCTCTCTCTTGGGTTGCCTCTCTCCTCCCTCTTCCTACCGTGCGACCGTTTCCCCCCTCTCCATCTTCTTCTTCTTCTTCTTTGGAGGCCAGCAATAGAAGAGATCCGGTTGCAGCAGTCCTTCGCCGACTAGTCGCCCGTTCACTCGTCGTTGCCGTCGTCGCCGCACGCCGTCGTTGCTCCGCCCTGGCTGCACGCCCTCCGTCTTCCCCCTTCCTCTCCTGTCGCGGTCTCTCTCCTCCATCTTCAATTCTTGCTCGAAGACCCAGCAGATTTGAGGACGTTGGAGCAGCTTAGCTAGCTGCTGGACCGCTGTCTCGTGCCTCCGCCCTTCGCCGTTTGCCGCTGAGCTGCACGCCGTTGCCTCGCCCAGCTCGTCGTTCTAGCGAGCTGTTCAACTCGTCCCACCCTCTGTGGACCCTTGCCGGAGCTCCTACCGCCACCGCCTAGGTCCGGTTCAATCTCCTCCGTCCATCTAGGCCCTTATATGCCTCAACCGGTGCGGATCCGCGAGCAGGGAGTTAGAAAATGGGTATGGCAGCCCGGTTTTGGCCGGCTTCCCGACCCCGGATGCTCGGCCCGCTTTGAGAAAAGTCGATCCTCGCGTCGTTCTCATCGTTTTGGTCCGCTCGGCTTGTTAATCCGGTGAGTTTAGCTCACTAAACCTCGATTAGAGGGTTAATTATGCTTAGGGAGGTTTAGTTTATGTTAAGTGTTATTAGGTGGTTAGTTTAATTTATTTAAGTGTAGATTATATTAAGATGCTTGATTAACTTAAAGTGTGTTTAATTTAAGGCTAAGTGAATGTTTATACTAATATAAGCTTTGATGTGACTTAAATGAATTTATTTTTGATTTATCTAAGTATTCCGAAATTATTAAATAATTTAATAATATATATTTATTCTAAATTATTTAAATATTATTATTTAAATAAATTTCGAAATAAAATTAATTATTTAATAAATTCTGAAAATTATCTCGGGATCTTATTTGCTCGAATTTCGTGCTGATCGTTGCTGTGTATTTGGATTTTGAAATTGATGGTTGGATATTATAAATTGAGGGTGGATTGTGAAAAATATGGAAATTAGTGTGTCTCCACACATGTTAGTAATTTCTGGAATATTTTTAATATGAAGAAAAATGGCAAGGATCACTATTTTAAGTGGAAGCATTGAGTGAAATGCAAAGTGTCTTGGAGTCGAGTATGATTTGACTGTGTGATAATTAAGAGGAATCGTCTTGGGCTGTTGAGCCGTACTTGTCCCTATATGGGATGCTCACGTAGTGGATACTGGTCGCAGTAGAGGCTGGGCCGACTGGATCAATGCTTCTTCGGGAATGCCGTTGACGTAGTGATGAAGCCATGCTCCAAGGGGGGAGATGATGCTCCTTCGGGAATGCTGTCGACGTGATGAAGAAATCGCGCTCCATGGGGGGAGGCGATGCCTGGCATTAATGTCAGTAGATAGCCGAACTGCGAGTAGGCTATGCCCTTGTGTGGCAGTGAATAATAATTGGAATGCGTGTTAAGTGCGATTGTGATTTATATGAAAGTGATGACGTTCCAATTGTTTGAATTATTATTACTACCCGAGATTGTGTGATTCAAATTATGCTAATCTGCAGGAATGAATTAAGATGAGGTAAGTCTTCCATGTGATGTGGCTAGGCCACTCGGGGCGTATTTTCTTTTTAATAGGGGTTTATGGGGTTAAACTTGCTGAGACATTGTCTCATCTCGATTTGGAGATTACAATTTTAGGTCCTTGGTGGATGGAGCGGCTAGATAGTTTGGTTGACCTTGAGGAGTTGCAAAGGTGAAATCATGAGAATTGGAGAATGTGTCCGACTTGTAGATTGTAGGACAGTTCCTTTTTAAGAGCTGGTCTTTTGTAGACTTTTGCCCGTAGACCTCTGTTTGTAATTCTGTTGAATTATGAAAGTGTTATGTTGTGATTTTGCTTCCTGCTTTTCTATCTTGTATTTTATTGTCATGGGTTTTATAATACGTTCCACTTGCGCAATAATAAATGAATGGGGTTGGCGACACTACTTGGGAATGTCGCATTTGTATGACCATGGTGGGATGTTGGCGCACTCGAGGTTCGGGGCCTGACATTGGCACTCCTAATTTTCTTATCCTGAAAAAATAATAATTACATTAAAAGTTGAGGAAAATGGAAAATTTTAAAACATACGCAAAATCAATACTCTCTCTCCGAAAATTTTAAAACATACGCAAAATCAATACTCTCTCTCTCTCTCTCTCTCTACACCTTAGAGTGCCTATCCGAAGTATTTCCATTTTTTCAAGACTTTCCAAAGTTTTCTCAGATTTGGCACATTACACTAGTAAAGTTCAGGTTTACCAGTTTTTACAAGTTAAATCAGACAATAGACATAAAATGGTTGAAAAAATATTGCAGCTTCTTATAATGAATAGTCACTAATTTTTTTCATCTATTTACATTTTATGTTATCCGCTTTAAATATCTCATAGGTATTTCCTTATTTAAATATGAGTTTGGCAGTCTTAAGGGTTAGTGGTGTCAATTATCCCTTTTCATATTTTATTCATTATTTATTGGAATTGAGAGCAAAAAGACCATTTGATGAGTCACCCCCATTGTCCGCAACACATGATAACAGAAAAAGGTCAACAGCTTTAACAAGTGTAAGAAAATTAAAGCTCAGAGAATAAACTGTATCTTTTCAAAGTTCGGAATGTATTGCACACTAATCTTAATTCTTAACGTTAAGGGGTAAAATGAAATAATTTTCCAAATATATAAACATATACCTAAAAATAGATGAGTGGCCATCCGTACCAATAACCATACTAAGGGGTAAAATGTCAAGCAGGACGAGGTAAATATTTTTTTGCCTACTTCCCCTTTCAAGCGGCATTGGTTGCATCATGATATGACGGGAATGTTGGGAAACTTGGCGCTAGAGTGGGAAACTTCTTTTTAATTGTCCATGCAAAATTCGTATAATCAAGGACTGTGATGTATATGTTGATGTTTTCGTAGTGATTTCTGTTAACTTAGTTGCTAGACGAATAAAAGTTAAATTGGTGTTTAATTAACGAGTTATATAAAGATATCGGAGGTTCATTGACTTTCTTTTCCCCTTCAGTTTTTTGATGGCATCTTCCGATTTCCTTTTTGTGCGATCGGTTGGGACGGCTTTTGAGGGTTGCACCTTGTTGCCGTGTGCAGACGACCTTGTAAACTTTGCCACATTAGCTAGGGTGAGGGTGGCGACCCTTGCCATTGTGAGTGGCTAAGGTGCGCGCCCCTCAGCGACCAGTGAGCGTGTGATGATGCATAAGGGTTGGCGGCATCATTGCCTTACCCCAACGAGGGTTTGGCCATTTTAGCTAATGACCGGGCCGTGGCTTAGCCTTTCCTTTTACATATTTCAGTGACATTTCATTAAAGGTTTTTTTGCCCTACTTTTTCAATATTTTGAGTATATAACTACCACATTTTATGCAAGCAATGCAGAATATTTTCCTTAGTTTATTTGGTAGAATGACCTCCGTAAACCAAATATATTGTGTGAGGACTCAATTTCACATGAAAAATCCTTAGTGTTCTCCTTAAGCAAGTAGAAAAAGTCGAAGAACAAATGATGTCTTCACCCCCAACTAGACCTGCCGTCAAAATCTGGGCGGAAGATCCTCTAATCCATATGATACTTGTGTCTCGATAAATTTCAGTTGCCATTGATCAAAACCTCAATTTTATAAATTCACAATTTGTTGAATTACTGAAAGGGCTCCATTCCATACCGGATAGAGGATCCATGCCCGAAATTTGTGTACTGCAAATTCGTCCGAGATGATGTGGAATGACATTTCGGAGATCTTTAACAAATCAACCCACTAAAAAAAAAAAAAAAATCAAACGGGGGGAAAGCACTCTGCTCTCAATAAATTCTAACAAATTGTATCCATCTTTTAACTCCATAAAAATGCTGCTAACGGTAATGGAATTCCAATTAGAAAAGAAATTAACTCCATTTAATTATCTAGTTAAAAGCAACTATCATAAAATGTTTGATAGGGCACAAACGCTTGCGAGTAATACACCAATTTATGTGAATGTGGAAGATAGAGGTTGAGGAACGATGTCAATTCAGTATAGATGTAAAACTTTTTGGTTGAGTTGCTTTTCTATCTGAATCTTTTCCTTCTCATAAATCCAATTGATTGTACCGCGCGTAACAATGAGAATGGAAGTGACGGAAAAAACATAATAAAATGCGAGTCTAGTCACTGATCAATACATACATACATACATATATATCATAAATACATAGGTACCTCACAATGGAAAAGAATTTTAATTCACACCCAAAGACCTCTCTAGAAGACAATATGAATGACCCATAGAATCAGAAAAGACATCATAACACATGACACGTGTATTCCGACAATGCTACAAACAAAAGGACTCACTCCAACATATAAAAAATACTCTCAGGTAACCTCGTAAGGTAATAAAATCTTCAGGGGCTGGTGGCTGGAGGAGGAGTAAGGAAAGGAATAGAAGGGATTTTAGGGAGAGAAGTAGGGATGCTCGGCATTGGCGGCAAGGTGGTCGGCATGGTTGGCAAGCTTGGAAGTGGTGGCAGAGTAGTCTTGGGCAGGGCTGGCTGTGTGGTGGGCAGCGTCGGCAGTGTGGGCTGAGGCAGGGTCGTAGGGATGGCAGGCATTGGTGGCACGGCGACCTTAGGCAATGTTGGCATGGCTGGTAGTGGCGGAAGCGACGTCGGGTTTGGTATAGTGGGTATTGTGGGAAGAGACGGTATGGATGGCATAGTCGTTTGCAGCAGATGACGAGCTCCAAAGCTCATATTCATGGTTGAGAAAATTAGAGTAACGAAGAGTACAAAGCTTTTTGAGAAAGAAGCCATATTGATATATGGAGTCAGGATATTGTGCTGTGATAGGCTTAAGGACTTGAAGCCAATGAGCTGAGAGGAATGGATTGCGGATTGTGTTGGAGTAAATGGAGGAAAGAGATGTCAGTTTATATAGCAAGAGATAGTTATATAAAAATTTAGGGTTGTGATTATAAGTTGGTGACTGGCCTGTGGGTATGGTTAGGAATAAACAGAACATTCCTCATTGGTTCTTTGTTAGCTCACCTTCTCAGCTCAATCTTCCACAGGAATAAATAATAAAGAAGGGGTCAAACTTTGTCTTCTGTTCCGTTCGGTCGAATGGTCGTTATCTCATGAAAGTCAAGCTTCTGATCTGTGTCCTTGCGGATGGTAACTAGATAATTTGTTCCATAATTATTGCTAACTGGGGTTATCGATAACTTGCTTCAGGATTTTAACGTACTAATCTAGGGTTTCTATGTGTTGCCTTGACAAATACCTCGTTACTCTGGACATGTCAATGCTATTAACTGTGATCATCTTCGGTTTACTCCTCAGACTTGAAGAAGTAAAAACTTGTGGGACTTTATTTACTTCCGAGTCTAGTCTTTTTACGAAGAAAAGTTTATGATCATGGAAACATATGGCATTGTGAAGTCATCTCTGTCTCTATCTTTGTCTTTGTCTCACTCTCTCTCTCAAACTTGGAGGTCCATCAGTGCCTATCACAAATATTTTTTCATTTTTCTAAAAATTTCCTAGTTTATAAAGTTTTTCTAAAGCACATCAGATTAGTAAAGTATATGTTTAGTTGTAATAACAAGTAATATTATGCATTGACATTAAGGTACCCTATGTTTCGCAGAAAATGAATGGTTTGGAAAACCATTTTTTTTAAATGATCACTTATAACAATTACGAAAATGAATAAATAGAAATTATTTTTATTGTCCATGAAATAACTTAGGCATAAATTGTTGCCGATAATAAAAATATCTTTTATTGATTAATTATTTCAAACGGTATAAGCAATCATTTTTAAGAAATAATTTTCAAATAATATATTTCATTAAAAAAAAATAGAGCCTAAATGGCTGAAAAATATGGTGACATCTAAATCCAATAGCTAATATTTTTGTCTTCAATTTACTTTTTGTGGTATCCGTTCTAATATATCTGATTTTTTCATAACCAAATATATTTAAGTGGCAAGTTCAGGGTTATTGGATATATATAATTTTTGTTAGAATTGATACCAACGAGGACCATTCGATACAAAATTAGAGAAAAAATTACACTTTGCACCCAAAGGGCATGTGCACAACATATGATAGCGGAAGAAGTTCACGGCATTAACAAGTGTAAGAAAATGAAACCTTTTAAACTCGGAATTTAACGTTCAATAACCCTAAACCTGAGGGATCAAATGAAATTGTGCTCCAAATCTGTGAACATATATCTAAAAATACATTGGCAACAGCCTGCACTAATAATCATACTAAAGAGTAAAAGGTCATGCAGGACAACCCAGATCATGATTTTGTCTCTTCCCCTTTCACGTAGAATTAATTGCCGCCATGGCAACGATAGGTATTTGGTAAAAGTTGGCTCTAACAGGGGGAAATTTACTATTAGTTTCTTCCTTAATAAGGGAAGAAATAACAAAATCACATGATTTACTATCAATTCATTTCACATTTCTTCCTTTAGATGACAAATTTTCACATTTAGATGATATGTCGGATGTACTAATACCCTAATACATTCATCTAAAAATCCTGGCATTTTTCAATGGCAATGAATTTCCACAGCGTAGAAGAAATTAACTCCAATTACTTATGTTGCTTAAAGCAATGATTATAAATTATTTGATTGGGCATGTGCACGCACGAGTAATACGCCATTTTATTGGAATGCAAAATATACGGATTGAACTCTACCTTTCTAAAGGGTGGGAGGAATTTCTGGGTGGTCAAGGCGCCGACTTATTGTTCGTGGGCATGGAAGAAGATCCTCCAATTGAGATCCGAGTTTCGACTCACCTTCTACTGGAGGATTGGTGATGGGCGAAAGATCTCCCTTTGGTTTGACCAATGGCATCAGAGAGGTCCCCTGGAGACTATTTGTTCAGAGCAGACTATCTTAGATTCCGGGCTTCCTAGGTGTGCTACTGTTGCAGACCTATTCTCTCCGGTGGGTCAGGCTTTCAAAACAGTGTTAGATTCTTGGAACCATTCACTCCCTCTTCTCTCCGAGGTCTCAGATAGATTTGTTTGGAGGGCTTTCAAAACAGTCAGCTTGACAGAGCTTCAGAAGAAGGAAAGCAAAGGTTGATTGGTCTTCCTTTATTTGGAGTAAGGCCATCACTTTGAGATAGCAATTTAATCTCTGGCTGATCATAAAGAACCGTCTTCCTACCCAAGCTTTTCTTATGTCTTATGGGAGAATTGGGAGAGAAGTTTGTGCCTTTTGCAAGCTCACACCGGATTCTATTGACCACCTCTTCTTCGGATGCTGCATCACGGCTAGTATAGCTTACTTTTGGGCGGCCAAGTGTAACCTTCCTTGGAGGAACAAGACTTGGATGGAAAATCTCCAGTGGGCTATGAAATTCCTCTCAGGTAAGGATTTCTATCATTCCATTGGGCGCTTCTCTTTTGGTGCTCTATGCCATCTTATTTGGAAGTATAGAAACGACATTCTCTTTAGAGAGCATCCGGTCGTGGTTGCGGCTGTCAAGAAGCATCTCATTAAAGTTGTTAAGGATAAAGCCTTAACCTTCAGAAACGTGGAAGATGGTCCGAGATATAGGTGGTTACAATGGAATTGGGACCTTGACTCGTTTATTTTCAGTGCTCCTATGGCGATCGCCTAGTACTCCTCGTCCTACTGTGTGGGGGCCATCCCTCGCCTTCATCGCCTTCCCTGGTGTTTTCTCTTCTCTTAGTTTTGTTTGTTGTTTGGTAGCTTCGTCTTCCTGGTCCTGCGTGGCCTTTCCGTTGGTTAGTTTGGTTGTTTTGTTTGGTTGGGTGTCCCAGCCCTGTGTGGTTGTCTCTTTTGGGCTGCTTGTTTGCCCCTGTTTGCTTTGACCGCTTTGCGGTGCGCTTTTGTCTCTGGCGCCCTTTCACTCGATTAGATGTTCTGTGTCTTGTTGAGTGCAAGTTTTGTGGTGCCCGAGCTTGTAAATTTGTTGGTTAAAGCTCAATATATTATTACCCTTTACCAAAATATCTATATATATACGGATTGATGTAAGGTGTCAATTCGATAGTTGTACCATTTTTCATTTCAGTTACTTTTCTATTTGAATCTTTTTCTCATCATAAATCCAGTTGATTGTATTGCACGGAACAATGAGTTGGAACCGATGAAAGGAATCCAATAATCTGAGCCAAGTCACTGGTCAATACATAGATATGAGTGATATATAAAAAGCAACATGAATGATACATAGAATCCCAGAAGACATCGTAACACAAGACTCTGTATTCGAACAATTCTACAAAGAAAAGGAGGCACTCCAACAAATCATAAATACTCTCAGGTGACCTCGTATGGTACTAAAATCTTCAGGTGCTAGTGGCTGGAGGAGGAGCAAGAAAAGGAATAGAAGGGATTTTGGGGAGAGAAGTAGGGATGCTAGGCATCGGAGGCAAGGTGGCGGGCATGGTTGGCAAGGTCGGAAGTGGTGGCAAAGTAGTCTTGGGCAGTGCTGGTTGTGTGGTTGGCAGCGTTGGCAATGTGGGCTGAGGCAGAGTCGTTGGGATGGCAGGCATTGGTGGCATGGCAACTTTTGGTAATGTCGGCATGGCTGGCAATGGAGGCAGTGATGTTGGTAAAGTTGGTATGGTGGGAAGAGATGGAATAGATGGCATAGTTGTTTGCAGCAGATGACGAGCTCCGAAACTCATGTTGATGGTTGAGAAAATTAGGGTAATGAAGAGAACCAAGCTCTTAAAGGAAGAAGCCATATTGGTATAAGGAGTCAGGATATTGTGCTGTGATAGGCTCAAGGACTCGAAATAAATGAGCCCAGAGGAATGGATTGCTGATTATGTCCGAGTAAATGGAGGAAGGATATGGGAGTTTATATAACAAGAGATGGTCTTATAAAATCTAGGTCTGTGATAATAAGTTGGTGACTGGCCTTTGGGTATGGTTAGGAAAGAAACACAGAACATCTATTCATTGGCTCTTTGTTAGCTCACCTCCCCAGTTCAATCTTCCACCGGCAAAAAGGGAACAAAAAGGTCAACTCTGCTGTTCTTGTTCTGACAGATGGCGTGCTTTCATGAAATGAAGCTTCGGATCTGTCTTTGTGGGCGGTAACCAATAGCTTGTTTTATAACCACCACGGACTAGAGAGATTGCCAACTTGCTTTTCGACTTTGACGTATCAATTTAGGGTTTTTATATATTTCCATGTCATTTTTGGTGAACTCCTGGTACTTGAAGAAGTCAAAACTTGTGGGGCTTTAACATCCGCATCAAGCCTAAATACGTATATTTTATTGAAACATGTGACAATGCAACTGCATAAGTCTAACAAGTTTGACGTCATTCGTCATATGGGAACGATGATAAATATATGGGAAATTTTCATTTTACTCCCCTCAACTTTAGTTTTGATGCACATTAAACCCTAAACCTCAAAAAGTTGCATTTTACCCCTTTGAACTTGCACTTTCTTTCGAGAAGTGAAGTGCAAATTTTCTTATTACCTTTGTATAAAATTCTTCGCTAATTTACATAAGCGATATCTAAAATACATTTTGGAAATATGTTGAGCCACAAAAATGAATTTCAATTTTTTTTTTTTTTTTTTTTTGGGTGAAAGGTAAGAATATATTGAGCTTTAACCAAAAAATACAAAAGATTCGACGCCACAAACTTGCACTCAACAAGACAACAAGTCAGAGTGAGTGGAAGGGAGCCGAATGCAAAAAAGGACCGCAAGAGCGGGCCTAAGTAAGCAAGACAGCCACATAAGGCAAAAGGCAAAAGAAGGCCATGAAAGGCCAGAAGAACCACAATCTACGCATACATCCGGTAGCGACAAAAGTGAAGAACCATCAAGGAAGCAGCCGTGTAGATGAAGAGTATCCAGATAGCAAACACCAGGCTAGGGCCCTGCAGAAGTAGCATAGTCCCTAGCTGAAAAAATGATTGGATCAATACCCCAGCTACTCTGTAGCCTCCGGTTTCTATATGTATCATCCACATTCCTGTAGGTGGTGGCCTTGTCTCTGACGACCTTGATGAGTTGGTTCTTCATCTCTGGGACGGATAAGCTTTGCTCTTGAAATAGGATGCTATTTCTGTGCTTCCATATGTATTAACAAAGAGCACCAAAAGAGAAGCGAGCAATGCACTTATAAAAGTCTTTACCCATAAGGAAAGTGGCGGCCCAATTGAGATTCTCGACCCACGAATTGTTTCGCCACGGAAGATTGCACCTGGAGGCCCAAAAGAAGGCGATGCTAGCGGAGATGCGGCAGCCAAAAATAGGTGGTCTATAGAATCCGGTACCTTATTGCAAAATGGACACAAGGCACTATCTATCCTACCATAAGATAATAATAGAGCTTGGGTAGGAAGCCTGCGTTTGGCAATAAGCCAAAGGTTAAATTGGTACCTTGAAGTGATGGAGTTGTTCCAAATGAATGTGTGCCAAGAGACCCGAGTCTTCCTCCTCCTAATTAAATCCCACGCCGAAGCCACCGTAAAGAGATGGGAGGTATATCCCTTCCAGCCGAAACGATCGGAAGAGTGGGAGAGGGTGGGAAGGGGATCCACCCAAGAGTCTAAGACCCCCTTAATCATAGCTCCACAATTAGTGAATAGGTTCGCCACTGTCGCCTGCCTAGGAAGGCCGGATGCATATATGGCCGAGTCCGAAAAGTACAAGTTCAAAGGGCCCCTGGGGTGCCAGTTATCAAACCAGAGGGATACCGAGGAACCATTCCCAATTCTCCAATAGAAAGAGCTTCGACACTCAGTCCTCAGTTGGAGGATCTTCTTCCAGGCCCGCGAACAGCAGGTTCGCTTTTTGGCCACCCAGAAATTCGCCCTTCTTAAGAAGGTCGAGTGAATCCATTTGCACCATAAAGATTCCTTATCGGCAAACAGAATCCAGATATATTTTAACATGGCGGCCTTGTTATACTCCCGAAGCCTTCGGATCCCAAGGCCCCCTCGTCTTTTTGGGCAACAAACGTCCTCCCGGAGACCTTTGCACCCCCTCTTCCCAACTCCGGGGAATTTCAAATTTTTTATTCTTGAAAAACTAACAAATATAAGAAAAGCTAAGAAAACAAAAGATAAAGAGACATTGAATACGAGATTAAGAAAAAATAGGGATAATAACACTAGGATTACCAAAACTTTTATATGGCGCTCATTTTAGTGCTAATTTTTTTTTGGCTCACTTAAGTGCCGCAGTGAAGTAAAATTGATTACTTAAGTGTCAATTTCGGCAAATCATCCTACATGAAAATTTTCTTTTTTTTAAAAATTTTTTTAAATTTTTTTAAAATCTTATTTGTTTTTATTTTTTTGCTTTTTTTTAGGGTTAGCAAGGGCTCGTTGGTCGAAGGCCCTAGCTGAGGCTGCAAGGAACCTCACGAGCTTTGGGCAGCCATGGGTGATGCCACCTAAAGTGAGCAAAGGTCCTCGTGACCTCACCCACAATTGTCGAGGTTGTGATGCCCTTGCCAGCTCTAGGCAACATTGCTTGTGAACAGGGAGGCCGTGACACCCTCACCTAGGGCTTTTGCGTGAGGGCGAGGCAGCCCTCGCTTAGATATAGCCATGAAGGCCATGGGCGAGGGCATCACTACCTTGTCGGCCTAGGGTGAGGTTGCGTCACCTACAATCACCCAAAGTTGGCGAGGACCTTTGTGGCCTTGTCAATGGCCAACAAGGGCCCAACAGCCTAGCCGAGGGCAAGGTTTCGTGGCTAGTGAGGCTTGTTGGTGTCCCTCACCAGCCTAAAAAAAAAGAAAAAGAAAAAAGGCAAAAAAATATAAATTCAAAAATTCAAAAAAATAATTATAAAATATTAAAAATATTAAAAAAAATTGTCCACATCATGCCGGCGAAGTCACGTTGGACAACCGGCGTCTACGTTAGATTTTCTGACAAGGCAAATCGAAATTGGCATTCAAGTGATCAATTTTTCAAATTTGTGGCATTTAAGTTAGAAAAAAAAAGTTTTGGCACTCCTAGTTTTCTTATCCCGAAAAAGTAATAATTACATTAAAAGTTTTGGCACTCCTAGTTTTCTTATCCCGAAAAAATAATAATTACATTAAAATTTGAGGAAAATGGAAAATTTTAAAACATACGCAAAATCAATACAAGTTAAATCAGACAATAGACATAAAATGGTTGAAATAGTCACTAATTATTTTCATCTATTTACATTTTATGTTATCCGCTTTAAATATGAATTTGGTAGTCTTAAGGGTTAGTGGTGTCAATTATCCCTTTTCATATTTTATCATTATTTATTGGAATTTAGATAAAAAAGACTATTTGATAAGTCACCCCCATTGTCCACAACACATGATAACAGAAAAAGGTCAACAGCTTTAACAAGTGTAAGAAAATGCATGCTCAGAGAATAAACTGTATCTTTTCAAAGTTCGGAATGTATTACACACTAATCTTAATTCTTAACGTTGAGGGGTAAAATGAATTTTTTTTCCAAATATAAGAACATATACCTAAAAATAGATGAGTGGCCGTCCGTACCAATAACCATACTAAGGGGTAAGTTGTCATGCAGAACAAGGTAATTATGTTTTTGTCTACTTCCCCTTTCAAGTGGCATTGGTTGCATCATGATATGACGGGAATGTTGGGAAACTTGGCGCTAGACTGTGATGTATATGTTGATGTTTTCGTAGTGATTTCTGTTAACTTAGTTGCTAGACGAATAAAAGTTAAATTGGTGTTTAATTAAAGAGTTATATAAAGATATCAGAATTTCATTGACTTTCTTTTCCCCTTCAGTTTTTTCATGGCATCTTTCGATTTCCTTTTGTGCGATCGGGTGGGACGGCTTTTGAGGGTTGCCCCTTGTTGCCGTGCGCAGACGACGTTGTAAACTTTGCCACATTAGCTAGGGTGAGGGCGGCGACCCTTGCCATTGTGAGTGGCTAAGGTGCGCGGCTCTCAGCGACCACTGAGCGTGTGATGATGCACCAGGGTTGGCGTTATCATTGCCTTACCCCGACGAGGGTTTGGCCATTTTAGCTAATGACCGGGCCGTGGCTTAGCCTTTCCTTTTACATATTTCAGTGACATTTCATTAAATTTTTTTTTCCCTACTTTTTCAATATTTTGAGTATATAACTAACCCACTTTATGCAAGCATTGCGGAACATTTTCCTTAGTTTATTTGGTAGAATGACCTCCGTAAACCAAATATATTGTACGAGGACTCAATTTCACATGAAAAATCCTTATTGTTCTCCTTAAGCAATTAGAAAAAGTCGAAGAACAAATCATGTCTTCACCCCAACTAGACGTGCCATCAAAATATGGGCGGAAGATCCCCTAATCCATATGATACTTATGTCTCGATAGATTTGAGTTGCCGTTGATCAAAACCTCAATTTTATAAATTCACAATTCGTTGAATTACAGAAAGGGCTCCATTCCATACCGGATGGAGGATCCATGCCCGAAATTTGTGTACTGCAAGTTCGTCCGAGATGATGTGGAATGACATTTCGGAGATCTTTAAAAAATCAACCCACTAAAAAAAAAAAAAAAAAAAAATCAAACGGGGAGAAAGCATACTGCCCTCAATAAATTCTAACAAATCGTATCCATATTTTAACTCCACAAAAATGCTGCTAACGGTAATGGAATTCCAATTAGAAAAGAAATTAACTCCATTTAATTATCTAGTTAAAAGCAACTATCATAAAATGTTTGATAGGGCACAAACGAATGCAAGTAATACGCCGATTTATGTGAATGTGGAAGATAGAGGTTAAGGAACGATGTCAATTCAATATAGATATAGCACTTTTTGGTTGAGTTGCTTTTCTATCTGAATCTTTTCCTCCTCATAAATCCAATTGATTGTCCCGCGCGTAACAATGAGCATGGAAGCGATGGAAAAAACATAATAAAATGGGAGTCTAGTCACTGATCAATACATATATATCATAAATACAAAGGTATCTGGCAATGGAAAAGACTTTTAATTCACACCCAAAGACCTCTCTAGAAAACAATATAAATGACCCATATAATCCGAAAAGACATCATAACACAATACACGTGTATTCGAACGATGCTACAAACAAAAGGACGTACTCCAACATATCAAAAGTACTCTCGTGAAACCTCGTATGGTACTAAAATCTTCAAGGGCTGGTGGCTGGAGGAGGAGTAAGGATGTCGCGACCTCTTTTTTCCCGGCGCCCGCAATCGGGTACGAGCGCCTAAGGAGGCTAATGGCTCGGCGGAATTTAATTATACCCGGACTCTCCCAAGTCCACCAATTCACGACTTTAATAGTCTTAGTTTTTAACCTATAGATGAATTTTTAAAATGGAGTCACCACTAATCGATTTGGGGTGGGTTGATTAGAAACCCAAGTGAAGTATCGGGAGAAATACTCACTCCCCGCGCAACCAGAGAAATTAGGATCGGGGACTTGATTACACTAGTTAATCACTAATGCCCTTTCGGTACCTAATCTTGTTTAAACCCCGAGGTTTTTGGATGTTCGAGAGATTTTCCATGCATTTTTGGGAGGAAAAACATTTTTTTTTGAGTCATTTTCTAATTTTTGGACACAAAAGGGATTTTTTGGGGTTTTTTGGTATTTTTGGAAAATATGAAATTTTTAAGATTTTTGATTTTTCGGAAAATAAAATATTTTTTAAATAAATTTTTTTAAATTTTTGGAAAATAAATTATTTTTTTGGTTTTTCTCGATTTTTTGGAAAATAAAACATTTTTTTAACATTTTTTTAAATATTTTTGAAAATAAAACATTTTTTGACTTTTTGATTTTTTTTAAATAAAATATTTTTATTTATTTATTTAAAATATTATTTTATATTAAAATAATATAAAAATTGACCCAGGTTGGATCCGCTGGTTGGGTCCGACCCGGCTGGCGATTCGAACGAAGACGGGCCCGCAACTCGGGCCGACGCGGATTTTTTGGAAAATAAATTATTTTATTGTTATTATTATTTTTAATATTATATTTATTATTATAATAATATAAAAACGAACCGGGTCGGGTTCCGGGTTCGGACCGACCCGCCGCGACTCGGGTTTTATCCTCTTCTCATTTTTTAAAAGAAACCCAAACCGTTCTTGGCCCATTTCCATAAAAACTTCAGCCTGAAAGCTACCCGGCCCACGCGCACAACCCGGCCCGACGACCCGACCTGCTTGATGGAAACCCTAGGGTGCCAGGTCACACGTCCGACCCGGCTGACCCGATTTTCGCAGCCGATGCTGCCTTCACGATCCAGCGGCCGTGACGAGCGAAGGGGGGGGAACATTCGAGCGGCGGCGGAGCGGCTTCGACGCGGCTACGGCAGAGACGGCCAACCCATAAGTGAGGTGGCGGACGAGGGGAGGTCAAAGATGCTCACTGGCTTTGGGAATTTCAACCGAGGCTCGTTGGTAGGGAGGCCGCACGGCGGTGGATGTCTTCGGCAGAGATCTGGTGCTGCGACGTCGGGGACGGTGACAGCGGCGAGGCGTGAGGATGGCGGCACCGCAAGATCTGGGGCAGCCACGGCGTCGGGGCAAGGGACCTACTCCGATCTTCTCTTCTCTCCGGCCTACTTACTCAGATCTGGACAGCTTTAGGGCAAAGCTCGGGGTGGCGTTAGTGGGTCGGTCGCGGCATGGCATCGGGGTGAGGAATAGCAACAGTGGAGCAGCGATCGACGGCGTCGAGAGGGACGGCAGCGACGACGGGTCCTCGGCTTCTCAGATCTTCGATTCCCCTCTCACACGCTCGGATCTCTCCCCCTTTAGGCTCGCTTGTCGCCAGCCTCCCCCGAAGTCTCTCGGAGGGAGGTCGTTCGAGCTTCGCGACCCGATCTCTCGCATGCTCGCTCTTTGATCCTCCCCTGAAGTCTCTTAAGGGAAGATCTCCGAGTTTGCCGTGGTTTGGCCTTCCCCCCCGACACCCTATTTATAGGCGCGGGGGTGCCGGTCGGCGGAGGCTAGGCCGGCGGTATTTGGTGTGCCAACCGGCCTTCCTTCGCCGGCCGAACCGGCATCAGTTCTTCCCCCTCCACAAAGGCTCGCTCGCCATTAATGCTGCGTCCTCTCAGCCACCGGCCTATGCTCCTCTCTCTGCCCTAGCTTGTTCTTCGCGCGTGAGTTGCGGGCGTAGGGGGAAGAAGGAAGAAGGAAGAAGAAGAAGAAAGGGGGTCGGGCTTTTGGGGGAAAAATGGTTGGGCCTTGGGCCCGCGTGGAAAAGAAAAAGAGGGGGTCAATGGCTTTTGTGTTTTCTTGTGTTTTTACTATTTTTTGTTGTTGTTTTTATTATTTGTTTTGCTTATTATCCGAAAAAGGAAATATAAAAGAAATAAAGAAACTAAAGCCAAATTAATAACCTAATTAAAATTTTAGGTGTCAACAAATGCCCCCTCTTTGAAGGTGAGTTTGCGAGATGTTGCATTCAAAGATAAACCCGATACCTAAATTTTGTCTATACATATGCAATAGATTATATGATATTTAGGACCTAGTGTCCTATGCAGAAAATGAGCAATATAACATTGCATATACTAAGACAAATAAGAAGATACCTGTAATTACTTACCAGGAGTGAGTGAGATAGGGTGTGAACCCCGAGTTTTAGCAAGTATCAAGGCGTCATCTTACCTGTTGCATGAAGAGATTGCTTCTCCAGGACCTGAACCATTCTTCGGTCGCCTATTGGAGTAACAAGTGATTTGTCTAGGACCCGAACCTTTCTTCGGTCACTTGTTAGAGCAATAAGTTGGTTTGTCTAGAACCCGAACCTTTATTTGGTCGCCTTGATTGGAAATTGCTTTTCCAGGACCCGAACCTTTCTTCAATCACTTGTTAGAGCAATAAGTTGTTTGTCTAGAAGCCTAACCTTTCTTCAGTTGCCTTGACAGAAAATTGCTTTTCTCAGCCTAAACCTTTCTTCGGTCACCTATTAGAGCAATAAGTTGTTTGTCTAGGACCCGAACCTTTCTTTGGTCGCCTTGACGGGAGATGCGCCGACCTTTCTTAGGGCATCTGTTTGTGGGTGCCTGATCTGTATCGAGGACACCAGTTGGTACCCGACCTTTCTCGGGAGATGCGCCGACCTTTCTCAGGGCATCATAGTTGTTGGGGTGTCTGACTTCTGTCAAAGACACTAATAGGAACCCGTCCTTTCTCGGGAGGATGCGCCGACCTTTCTCAGGGCATCGATTTGCGGGGTGTCTGTCTTTTGTCGAAGACACTAGTAGGAACCCGACCTTTCTCGGGAGGATGCGCTGACCTTTCTCAGGGCATCGATTTGTGGGGTGTCTGTCTTCTGTCGAAGACACCAGTTGGAACCCGACCTTTCTCGGGAGGATGCACCGACCTTTCTCAAGGCATCGATTTGTTGGGGGTGCCTGGACATTCACAAGCATTGAAAGATTACCTGGATATTCATAAGTACTAACCTGAAGGATATTTGGGCCTTTGCAGGCATCGAAGGGGTACTTGGATGATCGCAAGTACAAACTCTTGGAGGGTGCCTGGATTTTCGCAGACGTTGAAGGAGTACCTGATTGCTTGCAGGTGTCGGAAGAGTACTTGGATAATTACAAGTACAAACTCTTGAAGGTTACCTGGCGTTCGCAGGTATCGTTGGAGTACCTGGGATATTCACGAAGGTCCCTCACCTTTTGATAATTGGGAATATCAATGACGTACCTCGCAGATTCGTAAAGGTCTCCCATCTCCTGGCAATTTGGGGAATATCGAGGACGTGCCCTGAATATTCGTGAAGGTTTCTCACCTCCTGGTATGGGGAATATCGAGGACGTGCCCCGAATATTCATGAAGGTCTCTCACCTCTTAGTAATGGGAATATCGAGGACGTATCTTGGATATTCATGAAGGTCTCTCACCTCCTGGTAATTGGGAATATCGAGGGCGTACCTGAGATATTTGTGAATGTCTCTCACCTCCTGGTAATTGGGAATATCGAAGACGTGCCTCGCATATTCGTGAAGGTCTCTCACCTCATGGTAATTGGGAATATCGAGGACGTACCCGAGATATTCGTGAAGGTATCCCACCTCCTGGCAACATAAACTTGAATGTAGCATAAGACTTACCTGGATGGCCGCAGGCACTCAAAAGGGCTGGAACACCTGGGTAACCGCGGGTGTACAAAAATCTTGGAATACTTGGATGAACACAAGTATTTGATGATACGGTGCAGGGGACCACTCTGGCTGGTTCAAGTGTAAGAAAACATACCTGGATAACCATAGGCGCACAACTCGATGGAATACTTGAATGGCTACTAGTATTCAATGATACAATTTTGAGGACAACTCGGACATGTCGAGTGTCACGGAAATGGAGTACTTAGACAATGAAAGGCACTCAAAGGTAATGGGATACTTGGTCAATTGTAGGCATCCTAGCTATGAAGACAACTCAAACAAGTCGAGTGTCAAGAAAAAGGAGTATCCGAACGGTGGCCGGTACTCAAAGACAAATAGGGATACCTAGACAGCAGTAGATATTCAACAATAAAGGGATACTTGGTCAGTCACAAGTATCAATACTCTGGGGACAACTCGAATAGGTTGAGTGTCAAGAAGAGGGAGTATCCGAACGATGGCCGGTACTCAAAGACAATGGGATGTTGAGACAGTAGCAAGCATCCAAACTCAAGGGACGACTCGAATACGTCGAGTGTCAATAGAGGGAGCACCCGGCAAGTGGTGGATACTTGAAAACAAGGGGGTACTTAGACAGTTGCAAGCACCCAAACTCAAGGGACGACTCGAATAGGTCAAGTGTCAAGAAGAGAGTACCTGGATAGTGATAGGTACTTTAAGACAAATGGGGATTAGGATATGCTTACCTGGCAATATCTCTGATCTTTGAGAGTATGTCTGCTATTTGTATAATATGCACACATGATTGTACATGCGGAAAATTCATGAGTTCAAGTGAGATTCATGCATGATAACTTTGTCAGTTTTGCATCATCTGATTTCCACTGGGGAAGATTTTGAAAGACAACATTTATTCAGAATATAGATGCTTTGAGCATGCCGGATGAGGGACTTTCGTCTGAAAGGACTTTTCACTCACTCTCATGGAGAAGGCTATCCCGACCATTGATGCAGGATTTATAAGGACCACACTATCTCACCGACATCATGTCGCGGGTCCGAGTATTCTCGCAAACAGTACGACTTTACCAATGTGAGAGGTTTTTGTTGAAACTGTGATGAAGTCTTGGTCAGCGGCTCATCAGAGGGGACCATCAAGGTCGAAGCCGATGGACGAAAATGTTGCACGATCATCTCCGGGTTTACAAGTCAAGAACCCTGCGAAAAGAGATAGAGTAATCTTGCTCGTACTTCTTCGAGCGATGCTTATGCACATATGAAATCCTACGTTAATTGAAATGCCCCTAGTCTGAAGAGACTTTTTACAATGGGGATGTAACGTAGACTTGGCTCACATGTAAGAGGGTGAGAGTTGGTGACTGTCTTGGCATTTGTCACTAGTCTTTCTTGTCAGATGGAGGTTCTATGGACCACAACAGCAACTTTTCTTGGCTGTATTTTTGACTGGAGGGCATTGGCCTTGCTTTTACCAGGCACATTGCTTTTTCATGCTCCTATTTTTTTTATTCCAGTTCTTCATTTATGGGCATTTGACCTTGCTTTTACCAGGTACACTGCTTTTTTATGCCCCTAGTTTTTTGTTTTATTGCTTGAGGAACTGATCTAGGCAAGTTCCATCGAAGCACCATTATTTAGACTCTTGAATCTTCTTCTTCAGCCGGCGCTTTAGGCTATGGCAATAACTTCTGCTTTGTCTCAATGTGAGGGTAAAATTACAGACTTGCTTGGGTTGTACAATGGATACGAGTGCGTAAAGAAAGAATTGCTCTTCATGACTCTAGGGCACTTAAATTAACGCGAGTGTTCATATGCAATAAAGACACTCAAAGATTGATGCAAGTGCAAGCAAGAAAATTTCTATCTCTCTTCTCACCTTGTGATGGTGCTTTGCCTCTGATTTGCCCCAGTGTGGGGTGGTTCTTGACGAGGATATGAGAGAAGCTTCACTAGTGTAAGGAGCTCAAAGGGGTGAGCAATGAAATGCCTCTCACTATTTTGGTTATCGTACCATTCACGAGAGAACTCTTTACCCTGCAGTCATGGAATCTTCTGCACTCATCTCACAAGTGTATAGATGGGGGGGGGGGGGGATTGTGTGTAGGATATGGCTTGCCTTTCATCATTCTGACATACCTCATCCAGCATGCTCAATCAATCTTGTATTTTTCACTTAGCTGTCTTTTCTAATAATTCTCAGTGGAATCAGTGACTTAGATAGGCAAAATCATCATGCAGAATTCATTTGGAAATGACATGCAACATTTCGAATAATGATGGAGTTTGAACTCTAAAAAAAAAATGCATGGTTTTGACTAAAAAAAGATCCTATGGACAACTTTAGGGGCTAACATAATGGTGTTTCCAAATATGTTAGATTTTGAATATCAAAAGGGTTATTCGCAAATGGGTGTCGCTGGTTGTCCCTATTGATTAGGGATATGACACATGAATGATCAGCCGATTATTGGGAATTCGATCGGGCATCTCAGTTTTTGCCCCTGCAGAAGAGAAGATGTACAAGTAAATCAAGTAGTCTAGCCAAAATCAAAATGTCAGTTGAGGCCTGAAGATTTTCTGTCTTTTGCTTTGATGATTACTCAGGACGCCATTTCATTTAGGAGAGTTTGTCATGCCTCTCATTGATTTATTATCCTTGTTTTTGATAGTCAAGTGATCCTGCAACAAGACATGCTTCTCGTTGATTTGTTATCCATGCTTTTGACAGTCAGGTGATCCTGAAGTGAGAGGGGGACACGAAGTCCTATGTCCCTTGCTTCGTTAAGTCGATTATTCTCTGAATTGGCTCCCGGATGACGCGTCCTTTTACACGAAGCTAGGTGAATTTGATGCGGGTCATTTCCACGAACCTCATTTGGCCAATATTGACCATCAAGTTTGCTTTTTGATTCCCAATGTTTCCTGTCAATAGGGAAAATACGTCAAAAGCGAGTTCAGATAGTGGGAGTAATGGAAACGATACCGAATTACCCTTTACCGGTTTGCAGATGATTGGATGGACTTGAAGTGCAAGTGGGACACGAAGTCCTATGTCTTTTGCTTCGTTAGGTCACCTGTTCTCTCGTAATTTGCAAGTGCAAGGGAAGCAAATTATTATTATTATTATTATTATTTTTTACCAAGCGGCTAATTGCCGCGTCGGGGATTCGAACCCCTGACTTCGGACCTTTTTGCTTCTTCCCGGATACCACTTGGCTAGAGGCGCCGACGGTGTCCGTAGGGCGCTGCCTTTTTTATTTAACCGAACCGGCTCCAGGATGGCACGTCCTTTTATACCAAGTTAGGTAAATCGATATGGGTCATTTGATTTCTGCAAATTAACCTTTAAGCTTGTTTCTTGAATCCTATGCTTCCTATCAATAGGAGAAAATATGTCAAAAGTGAGTTCAGACACTGGGAGTATTGGAAACGATACCAAATTACTCTTTTCCAAAGTTTGTATTTGCTGACTCCTAGGGATATTTGAATGTCGATGACAGCCTTTTCGTCTTGGCACAGTTTGACATTTCTTCTGATTGGCCTTCTTCACTCATGGCCATGTATGTATGATCGATGGTTGTCAATTTATCTTCAACGCCTTCCTTCTGTGGAATTTTTCTTTTGTCTTTGACTATATGACCATTAGCAGCATTGAGCAAAGTCATGTACTTCAAGCTTCTATGGAATCTAAGATGGACAATCAAAACCTCCAATTCTCTTATGGCAATTACTTCTTGCGAGAATATGCGTCCGGAGTGAAGCTTCTAAATTCCAAAGTCATTGTCCAGGTGTGGGGCTATAGATCGCCTTGACTGTCTAGATTTTCTCCCCGTTGACAGTAATCACTTAAAAGGAAGAGGAGGAACTCCCTCCTTATGTTGAAGTTGATACTTGTAACATCTAGCCGTTTGGACGCGTCGTGCGACAAGATAGTCCTTTGGCTTAGGATGGAGTCAAGCGGGAGTGAGGCATGTCATGGATGCTTCGATTTCAACTGTATGCCTGTACTTATTACGTCTCATCTTTTGTATCCTGTAAATAGAAGAGAGAGGACATTATTTTCAAATTATATTCAGAGAATAAGACTTACCCTTTTTTGGTGTAGGATGATTCTTTCTATTTGCCCTTGTTTTCTTGGCGTGGTGTCTTTGGATTTGGCGAGTTTGCACGATGCGCTTGCTTCAAATGCCCCATGTCACACTAAGTCAAAAGGGATGGGAATGATCTTCTGAGACATGAAGTGAATGAGTCGAAAGACAAACATGGTTAAATTTATCATCTTATTTTAACAAAAGCTTTTGGGTGATGACATATTTTTTATTTTCAAAATACGTCTTTGGGGGAGAAAAAGCATGAGGAAGCCCAAATTTCGCATTCTCCTTGGATGATATTTTCTTTTCATGGTTGGATAACATCATTGGGCTGGTTTGGAGTACCGCCTCATGCTCTTAAAAAAAAATATTATAACTGTATAATAGAATACTTGGAATGAAAAATACAACAGTAGCACACTAGACAAGATAAGAAACATGAAATTACAAAAACAAGTAAAACCCATGAAAACTCCTGTGTAAAGGAGTGCTTTGATAGTGTTGGTTTCAAATCAAGCGCCTTTGAGTTCCTCGCCTCTAGTAGACTCAAAGTATTCACATGAGAGGACCACTTCATTGAAGCTATGGAAGTGCAACCCATGCAACCAACAACAATGCTTGCGAGGTAAAGTCCCTATGAACAGCTTTATCATTTCTTCTTCGGCCAGTTGAGGGTAAATTTGCATCATAAAAGCCTCCCACCTCCTTGCATACGCTTGAAAATCCTCCATCGGTCTTCTCCTGAAGTGAACCAAGTTCTGACAAGCCACTTCAATCCCAATCTAGCTTTGATACTGAAGCAGGAATGCAGAAGACAACTCATTCCAATCTCTCATGAGGTAGATATCAGCTGTGATGAACCATTGCAATGCAGACCCTGTAAGACTTTCTTGGAAGGCTTGAGTTGTGAATGACATCGGGCCATAATACCGACTCATTTCAGCATGGAGGTACTGCAAGTGGGCCACGGGACAAGTCGTGCCATTATACTTGCGGAGATTAGGTATCCACATTCCTCTAGGGGTCATGATCCTATGAGCACAAGACGGGCTTGATGTATCCTGGTTAGGCCACTGGTTTTCCCACTACATATTCGTTGTAGTGGTGAATTTTTCTGTTTCAGGAGAGTTGGACTCTACTGAGATTACCCAATTGCTTTCTTCTTGGTCAAAATTTCCAATGAGGATGAAGTATTGAAGCTATCCTCATGGTCGAGGACGAGCTTAATACTTCGTTAGGATCGTAGCGGATAAAGACGTATGCTTCCTCTTCGACGGACCTTCATCCCCGGATGAGAGTATGAAACTTGATTATACGATGAATCGTCGCCATTGTCAAAATAACGCTGGAAGTCCTTGGGATTGTATTCTAGGGATGGGAAGTCTTCAGGGTTGTACTCTAGAGGATGGTGGCCTTCAAAGCTGTATTCTTGGGAATGCTTGAAGCTTTGGTGCGGTGGCTCGTCGGCAGATGCTAAATCGACCTGCTTAGGCTTTCTTTTCTTGGCTTCTGGTCCAGACCTTTTGAGTAAGGCCCTTCATTTTGCTAACTTGATTATGTCAAGGGAAGTGGGAGACATTAGAGTTTCACCGTCTGATTCACTTTCCCGGTTGATAGGGGTTGGTATTCTTTGGACCCTAGCTCTTGGAGTAAGCTTGGGGAGTTGTCTAGTTGTGCCCCACTCTTGAACAGACTCTGTTTCTTTGACCTCGTACAAAGGTTCCTTGCCTTTCCTAGTGGGAAATTTTCCAGTAACAGGATGTTGCTCGACTGCCCATTTATCATGCAAGGCTTCATTGACATGCTCTTCTCCTATCTTAGTGACTAATGGCTCCTCGTGCTCCGCGATCATCGACTCTTCGTAGGGCAAAGTGATGTCAGGGGCGATGTCAACATTATACTCTTGGTGAAAAACATGAATTAGTTCCCTCCAGGTTTTAAGGGGACTAATCTTCCTAACAATGTACCATCGCAAGGCAGGGCCAGTCAAGTTCGATTGGTACGATTGAATCATCCTTCGAACCAGGTAAGCCTGCAAGTAGGTCTCTGGGCGGGAGGTATCGGCATACCTTTCGCATTCAGGTGCTTTGAGTTTTTCAGGGATCTTAATGCTGGCGTAATTGGAAAGGTCCATGGGATTCCGCCCCTGAAGTTGGTTTAACTTTTTCATGATCCTTTCAAACTGTCTATGGTACTAGCTATTTTCTGGCAAATTTGCGGGCGTCATGACGGTGTTTGAGGCAACTATAGAGTTGGGCTCAACTTGAGTGGATTTCATTCGTCTCGAGAGTTGTTGAAGGACAATGGACATCTGTCCTACGCCGTCTTTAATGTTAATGAGACGATTTTGTACATCATTCTGATCGGGTCCTATTGCATGAGGCCAATCACGGACGATTGGTGGCCGGCGATTCATAATTACCTGTTTGTAGTGAAAACAATGAATGAGCACGAAAGTAAACAAAGATTGACCCATGGCAATGGTCTAACTGCTTTTTTTTATTTATCAAAAGAAGATTTATAGACTGCCAACTCCTAACATCTAGAACTTGAAATTGAAAAGACAGGATGAAATACTAGATATTAGACAAGAGTCCCTAAACAATGGGACAAAACTTTCACACTATTTACACTAAGGGGCACATGGTTGCTAATTTATATGTGACGGGGAGCCTTATTCTTGCGAGGACGCCTACTTCCTTGAACTGGTTCTGAGGTGTGCATCCAGTCCATTCCCAAATCTCTCTCCATGAGCTCTGCTTGCTCGTGCTGGCAGCTCTCGCTGATTGAGTGAGGGACTAATGGCTTCCATCTTGTCGGGATATAATGGTTGTGGATGTAGGACATGGAGATGTGGTGGGCTTTTTCTTCTCCCTCAAGCCCTTCAGGTATCACAATCCTTTTGCGATGGCACTTGTCCCAGGTTTCCTCAGCATTAGAAATTTCGAATTCATAGTCACGGCTTGTGTTGAAAAGAACCGGAGGGACCATCATCTTGAAAGGCGGTGGGATCTCCTGAAGGGCTCCATATTGTCGTGCTACCCGATACGGGTAATAGGGAATGGCGCCGGTGAGACCGAGCAACAGAATTGGGCGGGTGCGCATGTAAGCAAAGCGGGCCCTCTTTTCACGGAACCAACCAGCACACCATTGGAATGCCTCAGGAGCTGAGTTTCTTAGGAAGCTTACCCAATTTAAACAGCTTTGATTGGGAATGTACGGTCCTAAAACCATAAATTTTTGTAATGGATTTTCAAAAGCATTTGTTTCAAAGCGATCGCATGAAGTCTCGAAATTCGCTTAGGTGAGAAAAGAACCAGACTTGTAAAATTTCAGGAGAGGCTCGCATGATTTTCTCTGAGTTGTCTTTAAAATGATTAAAAGACAAGAATGTTTCAGTTAAAATCATGTTGACATAATTCCCCCCTCTTAAGATCTGATCAATTATCCATGCCATCTTAGGAGTTATGGCATTTCTTTGATGGGGGAAGATGATGAGCCCGAAAAAGGCTAGGAGGAAAATCTCACTTTTCTTGGTCATAGGCTGATTTTGGAAATAGGCATTCATAAATTCTAGTGGGCAGGTATTATGGTTGCCTTCAAGAATTTGTCTCATGACATGGATTTCAGTTCCTAAAAGTCGTGCTAACCCGCGCCATGGGAGGGCACCTATCGATGGCTTAACAAGCTTTTTCTCAAGAGGCATTCCGGTGATGATGCTGTATTCTTCCAGGGTTGGGGTTAGCTCAAACCTACCGAATATAAAAGTAATTGTCTTCGGGCACCAAAAATGTGCCATGGCTTGTATGACTTCAGGACGAACAGTGATTTGGATCAACGATAGGAGATGACCAATTTTGGCCTTCACGCGCTCCTGGGCAAACTGATCTAATTGACCCCACCATCTGAAGAGCTCCGCCTTGGGAGCAGGAATGAACTGGATATCGTCTTTCCCCATCACATATAAACTGGGACTTGAAAAGTTTATCCTACATTGCCATGGGCCAAATAAAAAGACTAAGTAAAAGTAAAGAAATCACTTTGCTTTTAAAGAAAAATGGCAAGCACAAAGACATGCACATGGGACGTGCGGCTCGATTTCTAACTCGAAGGCTTGATGAAATTAAAAGGTATCCGCCCATCGCAGTCTCGCGTTAGCAGCATACCCTCCTAACCTCGGCTAAGAAATTCGGGAAAAGAAAGGCAACCTCTACATCGCAGTCTCGCGTTCGAGGTCGTATCTTTCTTAACACCATCTTAGAAATCCTATGGCGGCCCAGGTCCGGCGGCTGGGTTGTGTGTGCCATGTGTAGTGTTTAAAATAGTAAAACATGCATAGCAGTTTATAATCACAAAGCATTTTATTTTGACAGAATAAAAAAAATTTAAGCTATTACCCTAGACAAAAGAAAAAAAAACCCAAGTCAGCCAAGCGTTTAAACAAAGATAAAATGGCCTAAGTCTTCAAAGTCCCCAGCGGAGTCGCCAAGCTGTCGCGACCTCTTTTTTCCCGGCGTCTGCAATCGGGTACGAGCGCCTAAGGAGGCTAATGGCTCGGCGGAATTTAATTATGCCCGGACTCTCCCAAGTCCACCAATTCACGACTTTAATAGTCTAAATTTTTAACCTATAAATCAATTTTTAAAATTGAGTCGCCACTAATCGATTTGGGGTGGGTTGATTAGAAACCCAAGTGAAGTATCAGGAGAAATACTCACTCCTGCGCAACCAGAGAAATTAGGATCGGGGACTTGATTACACTAGTTAATCACTAATGCCCTTTCGGTACCTAATCTTGTTTAAACCCCGAGGTTTTTGGATGTTCGAGAGATTTTCCATGCATTTTGGGAGGAAAAACATTTTTTTTTGAGTCATTTTCTAATTTTTTTGGACACAAAAGGGATTTTTTGGGTTTTTTTTTTTTGGTATTTTTTGGAAAATATGAAATTTTTTTTATTTTTTATTTTTCGGAAAATAAAATATTTTTTAAATATTTTTGGAAAATAAATTTTTTTGGTTTTTCTCGATTTTTTGGAAAATAAAACATTTTTTAACATTTTTTAAATATTTTTTGAAAATAAAACATTTTTTGACTTTTTGATTTTTTTAAATAAAATATTTATTTATTTATTTAAAATAATATAAAAACTGACCCAGTCGGATCCGTGGGTTGGGTTCGACCTGGGCCGGCGATCCGAACGAAGACCCAGGCCCGCAACGCGGGCCGACTCAGATTTTTGGAAAATAAATTATTTTATTGTTATTATTATTTTTAATATTATATTTATTATTATAATAATATAAAAACGAACCGGGTCGGGTTCCCGAGTTGGGACCGACCCGGTTCGCGACCTACGAGACTTGGACGTGCCGCGTTGCGGGCTCGACTCAGGTTTTTATCCTCTTCTCATTTTTTAAAAGAAACCCAAATCGTTCTTGGCCCATTTTCATAAAAACTTCAGCCCGAAAGCTACCCGGCCCACGCACACAACCCAGCCCGACGACCCGACCTGCTTGATGGAAACCCTAGGGTGCCGGGTCACACGTCCGACCCGGCTGACCCGATTTTCGCAGCCGCTGCTGCCTTCACGATCCAAAGTGGCCGTGACGAGCGAAGGGGGGAACATCCGAGCGGCGGCGGAGTGGCTTCGACGCGGCTACGGCAGAGACGGCCAACCCATAAGTGAGGTGGCGGACGAGGGGAGGTCAAAGATGCTCACTGGCTTCCGGAATTTCAACCGAGGCTCGTTGGTAGGGAGGCAGCACGGTGGTGGACATCTTCGGCAGAGATCTAGTGCTGCGACGTCGGGGACGGCGACAGCGGCGAGGTGTGAGGATGGCGGCACCGCAAGATCTGGGGCAGCCACGGCGTCGGGGCAAGGGACCTACTCCAATCTTCTCTTCTCTCCGGCCTACTTACTCAGATCTGGACATCTTTAGGGCAAAGCTCGGGGTGGCGTTAGTGGGTCGGTCGCGGCATGGCGTCGGGGCGAGGAACAGCAACAGTGGAGCAGCGATCGACGGCGTCGGGAGGGACGGCAGCGACGACGGGTCCTCGGCTTCTCAGATCTTCGATTCCCCTCTCACACGCTCGGATCTCTCCCCCTTCGGGCTCGCTTGCCGCCGGCCTCCCCCGAAGTCTCTCGGAGGGAGGTCGTTTGAGCTTCGCGACCCGATCTCTCACGTGCTCGCTCTTTGATCCTCCCATGAAGTCTCTCAAGGGAAGATCTCTGAGTTCGCCGTGGTTTGGCCTTCCCCCGACACCCTATTTATAGGCGCGGGGTGCCGGTCGGCGGAGGCTAGGCCGGCGGTCCTTGGTGTGCCAACCGGCCTTCCTTTGCAGGCCGAACCGGCATCGTTCTTTCCCCTCCACGAAGGCTCGCTCGCCATTAATGCCGCGTCCTCTCAGCCACCGGCCTATGCTGCTCTCTCTGCCCTAGCTTGTTCTTCGCGCGTGAGTTGCGGGCGTAGGGGGAAGAAGGAAGAAGGAAGAAGAAGAAGAAAGGGGGTCGGGCTTTTGGGGGAAAAATGGCTGGGCCTTGGGCCTGCGTGGAAAAGAAAAAGAGGGGGCTGGGCTGGCTTTTGTGTTTTCTTGTGTTTTTACTATTTTTTTTTGTTGTTTTTATTATTTGTTTTGCTTATTATCTGAAAAAGGAAATATAAAAGAAATAAAGAAACTAAAGCCAAATTAATAACCTAATTAAAATTTTAGGTGTCAACAAAGGAAAGGAATAGAAGGGATTTTAGGGAGAGAAGTAGGGATGCTCGGCATTGGTGGCAAGGTGGTTGGCATGGTTGGCAAGCTTGGAAGTGGTGGCAGAGTAGTCTTGGGCAGGGTGGGGTTGTGAGGTGGGCAGCGTCGGCAGTATTGGCTGAGGTGGGGTCATAGGGATGGCAGGCATTGGTGGCATGGCGACCTTAGGCAATGTTGGCATGGCTGGTAGTGGCGGAAGTGACGTTGGGTTTGGTAGAGTGGGTATTGTGGGAAGAGGCGGTATGGATGGCATGGTCGTTTGCAGCAGATGACGAGCTCCAAAGCTCATATTGATGGTTGAGAAAATTAGAGCAATGAAGAGTACAAAGCTTTTTGAGAAAGAAGCCATATTGGTATATGGAGTCAGGATATTGTGCTGTGATAGGCTCAAGGACTTGAAGCCAATGAGCTGAGAGGAATGGATTGCTGATTGTGTTGGAGTAAATGGAGGAAGGAGATGGTAGTTTATATAGCAATATACAAATTTGGGGTTGTGATTATAAGTTGTTTAGTGGCCTGTGGGTATGGTTAGGAATAAACAGAACATTCCTCATTGGTTCTTTGTTGGCTCACCTTCTCAGCTCAATCTTCCACAAGAATAAATAATAAAGAAGGGGTCAAACTTTGTCTTCTGTTCCGTTCGGTCGAATGGTCGTCATCTCACGAAAGTCAAGCTTCTGATCTGTGTCCTCGTGGATGGTAACTAGATAACTTGTTCCATAACTATTGCTAACTAGGGTTATCGATAACTCGCTTCCGGATTTTAACGTACTAATCTAGGGTTTCTATGTGTCGCCTTGACAAATACCTCGTTACTTTGGACATGTCAATGCTTTTAACTGTGGTCATCTTTGGTTTACTCCTCGGACTTGAAGAAGTAAAAACTTGTGGGACTTTATTTACTTCGGAGTCTAGCCTTTTTACGAAGAAAAGTTTATGATCATGGAAACATATGGCATTGTGAAGTCATCTCTGTCTCTGTCTCTTGTCTCTATCTTTGTGTCACTCTCTCTCAAACTTGGAGGTCCATAAGTGCCTATCAGAAATATTTTTTTCATTTTTCTAAAAAAATTCCTAGTTTATAAAGTTTTTATAAATTACATTAGATTAGTAAAGTATATGTTTAGTTGTAATAACAAGTAAAATCATGCATTGACATTAAGGTACCCTATGTTTCGCAGAAAATGAATGGTTTGGAAAACCATTTTTTTTTAAATGATCACTTATAACAATTACGAAAATCAATAAATAGAAATTATTTTTATTGTCCATGAAATAACTTAGGCATAAATTGTTGTCGATAATAAAAATATATTTTATTGAATAATTATTTCAAATGATATAAGCAATCATTTTTAAGAAAATATTTTTCAAATGATATATTTCCGTAAAAAAAAAAATTAGATCCTAAATGGTTGAAAAATATGGTGACATGTTAATCCAATAGCTACTATTTTTGTCTTCAATTTACTTTTTGTGGTATCCGTTCTAATATATCGGGTTTTTTCATAACCAAATATATTTAAGTGGCAAGTTCAGGGTTAGTGGATATATATAAAATTTTTGTTGGAAATTATACCAACAAGGACCATTCGATACAAAATTAAAGAAAAAAAATTACACTTTGCACCCAAAAGGCATGTGCACAACATATGATAGCGGAAGAAGTTCACGGCATTAACAAGTGTAAGAAAATGAAACCTCTTAAAGTTCGGAATTTAACGTTCAATAACCCTAAAGCTGAGGGATCAAATGAAATTGTGTTCCAAATCTGTGAACATATATATCTAAAAATGCATTGGCAACGGCCTGCACTAATAAACATACTAAAGAGTAAAAGGTCATGCAGGACAACCCAGATCATGATTTTGTCTCTTCCCCTTTCACGTAGAATTAATTGCCGCCATGACAACGATAGGTATTTGGTAAAAGTTGGCTCTAACAGGAGGAAATTTACTATTAGTTTCTTCCTTAGAAAGGGAAGAAATAACAAAATCTCATGGTTTACTATCAATTCATTTCATATTTCTTTCTTGAGATGACAAATTTTCACATTTAGATGATATGTCGGATGACCCTAATACATTCATCTAGAAATCCCGGCATTTTTCAATGGCAATGGTGTTCCACAACGTAGAAGAAATTTATTCCAATTACTTATGTTGCTAAAAGCAATGATTATAAATTATTTGATTGGGCATGCGCACGCATGAGTAGTACGCCATTTTATTGGAATGCAAAATATACGGATTGCCCTTTAAAGCTCAATATATTATTACCTTTTACCAAAATATATATATGCGCACATAATTTTTTATTTTGATTTTTGATTTTATTTTGATTTTCTTATTTTTTGGTTTTTTTTTTTTTTTTTTTTTTTTTTTTTAAGGGGCGGCAAGGGTCACTAGTGACCCTTTGCCGGTTAAAGGCCCTAGGTGAGGGCCGTGAGGCCACAAGGAACCTCACAAGCTTTGGGCTGCCACAGGCGATGCCAAAGCTCCTCACGACCTCACCTATGGTTTGCAAGGTTGTGATGTCCTTACCACCTCTAGGCAACATCACTTGCGACCGGGAGGCCGTGACACCCTCACCTAGGGCTTTTGCAGTGAGGGCGAGGCGGCCCTTGCATAGATCTAGCAATGAAGACCATGGGCGAGGGCATCACTACCTTGTCGGCCTAGGGCGAGGCTGTGTCACCTACGATCATCCAAAGCTAGCAAGGACCTTTGCGGCCTTGCCAACCGTCAACGAGGGTCCGACAGCCTAGCCAAGGGCAGGTTTCGTGGCCGGTGAGGGTTGCCGATGTCCCTCACCAGCCTTAAAGAAAAAAAAAGCCAAAAGAAATAAAATAAAAATTCAAAAATAAAAAAATTTAAAATACTAAAATAATCTTAAAAATTATCCACATCATGCTAGCGAAGCCATGTTGGACATCGCGTCTACATCAAATTTTCCGACGAGGCAAATCAAAATTGGCATTCAAATGATCGATTTTCCAAATTTGTGGCACTTAAGTTAGAAAAAAAAAGTTTTGGCACTCAAGTGAATATTATAGGAAAGTTTTAGCACTCCTAGTTTTCTTATTCCGAAAGAATAATACTTACATTAAAAGTTGAGAAAAAAATGGAAAATTTTAAAAGATACGCAAAATCAATACTCTCTCTCTCTACACCCTAGAGTGCCTCTCCCAAGTATTTCCATTTATCAAGACTTTCCTAGCCTTTAAAGTTTTCTTAGATTTAGCACATTACACTAGTAAAGTTCAGGTTTAGCAGTTTTTACAAGTTAAATCATACAATTGACATAAAATGGTTGAAAAAATATTGCAGCTTCTTATGATGAATAGTCACTAATTTTTTTCATCTACTTACATTTTATGTTATCCGCTTTAGATATCTCATAGGTATTTCCTAATTTAAATATGAGTTTGGCAGTCTTAAGGGTTAGTGGTGTCAATTATCCCTTTTCATATTTTATTCATTATTTATCGGAATTAAGAGCAAAAATACCATTTGATGAGTCACCCCCATTGTCCGCAACACATGATAACAGAAAAAGGTCAACAGCTTTAACAAGTGTAAGAAAATGCAAGCTCAGAGAATAAACTGTATCTTTTCAAAGTTCGGAATGTATTGCACACTAATCTTAATTCTTAACGTTTGGGGGTAAAATGAAACATTTTTCCAAATATATCAACATATACCTAAAAATAGATCCGTATCAATAACCATACTAAGGGGTAAAATGTCATGCAGGACAAGGTAATTATTTTTTTTGCCTACTTCCCCTTTCAAGCGGCATTGGTTGCATCATGATATGACGGGAATGTTGGGAAACTTGGCGCTAGAGTGGGAAACTTCTTTTTAATTGTCCATGCAAAATTCGTATAATCAAGGACTGTGATGTATATGTTGATGTTTTCGTAGTGATTTCTGTTAACTTAGTTGCTAGACGAATAAAAGTTAAATTGGTGTTTAATTAACGAGTTATATAAAGATATCGGAGGTTCATTGACTTTCTTTTCCCCTTCAGTTTTTTGATGGCATCTTTGGATTTCCTTTTTGTGCGATCGGTTGGGACGGCTTTTGAGGGTTGCACCTTGTTGCCGTGCGCAGACGACCTTGTAAACCCTGCCACATTAGCTAGGGTGACGGCGGCGACCCTTGCCATTCTGAGTGGCTAAGGTGCGCGGCCTTCGGCGACCAGTGAGCGTGTGATGATGATGCACCAGGGTTGGCGGCATCATTGCCTTACCCCAACGAGGGTTAGGCCATTTTAGCCAATGACCGGGCTGTGGCTTTCCTTTTACATATGTCAGTGACATTTCATTAAAGTTGCCCCGAACCCCACCCGGGGTTGCATTATTTTGCAAAGGCAAAAAAGCGAACCCAAAAGTCAAGGTCCGGTCGCTGGCCTTGTCGTCCACGTTTCGACGTTTCATGTGTCCTCTCTCCTATTCGCTGGTGACGACGACAAATGAAAATTGGTGCTCGAGAGGGATGATGGGGAGCAAGATTTGACTTCTTCGACTTCGAGAGGTGCAATGCAGCTCTCGCTCTGGATATTTTATTTTTTTTAATGATTAAGTGTACATATGTCAGTGACATTTCATTGAAGTTTTTATTTTCCCTACTTTTTCAATATTTTGAGTATATAACTACCACATTTTTTGCAAGCATTGCGGAACATTTTCCTTAGTTTATTTGGTAGAATGACCTCCGTAAACCAAATATATTGTGCGAGGACTCAATTTCACATGAAAAATCTTTAGTGTTCTCCTTAAGTATTAGAAAAAGTCGAAGAACAAATGATGTCTTCACCCCAACTAGACTTGCCATCAAAATCTGGGCGGAAGATCCCCTAATCCATATGATACTTGTGTCTCGATAGATTTCAGTTGCCGTTGATCAAAACCTCAATTTTATAAATTCACATTTTGTTGAATTACAGAAAGGGCTCCAATCCATACCGGATAGAGGATCCATGCCCGAAATTTGTGTACTGCAAATTCGTCCGAGATGATGTGGAATGACATTTCGGAGATCTTTAACAAATCAACCCACTAAATCTCATGGTTTACTATCAGTTCATTTCAAAATCTGGGCGGAAGATCTTTACTATTAGTTTCTTCCCTAGAAAGGGAAGAAATTACAAAATCTCATGGTTTACTATCAGTTCATTTCATATTTCTTCCTTTAGATGTCAAATTTTCACATTTAGATGATATGTTGGATGTACTAATACCCTAATTCATTCATCTAGAAATCCCGGCATTTTTCAATGGCAATGGAGTTCCACAACGTAGAAGAAATTAACTCCAATTACTTATGTTGCTAAAAGCAATGATTATAAATTATCTGATTGGGCATGTGCACGCATGAGTAATACGCCTTTTTATTGGAATGCAAAATGTACGGATTTCTCTAAGGTGTCGATTCAATAGTTGTAGCACTTTTCATTTTAGTTACTTTTCTATTTGAATCTTTTTCTCATCATAAATCCCGTTGATTGTATTGCACGAAACAATGAGTTGGAAGCGATGGAAAGAATACAATAATTTAAGCCAAGTCACCGGTCAATACATAAATATGAATGATATATAAAAAGCAACATGAATGGTACACAGAATCCCAGGAGACATCGTAACACACAACTCTGTATTCGAACAATTCTACAAACAAAAGGAGGCACACTCCAACAAATCGTAAATACTCTCAGGTGACCTCGTATGGTACTAAAATCTTCAGGTACTGGTGGCTGGAGGAGGAGCAAGAAAAGGAATAGAAGGGATTTTAGGGAGAGAAGTAGGGATGCTAGGCATCGGAGGCAAGGTGGCGGGCATGGTTGGCAAGCTCGGAAGTGGTGGCAAAGTAGTCTTGGGCAGTGCTGGTTGTGTGGTGGGCAGCGTTGGCAATGTGGGCTGAGGCAGAGTTGTTGGGATGGCAGGCATTGGTGGCATGGCAACCTTTGGTAATGTCGGCATGGCTGGCAATGGAGGCAGTGATGTTGGTAAAGTTGGTATGGTGGGAAGAGACGGAATAGATGGCATAGTTGTTTGCAACAGATGACGAGCTCCGAAACTCATGTTGATGGTTGAGAAAATTAGGGTAATGAAGAGAACCGAGCTCTTAAAGGAAGAAGCCATATTGGTATAAGGAGTCAGGATATTGTGCTGTGATAGGCTTAAGGACTCGAAATCAATGAGCCGAGAGGTATGGATTGCTGTATATGTCCGAGTAAATGGAGGAAGGATATGGGAGTTTATATAACAAGAGATGGTCATATAAAATCTAGGGCTATGATTATAAGTTGGTGAATGGCCTTTGGGTATGGTTAGGAAAGAAACACAAAGCATCTCTTCATTGGTTCTTTGTTAGCTCACCTCCTCAGCTCAATCTTCCACCGGCAAAAAGGAAACAAAAAGGTCAACTCTGCTGTTCTTGTTTCGACAGATGACGTGCTTTCATGAAATGAAGCTTCGGATCTTTGTGGACGGTGACGATTAGCTTGTTTCATAACCACCACGGACTCGAGAGATTGCCAACTTGTTTTTGGACTTTAACGTATCAATCTAGGGTTTTTATATATTTCCATGTCATTTTTGGTGAACTCTTGGTACTTGAAGAAGTCAAAACTTGTGGGGCTTTAACGTCCGCATCAGGCCTAAATACGTATATTTTATTGAAACATGTGACAATGCAACTGCATAAGGCTAACAAGTTTGACGTCATTCGTCATATGGGAACGATGATAAATATATGGAAATTTTCATTTTACTCCCCTCAACTTTAGTTTTGATGCACATTAAACCCTAAACCTCAAAAAGTTGCATTTTACCCCTTTGAACTTGCACTTTCTTTCGAGAAGTAATGTGCAAATTTTCTTATTACCTTTGTGTAAAATTCTTCGCTAGTTTACATAAGCGATATGTAAAATACATTTGGAAATATGTTGAGCCACAAAAATAAATTTCAATTGTTTTATTCTAGAAAATCTAACGAATATAAGAAAAGCTAAGAAAACAAAAGATAAAAGAGACTTTGAATACGGGATTAAGAAAAATAGGGATAATAACACTAGGGCCCTATTTGGTAACCATCCAAATATGGTCAAATTCTGATTTTTTGTTCCTAGAATTAATTTGGGCCGAGAATTGTGTTTGGTAAAATTTTTGTTCCAGGGAACAAAGAGTATAATCAAGAACAAAAAAAAAAAAAGTTGATTCTTGTTCCGGGAACAAATTTGAGAATCAAAACCAACTCTTCTTCTTCTTCCCTTTGGCCATCTCGCGATTGCCGTCCACCCCCGCTCGCCGCCGCTGTTGCCATCCGCCGCCGCCCGCCGCCATCGTTGTCTGCAGCTGCCGGTCGCCATTCCCCGGAGGCTCACCAGGCCAGGGCGAGGTTTGGCGAGCTTGCTGAAGGCAAGCCCAGCCACCAGCGAGGCTCGGCCTCACTAGATATGGCGAGGTTGAGCCTCGCTGGGGTTGGGTTAGCCTCGGCAAGGCTTGCGCAGCCTTGTCGGTGACTAGGCGGGCCTCGCCTAGCCCCGACATGGCCTGCTTGGCCACCGGTGAGGCTCGGCCTCGTTGGGGCTAGGCAAGCCTCGTGATGCCCAGCCTTACTAGTGGCTAGGCGAGCCTCGCCCAGCCCCGTCGAGGTTGGCCTAGCCCCATCGAGGCTGGGTGAGGCCTGCCTGGCCACCGGCGAGGCTCGGCTGATGAGGGTCGGTCTCGTCGAGGGCCGGTGACACTCTGGTGAGGTCGTTGGCCCTCGTCTAGTTGGTCGCCGGTCTGGCAATTGGCCACAAGAAGAATAAGAAGAATATGAGAAAAAGGAAAAAAAAAGAAAAGAAAAAGAAAAAAAAAGAAAAGAAAAAATGAAAAAAGTAAAAAATTTATTTAAAAATTAAAAGAAATTGATTTGGAACAAAATCAATGAGCACGGTACCAAACACAATTCTACTACAGAATTAGAAATTTTGGACAGTTACCAAACACATTCTTTTACTTAGAATAAGTTCTTCGGAACAGAATAAAAAATAATAATTTCTGGTCAGAATCTGTTCCCAAGAACAAAATCATTACCAAATGCGCCCTAGAGTACCAAAATTTTTATAGGACGCTCATTTGAGTGTTAATATTTTTTTTTTTTTTTTGGCTCACTTAAGTGTTACATTGAAATAAAATCGATTACTTGAGTGCCAATTTTGGCAAAGCATCATACGCATATTTTTTTTAAAATTTTTTTTATTTGCCTATTTATTTGCTTTTTTTTTTCTTTTTTTCTTTTAAAGGGCCGGCAAGGGCTCGGTCAAAGGCCCTAGGTGAGGCCACAAGGAACCTCACAAGCTTTGGGCTACCACAAGTGATGCCGAAGCTCCTTGCGACCTCACCTATAGTTGGTGAGGTTGTGATGCCCTTGCCAGCTCTAGGCAACATCGCTCGCGACTGGGGAGGCCGTGACACCCTCACCTAGGGCTTTCGCGGCGAGGGCGAGGTAGCCCTTGCATAGATCTAGCCATGAAGGCCATGGGTGAGGGCATCACTACCTTGTTAGCCTAGGGCGAGGCTGCGTCACCTGCGATCACGCAAAGCTAGCAAGGACCTTTAAGGCATTGCCAACTATCGACAAGGGCCTGACAGCCTAGCCGAGGGCAAGGTTTCGTGGCCGGTGAGGGTTGCTGATGTCCCTCACCAACCATAAAGAAAAGAAAAAGCCAAAAGAAATCAAACATAAAAATTCAAAAATAAAAAACATTTAAAATATTTAAAAATTATTGTCCACATCATGCCGGCGAAGCCACGTTGGACATTAGCGTCTACATTAGATTTTCCAACGAGGCAAATCGAAATTGGCATTCAAGTGATTGATTTTCCAAATTTGTGACACTTAAGTTAGAAAAAAAAAAGTTTTGGCACTCAAGTGAATATCATAGGAAAGTTTTGGCACTCCTAGTTTTCTTTTCTGAAAAAATAATACTTACATTATAAGTTGAGAAAAATCTCTACACCCTAGAGTTCCTCTCCCAAGTATTTCCATTTTTTCAAGACTTTCCTAGTCTTTAAAGTTTTCTTAGATTTAGCACATTAACTAGTAAAGTTCAGGTTTAGCAGTTTTTACAAGTTAAATCATACAATTGACATAAAATGGTTGAAAAAATATTGCAGCTTCTTATGATGAATAGTCACTAATTTTTTCATCTACTTACGTTTTATGTTATCCGCTTTAAATATCTCATAGGTATTTCCTAATTTAAATATGAGTTTGGTAGTCTTAAGGGTTAGTGGTTTCAATTATCCCTTTTCATATTTTATTCATTATTTATTGGAATTGAGAGCAAAAAGACCATTTGATGAGTCACCCCATTGTCCACAACACATGATAACAGAAAAAGGTCAACAGCTTTAACAAGTGTAAGAAAATTAAAGCTCAGAGAATAAACTGTGTCTTTTCAAAGTTCGGAATGTATTGCACACTAATCTTAATTCTTAACATTAAGGGGGTAAAATGAAATCTTTTTCCAAATATATAAACATATACCTGAAAATAGATGAGTGGCCATCCGTACCAATGACCATACTAAGGGGTAAAATGTCATGCAGGATAAGGTAATTATGTTTTTGTCTACTTTTCCTTTCAATTGGCATTGGTTGCATCATGATATGACGGAAATGTTGGGAAACTTCGCGCTAGAGTGGGAAACTTCTTTTTAAAAGTCCATGCAAAATTCGTGTAATCAAGGACTGTGATGTATATGTTGATGTTTTCGTAGTGATTTCGGTTAACTTAGTTGCTAGACGAATAAAAGTTAAATTGGTGTTTAATTAACGAGTTATATAAAGATATCGGAATTTCATTGACTTTCTTTTCCCCTTCAGTTTTTTCATGGCATCTTTCGATTTCCTTTTGTGCGATCGGGTGGGACGGCTTTTGAGGGTTGCACCTTGTTGCCATGTGCAGACGACCATGTAAACTTTGCCACATTAGCTAGGGTGAGGGCGGCGACCCTTGCCATTCTGAGTGGCTAAGGTGCGCGCCCCTCAGCGACCAGTGAGCGTGTGATGATGATGCACCAGGGTTGGCGGCATCATTGCCTTACCCCGACGAGGGTTCGGCCATTTTAGCTAATGACCGGGCCGTGGCTTAGCCTTTCCTTTTACATATGTCAGTGACATTTCATTAAAGGTTTTTTTTCCCCTAACTTTTCAATATTTTGAGTATATAACTACCGCATTTTATGCAAGCAAAGCCGAACATTTTCCATAGTTTATTTGGTAAAATGACCTCCGTAAACCAAATATGTTGTGCGAGGACTCAATTTCACATGAAAAATCCTTAGCGTTCTCCTTAAGCAAGTAGAAAAAGTCGAAGAACAAATGATGTCTTCACCCCAACTAGACTTGCCATCAAAATCTGGGCGGAAGATCCCCTAATCCATATGATACTTGTGTCTCGATAGATTTCAGTTGCCGTTGATCAAAACCTCAATTTTATAAATTCACAATTTGTTAAATTGTTGACACCTAAATTTTAATTAGGTTATTAATTTGGCCTTAGTTTCTTTATTTATGTATTTTTCCTTTTTTTTTTTTTGATAATAAACAAAACAAATAACCAAAAAAAAAAACAACAAAAAAATCAATAAAAACAAACAAAAAAACAAAAGCAGCAGCCTTTGGAGCTGGGCCTCCAAGCCCAGCCCCATCCTTTTTCTTCACGTGGGCTCGCACGACCTGGCCCACCCCCCTCTCTCCTTCTTCTTCTTTCTTCTTCTTCCTTCTCCTTCCTTCTTCTTCTCTATGCCCCTGTGCATCACATGCGACGGCTGGCGACGCGCTCAAGGGTAGCCTATGGTAAAGAGGAACGGAGGTAGGCCACCAAAGAAGAGGACGACGCACATGCGCCTTCAATGCGCGACTTTAATGTTGAGATGAGACGCCGGTTCAGCCGGGAAGTTCTGGTCGGCAAGCCAAAGACCGGCGGCCGAGCTCCTCCGTTGACCGGACCCCCTCGCCTATAAATAGCAGAGCACTTCCGTCGACACAAAGACACAGCGAACTCCGAGATCTTCCCCTTGAGAGACTTCAGGGGGGAAATCGAAGAGCAAGCAAAGAGGGCGGAGGATGGGGTTGCAAGCTAAACGACCTCCCATCGAGAGACATAGGGGGAGGCCGGTGGCAAGCGAACCTAGATCTACGAGCAGGTGAGCCTGAGGGGGAGAGATCCGAGGTGAGAGGTTAGATCTGAGTGTGAGAAGGCTGAATGAGAGAAGTCGGAGGAGGGAGGGTCGGATTCGAGGAAAAAGCAGGTACCATCGACGTTGCCCGACGCCGTCCCTACGCCAAGCCGAGCGCTCCCGACCACCCCAACGCCGTTGCTGCGACCGATTCACCCAAAGCCGCACTAGATTTGAGAGCTGAGGGGCCGTCGTCTTTGCCCTATCGTCCCGACCACCACCATTTGCCGCCACGTCCCGCCATTGCTGCAGCCAGGTAAACGTTGACGCTCGCCATCCGTCCTCGCCACCTTTGCCACCACGAGATCCAATCCTCGGTCGCACTCTGTCCATCGTTCCCCTCTGCATCTCCACGTCGTCGTTGCCGCCGTGCCGCCACGCCGCATCCTCCTACCATTGCTGTCCTCTGTATCGCCATCGTCATCGACGTCGATCCACCGTCTCGGCCCCTCCGTCAATGCCGCATCCAAGCGAAAAAAGAGGTGGTGTCGCGTCGGGTCAGGCTCGGGGTAGAAGTGGGTTGCGGCTAGGTAGGGTTCCACGAACCGGGTCGCGGCTGTGAACCGGGTCAAGTGTTGGTTGGGATCGGGTAGGGTTTTGCCTGGGCCGGGTTGTGCAAATGGGCCGCGTGGTTGTTGGGCTGAAGTTCTTTTAACGAAAATGGGATAAATCGTTTGGGCTTTTGTGTTTTTTAAAGAAAAACCAAAAAAGGGCCCGAGTCGAGCTAGCAACGCAGGCCCGTTCGAGCTATGAGCGACGACCCGGTCGGTCCCAACCTGCGAACTCAACCCGGGTCGTTTTTTTTTTTTTTTAAATAAATAAATATATTAATATATTAATATAAAATATTATTTTAATAAAAATAGAAAATAAAAATAATTTATTTTCCAAAAAATAAAAAATAAAAAATGTCCATATTTTCCCAAAGAAGCCAAAAAAGTCACAAAAAGCCAAAAAATGATTTATATTTTCAAGAAAAGATAAAAAAAAATAAAAAATGCTTTTTATGTCAAAAAAAAAAAAATGAGAAAAAGGCCAAAAAAAAAATGTTTTTCCTTCACAAATGAATGGAAAATCCCTCAAAAATCCAAAAACCTTAAGGTTTAAACAAGGTTAAGTACTGGAAGAGCATTAGTGATTAACTAGTGTAATCAAGTCCCCGATTCTAATTTCTCTTGTTACGCATGAACGAATATTTCTCCCGATATTTCGCTTGGGTTTCTAATCAACCCATCCCAAATTGATTAGTGGCGACTCCGTTTTAAAATTAATTTACAGGTTAAAAACTTAGACTATTAAAGTCGTGAATTGGTGGATTTGGGAGAGTCCGGGCTTAATAAATTCAGCCGAGCCATTAGCCTTCTTAGGGGCCCGTACCCGATCGCAGGCGCCGGAAAAAAAGAGGTCGCGACAACTTGGCGACTCCATTGAGGAGTTTGAGGACTTAGGCCATTTTATCTTTGTTTAAATGCTTTGCTGACTTGGGTTTTTTTTTTTTGTGTAGGGTAATAGCTTAAAGTTTTTTTTTTATTCTGTTAAAAAAAAAATGTTTTGTGATTATAAACTAATGTGCATCCTTAAATGTTTTAGCACTACACATGGCACACACAACCCGGCCGCCGGACTTAGGCCGTCATGGGATTTCTAGGATGATGTTAAGAAAGATATGACCTCGAACGCGAGACTGCGATGTAGAGGTTGCCTTTCTTTTCCCTGAATTTCTTAGCCAAGGTTAGAGGGTATGATGCTAACGCAAGACTGTGACGGGCGGATATCCTTTTAATCTCAACAAACCTTCTCAGTTAGAAATTGAGCCGCACGTCCCATGTGCATGTCTTTGTGCTTGCCATTTTTCTTTAAAAGTAAAGTAATTTCTTTACTTTTACTCAATCTTTTTAATTGGCCCATGGCAATTTAAGATAAACTTTTCAAGTCCTAGTTTATATGCGATGGGGAAAGACGATATCCAGTTCATTCCTACTCCCAAGGCGGAGCTCTTCAGATGGTGGGGTCAATTGGACCAATATGCCCAAGAGCGCGTGAAGGCCAAAGTCGGTCATTTCCTATCGTTGATCCAAATCATTGTTCGCCCTAAAGTCATACAAGCCATGACACATTTCTAGTGCTCGAAGACACTTACTTTTATGTTTGGTAGATTTGAGCTAACCCCAACTCTAGAAGAGTACAACATCATCATTGGAATGCCTCCCGAGAATAAGCTTGTCAGGCCATCAACAGGCATCATCCCGTTGCATGGGTTGGCGTGACTTTTAAGAACTAAAGTCCATGTTATGATACAAATTCTTGAAAACAACCATAATACCTATCCATTTGAATTTATGAATGCATGTTTTCAAAATCAATCTATGACCCAAAAAAGTGAGATTTTCCTCTTGGCCTTTTTTGGGCTCATCATCTTCCCCCATCAAAGAAATGCCATAAGTCCTAAGATGGCATGGATAGTTGATCAGATCTTGAGAGGGAGGAATTATGTCAATATGATTTTAACTGAAACATTCTTGTCCTTTAATCGTTTTAAAGACAACACGGAGAAAATCATGCGAGCCTCTTTTGAAATTTTACAAGTCTGGTTCTTTTCTCATCTAAGCAAATTCCGAGACTTCATGCGATCATTTGAAACGAATGATTTCGAAAATCCATTACAAAAATTTATGATTTTAGGACCATACATTCCCAATCAAAGCTATTTAAATTGGATAAACTTCTTAAGAGACCCAACTCTTGAGGCATTCCAATGGTGTGCTGGTTGGTTCCATGAAAAGAGAGCTCGCTTCGCTTACAAATGTTGCCGCCCAATTCCGTTGCTCGGCCTCACCGGTGCCATTATCTATTACCCATATTAGGTGGCACGATAATATGGAGCCCTTTAGGAGATCCCACCGCCCTTCAAGAGGATGATCCCTCCAGTTCTTTTCAACACAAGCCGTGACTACGCAATCGAAATTTCTATCGCTGAGGAAACCTAGGACAAATGCCATTGCAAAAGAATCGTGGCACCTGAAGGGCTTGAGGGAGAAGAAAAAGCCCACCACACCTCCATGTCCTACATCCACAACCATCGTATCCCGACAAAATGGAAACCATCTGTCCCTCACTCAATCAACAAGAGTAGCCAGCATGAGCAAGTAGAGCTCATGGAGAGGGATTTGAGAATGGACTGGATACACACCTTAGAGCTGATTCGAGAAAGCAAGCATCTGCGCAAGAGCAAGGCTCCTTGTTGCATATAAATTGGCAATTATGTGCCCCTTAGTATTAATATTATGAAAGTTTTGTCCCATTGTTTAGGGACTTTTGTTTAATATCTAGTATTTCATTATGTCTTTTCAATTTCAAGTTTTAGATGTCAGAAGTTTGCGGTTTATAAAATCCTCTTTTGATAAATAAAAAAAGTAGTTAAGCCATTGCCATGGGTCAATCTTTGTTTACTTTCGTGCTCATTCATTGTTTTCACAATGACAGGCAATTATGAATCGCCAGCCACCAATCGCCTACGAATGGCCTCATGCAATAGGGCCCGATCAGAATGATGTACAAAATTGACTCATTAACATTGAAAACGGCGTAGGACAGATGTCCATTGTCTTTCAACAACTCTTAAGACAAATGAAATCCACTCAAGCTGAGCCCAACTCCATAGTTGCCTTAAACACCGTCATGACACCCGTAAATTTGCCAGAAAATAACTAGTACCATAGACAGTTTGAAAGGATCATGAAAAAGTTAAGCCGGCTGCAAGAGCAGAATCCCATGGACTTGTCCAATTACGCCGGCAGTGAGATCTCTGAAAAACTCAAAGCACCTGAATGCGAAAGTATGCTAATACCTCCCACCCAGAGACCTACTTGCAGGCTTACTTGTTTTGAAGGATGATTCTATCGTACCAATTGAGCTTGACTGGCCTTACCTTGTGATGGTACATTGTCGGGATGATTAGTCCCCTTAAAACCTGGAGAGAACTAATTCATGCTTTCCATCAAGAATATGATATTGAGATCAGCCCTGACATAGCCTTGCCCTACGAAGAATTGATGATCGCGGAGCACGAGGAACCATTAGTTGCTGAGATAGGAAAGAAACGTGTCAATGAAGCATTGCATAATGAGTAGGCAATTGAGCAGAATCCTATTACTGAAATGTTTCCCACTAGGAAATGCAAGGAACCTTTGTATGAGATCCAAGACACAGAGCCTGTTCAAGACCGGGGCACGATAGGTCAACTCTCCAAGCTTACTGCAAGAGCTAGGGTCTAGAAAATACCGACCCCTATCAACCTAGAAAGTGAATTAAAGAGTGACACTCTAATATCTCTCACTTCCCTAGACAGGATCACGCTGGCAAAACGAAGGACCTTATTCAAAAGGTCTGAACCAGCAGCCAAAAAAAGAAAGCCTAAGCAAATCAATTCAGCATCCGCCAAGCATTCCCTAGAATATAATCCTGAAGGCTACTATCCTCTAGAGTACAACCCTGAAGACTTCTTGTCCCTATAATACAATCATAATGACTTCTAGCGTTATTTCAACAATGAAACTGGATTCATCGTATAACTGTTTCTTACTCTCACCTGGGGATAAAGGCCCATCAGAAGAGGAAGCATATGTCTTTATTCGCTACGATCCTAACGAAGTACTAAACTCGTCACTTGACCATGTGGATAGCTTAAATTCTTCATCCTCATTCGGAAATTTTGACCCCGAAGAAAGCAATGGGGTAATCTCGGTAGAGTCTAACTTCCCTGAAATAGAAAAATTCACCACTACAACGAATATGCAGTGGGAAAACCAGTGGCCTAATCAAGACATACCAGGCTTGTCTTGCCCTCGTAGGATCATGACCCCCATAGAAATGTGGATAACCAATCTCCGCAAGTATAACATCATGACTTGCCCCGTGGCCCACTTGCAGTACCTTCATGCTGAAGTGAGTCGGTACTATGGCCCATGTCATTCACAACTTAGGCCTTCCAAGAAAGTCTTACGGGCTCTATCTCATGACAGCAGATATCTATCTCATGAGAGATTGGAATGAGCTATCTTCTGCATTCCTGCTTCAGTATCAAAGCCAGATTAGGACTGAAATGCTTTGTCAGAATTTGGTTCACTTTAGAAGAAGACCAATGGAGGATTTCCGAGCATATGCAAGGAGGTGGGAGGCTTTTATGATGCAAACTTACCCTTAGCTGGTTGAAGAAGAAATGATAAAGCTGTTCATTGGGGCTTTATCTCGCAAGCATCGTTGTTGGTTGCATGGGTTGCACTTCCATAGCTTCAATGAAATGGTCCTCTAATGTGAATACTTCGAGTCTACTAGAGGTGAGGAGCTCAAAGGCGCTTGATTTCGGAACCAATACTCTCAAAACACTCCTTTACACAAGAGTTTTCATGGATTTTACTTGTTTTTATAATTTCATGCTTCTTATCTTGTCTAGTGTGCTACTGTTGTATTTTCCATTCCAAATACTTTATTGTATAGTTCTAATATTTTGTTTTAAGTGCATGAGGCGGTACTCCAAACCATCCTAGTGATGTTATCCAACCATGAAAAGAAAATATCATCCAAGGAGAATACTGAGGGCTGGGCTTCCTCATGCTTTTTTCTACCCCAAAGACGTATTTTGAAAATAAAAAATATTTCATCAATCAAAAGCTTTTATCAAAACAAGATGATAAATTTACGCACGTTTGTCTTTCTAAGCCTCTCACTTTATGTTTCAGAACATCATCCCCTTTGATTTAGTGTGGCAAAAGGTATTTGAAACTAGCATATGGTGTGAACAAACCAAACTCGAGAACATATTTTCAAGAAAGCGGGGGCAAACAGAAAAGAGCATCCCGTTTCAAAAAAGGGTAAGTCTTATTCTCTTAACATAATATCGAGAATGACAACCCCTCTCTTCCATTTACCGGACACAAAAGGTGTGACGTAATAGGTATAGGCATATAGTTGAAATCGAAGCATCCATGACATGCCTCACTCTTGCCCAGCTCCATCCTAAGCCAAAGGACTATCTTGTCGCATGATGCGCCCAAATAGCTAGATGTTACAGTTTCAACTTCGATGAGCCCATAAGCATAAGGAAGAAGTTCCTTCTCTTCCTTTAAAGTGATTACTGTTAATAGGGAGAAAATCTAGACAGTCAAGGCGATCTATAGCCCCACACCCTGGATAATGACTTTGGAATCTAGAAGCTTCACTTTAGACGCATATTCTTCAAAGGAGTAATTGCCATTAGAAAGCTTGAGATTTTTTATCTCAGATTCCATAGAAGCTTGGGGTACATGACTTTTGCCCAATGATGCTATAGTTAAAGACAGAAGAAGAAATTTCACAGAAGGAAGGCGTTAAAGATGAATCAATGACTATCAATCATGCATACATGGTCACAAATGAGGAAGGCCAATTGAAGGAAACATTGAACTATGCCAAGATAAAGAGGCCATCATCGACATTCAAATATCTTTAGGAGCTAGCATAGACAAACTCTGGAGAAGGGTAATTTGGTATCGTCTCCAATGCTCCCACTATTTGAACTCACTTTTGACATATTTTCTCTTATTGACAGGAAGCATCGGGATTTAAGAACCAAGCTTAATGGTTAATTTAGTTCAATCAAGTAACTCGTATTGAATTCACCTAACTTCATGTAAAATGATGTGTTGTCTAGAATTCGGTTCAGTTAAATGAAAAAAGGAGCGCCTTACGGTCACCACCTAACAGAGTGAAAAGTGCAGGACTTCATATCCTTCTGATGCCTCAAGTCTATCCAATCAATCAAAAATCAATGGAGGGTAATGTTGTATCGTTCCTAGTTGTTCAACTTTTGAGAGAATTCGTGACTAACACATTCCCTCTTGTTTGTTGCAGGATCACCTGACTGTCAAAAGCAAGGATAACAAATCAATGAGAAGCATGTCTTGTTGCATGATCACTTGACTGTCAAAAACAAGGATAACAAATCAATGAGAGGCATGACAAACTCTCCTAAACAAAATGGCGTCATGAGTAATCGCCAAAGCAAATGACAAAAATCTTTAGGCCTCAACTTACATTTGATTTTGGCCAGACTAATTGATCTACTTGTACATCTTCTCTTTACAGGGGCAAAAGCAGAGATGCCCGATCAAATTCCTAATCCTTGGCTAATCATTCATGTGTCATATCCCTAATCAATAGGGACAACCATCGACACCCTTTGTGAATACCCCATCTGATGTTCAAAATTTAACAATGCTATTATGTTAACTCCTAAGTTGTCAATAGGGTCTTTTTTGAGTCAAAACCATTAATTTGTTTTGAGAATACAAACTTTCTCACATTTAAAATGCTACATGCCTTTTCCAAATGGATTTTGCATGATGATTTTGTCCATCTAAATCATTGATTCCATTGAGAATTATTAAAATAAACAGCTAATTGAAGAATATAAGATTGATTGAGCATGCTGGATAAAGTATGTTAGAATGATGAAAGGCAAGCCATCCATCTATACACTTGTGAGATGAATGCAGAAGATTCCATGGCTGCAGGGTAAAGAGTTCTCTCGCGAATGGTACAATAACCAAAATAGTGAGAAGCATTCCATCGCTCACCCCATTGAGCCCTATACACTGGTAAAGCTTCTCTCATACTCCCGTCAAGAACCACCACACATTGGGGCAGAGCGGAGGCAAAGAAGTATCACAAGGTGAGAAGAGAAATAGAAATTTTCTTGTTCGCATTTGCATCAATCTTCGAGTGTCTTTATTGCATACGAACACTCGCGTTAATTACCACCGCCCGCGGTGGAAGCGTTGGTTAGGGCTTGGTACCCCAAACGCAGGGGGAAGGGTTCGAACCTCCGTGGAAGCGATGCTTCAATGCATGCCCTAGAATGACCCCGGGTCATCAAAAAAAAAAAAAAAAAAAAAAAAAAAAACTCGCGTTAATTTAAGTTACCTAGAATGACGAAAAGCAATTCTTTATGCACTTGTATTCATTGTACAACCCAATTAAGTCTGTAATTTCACCATCACATGGAGGCAAAACATAAGTTATTTCCATTTAAGCAGCATAGTCTAGAGCGCTAGCTGAAGGTGAAAACTCAAGAGTCAAAATAATGGTGCTTCGATTGAACTTGCCTAGATCAGTTCCTCAAGCAGCAAAAATGAAAAAACTAGGGGCATAAAAAAGCAGTGTATCTGGTAAAAGCAAGGTTAATGCCCATGAATGAAGAACTGGAATAAAAATAGGGGCATGAAAAAAAGCAGTGTGCTTGGTAAAAGTAAGACCAATGCCCCCAGTCAAAAATACAACCAAGTAAAAGTTGCCGTTGTGGTCCATAGAACCTCCATCTGACAAGAAAGACTAGTGACAAATGCCAAGAGAGTCACCAACTCTCACCCTCTTACATGTGAGCCAAGTCTACGTTACATCCCTATTGTAAAAGTCTCTTCAAACTAGGGGCACTTCGATTAATGTAGGATTTCATATGTGCATAAGCATTGCTCGAAGAAGTACGAGCAAGATTACTCTATCTCTTTTCACAGGGTTCTTGACTTATAAACCCGAAAATGATCGTGCAACATTTTTGTCCATCGGCTTCCACATTGATGGTCCCCTTTGATGAGCTGCTAACCAAGACTTCATCATAGTTTCGACAAAGACCTCTCACATTGGTAAAGTCGTACTGTTTGCAAGAATACTCGGATCCCTACTGACATGATGACAATGATATAGTGTGGTCCTTATAAATCTTGCATCAATGGTTATGATAGCCTTTTCCATGAAGTGAGCAGAAAGTCCTTTTAAACTGAAAGTCCCTCATCTGGCATGCTCAAGACATCTACATTCTAAATGAAGGATGTCTTTCAAAATCTTCCCTAGTGGAAATTATATGATGCAAAATTGACAAAATTATCATGCATGAATCTCATTTGAACTCATGAATTTACAACATATACAATCATATGTGCATATTGTGCGAATAGCAGACATACTCTCAGAGATCAAAGATATTACCAAGTAAGCATATCTCTATCCCCATTTGTCTTAAAGTACCTACCACTATCCCGGTACTCTCTTCTTGACACTCAACTTGTTTGAGTCGTCCCTTGAGTTTGGGTGCTTGCAACTGTCTAAGTATCCCCTTATTTTTGAATACCCACCACTTGTCGGGTACCCCTTGTTTTTGAGTGCCTGCCGTTACTCAGGTGCTCCCTCTATTGACACTCGACCTGTTCGAGTTGTCTTTAAAGTTTGGATGATTGTGACTAACCAAGTATCCTCTTGTCTTTGAGTACCAGCCACCGTTCGGATACTCCCTTTTCGTGACACTGGACCTGTTCGAGTTGTCCTCAAAATTGTATCATTGAATACTAGTAGCCTTTCAAGTATTCCATTGCATTGTGCACCCATGGTTACCTAGGTATGCTTCCTTACACTTGGACCAACCTGAGTTGTCCCATATCATATAATTAAATACTTGTGTTCATCCAAGTATTCCAGTACTTTGTACACCTGTGGCTACCCAGTGTTCCAGCTCTTTTGAGTGCCTGCGACCTTCTAAGTAAGCCTTGTGCTACATTCAAGTTTATATTACCAGGAGGTGAGAGACCTTCATGAATATCCAAGGTACGTCCTTGACATTCCAACTACCGGGAGGTGAGAGACCTTCACGAATATGCGAGACCCATCCTCGATATTCCCAATTACCAAGAGGTGAGAGACCTTCATGAATATTCAAGGTACATCCTCGATATTCCAATTACCAAGAGGTGAGAGACCTTCACGAATATCCCAGGTACGTCCTCGATATTCCCATTTACCAAGAGGTGAGAGACCTTCATGAGTATGCGAGGCCCATCCTCGATATTCCCAATTACTAGGAGGTGAGAGACCTTCATGAATATCCGAGGTACGTCCTCGATATTCCAATTACCAGGAGGTGAGAGACCTTCACGAATATCCTAGGTACGTCCTCGATATTCCCATTTACCAAAAGGTGAGAGACCTTCATGAGTATGCGAGGCACGTCCTCGATATTCCCTTTACTAAGAGGTGAGAGACATTCATGAATATCCAAGCTACGTCCTCGATATTCCCCAATTACCAAAAGGTGAGAGACCTTTACGAATACGTGAGGCATGTCCTTGATATTCCCAATTACCGAGATGAGAGACCTTCATGAATATACGAGGCCCATCCTTGACATTTCCACATACCAGGAGGTGAGAGATCTTCACGAATATCTCAAGTACGGCCTTGATTCTTCCTTTAGAGTTTTGTACTTGTGATCATCCAAGTACCCCTTCGATACTTGTGATCATCCAGGTATCCTCCAAGATTTTTGTACTTGTGATCATCCAAGTATCCCTTTGATACTTGTGATCATCTAGGTATCCTCCAAGAGTTTGTACTTGTGATCATCCAAGTACCCCTTGATACTTGTGATCATCCAGGTATCCCCAAAGAGTTTGTACTTGTGATCATCCAGGTATCCCTCAAGAGTTTGTACTTGTAATCATCCAGGTATCCCCAAAGAGTTTGTACTTGTGATCATCCAAGTACCCATTCGATACTTGTGATCATCCAGGTATCCACCAAGAGTTTGTACTTGTGATCAACAAAGTATCCCTTCGATACTTGTGATCCTCCAGATATCCTCCAAGAGTTTGTACTTGTGATCTCCTAACAAACAGATGCCTTGAGAAAGGTTGGCCCATCTCCCGTCAAGGACAAACCAACTTATTGCTCTAACAGGCGACCAAAGAAAGGTTCGGGTCCTGGAAAAGCAATTCCCTGTCAAGGCGACTGAAGAAAGGTTCGGGTCCTAGACAAACCAACTTATTGCTCTAACAGGCGATCGGAGAAAGGTTTGGGTTTTGGAAAAGCAATTTCCCGTCAAGGCGACCGAAGAAAGGTTCGGGTCCTAGACAAACAACTTATTGCTCTAACAGGCGACCGAAGAAAGGTTCGAGTCCTAGAAAAATAATTCCTTTGTCAAGGCGACCGAAGAAAGGTTCGGGTCCTAGACAAACCACTTATTGCTCCAATAGGCGACCGAAGAATGGTTCGGGTCTTAGAGAAGCAATCTCCTCATGCAACAGGTAAGATGACACCTTGATACTTGCCAAAACTTGGGGTTCACATCTTATCTCACTCATTCCCGGTAAGTAACTACAGGTATCTTCTTATTTTTCTTAGTATGTGTAATGTTATATTGCTCATTTTCTGCATAAGACATTAAGTCCTAAATATGATACAATCTATTGCATATGTATAAGACAAAATTTAGGTATCAGGTTTGTCTTTGAATGCAACCTCTGAAACTCACCTTCAAAGAGAGGCAGCTATTAACACCTAAATTTTAATTAGGTTATTAATTTGGCCTTAGTTTCTTTATTTATGTATTTTTCCTTCTTTTTTCGGATAATAAACAAAACAAATAACAAAAAAAACAAAAAAAAATCAATAAAAACAAACAAAAAAACAAAAGCCTTTAAGCCGGGCCTCCAAGCCCAGCCCCATCCTGTTTTTTTTTTGCGTGGGCTTCCACAACCTGGCCCACCCCCCTCTCTCCTTCTTCTTATTTCTTCTTCTTCCTTCTCCTTCCTTCTTCTTCTCTATGCCTCTATGCATCACGCGCAACGACCGGCGACGCGGTCAAGGGCAGCCTATGGTAAAGAGGAACGGAGGTAGGCTGCCAAAGGAGAGGATGACGCACATGCGCCTTCAATGCGCGACTTTAATGCTGAGATGAGACGTCGGTTCAACCGGGAGGTTCCAATCGACAAGCCAAAGACCAGCAGCCGAGCTCCTCCGTCGACCGGACCCCCTCGCCTATAAATAACGGAGCACCTCCGTCGACACAAAGACACAGCGAACTCCGAGATCTTCCCCTTGAGAGACTTCAGGGGGGAAATCGAAGAGCAAGCAAAGAGGGTGGAGGATCGGGTCGCAAGCTAAACGACCTCCCATCGAGAGACAACGAGGGAGGCCGGCGGCAAGTGAACCTAGATCCACGAGCAGGTGAGCCTGAGAGGGAAAGATCCAAGGTGAGAGGTCAGATCTGAGTGTGAGAGGGCTGAACGAGAGAAGCAGGAGGAGGGAGGGTCAGATTCGAGGAGAAAGCAGGTACCATCGATGTTGCCGAATGCCGTCCCTGCACTAAGCTGAGCGCTCCCAACCACCCCAACGTCGTTGCACCAGATCTGAGAGCTAAGGGGCCATCATCTCTGCCCTGTCATCCCAACCACCACCATTTTGCCGCCACGTCCTGCCGTTGCTACAGCCAGGTAAACGTCGATGCTCGCCATCCGTCCTCGCCCCCTCAGCCACCACAAGATCCAGTCCTCGGTCGCGCTTTGTCCATCGTTCCCCTCTGCATCTCCACGTCGTCGTCGCCGCCGTGCCGCCACACCGCATCCTCCTACTGCTACTGTCCTCTGTATGGCCACCGTCATCGACGTCGATCCGCCGTCTCGGCCCCTCCGTTAGTGCCACGTCCAAGCGAAAAAAGAGGCGGCGTCATGTCGAGTCAAGCTTGGGGCAGAAGTGGGTCGCGGCTCCACGAACCGGGTCGTGGCTACGAACCGGGTCAAGTGTGGGTTGCGGATCGGGTAGGGTTTCGCTTGGGCCGGGTTGTGCGTGTGGGCCGGGTGGTTGTTGGGTGAAGTTCTTTTAACGAAAATGGGCTAAATCGTTTGGGTTTTTTTTTTTTGTTTTTTAAAGAAAACCAAAAAAGGGCATGAGTCGAGTCCAGCGCTCCGGATGAGCAAACGACCCCAGTCTTTTTTTTTATTTATTTATATAAAATATTTTTTAATATAAAAATATAAAAATAAATTATTTTCCAAAAAGTCAAAAAAATCAAAAATGTCCATATTTTCCCAAAAAAGCCAAAAAATTCAGAAAAAGCCAAAAAAATGATTTATATTTTCAAGAAAAGATTAAAAAATAAAAAAAAATGCTTTTTATGTAAAAAAAAAAAAATTTTGAGAAAAAGGCCCAAAAAAATGTTTTTCCTTCACAAATGAATGGAAAATCCCTCAAAATCCAAAAAGCCTTAGGGTTTAAACAAGATTAGATACCAAAAGGGCATTAGTGATTAATTAGTGTAATCAAGTCCCCGATCCTAATTTCTTTGGTTACGCAGGAGCGAGTATTTCTCCCCATATTTCGTTTGGGTTTCTAATCAACCAACCTCAAATTGATTAGTGGCGACTCCGTTTTAAAATTAATTTACAGGTTAAAAACTTAGACTATAAAGTCGTGAATTGGTGGATTTGGGAGAGTCTGGGCTTAATAAATTCAACCGAACCATTAGCCTTCTTAGGTGCCCGTACCCAATCGCGGGCGCCGGAAAAAAAAGAGGTCGCGACATAAATTACATAAAGGGCTCCATTCCATACCGGATAGAGGATCCATGCCCGAAATTTGTATACTGCAAATTCATCCGAGATGATGTGGAATGACATTTCGGAGATCTTTAACAAATCAACCCACTAAAAAAAAAAAAAATCAAACGGGGAGAAAGCATACTGCTCTCAATAAATTCTAACAAATCGTATCCATCTTTTAACTCCATAAAAATGCTGCTAACGGTAAAGGAATTCCAATTAGAAAAGAAATTAACTCCATTTAATTATCTAGTTAAAAGCAACTATCATAAAATGTTTGATAGGGCACAAACGAAGGCGAGTAATACGCCGATTTATGTGAATGTGGAAGATAGAGGTTGAGGAACGATGTCAATCCAGTATAGATGTAACACTTTTTGGTTGAGTTGCTTTTCTATCTGAATCTTTTCCTCCTCATAAATCCAATTGATTATACCGCGCGTAACAATGAGCACTGAGGCGATGGAAAAAATATAATAAAATGGGAGTCTAGTCACAGATCAATACATATATATCATAAATAAAAGGTACCTGGCAATGGAAAAGACTTTTAATTCACACCCAAAGACCTCTCTAGAAAACAATATAAATAACCCATAGAATCCGAAAAGACATCATAACACAATACACGTGTATTCGGACAATGCTACAAACAAACGGACGTACTCCAACATATCAAAAATACTCTCGTGTAACCTCGTATGGTACTAAAATCTTCAAGGGCTGGTGGCTGGAGGAGGAGTAAGGAAAGGAATAGACGGGATTTTAGGGAGAGAAGTAGGGATGCTCGGCATTGGCGGCAAGGTGGTCGGCATGGTTGGCAAACTTGGAAGTGGTGGCAGAGTAGTCTTGGGCAGGGCTGGTTGTGTGGTGGGCAGCGTCGGCAGTGTGGGCTGAGGCAGGGTCGTCGGGATGGCAGGCATTGGTGGCATGGCGACCTTAGGCAATGTCGGCATGGCTGGTAGTGGCGGAAGCAACGTCGGGTTTGGTAGAGTCGGTATTGTGGGAAGAGACGGTATGGATGGCATAGTCGTTTGCAGCAGATGACGAGCTCCGAAGCTCATATTGATGATTGAGAAAATTAGAGCGACAAAGAGTACAAAGCTTTTTGAGAAATAAGCCATATTGGTATATGGAGTCAGGATATTGTGCTGTGATAGGCTCAAGGACTTGAAGCCAATGAGCTGAGAGGAATGGATTGCTGATTGTGTTGGAGTAAATGGAGGGAGGAGATGGCAGTTTATATAGCAAGAGATAGTTATATAAAAATTTAGGGATGTGATTATAAGTTGGTGACTGGCCTGTGGGTATGGTTAGGAATAAACAGAACATTCCTCATTGGTTCTTTGTTAGCTCACCTTCTCAGCTCAATCTTCCACAGGAATAAATAATAAAGAAGGGGTCAAACTTTGTCTTCTGTTCCGTTCGGTCGAATGGTCGTCATCATGAAAGTCAAGCTTCTGATCTGTGTCCTCGTGGATGGTAACTAGATAACTTGTTCCATAACTATCACTAACTAGGGTTATCGATAACTTGTTTTAGGATTTTAACGTACTAATCTAGGGTTTCTATGTGTCGCCTTGACAAATGCCTCATTGCTCTGGACATGTCAATGCTTTTAACTGTGATCATCTTTGGTTTACTCCTCGGACTTGAAGAAGTAAAAACTTGTGGGACTTTATTTACTTACGAGTCTAGCCTTTTTACGAAGAAAAGTTTATGATCATGGAAACATATGGCATTGCGAAATCATCTCTATCTCTGTCTCTGTCTCTGTCTCTCTCTCAAACTTGGAGGTCCATAAGTGCCTATCACACATATTTTTTCATTTTTCTAAAAATTTCCTAGTTTAAAAAGTTTTTCTAAAGCACATTAGATTAGTAAAGTATATGTTTAGTTGTAATAACAAGTAAAATCATGCATTGACATTAAGGTACCCTTTGTTTCACAGAAAATGAATGGTTTGGAAAACCATTTTTTTATTTTAAAAATGATCACTTATAACAATTACGAAAACGAATAAATAGAAATTATTTTTATTGTTCATGAAAATACTTAGGCATAAATTGTTGTCGATAATTAAAATATATTTCATTGATTAATTATTTCAAATGACATAAGCAATCATTTTTAAGAAAATATTTTTAAAATAATATATTTCTGTAAAAGAAAAAAATAGAGCCTAAATGGTTGAAAAATATGGTGAAATCTTAATCCAATAGCTAATATTTTTGTCTTCACTTTACTTTTTGTGGTATCCGTCCTAATATATCTGGTTTTTTCATAACCAAATATATTTAAGTGGCAAGTTCAGGGTTATTGGATATTTATAATTTTTGTTGGAATTGATACCAACAAGGACCATTCGATACAAAATTAAAGAAGAAATTACACTTTGCACCCAAAAGGCATGTGCACAACATATGATAGCGGAAGAAGTTCATGGCATTAACAAGTGTAAGAAAATGAAACCTTTTAAAGTTCGGAATTTAACGTTCAATAACCCTAAGGCTGAGGGATCAAATGAAATTGTGTTCCAAATCTGTGAACATATATCTAAAAATACATTGGCAACAGCCTGCACTAATAACCGAACTAAAGAGTAAAAGGTCATGCAGGACAACCCAGATCATGATTTTGTCTCTTCCCCTTTCACGTAGAAGTAATTGCCGCCATGACAAGGATAGGTATTTGGTGAAAGTTGGCGCTAACAGGGGGAAATTTACTATTAGTTTCTTCCTTAGAAAGGGAAGAAATAACAAAATCTCATGGTTTACTATCAATTCATTTCATATTTCTTCCTTTAGTTGACAAATTTTCACATTTAGATGATATGTCGGATATACTAATACCCTAATTCATTCATTTAGAAATCTCAGCATTTTTCAATGGCAATGGAGTTCCACAACGTAGAATAAATTAACTCCAGTTACTTATGTTGGTAAAAGCAATGATTATAAATTATTTGATTGGGCATGCGCACGCATGCGTAGTACGCCATTTTATTGGAATGCAAAATATACGGATTGGTGTAAGGTGTCAATTCATTAGTTGTAACGCTTTTCATTTCAGTTACTTTTCTATCTAAATCTTTTTTCATCATAAATCCAGTTGATTGTATTGCACGAAACAATGAGTTTGAAGCGATGGAAAGAATACAATAATCTAATTCAAGTCACTGGTCAATACATATATATATGAATGATATATAAAAAGCAACATGAATGATACATAGAATGCCAGAAGATATCATAACACACAACTCTGTATTCGAACAATTCTACAAAGAAAAGGAGGCACTCCAACAAATTGTAAATACTCTCAAGTGACCTCGTATGGTACTAAAATCTTCAGGTGCTGGTGGCTGGAGGAGGAGCAAGAAAAGGAATAGAAGGGATTTTAGGGAGAGAAGTAGGGATGCTAGGCATCGGAGGCAAGGTGGCGGGCATGGTTGGCAAGCTCGGAAGTGGTGGCAAAGTAGTCTTGGGCAGTGCTGGTTGTGTGGTGGGCAGCGTTGGCAATGTGGGCTGAGGCAGAGTTGTTGGGATGGCAGGCATTGGTGGCACGGCGACCTTTGGTAATGTCGGCATGGCTGGCAATGGAGGCAGTGATGTTGGTAAAGTTGGTATGGTGGGAAGAGACGGAATAGATGGCATAGTTGTTTGTAGCAGATGACGAGCTCCGAAACTCATGTTGATGGTTGAGAAAATTAGGGTAATGAAGAGAACCAAGCTCTTAAAAGAAGAAGCCATATTGGTATATGGAGTCAGGATATTGTGCTGTGATAGGCTCAAGGACTTGAAATCAATGAGCGGAGAGGAATGGATTGCTGATTATGTCCGAGTAAATGGAGGAAGGATATGGGAGTTTATATAACAGGAGATGGTCGTATAAAATCTTGGGTGTGATGATAAGTTGGTGACTGGCATTTCGGTACGGTTAGGAAAGAAACACAGAACGTCTCTTCATTGGTTCTCTGTTAGCTCACCTCCTCAGCTCAATCTTCCACCGGCAAAAGGAAAACAAAAAGGTCAAATCTGCTGTTCTTGTTTGGACATATCACATGTTTTCATGAAGTGAAGCTTCGGATCTGTCTTTGTGGACGGTAACCAATAGGTTGTTTCATAACTACCACGAACTAGAGAGATTGCCAACTTGCTTCTGGACTTTGACGTATCAATCTAGGGTTTCCATATATTTTCATGTCATTTTTGGTGAACTCCTAGTATTTGAAGAAGTCAAAACTTGTGGGGCTTTAACATCTGGATGAAGCCTAAATACGTATGTTTTATTGAAACATGTGACAATGCGACTGCGTAAGTCTAACAAGTTTGACGTCATACGGGAACAATGATAAACATACGGGAAATTTTCATTTTACTCCCCTCAACTTTAGTGTTGATGCACATTAAACCCTAAACCTCAAAAAGTTGCAAAACTTGCACTTTCTTTCGAAACTGCAACTTTCTTATTACTTCTGTATTAAATTCTTCGCTAATTTACATAAGCGATATTTAAAATACATTTGGAAATATGTTGAGCTGCAAAACTAATTTATACTGGTTTCATTCTATTTAATTAAGAAAAACTAACAAATATAAGAAAAGCTAACAAAACAAAAGATTAAAAAAAAAAAGCATTGAATATGAGATTAAGAAAAAATAGGATAACAAAACTAGGAGTGCCGAAATTTTTATATGGCACTCACTTGAATGCTAAAACTTATTTTTTTGCTAAGTGCTACATCAAAGTAAAATCGATTACTTGAGCCTCAATTCCAGCAAATCAGCTTACATGAAATTTTTTATTTTTTATTTTTAATTTTTTTTTTTATTTTGATTTGCTTATTTTTTTACCTTTTTTTTTCTTTATGGTCGGTAAGAGTCATTGTGACCCTCATTGGTCGAAGGCCCTAAGTGAGGCCACAAGGAACCTCGTGAGCTTTGGGCAGCCATGGGTGACGCCACCTAGAGCGAGCAAGGGCCCTTGCAACCTCACTTGGAGCTGCAATCCGCCCCCCCCCCCCCCAAACCCCCAGCTCTAGGCAACATCGCTCGTGACCGGCAAGGTTGTGACACCTTCACCTAGGGCTTTTGCAGTGAGGCAAGGCGGCCCTCGCCTAGATCTACTCATGAAGGCCATGGGTGAAGGCATCACTACCTTGCCGACTTAAGGCGAGACGGCATTGCCTATGGCCACCCAAAGCTAGCAAGGACCCTTGCGGACTCGCGAATGACTAAGGAAGCCCTGACGGCCTCGCCTAGGGCCTTCACAAGGGTTTCGTGGTTGGTGAGGGTTGCCGGTGTCCCTTGCTAGCCTTAAAAAAAAAAAAGCCAAAAAAAATTCAAAAATTCAAAAAATAATAAATAAATATTTAAAATATTAAAATAACTTAAAAAAAGTGTCCACGTCACTTTGGTGAAGCCACGCTGGATAACTAGCATCTACGCCAAATTTTCTAACAAGGCAAATTGAAATTGACATTCAAGTAAGCGATTTTTCAAATTTGTGATATTTAAGTGAGAGAAAAAAAGTTTTGGCACTCTTGTGAATATTGTATGGAAGTTTTGGCACTGCTAGAGTTTTTATCCCAAAAAACATAATACTTACGTTAAAAGCTGAGGAAAATGGAAAATTATAAAAGATACGCAAAATCAATACTCTCTCTCCCTCTCTCTACACCTTAGAGTGCCTCTCCCAAGTATTTCCATTTTTCCAAGACTTTCCTAGTCTTTAAAGTTTTCTTAGATTTTGAATATTACACTAGTAAAGTTCATGTTTAGCAGTTTTTACAAGTTAAATCATACCATTGACATAAAATGGTTGAAAAAATATTGCAGCTTCTCATAATGTATAGTTTTCGTCTATTTATATTTCATGTTATCCGCTTTAAATATCTCATAGGCATTTCATAATTTAAATATGAACTGAGTAGTTCTTGGGGTTAGTGGTGTCAATTATCCCTTTTCATATTTTGTTCATTATTTATTGGAATTGAAAGCAAAAAGACCATTCGATAATCCACCCCCATTGTCCGCCATACATGATAACAAAAAAAGGTCAACAGCTTTAACAAGTGTAAGGAAATGCAAGCTCAGAGAATAAACTGTATCTTTTCAAAGTTCGGAATGTATTACACACTAATCTTAATTCTTAACGTTTGGGGTAAAATGAAATTTTTCCAAATATATGCACATATACCTAAAAATAGATTAGTGGCTATCCGTACCAATGACCGTACTAAGGGGTAAAATGTCATGCAGGATAAGGTAATTATGTTTTTGTCTACTTTTCCTTTCAAGTGGCATTGCATCATGATATGACGGGAATGTTGGGAAACTTGGTGCTAGAGTGGGAAACTTCTTTTTAAAAGTCCATGCAAAATTCGTATAATCAAGGACTGATGTATATGTTGATGTTTTCATAGTGATTTATGTTAACTTAGTTGCTAGACGAATAAAAGTTAAATTGGTGTTTAATTAAGGAGTTAAATAAAGATATCAGAATTTCATTGACTTTCTTTTCCCCTTCAGTTTTTTGATGGCATCTTTCGATTTCCTTTTGTGCGATTGGGTGGGACGGCTTTTGAGGGTTGCACCTTGTTGCCGTACGCAGACGACCTTGTAAACTTTGCCACATTAGCTAGGGTGAGGGCGGCGACCCTTGCCATTCTGAGTGGCTAAGGTGCGCGGCCCTCAGCAACCAGTGAGCGTGTGATGATGCACCAGGGTTGGCGGCATCATTGCCTTACCCCGACGAGGGTTCGGCCATTTTGGCCAATGACCAGGCCATGGTTTAGCCTTTCCTTTTACATATGTCAGTGACAATTCATTAAAGGCTTTTTTTTTTCCTACCTTTTCAATATTTTGAGCATATAACTACCACATTTTATGCAAGCATTGTGGAACATTTTCCTTAGTTTATCTGGTAGAATGACCTTCGTAAACCAAAAATGTATTGTGTGAGGACTCAATTTCACATTAAACTCGACATGCAAAAAGCTTTTGATAGGGTGGAATGTGATTTCTTATGTGATTATTTGCTAAAACTGGGATTCGGTGGAAAATGGGTATCCTTAGTCAAACAATGCATCTCCTTGGTCTCATATAGTGTAAGAGTAAATGGGGACCTTTGCACTCCTTTTAGGCCATCCTGAGGTATCCGACAATGGGACCCACTATTCCCCTATCTCTTTATCCTTATGGCCAATGCTCTTTCCTCCCTCATGAATAAAGCAATTGAAGACCAAACCATCAAAGGTATCCAGCTAAACACAACATGCCCCACTTTGTCACATCTTCTATTTGCTGATGATGCTATTTTCTTTCTAAATGGTACAATTACTGAGGCCCAAAATCTAGTAAATATCCTAAATCGGTACTGTTTTGCCTCGGGTCAAGCCATCATTCTCAACAAGTCAGGGATCCTCTTTGGTAAGGGCTGCCCTCAACTCTTGAAATCAAACCTAGCAATTGAATTAAAGGTTCCTATCATGGAAAAAATAGTGAAATATCTTGGAATACCTTCAGATTGGGGCCAGACCAAATGTTTGCTTGGGTCATTGCTAGAGTAGACAAGAAATTAGAGAGGGCTGGAACGAAAAACTAATATCCAAGATGGGGAAAGAGATTCTTATCAAGACAACAGTCCAAGCTTTGCCAGAATATGCTATGTCGCTTTTCAAAATCCCAATATTTATTTGTCGGGCAATAGAACAGCGAATATCCAACTTCTGGTGGAAACAAAATTAAGCAAATAAAGGTGTTCACTGGAAGAATTGGGACTTTCTGAAAACTTGAAAGGATTGGGGAGGCCTTGGTATCAAAGATCTTGTGGATTTCAACAAAGCGTTGCTAGGGAAAGAAGCATGGAGGCTAATTCAAGCCCCTAATGCCCTATGGAGCAGAATTTCAAAGAGCTTGTACTTTCCAAGAGATACCTTCTGGAGTGCAAACAAAGGTCATAGACCATCTTGGGGATGGCAAAGTCTCTTGATGGGTAGGGATGTGATTGAACCTGCAACTAAATGGGAGGTAGGAGATGGTGAGAAAATAAGGATTAGAGAGGATTGATGGTTAACCTTGGGTGAGATTAGTGATCCGTCAAATAGAAATGATCCACAAAGGGTGATTGAATTGATAGACCAAACCACCAGAGAGTGGAATGCCCAGAAAATTAATATGACCTTTGGTGAGAGTGTGGTAAAAGAAATATTAGCGACTCCTCTTAGTTTAACCCCGGGACCTGATAAATTACTTTAGATGGCAAATGGATCAGGAACCTACACAGTTAAGAGTGGCTATAATCGGCTCCGAGATCACGAGAGGAATTCATCAGCAATGCAACCTTCCACTTCCTACCAGATCCCCAAATCATTATGGCATGAAATTTGGAAGCTCTAGACTAGTCCTAAAGTCAAATTCTTAGTATGGAGTATGTGTAACAATGTGCAACAATGCTCTCACTACCAAAGAAAGTCTATTCAAGAGGAAGATGATACCTGATTCGAGATGCTCGATTTGCAATCAAAATCTAGAAATGGTGGAGCATATGTTCGCGTTATGCAGCTAGACAAAGGCTATTTGGTCAGATCCAAGACTACAGATCGACACCTCCCCAATGAACATAATCCGTATCGTCAAATGGGTTTTGGATTTGTTGTAATTATGGTTATAATTATGGTTAATGGATCAACGAAAGCCAATAAATTAAGATACATTTTTCCTGTTCACGTATCTCTTTTTGGATTCATGAATTTCCTATAGTTTTATGTTCACGTATCTATTGAATTCATGAATTTCCTAGATTCATGTATCGTTTAGTTCATGTATTTATTGAGTTCATAAATCTTTTGAATTCATGTATCTTTGGATACATGAATTTCTTGGATTCACGTATCTCTTTATTCATGAATCTCATGGATACACGCGTCTATTTAATTCATGTATCTCTTTAGTACATGAACTTAAATTCTCTATAAATAGATATGAGCATAAAGCTTCATGAGGGAGTTGAGTTTTGGTTTTTCTGACTCGATTCCAAAAGGCTTTACTCTTATGTTTTTTCTGGGTGTGCTGGTTCAATCGAACGGTTCGACCGAGTCCTGTTTGCATAGTGCTAATCCAAACATGTTCGAGGTGTTGTATCTTGGGAGGCATAGTATTGATATTCTGATTACAACAAACAGTGTGTATTCTTTGGACTAATTTCCAACAGGATTTCCTTACCTCGGCGGTTGATCCTCGGGCAAAAGCCCTTTTTTGTTGGGATTTTATGGTAGATCTGGAAAGCAATGAACACTCTGATTTTCCAAGCTCGTCGGCCAAATCTCAGGTTGATTTTCGAAGACGCGACCTCCATGACCCTACTGTTTAAGCATCGGCTTCTGCAAACCAAAATCCAGCAAGCAAAGATAAGCCCAGATCCGACGAACAGGAACTCTAAAAAGTCCCAAACCTGCAAAATCAACGTTGATAGTGCATGGTGTAGCTCCACGATGTCAGGTTCGGTGGAGGGGGTTGTTTGAAAGAGCTGTGGACTCCTCGTTGACGGCTTGGTGAAACCCATCCATGCGTCTTCAGTCCTAATCGCCGAAACCCTAGTGTCAAGGGAAGCCTTACTTTGGCTGAAGAACTTCGAATAGGACAGCAGTGCACAAACTAACGTGTACTTGGGAAGTGAACAGGGGTTCCAATTTACTTCAGATAATGTAGAAGCTGTTCAAGGTATTCTGGGCCAAAAAGAATGTGCATGGGCCGCCCAATCAGTAATTGAAGACTACAGACTCCTCTTGAACCACATGCCAAGTGTTAAATTAGTCCACAAGTCCAGAGAAGCCAATAGAGCAGCGGATTCCCCTTTCCCCCCTCCCCCATTCTCTTTCGTTAATTTTATGCTTAGATGTTGAGACTTTGTGGTATTTTGATATTGGTTAAGTAACGAAAGCTATCCCCAAATCAATTATGGCAAATGATGTCTTCCCATGCCCGAAATTTGTATACTGCAAATTCGTCCGAGATGATGTGGAATGATCTTTTAACAAATCAACCCACTAAAAAAAAAAAAAAAAATCAAACAGGGAGAAAGCATACTCCTCTCAATAAATTCTAACAAATCGTATCCATCTTTTAACTCCATAAAAATGCTGCTAACGGTAATGGAATTCCAATTAGAAAAGAAATCAACTCCATTTAATTATCTAGCTAAAAGCAACTATCATAAAAATTTTGATAGGGCACAAACGCATGCGAGTAATACACCAATCTATGTGAATGTGGAAGATAGAGGTTGAGGAACGATGTCAATTCAGTATAGATGTAACACTTTTTGGTTGAGTTGCTTTTCTATCTGAATCTTTTCCTCCTCATAAATCCAATTGATTGTACCTCGCGTAACAATGAGAATGGAAGCGACGGAAAAAACATAATAAAATGTGAGTCTAGTCACTGATCAATACATATATCATAAATACATAGGTACCTCACAATGGAAAAGACTTTTAATTCACACCCAAAGACCTCTCTAGAAAACAATATGAATGACCCATAGAGTCCGAAAAGACATCATAACACAAGACACGTGTATTCGGACAATGCTACAAACAAAAGGACTCGCTCCAACATATAAAAAATAATCTCAGGTAAGCTCGTAAGGTAATAAAATCTTCAAGGGCTGGTGGCTGGAGGAGGAGTAAGGAAAGGAATAGACGGGATTTTAGGGAGAGAAGTAGGGATGCTCGGCATTGGCGGCAAGGTGGTCGGCATGGTTGGCAAACTTGGAAGTGGTGGCAGAGTAGTCTTGGGCAGGGCTGGTTGTGTGGTGGGCAGCGTCGGCAGTGTGGGCTGAGGCAGGGTCGTCGGGATGGCAGGCATTGGTGGCATGGCGACCTTAGGCAATGTCGGCATGGCTGGTAGTGGTGGAAGCGACGTCGGGTTTGGTAGAGTGGGTATTGTGGGAAGAGACGGTATGGATGGCATAGTCGTTTGCAACAGATGACGAGCTCCGAAGCTCATATTGATGATTGAGAAAATTAGAGCGACGAAAAGTACAAAGCTTTTTGAGAAAGAAGCCATATTGGTATATGGAGTCAGGATATTGTTCTGTGATAGGCTCAAGGACTTGAAGCCAATGAGCTGAGAGGAATAGATTGCTGATTGTGTTGGAGTAAATGGAGCAAGGAGATGGCAGTTTATATAGCAAGAGATAGTTATATAAAAATTTAGGGTTGTGATTATAAGTTGGTGACTGGCCTGTGGGTATGGTTAGGAATAAACAGAACATTCCTCATTGGTTCTTTGTTAGCTCACCTTCTCAGCTCAATCTTCCACAGGAATAAATAATAAAGAAGGGGTCAAACTTTGTCTTCTCTTCCGTTCGGTCGAATGGTCGTCATCTCATGAAAGTCAAGCTTCTGATCTGTTTCCTTGTGGACGGTAACTAGATAACTTGTTCCATAACTATTGCTAACTGGGGTTATCGATAACTTGCGTCAGGATTTTAACGTACTAAGCTAGGGTTTCGAACGGACGTCATCTCATGAAAGTCAAGCTTCTGATCTGTGTCCTTGTGGATGGTAACTAGATAACTTGTTCCATAACTATTGCTAACTGGGGTTATCGATAACTTGCTTTAGGTTTTTAACGTACTAAGCTAGGGTTTCGATGTGTTGCCTTGACAAATACCTCGTTACTCCGGACATGTCAATGCTTTTAACTGTGATCGTCTTTGGTTTACTCCTCGGACTTGAAGAAATAAAAACTTGTGGGACTTCATTTACTTCCGAGTCTAGCTTTTGTACGAAGATAAGTTTATGATCATAGAAACATATGGCATTGCGAAGTCATCTCTCTCTCTCTCTCTCTCTCTCTCCAAACTTGGAGGTCTATAATTGCCTATCACGAACATCTTTTTTCATTTTTCTAAAAATTTCCTAGTTTAAAAAGGTTTTCTAAAGCACATTAGTTTAGTGAAGTATATGTTTTGTTGTAATAACAATAAAATCATGCACTGACATTAAGGTTCCCTTTGTTTCACAAAAAATGAATGATTTGGAAAATCATTTTTTTTTATTTTAAAAATGCTCACTTACAACAATTACGAAAATTAATAAATAAAAATTATTTTAATTGTCCATGAAAATACTTAGGCATAAATTGTTGTCGATAATAAAAAATATTTTCATTGATTAATTATTTCAAACATTATAAGCAATCATTTTTAAGAAAATATTTTTCAAATATTTTTTTTCCGTAAAAAAAAAAAAAAAATAGAGCCTAAATGGTTGAAAAATATGGTGACATCTTAATCAAATAGCTAATATTTTTGTCTTCAATTTAATTTTTGTGGTTTTTTCATGACCAAGTATATTTACGTGGCAAGTTCAGGGTTATTGGATCTGTGTGTGTGTGTGTGTGTGTGTGTGTGTGTAATTTTTGTTGGAATTGATTCCAACAAGGACATTCGATACAAAATTAAAGGAAAAATTACACTTTGCACCCAAAAGGCATGTGCACAACATATGATAGCGGGAGAAGTTCACGGTATTAACAAGTGTAAGAAAATGAAACCTTTTAAAGTTCGGAATTTAACGTTCAATAACCCTAAAGCTGAGGGCTCAAATGAAATTGTGTTCCAAATCTGTGAACATATATCTAAAAATACATGAGCAACAGCCTGCACTAATAACCATACTAAAGAGTAAAAGGTCATGCAGGACAACCCAGATCATGATTTTGTCTTCTTCCCCTTTCACGTAGAATTAATTGCCGCCATGACAACGATAGGCATTTGGTAAACGTTGGCACTAACGGGGGGGAAATTTGCTATTAGTTTCTTCCTTAAGGGAAGAAATAACAAAATCTCATGGTTTAAAATCAATTCATTTCATATTTCTTCTTTTAGATGACAAATTTTCACATTTAGATGATTTGTCAAATGTACTTAATACCCTATTACATTCATCTAGAAATCCTGGCATTTTTCAACGGCAATGGATTTCCACAATGTAGAAGAAATTAACTCCAATTACTTATGTTGCTAAAAGCAACAGTTATAAATTATTTGATTGGGCATACGCATGCACGAGTAATACGCCATTTTATTGGAATGCAAAATATATGGATTGCTGTAAGGTGTCAATTCAATATAATTGTAGCGCTTGTCATTTCAGTTGCTTTTCTATCTGAATCTTTTTCTCATCATAAATCCAGTTGATTGTATTGCACGAAACATTGAGTTGGAATCGATGGAAAGAATACAATAATCTGAGCCAAGTCACCGGTCAATACATATATATGAATGATATATAAAAAGCAACATGAATGATACATAAAATCCCAGAAGACATCGTAACATACGACTCTGTATTCGAACAATTCTACAAAGAAAAGGAGGCACTCCAACAAATTGAAAATACTCTCAGGTGACCTCGTATGGTACTAAAATCTTCAGGTGCTGGTGGCTGGAGGAGGAGCAAGAAAAGGAATAGAAGGGATTTTAGGGAGAGAAGTAGGGATGCTAGGCATCGGAGGCAAGGTGGTGGGCATGGTTGGCAAGCTCGGAAGTGGTGGCAAAGTAGTCTTGGGCAGTGCTGGTTGTGTGGTGGGCAGCGTTGGCAATGTGGGCTGAGGCAGAGTTGTTGGGATGGCAGGCATTGGTGGCATGGCGACCTTTGGTAATGTCGGCATGGCTGGCAATGGAGGCAGTGATGTTGGTAAAGTTGGCATGGTGGGAAGAGATGGAATGGATGGCATAGTTGTTTGAAGCAGATGACGAGCTCCCAAACTCATGTTGATGGTTGAGAAAATTAGGGCGATGAAGAGAATGAAGCTCTTTGAGGAAGAAGCCATATTGGTAAATGGAGAATGAATTCTGGGTTGTGTATAGGTTCAAGTGAAGAAAGATTTCTACTTGCGATGCTAGTATGAGAAGAATAATTGGAGTTAATATAGCAAGAGATGGTGTTGAAATTGGGGTTGAGATGATGAGTTGGTGACTAGTCTTTTGGTGCGGGTAGGAAAGAAATGGAAGATGAGAAGTTCATTGGTTCTTGGTTAGCTCACCTCCTCCTTTCCATCTCCCACCGGCAAAAGAGAAAGGTCAAATAGTTGTTCTCTTCTGCCAGATGGCAAAGTGTTCAGGAAGTCAAAGCTTCAATCGGATCTTTCGTCTACAAGGAATGTAACTAATAACATGCTCCACAATTGACAAAATTATTTAAAAAAATCCTAAATCTTATTGCACTTTTACTAATTTAATCATAAATCTTTCAAATTTATCAATTAAGTTCCAAATCTTTTCGAATATATTTAAATAATTTTGGCTAGAAATTAGTGATATGACTGCCTTCCATTTTATATGGCATGATCAATGCTAAATAATAGAACGCTCAAATCACAGACTTCTTATGGAGGTGGATTCTTCATCAACATATTTACATCCCACGATAATAATTTTTTATTTCATTTCCAGGATTCACTCACGTTGGGCACATACAGAACACGCTCAAAAGTTGGAGAACACGAAGGAAGAAAACTCACGTACGTGCCCAAAGGGAAAGAACATCCGTGAAGGCTATTTTTGGTCCGGAGTAGCTGTGCTCCGCCAACCAACCGCGAGTCATTCCAGCATCCACCACCACCTAGTGGGCTCCTGCCGCATCCCCCGATGCTCTTCGGTCGCTTTCCGACGACCACCAGCTAGCGCTTTGGAGCCGCTGCAGCACTTTTGGCGAGGCCAGCAGCAACTGCAACTCCGGCAAGCCATCGACTACACCTTCACCGGTTCCTGCAGCAAAACCAGTAGTAAGTTGTCTTGTGACACCGTTGGGGTGTCGGGGAGTAGATTTAGAGGTAATGTCATGGGTGGACCGGACCAGCAGTCCCAAATGGCTCGAGTTCTCTCAAACCCTTACCTCTAATGACTTTGGGATTTTCATAAAAAATTTTGTATGATTTAACATATGAGAAGAACTTGCCACTAGCTTATTAGGATCACAACTAGATGCCATATGAGATGTGAGAGAATATCTCACTTCCAGATTAACTAAAAGATTATATCGGACACTTAAATTTTTTGTAATCTAAATGATTGAGGCAATCTTTAAACATTTTATTATCCTAGACCATTAAATAATGCCCATGCATGACTACCCAACAGCCATGCCCAATGTGATAAAAATAAAGTATAAAGTAATAAATTTAAGTGTCAAGTAAAGAATATATATGGCCTCTTTATTAAGCCCCATAGCAGCAGCCCCATGAATTAAGTTTAAATTGAGTTCAATTTCTTACCGAAAATATCTAAGCTGTAATAAAGGGTGTTCACTAAAACCCTCAACTAAATTTATGCTAGTTAAATAAAACTAAGCCATATCTAGCACTAAACTTAACAGCTTATTCCAGACCTGCCTTCAAGCTATTTTCTAATTATCTAATTCTATCTTTTTGCGAATTTTTAAAATTTTTAATTAATCAATTCTCTTTTTTTTTTTTTTTTTTTTAATTTCGAAAATGGGCTGCCCAGGCCCTGGGCCCTGTCCGAATAGGGGACTAGGCTCGGTCCTCACAATTCCCGCCACATGGTCAGGCTTTTACACTAAGCCCATCTTTGAAGCAAGTCGGCCCAATCTAACAATCGCCATGCAAGGCCCAACCTATCTATAATCAAGTGCCTCTCTAGCTAAACAAACTAGGCCCAAGATCCATTAAACCTAACTAAGCCCATTATTATTATAATAACACTAATCTCACCTTAAGCCCAACTAAGCCCATTTCCCACCATAACTACTCTAGGCCCATCACCTTCTTCTTCCCTTATATTGAGAACTCCAACACAACTGTGGGCATTTCACCCACCCTCACTCATCCCAGGCGCGAAACACTACTATACCTACCTACCCAATAGTAGCTAGAACCAAAGTTCTGACGTGATGTTTACCTTCACCACCGTGAGGTCCCCAAATTCACTATCTATCTTTATCTTCCCGATAGAGAGGAAATACATAGGACAGCGCGGAGTCTCTCACCCCAGGGCGGGTCCGCCTATTTCCTCCTTAACCTTTTAAGGACTTGCTTAGGTCCAATTCTTCCCTTATATTGAGAACTTCATTTTTAACCGATTCACCCATCAACAAAACCAAGCTTAGACTGAACATCACCGTCATCCATCTCCAGTCACGAGACCGCCGCCGCCGTCTGGCAGTTGCACACTCACAAAACCAGACCGTCCCCCTGGGGCGACCAGTTTTGAAGGCCGCCATTGTTCGCGCACAGAACATAATTTCTAAGCGAACATTTACGATGCAGAGCAATTCTTGATGACTTTTTCAATGGATCTTCGATACTACTCGTTCGAGAGAGTCGTTCAGTATTCATTGCATCATAACACGAACAAGGAACTAACAGATCGACTCGTATACAGAGGGCATGGCGGGTTTAATTGACAGACAAATGGACATGAGAATCAATGGGACTCCACTCGAATTTGGCAAACTTATTACATCAACGGTTCAGTTTCAAACACGTAACGATTACATTTTAACAGTCAACAGAGCTAAACACACGCCCCAATAATGAATTAGACGATTCTGGGAGTAACTTTAACGTTTCGATTCAATAGTATCGCATCAGCAAAGATTTAGATCAAATCGTCACCAACAGCCCTGATACTAGTCGGTCTTCGCATAACATTACATTAGTTTCTGTTTTTGATCATGGCGGTACCGAGACAGAAGGTTTCCGACCTTGCCTTGCCAAGGAGAAAACCGCAGGGCTTCTAATGGCCACTGGGAGACCTGCAGAGGACTGGCAGGTTTCGCCGGAAACGCTGGTGGGGCGATCGGGTACTGCTGCTTGGCGACTGAACCGGGCGTACAAGAACTGTGGGCGTGTCAGATTGGGTACTTACAATGCGTGAGGGATTGTGAGGCGCGGGCGTGGTCCTAGTGATCGATGGGGGTGAGTCGAGACTCATTCCGATTAATCTATCCAGACGATTTCTTTCATCTTCTTCTTCTTCTGGTGAATTTCCGGTTGGCCTGGCAGTCGCTTCATTGTAAATTCGAAGACCATCTTTCCTTTAACTCTGCTCGTCTTCCGGAACCGGTCTACGACATACAGTCCATCGTATATGAAGCTGCCATCCCAGTCCTTACGGATCACTCTCACTGGCTGGTTCCTCTTCATGCTGTTCGCTAGTGCCAAATTCCCTTGAGTAAGCTTCTGATCTTCAGCGTACTCCTTGTCACGACCGGACATTCTGCCGCCCTGGCCCAAATAAATCAGCTCGTCAGGATTTGTCAGATCGTCTGCATAATCCCAGGAAGCAACGACGCTCGTGGCTAGCATGTCTGGTCGAGTTCCCATGCAATCAATGCCGGCCCGAAGAGGACGATGGAGACCGACAATGGCGAGCTCCATCCTGTAACGGAATTTCTGTCCTACCTCCACTCCTGGAACCTCTCCAATGAATTGCCTGCCGCCGTGCACGTACCCGGCTCTTCTCTTAACCTCTTTAGCAGCCAAAAATCAATCCTCCTAATGCACCTGCCCTCTTCGCGTGCTCTCGGTTTTTCCCGTTCGAGCTGGCGACAAATTTCTCTGTAGAGCCTTATAGTCGAGATCACCTTCTCTCGGGCTGAATCACGTCTGCCATTGCGTGTGACGTTCTCCGCCTCTTTCATTGGCGTTTGGCGCGAACCTCTGGCCATATTCTCCAGCAAATTACTGCTCCTGGACCAATCAAAAGGCGATGGCCCATGCCATATGACGACGTGCGCATTCATGGAGCTCTCGACCAAAGCACCGGGAGATCCATCAAGGATGAATTCCCCTTCTTCTGTTCCTTCTATCACGCGTTTGCCCTCCACATTCTTCATCATACCCGAAATTGAAAAAGACGAAGTTCAGATCTTGAACAACCACGGAAGCACAAGAACAAGGACGAAAAGTAACTCTCTGTTCTGCCCTTTTTGCTCTTAACGAGTCGGACGAGGAGTCAGTCGAATGAGAGCGTTAGGCATGCGGAACCAACATCAACAGCCATGTTTGAGAGCGAAGAGGAGCCTCATTTTCTCCTTCAATCATGCAGAATTTTCCGCTGTTGTCTGGAAATGGCACGAGCTCATCCTCACATTCTTACAACCAACAACGAGAGCATTGGGGAACCGCACGAATCCCATTTTCCGTGGATCTAAAAACTGACCGCGCTATTTCCACCACAGCTTTGTTCTATGCGGTTCCCACATTCTTCTCTTTGTTCTCTCTCCTTTCAGCAGAAGCTGCATATGCCAGCCTCACAATGTTACATATTTTCAGAAGTATGCAATTTTCTCGCTGAAGAAACTAGAATTAGTAAAAAGTTCGTGGGGGTGAAGTAGACCCATTTTTCAACCCAAAACCAACAGAGCAATACTATGTTGATGCGGCACCCAACTCGTTGATTCATCCTAATTTTTTGGTAATTTAGTGTTTGTCCAGACATTTAACTCGAAAGTTGTGTGAAATTCAAAAGTGTCAGTCGGAAAAAGATTTAAGTATTCGCACCTTGCCATAAGTCTAGGAAAAGTTTGTGACTCCGTTATTCATTTGAAGTTCAGATCTCCATATTGGAATTTTCTCTCGCTGTAACTTAACTAAGAAAGATCGGCATGAACATTGTGGGGCTCGTGCATTTTTCCAGACTGGAATCAACAGAATGAAATCAGACCAAATGGACGTAAGGGGGAAGCATTACTCATTTAACCGTTCGTAAGTGTTGGGCAAACATATATAAGGGAAGAGGTGAAAACAAGAGGGCTATGCAACGACGAACATTCAGGGATGAGCACTAGGTTGGGCTCAACAAAGGTGGAAGTGACCGCTTCACAAGAGCAAGGGCATTGGTTGTCACTCTGAACAAAATCCTCCACCCTCTGCGCCCCACTCCAAACTTGTGTGGACGGTGTTTTTGCGTCAGCACGTCTCTCACCCACTTATCTACATTGCTCGTGCCACACAAATCCTAACCCATGAACCGACCCGACCTCAGCACCGAAGCTTCCTCACCGACTTGACGGGCCAATCCAGAGTCACCTATTCTTTAGATGGAACAGTTTAAGAGAAAAGTAACTAAAAGATTAGAGCTCTGGTTGGGTCGACTACGCCGAGTCCGGAACGGGTATGGCTGACTATCTGAGTAAAAGCTCAGATTGATCGTCAAAATCCAAGAACAAGTCGATCTAAAGCCACAGTAGAAGCTCTCCCTCAAAGAAATCGATTAGGTGGGAATAATTGAGATTATACCACGACAACACGTCCACCAAACAAGACTATCTGAGTCAACACACAAGTGTAGAACATCCAATTCAAGAGCAGGCGTATCATCTTTCACCTTGCTGAAAGTAGATGTCCAGAAGAAAGCTTAAAGAACAGCAATGGAATGCTAGTAAGTGAAACTACATTATCACGACAAAAAGGCCATTCCACCACAGCACTTCAAAAGCACTGTTCTTAGACTTTGTTGAAGGCGACGATGTCACAACTCTGAACGTATTCATTGATAGGCTCAGCTTGAAGATGCTCCTCGATGAGGGTGTCCACTGAGACAAGGTCATCCACAATGGTCATCATGATCTGCAACTTCTTAATCCCGTAACCCACCAGAACCAGTTTCGCTGCAAGGAAGAAAGCAATAGAAGAAATCCTCATAAGGGGATAAACATGACATTCAGTGACAAAGCATTATGGTCATACTGGCGATATAGTGAGACAGTCAAAACTTACAAGCTCCCCAGAAGAGCCCAGGCATCTCCACACTACTAACAGCCTCTTCCAGCTTCTTCATGTCTGTCTCATCGTCCCAAGGTTTCACATCCAAGAGGACAGATGACTTTCCAACTATAACAGGAACCAGATACACACAAACCAAGATATTGAAATCACTGATGAGAATTTTATTCCAAAAAAAGAAACAAGTTTAGGCTAGCAAGCAGCCTAATCAACGTGATAAATAAGTTTCTAAGAATTAGGTTAACACCTTCAAGCAAGCAAGCTGTATACATCTATCTATCTTTTGTTTTTTTTTCGCAGAGCAAAGTTCACTTACTGATAATATCAGGTATAAACGTAAATGAACCAAGACGCATCAGCCCTCAAGAGTCAAGATATAACAGCTGCTATAATTAGGACTATTGTATGTATTTTTTTTCTTAACCTGGCACGTGCCTGGCGCGTGCGCAGGCAACCACTGGCTGACGTCAGCTGGCATGTGCTGTGCACGCCCCACGCACGAGTGCCACACACACGCGTGCGGTTACTGTGCCCGTGCGTTGCATGCGCCTATGGTTTCCCCTACTCGCAGGTGCCATCAAATTATGTGTGCTCAACACGTGGCCACCCCTGTTGATCCCCAGGGAGGGCAATTGCTACTCACCCTTTGCTTCCTTACATAACCGATTACCAACCATACAAACGAGACTAAGCTATCAAAAAATGAGTTGATCAATAGGTACCTTATAATTGCCACTTTGTCACCTCTACAAATTAGTTGAGGCAACACGAAGTTTCAAGGTCTTGAGCGAAGCTCCGAGAGGTATTCAAGTGGATGACTTCCATAATAGATCAAGTTTTTCTAGGTGGATTAGGTAAGAAAGCTCTAGCAACGTGGGCCCTCGATAAGAAGCCCCTAGATATTTTAAGCTTACAGGAAGTTTTGGCAGCGGTATGAGATTGTTACAATTCCAGAGTTCAAGGTGTCGGAGAGAAGAAATATTCTGGATGGTTTCTGGTAGGCTGGATATCATGGACCAACTAATTTCTAGATGTTGCAAATATGGTAAATCCCCAATTGAGCTAGGGATTTCTCTTAATGATGGACAATTGCAAACACTCAATTTTTCCAGCTTCCTCAGAGAGCCAATTGATGTAGGAATCTCTATAATTCTAGAATAGTCTAAAATAAGTTCTTTTAGTTCTTCTAATTCACCCACTTCTCTTGGTAGATTCTTGAGACTCTCACAGTGGCTCAAATCCAAGTGAATGAGGCTCTTCACTTTGCCAATAGAATGGGGGATTTGCTTTAGTTTTTTGCATAAACTCAAGTTGAGAATCTCCAACTTTGTAAAGGCAGAGAGATTAGGTTTTTCCAACCATATAATAACATTGGGCAACTTTTGAATTGAGACTTCGTAATGTATAGACGTTGCATATTCTGTAAATCCCAAATTGAGTTAGGGATTTCTCTTAATGACTGACAACGATGAGAACTCAACCTCTCCAACTTCCTTAGAGAACCGATTAAAGTAGGAATCTCTGTAATTCCAGAATAATCTAAAATAAGTTATTTTAGTTCTTCTAATTCGCCCACTTCTCTTGATAGATTCTTGAGACTTTGACAGCGGCTCAAATCCAAGTGAATGAGGCTCTTCACTTTGCCAATACAAGGGAGATTTGCTTTAGTTGTTGACATAAACTCAAGTTGAGAATCTCCAACTTTGTAAAGGTAGAGAGATTAGGTTTTTCCAACCTTATAATAACAGTGGGCAACTATTCAATTGGAGAATCCGTAATGTATAGACATTGCAAATTCTGTAAATCCAAAATTGAGTTAGGGATTTCTCTCAATGACTGACAATGACTAGCACTCAGCTTCTCCAACTTTCTCAGAGAACCAATTAACTTAGGAATCTCTATAATCCAAAAGAATCTAGAATAAGTTCTTTTAATTCTTCTAATTTCCCCATTTCTCTTGGTAGCTCCTTGAGACTTCCACAGCCACTCAAGTCCAAGTGAACGAGGCTCTTGACTTCGCCAATAGAAGGGTGGACCTACTTTAGGTCTTTACCATTTTTGAAGATGAGAATCTCCAATTCTATGAAAGTTGAGAGATTAAGAGTACATCTTAAAGAATCAAAATATGCAAGTTGCAAAACTTTTAGCCGCTTTGCTACCTATACAAAAGAGAATAAGCTGTTAATAAATGAGTTCATTGACAAAACAAGATAAACAAAAAATCATAGAGGGTATCTTTTGTCAATCTTACCATGATTGAATTCCATCCTCTCCAATCCTCCGTGATTGAGCTGTATGACAACTGCAGTAACACTAAGTTTGGTAGATGCAAATTGGTTGCCCAAAAAGACAGATTGGGTTCAATGTGAGGCCACCGAAGCCACCTTACTTGGAAAAAGAATTCATTTAAGTCTCCACTTGTAGTCGTGTTCCTCAATTGAAGGAACTTTAGCCTCGGTCACATTATAAATTGCCCACATGTGTATGTCAACAGATATTCAACGGTCAACAGTTTGCGATTGCATCGTTGATCATAATCACTGCATCATCCCGTATGTCAATGACTTGATGAGGCACGACGATGTACCCCTTGGCCTTCTTCAACTCGCATTCCTCTACAATTGAAAAAAGAAACACATTTTTTTTTTTTAACTCTCAACGGTCAAAGTCAACAGTCAACTGTCAACGGGTCACCAAAGACGGGTCGGGTCGGGTCGAACCAACCGACTCGGCATGTGGTTGGCATGTGCACAGGCAACCGCTGGCTGACGTCATGATGACGTTAGCTGGCACGTGCCATGCACACACCGTGCACGCATGCCACACACACGTGTGCGGTTACCGTGCGTGTGCATTGCACGCGCCTGTGGTTTCCCCTGCTCGTGCGTGCCAGCAAATTATGTGTGCTCAACAAGTGACCTCCCCTGCCGATCCACAAGGAGGGCAGTTGCTGCTCACCCTTCTAATTTGCCCATTTCTTTTGGTAGCTCCTTGAGACTTCCATAGCCACTCAAGTCCAAGTGAATGAGGCTCTTGACTTCGCTGATAGAAGGGTGGAACTGCTTTAGTTCTTTACAATTTTTGAAGATGAGAATCTCCAATTCTGTGAAAATGGAGAGATTAAGAGTACATCTTAAAGAATCAAAATATTCAAGTTGCAGAACTTTTAGCCGCTTTTGCTACCTATTCAAAAGGGAATAAGCTGTTAACAAATGAGTTCATCGACAAAACAAGATAAACAAAAAATCATAGAGGGTATCTTTTGTCGATCTTACCATGATTGAGTTCCATCCTCTCCAATGCTCCGTGATTGAGCTGTATGACAACTGCAGCAGCACTAAGTTTGGTAGATGCAAATTGGTTGCCCAAAAAGACAAATTGGGTTCAATGTGAGGCCACCGAAGCCACCCTACTTGGGAAAAGAATTCATTTAAGTCTCCACTTGCAGTTGCGTTCCTCAATCAAAGGAACTTTAGCCTCGGTCACATTATAAATTGCCCACATGTGTATGTCAGCAGATGTTCAACGGTCAACGATATGTGATTGCATCATTGATCATAATCACTACATCATCCCATACCTCAATGACTTGATGAGGCACGACGCTGTACCCCTTGGCCTCCTTCAACTCGCATTCCTCTACAATTCAAAAACGAAACACATTTTTTTTTTTAACGGTCAACAATCAAAGTCAATGGTCAATGATCAACAGGTCATTGAAGATGGGTCGGGTCAGGCCGTACCGACCAACCTAGCAAGTGCCTGGCGCGTGCACGGGCAACTGCTGGTTGAGGTCACGATGACGTTAGCTGGCACATGCTACGCACGCTCCAGTGGTTGCCGCATGCGTCTCGCACGCGCACGTGCAGTTACCGTGCGCCTACGTTGCACGCACCTGCGGTTTCCTTTGCTCACACGTGCCATGGCGTATAGATCGATAAAGAATAGCTTCATTTCTAGTTGTAACAATTATAATACTTCCGGAAGCAAACCAATAACCTCCTCCAGCCAAAGCATCTAGTTGATCCTTGTGATCTATATCATCCAAAAGAATGAGAACCTTTTTCCTTGTGAATCTAGATTTAATTAAGTTAATTCTCCAATCAACTATAGACACTGCATTTTTTTCTTGTAGTATCTCAGATATTAGTCGACTCAGTAGATACTTAATACCATCGCACTCAGTTGTTTCTCAAATATTTGGAAGGAAGCATACATGATCAAATTTATTCGAGAGTTGATTGTAGATAAACTTCACAAGAGTTGTCTTGCCAATCCTGCCCATGCCATAAATTCCAATCATTTGAGCGTTGACGGAAGGACTATCTATGGGACTCATAATCTTCTTCAGCCGATCCTCAAGTCCAACTAGTTCCATCGAAACAAGCAGAGTAAAATCTTTTCGTAACTCTCCTAGAACAATTTCGACAACACGTTCTATCAGTTCTCCCACATGCCTGTCAAGCAATAAAAACAATGAGAGACGATGAACCTAGAGATGGTCCAAGCAAATCTAATCCTTATCAACTCAGCCAATCCTCGCTGGAGGTTGATTTTATTCGGTGACATTCAAGCTCTCGAAGATTAAGAATTGATATCCTTTGTAGGTGTATTTATTATTTTTTTTTTAGTGATCGATAGTATTGGTTGGATGTGTTGGGTCGGGCCAAACCAAGTGACCCGGCATGTGCCTAGTGTTGGAGAAATCGTTCCAGAATATTTTGAAGCTGACAAAACGTTTCCTTCAGTCTAGTCTGGGTATTTGCAGATCGTCTAGTTTAAAGTCTGAAGACTTTCTGTCTACCAGACTCAAGATTCAAGACTCAAGATTCGAGACTTAAGACTCAAGACTCAAGACTCAAGACTATTCTCATTGACAGTCTTTCTGATCCAGCGACGAAGGAAATCCAGAGCCGAAGTATATGGTTGAGGATTTAATCCTATCGTCTGGAGAAGATCTTTTGGTTGGATAAATACAACGGATTCTTTTGTTCGTATCTAGATCAATTAAAGATCCGATGGTCGACGAAGTATTCTTGGAATGTTCTATTCTTGGAAACCAAGATCCCGATTGTATGGGCGATCGGGATTGATGGGCTATCGTCAGGTTCCTTTTATAGCTCGAATGATCTTCTTGATTGATTCCGTCCAACGGGTAGATTGGAGGAATTCCTTTGGTAAGTGCCAACGGTATGATGGCATAAAGGAGTATAAAAAGGAGGACGTTCTAGTTGTTTAAAAATGTGATTGATAGAAAAATTCCAGAGTCTGAAGCACCTTGAATATTAGTCGATACGATCGAGCGAAATTGTATACACAGAGAGTGTCTATACTTGGTGATATCTTGAGCGAGTGTGGTAGATCATCTACACCGAGAAATCAAGGAAGATCAACACCGTAACATCTCTTTGTTCATAGTGGAATCCAGCCGAATTGGCTGTCGGTGCGAAGAGTGGACGTAGGCTTGAATCAAGCCGAACCACTATAAACCGCGTGTTTAATTCTCTCTTCCCTTACTTAGTCATACGTTGATTATTATCTTACGCAAATCATCCAACTGTCTAAGTATTGCGCAAGTATACATAAATTATTAAGAAAAATCTTTGTATACCTATTCACCCCCCTCTAGGTACTCGTATTAGCAATATCAATTGGTATCAGAGCCTGTGTTCTTACTTTGTTTGAAGTGTTTTACTTCAGAGTAAAAGATCCATGGCTAGTATGCTAGCACCAGGGCTGATGGAAGGGCAAAACAATACCAGACCACCCTACTTTGACGGAAAAGATTACAACATCTGGAAGAACAAGATGAAAGCTTTCCTGCGATCCAAGGATCCTCTGGAATGGGGTGTTGTGGAAAGAGGAATCACTCCTACTGCTGCATCAATCTCTGAAAGAGGAAAATAAACTGTTGATGCCAGCGGAATGACTTAGGAAGAGATAAACAAGAGACAAGCACTTGATGCAAAAGCAATTTATTATTTATATTGTGCCTTATCTCCAACTGAATATAACAGAATATCTTCTTGTGTTACAGCAAAAGAAGTATGGGATAGATTACACATCACCTATGAAGGGACGGATCGAGTAAAGGAGACCAGAATTAACATTCTCCTCGGTCAATATGAAGCCTTCAAAATGAAACCAGGAGAATCTATAACTGACATGTTTAGTCGTTTTACAGATATTGTCAATGGTCTTGAGAACCAAGGACAAAAAATTTCTGATCCCATGAAGGTGAACAAGCTACTACGTGGACTCTCCAAGAACTGGAATCATATAAAGACTTCAATAAGAGAGACGCAAAGAATCATGCCTCTATCTGTCGACGAGCTAATTGGAACCCTTCAGTCTTATGAAGTGGAACGAATTAATGAAGACGAAGATCCAAGAGGTAAGAAATCTATTGCATTAAAATCAAATGATGACTCTGATGATGCAGATTCTGAAGATGATATGGACGATGAGGAGCTCGCCCTCATGATAAGAAGATTCAGAAAACTTAATAGAAAAGGCGAAGGTTCAACTCAAAGAAACAAAGTTTCCAGAGACAGCGAGACCAAGTCTGTTGATGATGAGGAACCAAACAAAAATGTAGTCTGCTTTCGAATGTAAGAAGAAAGGACACATCGAGACCCAATTGTCCTATTCTGAAGAAAAGAGGAAAAGCTGAGAAGTTTCGAAAAGCTCTCAAAGCCGAAACATGGAGTGATACGAAATGTGAAGAAAGTGATAATGAATATGTGAACATATGTTTGATGGCACATTCAGACTCAGATTCAGATTCTGGATCAGACTCAGACAGTGAATTTGAGGTAAGTGATTTTAAAATTCCTGTCAAAGTCTCTAAATACATTGATGAATTGTGTTTCAGTCTTAAGACTTCTCTCAAAAGGATTTCCGAACTTAAAAAGGAAAACTCAGCTCTAAAACAAAAGGAAGTCATTTTAGAAGAAAGAGTTAAAAGTCTAGACCTAAATGTTTATGTTCTTAAAGAAAAAGAAGATGACCTTTTGAAAGAAAATGTTTTCTTAAAAACGGACTTATCAAATATTTCAAAGAAGTTTTCGATAGGATCCGAAAAGCTTGAAAAAGTTCTTTCAGTTCAAAGACCTTACTTCAATAAGTCTGGTCTAGGCATGACAGCAGAAACAATTCCCTTGATTGATTTTCCTAAAGTTAAAGAAAGAATTAAGAAAAGACCGTCGAGAGAGGCTTACAAAAATCATTTCAAGAAAGTTTTTGTAAAGTCTATTGGTCGAAATGCTCTAAGATGTTCAAAATGTAACAGTAAGGATCACTTTGAAAAAGAATGTCCTATGGTTTGGAAGCCTGTTAAGAAAGTATGGCCTAATAATGCTTATCCTACTAACACCAAAGGACCCAAGAAAATTTGGGTACCAAAGAAAACTTGAGACTCTCTTTTAAATGCAAGTCTCCGTCAAAAAAAAGATAAAATGATATCTTGACAACGGATGTTCAAGACACATGTCGGGAGACTCAAAGTGCTTCGTAAAGCTTGTTCAAGTAAACGGTGGAAATGTTTCATTTGGAGGAAACGGCAAAGGAAGCATTGTGGGATTTGGAACTGTGAAAATTGGAAATCTCACAATAAGCAATGTTTCTCTAATGGAAGGACTCAACTATAACCTCCTCGATTAGTCAACGTGTGATACTCTTGGTTTCAAGATCTCCTTTCAAGAAGGAATTTGCTATGGAATTAGTAAAGACTCTACTCGAGTCTTTCATGGGTCGAAGACATGGAAACATCTACCTCTTAGACATGAAATTAAATGAATCACAATGTCTAATCTCAATTCAAGATGAAGCGAGCTTATGGCACAGAAAGCTTGGCCATGTCAATATGAAGCAATTGGCCAAAATCTCATCAAAGCAGCCTCATTCGAGATCTACCCAAATTACCATATCAAAAGTCCGATCCATGCACACCCCGTATTCTGCGAAAACAGGTAAGAAATTCATTTAAGCAAATAAATCATGTCTCTACTAATCATGTACTACAGTTGCTGCATATGGATCTCTTTGGACCAACCAGAACTCAGAGTATTTGAGGTAAGAAATACTGCCTAGTAATTGTGGATGATTTCTCTCGCTTTACTTGGGTATATTTCCTTGCAAGTAAGTCAGAAACCTTTTTGTATTTTGAAAAATTTGCTAAAAAGGTTCAAAATGAAAAAGGATGTGTTATCTCAAGTATAAAAACAGATCATGGAAGTGAATTCGAAAATCAAGATTTCACAAAATTATGTGATGAATCTGGTTTTAAACATGTATTCTCCTCTTCATACACTCCTCAGCAAAATGGAGTTGTGGAAAGAAAGAATAGATCTCTTCAAGAAATGGCTAGAACTCTTTTAATTGAAAGTAAAATTTCTTCACGATTTTGGGCTGAAGTCATTTCAACAGCATGCTATATCATCAATAGAGTCTTCCTAAGACCTATTCTTGAGAAAACCCCTTATGAATTATTCAAAGGTAAGAAGCCTATTGTTTCATACTTTCATGTGTTCGGTTGCAAATGCTTTATATTGAAAAATGCAAAAGATCGAGTTGGTAAGTTTGAAGAAAGATCGATGAAGGCATCTTTCGTGGATATTCTACATCAAGCAAAGCCTACGAGTCTACAATAAGAAGAGCCATCGTGGAGGAGTCAATGAATGTCAAATTTCAAGATTCTACGCAAGATGAATCCAGTCAGACTCAATATGAAGAATTTGAACCTGCTCCAGACCTTCCTAAGCTTACAACTGAAAAAGTATCTCAGACTCTGGAAGACCAGCATCAAGATGTTCATGAAGATTCAAATAAAGAAAGAGATCTTTATCCAGACAAATCAACCAGAAATTGGAAGCACAAGTCCAGTCATCCTAAAGATCTCATTATCGGCGAAATTAATGAAGGAATTCGCACCAGATCCAAAAGACGTGAAGAGTCTAGTCTTTGTTGCTCTCATCTCTGAAATTGAACCAAAAAGCATAGAAGAAGCTTTATCGATGAAAGCTGGATCGAAGCTATGCAAGAGGAGCTCGAGACAGTTCAACATTAACGATGTCCTGGAATTGACGTCTAAACCAAAAGGTAAAACCGTTATTCGAGCCAAATGGGTGTTCGAAACAAGATGAACGAAAAGGGAAAAGTCGTACGGATAAAGCAAGACTCGTGGCCAAGGGATACACGCAAGAAGAAGGAATAGACTATGATGAGACTTACGCTCCTGTAGCAAGGTTAGAAGCCATTCGTCTATTACTTGCGTTTGCTTGTTACAAAAATTTCAGGTTATTCCAAATGGACGTCAAAAGTGCCTTCCTAAATGGATTTATCCAAGAGGAAGTTTATGTGGAACAACCGCCTGGATTTGAAGACCCAAAGAAGCCAGACTCAGTCTTCAGACTGAAAAAGGCCTTGTATGGTCTAAAGCAAGCACCTCGAGCTTGGTACGACAGACTAAGTAAGTTCTTATTACAGAATGGTTTTGTTAAAGGTAAAGTAGATACTACTCTATTTATCAAAAAAGAAAACAAAAGCTTTTTACTCGTTCAAATATATGTGGATGATATTATTTTTGGATCTCCTAATGAAAGTCTATGCAAGAAATTTTCTAAGTCTATGCGGGATGAGTTTGAAATGAGTATGATGGGAGAATTAACATTCTTTCTTGGCCTTTAAATAAAGCAATTGAAGGAAGGAACTTTCATTTACCAAGAAAAATATGCTAATGATCTTGTCAAAAGATTTGGATTGGAAAATTGCAAAAAGACTGATATACCAATGTCAAGTTCTTTGAAGATAGACAAAGATGAGGAAGGGAAGAAAGTTGATCAAAAGCTGTACAGGAGCATCATCGGTTCACTTCTTTATCTTACTGCTTCTAGACCTAACATTTTGTTGAATGTTTGTATTTGTGCTAGGTTTCAATCAGATCCTAGAGAATCTCATCTCAGTGCTGCAAAACGTATCATTAAATACGTTGCTTCATCTTCAAGCATGGGTCTTTCGTATCCTAAGAAGGGAGACTTTAACCTTCCGGGATATTCGACGCAGATCTGGCCGGCTGCGAGTCGATAGAAAGAGTACTTCAGAACTTGCCGGTTGCTTGGAAGCGGGACGGTGTCTTGGTTTTCAAGGAAACAAAGCACTGTAGCTCTCTCAACAACGTAGCGAGTATGTTGCCCTTGGAAGCTGCTGTTCACAAATTCTATGGATAAAACAACAGCTACAAGACTTTGGGATTGAAGACTCATGCACGAAATCAAATGTGACAACACCGGCGCAATCAATCTCACCAAAAATCCAATTCTTCATTCAAGAGCAAAGCATATAGAAATTCGACATCACTTTATTAGAGATCATATTCAAAGTGGAGAAATCTCGATTCAATTTGTTGATTCAAAAGGTCAACTAGCGGATATATTCACAAAGCCTTTGGAGAAAAATCAATTTGATTTTATCCGCTCCGACTCAACATTTTGAAGCTCGAAGAAGTTAAAGTCTAGAGACTCTCCAACCTTCGGACTCGAAAGTTGATGACCATCGACTCAAATCTCTCGAGACTCAAATCTCTCGGACTCGGACGTTGATGACTATAGACGTAAGTTGTTACTTTATCTAAACTCGAAAATGTATGATCTTTCGTTCAATTATTTTGTAGTCATGAAAATTAAAAAACTTGTCTTTTCAAAAGGATTAATTTTGGCAATTATCGATTTCGAAAAGAGGTATTCGTACACTTTCCTTGTACCGATTGAACTTCCCCTTTTCAAAACTGAGTTATATATATACAGTTTTCACCTTCAATCTTCAAAACCCTAAAAGCATTCTCCTCTCAAACTGGTTTCTACTTCGAGTTCATCCTCGAGAAAGTTGTCATCTTTTCTTGGGAAAGCAAGCAAAGAAATCTTTTAGCAACAAGAAGGTTGTCGTCTTCAAGAAAGTCCTCAAGAATCGCGACAAGGGGACCACAGAGGATGAAGGAGGGACCTACCCACTTCGATCTCACAGAAGAGGAAGAATTATCGAGTCGGCATCGTAACCCGACTTATTCTCCACCACGTCACTCAACGCCTTCTACCCCACAAGGTGCGGGTCAACATCCGAAGAAGAGATAATCGAGGACGCAAACCCGGTAAGAGTCCAAAACCCTCGTTTATTTACAAACTTTACCGTGCATTGAAAAGTACTGCGACTCCGATGAAATATGTGGATGATTTTCTTAAAGAAAAGAACTATGGGAATGAGTACATTTTTCTGAAGAAAATGGAGGATTTGGGAATTGCTCCCAAAGGTAAAGCAGAGGAAGCGCTTGCAATTATTCCGAGTGACCCTCGGATGTCGGGCCCAAATTTGACTGATGAGAACGACGATGACAAAATGTTCACTGATTTTCAACCGAGATAGGGTGTTGCTGCGAAGGTGAAGGGAAAGATGATGGAGTTATTCAAATCGAAAGAACAGGAAAATTTGTTTTTCAGACTGTTGAAACGAGGGGTGATAAACCCTAGGAGTGTCGACTTCGATTTCCTGGATGCTGTGAATGTGAACTTAAGAGAAAAGTTCATGCAGCTTCAACCGGAACGTTTTTGCACCGACACCACGGACGGATATGCACAACCGACTGCATATTTCTATTCAAATCTTAGCTTTATCGATGCGAATAGAATATCTTTCAGTGTTCGAGATCAGGATTATGTGTTGGATGTAGACATGTTGGCGGACATACTTGGAGTTGAAGGGGCACGATATCAACCAGTCAAAGTCTCAGTTGCTCGTGCCACAATGGACCTTGTCGAGGATAGAGATATTGAGGGAAAAATCATCTATTCAAGGATGCGTGCCATCAATATTGTGTTGCACAAAATTGTTATCAATTGCATTAGGCCGAAGTCTACATCAAAGACTCGATGTGTCTAATTCCGAAGCAAAATTGATGTACGCAATCAATTCGGGGAAGAAATTCTCTCTTCCTCACACTATTCTCTTTCACATGTACGAGCAATGTCGAAAGACAAGGGACAATTGCCTTATCCAGTGCAGTGACCAAGATCTTCGAGACACATGAATATTGAACCTCCACACACTCTCGTGTTCGACCGTGCGATAAGATGGTGGTAGGTTTAAAGATGTTGACAAAGATGCGTCCGAAAGAACTTTCTAATGCAATGGAGAAATTCAGAGTGAAGACTCCGGTTCCGTCTGCTTCAAAAAGAAAGGGAAAGGAAGCCATTGGTGCCCCATCCAAAAGAAGAGAACTCTCATCTTGGAGGATGAAGATGAGGAGGAAGATCTCATAATCACTGCCTTGATAAGGACAAGACGTTCTGCTTCCCAATCAACAGAACAGCAGCAGAAACAGAGAGAAGAAGAAAAAGACAAGAACAGAGAAGAAGAAGAGCAGAGAAAGAAGGAGAAAGAAGCTGAAGAAGAAGAAGAAGAAGAGCAAGAAAAGTCTGCAGCTAAATCTGGAGAGAAGGATACAGAAGAGCATGATCATCACTCTTCCCCTCCTGATGTCCTAGAGACAGGGGGAGTTGGCGAGCAAGAAAGGTCCTCACCTCATGTTGCCAATAGTGAAGGTCTACGACAATCTCCAAAGCCCCGGAAGAATTTCAGGCTTCTCAATTGCCTCGAAGAAGGTCACGATACGTCGAACCAAATCTGCAAGACTATACGAAGCGCCATCGTCCGCATTCACTCCATCGACAAAGCCAATGCTAGTACACAGACGGACAATTCTGCAGATTTTCGTCGTATTATGGATATTTTTCTGGAAATGCGTGGCCAAATCTATGCTCTGGATTGTGAAATTCAAGCCTTGAAGAATGCTGGACAAGCATCTTCAGTTACCCTGGAGGATAAAATGAAAGACCTCGCTCTGCAACTTCAAACCAATGCCAAGGGAGAAGAGGTAGCTCATCTAAGGGAAGACTTGAAGAAGCTAGAAGGAGTAGTCCAATCCATGGGAGATTTCAGTTTGTGCGCATTCCCAAGCGGACATGACATCTTTCTCACCTTTTTAATGCTGACAAAAAGGGGGAGAAGCAATTTGAACCAATCAACCAATCAACCAACTTTCTTTTTCTTTGATTTTAAGTTTTTTTATGTTTGTTTATGACTTGAGCAATCTTGGGTGTGAACTGAACTTGACTGAATTGACTGTGGATTTTAATGCTTGACTGTTTGCATTCATATCAAGTGTTGTTATATGGTATTACTCATGAAAGACTAACCAATTTTCTGTGGATGCAGAGTCTGGTTGCTTTGTTAATCTTTATGAGATTGCCATATTGCTTGAAAAATATTTTTGCAGGTCAAAGTGGTTCAAATCTACAGGAAAGTTTTGTCACCATTAAAAAGGAGGAGATTGTTGGAGAAATCGTTCCAGAATATTTTGAAGCTGACAAAACGTTTCCTTCGGTCTAGTCCAGGTATCCGCAAATCGTCTAATTTAAAGTCTGAAGACTTTCTGTCTACCAGACTCAAGATTCAAGACTCAAGATTCGAGACTTAAGACTCAAGACTCAAGACTATTCTCATTGACAGTCTTTCCGATCCAAATGCGACAAAGGAAATCCAGAGCCAAGTATATGGTTGAGGATTTAATCCTATCGTCCTGGAGAAGATCTTTTGGTTGGATAAATACAACGGATTCTTTTGTTCGTATCTAGATCAATTAAAGATCCGATGGTCGACGAAGTATTCTTGGAATGTTCTATTCTTGGAAACCAAGATCCCGATTGTATGGGCGAACGAGATTGATGGGCTATCCTCGGGTTCCTTTTATAGCTCGAATGATCTTCTTGATTGATTCCGTCCAACGGGTAGATTGGAGGAATTCCTTTGGTAAGTGCCAACGGTATGATGGCATAAAGGAGTATAAAAAGGAGGACGTTCTAGTTGTTTAAAAATGTGATTGATAGAAAAATTCCAGAGTTTGAAGCACCTTGAATATTAGTCGATACAGTCAGAGCGAAATTGTATACACAGAGAGTGTCTATACTTGGTGATACCTTGAGCCAGTGTGGTAGATCATCTACACCGAGAAATCAAGGAAGATCAACACTGTAACATCTCTTTGTTCATAGTGGAATCCAGCCGAATTGGCTGTCAATGCAGAAGAGTGGACGTAGGCTTGAATCAAGCCGAACCACTATAAACCGCGTGTTTAATTCTCTCTTCCCTTACTTAGTCATACGTTGATTATTATCTTACGCAAATCATCCAACTGTCTAAGTATTGCGCAAGTATACATAAATTATTAAGAAAAATCTTTGTATACCTATTCACCCCCCTCTAGGTACTCGTACTAGCAATATCACCTAGCGCATGCGCGAGCAACCGCTAGCTGACATCACGATGATGCAGTTGCCACATGCCGCGCACGTGCCAGTAGTTGTTGCACCTGTGCGTGCAGTTACCGTGCACGTGCGTTGCATGCACCTGCGGTTTCCCTTGCTCGCACGTGCTGTGGCATATAGATCGATAAATAATAGCTTCATTTCTAGTTGTAACAATTACAATACTTCCCGAAGCAAACCAAGTAACCTCCTCTAGCCAAAGCATCTAGTTGATCCTTGTGATCAATATCATCCAAAAGAATGAGAACCTTTTTCCATGTGAATCTAGATTTAATTAAGTTAATTCCCCGATCAACAGTAGACACTGCATTTTTTTTTCTTGTAGTATCTTAGATATTAGTCGACTCAGTAGATACTTAATACCATCGCACTCGGTTGTTTCTCAAATATCTGGAAGGAAGCATACATGATCAAATTTATTCGAGAGTTGATTGTAGATGCACTTCGCAAGAGTTGTCTTGCCTATACAGTCCATGCTATAAATTCCAATCATTCGAGCACGACAGAAGGACTATCTATGCGACTCGTAATCTTCTTCAGTTGATCCTCAAGTCTAACTAGTTCCATCGAAACAAGCAGAGTAAAATCTTTTCGTAACTCTCCTAGAACAATTTCGACAACACGTTCTATCAGTTCTCCCACATGCCTGTCAAGCAACAAAAATAATGAGAGACGATGAACCTAGAGATGGTCCAAGCAAATCTAATCCTTATCAACTCAGCCAATCCTCGCTGGAGGTTGATTTTATTCGGTGACATTCAAGCTCTCGAAGATTAAGAATTGATATCCTTTGTAGGTGTATTTATTATTTTTTTTTAGTGATCGATAGTATTGGTTGGATGTGTTGGGTCGGGCCAAACCAAGTGACCCGGCATGTGCCTAGCGCATGCGCGAGCAACCGCTAGCTGACATCACGATGATGCAGTTGCCACATGCCGCGCACGCGCCAGTAGTTGTTGCACCTGTGCGTGCAGTTACCGTGCACGTACGTTGCATGCACCTGCGGTTTCCCTTGCTCGCACGTGCTGTGGCATATAGATCGATAAATAATAGCTTCATTTCTAGTTGTAACAATTACAATACTTCCTGAAGCAAACCAGTAACCTCCTCCAGCCAAAGCATCTAGTTGATCCTTGTGATCAATATCATCCAAAAGAATGAGAACCTTTTTCCTTGTGAATCTAGATTTAATTAAGTTAATTCCCCGATCAACAGTAGACACTGCATTTTTTTCTTGTAGTATCTCAGATATTAGTCGACTCAGTAGATACTTAGTACCATCGCACTCGGTTGTTTCTCAAATATCTGGAAGGAAGCATACATGATCAAATTTATTCGAGAGTTGATTGTAGATGCACTTCGCAAGAGTTGTCTTGCCTATACAGTCCATGCTATAAATTCCAATCATTCGAGCACTGACAGAAGGACTATCTATGCGACTCGTAATCTTCTTCAGTTGATCCTCAAGTCTAACTAGTTCCATCGAAACAAGCAGAGTAAAATCTTTTCGTAACTCTCCTAGAACAATTTCGACAACACGTTCTATCAGTTCTCCCACATGCCTGTCAAGCAACAAAAACAATGAGAGACGATGAACCTAGAGATGGTCCAAGCAAATCTAATCCTTATCAACTCAGCCAATCCTCGCTGGAGGTTGATTTTATTCGGTGACATTCAAGCTCTCGAAGATTAAGAATTAATATCCTTTGTAGGTGTATTTATTATTTTATTTTTTAGTGATCGATAGTATTGGTTGGATGTGTTGGGTCGGGCCAAACCAAGTGACCCGGCATGTGCCTAGCGCATGCGCGAGCAACCACTAGCTGACGTCACGATGATGCAGTTGCCACATGCCGCGCACGCGCCAGTAGTTGTTGCACCTGTGCGTGCAGTTACCATGCACGTGCGTTGCATGCACCTGCAGTTTCCCTTGCTCGCACGTGCTGTGGCATATAGATCGATAAATAATAGCTTCATTTCTAGTTGTAACAATTACAATACTTCCTGAAGCAAACCAGTAACCTCCTCCAGCCAAAGCATCTAGTTGATCCTTGTGATCAATATCATCCAAAAGAATGAGAACCTTTTTCCTTGTGAATCTAGATTTAATTAAGTTAATTCCCATCAACTATAGACACTGCATTTTTTTCTTGTAGTATCTCAGATATTAGTCGACTCAGTAGATACTTAATACCATCGCACTCGGTTGTTTCTCAAATATCTGGAAGGAAGCATACATGATCAAATTTATTCGAGAGTTGATTGTAGATGCACTTCGCAAGAGTTGTCTTGCCTATACAGTCCATGCTATAAATTCCAATCATTCGAGCACTGATAGAAGGACTATCTATGCGACTCATAATCTTCTTTAGTTGATCCTCAAGTCTAACTAGTTCCATCGAAACAAGCAGAGTAAAATCTTTTCGTAACTCTCCTAGAACAATTTCGACAACACATTCTATCAGTTCTCCCACATGCCTGTCAAGCAACAAAAACAATGAGAGACGATGAACCTAGAGATGGTCCAAGCAAATCTAATCCTTATCAACTCAGCCAATCCTCGCTGGAGGTTGATTTTATTCAGTGACATTCAAGCTCTCGAAGATTAAGAATTGATATCCTTTGTAGGTGTATTTATTATTATTTTTTTAGTGATCGATAGTATTGGTTGGATGTGTTGGGTCGGGCCAAACCAAGTGACCCGGCATGTGCCTAGCGCATGCGCGAGCAACCGCTAGCTGACGTCACGATGATGCAGTTGCCACATGCCGCGCACGCGCCAGTAGTTGTTGCACCTGTGCGTGCAGTTACCATGCACGTGCGTTACATGCACCTGCGGTTTCCCTTGCTCGCACGTGCTGTGGCATATAGATCGATAAATAATAGCTTCATTTTTAGTTGTAACAATTACAATACTTCCTGAAGCAAACCAGTAACCTCCTCCAGCCAAAGCATCTAGTTGATCCTTGTGATCAATATCATCCAAAAGAATGAGAACCTTTTTCCATGTGAATCTAGATTTAATTAAGTTAATTCCCCGATCAACAGTAGACACTGCATTTTTTTCTTGTAGTATCTCAGATATTAGTCGACTCAGTAGATACTTAATACCATCGCACTCGGTTGTTTCTCAAATATCTGGAAGGAAGCATACATGATCAAATTTATTCGAGAGTTGATTGTAGATGCACTTCGCAAGAGTTGTCTTGCCTATACAGTCCATGCTATAAATTCCAATCATTCGAGCATTGACAGAAGGACTATCTATTCGACTCATAATCTTCTTCAATTGATCCTCAAGTCTAACTAGTTCCATCGAAACAAGTAGAGTAAAATCTTTTCGTAACTCTCCTAGAACAATTTCGACAACACGTTCTATCAGTTCTCCCTCATGCATGTTAAGCAACAAAAACAATGAGAGACGATGAATCTAGAGATGGTCTAAGCAAATCTAATTCTTATCAACTCAGCCAATCCCCACTGGAGGTTGATTTTATTCGGTGGCGTTCAAGATCTGGAAGATTAAGCATTGATATCCTTTGTAGGTGTATTTTTTTTTTTTAGTGATCGATAGTATTGGCTAGAGGGGTTGGGTCAGGCCGAACCGAGCAACCCGGCACGCGCCAATGGTTGCCGCACGCATGCGTGCGGTTACCGTGCACGTGCGTTGCACGTGCCTGTGGTTTCCCCTGCTTGCACGAGCCGTGGCATATAGCTCGATAAAGAGTAGCTTCATTTCTAGTTGTAACAAATATAATACTTCCCGAAGCAAACCAGTAACCTCCTCCAGCCAAAGCATCTAGTTAATCCTTGGATCTATATCATCCAAAAGAATGAGAACCTTTTTCCTTGTGAATCTAGATTTAATTAAGTTAATTCCTCGATCAACTATAGACACTGCATTTTTTTCTTGTAGTATCTCAGATATTAGTCGACTCTGTAGATACTTAATACCATGGCACTCGGCCGTTTCTCGAATATCTAGAATGAAGCATACATGATCAAATTTATTTGAGAGTTGATTGTAGATGCACTTGGCAAGAGTTGTCTTGCCTATCCCGCCCGTGCTATAAATTCCAATCATTCGAGCATTGACAGAAGGACTATCTATGCGACTCATAATCTTCTTCAGCTGATCATCAAGTCCAACTAGTTCCTTCGGAACAAGTAGAGGAAAAATCTTTTCATAACTCTCCTAGAACAGTTTCGACAACACAATCTATCAATTCTCCCTCATGCCTGTCAAGCAACAAAACGATGAGAGATGATGAACCTAGAGATGGTCCAAGCAAATCTAATCCTTATCAACTTAGCCAATCCCCGCTGGGGGTTGATTTTATTCAGTGGCGTTCAAGCTCTGGAAGATTAAGCATTGATATCCTTTGTAGGTGTATTTTTTTTTTTTTTTTTTTTTTTTAGTGATTGATAGTATTGGTTGGACGGGTTGGGTCGGGCCGCACCGAGCGACCTAGCACATGCCTAGCGCATGCACGGGCAATCGCCGGTTGACGTCACGATGGCGTCAGCTAGCACATGCCGCGCACACACCAGCGGTTGCCACGCGCATGTGATTATTGTGCGCGTGTTTTGCACGCACCTGCGGTTTCCCCTACTCGCATGTGCCATGGCATATAGATTGATAAAGAATAGCTTCAATTCTAGTTGTAACAATTATAATACTTCTTGAAGCAAACCAGTAACCTCCTCCAGTAAAAGCATTTAGTTGATCCTTGTGATCTATATTATTCAAAAGAATGAGAACATTTTTCCTCATGAATCTAGATTTAATTAAGTTAATTCCCCAATCAACTATAGACACTGCATTTTTTTCTTGTAGTATCTTAGATATTAGTCGACTCTGTAGATACTTAATACCATGGCACTCGGTCGTTTCTTGAATATCTAGAAGGAAGCATACATGATCAAATTTATTCGAGAGTTGATTGTAGATGCACTTGGCAAGAGTTGTCTTGCCTATCCCACCCATGCCATAAATTCCAATCATTCGAGCATTGACGAAACGACTATCTATGCGACTCATAATCTTCTTCAGCTGATCATCAAGTCCAACTAGTTCCTTCGGAACAAGTATAGGAAAATCTTTTCGTAACTCTCCTAGAATAGTTTCGACAACACGTTCTATCAGTTCTCCTTGATGCCTGTTAAGCAACAAAAACAATGAGAGACGATGAACCTAGAGATGGTCCAAGCAAATCTAATCCTTATCAACTCAGCCAATCCTCGCTGGAGGTTGATTTTATTTAGTGGCGTTCAAGCTCTGGGAGATTAAGAATTGATATCCTTTGTAGGTGTATTTTTTTTTTTTTTTTTAGTGATTGATAGTATTGGTTGGACGGGTTGGGTCGGGCGAACCGAGCTACCCGGCACGTGCCTGGCGCATGCATAAGAAATCGCTAGTAGTTGCCGCACGCACGCGTGCAGTTATCGTGCACGTGCGTTGCACGCGCTTTGCACGCACTTGCAGTTTCCCCTGCTCACACGTGCCAGCAAATTATGTGTGCCCAACACATGGCCTCCCCTGTCGATCCACGAGGAGGGCAATTGCTGCTCACCCTTCGCTTCCTTTCCTGTGATTGTCTCAAGAATTAGTTCCCTCATATAGCCTATCACGTCCTCGCGGCCATGGTAGAGAAACTTCATCTTTATTCAAAATTGAAGTCTTTCAGATTATCAACATTTTCAGCTAGATATGAGAATTACATGATTGTAGTAAATGAAATTTTAATGTAGAATCATAATAAAAGGATCTTAAATTGATTGTAAATTAAATAATGGTCGGATTTAATTTATATTAATGAATTTGAGCTAAATAATATAACATGTCATCCTTAGAATATTTGTAATCTAAATTGGCTTTCACAGTTAATCTTTGGATATGAATTGATGTTGACATAGAATTTTTCATAAAATGTGGGAGCCTTTGTCCATAATAGATAAAAGATTAGAATTGATCAAATCAAATATATGAAAATATGAGCACGGAAAAGAAAAGGGAGTGTCATATGTTACCTTCTTTTCCGTCAGTATTTTGAAGGCTTCCTCGTCGACCCATAGTCTGCTATGTCTCATGGGTGGTTGTCCTTGGCAGATAATGTTCCTTCCAAGATTCCTCAATTCATCATGCATTCCTAAATTACCATCATCTTCAATATTTATTAAGGACCTCATCTTCAACTCTTTAATTACTTGACTTGCACAAAACCCACGGTCATCCCCCATGTACACGACGAATTCGCTTTTTTTGCCAATAAAAGAGCAGGCAATATCGAGAAAACTTTCCTTATGTCCATCTTTTAATGCATCATAAGTTATCTCTAACTTCTTTTCGACATCTTCACGTGGCCGATTTTTTAATCGCTCCAGGGTATCATTCCATACCCTTCGATCTGTTTTTGTATACAAGTATGAACCTATAACCTCAATAATCAAGGGAATCCCACCCGTCATGGATATGATATCATGAGATATATCCGCAAAGTTCCTTGGAGGATGGTCCATACAAAATGCATGTATGTTAAATAGAACCAAAGAATCCTCCCAACTTATTTCTCCTACTTCAAGATCTTTAGATGAAGAATATATGAATTTCTAGTTGTAACAATTATAATACTTCCTCGAGAAAGCCAGTAAGCTCCCCCAACCAAAGCCTCTAGTTGATCATTGCTATCTATATCATCTAGAATAATGAGAGCCTTTTTTCCAGTGAATCTAGGTTTGATTATATCAATTCCCAAATCAACTGTAGACACTGCAATTTTTTCTTGTAGTATCTCAAATATTAGTCTACTTTGTAGATACTCAATACCGTGGCACATGGTCGTTTCTCGAATATCTGGAAGGAAGCAGACATGATCAAATTTATTTGAGAGTCGATTGTATAGGCACTTGGCAAGAGTTGTCTTGCCTATCCCGCCCAGGCCATGAATTCCAAGGATTTGTTTTTCTTTAGAAGTATAGTCTGTTAATTGCATAAGATGATCCAGCTGAATATCACGTCCAACTAGTTCCTTCGGAACACGTAGCAGAAAATCTTTTCGTAACTTGCTTTGAACAGTTTTGACCACACTTTCTATCAATTCTCCCTCACGCCTGTCAAGCAATGAAAATAGGGAGAGACTATGAACCTAGACATCATCCATGCATATCTGATCTTTATCAACTGAGCCAACCCCCATTGGCAATAGGAGGTTGATTTAATTCGGTGGTGTTCAAGCTCTGGAAGATTAGGCATTGGAATCCTTTTGTAGGCCCATTTTTAACTTCTCTTTTTTTGTTTTTTTTTTCGTGATTGATAGTATTGGCCCGAGGGTTTGTTTTTTCTCTTTGTTTTGCTCTCTAGGGGAGTCCTTTGCGAAATTCTTGGGCACCGTATATTCTTGGTTTTAGCTGTTGCTGATTTAAGGTCTATTTGTTAAAATTTATTTTTGTTACCCGGAACAACTATTTTTGTTCTTTTGTTCTGGAAACAAAAAAAGAATAGAAACCTTTTGGTAAAATTTTTATTCCAAAGAATAAATTTGGAATAGAAATCAGATGTATAAAAAAGTAACTTCTTGTTCTCCTTTTGATTGGTAGCCAACCTTGGCCATGGCTCGTGTCGGCGACCGGCCAGACGAGGGCCGCTGATCTTGTCAGAGTGTCGCTGGCCCGAGCCTCACTGTGGCTAGACGAGCTCAACCTCGCCGGTGGCTGGGTGAGGTCGGCCTTGCCCAGCCGATATCTAGGTGAGCTCGCCCAACCAAGGTGAGGCCGACCTCGCATCGCCTGAGCGAGGTTGAGCCTCACTAATGTCTTGGCAAGACCGAGCCTCATGGGGCTAAGCGAGCCTCTAGCGAGCTCGTCGGCCCCCTCGCCCTAGCCTGGTGAGGCTCCGGCGAGCTCGCTGGACCTCATCCCAGTCGGTCATCGGCTGCCAGCAACTAGCCATAAAGGAGGAAGGAAAGAAGGAAAAAAAGGAAAAAAAATATAATTAAAATATTAAAATAATTAAAAGAAACAATAAAATTATACAATTTTACCGAACGCATTTCTTTTTTGGGAATAGAAATTTTGTATATTTACCAAGCATGTTCTTATATTAAGAAATTATTCATGGGAACGGAAATAAAAAAAAAAATTATTTCTGATAAAAAATTGTTCTTGGGAACAATTTCTGATAAAAAATTGTTCTTGGGAATGTAAGTTCTTACCAAACGCGCCCTTAGTTTCCGGGGGACATTTTAGTGTTTGTTGTTGTTGGGCGTATTATGGTTATTCATTGGGATATATTGGGGATTTCCTAGTGAGCAGATGGTGGAAAGTGGTGCATCCATATTTCGTCACTTTTGGGTGAATAAGAAAACTTACTTATCCAAAAAACAAAAAAAAAAAAAAAAGGTTGAGGTGGAAGAGAAGTACCCATTAGAAAATTCAGTGGATTTACATCTATGTAAGTTGCTCACATCTTTTAGTGCTTGTTGTCCTTCCTTGATATCTATCTCATCAAAACGATGCTCACATGAGTGGAAGGTCTCCCAAAACTTCTTTGAAGATGCCACACATCTTATGGGTCCACTTTGTAAAAAATGGGCAGAACTATATGTGACTTGCTCTTCTTGCAGTCCATGATATGAACAAGCTCGCGGAGGGACAATTTGCTTGAAACATAACATCGGGAGATGATGGGAATTGAAATCTTAGAACATGTGATGGCATCAAGAAGCATTGGACTAAATTCCTCGTCAATTGGGATGTTGTCACAGTTCCTGAACACGCAAATTCCTACAGTATCTAGCTTGTGATAAAGGTGATCGGTGAATTCGCTTTGGATACCATTAAAGCTCAAGAATACATCATATCGACCATTAGCTCCTTCAATGGATTGCCCGGCACGTGCCGGGAGCGTGCGCGGGCCATCGTCGGCAAACATTACGATGACGTTAGCTGGTGTGTGCGGCACACATGCCAGCAATTGCCCATGCGTGCCCCACACGTGCGTGCAATTACCGTGCGCGTGCATTGCACGTGCCTACAGTTTCCCTGCTCGCACGTGCCAGCAAATTATGTGTGCTTAACACTTGGCCTCCCTGTGGATCCACAAGGAGGGCAGCTGTTGCTCACCCTTCGCTTCCTCACTTGTGATCGTCTCAAGAATTAGTTCCCTCATATAGCTTATCATGTCCTCGTGGCCATGGTAGCGAAACTTCACCCCCATCTCGTCAAAGTGCAATAGCTTAAGGAATTTCCACATGCATAAGTCATTTTCTTTGAAAGAGCACCTCATTAGGCTATATTGGCTAGTGGAATTGGACCACTTGCGCCTTTTAGACAGCAGTTGGATTTGGTTGACAAAATTGAACACAGCTGATTGCTTGTTCTTTATGAGCCAACAGGCGAACTGGTCGGAGAAAAGGATATGAGACAATGCGTATAAGGCTACTCTAACACCAGCAGCTTTGTCAGGGAAGCTAAACAATTGAACAAAAGTAGGAGACATTAGGAAGCATTCAACTCTAAAATCAAAATAAAATGCTATAACAAGATGAGATGCAACAACGCCGAAAATTTCTCAACTTCAACAAATTCAAAGTACACGACGCAGGCATGCACTGATCTCCTCTCCAAACCATACCAAGAAAATCAGGCAATCGATATTGTTGACCTTAAATTGAAGATAAGGGCCTCCGAACATGCTTTCATGCAAGTCTATGAATACAATAGGCACTCGTAAACACAGAAAAATCTTCGCTTTTCATGATCCTTCTCGCAAATAATAATAATAATAATAATAATAATAATAATAATAATAATAATAATAATAATAATAATAATAATAATAATAATAATAATAATAATAATAATAATAATAATAATAATAATAATAATAATAATAATAATAATAATAATAATAATAATAATAATAATAATAATAATAATAATAATAATAATAATAATAATAATAATAATAATAATAATAATAATAATAATAATAATAATAATAATAATAATAATAATAATAATAATAATAATAATAATAATAATAATAATAATAATAATAATAATAATAATAATAATTGGGCCGGTTATTCGCATTGCATGCACTTACTAGCTTTTGAAAGAGTTTCCGTGTTACACCTTTGGTTAGGACTATTTTACAAATGAATCAATAGAATAAAATGAAATTAAAAAACAACAATAAAAGTAGACCATAATCCCCAAAATTTTTGTGGAAAAAAAATACTTGCTTAGGTTTTTCTTTGCCAAGGAAGATGAATGTATGAATTATTTATTCACATCTGATAATTCTAATTAAATTTATTGATGATAATTAAGATTTAATGTATTCTTTCTAAAATTTGTTGGTTCATGCATCTTGCTTGTTTCAGTTGGAAATCCAGTAGATGATTGGTAATAAACGAAAAGGCCGCACCGACTTCAAGGTAGGACTTCAGCCTGTGTCTGTGAGCACTAATTTTAAACTTTTGAAAATTGGAACAGGTCTCCGATTAAACAACCTGATCTTGGATCCAGGTTCCAAATCCGATGTATATTGTAACTATTTCTGTTTCTCTGAGGGCACTGCAAGGGATACATAGAACAGAAGAAGAAGAAGACAATCTGACGAAGAGGATACCTCAGTGTATGTCCACAACATGTTTGGATCTACAGTGCAATTTGGTTGTTATTTAAGTTTCACGTTGTGTTACTGAAAACAGCCATTGTTATTATCTCCATGTGCAAAAGAAAAAATAGGTTTTGCAGATTGATCCAACCAAAATAATAGGTTTTGCAATATGACTTCACTGTTAAGTTTTGTGAATCAATTTAGTTGTTATTTAAGTTTCAGGTCGTGTTACTGAAAACAACCATTGATATTACCTCCATGGCAAAAGGAAAAATAGGTTTCGCAGATTGATCCAACCAAAATAATAGGTTTTGCAATATGACTTCACTGTTAAGTTTTGTGAATCAATTTAGTTGTTATTTAAGTTTCAGGTCGTGTTAAAAACAACCATTGATATTACCTCCATGGCAAAAGGAAAAATAGGTTTCGCAGATTGATCCAACCAAAATAATAGGTTTTGCAATATGACTTCACTGTTAAGTTTTGTGAATCAATTTAGTTGTTATTTAAGTTTCAGGTCGTGTTACTGAAAACAACCATTGATATTACCTCCATGGCAAAAGGAAAAATAGGTTTCGCAGATTGATCCAAACAGGGAACGCAACAACTTCGTTACTTTGAATATCCCTGACATCAACGAGATGAATGGAAGGGTGTACATTTTTGGTTCGATCTTTTTCATTGGTTCTTTTGTTGACATTGTCAAGTTTTGGCTTGAGACTTCTAATGGATGGTTGATTGGGACCAATGGTGTGAAGACTAGAGGAGCTGGATCAAGTTTTAGTGATGAGAGGGACGGAGGTAGAGAGCAAAAACAGGTTGCAATGGCTATCGCTGTGAAAGGGATTGCAGTAGAGAGCAAGACAGGTTTGGAGATGATGATCCAAGTAGGGAAAGCGTCTCTGCCCATTCAGGTGATGAGGATAAGTCGAGCAATCATTTTGTGGACTGTGATCAAGATTTAGATGACAATGAGCAGGAGCACAACAGCAAGAACCACGACAACTGTGCAAGGAAGCTGGGTCTTAGCCATCTTAGGCCTACTATAATGCAGGCCAAGCAAATGGCTGGACAAGGTAAATATTTATAAGATCGGTTTTATTTGTTTGCTTTTTGTACTGTCCTCTTTGTATTTCCTTTTTTTCTTTTTATATATGTTGAAGTAAACATGGTATGAGAAAAGAAAAATTTTCTATTCTACCGGTTCTTGTAACTACATAATTTTCTTCATGCAGTTTACCGATTCATTCTCATGACAAGTTTGTCGTGGAAAACAATTGTCTTATGGTTATGTGGAACTTTTCTTGAGAAACTTCTGATCTTAGCTATTTGTGCAGGATTCATAAGAGCCATTAAGGAGATAGTTCTAGCTTGTGCCGTTTATGCAAACAAGTTCTTTGTTGTGACAAAGATGGCATTCTAGAACCACATATGTTGAATCAAGAACGCCTTGACACCCTCTCATGTGTGTTGCGAAAAGTCATACGCTTATATATTTTTTAGGGTAGTCGATATTTTGACCTTCAGGAGAGCTCGAAACTAGCTTGGAGTTAATGTCCGGCAATCATATTGACGTGCCAAGTGCTCATTTTAGAAGCACGTCGCTACAGTCAATTTTGAGACTCCAAACAATTTTTTTCTCTGGAACAACATTCAAAGTGCACTTCTATCTGAATCTTTTTTCCTAATGAATACAATTCATGAACTTGTCGCTTAAAGAGATTTGTTTGTAATTTATAATTATGGACTGCTCGTGTTTTCAATTGAAACTAGATCGATTCATATACTGGATGTGATAATGAGCTGTGGCAGCAACAAAAAGAACATAATAAAACGTGAGCAAAGTAATGTGTGATCAATACATATCATAGAGGTACGAAGATACATGGCAACAAACATAAACAAACAGAATCCCAAGAGACATCTCATAATAAACAAACGTTCTAATAAATCCTAATTAAAGACACGCTGAGACAAACGATGGTACTAAAATCTTTAGGGGCTTGTGGCTGGAGGTGGGGTGAGGAAAGGAATAGAGGGGATTTTAGGGAGAGAAGTAGGGATGCTTGGCATCGGCGGCAAGCTGGTCGGCATGGTCGGCAAGCTTGGAAGTGGCGGCAAAGTAGTCTTGGGCAATGTTGGCTGGGTTGTAGGCAGTGTCGGCAATGTGGGTTGAGGCAAGGTCGTTGGGATGGTGGGCATGGGTGGCATGGCGACTTTGGGCAATGTTGGCATGGCAGGCAAAGGAGGCAAAGACCCTGGTTTTGGTATAGTTGGTATGGTGGGAAGAGTCGGTATGGATGGAATGGTTGCTTGTAGCAGATGACGAGCTCCGAAGCTCATATTCATGCTAGAGAAAATTATGGTAATGAAGATGACAAAGCTTTTTGAGGAAGGAGCCATATTGGTAAAGTGGGCAATAGATGTTATGTTGTGATAAGCTTAGGGACTTAAAATTGATGAGCTGAGAGGAAGGGGATTGAAGTTTATATAGCAAGAAATGTCGGGTAGAATTAGGGTTGTGATGATAAGTTGGTGACTTGCCGTTGGGTACGGTAGGGAAAGAATTAGAAGATGATGTCTTTATTGGTTCTTTAGTTAGTTCACCTCCTCATGTCAATCTTCCACCGGCATAAAGAACAACCTGCCTGTTGCTGTTTGACCTGCCAGATGACATTTTGTTCATGAAGTCAAGCTTCATTCGAATCTTTGTCTTAATGGAAGGTGACTAAATAAACAACTTAGTTTTCAAGAATAATCAGGTAAATAACTTGCTTCCTCCTAAGTAGGGCGGTTATTGCCGTACCAACTCGCTTCTTGATTTTTGAACATATGGGGCTAGCGATTCCATGTGTTGTGTTGTGTGCTCCACCGCACTTTGTAGATTATATTTGTCTTAGTATTTTTTACTCTTGTTAGTTTCTATCCATTGAATTATAGCCTTTCGTGGGGATGACCTTGGGATGCAGGTCTCACTATTGCAACCTCCCTTTCGACACCCTCTTACATGCGGGGCACGTGGAGGCTAATGGCTCACCAAGTGTTAGGCTTAACTCGGACTCTCCCAAGCCACTAATGCATGACTTATGATTCGACTTTTTAACCTGCAAGTCAATTTTAAATAGGATTAGCCATTAATTAATTTTAGATGAGTTAATTAGAAATCCAAATAAAATATTATGAGAAATATCTCATTTTTACAGGATTAGAAAAGAAATTATGATCAAAGACTTGATTATACTAATTAATCACTAATGTCTTTCCACACCTAACTTTGTTTATACATCAAGTAAAACATTTATATAGCATTTTATACTAATAATGAGTTTTAGGATTTTATTCTTTATGGGAATATGGATTTCCATGCATTATAAGGAATAGAAATCCATGCATCATAATGATGCAATTGGAATAAATCGATATTTGCTTAGAAGAATTTAAACATGATTTTTTTTTTTTTTTATGCATTTTCACACATTTTTTTTAAAAACACTCAAAAGACCTTCTTTTTTTTTTTCGGAAGATAAAATTTATTTCTGGGATTTTCCGATTTTTCTGGAATTATAAAAAAAAAATTATTTTTCTGATTTTTATTTTTTATTATAAAAGTAACATATTATTAAATTATAAAAAGGGAACGGGGTCGGATCTTCGCATCCGACCCGGGTTGAAGTCAGTCCGGGCCCTCCTGGTCCGGGCGCAAGAAGCCGGACTGAGCTCAGCGAGTGGGCCCGGTCCGATTATATTTTTTAATAAAAAGAACCCAGCCCGTAGTCCATGCACCAAATTAAACCTAAAACCTAGACCAAGCCGGCCCACGAACGTCCCGCCCAAACAGACCGGAACCCTACCCGGCTAAGCCCCGCACACGACCCGATCGGCAGCTCGGCAAAGCCAACTGAGGCGAGCGGCACCGGTCGCCGTGGCTGCGCACAACGGATCTGCAGCAGCTAGCGTTGAGGGACCGGCGGATGCGATGGCGAGGCGGCAGCAACAGTAGGGATGGCGGCGGGTCGGCGAAGCGGCGAGCAGCGGTGGACGGCGTGGCTTGTCTGGGGCGCCACGGCAGCGAAGGGCGGCATCGTTGCGGCCGGAGCTTGTGCGCCGGACGACCGCGAGCTCCGGCCTGGCCCGACAAATGCGAGGCACAAAAAAGGAACGAGGCCTACCGGAGCTTCGGCGCTTGAAACCAGGCGCGGCCGTGGTTTCAGCCACCCTCTGCTTGTATCTGGCCCCGATCTCTCTCTGCTCTCCGGCTTGCTCGCACTCCGGACGCCGCAGTGGTCTCTCGAGGTGGTCTTCTGAGCTTGCTGGCCTACTCCCTCTGGCGGGCTCGCGGACACCCTTTTTATAGGCCGAGGAGGCCGGTCGACGGAGGCTTCGGCCGCCGGTCCTTGGCGCGCCGACCGTGCCTCATCTCCGCCGAACCGGTATGCTCTCAAGCCGTCCATTCCGCAGCAGCCTTAGCTCGACGGCATTGATGACGCCTGCGAGCTGTCCCATCCGTCACCCGCCTACTCCGCCGTAAGTCGTCCTCGTGCGCGTCGTCATCTTCGCGCGAGTTGCAGAGGCGGAGGGGGAAGGAGGAAGGAAGAAGAAGAAGAAAGGAGGAGAGAGGTGGGCCGGGCCGGAAAGGGCTTGGCCCTGGGCCTGCGCATAAAAGGAAAAGGGATTAGGCCCCAAGTCAGGCCCAGCCCCAAGTCATCTCTCTTCCTAAAAAATATATATATATATTTAAGTGTCATCCGAAAATATGGTAAAACAAGGGAAAAGAAAATAAATATAATATATGTTACATTATTTGATTTCATGTATGAGATAATATGAAATGTCATTTCATATAGAATACCTAAAATGTTATTGAAGTGAAAATTACATGTAATAAAGTGGATATCGATTAAAGCATAGAACAATTCATTTGGCATTGTTTAATAAACTTGATAAATTGTGGTTTTGTTCTAGACGAACTTACGTGGTTTTGTCTTAATTTAAAACATGTCCCACCTACCACTAAGTCATTTTCATTTTTTTGGAAAATTATCAATTGCATGTGCATATACACCCAATGCACACAATCGACCTATTAGATCGTGTGGAATTCACTTGAGACTCACATGATTCAACGGATCACATGCATTAATCCAATATTTTCAAAGATTAAATAAATCGGTAATTATTAAGATTACTTGTAATTAGTAGGGGGTGGAATGAGTGGGTGTAACTGGGGCTGGCGCCTGGCACCCCATTCTAATGGTGTAAGTCCGCCCCAAATGATGCGGGGCCCCACCAATCATGGAGAATCCGCACCCTATGCCATCCTCAGCTTGTGTCACTGCTCATACATTTATCTTTATCTAAACCAGACGAACGTGAACCAAGTGAAATTCAACGAAAAGTATTGCTTAAGATGCAACTACCTAACCGAGACTAGCATTTTCCTACTATTTTTGTTCTTTATTTTGATATTTATATTCGTCATGCATCCTTGTAAACTAATTTTCAGGTGAAATTCCATAGCTCAAATTTTATATTTCATAGTCATGGTACAATTGGCAATGCATACCTCCCTCTGCCAAGCCTCATCGAGTTCGAGAGTGAAACCATTAGTACGCAATCGCATCAATCAACTCTGCATTGGGGCAACATACGGAAGAAAAAAAATCAGCACGTTCACATTTCAAAAACAGAGATGTAGGATCTAATGAGCATACAGAAAGCATATTCAATTGAAAAAAGTACATTTACAATCATTCAAGTCTGTGCTCTTGAGACCAGATCAAGTGTTTGGATCGTCAAAGCATCAAAACTCGTCAAGAATGCCAGTTGGCCCACGAGCCTCTTCAAAGTTGGCACGCAAGATGTGCCTAAGCCGTTGCCAATTCTTCCTTTGCAAAATCCCTCGTCTTCATTTTGACAGGTCTCTGTAATGGAATTTGAAGTTCGTCTGCAAAGTTAGCCGCACCTAGATAAATCATGTGATAGTATTATGCCATGGCCACAATAGGATCAAACGGGATAGAAACCAATTAGTAAATTCTTGAGCACTGTTCTTAGATTTTGTTGAAGGTGACGATGTCACAACTCTGAACGTATTCATTTATAGGCTCAGCTTGAAGATGCTCCTCGTTGAGGGTGTCCACTGAGACAAGGTCATCCACAATGGTCATCTTGATCTGCAACTTCTTAATCCCGTAACCCACCAGAACCAGTTTCGCTGCAAGGAAGAAAGCAAAAGAAGAAATCCTCATAAGGGGATAAACATGACATTCAGTGACAAAGCATTATGGTCATACTGGCGATATAGTGAGACAGTCAAAACTTACAAGCTCCCCAGAAGAGCCCAGACATCTCCACACTCCTAACAGCCTCTTCCAACTTCTTCATGTCTGTCTCATCGTCCCAAGGTTTCACATCCAAGAGGACAGCTGACTTTCCACCTATAACAGGAACCAAATACCCAAATACACACACAAGCCAAGATATTGAAATCACTGATGAGAATTTTCTTCCAAAAAAAGAAACAAGTTCAGGCTAGCAAGCAGCCTAATCAAGCGATAAATAAGTTTCTAAGAATTAAGTTAACACCTTCAAGCAAGCAAGTTGTATACATCTATCTATCTTTTGTTTTCTCTATTGTAGAGCAAAGTTCACTTATTGATCATATCAGGTATAAACGTAAATGAACCAGGCCGCATCAGCCCTCAAGAGTCAAGATATAACAACTGCTATAATTAGGACTATTGTATGTATTTTTTTTCTTAACCCGGCACGTGCCTGGCACGTGCGCGGGCAACTGCTGGCTGACATCACGATGAGGTCAGCTGGCACGTGCCGCGCACGCTCTGCACACGCATGTGGTTACCGTGCACGTGCGTTGCACGCGCTTGTGGTTTCCCCTGCTCGCGCGTGCCAGCAAATTATGTGTGCTCAACACGTGGCCTCCCGTGTCGATCCCCAGGGAGGGCAATTGCTGCTCACCCTTTGCTTCCTTACATAACTGATTGCCAAACATACAAACGAGACTAAGCTATCAAAAAATGAGTTGATCAATAGGTACCTTATAGTTGCCACTTTGTCGCCTCTACAAATTAGTTGAGGCAACACGAAGTTTCAAGGTCTTGAGCAAAGCTCCAAGAGGTATTCAAATGGATGACTTCCATAATAGATCAAGTTTTTCTAGGTGGATTAGGTAAGAAAGCTCTGGCAACATGGGCCCTCGATAAGAAGCCCCTAGATATTTTAAACTTAAAGGAAGTTTTGGCAGTGATATGAGATTGTTACAATTCCAGAGTTCAAGGTGTCGGAGAGAAGAAAGATTATGGATGGTTTCTGGTAGGCCGGATATCATGGACCAACTAATTTTTGGATGTTGCAAATATGGTAAATCCCCAATTGAGTTAGAGATTTCTCTTAATGATGGACAATTGCCAACACTCAATTTTTCCAGCTTCCTCAGAGAGCCAATTGATGTAGGAATCTCTATAATTCCATAATAATCTAAAATAAGTCCTTTTAGTTCTTCTAATTCACCCACTTCTCTTGGTAGATTCTTGAGACTCTCACAGTGGCTCAAATCCAAGTGAATGAGGCTCTTCACTTTACCAATAGAAGGGGGGATTTGCTTTAGTTTTTGACATAAACTCAAGTTGAGAATCTCCAACTTTGTAAAGGCTGAGAGATTAGGTTTTTCCAATCGTATAATAACATTGGGCAACTTTTGAATTGGAGACTTCGTAATGTATAGACGTTGCATATTCTGTAAATCCCAAATTGAGTTAGGGATTTCTCTCAATGACTGACAACGATGAGAACTTAGCTTCTCCAACTTCCTAAGAATTAGGTTAACACCTTCAAGCAAGCAAGCTGTATATCTTTTGTTTTCTGTATCGCAGAGCAAAGTTCACTTACTGATCATATCAGGTATAAACGTAAATGAACCAAGCCGCATCAGCCCTCAAGAGTCAAGATGTAACAATTGCTATAATTAGGACTATTGTATGTATTTTTTTTCTTAACCCGGCACGTGCCTGGCACGTGTGCGGGCAACCGCTGCCTGACGTCACGATGAGGTCAGCCGACATGTGCCGCGCACGCCCTGCACACGCGTGCGGTTACCGTGCACGTGTGTTGCACGCGCCTGCGGTTTCCCCTGCTCGCGGGTGCCAGCAAATTATGTGTGCTCAACATGTGGCCTCCTGTGTCGATCCCCAGGGAGGGCAGTTGCTGCTCACCCTTTGCTTCCTTACATAACTGATTGCCAAACATACAAATGAGACTAAGCTATCAAAAAATGAGTTGATCAATAGGTACCTTATAGTTGCCACTTCGTCGCTTCTACAAATTAGTTGAGGCAACAAGAAGTTTCAAGGTCTTGAGCAAAGCTCCAAGAGGTATTCAAGTGGATGACTTCCATAATAGATCAAGTTTTTCTAGGTGAATTAGGTAAGAAAGCTCTGGCAACATGGGCCCTCGATAAGAAGCCCCTAGATATTTTAAACTTAAAGGAAGTTTTGGCAGCGATATGAGATTGTTACAATTCCAAAGCTCAAGGTGTCGGAGAGAAGAAAGATTCCAGATGGTTTCTAGTAGGCCGGATATCATGGACCAACTAATTTCTAGATGTTGCAAATAGGGTAAATCCCCAATTGAGCTAGGGATTTCTCTTAATGATGGACAATTGCAAACACTCAATTTTCCCATATAGGAATCTCTATAATTCCAGAATAATCTAAAATAAGTTCTTTTAGTTCTTCTAATTCACCCACTTCTCTTGGTAGGTTCTTGAGACTCTCACAGTGGCTCAAATCCAAGTGAATGAGGCTCTTCACTTTGCCAATAGAAGGGGGGATTTTCTTTAGTTTTTGACATAAACTCAAGTTGAGAATCTCCAACTTTGTAAAGGCTTAGAGATTAGGTTTTTGCAACCATATAATAACATTGGGCAACTTTTGAATTGGAGACTTCGTAATGTATAGACATTGCATATTCTGTAAATCCCAAATTGAGATAGGGATTTCTCTCAATGATTGACAACGATGAGAACTCAGCTTCTCCAACTTCCTTAGAGAATCGATTGACATAGGAATCTCTATAATTCCGGAATAATCTAAAATAAGTTCTTTTAGTTCTTCTAATTCGCCCACTTCTCTTGGTAGATTCTTGAGACTTTGACAGCGGCTCAAATCCAAGTGAATGAGGCTCTTCACTTTGCCAATACAAGGGGGATTTGCTTTAGTTGTTGACATAAACTCAAGTTGAGAATCTCCAACATTTTAAAGGCAAAGAGATTAGGTTTTTCCAACCTTATAATAACATTAGGCAACTTTTCAATTGGAGAATCCGTAATGTATAGACATTGCAAATTCTGTAAATCCAAAATTGAGTTAGGGATTTCTCTCAATGACTGACAATGACGAGCACTCAGCTTCTCCAACTTTCTCAAAGAACCAATTAACTTAGGAATCTCTATATTCCAAAAGAAACTAGAATAAGTTCTTTTAGTTCTTCTAATTTCCCCATTTCTCTTGGTAGCTCCTTGAGACTTCCACAGCCACTCAAGTCCAAGTGAACGAGGCTCTTGACTTCGCCAATAGAAGGGTGGACCTGCTTTAGGTCTTTACAATTTTTGAAGATGAGAATCTCCAATTCTGTGAAAGTCAAGAGATTAAGAGTACATCTTAAAAAATCAAAATATTCGAGTTGCAGAACTTTTAGCCGCTTTGCTACCTATACAAAAGAGAATAAGCTATTAACAAATGAGTTCATCGACAAAAAAGAGATAAACAAAAAATCATAGAGGGTATCTTTAGTCAACCTTACCATGATTGAATTCCATCCTCTCCAATCCTTCGTGATTGAGCTGTATGACAACTGCAGCACCACTAAGTTTGGTAGATGCAAATTGGTTTGCCCAAAAAGACAGATTGGGTTCAATGTAAGGCCACCGAAGCCACCTTACTTGGGAAAAGAATTCATTTAAGTCTCCACTTGCAGTCGCGTTCCTCAATCGAAGGAACTTTAGCCTCGCTTACATTATAAATTGCCCACATGTGTATGTCAACAAATGTTCAACGGTCAACGGTCTGTGATTGCATCATTAATCATAATCATTGCAACATCCCGTATGTCAATGACTTGATGAGGCACGACGTTGTACCCCTTCGCCTCCTTCAACTCGCATTCCTCTACAATTGAAAAAAGAAACACATTTTTTTTTAACGGTCAACGGTCAATAGGTCACCGAAGACGGGTCGGGTCGGGTCAAACCGACTGACTCGACATGTGGCTGGCGCATGCGCGGGCAACCGCTGGCTAATGTCACGATGACGTCAGCTGGCACGTGCCGCTCACATGCAGCGCACGCGCCGCGCACGAGTGCCGCACACTCGTGTGCAGTTACCATGCGCGTGCATTGCACATGCCTGTGGTTTCCCCTGCTGGTATGCGCCAGCAAATTATGTGTGCTCAACACATGGCCTCCCCTGTTGATCCACAAGGAAGGCAGTTGTTGCTCACCCTTCTAATTTGCCTATTTCTCTTGGTAGCTCCTTGAGACTTCCACAGCCACTCAAGTCCAAGTGAACAAGGCTCTTGACTTTGCGATAGAAGGGTGGACCTGCTTTAGTTCTTTACAATTTTTGAACATGAGAATCTCCAATTCTGTGAAAGTCAAGAGATTAAGAGTACATCTTAAAGAATCAAAATATTCGAGTTGCAGAACTTTTAGCCGCTTTGCTACCTATACAAAAGGGAATAAGTTGTTAACAAAAGAGTTCATCGACAAAACAAGATAAACAAAAAATAATAGAGGGTATCTTTTGTCGATCTTACCATAATTGAATTCCAGCCTCTCCAATCCTCCGTGATTGAGCTGTATGACAACTGCAGCACCACTAAGTTTGGTAGATGCAAATTGGTTGCCCAAAAAGACAAATTGGGTTCAATGTGAGGCCACCAAAGCCACCTTACTTGGGAAAAGAATTCATTTAAGTCTCCACTTGCAGTTGCGTTCCTCAATCAAAGGAACTTTAGCTTCGGTGACATTATAAATTGCCCACGTGTATGTCAACAGATGTTCAACAGTCAACGGTCTGCTATTGCATCATTGATCATAATCACTACATCATCCCTTATGTCAATGACTTGATGAGGCACAACAATGTACCCCTTGGCCTCCTTCAACTCACATTCCTCTACAATTGAAAAAAGAAACACATTTTCTTTTAACGGTCAACGGTCAAAGTCAATAGTCAACGGTCAACAGGTCACCAAGACGGGTTGGGTCGGGCTGGGCCGAACTGACCGACTCGGCACGTGGCTGGAGCATGCGTGGGCAACCGCTGGCTGACGTCACGATGACGTCAGTTGGCACGTGCCGCGCACACACCGCGCACACGTGCAGCACACACGCATGCGTTGCACGCACTTGTGGTTTCCCTTGCTTGCATGTGCCAGCAAATTATGTGTGCTCAACACGTGGCCTCCCCTGTCAATCCACAAGGAGAGCAGTTGCTGCTCACCCTTCTAATTTGCCCATTTCTCTTGGTAGCTCCTTGAGACTTCCACAGCCACTCAAGTCCAAGTGAACGAGGTTCTTGACTTCGCTGATAGAAGGGTGGACCTGCTTTAATTCTTTACAATTTTTGAAAATGAGAATCTCCAATTCTATGAAAGTCAAGAGATTAAGAGTACATCTTAAAGAATCAAGATATTCGAGTTGCAAAACTTTTAGCCGCTTTGCTACCTATACAAAAGGGAATAAGTTGTTAACAAATGAGTTCATCGACAAAACAAGATAAACAAAAAATCATAGAGGGTATCTTTTGTCGATCTTACCATGATTGAATTCCATCCTCTCCAATCCTTCGTGATTGAGTTGTATGACAACTGCAGCACCACTAAGTTTGGTAGATGCAAATTGGTTGCCCAAAAAGACAGATTGGGTTCAATGTGAGGCCACCGAAGCCACCTTACTTGGTAAAAGAATTCATTTAAATCTCCACTTGTAGTCGCGTTCCTCAATCGAAGGAACTTTAGCCTCGGTGACATTATAAATTGCCCACATGTGTATGTCAACAGATGTTCAACAGTCAACGGTTTGCAATTGCATCATTGATCATAATCACTACATCATCCCGTACCTCAATGACTTGATGAGGCACGACATTTACCCCTTGGCCTCCCTCAACTCGCATTCCTCTACAATTGAAAAAAAAACACATTTTTTTTTTTTAACAATCAACGGTCAAAGTCAATGGTCAATGGTCAGCAGGTCACCGAAGATGGGTCGAGTCGGGCCGTACTGACCGACTCGGCAAGTGCCTGGTGCATGCGTGGGCAACCGCTGGCTGACGTCAGCTAGCCCGTGCCGCACACATGCGAGCGGTTACCGTGCGCGTGCATTGCACGCACCTGCGGTTTCCCTGCTCGCACTTGCCAGCAAATTATGTGTGCTCAACACGTGGCGTCCCCTGTCGATCCACAAGGAGGGCAGTTGCTGCTCACCCTTCGCTTCCTTACCTGTGATCATCTCAAGAATTAGTTCCCTCATATAGCTTGTCACGTCCTTACCTGTGATCGTCTCAAGAATTAGTTCCCTCATATAGCTTGTCACGTCCTTGCGACCATGGTAGAGAAACTTCACCCCCATCTCATCAAAGTGCAATAGCTTCAGGAATTTCCACTAGCATAAGTCATTTTCTTTGAAGGAGCACCTCATTAGGCTGTATTGGCTGATGGAATTGGACCACTTGCGCCTTTTAGACAGCGGTTTGATTTGGTTGACAAAATTGAACACAGCTGATTGCTGGTTCTTTATGAGCCAACAGGCAAACTGGTCGGAGAAAAGGATATGAGACGGTGCGTATAAGGCTACTCTAACACCAGCAGCTTTGCTAGGAAAGCTAAACAATTGAACAAAAGTAGGAGACATTAGGAAGCATTTGACTCTAAAATCAAAATAAAATGCTATAACAAGATGAGATGCAACAATGCTGGTAATTTCTCAACTTCAACAATTTCAAAGTACATGACGCAGGCATGCACTGATCTCTTCTATAAACCATACCAAGAAAATTAGGCAATCGATATTGTTGACCTTAAATTGAAGATAAGGGCCTCCGAACATCCTTTCATGCAAGTCTATAAATACGATAGGCACTCGTAAACACAGAAAAATCCTCGCTTTTCATGACCCTTCTCGCAAAAATAAATAATAATAGTAATAATAATAATAATAATAATAATAATAATAATAATAATAATAATAATAATAATAATAATAATAATAATAATAATAATAATAATAATAATAATAATAATAATAATAATAATAATAATAAAAAATAAATGAATCAATAGAATAAAATGAAATTAAAAAACAACAATAAAAGTAGACCATAACCCCCAAAATTTTTGTGGGAAAAAATACGTGCTTAGGATTTTCTTTGCCAAGGAAAATGAATGTATGAATTATTTATTCACATATGATAATTCTAATTAAATTTATTGATGATAATTAAGATTTAATGTATTCTTCCTAAAATTTGTTGGGCCATGCATCTTACTTGATTCAGTTGGAAATCCAGTAGATGATTGGTAATAAACGAAAAGGCCGCGCCGACTTCAAGGTAGGACTTCAGCCAGTGTCCTGTGAACACTAATTTTAAACTTTTGAAAATTGGAACAGGTCTCCGATTAAACAACCTGATCTTGGATCCAGGTTCCAAATCCGATGTATATTGTGACTATTTCTGTTTCTCTGAGGGCACTGCAAGGGATACATAGAACAGAAGAAGAAGAAGACAATCTGACGAAGAGGATACCTCAGTGTATGTCCGCAACATGTTTGGATCTACAGTGCAATTTGGTTGTTATTTAAGTTTTACGTTGTGTTACTGAAAACAGCCATTGTTATTATCTCCATGTGCAAAAGAAAAAATAGGTTTTGCATATTGATCCAACCAAAATAATAGGTTTTGCAATATGACTTCACAGTTAAGTTTTGTGAGTCAATTTGGTTGTTATTTAAGTTTCAGGTCGTGTTACTGAAAACAGCCATTGATATTATCTCCATGGCAAAAGGAAAAATAGGTTTCGCAGATTGATCCAGACAGGGAACGCAACAACTTCGTTACTTTGAATATCCCTGACATCAACGAGATGAATGGAAGGATGTACATTTTTGGTTCGGTCTTTTTCATTGGTTCTTTTGTTGACATTGTCAAGTTTTGGCTTGAGACTTCTAATGGATGGTTGATTGGGGCCAATGGTGTGAAGACTAGAGGAGCTGGATCAAGTTTTAGTGATGAGAGGGACAGAGGTAGAGAGCAAAAACAGGTTACAATGGCTATCGCTGTGAAAGGGATTGCTGTAGAGAGCAAGACAGGTTTGGAGATGATGATCCAAGCAGGGAAAGCGGCTCTGCCCATTCGGGTGATGAGGATAAATCGAGCAATCATTTTGCGGACTGTGATCAAGATTTAGATGACAATGAGCAGGAGCACAACAGCAAGAACCACGACAACTGTGCAAGGAAGCTGGGTCTTAGCCACCTTAGGCCTACTATAATGCAGGCCAAGCAAATGGCTGGACAAGGTAAATATTTATAAGATCGGTTTTATTTGTTTGCTTTTTGTACTGTCCTCTTTGTATTTCTTTTTTTCTTTTTATATATGTTGAAGTAAACATGGTATGAGAAAAGAAAAAATTTCTATTCTACCGGTTCTTGTGACTACATAATTTTGTTCATGCAATTTACCGATTCATTCACATTACAAGTTTGTCGTGGAACACAATTGTCTTATGATTATGTGGAACTTTTCTTGAGAAACTTCGGATCTTAGCTATTTGTGCAGATTCATAAGAGCCATTAAGGAGATAGTTCTAGATTGTGCCGTTTATGCAAACGGGTTCTTTGTTGTAGCAAAGATTGCATTCTAGAACCACATATGTTGAATCAAGAACGCCTTGACACCCTTTCATGTGTGTTAAGAAAGGTCATACGCTTATATATTCTTTAGGGTAGTCGATATTTTGACCTTCGGGAGAGCTCGAAATTGGAATGGGAGCTAATGTTCGGCGATCATATTGATGTGCCAAGTGCTCATTTTAGAAGCACGTCGAGACAATCAATTTTGAGGCTCCAAACAACTTTTTTGTCTGGAATGACATTCAAAGTGCACTTCTAAATCTTGTTTCCTAATGAATACAATTCATGAACTTGTCGCTTAAAGAGATTTGTCTGTACTTTATAATTATGGACTGCTCATGCTTTCAATTGAAATTAGATCAATTGCATATACTGGACGTGATAATGAGCTGTGGCAGCAACGAAAAGAACATGATAAAACGTAAGCAAAGTAATGTGTGATCAATACATATCATAGAGGTACGAAGATACATGACAACAGACATAAACGAACAGAATCCCAATAGACATCTCATAATAAACAAACGTTCTAATAAATTCTAATTAAAGATACGCTGAGACAAACGATTCATCAATGGTACTAAAATCTTCAGGGGCTTGTGGCTGGAGGTGGGGTGAGGAAAGGAATAGAGGGGATTTTAGGGAGAGAAGTAGGGATGCTTGGCATCGGCGGCAAGTTGGTCGGCATGGCCGGCAAGCTCGGAAGTGGTGGCAAAGTAGTCTTGGGCAATGTTGGCTGGGTTGCAGGCAGCGTCGGCAATGTGGGTTGAGGTAGGGTCGTTGGGATGGTGGGCATGGGCGGCATGGTGACTTTGGGCAATGTTGGCATGGTAGGCAAAGGAGGTAGAGACCCTGGTTTTGGTATAGTTGGTACGGTGGGAAGAGTCGGTATGGATGGAATGGTTGCTTGTAGCAGATGACGAGCTCCGAAGCTCATATTCATGCTAGAGAAAATTACGGCAATGAAGAGGACAAAGCTTTTTGAGGACGGAGCCATATTGGGAAAGTGGGCAATAGATGTTATGTTGTGATAAGCTTAGGGACTTGAAATTGATGAGATGAGAGGAAGGGGATTGGAGTTTATATAGCAAGAAATGTCGGGTAGAATCAGGGTTGTGATGATAAGTTGGTGACTTGCCGTTGGGCACGGTTGGGAAAGAATTAGAAGATGATGTCTTGATTGGTTCTTTAGTTAGTTCACCTCCTCATGTCAATCTTCCACCGGCATAAAGAATGGTCAAACCTGCTTGTTGATGTTTGACCTGCCAGATGGCATTTTGTTCATGAAGTCAAGCTTCATTCAAATCTGTCTTAATGGAAGGTGACTAAATAAACAACTTAGTTTTCGGGAGTAATCAGGCAAATAACTTGCTTCCTCCTAAGTAGGGCGGTTATTGCCGTACCAACTCGCTTCTTGATTTTTGAACATATGGAGCTAACGATTCCATGTGTTGTGTTGTGTGTTCCACCGCACTTTGTAGATTATGTTTGTCTTAATATTTTTCTCTTGTTAGTTTCTATCTATTGAATTATAGCCTTTCGTGGGGATGACCTTGGGATGCAGATTTCTCATGCCTCACTATTACAACATCCCTTTTGACATCTCTTACATGCGGGTGTGTGTGGAGGCTAATGACTCACCAAGTATTAAGCTTAGTCCAGGCTCTCCCGAGCCACCAATTCATGAATTATGATTCGAGTTTCTAACCAGCAAGTCAATTTTAAATAGGATTAACCGTTAATCAATTTGAGATGAGTTGATTAGAAATTCAAGTAAAATATTAAAATAAATACTTCATTCTTACATGACCATAAAAGAAACTATGATCAGGGGCTTGATTATACTAATTAATCACTAACCTCATTCTGATACCTAACTTTGTTTAGACATCTCAATAAAACATTTATGCAGCATTTTATATTAATAATGAGTTTTAGGATTTTATTTATTACCCAAACAAAGGGGATATGGATTTCCATGCATCATAAGGAACGGAAATCCATGCAACATAAGGACGCAATTGGAATAAATTGATATTTACTTCCAAGAATTTAAACACGATTTTTTTTTTCTTTTATGCATTTTCACATATTTCAAAAAAAAAAAAAAAGACTCTCAAAAGAGCTTTTCACTTTAAGATAAAAGTTATTTCTGTGATTTTTTCTAATTTTTCTGGAAATATAAAACAATTTTCATTTTTCTGATTTTTGATTTTTTATTGTTATATTTTTATTTTTATTATAAATTATATATTATTAAATTATAAACAGGGACGGGTGTCCGATCTTCACCTCCGACCCGGGTTGAAGTCAGTCCGGGCCCTCCTAGTCCGGGCACAAGAAGCAGGACTGAGCTCAGCAAGTGGGCCCGGTCCGATTATATTTTTTAATAAAAAGAACCTAGCCCGTAGTCCATGCACCAAATTAAACCTAAAACCTAGACCAAGCCGGCCCACGAACATCCGGCCCAAACCGACCGGAACCTTACCCGGCTAAGCCCCGCACCCGACCCAATTGACAGCTCGGCAAAGACAACTGAGGCGAGCGGCACCGGTCGCCGCGGCTGCGCACGACGGATCTGCAGCAACTCGCGTTGAGGGACCGGCGGATGCGATGGCGAGGCGGTAGCAACAGTAGGTATGGCGGCGGGTCGGCGAAGCGGCGAGCAGCGGTGGACAGCGTGGCTTGTCTGGGGCGCCACGGCAGCGAAGGGCGGCATCGTTGCGGGCGGAGCTTGTGCGCCGGACGACCGCGAGCTTCGGCTTGGCCCGACCAAAGCGAGGCACAAAAGAGGACCGAGGCCTACCGGAGCTTCGGCGCTTTAAACCAGGCGCGGCCGTGGTTTCAGCCACCCTCTACTTGGATCTGGCCCCGACCTCTCTCTGCTCTCCGGATTGCTCGCACTCCGGACGCCCCAGTGGTCTCTTGAGGTGGTCTTATGAGCTTGCTGGCCTTCTCCCTCTGGCGGGCTCGCGGACGCCCTTTAATAGGCCGAGGAGGCCGGTCGACGGAGGCTTCGGCCGCCGGTCCTTGGCGCGCCGACTGTGCCTCATCTCCGCCGAACCGGTATGCTCTCGGCCGTCCATTCCGCAGCAGGCTTAGCCCTGCTCTGCTTCTTAGCTCGACGGCATTGATGACTCCTGCGACCTGTCCCATCCGTCACCCGCCTACTCCGCTGTAAGTCGTCCTCGTGCGCGTCGTCATCTTCGCGCGAGTTGCAGAGGCGGAGGGGGAAGGAGGAAGAAAGAAGAAGAAGAAAGGAGGAGAGAGGTGGGCCGGGCCGGAAAGGGCTTGGCCCTGGGCCTGCGCATAAAAGGAAAAGGGACTAGGGTCAGGCCCAGCCCCAAGTCATTTCTCTCCTTTAAAAAAAAATATATTTATTCGAAAATATGGTAAAACAAGGGAAAAGAAAATAGAAAATTCAACTTCGTAGATGCAAATGATATTAATATCTAGGTAATGTGAAAAATATTTTTTTTTTTTTTTTTTAGATTGGTTCCTAATTTTTATGTAATTTTGATTCTAAATATTTAGTCAAAATTTAAGTGTCAACACTTACAACACAACATGCCTATTAGTTTCAGATTGGCGAGTGCGTGGCGGATCGCAGAATAGAGATAACATTTTATGGTGATGTTCAATTTAAAATAAATAAATATATGTTACATTATTTGATTTCATGTATGAGATAATATGAAATGAATAGAATAAGAATACCTAAAATGTTATTGAAGTGAAAATTACATGAAATAAAGTGAATATCGACTAAAGCATAGAACAATTCATTTGGCATTGCTTAATAAACTTGATAAATTGTGGTTTTGTTCTCGACGAACTTACGCGGTTTTGTCTTAATTTAAAACATGTCCCACCTACCACTAAGTCATTTTCATTTTTTTTGGAAAATTATCAATTGCATGTGCATATACACCCAATGCACACAATCCACCTATTAGATCGTGTGGAATTCACTCGAGACTCACATGATTCAATGAATCACATGCATTAATCCAGTATTTTTAGAGATTAAATAAATCGGTAATTATTGAGATTACTTGTAATTAGTAGGGGGTGGAATGAGCAGGTGTAACTGGGGCTGGCGCCTGGCGCCCCATTCTAATGGTGTAAATCCGCCCCAAATGATGCGGGGCCCCACCGATCATGGAGAATCCGCACCCTATGCCATCCTCAGCTTGTGTCACCGCTCATACATTTATATTTATCTAAACCAGACGAACGTGAACCAAGTGAAATTCAACGAAAAGTATTGCTTAAGATGCAACTACCTAACCGAGACTAGCATTTTCCTACTATTTTTGTTCTTTATTTTGATATTTATATTCATCATGCATCCTTGTAAACTAATTTTCAGGTGAAATTCCATAGCTCAAATTTTATATTTCATAGTCATGGTACAATCGGTACCTCCCTCTGCCAAGCTTCATCGAGTTCAAGAGTGAAACCATTAGTATGCAATCGCATCAATCAACTCTGCATTGCGGCAACATACAAAAGAAAAAAAAAATCAGCACGTTCATATTTCAAAAACAGAGATGTAGGATCTAATGAGCATACAGAAAGCATATTCAATTGAAAAAACTACATTTACAATCATTCAAGTCTGTGGTCTTGAGACCAGATCAAGTGTTTGGATCGTCAAAGCATCAAAACTCGTCAAGAATGCCAGTTGGCCCACAAGCCTCTTCAAAGTTGGCACGCAAGATGTGCCTAAGCCGTTGCCACCTCTTCCTTGCAAAATCCCTCGTCTTCATTTTGACAGGTCTCTGTAATGGAATTTGAAGTTCGTCTGCAAAGTTAGCCGCACCCAGATAAATCATGTGATAGCATTATGCCATGGCCACAATAGGATCAAACGGGATAGAAACCAATTAGTAAATTCTTGAGCACTGTTCTTAGATTTTGTTGAAGGTAACGATGTCACAACTCTGAACGTATTCATTGATAGGCTCAGCTTGAAGATGCTCCTCGATGAGGGTGTCCACTGAGACAAGGTCATCCACAATGGTCATCATGATCTGCAACTTCTTAATCCCGTAACCCACCGGAACCAGTTTCGCTGCAAGGAAGAAAGCAAAAGAAGAAATCCTCATAAGGGGATAAACATGACATTCAGTGACAAAGCATTATGGTCATACTGGCGATATAGTGAGACAGTCAAAACTTACAAGCTCCCCAGAAGAGCCTAGACATCTCCACACTCCTAACAGCCTCTTCCAGCTTCTTCATGTCTGTCTCATCGTCCCAAGGTTTCACATCCAAGAGGACAGATGACTTTCCACCTATAATAGGAACCAGATAAACACACAAGCCAAGATATTGAAATCACTTATGAGAATTATATTCCAAAAAAAAGAAACAAGTTCAGGCTAGCAAGCAGCATAATCAACGCGATAAATAAGTTTCTAAGAATTAGGTTAACACCTTCAAGCAAGCAAGTTGTATACATCAATCTATCTTTTGTTTTCTTTATCCCAGAGCAAAGTTCACTTACTGATCGTATCAGGTATAAACGTAAATGAACCAGGACGCATCAGCCCTCAAGAGTCAAGATATAACAGTTGCTATAATTAGTACTATTGTATGTATTTTTTTTCTTAACCCGGCACGTGCGTGGGCAACTGCTGGCTAACATCACGATGACGTCAGCTGGCACGTGTTGTGCACGCGCCGCGCACGCTCCATGCACGCCCCACGCATGTGTGCAGTTACCGTGCGCGTGCGTTGCACGCTCCTGCGGTTTCCCCTACTCGCGCGTGCCAGCAAATTATGTGTGCTCAACACGTGGGCTCCCCCCGTCGATCCCCAAGGAGGGCAGTTGCTGCTCACCCTTTGCTTCCTTACATAACTGATTACCAACCATACAAACGAGACTAAGCTATTAAAAAATGAGTTGATAAATAGGTACCTTATAATTGCCACTTTGTCGCCTCTACAAATTAGTTGAGGCAACACAAATTTTCCAGGTCTCGAGCGAAGCTCCGAGAGGTATTCAAGTGGATGACTTCCATAATAGATCAAGTTTTTCTAGGGGGATTAGGTGAGAAAGCTCTGGCAACGTGGGCCCTCGATAAGAAGCCCTCAGATATTTTAAGCTTAAAGGAAGTTTTGGCAGTGATATGAGATTGTTACAATTCTAGAGTTCAAGGTGTCGGAGAGAAGAAAGATTATGGATGGTTTTTGGTAGGCCGGATATCATGGACCAACTAATTTCTAGATGTTGCAAATATGGTAAATCCCCAATTGAGCTAGGGATTTCTCTTAATGATGGACAATTGTAAACACTTAATTTTTCCAGCTTCCGCAGAGAGCTAATTGATGTTGGAATCTCTATAATTCTAGAATAATCTAAAATAAGTTCATTTAGTTCTTCTAATTCACCCACTTCTCTTGGTAGATTCTTGAGACTATCACAGTGGCTCAAATCCAAGTGAATGAGGCTCTTCACTTTGCCAATAGAAGGGGGGATTTGCTTTAGTTTTTGACATAAACTCAAGTTGAGAATCTCCAACTTTGTAAAGGCTGAGAGATTAGGTTTTTCCAACCATATAATAACATTGGGCAACTTTTGAATTAGAGACTTCATAATGCATAGACGTTGCATATTCTGCAAATCCCAAATTGAGTTAGGGATTTCTCTCAATGACTGACAATGATGAGAACTCAGCTTCTCCAACTTCCTTAGAGAACCGATTGACATAGGAATCTCTGTAATTCTAGAATAATCTAAAATAAGTTCTTTTAGTTCTTCTAATTCGCCCACTTCTCTTGGTAGATTCTTGAGACTTTGACAGCGGCTCAAATCCAAGTGAATGAGGCTCTTCACTTTGCCAATACAAGGGGGATTTGCTTTAGTTGTTGACATAAACTCAAGTTGAGAATCTCCAACTTTGTAAAGGCAGAGAGATTAGGTTTTTCCAACCTTATAATAACATTGGGCAACTTTTCAATTGGAGAATCCATAATGTATGGACATTGCAACTTCTGTAAATCCAAAATTCAGTTAGGGATTTCTCTCAATGACTGACAATGACGAGCACCTAGCTTCTCCAACTTTCTCAGAGAACCAATTAACTTAGGAATCTCTATATTCCATAAGAATCTAGAATAAGTTCTTTTAATTCTTCTTATTTCCCCATTTCTCTTAGTAGCTCCTTGACACTTCCACAGCCACTCAAGTCCAAGTGAACGAGGCTCTTGACTTTGCAGTGGACCTGCTTTAGGTCTTTACCATTTTTGAAGATGAGAATTTCTAATTCTGTGAAAGTCGAGAGATTAAGAGTACATCTTAAAGAATCAAAATATTCAACTTGCAGAACTTTTAGCCGCTTTGCTACCTATACAAAAGGGAATAAGCTGTTAACAAATGAGTTCATCGACAAAACAAGATAAACAAAAAATAATAGAGGGTATCTGTTGTCGATCTTACAATGATTGAATTCCATCCTCTCCAATCCTCCGTGATTGAGCTGTATGACAACTGCAGTACCACTAAGTTTGGTAGATGCAAATTGGTTATTCGGTTCGATGTGAGGCCACCGAAGCCACCTTACTTGGGAAAAGAATTCATTTAAGTCTCCATTTGCAGTCGCGTTCCTCAATCGAAGGAACTTTAGCCTCGGCGACATATTAAATTCCCCACATGTGTATGTCAATAGATGTTCAACGGTCAACAGTCTGTGATTGCATCATTGATCATAATCACTACATCATCCTGTACCTCAATGACTTGATGAGGCACAACACTGTACCCCTTGGCCTCTTTCAACTTACATTCATCTACAATTGAAAAAAGAAACACATTTTTTTTAACGTTCAATGGTCAATGGTCAACAGGTCACCGAAGATGGGTCGTGTTGGGTCGAACCAACTGACCCAGCACATGTCTGGCGCGTGCGCAGGCAACCACTAGCTGACGTCACGATGACGTCAGCTAGCACGTGCCGCGCACGCACCATGCACGCGCCGCACCCGTGGCGCGCACGCATGCCGCACACACGCGTGCAGTTACCATGCGCCTGCAGTGCATGCGCCTGTGGTTTCCCCTACTCGTGCAAGCCGGCAAATTATGTGTCCTCAACACATGGCCTCCCCTATCGATCCACAAGGAGGGCAGTTGCTGCTCACCCTTCTAATTTGCCCATTTCTCTTGGTAGCTCCTTGAGACTTCCACAGCCACTCAAGTCCAAGTGAACGAGGTTCTTGACTTCGCCGATAGAAGGGTGGACCTGCTTTAATTCTTTACAATTTTTGAAAATGAGAATCTCCAATTCTATGAAAGTCAAGAGATTAAGAGTACATCTTAAAGAATCAAAATATTCAAGTTGCAGAACTTTTAGCCGCTTTGCTACCAATACAAAAGGGAACAAGCTGTTAACAAATGAGTTCATTGACAAAACAAGATAAACAAAAAATCATAGAGGGTATCTTTTGTCGATCTTACCATGATTGAATTCCATCCTCTCCAATCCTCCGTGATTGAGCTATATGACAACTGTAGCACCACTAAGTTTGGTAGATGCAAATTGGTTACCCAAAAAGACAAATTGGGTTCGATGCGAGGCCACCGAAGCCACCTTACTTGGGAAAATAATTCATTTAAGTCTCCACTTGCAGTTGCGTTCCTCAATCGAAGGAACTTTAGCCTCGGTGACATTATAAATTACCCACATGTGTATGTGAGCAGATGTTCAACGGTCAACAGTCTGCGATTGCATCATTGATCATAATCACTGCATCATCAATCATAATCACTGCATCATCCTGTACCTCAATGACTTGATGAGGCACAACACTGTACCCCTTGGTCTCCTTCAACTCACATTCCTCTACAATTGAAAAAAGACACACATTTTTTCTAAACGGTCAACGGTCAACGGTCAACGGGTCACCGAAGATAGGTCGGGTTGGGCCGAACTGACCGACCCGGCACATGTCTGGCACGTGCACAGGCAACCGCTGGCTGATGTCACAATGACATCAGCTAGCACGTGCCACGCACGCACCATGCACGCGCCGCACACGTGGTGCGCACGCGTACCGCAAACACGCGTGCTATTACCGTGCGCCTGCTTTGCATGCACCTGTGGTTTCCCCTACTCGTGCGTGCCGGCAAATTATGTGTGCTCAACACATGGCCTCCCCTGTCGATCCACAAGGAGGGTAGTTGCTGCTCACCCTTCTAATTTGCCCATTTCTCTTGGTAGCTCCTTAATACTTCCACAGCCACTCAAGTCCAAGTGAACGAGGCTCTCGACTTCTCCAATAGAAGGGTGGACCTGCTTTAGTCCTTTACAATTTTTGAAGATGAGAATCTCCACTTCTGTGAAAGTGGAGAGATTAAGAGTACATGTTAAAGAATCAAAATATTCAAGTTGTAGAACTTTTAGCCGCTTTGCTACCTATACAAAAGGAAACAAGCTGTTAACAAATGAGTTCATCGATAAGACAAGATAAACACAAAAATCATAGAGGGTATCTTTTTTTTATCTTACCATGATTGAATTCCATCCTCTCCAATCCTCTGTGATTGAGCTCTATGACAACTGCAGCACCACTAAGTTTGGTAGATGCAAATTGGTTGCCCAAAAAGACAGATTGGGTTCGATGCGAGGCCACCAAAGCCACCTTACTTGGGAAAATAATTCATTTAAGTCTCCACTTGCAGTCACGTTCCTCAATCGAAGTAAATTTAGCCTCGGTGACATTATAAATTGCCCACATGTGTATGTCAGCAGATGTTCAACGATCAACAGTATGCGATTGCATCATTGGTCATAATCACTACATCATCATGTATCTAAATGACTTGATGAGGCACAACACTGTACCCCTTGGCCTCCTTCAACTGACATTCATCTACAATTGAAAAAAGAAACACATTTTTTCAAAACAGTCAACGGTCAACGAGTCATCAAAGATGGGTCAGGTTGGGCCGAACCGACCGACCCGGCACATGTCTGGCGTGTGTGCAGGCAACCGCTGGCTGATGTCAGCTAGCACGTGCCGCGCACGCACCATGCACGCGCCGCACACGTGGCGCGCACGCATACCGCAAACACGCGTGCTGTTACCGTGCGCCTGCATTGCATGCGCCTGTGGTTTCCCCTACTCATGCGTGCCGGAATAATTATGTGTGCTCAACACATGGCTTCCCCTGTCGATCCACAAGGAGGGTAGTTGCTACTCACCCTTCTAATTTGCCCATTTCTCTTGGTAGCTCCTTAATACTTCCACAGCCACTCAAGTCCAAGTGAGCGAGGCTCTTGACTTTGCCGATAGAAGGGACCCGCTTTAGGTCTTTACCATTTTTGAAGATGAGAATTTCTAATTCTGTGAAAGTGGAGAGATTAAGAGTACATCTTAAAGAATCAAAATATTCAAGTTGTAGAACTTTTAGCCACTTTGCTACCTATACAAAAGGAAACAAGCTGTTAACAAATGAGTTCATCGACAAGACAAGATAAACAAAAAAATCATAGAGGGTATCTTTTTTCGATCTTACCATGATTGAATTCCATCCTCTCCAATCCTCCGTGATTGAGCTGTATGACAACTACAGCACCACTAAGTTTGGTAGATGCAAATTGGTTGCCCAAAAAGACAGATTGGGTTCGATGCGAGGCCACCAAAGCCACCTTACTTGGGAAAAGAATTCATTTAAGTCTCCACTTGCAGTCGCGTTCCTCAATCGAAGGAAATTTAGCCTCGGTGACATTATAAATTGCCCACATGTGTATGTCAGCAAATGTTCAACGGTCAACAGTCTGTGATTGCATGATTGATCATAATCACTGCCACATCCTGTACCTCAATGACTTGATGAGGCACAACACTATACCCATTGGCCTCCTTCAACTGACATTCCTCTACAATTGAAAAAAGAAACACATTTTTTCTAAACGGTCAACGGTCAACGGGTCACCGAAGATGGGTTGGGTTGGGCCGAACTGGCCGACCCGGCACATGTCTGGCGTGGGTAGCCTGTCAAGCTGGCCTAACTAACTATTTAGAATATCTATCTAGATAGATATAGATATCTTTTCAATATATATATAAGATTCGTTGTCTTTTAATCGGCTGTTCTTCTTTGTCAACGCTACTAAGGACCTATAGGTTCGCCTACTTGACTTATGAAAGATAATGAGAATGGGTTATTCAAAAAGGAAAAGAAAAGGCCCTACTTTTGCAAGCCTTTGTCATTGTCAGTCAACTAAGTAGGGCCTGAGGCCCCCTGCGAATCCATAAATCTGAAGAGCATGCCACAACAAAAGGATGGTCCCCTATGCATTTCATTCTTTCCGGAAGGGAATGCATATAGTATACCACCTTATTACCTTATTTCCTCTATGAGGTAGAAAGAAAATTAAAGAACCTGCGAATATCGGCAAAAGGCAACCGCTGGCTAACGTCATGATGACATTAGCAAGCATGTGCCGCACACGCACCATGCACGCGCCACACACGTGGCGCGCACACGTGCCGCAAACACGTGTGCGGTTACCGTGCGCGTGCGTTGCAGCGCCTATGGTTTCCCCTACTCGTGCGTATCGGCAAATTATGTGTCCTCAACACATGGCCTCCCCTGTGGATCCACAAGGAGGCTAGTTGCTGCTCACCCTTCTAATTTGCCCATTTCTCTTGGTAGCTCCTTAATACTTCCACAGCCACTCAAGTCCAAGTGAACGAGGCTCTTGACTTCTTCGATAGAAGGGTGGACCCGCTTTAGTTCTTTGCAATTTTTGAAGAAGAGAATCTCCAATTCTGTGAAAGTGGAGAGATTAAGAGTACATCTTAAAGAATCAAAATATTCGAGTTGTAGAACTATTAGCTGCTTTGCTACCTATACAAAAGGGAACAAGCTGTTAACAAATGAGTTCATCGACAAGACAAGATAAACACAAAAATCATAGAGGGTATCTTTTGTGGATCTTACCATGATTGAATTCCATCCTCTCCAATCCTCCGTGATTGAGCTGTATGACAACTGCAGCACCACTAAGTTTGGTAGATGAAAATTGGTTGCCCAAAAAGACAGATTGAGTTCGATGCGAGGCCACCGAAGCCACCTTACTTGGGAAAAGAATTCATTTAAGTCTCCACTTGCAGTCGCGTTCCTCAATTGAAGGAACTTTAGCCTCGGTGACATTATAAATTGCCCACATGTGTATGTCAGCAGATGTTCAACGGTCAACAGTCTGCGATTGCATCATTGATCATAATCACTGCATCATCTTGTACCTCAATGACTTGATGAGGCACAACACTGTACCCCTTGGTCTCCTTCAACACACATTGCTCTACAATTGAAAAAAGAAACACATTTTTTCTAAATAGTCAACGGTCAACAGTCAACGGGTCACCGAAAATGGGTCGGGTTGGGCCGAACCGACTGACCCAGCACATGTCTGCGCGCCCGCACAGGCAACCGCTAGCTGACGTCATGATGACGTCAGCTAGCACGTGCCGCTTACGCACCATGCACACGCTACACCCCTACCGCGCACGCGTGCCGCACACACATGTGCGGTTACCGTGCGCCTGCATTGCATGCGCCTATGGTTTCCCCTACTCGTGCGTGCCGGAATAATTATGTGTGCTCAACACATGGCCTACCCTATCGATCCACAAGGAGGGTAATTGCTGCTCACCCTTCTAATTTGCCCATTTCTCTTGGTAGATCCTTAATACTTCCACAACCACTCAAGTCCAAGTGAACGAGGCTCTTGACTTCTCCGATAGAAGGGTGGACCCGCTTTAGTTCTTTACAATTTTTGAAGATGAGAATCTCCTATTCTGTGAAAGTGGAGAGATTAAGAGTACATCTTAAAGAATCAAAATATTCAAGTTGTAGAACTTTTAACCGCTTTGCTACCTATACAAAAGGGAACAAGCTGTTAAAAAATGAGTTCATCGACAAAGCAAGATAAACACAAAAATCATAGCGGGTATCTTTTTTCGATCTTACCATGATTGAATTTCATCCTCTCCAATCCTCCGTGATTGAGCTGTATGACAACTACAACACCACTATGTTTGGTAGATGCAAATCGGTTGCCTAAAAAGACAGATTGGGTTCGATGCGAAGCCACCGAAGCCACCTTACTTGGGAAAAGAATTCATTTAAGTCTTCACTTGCAGTCGCGTTCCTCAATCGAAGGAACTTTAGCCTCGGTGACATTATAAATTGCCCACATGTGTATGCCAGCAGATGTTCAACGGTCAATAGTCTACGATGGCATCGTTGATCATAATCACTGCATCATCTTGTACCTCAATGACTTGATGAGGAACAACACTGTACCCTTTGGCCTCCTTCAACTAACATTCCTCTACAATTGAAAAAAGAAACACATTTTTCCTAAACGGTCAACGGTCAATGATCAACGAGTCACCGAAGATGGGTCGGGTTGGGCCGAACCGACCGACCCGGCACATGTCTGGTGCATGCGCAGGCAACCACTGGCTGACGTCACGATGACGTCAGCTAGCACATACCGCGCACGCACCATGCACGCAACGCACACGTGCCGCGCACGTGTGCCGCACACACGCGTGCGGTTACCGTGCACCTGCGTTGCATGCGCCTGTGGTTACCCCTGCTCATGTGTGCTGGCAAATTATGTGTGCTCAATACATGGCCTCCCTTGTCGATCCACAAGGAGGGTAGTTACTGCTCACCCTTCTAATTTGCCCATTTCTCTTGGTAGCTCCTTAATACTTCCACAGCCATTCAAGTCCAAGTGAACGAGGCTCTTGACTCCTCCGATAGAAGGGTGGACCCGCTTTAGTTCTTTACAATTTTTGAAGATGAGAATCTTCAATTCTGTGAAAGTCAAGAGATTAAGAGTACATCTTACATAATCAAAATATTCGAGTTGCAGAACTTTTAGCCGCTTTGCTATCTATACAAAAGGGAACAAGCTATTAACAAATGAGTTCATCAACAAAACAAGATAAACAAAAAATCATAGAGGGTATCTTTTGTCGATCATTGAATTCCATCCTCTCCAATCCTCCGTTATTGAGCTGTGTGACAACTGCAGCACCACTAAGTTTGGTAAATGCAAATTGATTGCCCAAAAAGATAGATTGGGTTCGATGTGAGGCCACCGAAGCCACCTTACTTGGGAAAAGAATTCATTTAAGTCTCCACTTGCAGTCGCGTTCCTCAATCGAAGGAACTTTAGCCTTGGTGACATTATAAATTGCCCACATGTGTATGTTAGCAGATGTTCAACGGTCAACAGTCTGCCATTGCATCATTGATCATAATCACTGCATCATCCTGTACCTTAATGACTTGATACCCCTTGGCCTCCTTCAACTCACATTCCTCTACAATTGAAAAAAGAAAAACATTTTTTCTAAATTGTCAACGGTCAACGGGTCACTGAAGATGGGTCGGGTTGGGCTGAACCGACCGACCCGGCACATGTCTGGCGTGTGCGCAGGCAACCGCTGGCTGACATCACGATGACGTCAGCTAGCACGCGCCGCACACGTGGCGCGCATGCGTGCCGCACACACTCATGCGGTTACCGTGCGCCTGCGTTGCATGTGCCTGTGGTTTCCCCTGCTCGTGCGTGCTGGAAAAATTATGTGTGCTCAACACATGGCCTCCCCTGTCGATCCACAAGGAGGGTAGTTGCTGCTCACCCTTCTAATTTGCCCATTTCTCTTGGTAGCTCCTTAATACTTCCACAGCCACTCAAGTCCAAGTGAACGAGGCTCTTGACTTCTCCGATAGAAGGGTGGACCTGCTTTAGTCCTTTACAATTTTTGAAGATGAGAATCTCCAATTCTGTGAAAGTCGAGAGATTAAGAGTACATCTTAAAGAATCAAAATATTCAAGTTACAGAACTTTTAGCCGCTTTGCTACCTATACAAAAGGAAACAAGCTGTTAACAAATTAGTTCATCGACAAGACAAGATAAACACAAAAATCATAGAGGGTATCTTTTTTTTATCTTACCATGATTGAATTCCATCCTCTCCAATCCTCTGTGATTGAGCTCTATGACAACTGCAGCACCACTAAGTTTGGTAGATGCAAATTGGTTGCCCAAAAAGACAGATTGGGTTCGATGCGAGGCCACCGAAGCCACCTTACTTGGGAAAAGAATTCATTTAAGTCTCCACTTGTAGTCGCGTTCCTCAATCGAAGGAACTTTAGCCTCGGTGACATTATAAATTGCCCACATGTGTATGTCAACAGATGTTCAATGGTCAATAGTCTGCAATTGCATCATTGATCATAATCACTGCATCATCCTGTACCTCAATGACTTGATGAGGCACAACATTGTACCCCTTGGCCTCCTTCAACTCACATTCCTTTACAATTGAAAAAAGAAACACATTTTTTCTAAACGGTCAACAGTCAACGTCAACGGTTAACGGTCAACAGGTCACCAAAGACGGGTTGGGTCGGGCCGTACCGACCGACCGACAAGTGCCTAGCACATGCACAGCAACCGCTGGCTAACGTCATAGTGACGTCAGCTGGCACGTGCCACGCACGCCCCAGCGGTTGCCGCACACATGCTGCACACGCACGTGCAGTTACCGTGCGTGTGCATTGCACGCACCTGCGGTTTCCCCTGCTTGTGCGTGCCAACAAATTATGTGTGCTCAACACGTGGCCTCCCCTATTGATTCACAAGAAGGGTAGTTGCTGCTCACCCTTCACTTCCTTACCTGTGATCGTCTCAAGAATTAGTTCCCTGATATAGCTTGTCACGTCCTCGCAACCATGGTAGAGAAACTTCACCCCCATCTCGTCGTCGTGTAGTAGCTTAAGGAATTTTCACTAGCATAAGTCATTTTCTTTGAAGGAGCACCTCATTAGGCTATATTGGTCGATGGAATTGGACCACCTGCGCCTTTTAGATAGCAGTTTGATTTGGTTGACAAAATTGAACACAGCTGATTGTTGGTTCTTTATGAGCCAACAGGCGTACTGGTTGGAGAAAAAGGATATGAGACAGTACGTATAAGGCTACTCTAACACCAGCAGCTTTGCTAGGGAAGCTAAACAATTGAACAAAAGGTGGAGACATTAGGAAGCATTCGACTCTAAAATCAAAATAAAATGCTATAACAAGATGAGATGCAACAATGCCGAAAATTTCTCAACTTCAACAATTTCAAAGTATATGACGCGGGCATGCACTGATCTCTTCTACAAACCATACCAAGAAAATTAGGCAATCGATATTGTTGACCTTAAATTGAAGATAAGGGCCTCCGAACATGCTTTCTTGCAAGTCTATAAATACAATAGGCACTCCTAAACACAGAAAAATCCTCGCTTTTCATGACCCTTCTCTAAAAAATAATAATAATAATAATAATAATAATAATAATAATAATAATAATAATAATAATAATAATAATAATAATAATAATAATAATAATAATAATAATAATAATAATAATAATAATAATAATAATAATAATAATAATAATAATAATAATAATAATAATAATAATAATAATAATAATAATAATAATAATAATAATAATAATAATAATAATAATAATAATAATAATAATAATAATAATAATAATAATAATAATAATAATAATAATAATAATAATAATAATAATAATAATAATAATAATAATAATAATAATAATAATAATAATAATAATAATAATAATAATAATAATAATAATAATAATAATAATAATAATAATAATAAATGTCGTGATTGTTGGGCCAGTTATTCGCATTGCATGCGCTTATTAGCTTTTGAAAGAGTTTCAGTGTTACACCTTTGGTTAGGACTATTTTACAAATGAATCAATAGAATAAAATGAAATTAAAAAACAACAATAAAAGTAGACCATAATCCCCAAATTTTTTGTGGGAAAAAATACGTGCTTAGGTTTTTCTTCGCCAAGGAAAATGAATGTATGAATTATTTATTCACATCTGATAATTCTAATTAAATTTATTGATGATAATTAAGATTTAATGTATTCTTTCTGAAATTTGTTGGGCCATGCATCTTACTTGTTTCAGTTGGAAATCCAGTTGATGATTGGTAATAAACGAAAAGGCCGCGCCGACTCCAAGGTAGGACTTCAGCCAGTGTCCTGTGAACACTAATTTTAAACTTTTGAAAATTGGAACAGGTCTCCGATTAAACAACCTGATCTTGGATCCAGGTTCCAAATCCGATGTATATTGTAACTATATTTGTTTCTCTGAGGGCACTGCAAGGGATACATAGAACAAAAGAAGAAGAAGACAATCTGACGAAGAGGATACCTCAGTGTATGTCCGCAACATGTTTGGATCTACAGTGCAATTTGGTTGTTATTTAAGTTTCAGGTTGTGTTACTGAAAACAGCCATCTCCATGTGCAAAAGAAAAAATAGGTTTTGCAGATTGATCCAACCAAAATTATAGGTTTTGCAATATGACTTCACTGTTACGTTTTGTGAGTCAATTTGGTTGTTATTTAAGTTTCAGGTCGTGTTACTGAAAACAGCCATTGATATTATCTCCATGGAAAAATGAAAAATAGGTTTTGCAGATTGATCCAAAAAGGAACGCAACATTGATCCAAAAAGGAACGCAACAACTTCGTTACTTTGAATATACCTGACATCAACGAGATGAATGGAAGGGTGTACATTTCTGGTTCGATCTTTTTCATTGGTTCTTTTGTTGACATTGTCAAGTTTTGGCTTGAGACTTCTAATTGATGGTTGATTGGGGCCAATGATGTGAAGACTAGAGGAGCTGGATCAAGTTTTAGTGATGAGAGGGACGGAGGTAGAGAGTAAAAACAGGTTGCAATGGCTATCGCTGTGAAAGGGATTGATGTAGAGAGCAAGACAGGTTAGGAGATGATGATCCAAGCAAGGAAAGCGGCTCTGCCCATTCAGGTGACAAGGATAACTGGAGCAATCATTTTGTGGACTGTGATCAAGATTTAGATGACAATGAGCAGGAGCACAATAGCAAGAACCAAGACAACTGTGCAAGGAAGCTGGGTCTTAGCCATCTTAGGCCTACATAATGCAGGCCAAGCAAATGGCTGGACAAGGTAAACATTTATAAAATCGGTTTTATTTGTTTGCTTTTTGTATTTGTCCTCTTTGTATTTCTTTTTTTCTTTTTATATATGTTGAAGTAAACATGGTATGAGAAAAGAAAAAATTTCTATTCTACTGACTCTTGTAACTACATAATTTTGTTCATGCAATTTACTGATTCATTCACATTACAAGTTTGTCGTGGAAAACAATTGTCTTATGATTATGTGGAACTTTCCTTGAGAAACTTCTGATCTTAGCTATTTGTGCAGGATTCATAAGAGCCATTAAGGAGATAGTTCTAGCCTGTGCTGTTTATGCAAACGGGTTCTTTGTTGTAGCAAAGATTGCATTCTAGAACCACATATGTTGAATCAAGAACGCCTTGACACCCTTTCATGTGTGTTGCGAAAGATCATACGCTTATATATTTTTTAGGGCAGTCGATATTTTGACCTTCAGGAGAGCTCGAAATTGGACTGGGAGCTAATGTCCGGCGATCATATTGATGTGCCAAGTGCTCATTTTAGAAGCACGTCGAGATAGTCAATTTTGAGGCTCCAAACAACTTTTTTGTCTGGAATGACATTCAAAGTGCACTTCTAAATCTTTTTTCCTAATGAATACAATTCATGAACTTGTTACTTAAAGAGATTTGTCTGTAATTTATAGTTATGGACTGCTCATGTTTTCAATTGAAATTAGATCAATTGCATATACTGGACGTGATAATGAGCTGTGGCAGCAACGAAAAGAACATGATAAAACGTAAGCAAACTAATGTGTGATCAATACATATCATAGAGGTACAAAGATACATGGCAACAAACATAAACAAACAGAATCCCAAGAGACATCTCATAATAAACAAACGTTCTAATAAATTCTAATTAAAGATACGCTGAGACAAACGATGGATCAATGATACTAAAATCTTCAGGGGCTTGTGGCTGGAGGTGGGGTGAGGAAAGGAATAGAGGGGATTTTAGGGAGAGAAGAAGGGATGCTTGGCATCGGCGGCAAGTTGGTCGGCATGGCCGGCAAGCTCGGAAGTGGTGGCAAAGTAGTCTTGGGCAATGTTGGCTGGGTTGCAGGCAGCGTCGGCAATGTGGGTTGAGGTAGGGTCGTTGGGATGGTGGGCATGGGCGGCATGGTGACTTTGGGCAATGTTGGCATGGCAGGCAAAGGAGGTAGAGACCCTGGTTTTGGTATAGTTGGTATGGTGGGAAGAGTCGGTATGGATGGAATGGTTGCTTGTAGCAGATGACGAGCTCCGAAGCTCATATTCATGCTAGAGAAAATTACGGCAATGAAGAGGACAAAGCTTTTTGATGAAGGAGACATATTGGTAAAGTGGGCAATGGATGTTATGTTGTGATAAGCTCAGGGACTTGAAATTGATGAGCTGAGAGGAGGGGGATTGGAGTTTATATAGCAAGAAATGTCAGGTAGAATTAGGGTTGTGATGATAAGTTGGTGACTTGCCGTTGAGCATGGTTGGGAAAGAATTAGAAGATGATGTCTTGATTGGTTCTTCAGTTAGTTCACCTCCTCATGTCAATCTTCCACCGGCATAAAGAAAGGTCAAACCTGCTTGTTGCTGTTTGACCTGCCAGATGGCATTTTGTTCATGAAGTCAAGCTTCATTCGAATCTTTGTCTTAATGGTAGGTGACTAATAAACAACTTAGTTTTCAGGAATAATTAAGTAAATAACTTACTTCCTCGTAAGTTGGGCGGTTATTGCGGTATGAACTCGATTCTTGAGTTTTGAACATGTGGAGCTAGCGATCCATGGGTTGTGTTGTGTGGTCCTCCATACTTTGTAGATTTTATTAATCTTAATATTTCAATTATGAGTTTCTATTTGGTGAATTACAGCCTTTCATAGGGATGACCTTGGGATGCGGGGATTTGCCTTGACAAAATAGGGTGCGAGGCGGATCGCAGAATAGAGATATCTTTTGTTATGATGTTGGATTTAAGTAATATAATATCTTTTGCATAGTTTAATTTCATGAATGAGATAATATGAAATGAATAGTATCAGAATACCTAAAACGTTAGCAAAGTGAAAATTACATGGAATAAAGTGTATCGATTAATGTATAGTTAGTTAATCATGATTATAATATCCATTAATGAATCCTTTTTATTACACTGTAGCAAAATTGAGATGAACGTTGGTTACTATTACTTTGCTTCACGGTGATTTATATCAATGCAGCGCATGTTTCTCAATAGCAAAAAAAAAAAAAAAAAAATCTCTTCTGCCTAATTACTTGGGCTATATCATTGACATTGATAAGAGTATGACATCCTTCCATTCATACAGCAATCAATACATACATATACATAATCAACCATGCCATCATATGTTCTTATGATTATTAAAGAAATATTAATGATGCAACCGATATAATAGCGATGATTTAAATTACAGATTCATCATTACATACAAAAATGCCCAAGAGCGTCAATAAGCTCAGCTACTTTCATTATTCTCATCTTCACTTTACTTATATAATAAAAAAAATAAAACTAAAAATGCGCACTTGTCATGATCTACTAGTGCAGGAAATCGTGGATGAGGACATCATCTAAGACATCCACATAGTAGGACTTCACAGCTAGAAATTCAAATTAACAGCTCAAGCTACGAGAAATGAATTCAGGAAAATTGCTATCGGGAACTATTCACTTAGCATCGTTTAATAATATTAATGAATTGTGGTTTTGTCCTAGATGAACCTCAGTGGTTTTATCTTAATTTAAAACGTGTCTCGCCTATCAATGCACACGATCCATTGAATCGTGCGAAACTCACGTAAGACTCCCATGATCCAACGAGTCATATGCATATATTATAACCCAACGTTTTCAAAGATTAAATAAATTGGTAATTATTTAGATTACCGGTGACTAGTATATTTAACTGAATATACAATATATATATTTTAAAAAGCATATTAGAGGGTTCGAGTTAGTAAGTGTAGCTGGGCTGGCGCCCCATTCTGATGGCGTAAATCCGCCCCAATAATGGCCATCCTCAGCATTTATCACCGTTCCTACATTTGGTAGAAATAGCAGAACAAAACCTCATCAGCAAAGCAGAACTTTTGCCTCTATTTGAGGTCGCGATGGCCATCATTTTTTAGCTATTTTTAAGCGATTAATGGTTGTTACCAAACATTTATTTGTTAACATGACCATTTGTAATTTCCACACTCAGGGCCTCTGATGAATTTAATTCTTCTTTTTATTCTAGGCACGATGCTAATTCCATAGTTAATTTTTGGTGACGTAAAAACAAATTAAATTTCGTAATCTAAATTTAAAGTACAACTTACGTTGATGTACCAGACTTTATTTTGCTACATGTCATGATAAGAAATGCTCATCACATTGTATGTCTAATATGTTGAAAATTTCGGCCCCCTTCCCTTTGTTAGAATTCTGGCTCCGTCACAGGAGTACCGTGTTTGTGTCTAGATTGTAGCTAGAATTACGGTAGTACATGACACCTTTTTAAGGTGCACTTCTATCTGCATCTCTTCCCCTAATAAATAAGACCTCATGAACTTTTTCGCTTGAATAATATCGATTCAATATACTGGACGCAATAATGAGCTGAGATAGCAACGAGAAGAACATAATAAAATGTAAGCAAAGTAACGTATGATCAATACACATCATAGTGATGGGGAGATACATGGTAGCAAACATTGAATAACAAACAGAATCCCAATAGACATCCTAATCAACAAACATGCTGATAAATTCTAATAGAAAACACGCCGAGGCACCCGATCGATCAATGGTAAAAGAAATCTTCATGGGCTTGTGTCTGGAGGCGGTGTGAGGAAAGGAATGGAGGGGATTTTAGGGAGAGAAGTAGGGATGCTTGGCATCGGCGGCAAGGTGGTCGGCATGGTTGGCAAACTTGGAAGCGGTGGCAAAGTAGTCTTGGGCAAAGTTGGCTGGGTGGAGGGCAGCGTCGGCAGTGTGGGCTGAGGCATGGCAGGCATGGGCGGCAGGACAACCTTAGGCAGTGTAGGCATGGCAGGTAGTGGAGGTAGTGACCCTGATTGCGGTAAACTGGGTATGGTGGGAAGAGTCGGTATGGATGGAATGGTTGCTTGTAGCAGATTACGAGCTCCAAAACTTATTTTCATGCTTGAGAAAATTAGGGCCATGAAGAGGACAAAACTCTTTGAGGAAGAAGCCATATTGGTACGTGGGCACTGGATATTATGGGGAAAATTATTCAAAAAGTCCTAAATCTATTGTACTTTTGTCAATTCAGTCCTAAACCTTTTAATTTTGCCAATTGAGTCATAAACCTTTTCACTTCTTGCTAATTCAGTCCATCCGGTCAATTTTGGCCGCAAAATGCTGACGTGGACGCCGGCGGTGCCACATAAGATTGCCGAAGCTAACGTTGACAATTTTTAATAATTTTTTGAATTTTTTTATTATTTTTTCTATTTTTCCCTTCTATTTTTTTTTTTTTTTTTTTTTTTTTGGCTTTCTTGGCATTTTCCGATGGCCGACCACCAGCCACGGGCGACGGTTGGCCACCGACCACAGCCAGCTAGCTGGCCTCGCCCGCCACAGGCGAGGCCCGGCCGACCGATCCACTTCATCAATTTCTCCGAGCAACACGTAGACAACAACCACCTCCGGAATGGCGGCATTCACCCTCTCCCTCGACCCTTGCTCAGTTCCTCGGCACTTCCCTCTGTCGTCCTCATCCCCATCTTCATCTCCATCTCCATCTCCACTCACTCGCTAGCCTCATTTTCGCTTCCCTTGCGAGCGTCTGAAACCGGCCGCCGTCTCCTTCTCCTCTTCCCTGCAAGGTCTGGTTTCGTCGCCGCTTTGAACCTTCAGGATCCTTTATTTACTCTTTCTCTTCTTTGGGTCGCTTCAATTTGCACCTACTTGAATCGTTGACAAGCGACGATGACGATTTTGCATTGAGTAGACGGCAACATCTCACTCGTTGCCCGGCCAAGGGCGAGGGCCAGCCTCGCTAGATTTGGTTTGGGCGAGCCCCGGCGAGGGCTCCCCTCACCCGGTGTCACCGTCACCTAGCCGACGCTCGATGAGGCCACCCTAGCCTGGGCGAGGGTCGGCCTCACCCAAGCAACCCTCGCCGGGCCGCGCCTGGATGAGGGCTCCCCTCACTGGGGCTCCTCCTCGCCCGGCCTCGCCTCGCCTGTGGCTGGTGGCCGGTGGCCGGCCACTAGAAAAGGGCAAGAAAGCCCCCCCCAAAAGGGGAAAAACAGAAAAAATAATTAAAAATTCAAAAATTATTTAAAAATTATTAAAAATTGTCCACATCAGCTTCAACAGTCCTACGTGGCACCGCTGGCGTTCACATCAGCATTTTCCAGCCAAAATTGGCCAAATTGACTGAATTGGCAAGAAATGAAAAGGTTTAGGACTCAATTGGCAAAGTTAAAAGTTTATGACTGAATTGGCAAAAGTACAATAGGTTTAGGACTTTTTGGACAATTTTCCCTATATTATGTTGTGATAGACTCAAGGACTTCAAATTGATGAGCTGAGAGGAAGGTGATTGGAGTTTATATAGCAAGAAACGCTGGCTAGAATTAGGGTTGTGATGGTAAATTGGTGACTTGCCTTAGGGTACGGCTGGGAAAGAATAGAAAGATCATCACTTCATTGGTTCCTTAGTTAGTTCACCTCCTCATGTCAATCTTCCACCGGCATAAAGAAAGGTCAAACCTGTTTGTTGCTGTTTGACCGGCCAGATGTGTTCATGACGTCAAGCTTCATTCGAATCTTTGTCTTAATGGAAGGTGACTGATAAACCACTTTGTTTTGAATATAATGAAGTCAACACCTTGCTTCCGCTTTAAGTAAAGTGATATTTAGGGTATCAACTAGCTTCTTGAGTTTTGAACATATGGAGCTAGGGTTTTCATGTGTGGTGTCGTGGGGTCCACCGTACTTTGCGGTTCGTTAGTCCTAATTTTTATTAGCAGTTATTTGACATTTACCGGAACTTACTAAAATTTGCCGGTATGGGGAAAAAATCGGTATATAAGGAATGTAGACTTGTTAGTGTATACTTAGCCAAAAAAGCTTTAAAGAAAATTTCAAAATATTCTTTGTGCTTGTTTTACTTTGCCCCAAAACTTGAAATATAATTCTAATTTAAACGGATTATGAAAAAATTATATATTAGTCAAGATTTATGTTTTGTGAAATTCTCAGAGGTTTTACTCTAGAGAAAAGTCAAGGTGCGTCTAATACAAGATTCTGGTTAGGCGAATAAAAATCCATCCAGACATGTCCATTGTCCATATATGAATTTTTCCCATCGAGATTAGAAGATTGTGAAAGTTTTAGAAATTTGAAAGTTCTCTCTGTGGTCTGCGGACTCACAAGATTGATGAAAACGCAGACAAAAATCATCCGCTAATCTTCATTTACATGAATTGGTTCCAAGGTCATCAATCTGCTCATTGTTGTCAACTAAACACCAAGCTTCTTTGGCACATTTAGATAAAAAAAAAAAAAAGAACGGATGACGTATGCCAATCCACTTTCAACTCCTCTGTTTCTGACTATCTTCCATGCCTCTGCAATGCTGATTTTTACTGCCGCTAGTCATAAACAAAAACATTTCTGTTAGGGTATATTTTTGTTTCTATTGAATTGAATCTTGTTATCTCAATTTTTTTCGTAATAACCCAACGTTTCCAAAACTAAGAAGATTAAAGTAATCGGTCATTATTAATACTTACGATTAGTGGATATAACCGAATAAACAACATTTACATTTTGTAAAAGCAGATTAGAAGGGACGGAATTGGCGGATGTAGCTGGGCTAGCACCCCGTGTTAGTGGGGTAAATCCGCCCCAAATGACGTAAGGCCCGGTGGAGCATGGTTTTTTCTCTTTCATACAGAGGGCAAGAAGGGGCGACCAGCTCAATTACACCTTAGACGTTATCATATTCCTAATTAATTTAACCATTTGGCAAAGCATGTTTCCCCTTCAATTGAATGAGACTGATTAAATAATTGGCCAAACAAAAGATCGATTGTTATGCAGCTCGTTAATGAGCAAAGTAATCACTAATCAATCAATACAAGGGTACACGAGAAAACGTATTCTCATATCATATCAAATCATTAATAAATAACATGAACAACCAATACAATCCACAGTACATCATACATGCAAATATTCTCCAACAACGAAAGGGACACTGCGACAAATTGAAAATACAACGAGATGTAACTACGCAAGTTTCTAATTCTCTTAAGGGCTGGTTGCTGGAGGTGGAGTGAGGAAAGGGATGGAAGGAATTTTAGGAAGAGAAGTAGGAATGCTCGGCAATGGTGGCAAGGTTAGCTTCGGGACAGCAGTTGGCATGGTCGGCATGGTCGGAAGTGGCGGCAGAGCGGTCGTGGGCAGCGTTGGCTGGGTGGTGGGCAGCGTTGGTATTGTGGGCTGAGGCAAGGTGGTTGGGATGGTGGGCACAGGTGGCACGGCAACCTTTGGCAACGTCGGCAAGGTCGGTAGTGGCAAAGATGTCGGATTCGGCAAAGTAGGTATGGTGGGCAAAGATGGTATCGATGGTATAGTTGTTTGTAATAGATGGCGAGCTCCAAAGCTCATGTTCATGGAGGAGAAAATTAGGGCAACGACCAGTACAAAGCTCATCGAGGAAGTCATATTGATAAATGGAGAATGAATTTTATGTTGCGTAGGCTCGAGGACTTGAAATTGATGAGCTGAGAGGCAAGAGATGGAGTTTATAAAGCAAGATATGTCGTGTAACTTACAAAACAAACCAGATGTCTAGATTCGGATTGTCTTGATGAGTTGTTGACTGGCCTTTTTATAGTTAGGAGAAAACAGAAGACGATCTCTCTGTTGGTACTCGGTTGGCTCACCTCCTCTGATCAATCTTCCGCCGGCGAAAGAAGAAGGTCCAAAATTGTTCTTTTATTCTTCGTTTTGATTGGTGAAGGTCAGAATTTGTCCTTCTGTCTTGCCAGATCAGCCAGATGACAACAGTGCTTTCAGGATCAAGATTATTGGAGTGTTGTCCTTTTATATATTAGCCTGATGGAAGCCTAAATGACAAATATTTAATGGTCACAGGATCACTAGAAAACATTAAATATTTTACGTGGGATGTTTCGATTGTAAAACTAAGGAAAATAGTAAATACGAGATGAAATGCAGGCATGTTGACTGTTAGAAAAGTACGTAATGGATCATTTTTAAGTAACATAGAAATCAATAACTAGCTATTTGATTTGAATCTAATAGGGCTAGGCAAAGCCCTTTCAAGCCAAAAGGCAAAGGGCAATTTTGGGCAGGCAATTCCCTTCTTCAGCCTGTTTGGCTCATCTTGGCCTGCCCAATTCTTTATAGGCAAGATCATTGGTACAAAATAAATTTAATGTTTTCTAATCACAAGTCTAAATAAGATGGGATTAGAAATCTTGGGAATATTCTTTGGATCATAAAAATCACATCATATGTTTAGTACAATTTAGGAAAGATTGGAAATCTTTGAAAATTCTACGATACACTAAAGACTACACTGATCCTTTTTCTGTTTTTTCACTCTACATTTGGATGAGGGATAGCACTTTGCATAGCAATTCATTGATGGTTAAGTTGCCTCCATGATGATACTGCCTTCATCTTAGGATTTGCGCTACCCACTCGAGTTGGACGGAGAAAATTCTGAGCCTTGAAGAATTTCCTGATGCTTCATCACAATGCCTTGGAAGAGTCCATAATATTTTAAAGAAAGTAGACAGGACTTCAATTGGTTGCAGTGTGGACTTCCTTTTGAGCTGCACGAATGACATTTCTGAGATGGGCCCTTCTTCACAATGCTGTCATTGCTGAAGAGCCGTCACTTTAGCTACGAAAATGAAATTCTCTTGGCTATTCCTCAACCTTGTTTTATGAAAAACAGTTCTGAGGGGCTTGATCGTGCATAGACATTTTAAAGGTAAAAAAAAATCATGCATTAATATCTTTTTCAAGGTTGTGCTTGTCAAAAGAAAACGGAGGTGAACGTGGTGGGCTGTAGCTGTTTAATGGCCTAAGTTTAGGGATATAGACCGGATGTCTTCGTAGATGCCATGCTAGTAGGTCCAGAGAATCAAAGAATCTTGCACCGATGAAATCTCTTGCTTTACCGATGGAAGAAATGTTTGCATAAGTATGTCCGCACATTATCTATAACCTCTCTATGTGCTTGGGCTTCACAATTTTATATGGCAGAAGACGAGATAAGATCCCAGTTGTAGCAATAAGTTTTATTATCTATACCTCTTAGATATGGTAATGCAGATCCCCGTAGCAATGCTCCGGGCTAGTGGCTAGAAAGATGGAAGTGGAACTGTTCACTGCCTGTCTATATGGACTTTCATACTTTAAACCTAAGGTTAACACTACGTTTATAACGTACCATTCTTGCTTTTTCCAGTCTGGTGGGGTTAATTATTATATGCACATTTAGAATTGCAAACTTTATTTTGGGAGGTTTGAGGACATTTCTTTTGCTACCTTGAGTGATAATGAGATAGAATGTATTTTGAGGATAGATTAAAGTGTACAGGGTGGATATTGATGGATAAATGAAAATACAAGATAGAATGCGATCACAACTAAGGCATATAGGACACGTCACTAGTTGAGGATTAAAATCGGGATTGACGAAGTTCACCACCAACCCTTACAAGACGAACCATTAGTCGATGATATAACAACTCGGGATAGAAGAAGCTCGCCATCAAGGCCTACGTGAAAACTACTAACCTAGAATACACCGCATCTTGGTTCATCACTAAGAAAGAATGTACCTTTTAAGGATACAGAAACTAGGGATTCGTGTTTGCTCGCATAGAGGCAAATCTTGTCTATTCCCAATATTCAAAATTGACTAACTTATATTTGAGAATTCGCCTCTTTATATAGAGGAACTAATACATAGGAAATAGACTAGACATTAAAGCTGTGGGTTCTACCTAACAGTAATGACATAGGAACTATAAAGCAATTAGAGACTTAGGAATTAGAAAATGCATTAAAGCACTCAGAGACTTGAACTTTGACTCTTGGAACCTCCAAGACAAGTAGGACTCATAAAACTATGACTAATGACATTTGACCAGATGCAAAGTAATTAAACTTTGACTCCAAATTCGTTCTCTAGCTTGGGCTACCGAATAGACACCTTGAAAGATCACCAAATGACAAAGGAAATCGTCTAGAATAGCTTTTGGTTGCTAGGTAGTTGATTAGTAATCTTAGAATCGACAACAATTTTGTAAATTTACAACTAGGTAGTCCATTAGTAATCATGATATGGACAACTTATCCACCTAATTGATAATTTTCCACATAATTGGCAACTTCAATCTTGAACCCAACTTATTAAGTTATAGTTGAAATTGGGATTGCTTGTAGGAATAAGAATTAATTGATGAGATCTGAGTTGAGCTTGTGAGTTAACTAATAGTGCCCGATGCTCCCGCATCAATTTCCCTAGGTTGTTGATGATTTATCCTCAAATCTTGTTATGGTTGTGTTTCCAACAAACTAGATAATATACTAGTTTCATACTAAAAAAATATCTTCAAATCATTTTGAAAAGATGAAAATATGTCAAATATATTTTGACAATTAATTAACACTTAGAGAAGGAATGTTTCAGGGCATATGAAATGAAAATGGCAAGTAATATATCCAACCACTATAATCATTCCCTCTTCATCTATAACCTCAGCATTTGCCTCAATAGATTTATGTGGGGATTCATCATCCATAATATCATAGTTGCTTGATGACATATGAATGATCATTATCTCTCCTTCTTCAATTTGTTCTATGATTTGGTATGACTCCTTCTATTTGGACTCTACATGGTATGAATTTTGTTGATCCTCTTGAAGTTCTGAGTCATTCTTCTCAATTTTCTGAATAGTGATAACCCACTGGTTAGAACAACCACTTGTACATGCCCATATCTGTAACACTTGAAGCACTTGCTATTTTCACCTTTTTTATTTTTGTTGGAGCTCTTTAATGAACTAAAGGGGTTTTTCCTTTTCTTTGTACTATTTTGAAAAATTCTCAGCTTGATTAGAAGAAGTATCTTCAAAAAGATATGTACCTTTAGGCTTAATCGAAAATCTCTTGCCACCCTTTAGTCGTTTCTCTAGGGAGGTGAGGACTCTATCCATTATCCAAATTCAAAGAGTTGCAAACGCGTTTGAAGTTGCTGCACTTATCTCGTAGGTCTTTTTCTTGAGCTGTAGAAGACTCCGTGTTTGGTCCATGCCATTGACGACCAACCATTTCTCTTTTTTTGTTTTTTTTTTAAATGTAAGTATAAGATGAGATGCGAGATAGGTAATTGAAGAAATCACTCAAAACAAGTTCATCTTTGAGTTTTGATTCCAATTTAATGTGGGTGTTGGATGGATAATAAAAGGAATCACTTAAAACAAGTTCAACCTTGAGTTTTGACATCAATATGATGTGGTGCAAATAGGGCGATTGATGTCTTGAGTGGTAATGGGATAGAATGTGTTTTGATGATAGACCAGAGTGTATGGGGATGGATATAATGCAAATGCAAGATATAATACAATCATAACCAAGGCATATTGGATGCGCTACCAACTGAGGGTCAAGATCAAGATTGATAAAGTTCACCACTAAGACTTACAAGACCAATCACCATCCAAGGATACATGACTTCAAGATAGGAAAAAATCACCACCAAAGCCTATAGGAAAATCACTAGATGAGGAATAGAATGTGGGGGTTGAGTTGATGAATCTTATGTGTGTTATCAACAAATGGTATAGGCTAAAATTGGCCAAAAGGATTATATTGACAAATCATTAAAAGTTTATGACTAAATTGACAAATTATCAAAATATTTACCATCAATTGGCACAATTAAAAGATTTAAAACTAAATTGACAAATTGTCAAAAGATTTAAGACTAACTTGACATAACTGAAAAATTTATGATTAATTGGCCCCCATACAATGAGTTTAAGAATTTTTGACAACTTTCATGAGGAAAACTTGTTTTCTTCTCTTCATAGAACTCTGATTGGCATTTTATTCCAATCCTCCAGCACATAAGGAGCCCATGCAGTCAAAACTGAAGAAAGTAGATTTTATACATAGATAAAAACATCATTCATGAGTTCCCATTTCTCATATTTGATCACAAGCTTGTTAGTTTTCCAAAGACATCCTAAAGAGACCAAGTTACCCACCCGGGATTATTTGGAATAACATCCAAACGGAATCATCATCTTCAAATATGAACATTGGACATCCTAAGACCATAACATCTTTAAGTTCCATATATTTCGTAAAAAATGAATGATCTAGAAAATATTTGCCTAAAATGAATCATTTGTATCATTTGAAAGAATTAGCTAATAAAAATGTTTTATATCAACAACGATTTATATCTTAATATTTTCACAAATGATGATATTTTGTTTATTCATTTTTGTAAGAGATACAAGCAATTATTTTTAGGAAATTTTTTTCCAATTCATTTATTTTCTATAAAACAAATAGACCTTTAGCTTTGATTGTGGCCAGGAGCATGTGGATCCATCGCCCCTTGTATCTAATGTGACAAAAGGAAAATCGTGCTTCAATTGCCCTTTTTTTTTCATCAAGTATGCAAGAAATTCATATATGAGGTAAAGCCAATTTTTTTTTTTTTTTTTTTTTTGGTGACTGAGGATTTGCCAGAGCCTACCCTTGTCAGCTTATCCTGATTTGGGGTCTCACGGGTTTTCCCGGTGTATCTAATGTGACAAATCCATCGGAAAAACAATGCAGGGTTTTGAACCCTTGACCTCCTTCACTAGAGGAGAAATCTTAACTAACTGTGCTGCCCATGGGTGGGTAGCCAATTTGATATCATCTTGATGACCGAAACCATGAGATTTCCGGATGAAAGATGGGAGATGCGGCACCGTTCCCCCTGATGTCACAATCTTCCACCAGTTATGCAGGTGGAGCTACTGAGAGCAGTATCTTAAATCTAGCAACCTTTCTCGGAAATGGTGGAAGCAAGAATAACTATAACTCGCTTAGTGCCAATCATCTAACCATGAGAAGGCCCTGGTTTCTCACTGATAATTATTTTCCTGCTCAGAGAAGGACAACGTCAGTACCGAAGAAAAAAATGCATATTGGAAAGCCAGAGTAATGAAGCGTGTATTCTCGAAAATTTGATATACAAGTGAGAACTCAGCGATGACCATCGCAATTGATGTAATCCATGTTTATTAAAAATTAAAAATAAAAAGCCTTTGGCTGTGATGGTTGCACAGAAGATAGGCTAGAGACATATCAATGTATAAAGATATTGCTAATCATAGCCAGAAGGAGCTTACCCTGCAAACCTGCTCCCAAAGAAGCCTATGGAAGAATTGGTGAATAGATCAAGTTATCTAATGACATTAGACCACACTGAGCTGCCTCCATTTCCTCAGAGTTAGCCATTTCTCTGATTGAATGGGAAAGCCCATGTCATTCCCCTGTAAGTTTTTAGAGATTCGGTTAAAGGACACTATGGAAGAGGGAAGAAAGGAAAAGGCCCATTTTTCACAGCAAAGCTTCACAATGCTTCATCAGAAACGGAAAAGTACCCAAGCTGGACAAGAAAAGTCCTTGCCTTTTAGTTTCTTTTCAGATGACAGTTTAGCTTCCCTATTTATAAATGAGTCAATTCTCCAGCTCTCACACTGCAGAGTCATAAAATAAGGGTAGTGATGAAAGGGGGTTCATTAAAAGGATGTGAAGGTAAGTCTGTTCAAAGCAATAGATGTCCCTCAAAATGAAATCAACTTGTACTGTCTTAAAAATACAGCTCAAGTCTAAGGAACCTTCATTGCTTTCTCTAATGTGCCTAAAGTTTCATATATCATCCCCATTTGTGGATGCCCTGGGGACCCCACAAGAAATTCATGCACAATACCATCTATTTGGATCCAGCTATGCCCTGGCTGCTTCTTGACCCCCCTTTCCCTCATGGCCCACCTCAGAACCGAGACATCATCCCATTGCCTGTCAGCTGCAAATGCATTTGCCAACATCACATAACCAGCAGAGTTTTCAGGGTCGACCTGCACAAGCTTTTTCGATACATGCTGAGCTAGTTCTCCCCTAGCATGGAGCAGGCAACCCCCAAGCAAAGCTCCCCACACAAAGTTATTAGGTTCAAAAGGCATAGAAGCAACAACTTCTAAGGCTTCTTCAATATGACCCACACGTGAAAGGAGATCAATATAACAGGCATAGTGTTCCAAACTGGGAGAGACTGAAATTCTCATCTGCATCTCTGAAAAGATCCTCTGTCCCTCCTCCAACAAACCTGAGTGGCTGCATGCACATAAAGCTGCAAGAAATGTGCTAGAATCAGGATGCAGACCTAAATCTTGGATGCTGGAAAATAGCCGCAATGCCTCTTCTCCTTCACCATTCATTGCAAGGCCCATGATCATAGCATTGAACAAGATAATATCTTTCCGTATCATCTGATAAAAAACTTCTTTAGCCCCCTCCAGCCTCCCGCACTTACAATACATGTCTATCAATGCAGTTGCCAGAACTTTGTTTGATTGAAGAATGCCTTTGCTGCCTTCTGACCGCAAATAATTGTGAACCCATTTGCCAAGATCCAAATCACCAACCTGAGAACTAGCAGAAAGGACACTAACCATCGTAACTTCATTAGGCTTTCGGTTGCTATCCTCCATCATTTGGTGGAAAATATCCAGGGCCTCCATAGGGCAACCATTTTGCACAAATGCAGTTATCATGAGATTCCAAGGAAGCAATCTTCCAACTCCACGATTAGTTATTTCACTGAATCTTTCCCTACACTTATCTATTCTCGCCAATTTTCCATACAAATGTATAAGAACAATATTGATTGAATCACGTTTAATATCATCAAGATTCACATCTTCAACAAATTTCGACAGAATATTAACCCATCTTTCTAAATGGGCGACCTGAATAGTAGAACACGCCGATAAGACGCTCACAAGGATTTCATCTTCAAGCCTCAAATTCTCCTGGACAATGTCAACAAAAAGCCGCAACGCGTCTTCAGCCCGACCCGACTGAGCATAACCAGAAATCAAAGAACTCCAAGAGACCGAATTCCTCTGGGGACTTTCATCAAACAGCTTACGGGCGGAAACGACATCCTTAACGGACTTGGCATAAACAGAGAGAAGGCCGTTACACACGACAGGATCCTCACAAAACCAGATTTGAGCACATGGGTGTGAATCTGACCCACTTGACTGACGCTCGCGCATCGAAAGCACGCCTTGAGGAGGAACGAAAAGGTGAAGTCATTAGGCGAGAGCCGGCGCTGCTTCAAAGCTCTGAACAGGGACCAAGCCTCTGGGAACAGGCCCTCCTCGGCGAAGACCCTTATGATGGCGTTGAAAGGGAAGACGTTGGGGCTCTTCAGTTGTTCGAAAACTCTGAACGCGACGTGAGATGGGTATTGGCCGATGAGACGGGTCGCCACCAGATTGTCCTGCTGGGCGTGGAGCCTGAAGACTCGGGCGTGGATTTGAAGGAGATGAGGGCGGTGAACGCGGCCTTGCAAGAGAGTGGAAAGATCGGAAGCATGCACGGGTCGAGTTTCTGCTGCTGCTGCAGAGTGAAGTGAGCGGCAGCTTTTAGGTACGAGGTTTGGCTGGAGACTTCGGAATCCCAGAAAACATGTCGGAGACTAGCTAAAGTTCGCATCTTTCAGTCGGAACTAGAAATGGGAACGAGATTGGGTGTCTGCATGAGAGGACATCTAATTAAGGGTCAGCGCAAGATAAAATCTGGAACCTAAAATTAGACAGATGAAAATCTGTAAGCTTAAGGTTTAAGGTAAGGCATGTAAGGGAGGTTTGAGATTTTTTTTATTAAAGAATGATGAAAGGGAAAAAGAAATAATAATGAAAATAATATTTAAAAAAAAAAAGAGGAAAAATATAATAAATAATAAATAATAAATAAATTAAGGAATAATGTTACGAGATATTTTCACCATCTTCATTTATGAACATTTATGTTCATTTATAATGATATGTCGTTTATATAAAAATAAAAAAAAATGTACATACGATGTGAACATATCCGACTTTAATATTGTGATTCACCAAACACGGACGGGACATAAAAATCATAAGATTTCATATCTTATCCTATCCAATCCTATCCCGATTAAATCCAGACGACCAAACGTACTCAGTAGCCAAGGTTTAAGGTACAGCATGAAAAGGAGGTTTGAGATTTCAAAAAGAAAACCTGTTTCAACGGGTGAATTCTAAGTTTTTTATTAGAAGAACTTAGAACTTGAAACCTAGACTGAGACAAGTTTTAATGTTTTTTTTTTTTTTTCTAATTCGTATCTTCATGCAATCTTACCATATTTTGTACTATTTGATGATGATTGTATAAATTAGAAACACTAATTTGAGTTTTCATTTTATGACTGAGACTTTTAGTTTATTAATATTCATACTTTACGTGTCTTTATGATCAATGAATTAGAACAATAAGTAGTAATCATTAAAGATTCAATTAATAATATAGGTTGAATGTGAGTAGATTCTGGAATTTGTGATAGGATAGGCTCTAAGTTTTACGATATATAAAATAGGTTCTAAATTTCAAAAAATGATGAACATGTTCCAATAAATAGATTCCAGGTACAAGGAATCCACATCAAATGCCCATCCCTTAAAAAACGGTAATTCAACAAATCTAAAGTTACAACCTAAAAAAAAATACAGACAGATAGAAAGTAACAAGAGTCAAATATTTGGATTGATAATCTTCAAAAGTAAGCCCAAGTACCATATGTTCGAGAATCAAGAAGGGACTTGATACCGTAATAATCACCCTACTTACTAGGAAGCAAGTTATTTCCTTATTTATTCACCAAAATTAAATCCGAAATACTTCATTAAGACAAATATTCGAACGAAGCTTGACTTCATGGATACAATGCCTTGTGTTCAAACTTCAAACAGCAATAAGCAGGCTTGACCTTTGGTTATGCCGGTGGAACATTGACATGAGGAGGTGAACTAACTAAAGAACCAATCAAGACATCATCTTTCTATTCTTTCCCAACGGAAGCAAAAGGGAAGTCACCAACCTATCTTCATAGCCCTAATTCTACCCAACATTTCTTGCTATATAAACTTCAATCCCCCTTCCTCTCAGCTCACCAATTTCAAGTCCTTGAGCCTATCACAACATAGCATCTATTGCCCACTTACCGATATGGCTTCTCCCTCAAAGAGCTTTGTATTGTTCATCACCCTAATTTTCTCTAGCATGAACATGAGCTTCGGAGCTCGTCATTTGCTGCAAGCAACCATGCCATCCATACCGACTCTTCCCACCATACCAACTTTACCGAAATCGGGGTCGCTACCTCCATTGCCTGCCATGCCAACATTGCCTAAGGTCACCATGCCACCCATGCCGACATTGCCTAAGGTTGCCATGCCACCCATGCCCGCCATCCCAGCGACCCTGCCCCAACCCACACTGCCGACGCTTCCCACCACCCAGCCAACGTTGCCCAAGACTACTTTGCCGCCGCTTCCGAGCCTGCCAACTGTGCCAACCAGCTTGCCACCAATGCCAAGCATCCCTACTTCCCTCCCTAAGATCCACTCTATTCCTTTCCTCACCCCACCTCCAACCACAAGCCCCTGAAGATTTTAGTACCATTGATCCATGGGGTGCCTCAGGATGTTTTTTATTATAATTTATTACCATGTTTGTTGATTACGAGATGTCGCCTGGGATTCTTATTGTTTATGTTGTGTTGCCACATATCTTTTTACCTCTATTATATGAGAAAAGTACATTATCAGTGTCATAAATTGTGTACGGCGTTTATTTTGGTGCCAAAAGTTTTTATCGGATCACTTAAGCGCCAAAATTTTGAAAAACACTTACTTTTGATGCCAACTCCGATCTTGTTGGCCAGAAATCCGACGTGATACTTTTTATTTATTAATTTTTAAAGCTGATGTGGCTCGTCGGAGAGTACAAGTAGCATCCTAACACCAAAACAATGATGTTTGGTGTCTCTCCCAATTCAAAATCCTAAATCTCCGGCCAGTTGTCGTCCTCGATGGTCCCCACACTCGGCGGTTGCGGCTCCGACCCCGACCCTGATGATGGCCACTCGGCGGCCGTGGCTCCGACCCCGACCCCAACCCCAACCCCGATGACGGCCACTCGGTGGTCAAGTCGAAGGCTGTGATCTAGTCGGTGCTCGGGAGGCCGTTGATGAGTGCACCGCCATTGATGTCTCCCTCTCCATCTCCGATTTCCCTGACGAGTGCCTAGCCTGCATCTTCCAGTACTTAGGCTCCAGCGATTGGGCCTGGGGCTCCCTCGTGTACCGTCGAGGGCGTCTGAACGGCGCTGAGCAATGGTGGCTAAGTGAGTGACGGCGGAGGCCGATCAACGACGGTTGGAAAAACCCTAATTTCAATCCCCAAATAAATAAATAAATAAATAAATAAATCTCCAAATGAGTTAAACGGCGTCGTTTTTGTGAAGCCATCCATGTAGGATAGTAAAACAACGTTGTTTAAAGGCCTTGTCGATTTTTTTTCTTTTTAAAGTCACATAATCATTTTGGCCGGAATCTTTCGTCGGTGGCACCAAAGTGATCGTTTTTCCTCCATTTGGCACTTAAGTGATCCGATAGAAACTTTTGGCACCAAAGGAAATATGACCTCATCTTGACCGCATATGATATGATTCCAAAGTCATGGATGGCCCATCAGAAATGGCAAGGTCTCTTGACCGTAAGTCATCTTGCCATCTGCATCCTTCCAAGGCAACGGCCATCAGTGCCTAGATCTGATTATCCACGCTTTGGAATATCTGGAGTGAGCCCGAACAGTCGAATATATGCTCCTGGTGCGGGTATTACGCACATAACCCGAAGAAAGACAATAATAGAGATACCCAAAACCGAGTTGCTACTTCGAAACATATGGCGAGCTCCCGCTTAGGATTTGGTCATAGCTTAAACGATGATCAACAGACTGTCGAGTTGAATTAGAAAGAATTCAAGTTGGGCTTCTCCTCCCTCGACTTTTCCTGGAAAAAGAAGACTCTTGTAGGACTTTGCTTCCTCTGTTTCCACCAAGCTAAAAGCAAAACAGAGTCTGTAACTCTGGAAAATGGGGAAACTCTGGCTGCTTTTGTTGTGAAGCAATGAGTCAATAGACACAAGTGCAGGATCATTACCGAGAAATGTCATGTACCCTTGGCGCTTAAAAAAACTCCCCTCTTATGTTCGAAGGATCTGGAAAAAAAACAATTTCGGGCGTCACTTTCGTCTCCCGTGGAAAGTTCTCGCGAATAATTAATAGGAGTCATTGCTGATGTTTGATTTTTTTTGGGGGGCGAGGGGGAGGGGTTTTTGCTGGGGGCCAAGCTGCCAACGAATCGAAAGGACGAGTAGTTCCGCTGCACTAAATCAGAGCAAAGGACGAGTAGTTCCGCTGCACTAAATCCCGCTGCACTAAATCAGAGCAAAGGACGAGTAGTTCCGCTGCACTAAATCAGAGCATTCGTCTTTCACATCAGCACTAAACCAGTAGCATTTTTTCTCCTCTCAACCAATAACGTTCTTAACCAGAAAATAGATGGGAACCAATTCCAGCACAAGAGATATCTCTGACTCTGAGATCCTGCTTAGCCGTTCGAGGTTCTCATCGGACTCGCCGGTTTTTTCGGATACGTGTGCACATACGACTCCCGGACCAATAACGTTCTTAATCTGCAAGTAGATGGGAACCAATTCCAGCACGAGAGATATCTCTTACTCTGAGATCCTGCTTAACTGTTTGAGGTTCTCATCGGACTCGTCGTTTTTACGTATGCGCGTACACATATGAATCCCGGATTTAGTATCTAATTCTCACAGGTTTGGAAAATGTATAGATACGACCTATTATAACCACTAGGGGACAAATGCCCCGACAACCAGCAGTGAAAATTTTTTGAGAAAATAGTAGGATAGAAATCCCCCCAGGTGATAGGAAGAAGATTTTTTCACACTAAAATCATGTCATGCCCTCGTGACAGCGCTGCTATCTCTCTTTGGGCTTCTCTCTCTCTCTCTCTCTCTCTTCAGTGTTGTTTTTTTTTTTTTTTTTTTAATTAGACAGTGAATAAAAACGCTTTTGATTAGTCTTATACTTTTGATGGGGCTATCTGGATTCATTCGGTGCTTCTTTTAACCGTCTTTTTTTTCGAACTTAGTTTGGTTCTAGCCCCGTGCTCCTTCGTGTGGTTTTCGTTTTGTTGGTTGTACTGACCCTGCGTGGCCGTCTTTCTTAAAAATAGAGAATGGCCTGCTTGTTTTTAAATATATTTTTATATATAAATACATAAATAAATAATAAAAAATAGCCTAGAATTAACTTTGTCCGGCGTAAATAATATCATTCATTATTTTAATTTGTTACAATAATACACAAAACTTAGAGGAAAAAACATTGTTTAAAGAAAGATACTGAAATGATATTTTTAAATTTATTTATTTATCATATATAGCATTTTTTATTACTTCTTTCATAGTAAAAGACTTTAAAAGAAAACAATTCTAAAAAAAAAAACTAAAAAAAAAAAAAAAAAACAAGTGTAGATTTATTAGTTTTATTACTTATTACTTCTTTTGTGTATATTTATATTTTGACATCTCAAGTATTAGAAAATTTTAAAATTGAGTGCTTACATACATACACTCGCTCTTTTTTTAACCTTCCTTTTCTTCTAACTTAAAATTCCATTAATTTACGCAGGGGTCGTCCCGTGCTCTGCCCTATAAATACCAGCCCCAACCAACACATTCAATTACCTCAAAACCTCATTCCACACCAAGCATGACCATGAGTTCAGAGTTCAAAAGCCTCTGGCTCTTCGCCATCGCCTCCCATGATAACATTGCCTGGTCCCTCCTCTTGCTGGGTTTAACTTGGCTTGCCATCACCCTCCTCCACTGGTCTTACCCTGGTGGCCCTGCCTGGGGCAAATATTTCTGGCGCAAGGCACTCTTCCTCTCGCCATCTTCCTCTTCTCTTTCTCCATCCCGCACGATCCCTGGTCCCAGGGGATTGCCTCTTTTCGGAAGCATGAGCCTCATGCTCCACTTGGCTCATCACCGGGTTGCTGCTGCTGCTGAAGCCTTCGGGGCTAAGCGCCTGATGGCCTTCAGCCTGGGCGATAGTCGGGTCATCGTGACATGTAACCCTGAAGTCGCCAGAGAAATCCTCAACAGCTCCGTGTTTGCTGATCGCCCTGTGAAAGAGTCTGCTTACAGGCTCATGTTCAACAGGGCAATTGGCTTCTCTCCCCACGACGTCTACTGGCGAACCCTCCGGAGAATTGCCACTACTCACCTTTTTTGCCCGAACAAAATCAAGGCTTTCGAGTCTCAGCGGTGCACTGTCGCTTCTCAGATGTCCGCGGCTCTGTTCACTTCCCGCGAGCAACCCTTCACAGTTCGCCAAGTGCTGAAGCGAGCCTCACTGAACCAAATGATGAGCTGTGTGTTCGGACAATCCTACGACTTGTCCTGCACGAGCCCTGAAGTGGAAGAGCTGACGGGGCTGGTGGACGAAGGGTACGAGTTATTAGGCACGCTGAATTGGTCCGATCATCTCCCCTGGATGGCAGAGCTGGACCCTCAGAAGATCAAATTCAGGTGCTCTAGGCTGGTGCCCAAAGTCAACCGCTTTGTTAGCCGAATCATCGCAGAGCATCGAGCTCAACCAGCCGCCGACCACCAGGACTTTGTGGACGTTCTGCTCTCGCTTCAGGGTTCTGATAAACTGCCCGACTCAGATATCATCGCCATTCTGTGGGTAAGCACCGAGTTTTTAACAACTTTCTTTGCAGAGTATACTTAGAACTTTCAGAGTTTTCAATCATGGGCACTTGTCCACAATTGACGTTTTTCATGAGGAGGTTGGTACCAAAATTTGGGAGTAACATATGAATGGAAAAAAATCGCAGGAGATGATATTTCGAGGGACGGACACGGTGGCGGTGCTGATGGAGTGGATCCTAGCTAGGATGGTGGTCCATCCGGAAGTTCAAGGGAGGGTCCAGGAGGAGCTGGACCGGGTGGTGGGAAGGTCAAGGGAGGTCAACGAATCGGACATAGGGGATCTGCCTTATCTCCAGGCCGTAGTGAAGGAAGTGCTGAGGCTCCACCCGCCGGGCCCACTGCTGTCCTGGGCAAGATTGGCCATCACTGACACGACCGTGGACGGTCATCACGTGCCAGCAGGAACCACGGCTATGGTCAACATGTGGGCCATCTGCAGGGACCCCAGTGTCTGGCCCGACCCACTCCGGTTCAGGCCCGACAGGTTCCTGGGCGAAGAAGGGGCGGAGTTCTCGGTGCTCGGCTCGGACCTCCGGCTGGCGCCGTTCGGGGCGGGGAGGAGGGCCTGCCCCGGGAAGATGCTGGGGCTGAGGACTGTCACGTATTGGGTGGCAGCGATGCTGGAGGAGTATGATTGGAGGGCGGCGGTGAATGAGGACAAGGTTGACTTGTCGGAGTATCTCAAGCTTTCTTGCGAGATGGCTAACCCTCTCGCCGTCAGACTCCGGCCCAGGCGCGTGCCTTTGCAGACGTCAGCTGAGATTGTAACCCAATCATCTTAAAAAGCATTATAAACTAAAAGAAAAGGCAATTATCTGTCAAATAAAGCTTTTCTTTTCAAAGGGGAAAGATAAAGTCAACGGCCAGGACAAGAGTAGGGCTTAGAATATGGACCGTGGGTCTGGCTTTAAAGCCCCTCTCGTTTTCAGCTTTTCTTGGGGGTCTTTGTCTTGGAGTTGCAAGGGGTTTTCTTCTTTTCTATTTGATAGCTCGACCTTGTCGGAGATGTATATTATCGTGTTGGTTTCCAACGTTTTAGCCGGTGCACATACTGCTCAAACTAATACAAGCTTCTTTGCGTGTGATCACTTACCTAGTTCGAAGGACTCAATTTGATTCACTAAGCCATATATACTTTAATAAGACAAATTGGCACCCCATATCATTGATTCGAGACATAATGAATGTGTGATTGAATTTGAGTTCTTGAGCGAGTGCAACCCACCAATACACAACTTATGACACGTACTTCTCCCCTATTATATGTATTATGTATTGATCACATTACTGTGATAGCGCTTTATTTATGTCCTTGTTGTTGCCGCCCCGGCTCATTAAGACATCCAATGTATTCAATCATTCTCATTCAATTGAAAACACGCACTACCTATTACTATAAATTACACATATATCTCTTCAAGCGACAAGTTCACTTGAGGGTATTTATCAGGAGAAAACATTGATATAGAAAAAATATGACTAGCATTTATCATTACATGTTAATAATCACCGTCTCACAATGAGAGCAATGTGGTTTTGAGAGAGAGAGAGAGAGAGAGAGAGAGAGAGAGAGAGATTTTCGGCTTGAATCATGAAAGATATACAAAGGAGTATCTCTTTAGTAAAAAAAAAAAAAAAAGTTAGCTGTAGCTTTGTTCCTACATTGGCTTGTTTGTTATCGGATCCTATTTTCTGATGTGGCAAAGGAACGACAGTTCTTTTTTTTTTTGTATATCAAATAAGTATGGTCAATCTTAAAAGATCGAGTTATGTTAAGGTTTGATACTAAACTGAATTTCATCAGGTTGGTGATTTCGTAGTTCCGACCAAGGCACCTCTTTCGGGATTTCATAGTTTTTAATGCACTTATATTTATGTTAATTCACATAGAGATAAAGTAGATTAATAAATTGAGTAGGTTTGCTATACCTAAAGATAGGATAGTAAATATATTAGAAAATTCTGCTATCACATGTTTGATATCATTTTTGTACCCACAATAATTTGAAATTCATATCCAGTGATTATGGTGAAATTGGATGCTCTAACATATTTATCGATTGATTTATTGCATTTAGTCTCCAAATTTTTTAAAATTTATTCTAAATTATATTTTGATCTGTTAGATAAATTTTAGAATTAATATATTTTAGTATTTAATTGGGAGAATTACCAAAAGAGTCCTAAACCTATTACAATTATGCTAATTCAGTCATAAACTTTTTTTTTGGCCAATTTAGTCCTAAACATTTTATAATTGTGCCAATTCAGTCCATCTAGCCAAAATTGGCTGGCTGACATTGATGTGGACGTTGGTCATCCGGTGAACGCTGACGTGGCATTTCAAATTTTTTTTTTCTAATTTTGTAATTTTTTTTGAATTTTTTTCTTTTTTCTTTCCATCTTCTTCTTTCCCTAGTCGGCTGATGCCGATCGGAGGCGAGGGCCAGCGAGGATTGGCAAGGCTCACCTTTGCTGGCCGAGGGTGAGGCCCTACCAAATCTGGCGAGGCCTTGCCGAATCTGGCCGAGCCTCGCCAGATTCGGCAGGGCCTCACGCAGCCAAGGACTCAATGGTCCAGGTCATGCGGGGAGCGTTCGATGCTTGCAACGTCACGGATCTGATCCTATTCATGGACGACAGCAACTCCCTCTTCAACGTCACCTCCCCCAACGTGTTCTACTTCACTAGCGGGTCCTCGGGCCATTGCGAGAAGAAGCAAAAGTTCTAGATCTCCATGCTCAATGCGAACGACTCCGTTGACACCCCCATCGTCCGTTGATAGCCTTAGTGTGCTGGCCAACATCTCACCAGTGGCTGGTGAGGTCGACCCTTGCCTTGGCTGGGTGAGGCCTTGCCGAATCTAGCGAGGCTCGACCTCGCCCAGCCTTGGTGAGGGCCGAGCTCGCTGGATCTAACTGGGCCTCGCCGTCGCTAGCCCTCGCCTTCGGCCAGGGGAAGAAAAAGATGGGAAAAAAAAAGAAAAGAAAATTTAAAAATTCAAAAAAATAAATAAATAAATTTAAAAAATGCCACGTCAGCGTTTGCCGGACGGCCGGTGTTCATGTCAGCGCTAGCCAACCAATTTTGGCCGAATGGACTGAATTGACATAATTATAAAAGGTTTATAACTAAATTGGCAAAAAAAAAAAAGTTTAGGACTATATTGGCACAATTGCAATAAGTTTATGACTTTTTTTGTAGTTCTACCATATTTAATTGGTTTATTAATCATCGATCTCCTTGGAATGATACTCTTTATTATCATTTTATTACTTGTTCGACATGTTCACTTACATTTAAAATTTTACGAACAATCATTTATTGTGTTTAGCGTTTGGCCAACACCTTGAAAGGAAAAAGTAAACGAAAGAAGATATTCGACTTACGAATTTACTCTTGGACGTGTGCTTGTTCCATTTCAGGGAGTGCAAGGCCAGGACGTCCTCGCCAAGTCTGCGGGACGTCATCTTTCACCAAGATGACACCGCAAGTGCCGTTGGTGCAGGTGGTCCGCCGGGGACGTAGGAGCAGTCGACACAGCCACCGCCGCCGGTGATGTCACACCTAGAGGAGTTGCAAGGGATGTGGCGGGAGGAGGAGGACTTGTAGCTGCTGCAGTCGAGCCATGTGAACTGGCCTGCGAGGTCGAGGACGAGGACGGCATTCATGGAGGGTGGCGTAGTAACAGTTGGTGGAGTTATCTTTCTTGATGGGGAATACAAGTGCGGTGGGTTTGGCCGTTGCCGTGGCCATGGCTGAGGAGATGGCAGAGTCCAAGATGAAGCCGAAGAGGAAGGAGGGAATGAAAGGAGAGGATGCCATTGTCGGAGAGGTGGCTGGGAAGAGGAGTGAGAGGGATGCGAGTTTACATAAACTCCGCTTGGATGCCTTATGGACTTGAGTGGATTTAATTAAGACATGTTAAGGTCTCTCCTTGCTAATGCAACGAGGGCCGTTGCGCAGAACACTATGGGGCCATTCGCATTACAAAAAGCTGCGTAAAAGAGGCGCAAATTCTCTTACTCCAATTCAAAAATAGTATAGAACACGTGGTCCGCCAATCAAATTAATGCAACTTGTTATTAGACAAAGCATTTTTCAGGCATAAGTAGTCTACATGAGGTTTTGAATCCACGTCAATTCACTATTTTCCAAAGTATTGGCAGTTCGATCGATCGGGTCATGAAGAAACTATTCTCGCGTAGAATTTGATTGGTCAAAAAGTGAAAAAGGGTTGACAACCAATAAAAGGGAAACAAAAGGAGAAAAGTGGACGTCTTGGCTCACAGGGGTGTTTGGTTGGGCATTCCCAAGGCCTTTGGAGCCCAAAGCCCTTTGAGAGAAATTTTGGGTGTTTGGCAAGGGCTTTCGAATGCCCATTTGCAAAATGCAGGCATTCCACATGCTCAAAGCCCAATGCTGGGGTAGGGTAGCTTCAAGCATTCGGCATTCTCCCAATGCAAGCTCACTATTCACACGTCGTTCACCTTCTTCACCATGACTTCTTCGAGTTCTCTGCTGCCGCCTTCATTGTCAACGCCGCCTCTGCCTCCGCCTCCGCCTCTGTCATCGATGCCACCTCCACCTCCGTCGTTGACGCCTTCCTCTTTTGCAAGATCGACTCCTTCGGCTCGCGAGAACCAGGCCTCAAGCCACTAGATCTGGCCGTTGGAGGCTAGATCTGGCCGTCCGGAGGCCAAATCTAGCGATCCGGAGGCTAGATATGGTGGTCCTACTGCGAATCTGGCCGTCCGATGGCGAGATCTGGCCTTCCGACGGCCAAATCTAAGCCTTCACCCCCCCTCGACCAACCCGATGGCCTTCCCGCCCCGCCGTTCTGGGACGCCCCCAACTTCGAGTTCTCCACCGGCCCCGCCGCCACCTCTGCCTCCATCGTCGACGCCTTCCTCTTCTGCGGTAGACATAGATCCATCCCCCTCCGACCCCTTCAGTTCGCACGAATCAAGCCGTCTAGAGGCTAGATCTAGTCGTCTGTGGCCTCTGCGACCGTAGACAACGGCATGCGTCTATAGTCTGGAGGCCAGATTTGGCCACCGAACGGCCAGATCTAGCCGTCCGGCACCACCAGTCGCTGGATTTGATTTTCAGATGAAAAAAAATTAAAAACAAAAGCCCATTTGTAATAAGTTTTGCCAAACGGTATTTTTACACAAGTCACTTTCCAATGTGTAATTTGCCAAACATCCGAGCATTCTCGAAAACCCCTTTATCCTAAATATATTTGCATTTGGCCAAGGGCATTTCCCCAAAGTCGAACCAAAGGGGCCTATATTATAACACTGAGAGCGCACCGAAATAGAAAGAGAAAGAAAGAAAAAAGGAAAAGACAAAAGAGGGTTTTGCGCATAAATGGGGCGGAGACCTTACCAAGCTAGATTAGCATTGTCTCACAATGCCCAATAAAAATTCAAGCCATCCATTCATCTAGTCGGAGTAATTTTCTAAGTTAGAGTACAAATTCAAATTATGTGAAATTTGAATGGTAAAATTTGATTTTGGAGTTGATAAGTTGTGGAATCTCATGGAAACCATAGATTAAAGCATTGTAGAGTCATGGGGTTTGCTAGGAGTCGATTTGAAATAACATTTTTGTTTTTTGACCAAAGAAATAAACGTTTGATTGAAGCAAAATTCTAAAATTTCGCCCACAAGCTTTGTCTTGCAGAGAGCTTTGAATATTTGTTTTGGGCGAGTGATTTTTTGACACGCGGTAGGCATTTTGCCAGTGATTGAATTTAATTTACCTGATTCATAATGAGGTAATGTTTTACTTGATTTTGATGTTAATCCTAATTTAATTAATCGGATTATGAGATCGTCGGCTTGTATGGCCACCTTGTTTGAGTGGAATCTGCATCTTGTATTTCCGATGGCTTCCTGACATCGCCAAAACAATCTCGCAGACAAGGCCAACAGCGACCAAGAACTGAATCCCCCACACGGCCCACAGACATTTTATCAGCGGCCAGGAAATCCAAGTGATCGAACTCATGGTGGCTTCGTTCAAGTGTGCTCACTAGACATCAATGCAAACGCGGAGTGAGGAAAATTCTCACATTGCTTCTGAAGAATATTTACTAAGAGCTTGCACGAAAGGTCACGACTTCAATCTAGAGAGATCTCTTAAGTAATCCTTGAAAATCGGCTAAATTTAACCCTCACACCTTCATTATTACTGTCAACATCAATATGAGTCTCCTCTGGAGCTTATGGGGTTGTTTCTCTAACAACAATTCAAAGAGGGTCAGCTGTGCAGGGGAAGATTACAAGCAGAGCACAGCACAAGAAAAGATGGTCATCAGGTCACGGTTGGCGATCAAGAATTGAGCAAGAATGTGAAGAGCAAGCCCAGCGGATCTTCACTTTCTTCTTCGAGACAGTGATTGTACGATTGATTTTGCGAGAACTCATGGCTCAAATTCTTACTTATATGGTCCGTGTAAAGCCCTATTTACACAGGTTGTCATGGATATGAGTGAAGTGAGCGGCAGCTTTTAGGTACGAGGTTGGCTGGAGACTTCGGAATCCCAGAAAACATGTCGGAGACTAGTTAAAGTTCGCATCTTTGAGTCGGAACTAGAAATGGGTTACGAGATTGGGTGTCTGCACGATGGGACATCTAATTAAGGGTCAGCGCAAGATAAAATTTGGAACCTAAAATTAGACCGGTGAAAATCTGTAAGCTTTAGGTTTAAGGTAAGTTATGGGAGGTTCGAGATTTCAAAAAGAGGAACCTGTTTTGACGTGTGAATTCTAAATTTTTTATTGGAAGAACTTAGAACTTAAAATCTAGACTGAGACAAGTTTTAATGTTTTTCTTGATTCATATCTTCATGCAATCTTACCATAATTTGTATTGTTTGATAATGATTGTATAAACTAGAAACGCTAATTTGAGTTTTCATTTTATGACTGAGACTTTTAGTTTATCAATATTCATACTTTCCGTGTGTCTTTATGATCAATGAATTAGAACAACAAATAGTAATCATTAAAGATTAAAATAATAATATAGGTTGAATTTGAATGGATTCTGAAATTTGTGATAGCATAGGCTCCAGATTTTATGATATATAAAGTAGATTCCAAATTCCAAAAAATGATAAACATGTTCCAATAAATAGATTTCAGGTACAAGGAATCCACATCCCATGCCTGTACCTATAAAAAGCGGTAATTCAACAAATCTAAGGTTACTGCCAGAAAAAAAAAAAAAAGACAGAAAGTAACAAGAGTCAAATATTAGGATTAATAATCTTCAAAAGTAAGCCCAAGCACCATATGTTCGAGAATCAAGAAGGGAGTTGATACCGTAATAATCACCCTACTTACTAGGAAGCAAGTTATTTACTTAATTATTCACCAAAATTAAATCCGATGGTTGCCGTGTTGTTCCTTTGCGGGCTCTCTGATGTCTGTGGTGTCTGTTTATTATTTTTGTCGGCACCCTTCCACTCGTTCTGACGGTTTGTCACTTTGAGCGTAAGTTTTTGGTGTCGGATTGTTTTTTGTATAGTCTTAGTTAAGCTCAATATATTCTTACTTTACCAAAATGAAAAAGCAAAAAAAAAAAAAAATCCGAAATACTTCATTAAGACAAGCATTCGAACGAAGCTTGACTTCATAAACACAGTGCCTTGTGGCAGTTCAAAGAGCAATAAGTAGGCTTGACCTTTGGTTATGCCGGTGGAACATTGACGTGAGGAGGTGAACTAACTGAAAAACCAATCAAGACATCATCTTTCTATTCTTTCCCAACGGAAGCAAAAGGGAAGTCACCAACCTATCTTCATAGCCCTAATTCTACCCAACATTTCTTGCTATATAAACTCCAATCTTCCTCTCAGCTCACCAATTTCAAGTCCTTGAGCCTATCACAACATAGCATCTATTGCCCACTTACCAATATGGCTTCTCCCTCAAAGAGCTTTGTACTCTTCATCGCCCTAATTTTCTCTAGCATGAACATGAGCTTCGGAGCTCGTCATTTGCTGCAAGCAACCATGCCATCCATACCGACTCTTCCCACCATACCAACTTTACCGAAACCGGGGTCGCTACCTCCATTGCCTGCCATGCCAACATTGCCTAAGGTGGCCATGCCACCCATGCCTGCCATCCCGACGACCCTGCCCCAGCCCACATTGCCGACGCTTCCCGCCACCCAGCCAACATTGCCCAAGACTACTTTGCCGCCGCTTCCGAGCCTGCCAACTATGCCGACCAGCTTGCCACCAATGCCAAGCATCCCTACTTCCCTCCCTAAGATCCCCTCTATTCCTTTCCTCACCCCACCTCCAGCCACAAGCCCCTGAAGATTTTAGTACCATTGATCCATGGAGTGCCTTAGGATGTTTTTTATTAGAATTATCATGTTTGTTGATTACGAGATGTCGCCTGGGATTGTTATTGTTTATGTTGTGTTGCCACGTATCTTCCTACCTCTATTATATGTATTATGTATTGATCACACATTATTGTGATAATGCTTTATTTATGTCATTGCCGTTGCCGCCCTGGCTCATTAAGACGTCCAATGTATTCAATCATTCTCATTCAACTGAAAACACACACGGCCTATTATTATAAAATTACACATATATCTCTTCAAGCGACAAGTTCACTTGAGGGTATTTATTAGGACAAAACATTGATATAGAAAAAATATGACTAGCATTTATCATTACATGTTAATAATCACCGTCTGAGAGAGAGAGAGAGAGAGATGGTGACTCCTGTTAGGTTCTTTCGGCTTGAATCATGAAAGACATACAAAGGAGCAAGTGCTGCTTATCTCCACAGTAAAAAAATCAGTTAGCTGTAGCTCTGTTCCTACATTGGCCTGTTTGTTACCGGATCCTATTTTCCGATGTGGCAAAGGAACGACAGTTTTTTTTTTTTCGTATATCAAATAAGTATGGTCAATCTTAAAAGATCGAGTTATGTTAAGGTTTGATACTAAATTGAATTTCATCAGGTTGGTGATTTCGTAGTTCCAACCAAAGCGCCTCTTTCGGGATCTTGCCAAGTCTTTTCCCCACAATAATAATCTGATCAAGGTGCCATATACCTTATGTTCTACGAAAATCTCCCTCAATGCCATTCTTATCCCTCACGTCAATCTTAAAAGATCGAGTTATGTTAAGGTTTGACACTAAACTGAATTTCATCGAGTTGGTTATTTCATAGTTCCGACCAAGGCACCTTATGTTCTACAAAAATCTCCCTCAGCGTCATTCTTATCCCTCACGCCAATCTTAAAAGATCGAGTTATGTTAAGGTTTGACACTAAACTGAATTTCATCAGGTTGGTTATTTCATAGTTCCGACCAAGGCACGTTATGTTCTATGAAAATCTCCCTTAGCGTCATTCTTATCCCTAACATCAATCTTAAAAAATCGAGTTATGTTAAGGTTTGACACTAAACTAAATTTCATCAGGTTGGTTATTTCATAGTTCCGACCATGGCACCTTATGTTCTATGAAAATCTACCTTAGCGTCATTCTTATCCCTCACGTCAATCTTAAAAGATCGAGTTATGTTAAGGTTTGACACTAAACTGAATTTCATCAGGTTGGTTATTTCATAATTCCGACCAAGGCACGTTATGTTCTACGAAAATCTCCCTCAGCGTCATTCTTATCCCTCACGTCAATCTTAAAAGATCGAGTTATGTTAAGGTTCGACACTAAACTGAATTTCATCAGGTTGGTGATTTTGTAGTTCCAACCAAGGCACCTCTTTCGAGATCTCGCCAAGTCTTTTCCCCACAATAATCCGATCAAGGTGCCACATACCTTATGTTCTACGGAAATCTCCCTCAGCGTCGTTCTTATCCTTCAGACTCCTTTTGTTCTACTTTTTTGCACATCGTCCAAATACTACGGTCACCTTGCGCATACGTGAATATTTTTCCTGGCAGACCATGTGTGGAGTATTTGAGTACAAAACATACCATTCCACAGTCCAAATATCTCATTATAGCTGTCATATGGAATTTGTGATTAAGCTTAAGTAATCTCTCTTAATTGTACGAGATAAAACACACATACGCCTTGCTTTTTTGAGCGCAACATGTCCAAAAGTACTGAACAGAAAGACATGGCCCAAAGAATGCGCAAGAAAAAAGAATAATTAACCAGCAGACAGGCATGTTCATATTTTCATGAACAGGCTGGGTAAACTTATTATTGACAATGACATAAACGTATGTACTTACAGGAGGAGAATTGGTTCGATCTATGGTGCTATGACAATTTGCAATGACGAGATGTAGCTTGTGTTGATCATAGGACGGGACAGGTGAACTGCGACTGCGTCTCTTCAATATACATGAATTCCCTCGTAATTCTATCCTGCATTCATGTACTGATTAAAGAAACAACAAAGAGGTGCTTCCGACTCTTTAAAAAACTCGTCCACTCTCAGGGGCATCATTTTCAGTATCAACTGTTAGAGATAGAAGTTCCACAAGCTCCAGCCTATATTCAAGGCCTCTCAGATGGTGCCCTAACAACATGCACCTGGAGAAGCAAAATGATGGATGAGAATAGCTAGAACCATTGTCAGTGTCAACAGTTAAACAGAGTTCACTGAGTATAAAACAGTGAAGGACAATATTTATCTGCAATATATTTCAGAGCAAGTACAATAGGATGCTCAATTTCTAGCTGCAAAGTGTTTCTGCTCGGAAAATGTGGCAGGCCGGGTTGTCAGCCATCGAGTGTCATACTATGACAATCTCTGGTCCAGTGAAGTACAGACTTACAGCCATCAGGAATAGCAGAAAGTAAAATATGGATGAACTTGACTAAAAGTGTGTAATGCAACAGTAGATGTGATTCTCAACACAACATACAGTAATACCAGGACAAGAAATAAATCTAATTTATGGAAGTTCAAGCAAGAAAGAATGCCATATTGAGAGTATATAGGCAAAACTTGCTTAAATTGGATCATGCCGGCAAGTTAGTTCTTGATTTTTCAGATATACTAAGCTCCCATAATCAGGCAAGCAATTGAGCATCTACAATTGACTATACCCAATATTGTGCCCCAAAAAGATAAAAGGAGCTGGACTAACCAGAAGAGCAGTCGTGCTAGGTAGTCCCTAGTTAATGAGACAATTGGCTGGAACTGGAGTGACACATTATCAACAAGTTCAGGGTGATCATCATCGCCAGAACATACTTCTTGGTTTGACGAGTACTCTGATGAAGGAGGACCCTTAGAATGCATTCTGGGAGACAAAGTTGCTAGAAGACCATGAACGACCGAGTGGATTGTTCCCCTCAATTCAGGCAAGGAAGGTTCCGATAGCTCAGCCACCTGTTTACACACATTTTATTACTCCATTTGTATATGGAAAGTAAAAACACTTCAAGAAAAGCTTTGGAGTGAGGATGCCGCTACATGTCCTCATCCAAACATGAAGTTTGCTAGTTAAAAGTTTCATCCATTAATAGGTGCATGCAGTATGCATCCATGCAAATAAAGGAGGATAGAAAGAGGAGGGATGGCGAATTGGCAATACCTTGACACATGATTCACAGTCATGAGTAGTGCAGGTTGTGACAGTTCCAACATAAAAATGAAAAATAGTTGAATGGTCATAACAGACAAAATTAGAAAGGCAAACAAAATGCAAATCCACATAACCAAGAAGATAGGTAAATGATATGGAAAGCCATAAAGCATAAAGCCATGCTAAGTCATCACTTTTCAAAACAGTAATGCCATGGGAAAAGCACATGCTAAGTTCAAAACATTTAAGATCTATGTGCTGGATCTGGGTCGATAATGAAAGGATCAGGACTTGAGAGATGAATTTTGTAGCTCTGGAACAAGTATAATAAGTGGCTTTAATTAATTCAAAGTACAAATCAGTTGCACTGGAGAAAGATTGACTTGAGGGCAAAACAGGAGAAAATCGTTGAGAACTTTTTTCAATCTAATTCATTCTAGATATGCTCCTGCAACTCATTTTCTCTCCTTGGCATTCTTTGTCATGAACATGGTTCCCATCACGAAAATCATTCTTAGGTTTGACTGGGAATACGTAACAGACACAAATTGAATTTCTCTGAATCATTTCCTGCCAAAGCAGAGAATATTCAAGTGGTAAAGGAGCATTGCTGCTTCAAATATGTTTGCTAATACTACTTTGTAAAGTTCAGCGGCTACTTTGTATTGGGCAAATATGAGGAATTATTTGGTAAGAATTGAGTGGAGGAAGATGGTTTCCTAGTTAAGGGGATAAGGACACTACAAGTGCCATAGCTTCTGTATGGCGCTCTATAACTTTTTTTTTTCGATCACTTAAGTGCCATAACTCCTAAAAAACATTTGCTTTAGTGCTATAACTTTCAATTGATCACTTAAGTGCCAAAATTTTTTAAAAACTTACATTGAACTATGGGAAATCCAACATGTTATAGCACTTGTGGTGAACATTTCTAAAAAGTTATGGCACTCAAATGATCGATTGAAAAGTTATATGGCACTCAAGTAATCAGAAAAAAAGTTATGACATTTAATTGAGTGCTGCGTGATCAAAAGAAAAAAAAAGTTATGGCGCTCACTTGAGCACCATACAAAAGTTATGACACTTGTGGTGTACTTTTTCCTTAGTTAAATTACAAATAAATGGGAAATACTCTCACACTCCTCTCGTTTTGATCAAATTACTTGAACACACATTGTATTTTCACAAATTAGTCCAACACCCCTCCTGTTTTGCTCAAATTGCTTGTCCACGCCATGTATTTTCATAAACTATTCCGACACTCCTTCTGCATCAAAAACTATCTTGAGATCTTATCAATAGATATCTCCTGACATTGTAAAATACAAGAAGGTGTCAGAAAAATTAATGGAAATAACGTGGTGTCAGAGTAGTTTGGTAGAGCCACTGTTGATTTCAGAAGCCATACACAGAAAAAGGAAACAAGCGTAACACACATGCATAAATAATATCCATATGCAGATAGTGGCCGTTGAAAAGAATCTAATTTTAACATGATGTAACCTTTTCTGGTTCTAGTGATCTCAAGTAGTCCAGCAAATCATTTTTTTCCTCCCCGACGAACTGTTGCATTTGGAGAGCAGCAGTTTTCCTCTTGACCTCATGTAGTTCCTTCATAAAAGAAATATAGGAATGAATATTTCTGCACCGTCATTCTAATAGACCTTTCAATTAAATATTAAATTCAACCATGCCTCAAAGCAAAACATCTAGCCATAAAATTGAGGACATTGGGCATAAAAACTCCTGGATCAAATATGACATAAGTGGATATTTGATTGCTTTGAAAAATTAGGCACCAGTTTCATAACAGCATTATTAGGAAACGTAATCTTTGGCCTACACCGATCTATTATCACACTTCATCATTTCCTTCAGCCACTTTATTCTCATCAAGACATATTAAGCTTTGCCATAGTCCAGTCAATGTCAAGCTTACAACTGGATAGCTTCCAGTTCCTCAATCTGATGACTAACAGCAGCCCACAAAATGGGGCTCCAAGACTAAAACTACAATTTGGTTTAGTTTATCAGAGACATGATAAAGCACATGTGCTAACATAGTCGACCGCAAGCACAAAGAGATACAACTGTATGTTATACTTAATTAACAACAAAGTTACTCATAAAAAAAATTAACATTTAAGTAGCATAAGATGGAACACACACCTTTTTGGCAGATGATAAACGAGATTGTAAATGAAGAATATATTCCTGAGCTTCATGAGAAAGTTTTCCTAGACGTTTACTATCAATGTCCTCAACTGTCTCTTCTCTAACTTTTTCGTATTTGAGTGATATCGCGTTCTTTCCCGAAAAGTCGATTTTTCTAGCACTGTCTAGTAAAATTTCTGGCACGCCACTTTGTGAGCGGTCCTCAGTCTGATTTTCAAAGCTCTGTTCATGTGTATCAAGATTCCTTTCAAGGCAAAGCCTATATTCCGCATTTCTCAGTGTATAACTGCATTCCAAGAAAAATTTCCATCACAAATGCATAAGAGGAGACAAACAATCTGTTACTGAAGAAAAGAAAATGGAATTCTCAGATAAATTCTTTTAATTCTCAAATGCATAGGCCTGACGCAACAAATGGAGCATACAAGTAGAGAAAAACAGAACCTTAATTTTAGAGCAACATTATATATCTATAAATTCAAGAGAATTGAGTTTTCAAAGACATGAATTGTTGATGCCTATGCATATTATACAATATAAGCATACCCTGTCATCATTGAAGAAACCAACAACTTTGATAGTGGCTCCCATAAAGCTTCAATATATACTTGAAACTGATTTGACGGAAGCAACCCCAACATTCCTGATATAGTCCTCTTCATTGCGTCGATAGTAGTTGGGGCCACGTCTTTCTGGATGAGGCTCACATCTAGCGGTTCTATCTCTTGTATTAAAGCGAAGAGAACCGATTTCTGAAAAGTACAATCCAACAGCTCAGTGTCAACTATGGAAAAGCAACATGAGAGCCAAAACATGCGATTCTAAAAGCCGCATTTGACAATCAAAACAGAAACATCTTCAGAAAAATGCACATCCCGAGTTGCCAAATGAATCTCACTAAGGCAAAAGCTACCATTCTCGAATGCTCAGAACTAGAACTCGCTAGCAACTAGACAAAATTTCATCCTTCATCAATCAAAACTGTTTCTCTCGCTCCCTTAATGGTTCCTGAGACAGAAGAGATTCGTTTCTAATAATTCATGTGGTTCAGTTCCATCCATTACACCCTCAAATTCAAAAGCAATCCCTCGTAGCCTCCAACTCAATCTTCACATCTCATGCCACAAACACCCACGCCGAGCAAAATTGCATCTTCTTCCATAATCTATCCGCGCTACACGCAAAAATGAACAAGATATCGAAAACTTGCTATTTACTGGAAACGATGCCAAGAATCTCCACGAAAACTAGGAAAAAGGTAAAATTCCCCCGGCGGCTCCTAAGAAAGAGCAATTTTTTCTAGCTCCTAAAGAAGAACACCAAAGCCACAACGCTTTCGCAAACAGCATCATAACCGAAAATCACACGCTTCCGAGGTGAATCACCCCCGGCCAATCGACGGAATCGAGCACCAACCTGAGGCGAATCGGCGGACCGGCGGTCATCTCCGGGGCCGAGATCATCGAACGAGGAGGCATCCGGCGACGAAGAGGCGGAGGCGGCGGCGATCAAGGCCCGGCCCTTCCTGGGGGCCACGGAGATGCGGACGGAAGAAGCGGCGGCGGCGGCGGCGAAGGAGAAAGAGTCAACGCCGCGGCGGTGGTGGAGGCGGTGGTGGCGGTGGTGGTGGAGGCGAGGGAGGGAGGGAGAAGAGGAGAGGAAGGAGGCTAGGGTTGCCATGGCGGGCAACAACTTCGACCGCCCCCCACGACCCGTCGTCGCCTTCTCTCTCTCTCTCTCTCTTTCCCTCTCCCACGACTTGCGGCTGAAGGCGTGGCCAACTGCAGCCACAAGCGGCGGCGGAGGAGACGACAAAATCGGAGGGGACGGCCCGGCGTTGACCGCGAGGCTTCGCGGGCAGCCCAATTCTCGGACGGCCCGTCGGGCTTTGGGCTTCAATTCTATACCATTGTCATTTGGGTATGAGTTAGTATTAAAAAAAAAACCTCAAACATATATATATAGACATACATACATATATATATATATTATATATATAATAATAAATTTATCCCATCAAATATTCGAAATTAAAACACGAGTGACAATTTTACCATTCATTATTTTTTGTTAAATTTTAAATTTTAATTGTTGAGTTGGATGACATTAGTTTTGGGTTTTAATAATACAATTTAAAGAAAGCTAACTGAAGATATATTTATTAAAAGTGTACCAAATTTAAGATTTTTCATGGTGAACAAATTAGTTTGGGAAAGTTAATCATAAGTATATTGGTTTTAGGTTTTTTGTAGAAAAATTAATTTAGAGTAAAATTATTATAACTAATTTATGATTTTTTGTGATATTAACCCTTTAGTTAAAATAGCAACCAATTAGATTGTTTTTCAAAATGATCTATTTGATTCGTGATTCTAAAAGTTGGGAACAAATTTTGACAGCGATCAATTCAATTCCTATACTCTATATATCCCAATCCAACTTTTTCTATCTAAGACCTAATCTTACGGAGCCATTTCCAAGTCAATCGATCATTTTGCTTTCCTTTAGGTTTGACATGTAAGAAAAAAGAATTATATTCATGTGTTGACATAAGACAAAACAAACAAAATGCCTTAGCTAGTTCAGTTCAAAACCAACTACGATGTTATTAGAGTTGATTCTTGATTTCAAAAATTACAAGCATGATAGATTCAAGTTTCAGTGTGGAACTTACCTACCCTATTATCGACCACTCCTGGTTATTAGTGTGTGACGCAATTATGCCAAACTGCATGCTTATCATGCATGCTTATCAAAAGGAATTAATTTCTAGTCATAATAAGTACACCATGCGGGTACAATAATCGTATTTCGTGCCCTAGAGGGCCCCATTTTCTTGGGCCGGGCTCCGATTCCGACGAAGCCCGGCCCGGGAAGGCCCGCTCCCCCTTCGCTTTCGGTCTTTTTGTTCCCTTTAGACCCCTGAGAAGTTGAGTGCAGGAGACGGCGAGGCAGAGAGCGAGAGAGAGAGAGAGAGGGAGATCTTCTCCGCTTTTTTCTTCGCCGGTGCGACCTCTCGCGAACGCCGCCGCCGCCGCCGTCTTCATCTCTACCCCTCTCTCTCTCTCCGGGGCTCGTCGGGCTCGCTGCATGTGTGTTTGTACTGGGCTGTTGTACGAATTGTAATGATTTTTCACTGTATCATTTGGCTTTGTGATTAGGGAGAGGGACGCTTCTTCCGAGTGCCTCCCCCCCGCAAGAGGTGAGTGCTTCATTTCTCGCTTTCGGCTTTCGTTTCTTGTCCTTTTGGGTTACGCAATGGATGGGTGTATGTCGTCGCGGTTTCTTTGTTTTCCGTGTTCTTGTGGAAGCTGACCTCTCAGCTGTGCCGTTTGCGCGGAAACGACGCGGGGGCGTGGCGTTCTGAGTAGGGAACGAAGTGGGTTGTCGTCATTTCCGTTTTCCATTCGCTGGCTGAGTTGCTGCCGAATGGGACTTCTTGAATTTGTAAAATTTGTTTAGGATGGCGTGCGTTCTCGATGGGTTCTGGGTGCTGGAGGTGCTCTTTAAGATGCTAATGCAGTGGCTTTTGTGTGAAGGGGGGATGTTCTCGGATAGAAGTTGTGGGGTTTTTAGCACGTGCGGTAGCTTCTTTGATGGGATTTCATGTCATTTGATGTTTTCTATTAGACTTGATGTTTGAACTATGCTGACCTCTTCGGCACATCGTTGTTTCCATCATGAACGGCGATTGACAACATAAAACCCTTTCCTTGGCAGGCCGCTTAAACCTTTTTGTGAGTGGGCCAGAGCTTGTTTTGTTTAGCTATGGTTGCACTGTAGCCATGCTATAACTGTAACATTTTTGTCCAGTAACACCTTAAGAGTAGGTGAGACAATCCTAAAAGATGATGTTAATAGCTGCAGCTTTGGAGATACTGCAGTTATGAGGCGTTTGTCAAACATTCTATAAAAGCTGCTATACTCCTTTTCACAATTGAAGCTTCTCTGAGAAATCTGTACCCAAAGGGCTATTAGTGATATAGTTCGTGTTATGCCATTGCACTGTGTTTCCAAGCGCATCTTTATGAAGTTCCAAGCACTCGATATGAAATTTCTTGCATAATGCCTACACAATTTTGACTTTTCCCCTATCCTTTAAACTAGTAAGGTCATCGCATCATGAAATGACATCTTCTTACGAGAGTAGGAATACTTTTCCATAAGATGCTGAGAAGATGATGTGAAGAAACCATGTTTACGTGTTCCCTTAATCATCATCATGATATTGTATATCGTATGACTTTCTTTTCTTTCCTTCTGTTTTTGTTCTTCATATGGTGTCTTTTTTGTTTTCTGCTCAGGAAAAAATCTAAATGTAACTAGGGTAATGCTATTGAATAATGCTTAGTATTAGCTTTTCATAGTACCTCATGGCAATGTATTGGGATGACATTTATTTGAAGATGCCATCGTCACCAATTTCAATTACAGTTGCCATTGCTTCACTATTTTTGTGTACTAAATCAATACTAATGTCATAAATAGAAGAGTGTAACAAACAAGAAACCAATCTTTATCTTACTAGGTTGGGTGGACTCTATGAATCCTAGTAGATTCTCTGATGCTCCATATCTTTCCTTATAATCTTCTTCCACGTTCTTCTAGGTCTTTCCTTGCCACTTTTAACTCATATGTCCGTTCCTTGATCACATGTCCTCACTGGAGCATTGAATTTCCTCATTTCATGTAGGGGTGAGCATCGATCCCGGTGAGCACCGGTCCAGGCTCAACCCCGAACCAGGCCGAACTGGCTTGGATGGATTGATTTAAGGATGGTTCTAGAGAGAACCGGTTCAGTTCCTGGTTCCAAGGACGAAATTACTTGTTGTACCCTGATAGAATTGGGTTTTTACCCAAAACACAAGTATTGACACACCCACGAAGAACATTGACAAATATCCTTCAAAATGACTAAGCTGGAGGAGAAGCCAATTGAGGAGTGCTGGGCAAGCAGATTGACTACCTCTCTTGAATGCTCTGCTCCCTCATTTGCTTCCCCACCTGTGCTCAGTCCTTCTACGAGCGCCCCACCGTTGCGTCGCCATTGAGGACTCCATGCCCTTGGAGCTATCCAAGCAAGACCTAGCCCTAGCTTACGATTGGAAGCACTAGAACATCCTCCTCCACTTTGTCACTATACTAGTGCCACTGATTCCCGGAAAATAGTGACTTTCCTCGATGGTAATGCTTTCATTGGGGACTTTAACCCTAATCACTTTTCAGCTTTTAGGGCGGGAGGCAAAAGCAAATTTTTTCGTCTTTCTACCCTTCTTCTCTCTCGCTGTTGTTTTCTTTTCCTTCCTAATAAATAAGTTCGATCCATGATCCCTTCAACTTCAAGAAGAAGGTAATTTCTTCTCCTCGTTGGCTTCTTTTTTTTTTTTTTTTTTTTCAATTATTGGCTTCTCATTTAAAATGAGAAAAAAATGATGTTTTCTTTAAATGAAAAGGCACTCTTGTTTGGTCAAGGCGAATCTTTTCATGAAAGTCTCCAAAATAGTCGTGGGCTTCGTGTCCCCTTCACATTCCCATTTGCCTTGCACATTTTTCAGATTTGTGCTTTGGACTGGGTGGAACCAGGAACCAAAACTGATAGGTGCAGTTCCCGGTTTCAAAATTTTGGAACTGGGAGTCCCAAGGTTGTTTTCCGATTCTTGGTTGGGAACTGGCCCACCTTAGAATCGATCATCTCTAATTCCATGTGACCAAACCATCTCAATTCTCACATTAATTTCTCTCATCTTATCCTTGATTTTAGCCACGGCTACTTTTTTGTAATCTCTCAAATAGATTCATTTCTTGTCTTGTTTTTTTCAGGTGCCCTTACATCTAACAAAGCGTTCTCATCTACGCCACACTCATTTTGTGCAGATTTTGATGTTTAACTACCTAGAACTCCAACCCAAAACTCCATGCCATAGGGCATCTATGGCTTTATTGCTGTCATCTAGAGTTTACTGCTATACTTAACAGATATTCGGTTATTGCACAAAATAACAGCACGTTTCTCCACTTTAACCATCCCTCTTGAGCTCTGTTGAGAGATCTCTATCGATCTCTCGTTCTTTGGGTACAAATTTTGATGTGAATATTAAACTTATACACCAAAACATCAGAAATAGGAGATTCATCATGTGAAATCCCTCTGAAACTGGTTTATTTATTTATAAAGACAGAGAAAATTATTGAAGGGAGAACAACCATATGGTAAGTTGTTGAGAACTACATGTACATGATATTACCCGAGCTTTATGAGTTTAATAGCACAAGAGTGGAGTTCAACCTCTTCATAAGAATTTTGTTTGAGATTTTCTTGCCAAAATTTTCCTTTATTATCTACTGCATCACGCCATCAAGTTTTTAATGTTGTTTTCCCATCAAGATCATTATCATAGAAGCTGTTTAATCCTGTAGATGAGGTAACTTAAAGTTTGCTGCCATGAATCTTTCAGTAGAGTGCATTATCTTTTACAAACTGCTGTAGAGACAAAACTGTGTCCTTACGAGAACGTATAATCCCTGGGTGTATGTCTATCCTTGTTGATAATGGGTTACTTCTCCTTCTATTGATTACTGGTCTCCTCTCCTCTTGCCAGGTTTCTGGAGGGTGCATATGCGGCATCATTACTGTTTTTTTGGCAGGATTTGTAGACTCATTCTGCATAATTTCCTGGGAAAAATTTATTGTATTTGTTCTTGAGACTGCTCGATATAATAGATGAGTGAAGTCTTCCACATTAAATTGCTTGAAGCATCCAATGAAGCTGTCTTTTAGTGAGTTTAATTAAGTGAGCATCCCTAATCTGCCTAATAAGCATCAATTACATGGTGTCTTGATCCTTAATAATGGCTGAGGATAAGCAGATGGAGTATGTTTCTGCACAACAGATTACAAAAAGTAGTGAAGCTAATGGACTTGAGGAGAGTATCCTGGAAAAGGGACAGGGCCTTGTTTCAGAAGGTATAAAAATTGGGCTTGTGGATATGGGGAATCAATCTTGCGCGGACATTGTGGATGATGGAGCACATGTATCTAAGTCTTTTGAAATAAACAGGATGGGAATGCCTTCTGAAGACCCATCCCAGGTGAAGAATCTTGCAATATCTCCTGAAAGTGTGATAGATAAAACAAAGAACACTGAGATTGCAAGTGCTGGAGAAGATACTGGGGAAAGCATTCATAAGTTAAATTCACAATGCATAGATGGTGCACATTCACTCCAAGAAAAGAGGTGTGAACTTGGTGTTGAAGGATCAACAATTGTGCCTTCTAGCCATGCCTTCTCTGAGAATCTGGTGACTCAGGAAGATAATAATGGAGTGGCACACCAGTTTGGTTCCAGATATTCAGTTGGTCAAGAAGAAAAAAGACACACACTTGGAATAAAAGAAACGGGTAGTCCATTGTGCAGTGATACTGCTGAGCAATTGCGCAAACCTTTTTGTGAGAATTCAACCTTTGAACACAGGATGCTGCTTTCTCCGAACATAAGAATGAGCGATGAAGCTGGAAGTGTTCTGTGCCTTAAACATCTTGAATTACATGAGACCCATTGTGGATCTGGTAGTATAAGAAATCAATTACCTGTCCCTGACCATGGTGAAAATGTATCAGTTCAAGTGAGTGCTATCGTGTCTGATAAAATTGAAACCGAAAGTACTGGATTACAATCTAATGTGGAGATTGGTTCTTCTGTATTAGAACATATTGAATTTAATGGAGATTCTGTTGTTAATGAGCAGCTGCAAGTCCACATGGAGGAGCTGACCAACAGCTCTAGTTATGATCCATCAGAGTTGCAACAGGAGAATCTTACAGGGAACTCCGAAGGGTCAGGCCATAGGGACAGAAGAACTTCTAAGAGATTGAAAGAAAGAAACACATGGAGGTCATCACTTGGCAGCGACAGAGTTCTTCGCTCAAGATCAAAGGATAAGTCTATAGCTGAGTCTAAGGATGATGTAGTAAACCCATATACTGGTGAAGAAGTAAAAAGAAAGCAGAGAAAGAAGAGGCAAGCAAGGGAAGCTATTGCAGATGAATATTCTAGAATTAGGAAAAACCTGAGCTATATGTTAAACAGAATTGGATATGAGAGAAACTTGATTGATGCTTATTCTGGTGAAGGGTGGAAAGGGCTAAGGTATGTGTATGTCAGATTGCTTCATAAAAATCTATTTTGCTGATTATGTGCTGCAGCATGTCTTTATTGATGAACTTGATACCAAGTGACAAGGGTACATACAGTGAACTGAGCCCATTTAGTTGTATAGAGATGGAATAAGGTTGTAATGTAATGGTTATTATGCATTTCAGTTTAGTTATTACCCTGACACTATTTAATTTCATGAATAACATATGTAATAAGTAAAGAATAGCATCAAATTACCCAACATACCCCTGAGGTTAGATGGAATAATCGTGAATATCTCTTTGTTTGTTGATCATGACCACTTCACTGGCACCATCAAAATCCTCATGCATTTTGATTACTATGATTTTGTTTTTCAATGTATGAATGAAACCTATGTTGCTTAATATGGGAGAAGAATCTCTTCTCCACAACAACTTTGGTTGCATCATCTAAGCTGACCAAAGTACAACATATTTCAATGGTACAATTTCATCAAGATTTACTGGTACTATATTTATTAATCATCTTATTTTATATTCATATAATATAATAGAATAAAAATTACAATAATGAGATGTTGGTGTTAATTTTTAGGAATAAGTGTTGCAGAAGTCTTAAAACTTGTCAAATTGTTTTAATCGAGTCCTACGTTAACACCGTTAACCTTTTCCATTAAAAATGCTGACGTAGAATTTTAAATAATTTTTTATTTTCCACATGGATTTATTAATTATTTTTTATTCAATTTTTTAAAATAGATTTAAAAACTAAAAAGAAAAGTTAAAATTTATTTTTAAAAATTATATAAAAAAAAAAAAATAAAATCAGCGGCTGCCACCCCCACCCTTGTTGACACTTTGCCACCCATCGCCGAAGGGGCTGGCGATGGTCGTTGGCCTTGGGCGGGGGTGGCCGGCCCTCACTCAGCCCCAGGCGAGGGCCGGCAACAGTCTCCGCCTTGGGCAAGGCCTTGTTGGCCCTCGCTCGAGGCCGGCGAGCCTTGCCGGATCTAGGCGAGCCTTGCCGACCCCGAGTGAGGGCCGACGAGGCCTCGCCCAAAGCTAGCGACGACTCGTCCAAGGTGGGCAACAGTCGTTGGGTCCCGCCCCCACGAGGGCCTCGGTGGCCCCGGATCGGGGCACCCTCGCTTGGCAAGCCTTGCCGACCCCGAGCAAGAGCCAACGAGGCCTCGTCCAAGGCGGGCGACAGCTCGGCCCCCACGAGGGCCAGCAAACCTAGATCTGTGCACCCTCACTAGAGCTTGGCGAGGGTGCCCAGATCTAGGTTCGCCGGCCCTCACTTGGGGTTGGCGTGGCCTTGCCTTGGCCAGGCGAGGGCTGGCCACTCTCGCCTAGGGCCGGATTGTCGCCGGCCCCTCCGGCGATGGGTGGCGGCGAGGAGGAGCCACTGATTTTTTTTTTTTAAACAATTTTTAAAAATAAATTTTGACTTTTTTTTTTTAGTTTTTAAATTTTGAATAAAAAATAATTAAAAAATCCACTTGGAAAATAAAAAGATATTTGAAATTCTACGTCAGCATTTTTAACAGAAAATGCTACGGTGTTAACTTTAGGACTCGATTGAAATAATTTAATAAGTTTTAGGATTTGATTGCACTTTTTGCAAGTTTTAAAACTTAATTGCATTTTTGTGACAAGTTTTAGGATTTCTGTAGCACTTATCTCTAATTTATAATACAGAATCATCTTATATACAAAATTATCCAGTTCTAGATAATCATGTATCATTAATTAAATCACAAGTAATTGAGATAGTTACTATATTGTGTTGTAATATTATATTTAGTTATGTGATTCTTGATGAACACATAATATTAAGAAAAGTGTGCTATTTGTTACATTTTGAATAATATATTGATATAGTGCAGTCAATCATTAATATATAAAGAAAAGAAACATGTCTGTCTGCTCTAGATAATCTATGTTATAATATAATGACATGTCTCCATACCTGTGTCCTTTTCTTTTTTTCCTGGATCCTTTTAGATGAGTCCTGGAGTCTATGGCTTTCTGAAATGGTGAGTCAGAACACCACCCACTTCCACTTTCAAGTCAAGGTGACATAGGAGAATGATCTATAGCTACTAGGGAATGTTCTCTTTTCTGGTGCTCCTTTGTCCACCCTAGAGGTTTAACATGATCTTGGGCGATAGATTGTCATGTGGGTAAAAGATATCTGAATGATAGCCTTGAGCTTCCAAAGGCACCTCAATGGACATGGTTCTGGCGAGTTGGATGCACTCTACGTACAGGGCAGACAATTTGCTAGCAGTGCTTCATATCGAGAATGTGTTTCAGTTCCTTCTGAGGATTTGGTATCTCAGCAGGAGTTTCTGCATAGGGTTATAGTGTTTGATCACTAGAAACTCGTCATTTTTTCTTAGAATTGAGGAGTAGGAAGTTTTGAGACTAGTTCACATATCTACACATTAAAATCGCTTGAACTAAATGGTTTTTGCAAGTATTTTTTATTTTATTTTTTAATACAATTGATTAGATGGTGTTAAAAGGTTTTGTGGATTATGGTTTGCAGCCTAAAAAGGGAGCTTTCTTAACATCTCATTTCTGTTTATAGTTGTGTAAAGTTCCACTTATTTTTGACCAAAATCCAGTGAAGTTCAGAAACCAGTGAACTTCAATCAATTTTGTTGTGGTAACTTCCTTTAGTTTGTTTGACAACAACCAACTTTTAAGTTTGCATATGCTATTCATATGACCATTAGAGTGCCTAGATAAAAATTTTAGCTGTAGCTGCTCATCGCTAATGTTATTTGGCAGCTTGGAAAAGATAAAGCCGGAGAAGGAACTTCAGCGGGCCACATCAGAAATTGTAAAACGCAAGCTGAGAATAAGGGATCTATTTCAGCAGCTGGATTCATTATGTGCAGAAGGAAAGCTGCCAGAAGCTCTATTTGATTCAGAAGGAATGATAGACAGTGAGGATGTACGGAAGAAGCTTGATTAAATTGGCTTTTGTGCAATATCAAAATTGGGTCTCATTAATAAGTGCCTCTGGGCACTTGCTAAGTATACTTAATGCAGAGTATTTCAATTTTTCAAGTACTAATTATGCATAGCATGAGGAAAGTAGTGCATTGGAAATTGCAAAAATTCCTTAACTGGTTCCTTCGCAAGTGTCTTTTGGGAATTTGTTAAATTATCTATGAAGAACTTACCAAGTGTTGTTTCACTTCACTAACAGTGATTTGGGTAATGCTATAACCTGGGATGGTTTCCTGGCAGATATTCTGTGCAAAGTGTGGCTCAAAAGATTTGACTGCTGACAATGATATAATTCTGTGCGATGGTGCTTGTGATCGCGGGTTTCATCAGTACTGTCTGGAACCACCGTTGCATGCAGAAGATGGTAATTTTTCCTTTCAATAAGCTAGTAATTGTTTGTTGATTATTGGCATCTTATTTCATGCCTAATAGTTTGCTTATTGCACAGTTCCTCCTGCCGACCAGGGTTGGCTATGCCCTGGGTGTGATTGTAAAGTTGATTGCATAGACTTGCTGAATGAATCACAAGGAGCAAATCTTTCTCTTGCTGACAGCTGGGAGGTCAGAAATGGAAATTTTGGTCGTTCCATTTGCAGTTCTAGCTAGTTCTCACTGTTCCACTATGCCTTACTTCCCTTACCATTCTCCTTGATGATGCAGAAAGTTTTTCCTGAGGTTGCAACAGCTGATAAGACTGAGGACCCAAAGTTAGGTCTCCCTTCTGATGACTCAGATGATGCTGATTATGACCCAGATGTGCCTCAGGTTGATGAAGATCTGGGAGATGACTCTAGTTCTGAAGATCAGGGAAATGACTCTAGTTCTGAAGATCAGGGAAATGACTCTAGTTCTGATGAATCTGGATGTAATGTTGCATCTGATAAATTGGGGGCTTCTTTGAAATATGATCGCATCGGTTTGCCTTCTGATGATTCGGAAGATGATGATTTTGATCCTGATGCTCCGGACAGTGAGAAGGTTAAGGAGGAAGGTTCTAGTTCTGATTTCACCTCTGATTCTGAGGATCTTGCAGCCGCTGTTGGAGGTGTAGCGGATGAGGTTAATTCCTACAGAGGTGGTGGCAGAAGAAGCTCTAGAAACAGTTTTGAAAAGAAGGAAATCGTGAAGGGTGAACTGCAATCTTTGCTGGAGGGAGATGCTGACAAAGATGTCTCTGTCTGTATGCCTGGGAAAAGACATGTTGAGCGTCTGGACTACAAAAAGCTTTATGATGTGAGTCTTTGCAGTTGTTTCAGTATATAATGATTTTTGCAGAATTTGCAATTACCATATTTCCAGTATGAGGTAATTTATGGGACAAATAGGGTGGTTGCTAGTGTTTGTTTGATTAAAGTACTTTCTGTAAGCTTGTCTGCATGGAGCATTGTGATCCACAGAACTACAATAGTAGAATTAGTCTCTTTATGGATTTAATTTTTCTTTGGGGTTCCATTGGGACATATCAAGAAAATATCTGTGCTCGTCAAATAATTTTAGGACAATAGCTGGATCCTTCCATATGATTCGTTTGGAAGATGACAGCATTTTGTTCTACATTTTCTAATGCTTGCTTGTTTACTAATTGTCCTGAGAGTAGATGTGGAATGGCAAGGCAATATAATTTCTCTTCCTTCCCTCCCTTTTGTTATGCTAGGAAGCATTTAATTGCCATGAGTTGACCAGGGCGATGGCAAGGAAAAGTGAAGATTATTTTAGAGGGTGGGAGATGACACTGTTGAAGACCATTGGCCCCATTGAACTAAGAGACAGCTGTTGATCCAAAAAAAATAAAAATAAGAGAGCTAGTTTAAGCGTTCTCTTTTTTATCTTGTTTTAGAAGTGATTCACTGCTTAAGGAGTTGCAGATATCTGACATTTAGATGCTTTGATCTGGGGATGGGGCTGATCTAAGTTCTTGACCTATTGACAACATCATGTTATGTGATTCTTTTAAAGGCTGGAGATAAATTGAAATCACAAGTTCGGCATTTTCAATAATTTAATAATATCAATTGTGCCCATTTACTCGGAAAGAAAAAAGGTAGTGGATGTTGAATATTCAGCCAACCCCTCTATTGAGGCATGTGTAGTCTCTGCAGTCCCTTTACTGTTCATATTTATATTAATACCTCCTCTGTTCATCATATGTGGGAAACCATAGAAGTCTTATTTGATGTGGCAAGTGCTAAGGTGGTTGCACTGGATACTTTCAATAGAAACCTGAAGGAAACTAAGATTATGGATGGAAGGAGTATAAAATTAACATATCAATGAGCTCTAGATTTTTATTGTGTAGTAAGTGTCCATGCACAAGATGAATGCTGAGTTGGGACATTCTGTGGGTGTGGATATATTTAGAGAGGAACAACCTCCTCTATTTCTTTTGATTGTATTTTCATAATTCATATTTTTGTTTTTGGTGAACGATTAGATTGCATTACGGATTTTAGCAGTCAAGAAGCAGTTGTTTAACTTGTAACTTGTATTCTATTTCATGTTTACATTTACATCTTTTACACACTATTTTATCACCCATGGGATTTACTGAAAGTAATTGATCATTTTAATAATTTGGAACTGTTCTTTATATTGGTTGTGGGTGCTGCATTATTTCTTCATATATTAAGGAGAAAAGTAGAAGCAATTGAAGTGAGATTTTTTAAAAGTCGAAACTGTTAAAAAAAATAAATGAAATGGTCGAATATACAACAGGTCTATAAGATTTATCCGTTTTTCTGTGTGTAAAACAGGAAACAGTTTTCAAGTACACATCCCTTCAAGGCCTTTCTTATTATTGCTATCATTTTTGTATTTTCATTATTGACATGATTTCTTTTCTTGTGTTATTCCCATAGGAGGAATTTGGAGGTAAATCTTCCGATTCAAGTGATGATGAAGATTGGAGTGATACCGCTGAACCAAGTAAAAGAAAGAGAGGTGCTGATAAAGTCGCTTCAGCATCAAACAATGGAAATTTTACCAGTGGAGAAATTATAGAGCACAACAAAAATGGGACTGAACAGACTCCAAGGAGGAGGACAAATAACAGGATGGATTCCCCAAGTACTAATAGTATTACAGCCATACCACGAAGAAGCTCTTCAGCACCTGAATCGACTGGTAGAAAAGCTCGATCAACTTATAGAAGACTTGGAGAAGCTGTAACTCAGGTGATCAAGCACTGCTAATTTATTTCTAAAGTTCCTCATTAGGATATAATAAAATCTCTCTCTCTCTCTCTCACAGAGAGAGTGAACTAGGATGCAAGATGATTGAAAAGACAAATATTCCATCTGGATAGTAAACATCGATGCCAATCCTGAAGCAGTTTTAAGTCAAATGTGTATAAACTTCTTTGCAAATTGTCGGACAGTGATTGTTTGTGACTAAGTAGTGTGTAGTGTGTTATGTAATCACAGGTTTTAGACAGAGGGTTGTTGGACAAGCCTCTTTATGTTATGAGTTTGAGCACCTGGAGAACCTTGGATAAGCTAATAACTTGAGCCAACCCTAAGTGCTTCCATCCGTTCACATACGACTTGACTCTTATCTGGCGTTCTCATTGTCACTTCAGGATGTACATGCTTTGCATGTTTCACTGTCTTAGTTTTGGAGAAATTATCCAATTTATTCTTCCCCGGGTATTATGATGGCTCAAAGCATTCATGTTCCTTTCTCTGCCTTCTCCTTCCAATACCGTATGATCCAAATTGCAGTATTTGTTTAGTGGCTACTTCATATCATGATCTCTGTGTCTTGTCTTTAAGAAGAGTCTAGTTCATGGGTCAGCACTTTTGCATTTGAAAGAGTTTTTTTTTGCCTGATTTCAGGGATTGCATTTGTACCTTGATTTTTTATGTCTGAAGAAGAGGGAAAGTACTACGCTTTTCCTGCTCAATTTTCCTTTCTAAATCATTAGTTTCCATTTCCCCTGAAGTTTATTTTGTTTCGTATATCCTTCATACCGACACCTTTTTTAATGTCACACACAAAATCACGTGACACATTGGTGCCGAAATGGTGCAAAGGTTCCAATGTTTCATGTCAAATGTTCGTAGAGAATGCATTACTAATGGGTAATGCACTTGTTATTACAAAGGCGATAACCCTCAGTATTTTCACAGTTGTCCTACGTTTTGTGCTGCATGCTTTTCTCTGGACAACGATGCAGCAGCAGCAGGGCCTCTGGCAAATTGATAGTGTTAGAAAAAGTAGGGAATAAAGTAAGAAAAAATGCACTTTAGGCAACAAAGTGACCCGGGTGTTGTAAAAAGACTTAGGAGACAGTGCACTGTGAGGATCAAAATGTTTTCTGATCGGAAAATCGTTTTTGGCAGAGACTCCATGAAGCCTTCAAGGAAAATCAATATCCAGAACGAGCTGCATCAGAGAAGTTAGCTGAGGAGCTAGGAATAACTACTCAGCAGGTAACTCTCTCTTTTACTCGCATTATTGTTTTTCTCTTCTTTTTTTTCTTTTTTTTTTTAATTTCTTTTTAAGTTTGGGCCACTAAATTTGTCTAAAGTTCTTTCTGCCTACGGATTTGGTTACAGGTGAAAAAGTGGTTCGAGAATGCTCGTTGGAGCTTTAACCACCCAAGCGGTAGTAAAGTGAGAGTGTCTGCTAAAGATATGATAATGGAGAACCCCAGGCCTCAACCCAGTACTGGACCACGTGGCTCAGCTCCAGAAATGATGACAGACGCCCCTAGCAATGGAGTACCAAATGCCGAACCTAGTGGAGTTGCTTCCATGCCTGAGTGCGTCAACAAGGATGTGAAGAATAGCGGAGTGAGTGGTCCACAGATGAATAGGAAAAGCTACGATAGTTCACATCTTGGAAAGAGAAAGGAAAAGGCAGATAATGTGGTCTTTGGTCTGGATCAAGTAAATCAAACACAGGCCCTTCAAGATGATTCAGCTAAAGCTTCAGAGCCTCAGACTAGCAGCAGAAGACACACAAGAAGCAAATCAAAAACCTGACAATGTCAAACTTTTTGAGCCTCTGAAGAGTTCTTCCGGTTGAGAAATACTGGGAAAGATACCCTGTTCAAGAATCCTGCATGCAAAGATGACTTTTTCCAAGAGGGGTAATTCCAACTTTCTCTTGGTTTTCCGGTTCAGGATTCAGAATAGCTACTTCAGTCACCATTAACCGTTGTCTCAGGAGTGCTTGGGTTTTCTGATCCTGAATCCTTTGACCGTCATTGTCTGAGCTGCTGATTTTCATCGTGGCAATGCTTTGTTCAATGGGTGGATAAAGCAAGATAGCGGCCAACTGACGTTTTCTTTGAGGATCTTATCGGTTAAATTACCCCATTGTAGGCGCCTGCTTTTTTCTTGCTAGAGGATGAAATTCCATAGGTGGATACCGCATATCTGATGTACAACCAGGGAGAGCTGCCGAAGAGTCTTGGACCGAGAAGAATCTGTCCTTGATAATGAGCTTGTAACATAGCGATGCCGCTTAACATTACATTGTACTTCATGGACCACCTAAGAATTTTACATCTATTGCATTCAATTTATGCTGTTTTTCCATTCTTTAAGCTCATGATTCTTTTGATTCGATGATTCTTGTCATGTTCGTTCTTGTCATGTTCATTTTATTTCCGGAATTTTTGACCGGGCACTTGTTTACATTTTACTCTGTGAATCCTGTCCAAAGCATGAACAGGATGAAAAATCCAACACCCCTGTCATCTCCGAGGAAAAGCAAATTCAATGTGCAAACAAATGAATCGTTTGATGAAGTTACACAACATAAGAATGAAATTAGCTAAAGGTGCCCAAACATCAAAGAGTACACTTTTCATATCTTGAAGGTCGTAAAAAAAATGATCTTTCAAATTAAGACCTTGTAAACTCAGTGGTAAGGAATCTGAATTTTACGTTTCATGAAACTCGTTATTGAAATAACTTTCTACCCTACTTGTAACTGTAACACTAAAATGAATCATGTATCTTGAAGGACATTGAAGGACATTGAGATTAGGCACTCCTGAAATTTTGCTTTTTAAATAAAAAATGTTAGGGGGTTCTCCAGCTCTTATGCAAAACAAAACATCGATAAACTAGATTAACGATTGCCCCATAAATCGAATTGAGTAATGTCTAAGTCCGTTTTGAGGTGACCAAACATATAAATTTTATTGTCTTACTTATGACAAGCATGGAAACGAAGTTCATCGTCACATTCATTCAAAACTTGGAAATTCAGAACTATATAACAACAACACGCGAGATCCCAGAAACGTTCAACTGAAAAAAAAAAAGAAAAAAAATCTAAAACCACATACATCAAAAGAAACACTGGGCACAAAATCACAATCTACAAAATAGCTTCATCTTCAGGTAGAACTGGTTCCGGCTTCGGCACCTAGAATGGATGGTCTGGGGAGGAATCGAGAGGAAGGAGATAAGGTGGTGGCAGAGGAGGCGATGGTAAGATAATCGGGTCAAAATGAGTAGACCAAACCCCCGCTCATCACGGGACGTCTTCTAGTCATCAATCTCCCATTTTAGCTCGTGTTGTTTCCCAATGTACAGACCGGGCGGGTCGTGAAGTGCACATGCATAATAGAATATCCACGGTGAAAAGAAACTCTGATCTTCAAGCATTTTAGTCCTCAGGAGGCTTGAGAATGGAAGTTTTAGTCCCATGCTCACGCTGTTTGGCATGACAAGCATTTCGGTGATTCTAATCCTTTCTAATATGCATGAAGTTGACTAAATCATGATAAGTCATTGAAACCAAGCTAGGACAGGCACGGCGTATGCATATCTAGGGAGCAAGAACATGCATGTTCGCTATAACACTTCATATTGAAACTTAAGACACGCATGAAATAGATAAATAGATACAACCATCACAAAACAGCAGGATATGAAGTGCTGAATTTTGCTTAAGACTCTGTCATGTCTCTTTCCTCTATCTCTTTTCATTTCCTCTTTTGTTCCTCCAAATTAGATCCAGTCGGTCCATCTTTTGACCTACACAAGCTCGTCTTTTGTCTTTTCCAAGATTCAGCGATATCACTCCCATTTCTCTATGTTGGATACTGTCCCTCGTTTTCGTATATCCTAGAATTGCATCTGAAAATTGTTTTCAAGTGAATTAGGCAAGGGCAGGGAAAAGTGTTAAAAAAGACCTAAACATTTTGTCTTGTGCCGATTTAGTCATAAACATTTTTACCTTGTGCAAATTCAGTTATTTCTAGCCAATTTTGACTGAATTTTGCTAATTGGACACCGACCGGCTGACATGGTCTAATTGACATTAACGTAGACAACTTTTAATAATATTTTTTATTTTTATTTTTATTCTTATTCTTCTTCCTTTTCTTTTTCTTTTTTTCCTCCAGTTGGTCGCCAAGGTCCGGGGACTGACCAGAGGCAACGGTACCTTGACCTCGCCGACCACCTTGCCAGTGGCCGCGAGGGCGGCCTCGCCCGCCCGGAGTGAGGCGGCCTCACTCGCCTGGCGCAAGGCTGCCCTTGAGGCTTGGGCAGCGAGGCTTGCCCTCACCGGATCTAGTGAGGGTTGAGCCTCGCCCACGGTCGGCGAGGGCGAGCCCTGCTAGCTTGGTGTGAGGCCAGCTCGAGGCTGCCTCCTCGCGCTGAGCTGGTGAGGCTCGCCCTCACTGCCTAGGCCTCGAGGGTGGCCTTGCGCCGGGTGGGTGAGGCTTCCCCTCACCGCCAACGCAAGGCCGCCCTCGCAGCCATTGGCAAGGTGGCCAATGAGGTTGACCTCGACCTTGCCCAGGCCGTCGCCTCTGGCTGGTCGCTAGACCTCAGCAATCGGCTAGAGGAAGAAGAGGAGAAGAAAAAAAGAAAAAGAAAAAGAAAAAAATTCAAAAATATTAAAATATTATTAAAAGTTATCCACGCGTCGATCTTGATCAGTCACGTTAGGACGACCGGCGTCGAAGTCAAGAAAAATCCGACCAAAATTGGCCGGAAATAACTGAATTGGCATAACATAAAAAGATTTAGAACTAAATTGGCACACAAAAAAAAGGTTTAGGACTAAATCGGTATAAAGACAAAAGGTTTAGGATTTTTTTGGCACTTTTCCTGGCAAGGGCATGAAGACAAGTACAACAAGTAAACCTCAAGAACAGGAAGGAAAGACAGTGACTGATACGTGCCTATCTGGGTCCGGCCATTCGCTGCACCTTTGATCATGGTTGGTTATGGCGAGCCTCGCAGATCCTTGACTTAGTGCTCAGGTAAACAATAAATGAGAGGAAGCTTGAATTTCACGATCGTGACGAACTAAGGGATTTAGGAGCTCCATTGTCCTCGTCGACATTAACTTTTTCATTTACGGTACAATATCATAAAAACTACAACTCCTCTACTTACCATACGCGATAAAATGCAGTGAGAAATGAGAATGTTGAATTACGCAGTAGGATGTCTTTTCGTTAGAGGTTGAATGTCAACAGTACCAAAGGATTCAATCCCTAAATTTTTATGAGATGCGAAGAAGATTTTTGGAGTGAGACTTGATTCTTAACGTCCATCAAGTTTCGACCCCCCAAAAAAAGTCCATGAAGCGCCGGTGCTTTAATTTTATCTTGACTTTAATATTTCATTTTCTCATTTTGGTTTGTTAGTCCAATTTTTATAATTATTTTTATATTTTTTATTGGTTTTTCTTTACTTATTTGAATTTTTGACTTTTTCCGATATGTCAGCACGTTGGCACCACACATGCAAAAAGAGATAAAAACGCCATGCCAAAGTTTGGGGTGGCGAGTCAAGAAATTTGGCTGTGAACTAGATGGAATGACTAAATTTCACCCAACTAATAACGTTTAGGACTTTATTGCATGTCGGGCCAAACATTTAAGATTATTCATACATTTTCCCCTATGACCAATACTTAATATTATTTTGAGCTCAACATTTATGGTTTTAAGCATAACATAAGAACTAACAACAAATAGAAATTTTGTGTTCAATTTAGGTTATGATCTTGTTGATTTATCTTGGGCTTAGGATGAAATTTTTCCAAATCGATGACGAAAGTATCTCCAAAGCAAACTGAAATGTACCATGAACAGATAGTGGTCGTCAAATAAAATTGAGAAACTGAACAATTCAACTCAAACCGTAACTTTCGATCCAAAAAAAGAAAAAAAGAAAAAAAGAAAAACCTTAAACCGGGACATACTTTTCTTCAGAAATCTCAAGTCGAGCCCAAATCAAACCAATGAAAATTACAGGCCTAATTAAACCAATGCTTCAACATCAAGCCTATGTATAAATAAAAGTTCAATACTCCGAAAACCAACCATACAAAAATATATGATTAAACACCATTCAGTCAAACTAATCATTTGCAATCGATTATCTGCCACCATCTATTTGGGTTTTTGCCAGTAATCTTTTTTTTTATAATTAATAAGTAAGGGCTCTAGACCAAGCGTTCTAACATCCATAAAGACAGCTAGCGTTAAAATCTACACAATGAGGATAGGAAATCACCTAATCAATCGCATTAACCCTTTAATTATTAAGAAATATGCAAACTACTAGCAAGAGTGGTCATAAAGTGTAATTTGGTCAACGTGCAACATCTAAAACAATCGTTACTATTATAGCTATATGGAATTCAACTCTTTGAATTTATTAGGGCTCCTTTTATTTTGCAGAAAATGAATGAATTGGAATTTAAAAAAATAATAATAATAGACCATATCCTTTCATGTAAAAATGTTTTCATTATTAATAACAATTTATATCTTAATATTATCATGAACGATGAAAATATTATTTGTTTATTTATTTTTATAAGCGACTTAAACGATTATTTTTCATAACGATTTATATCTAAATATTATCATGAACGATGAAAATATTATTCGCTTATTTATTTTTGTAGGCAATACAAACGATCATTTTTTATAAATTGATTTCCAAATCATTCATTTCTCGCTAAACAAACAAAATCTAAACAGATATTGCCATTGATAATTTCCTCATATTTCCGGTACATTATTGTGTATAAATACTAAATTTACCACAAAGCAAGCTAGAACAATAATCCACCAATACATATGTAATAAGTATTTACACACGGTCCATAATAAACCCCAAGTTTCAGAATCTTCTATGCCACTTTGCCAGGAATCAGAGGCAAGTCAATCTCATCACACCATTCCACAACCCTAGTCTCGTAGTAAGAGCTCTTCACGTCATTGGCCACGTAGCTCAGCCACACCTGCCCTCCAATCCTCCACTTCAGCACACTCCCTTCCGTCTCCCTGCCCAGCCTCCACCCCACGCTCTCTCCGTACTCATCTCCGGCGAACACTAGCCCTCCGGACTTTGTGAACGGCCTGTTCGCCGCCGTGTACCTCCTCCGGAACCCCTCGCCTTTGGATGGACATGACATGGCGACCTCCTGGCCGGTGGTGCCGTCGTGCAGGACCGCATCGAACACCGCCGCATTGCCTTCCGAGTCCTGGTCCCACCTCCAGTCCCTCAGCTTCGCCCTTGTCGACGTCTTCCCCGTGGCCTTCACCTCCGGCGCCTTCGACTTCCCGAAGGTGCTCTTCATCACCCTCTGCGTCACCAGTTCTCTCTCCCCGTTGCTCGTCGACCGGCCCAGGCTGAGCCCGCCTACGTATGTCGCCCCGACCTCTGGCCCGACCCAGACGCGGGCCCTGGATGGGAAGTGCCGCTCCCCAGCGAACGCCAAGCCGTCCTCGCTGCTTTCCTTACCGAACCCGAGATTCGCCACGTGGAGGCGTATGTTGTCGACACGCGTGTTGACCTGGATATACCCGTCACAGAACTTGACAGAATATTCCAGCTGAACGACGGCCTCAAGCTGCTGGTGCGACAGCACATACTTCAGCACTGAATCTTGCGCTTCTATGACGGGAAACTTCTTCATCTGCTCGTTCGAGCGGATGAGCTTCATGGCCGCCACCGGCGCGTAGCCCTTCAAGATCCAAAGCCCGTGAGCCTCTGTCGCGTAGGAGAAGGAGAGTCCCTGAACGGGCAGAGGGGTTAGGGCTTGTAATCCTACGCCCACCTCCCTCAGGACGAGCCATTTCGCTAGCATGTACCCGAGGGTGCGCATGAAACACTCCTCTGCGTCGGCACCGACCGACCGCAAGAAGGTTCGCAGCACGGGGGCGTGCTTGCAGGACAGCGCTTCCAGGTTCGGGGCCAGCAGGGACTGGAAGTAGAAGGACCCGATCTCGCTCGGCACGTCGAACGAGCAGGCCCAGAACATGCGCGTGAGGAACACCAGGTTGAAGAAGCTCGACAGCGACTCGGGCGTGTGGGACTCCATGATCCAGGAGACCGGGTCGGGACGGAGCTTCTGCAGCTGGGAGCGCGGGCATGAGCTCTCGCGAGTGGTCGGCGACCGTAAGATTATCTCTTGGAGAAGCTGAAGCAGCAGCGGGAGGAACGGCTTGTCCGAGGAGAGAGGACACGCGTCGGAGACCCAGAGGGTCCTCTCCTCGCTAGATTCCTGGAAGCCGCAAGCACGGACCGTGAAGGTCACCGACGGTTCCGAACCAGGCCTCGAGGTCCGGTCTGCTCCAATCCGGATCGCCCGAGCTGCTCCACCGCGACCCATCTTGGAACTCGCGAGCTCGAAGACCTGCGGTGAGTCCGAGTCCGCCTCGGTCCATGCTGCCGAGTCGGGCAACGCGCAAATCCACGACCAAACGTCCAACATCTTTGCTAACCGATTCTACCTGTCCGAGCCGAGAGAATGAGAGAAGAAGGTTTAGGGCATCCGGGGGTGGATTTAAGGAGGGAACGAGTGATGACGGAACTGCCAGCACGGATGCAACGCGAGCCACGTAAAGAGAGCGAGCGAAACTGGTGGTGGTGAGCGGCGTTTGGTGTTAGATTTCGAGTCTGTCAGATCACACTGCATTAAATGCTGCCGGTTTTCCTCCTTTTTTTTCCTTCTTTTTCGGCTTCATTCCTTCGATCCAGTGTTGTTTCGCACTTGGAGATATCGAGAGCACGTTTGCATGGACGAGACGCGTCAGGAGACAAAGCTCTCGTTCTCGGGGACGTGGACAATTCGATTTGGCAATTTTCTTGGGGTCCGACGAATTCCACGTGTTGTGGCCACGGGCTGTGCGCCCTTGTCCTCTTGTGCATCACACAAAAACCAAAACAGAGGAGACAAAACGGATTATCCTGAATTATCACCAGAGTTTTGTGTTTCCCTGGCCAAAGATGAAGAGTTTTGTTGATAACGTGATTGTGGTGCCCATGCAAGGCATGGACATCCTAATTTTTTCTAGGTTGACGTCACGAAAATCCCTAATTTAATATTCACATGACACGAATATGATAAACTTCTAGTGGTGCACAACATCCCTTAACTTTCAACATTAAGTCAATTGTATTCTACTATTAGAATTCATCAAAAAATACTATTTTTTGAGAATTAATATTATGGAAAATCTCAAATCAGTACACCTGTTGTGACAAATTTAGCCCAAAATTTACATTTTGGGTCACCAAAGATTTCAAGTCAATATGTCTATGATAAATTTAACCAAAATTAGTAAATTTGTGATAAAATTATACAACACTAATATTGATGTCCATGTACACTTGCCATGTCAACTGAGTTATTATCATATGTCATCTAATTCAACAATTTCACTATTAAATTTGATGGAAACTAACCAAAGGTAAATATGCTACAAATGTACCTATTTGGGGTTGATGAACTAAAAATTAGTTTGGAACAAATTTATCACAGGTATATTAGTCTTGGATTTTGGATGACCCAAAAACTAGTTTGTGGTAATTTTGTCACGGATATACTAATCTAGGATCTTTTTGTTGTATTAACCCCTTTTTAAATTATGTTTGTGGCCTTCACACCCTTAAATATTTATAGAACCACAATCAAGGCTTATTTTCTTGAAAGGATATAGAATTTTCTTTTTGTTGGTAAAAAGGGATATAGATTTCAAGTGTTTACTTTTTGGCTCTCCATTCTATCGTTTTTAGGAAATATTAACTATCCAGGAAATAATTACAGCAGTCATAAACAATTGATAATTAACGTTAAGGGTTGTTCCATCTAACTATAACCCGTGCAAGTTCCTATAAAATTAAAACTTGTGTTAGGGCAAAGAATTTACAAACTGTTGACAGATAACAAATAACGGAACAAATATTAATTTGAAATATGTTTAATGGAAGAAGTACATAATGCAGGGTCAGTTTCTACTTCTAGGAAAAATATAATGGACAGTCAAAATAAATTCAAAAATTCCGAAGAAATAAAGATAAAAGATGCTGGGAAAAGTTTAGAAAATTGGAATATACTACAGATGGATGCACACCATATCTGTAAGAAAAGGGGAATTTTAGAATTTAGGATAGATTCTGCAATTAAAGGGGAAAAGTGCCAAAAAAGTCCTAAACCTTTTGCCTTTGTGCCGATTTAGTCCTAAACCTTTTTTTGGTGCCGATTCAGTCCTAAACCTTTTTAAGTTGTGCCAATTCAGTCCTTTCCGGCCAAAATTGGCCGGATCTTGCCGACGGACGGCCGGCTGGCTGACGTGGCCTCATCGGCGCGACGTAGACAACTTTTAATAATATTTTAATTTTTTTATTTTTTTAAAAATATTTTTTTTTATTTTGTTTGTTTTTGTCTTTTTCCTCCGGTCGGTCGCCGAGGTTCGGCGACCGGCCGGAGGCGACCTCCGGCGAGGGCGAGGCCGACCTCGCCGGATCTGGCGAGGTCGAGCCTCGTCGGCCATGGGCGAGGCTTGCCCTCGCCGGATCTGGCGAGGCGAGCCTCGCCCATGGCCTGATCTGGCGAGGTCGGGCGAGGCTCGCCCTCGCCGGATCCGGCGAGGTCGAGCCTCACCGGCCATGGGCGAGGCTCGCCTCGCTAGATCTCGCGGGCCATGGGCTCGGCTCGCCTCGCCGCGGGCGAGGCTCGCCCTCGCCGCTCGCCCTCGCCGGATCTGGCGAGGGCCGCGAGGCTTGACCTTGCCAAATCCGGCGGGGCGAGCCTCACCCATGGTCACCTCGCCGGATCGGGCCATGGGCGGGTTCGCCCTCGCCGGATCCGACGAGGTCGAGCCTCGCCGGCCCCTCGCCGCCCTCGCCAGATCCGGCGAGGTCGGCCTCGCCCTCGCCAGAGGTCGCCTCCGGCTGGTCGCCGGACCTCGGCGACCGGCTAGAGGAAAAAGACAAAAACAAAAAAAAATTAAAAAATTAAAAAAAAATATATTTTTAAAAATAAAAATAAAAATATTTAAAATAGTTTTTTAAAAATAAAAATATTAAAATATTATCAAATGTTGTCCATGTCAGTGCCGATCATGCCACGTCAGCCGACCGTCGTCCAGTCAGCAAGATCCGGCCAAAATTGGCCGGAAAGGACTGAATTGGCACAACTTAAAAAGGTTTCGGACTGAATCGGCACCAAAAAAAGGTTTAGGACTAAATCGGCACAAAGGCAAAAAGTTTAGGACTTTTTTGGCACTTTTCTCGCAATTAAGGACATTCAAAAACCAATGTTACTAATGGAATGTTAAATAATTGCAAAGAGAGAGGGTTCTTTCCATATAGGATTAGTCCTAGTTGTTTTAAACCTTCTACAAAAATTGGATTAAACACTTAGGCATCACATGTTCACGGAATCTTTATTCGGAACTCTAAAATCCACATTAATAGATCGACCTAAATATTTTTGTTGCTAAAAGAATTTACATTTTCATTTATGGATCCAAATATCACGATAATATTAAAATCTCTGCGTGACATGATTAAATGGTCTCAGTATCTAGCATTAATATGTATATGATCTATTACTACCAGGTCATGTCAACAACAGTTAATCCAGGAGCACATCATAAGTTTGATTCCAATAAAAGAGTAACAATTTTGTTATGTGCTAATGCAGAAATAACATGACTGGTTGTAACGAAAAACAATTAGATGGAATGGAATTCAACTTTAAAAAAGATTTTTCAATCAGAAAAGATTCAAAGACTAATTAAAGAACAAGAAGTTAAAAATATATGATTATGTACATTGAGATATAAAATTGTTAAATAAGAGTAGATCAATGTAATTTAACATATCATAATTGAATGAAGGAAAATATTCATAAAATTTAACACACAAAATTCCCTCTAGGTGGCGATGTAGGAACGTAAAAAAGGGAAATAGAGGGATGGAGTTTCTCTCGCTCTTGACATAGTGGACCCCGGCAGGAGGCCCTTGTGATGGGTGTCATGCCCCGACCCACTTCGAGCGTGCGGCAACCCTCGCTTCCATATCTATGGTCGTTCGATTGTGACGTCCCAGGAGGCGTTGCCAACCCAATTACAATGTAAACAAATCTCCAACCATCATTCAACGGGGATAGTTAAAAACATAATCACATATATATAGGCGTCATAAGTTGATGTTTCATACACGTCAAGTTAAGAAATTAAACAGCTAACTTCATCACATTTGACAAGCCTGACTGCATTGCCACAACTTTCTACAAAAGAGCTTGGGGGTACACCTACACCTCTAATACTACGAGGGTGGTCTAAAAAGTGTTAGCAACTCCACTGCTACCTAAGCCTCAACAGCCTTCGGGATCCATGGCTTTGGCTCGGCAATCAGCTCGGGGTCAAGCTCAGGGTTAGACACCTTCCCATCGGGAATGTCCCCATCCTTGGCATCCAAGTTGATGTCTCCCCCTAAGCCTCTGACACCTAGCGGACCGTTGAAGCTGCATATGGGACCATGGTTCTTGCTATCCACCTAAAAGTACCAGGCCACGAATCAGTGTGGCACGAGATTAGGTAGACTTTCGTTGACCCAGATGGTCGTGACATAATGCATGTAGTGCGCGTTGGCCCCTCACACTATAGGGCACTCTGTCACCTCCTGATTGTGCTCAATGGGGAGTTCAAAACGTATCTGACGGAATGGTTCAGACATTCTTAGGGCCTGTAAATATTTCAACGAACAAATATGAGATAAACTCAAAAAGTGAATTTCCTAGACCTCGCGTAGGGAAGTCGTTCACCTCAGAAGTGCCCTAAATAAGTAAATTATCTATCGATGGCAAAACATGTGAACGCTCTTTTCGCTTTACCCTCACTATTCTCATAATAATAAATCTATTATTCAAGGCCATCAATATAGACACATAGGAAATTCCATAACATATATTCCATGCTCTCAAGCCAAACATACGAATGCGCATTATGTGCATTATGGTTCAAATCATGCGTTCATGCCATGTAATAATCCAAACCTAAACACATACGAATCTCATGTACTTTCCATATAAATATGTCTAGATTATTACGGCCCCTCAGGATCCAAGGCCAACCTCAAGGCTCGCAGTTATCCAACGTAATTGGGCATTGTCTCGCCCCATCGAGCACGGCATCGTCCCACATAAAACGCATCAGGATGGTCATTCTTATAAAGAGCTTTGTTTCGAAATCTGTTCGTGAACGGCATCTCGTTGACTTGGGGGCATCCAAATTGAATTGGACATCGTCTCACATAAAATGCATTAGAACGGGTACACACCCCGCGTAAACACACATCAGGGTCTTAGGTGATCACGCAGGTATACCATCACATAATTCATTTCTTATTTTTCTAATTTAACCCATGTGATACTCATGCGATATGCCATATCACTTGTCAAATGTCACTATGTTACACACGTGCATCATAGTACATTAAAAAAAATGTATCATTTAATTCATAAATCCATGGCATTTAGACTACTTATCAACATTGGATAAAGTCATCATAATCTGCAATACGTTCACATCATTATTACGTGTTATCAAACCCATCACATAATCCATCTTTTATTTATTTAACATATCACCTTACCATAACATACTCTAATAATATGCCACATCATAACATCATGTCGTCTCGAATACACGCGACACATACAACACATTATACGTAACTCACATAACACATATAACTCATAATCCATATAGCACATAACCCAAATAATACATCTAACCATTAATCCTTATAGCACATAACCCAAATAACGCATTGAGGACATAACACATAATCTATATATAGCATTTAATCACGTAATATGTATCCCACATAGCACGTATAGTACATAATAGCCTACTATCATATTATGGCACATACAACAACATATTCACTTTATATGACTTAATCTGATAACTCATCGACTGAAACATGAGAACTAATCATCCTAGGCTCGATAACTTATCACTTTGAAACTCGATAACCTATTAGTAAACGTTGGATAACTTATTTAAGTCCAATAATTGCTTTTTACACAACATGCACTTATCGCATGAATAACTCATCATTTAACTATAAGCAAGCCCTAAATTACTCCCTAAGTGCAAAGAAAGCCCTAATCAAAGGCTAGGAAGCAACTCAAAATGATTCAGGCTTCGAAATGCATCGGAAAGGGATAACAAGACCGGACGGCAGTTGTGGCGAGGGAGATGGACAACAGCTGGATGGCAGTCCGATGGTGGTGTGGCAGTGATTTGGTGGCGGTTAAGTGTCGGTATAGCGTTCGGGCTTTGGGAAAACCTAAACTATAGAAGAGACAAGGGAGAGGGTGCACGAGTGAAGGTTGCTCAGTACCAAACAACCCTTGAGGAGGTTGGTTGGTTAGGATTGAGTGGCGGTTTGGCGACGCAAATGGCAGTCTGGTGTCAAGGTTCGAAGGACGATCGCCGATGATGGAAGAACAAGAGGAAAAATGAAGAAACAAGCTTGAAATGAAGATGAAAATGACTATGGGAGTTTCGGTTACACCAAGAAGAGAGAAAGGTGAGTTTGAGATTCAAAAATGAAAGTGAGAATGTGAGAGAGGGAGTGTCCGGCAGTCTTGGGGGGGAGGGAGACAAGAGGTCAAGTCCCACTTAATATCTATCACATCCCATAGCTCATGTCAATCAAGGTGGCTAAAGAAAGAAGCAAAATCCTAGCATTAAATGAGAGATAGATTGCACTCAAGTGACTAGGTTTAGACTAGGCTAGGCTAGGTGGCTTCATCCCGTCAATTTGTCACACAATGCATGCTTGCACCACCCCTCCTTAGCCAATTTCCATCTTTGCCCTTTTGTCTCTAGTCCAATGGAAGGGCATTTCGGTTACTTCACCAAGATCTCGCACTATTCATGCACTATTCACATCCTTGCATGTAACCATTAGGGTTTGTCCTAGTGGTTACCCTTCCAACATGAAAGGGAGAGGTGAGGAGTTCGGATCCTCATTTTTTTAGAGGGATTGGGGGTGAGAATGAGTTAGTTTCAAGTGTGAATTTCGAGTCCCATGTTCTGTAAGAAAGCATGACAAAAGTCTAAGAGTGAGAGTTAGAGTAGGAGTAGAGTAAAACCGATAAAAAAAAAAAAAATCCTTGTGTCATGGGCCAACAATTTTCTTGGCCGCAGATTGACCCATGCGGCGCTTGGTGAGTAGAACTCGTTAGGCTAGCCTTCCTTCTATAGTTGTTCTAGTAAACAATATGGCAAATAATTCTTTTATATGGGATCATACAACGCCCAGCTTTGCTCAAACGTTTAGTCTATTGAGCGAGACAGCAACCCTCTTTAGGCTCAGCAATTGGTTTTAGCCTGCCAAGGCCTCATTAAGAGAGTGACATTAGCTCCCAACCAGTTTGTGCACGGGAGGCCAACCTCGCCTTCAAAGCTCTTAAGTAATATAATATTTATATCCTAGAACTCCTAGCACCAACCGTCCTGATGTTATTCTCACGGACCAGTTGTATTCGTCTTCTCTGCTTCCTCACTTAATACCTATCACATCCCTTAGCTCATGTCAATCAAGGTGGCTAAAGAAAGAAGCAAAATCCTAGCATTAAATGAGAGATAGATTGCACTCAAGTGACTAGGTTTAGACTAGGCTAGGCTAGGTGGCTTCATCCCGTCAATTTGTCACACAATGCATGCTTGCACCACCCCTCCTTAGCCAATTTCCATCTTTGCCCTTTTGTCTCTAGTCCAATGGAAGGGCATTTCGGTTACTTCACCAAGATCTCGCACTATTCATGCACTATTCACATCCTTGCATGTAACCATTAGGGTTTGTCCTAGTGGTTACCCTTCCAACATGAAAGGGAGAGGTGAGGAGTTCGGATCCTCATTTTTTTAGAGGGATTGGGGGTGAGAATGAGTTAGTTTCAAGTGTGAATTTCGAGTCCCATGTTCTGTAAGAAAGCATGACAAAAGTCTAAGAGTGAGAGTTAGAGTAGGAGTAGAGTAAAACCGATAAACAAAAAAAAATCCTTGTGTCATGGGCCAACAATTTTCTTGGCCGCAGATTGACCCATGCGGCGCTTGGTGAGTAGAACTCGTTAGGCTAGCCTTCCTTCTATAGTTGTTCTAGTAAACAATATGGCAAATAATTCTTTTATATGGGATCATACAACGCCCAGCTTTGCTCAAACGTTTAGTCTATTGAGCGAGACAGCAACCCTCTTTAGGCTCGGAATTGGTTTTAGCCTGCCAAGGCCTCATTAAGAGAGTGACATTAGCTCCCAACCCAGTTTGTGCACGGGAGGCCAACCTCGCCTTCAAAGCTCTTAAGTAATATAATATTTATATCCTAGAACTCCTAGCACCAACCGTCCTGATGTTATTCTCACGGACCGGTTGTATTCGTCTTCTCTCGCTTCCTCACTTAATACCTATCACATCCCTTAGCTCATGTCAATCAAGGTGGCTAAAGAAAGAAGCAAAATCCTAGCATTAAATGAGAGATAGATTGCACTCAAGTGACTAGGTTTAGACTAGGCTAGGCTAGGTGGCTTCATCCCGTCAATTTGTCACACAATGCATGCTTGCACCACCCCTCCTTAGCCAATTTCCATCTTTGCCCTTTTGTCTCTAGTCCAATGGAAGGGCATTTCGGTTACTTCACCAAGATCTCGCACTATTCATGCACTATTCACATCCTTGCATGTAACCATTAGGGTTTGTCCTAGTGGTTACCCTTCCAACATGAAAGGGAGAGGTGAGGAGTTCGGATCCTCATTTTTTTAGAGGGATTGGGGGTGAGAATGAGTTAGTTTCAAGTGTGAATTTCGAGTCCCATGTTCTGTAAGAAAGCATGACAAAAGTCTAAGAGTGAGAGTTAGAGTAGGAGTAGAGTAAAACCGATAAACAAAAAAAAAAAAAACTTGTGTCATGGGCCAACAATTTTCTTGGCCGCAAATTGACCCATGCGGCGCTTGGTGAGTAGAACTCGTTAGGCTAGCCTTCCTTCTATAGTTGTTCTAGTAAACACTATGGCAAATAATTCTTTTATATGGGATCATACAACGCCCAGCTTTGCTCGAACGTTTAGTCTATTGAGCGAGACAGCAACCCTCTTTAGGCTCAAAGAATTGGTTTTAGCCGCCAAGGGCCTCATTAAGAGAGCGACATTAGCTCCCGACCGCCTTGTGCACGGGAGGCCAACCTCGCCTTCAAAGCTCTTAAGTAATATAATATTTATATCCTAGAACTCCTAGCACCAACCGTCCTGATGTTATTCTCACGGACCGTTGTATTCGTCCCCTCTCGCTTCCTCACTTAATACCTATCACATCCCTTAGCTCATGTCAATCAAGGTGGCTAAAGAAAGAAGCAAAATCCTAGCATTAAATGAGAGATAGATTGCACTCAAGTGACTAGGTTTAGACTAGGCTAGGCTAGGTGGCTTCATCCCGTCAATTTGTCACACAATGCATGCTTGCACCACCCCTCCTTAGCCAATTTCCATCTTTGCCCTTTTGTCTCTAGTCCAATGGAAGGGCATTTCGGTTACTTCACCAAGATCTCGCACTATTCATGCACTATTCACATCCTTGCATGTAACCATTAGGGTTTGTCCTAGTGGTTACCCTTCCAACATGAAAGGGAGAGGTGAGGAGTTCGGATCCTCATTTTTTTAGAGGGATTGGGGGTGAGAATGAGTTAGTTTCAAGTGTGAATTTCGAGTCCCATGTTCTGTAAAAAGCATGACAAAAGTCTAAGAGTGAGAGTTAGAGTAGGAGTAGAGTAAAACCGATAAACAAAAAAAAATCCTTGTGTCATGGGCCAACAATTTTCTTGGCCGCAGATTGACCCATGCGGCGCTTGGTGAGTAGAACTCGTTAGGCTAGCCTTCCTTCTATAGTTGTTCTAGTAAACACTATGGCAAATAATTCTTTTATATGGGATCATACAACGCCCAGCTTTGCTCGAACGTTTAGTCTATTGAGCGAGACAGCAACCCTCTTTAGGCTCAGCAATTGGTTTTAGCCTGCCAGGGCCTCATTAAGAGAGCGACATTAGCTCCCGACCAGTTTGTGCACGGGAGGCCAACCTCGCCTTCAAAGCTCTTAAGTAATATAATATTTATATCCTAGAACTCCTAGCACCAACCGTCCTGATGTTATTCTCACGGACCGTTGTATTCGTCCCCTCTCGCTTCCTCACTTAATACCTATCACATCCCTTAGCTCATGTCAATCAAGGTGGCTAAAGAAAGAAGCAAAATCCTAGCATTAAATGAGAGATAGATTGCACTCAAGTGACTAGGTTTAGACTAGGCTAGGCTAGGTGGCTTCATCCCGTCAATTTGTCACACAATGCATGCTTGCACCACCCCTCCTTAGCCAATTTCCATCTTTGCCCTTTTGTCTCTAGTCCAATGGAAGGGCATTTCGGTTACTTCACCAAGATCTCGCACTATTCATGCACTATTCACATCCTTGCATGTAACCATTAGGGTTTGTCCTAGTGGTTACCCTTCCAACATGAAAGGGAGAGGTGAGGAGTTCGGATCCTCATTTTTTTAGAGGGATTGGGGGTGAGAATGAGTTAGTTTCAAGTGTGAATTTCGAGTCCCATGTTCTGTAAGAAAGCATGAAAAAATTCTAAGAGTGAGAGTTAGAGTAGGAGTAGAGTAAAACCGACAAAAAAAAAAAAAAAAAAAATCCTTGTGTCACTGGCCAACAATTTTCTTGGCCGCAAATTGACCCATGCGGCGCTTGGTGAGTAGAACTCGTTAGGCTAGCCTTCCTTCTATAGTTGTTCTAGTAAACAATATGACAAATAATTCTTTTATATGGGATCATACAACGCCCAGCTTTGCTTGAACGTTTAGTCTATTGAGCGAGACAGCAACCCTCTTTAGGCTCAGCAATTGGTTTTAGCCTGCCAAGGCCTCATCAAGAGAGCGACATTAGCTCCCGACCAGTTTGTGCACGGGAGGCCAACCTCGCCTTCAAAGCTCTTAAGTAATATAATATTTCTATCCTAGAACTCCTAGCACCAACCGTCCTGATGTTATTCTCACGGACTAGTTGTATTCGTCCCCTCTGCTTCCTCACTTAATACCTATCACATCCCTTAGCTCATGTCAATCAAGGTGGCTAAAGAAAGAAGCAAAATCCTAGCATTAAATGAGAGATAGATTGCACTCAAGTGACTAGGTTTAGACTAGGCTAGGCTAGGTGGCTTCATCCCGTCAATTTGTCACACAATGCATGCTTGCGCCACCCCTCTTTAGCCAATTTCCATCTTTGCCCTTTTGTTTCTAGTCCAATGGAAGGGCATTTCGGTTACTTCACCAATATCTCGCACTATTCATGCACTATTCACATCCTTGCATGTAACCATTAGGGTTTGTCCTAGTGGTTACCCTTCCAACATGAAAGGGAGAGGCGAGGAGTTCGGATCCTCACTTTTTTAGAGGGATTGGGGGTAAGAATGAGTTAGTTTCAAGTGTGAATTTCGAGTCCCACGTCCTGTAAAAAAGCATGACAAAAGTCTAAAAGTGAGAGTTAGAGTAGGAGTAGAGTAAAACCGATCAAAAACAAAAAAACAAAAAATCCTTGTGTCACTGGCCAACAATTTTCTTGGCCGCAGATCGACCCATGCGGCGCTTGGTGAGTAGAACTCGTTAGGCTAGCCTTCCTTCTATAGTTGTTCTAGTAAACAATACGGCAAATAATTCTTTTATATGAGATCATACAACGCCCAGCTTTGCTCGAACGTTTAGTCTATTGAGCGAGACAACAGTCCTCTTTAGGCTCAACAACTGGTTTTAGCCTGCCAAGGCCTCATCAAGAGAGCGACATTAGCTCTCGACTAGTTTGTGTATGGGAGGCCAACCTCGCCTTCAAAGCTCCTAAGTAATATAATATTTCTATCCTAGAACTCCTCGCACCAACCGTCCTGACGTTATTCTCACGGACTAGTTGTATTCGTCCCCTCTTTTTCCTCACTCTTCACTCGATAACTCCAAGCATTACTCATAAGTGTCACGAGTACAGAAGAATTCATAGATCGTGATATTCTCTCCCACTCAATTTCACAACGCCCTCATTGTGATATGTTTTGTTGCTTCCTTGTGTCCCTTAACCATTTATGCGCCCCTTTTGGGATTCCACATCAAATGGTCACGCTTGCTCAGCAAAACAGGTCCATTGGTAGCCTCTTTTGATCTCAGTTGTTCTAGTCATTTTCGGTCACCTGTGCTTTCTTTGGCAAGTATGACATTTCTCGCTAATTACATCTTTTGGCAGTACCATTTTTACCTACTAAGCATTTTGACCCCAGCAAACCAAATGGAGGTTCTTTTCTTTGTTGAAAACGTGGCAGTAGACCTCTTTTTTTGGATTCACCAATCGATCCAAGAACCTTATCCCCATTTAGCGACAATTCGGTTCTTCTCCAACTCTACCTTCTTAGTGAGGAACGGACTCTTCCTAGTGCCCCCATTGTAATCCTAGAAGCTTAGTCGAGAGCAGCACTTTGTTTGAGCATTTTTTGCCCTGATGATTCACTCTCCACCCTCGTAGGACCGGGTAGACCACTAGTACTTCCTAGCTTAACCACACTGGAGTGAGGAGTCCGATTCTCCGACTCACCCACTTACTGACAGGATTTCTGTTCTGATACCATTTGTCATGGGCCGATAGTTCCCTTCGCCACAAATCGACCTATGTGGCGCTTGGCGAGTAGAACTCGCTAGGCCAGCTTTCTTTCTATAGTTGTTCTAGTGAACAATACGACAAGTAGCTCTTTTATATGAGATTGTACCACGCCTAGCTTTGCTCGGGCATCTAGTCCATCGAGGGAGACAGCAGCCCTCTTTAGGCTCAATAACTAGTTTTGTCCTACTAGGGCCTTATTAGAAGAGCGGCATTAGCTCCCGACCAGTTTGTGCATGGGAGGCCAACCCCGCTTTCAGAGCTCCTAAGTAATATAATTATTTTATCCTAGAACTCCTAGCACCAACCGTCTTGACGCCACTCCCATGAACCAGTTGTGTTCGTCCTTTCTACTTCCTTACTCTTTACTCAATAACCCTAAGCACCACTCACAAATGTTACGAGTATGGGAGGATTCACGAACCATAACACTTGCATGCATTTAATGCCAAGATCTTGTCAAAAGAAGACTTGATGGGCTTGAAGGGCCCATGGGCCTCTCTTAGCTGCTCACCCCTTGGGCGTGTGGGCCTTGGGCTGCCCACTTGGACTCGGGCCCATTGGGTCTCCGCTTATGGCCTGTTTCCACCTTTCCGCACTTGTACATTCTTGCCAATGAAAAATCGAGTTTTCACCCCTAAATGGCCTTTTTCCAATGTCCTCGTGGTCTATCGATCCTCAAGGCAATCTTGTCCGATGATCGCTTACCGAAACAATTCCATTTTGAAAAATCAAGTTGGAATGAGGATGTCACAATGGGCTATTAGCTTAGTGGTAGAGCGCGCCCTTGATATCGCATTGTTGTGCTTAGGCCATGAGGGCTCTCAGCCATATGGATAGTTCAATGTGTTCATGCTCAACTATTCCAGGAGTAGATCATGAAGAATGGTAAACTGGTTTTTCTCCGTTGCCAAAGGCACGTAGCAAGTCAAGTAAGCCTCATTTTCTATTGGTTAGTGATGGTTTTATTAATATTGTGATGGGCCTAAGTTGGCCTGTTCGCCCATGTTGGGCCTAAAAGCCCGGTTCACAAGATTAGGGCCCATAGATGGAGGGATATGATGAAGGGGTATGTTTCTTTTTTGGAGGGGACGTATATAAGGGAGAAAAGAGAGGGAGGAACGTATCTTTTGGCATTATGTACGTTCCTCCTTCCTCTCTCCCTCCAAAAAGAAAAATAGTGAGCAGAAAGGCGACGCCATCTTCCCTTCAAGGCCAATTGACGTCATCGAATTGAATGGGATCGGTTTTCCCTTCCTCATATCGGCGTCGGTGTTTAATCTGTGGCTAACAAGGTATGCTCGATTCCGTGGTGTGCTTTAGGATCGGTGATGCATGTATTTTTCCCGGGCTCGTCTTCCGCACAAGTTTAGGGGTTCGATTTAGTGTCGAATCCAATTTTTGGGAATCCGACAATCCCAACAGTTAGAATTCGAAATGGTGTGAGAGGGAGGGTGTCACTCTACCAATAGTATAGACCTTCCCACACAAATGTTTTATTGGCTGCTGTACTGAGGTTTTCTACCTCCATCTTCTCACATAATTAGTCTTTTGATATATTAGGGGATTTTTCTAAACTTTTGTACTTCATTTAATTAAAGATATTCACATATTTACGAAAGAAAAAAGGGGGCTAACACAGCAAACTTTCGGCCACAAAATATTTTGGAACCTATGGCGACGAATTTCTTTCGCCGTGGGCCCCACATACTGACACACACACACACACACACATATATATATATATATATATATATATATATATATATATATATATAATATATTATATTCAATGCTGTTTCGCCATCGGACCAGAACAACTCCGATTGCGATTTATAACATCGAGGGTATGTTTGCATGGACGAGAGGCATGCATGAGACAAAGCTCTCGTTCTCGGGGACGTGGACAATTCGGTATAACGATTTTTCCGGGGTCTGATGAATTCCACGTGTTGTGGCCACTGGCTGTGCCCTTGTCCCATTGTGCATCACACAAAAGCCAAACTAGAGGAAGGAAATAGAACGTGGAAAATCCTGCATTTTCAGCAGAGTTTTGTGTTTCGCTGGCCAGAAATGAAGAGAGTTTTGGCCCGGGCAAGGCATGGACACCCTAATTTCTTTTTCTTAGGGGTTAACATCACGAAAATACATAAATCAATATCTACGTGAAATAAGTATCATAAAATTTTAATGACACAAAATTTCTCAATTTTTAACATTATGTCAATATGATCCTACATCATATATTCATTGAAAAGAATTATTTGTTTCAATTTAGAGAGGTACCGTCAAGGCTATATTTTCTTGAAAAGGGACATGGGTTTCAATTATTCATTCTTTTGCTCCCCATTATATGGTTTTTTTAGGAAATATTATTTATCTAGGAATTAATTGCAATAGTCCTAAACATATGATAATTAACGTAAGGGCCGTTGCATCTGACTATACATTCGATTCACCGTGCAAGTCCCTGTAATATTAAACGTTGTGTTAGGGCAGAGAAAAAGCGTAAATTGTTGACAGATAACAAATATTAAATGATGGGACTAATGTTAGTTTGAAATTTGTTTGATGGAAGAAGTATATAATGCATGGTTAGTTTCTAGTTCTAGTTAAGATATAACGGATAGACAGAATTTGTTCAATAATTTGGAAGAAACAATGATAAAATTTTTTGAGAAAAGTTTAGAAAATTGGAATATATTACAGATAGATATACACCATATATTCAAGATGGGATAATTACACAAATAATTATTGAATTTTGGCTCAATGTGCAATGTCGTTATTGAACTTTTAATTTGTTTAATGTGATCCCTGAATTTTTGGTACATATTCAATGTAATTCCTAGATTATCTGAAAATATTTAACATTTTCCCAAACTTAAATTAATGAAAGAACAATGTTGAATAATTTTATGTAGTTCAATAATTAGATTGAATATGTATCAAAAGTTTAGGGATTATATTAAACAAATTAAAATTTTATGGATGATATTATACATTATGATAAAGTTCAGGGATCACATACAGCAAATTAAAAGTTTAGGGATGATATTATATATTAGGCCAAAATTCAAGGCCCATCTTTATCATTTTTCCATTCAAGAAAAGAGGAACTTTAGAATTTAGGACATATACTATGGTTAAGACTATTCACAAAACAATCTCAATAACAGAATGTTAAAAATTCACAAAGGGAGAAAGTTCAGTTATTTTCATATAGGATTAGTCCGAGTTGTTTCAAAACCTCCAACAAAAATGAACTAAACATCCTAGTTGTTCCAAAATTTCCAAGAAAAAATGGATTGAACATTTTTGTTATTCATGTTTAAGAGATTGTAGGCACAATAAGTTCACGGACTTTTTATTAGGAATTATAGAATCCACATTGCTCGAGCGTGTTGCCATCAAAATGTCAAATTTTCTATTAGAGGAGTTAAATATTAGACCACGCTTACATATAATAACTTAAGTTTTTAAAACAGTTCATAGTGGTATCATAAAATTTCATATAATGTCAAGTTAAAGGTCTTGAGTTCAATCTTTTCAGGCCCCATTGGCTTTCCTAATTAAATATGTTCACGCTTAGTACAAAAAAAAAAAAAAAAAAAAAGGACCAGACTAAGCATAAAAGAGCGTATTTGAGTAATTAAATATTAAATCACGCATTTATCTAATAACTTAAACTTTTAGAATAGCTGATAGTGGTACTATAAAATCTCACATTTTTCATTAATGGATCCATATATGGGGACAACATTAACCGTAAATATAAAAACCTCAAGTTTTGATCAATGATCTCAATATCTAGCATTAATTCAAAAGCATAGAAGTTAGACTCTGATAAAGGAGAAATCATTATGTTATATGCTAATGCAGAAAAAACAAATCTAGGAGTTCAATAAACAATTGGATGTAATAAAATTTAACTTTCTAAATATGAATTTTTCAATCAAGAAAGATACAAAGACCTATAAAAAGATCAATATTTGAGTATGGAGCTGGAGAACTAAAAATTAAGTTAAATAAGAGTAGATCAAGGGAATTAAACACTGGATAATTTAATGAGGGAAAAAATTTCACATAAAATTCCCTCTAGGTCATCATGCTCAGCTACTCGAGGTATAAAATACTAAACCATTTTTCTTTTCCGTTGCCATGGGCTAACACAGCAACATTCCGCGACAAAAGGTTGAAACCTATGGCGACCAATGTCTGTCTAACGGTAGACTAAGTTTTTTAAGTAAATGTTTCCTAATTTGATTCAGGAAGTCATACAAGAACTTACAAAAATAGAGCAAATGAGAGAAGTGTTAGGATTTTCTTGATGAGAGTTTTCTAAATGATATTAACACTGTGGGTTTACTTTGCATGCAACCTAGTGCTAGGAAATACTTGAGCGATTGGAAGTTTGAAATTCTCCTTAGTTACAATGGATTTTTTGCAGTCGGCCCTCTTTGTGGAGTAACGAGCGATACTCAAATTGTATCACATAAATCTTTAATGGTCTTTATCATCTCTTGTTGATTTCTCTTGTAATCCATTCTTCTCATGTTAGACTTGAATTGCCAGATCCGTTAGTTTTTGCATTTTCTTTTTCTTTTTTTTTTTTGGAAAAATTCTAAATAAGGGCTTGAAATACCCTTAATTTCTTAATAAAAGCTTGAAGTGGATGTTGATTTAAATAAGAGTCTGTAGTGTCCTCATTTTCTCAAATAAGAGCTTGAAGTGGATTTTTTTCTTTAAAAAATGGTTATATCTATGACATCCCGATTTTCCAATTCTATTTTCAATAAAATGAGATGGGCATTTTCATCTGCGCGTATATGGTTTTTTTTTCTTTAAGTTGGCCACTTATGAGAAAACTAGTCTATCGGGGGAAGCCGTTAAGGAATTCTAATTCACCAGACTCGATAATTTGACTAGAAAGCGACCTTTCGACCGAGCTAATCTGCAAGTGTCAATATGGCACAGTAAAAAATAAGGGTGATCGGTTCCCGGTTTGGTCCGATCCTAAGGTAGAACTGGGAACCGGACTGGGAAAACCGGTTTCGGTCCAGTCCAATAGGATCGGCACTTTCTTTTTTCACTAAATAACGACCATTCATTAAAGAACGACCATGCTCCGGATCGATCAATCCAATTCGGTTCCCAAACGATCTAATAAAAATACTCACACATGTTTTTACGTGCAAAATATTCAAACTTTACTTGCGTGAATATTAATGATAATTTATGTGTTTCACTATTAATTTTAAGCATAAAAGCCATGAACAATTTTAGTAAAATATGTGCTTGGCTTAGGTTTTATAGACAATCTCTTTTCTATGCTTTGAATGTTTAGTCAATGTCGGACTCTGAGGCTTGAAGTGCCTTGTTGCTTGCAAGTGAGGGGAGCAAGAGAGAGAGTGAGCATGAGGAACTCCTAGAGCCTTATCCCACATCGAGTAGAAGATAAAACTAACTAATAAGTTTTCTAAGAGCTTTGATGGTCTCTTGGCCACATAAGAGGTTGTTACCTCAATTGCAATTCAGATTGCAACAAGTTTCATATATAATATTCATATATTATGTGTGTTTATATATTATATGTATATAAATTATATATATAAAAAAATTTAGTCCGGTCCAGTCGGTTCGGTTGGTCCGGTTCCCACCTTGGAGCCAGGAATTGGATTGCCGACCGTGGGAACTGCCCAAAACCGGCCGGTCCGGTCCCGGTTCGGGCGGTTTCCGTTGCACACCCCTAGTTGAAAATCGATTAGAGATCGCAAATAGATCGACTCGACAAAGGCATGTGATCAAGTGTGGGTGATTCTACCAGATCGCACAATTCTTGTTGATCGGCACTAGACCGACTTTTATGTCGTTTTGATATCCTATGTCCGTATTTGAAACCTTGAGAATACCCTAACAATCGAGAGTCGCCAATGTGTCAAAGATGTACATTATGGCTTGAAAATGATCAACCACAGGTCAAATGCACGAAAATTTCTAAAAACTACCCGGTAGATTATGACACGCTAGTATTGTGCCAGAGTGAAATTAATTGTGAAATTGAAACCGAATTCAAAAATTGGAAGTCCTATTGTGTTACAAATCATTTTAGGAACGTTGACTCATCTTCATAAGATTTTTCATGCAAACCGAGTTTTTTGGTGAAGAATCAAAGTATGGTTAATTTGGTTTGGGAAAATTGGTAGGCCTGCTTTTGGTCATACTTTTGGGATCCAAGATAGTTCTATGGTCAAGTAAAAATGTGAATTGAAGTGTGGTGATATTAGATTAATTTATGGATTTCAATTTGGCTCAATTGGAATGGGATTGAATGAAATTGATAGAATTTGGTGCACAAATACTCAAAATTCGTATGCTAAGGCACATTGAGCAAATTGGACCCATTGAAAGATTTTCAAGGAAGCTTGGAGGTGAGTGGATGGTGACATCATGTGAGGTCATGGTGGGGTCAAAGTGGAGGGGGTTGTGACAAGTGTAGAGTGCCCATTGGCTCACCAAAAGTAGCCCTCACATCAAACCTTTCTTCTTCCTTGAATCAAGGGCCTTATCTTGGAACTTGGAGAGAGAGAGAGAGAGAGAGAGAGAGAGAGAGAGCTATGTGACTAGAGCTCCAGCCGCCCCTCTATTTGCACGCCTGACCAACCGCTTGCACGTAGCCGGAGTTTGTCGCCGTCGCCACTCATCCGCGCTTGTGGCTCCACTCGCCGGCTCACGCTTTGCTCCGCCTTCATCCGCATGCTAGCACCGTCGTCCGTTGCTGCCCTTGGTCACCAATCACTGTCGGAGCCTCCATCGCCATCATGGTGGTCTTCCAACTCGCCGGAGCCACCGTCGAAGCTAGCTCGTCGTCAGTGCTGCTTCTCCTTCGCCTGCACGCCTGATTAGCTCACACTGTTGTTCCGCGTGTCCATGATCGTCCAAGCCGTCGTCTAGCTGCTACTCGTTGTCGCCAAGGCCGTCGAAGGTCTCCCCTTGCCGCCATGAGCCACCGCAAGTCACCGCCTGAGCTGCCTCCATCCATCTCCGCTGGTTTCGCACCCAACTAGCAACTAGCGCACCTTCGTCCGACCTTGAATAGCAGCTGGAAGTTCCAGGAAGCTCCGGTCTTCAAGGTCCATTTTGAGTGCCTTATGGTCTTTGCTTGGTGTCGCCGTGAGGAAGTTTATCGACTGCCTCGCTGTTGCCTTTGCCGGAGACTCATCGGAAAGCAATTCCGGTGAGTTTAGCCTCCTAAACTTTGATTAGAGGGTTAATGATGCTTATAGAGGTTTAGTTTAAGTTAAGTGAGATTATGCGGTTAGATTAGTTTAGTTAAGTGTGTATTAGATTAAGGGGTGCGGTTAGTTTAGTGTATGTTTAATTAAGGTTAAATAGATTTTTATGTTAGTATAATAATGATTTGGCCTTAATTGATTATTTTTGAATAAATAAGTATTTCGAAATTATTTAATTAATTTTTGAAATAAATTTAATTATTTATTAATTCCGTAAACTTTTTCAAGACCTTAAATTATTAGAATTTCGTGTTGATCACTGCTATGTATTCAGATTATGAATTTGATGAGTGGATATTACAAATTGAGTGTTGATTGTGAAAAATAATGACTTTATTCATAAAATCCCAGATGTCGGGTTTTGATACCAAAATTGGATTTTAAGGATTATATTAAATGGTGGGGTTTGAAAAAGTGAGATATTAGTTTTCTAGTTCGAAATTAATGTGCCCCCACACACATGAATAATTTCTTGAACATTTTTAATATGAAAAAAAGAAGCCGAGATCACTATTTTAAATGGAAGCATTGAGTGAAATGCAAAGTGTCCTGAGCCGAGTATGAATTTATTGTGTGTTAATTAAGAGGAAATTGTCCTGAGCTGTTGAACCAGATTTGCCCCTGTATGGGATGCCCCATACAATGGATGAGGGTTGCAGTAGATTATGGATCAATGCTCCTTCGGGAACGCCATCGATGTAATGACGAAGCCATGCTCCAAGGTGGGGAGGCAATAAGATGAGGTAAGTCTTCTGTGTAGTGTGGCTAGGCCACCCATGGGTGTATTTTTCTTTCTAATATGGGTTTAGGGGGTGAACTTGCTGAGGCAATGTCTCACCCCGTTGTGGGCCAAATATTTTCAGGTCTTTAGATGGCGATCGTGGAGGACCCGAAGCCATGGAGTCTGGGAAGGTGGAGATCGAAGGATCGGCGAACGTGTCCAACTAGTTGGTCTTAGGATAGTTCCCCTTTTTGTTGAGCCGGTCTATTTTGTAAACAGCCCAGTTTTATATAAAAACCTATGTGTTTTATAAAGAAGTGTTTGGTTGTAATTGATTGCCTACTTTTCTATCCCAAGTTAAATGTTGTCAGGGGATTTGTTTCGCTTTCGCATGCATAATAAAATGAATGGGTCGGCGACATGTCTTAGGATGTCGCATATTTGATCGACCGTAGTGGGATGTGCGCGAGCTTGAGGTTTGAGGCATGACAATATCAATCTCAAAGAAGTGTCCAAACTCACTAGCTATTGAAGGGCATTTTCATCTTTTAATTTTTTTTTTTTTTTTTTTTAAATTTGTTCACATTTTTCTTTCTTTTTCCTATTTTACTTTTTCCATAAAAAAATAGAAAAACTAAAACTTCAAAAAAATAAAGAAACACACAGGCGAGAGGGAGCCCTCCCCGCCTATATTTTTTTTTTTTCTATAAAAAATTTTATTTTATTTTTAATTTTGAATCTAATTTAATTAATGTTAAAATTGTCCTTGTACTAAAATACCCTTAATTGACTGTAATATTTGGCCGAGTGGCAAGCTAACAAGGTTAATCCTTTATTTTAAATAATTATAACTACTTCAAGCCCTTATTTGATATAATAAGGGCACTTCAAGTTCTTATTTGAAATAAGATTCACTTCAAGTCCTTCTTTGAGAAAAATATTGTACTTCAAACCTTTAGTTAGAACTTTCCAATAAGTTTGCAATCAAGCAACAAAGAAAACATGATATAATTTGAAGATGAATCTTTATGAAATAATGAGATCATCGTAAATTTATCTAAATATAAGGTTGTAAATTTAACAATTAGAATTGGAATCCTCTAAATTTACAAGGTAAATTTACAAACTGATAACTTTATCCCTTTTAATGGAGAAAACATTAGCATGTTTAACTTTAAACGGTTGAGATGTTTTTTTTTTTTTTTTGGGAAAAAAAACCTCCAAAAATCCTCAAATGATGTCTAATGCGATACAATTATTCTTTTTTTTTTTTTTTTTTTTTTTTTTTGACACAAAGAATCTCAAACTTGTACTTGAGTGACACACTTATCCTCTATCAAGGTTTGGTCAATAAAAACTATTAAAAATCTACCTACATGGATGACAAAAAGTAAATGATATCTACAAGGCGCCAAACTAAAGTAAATAAGGATGTCATTTTGGTTGGAAAATTATTTGACAGAATCTTGATGAAGGGTAAATGTGTCACACACAGATACAACTTTAGGATTTTTGGTGCCATACAAAAAAAGTATGAGTATATTTTTAATGGGCATTGTTTGGAGTTATCGGTGGGTTTTTTTTTTCCTTTTCCTTTTCTTTTCTTTTTCCACCTGCCACCACCCCTTGTTGCTCCTCCTGCCATTATGGACGCGTCGCTCGACCAATCACTAATTCATTTCTCTCATTTGCTGATGCCAATTAATATGAACCATATTGAAGTTGTTGATGCTTCAACCACTGAGAGGCATTATATTTATGATATACTTTTCGCTAAATTTACAAGGAATCTCATTCCCTAAAGATCGTGACAAATATATGATCCATTTTTTCTTAGCTTGATTAATAGAATAAGGGGTTAGTTACACTAATATGGACGACGCAAGCATAAGGAAATTTTGAAATCTTGGTACCTGGATCATCACTGAACAAAACATCTCAAAGTTTAGTGGGATGAGTGCTGGGTCAACTTATTTATCCTTAACAAAAGCATTCTGGTCACATAGGAAATTAACATTCACGTCGTATCTTCTTACATGATTTGCGAAGAGTAGAATAACAAAATTATTTCACTAGTACTTCATTTACAGAATTTTCTAATATAAAACAAGTAATGTTCGAAACAAGAGAAAATATAATAGAATTAATGAAAAGCTATGAAAAGAAAACCCATCATCCTGCCTGAGTTTTGCTGCACGTATATGCCATTATCATCACGTTGCTCAGCAATCCCTTGTTGATGTGTTGGAGTTCTTCTTAAAAGCCCTCTTCACATCGAGATTCCGTTGCCACCAAACAAGAAAAATCGTATATAGTATCTCCTCACTGGAAACCGAGAAAAGAAGCCTTCGATCATCAATGACCTCTCCCACGGTGACTTGGTCCAGAATAAGCTCTGTCTAGGACGATCTCTGATAGCAATGAACTCAGAGACCGGCCTCCAAGAGGTCTCACGGCTTCGACGTGCGAACTGTACGTGAGCATGAGAAGGAAGAAGAGGATCAAGAAGGTGTTAAGAAACACGATGAGAGATTTTTGGGACCTCATCCTTCTTCCCTTTGCTTTTTCAGTCTTGATTTGTTAGGTATGGCTGGATATATGCATGAGGACGCAAGGTAATTTATAGATAAAAGGGGTTTCAAGAATCAAGAGGAGTTAGTGGCGTGTTCAAGAAAGGTTTGCAATAATCTTTGACTTCTGGTACAGATTGCGGTCGTGTTGGCGGGTGAAGAATTTTGCCATAAATTTTTATGGAGATTGATCCGACTTTGAATCCTCCAAACTATATTTAATTCCTCAGTTTGACTATTTGAAGAATAAGATTAACATTGAATATCTTGCAGAGAGAGAGAGAGAGAGAGAGAGAGAGAGAGAGGTAGGCAGGGTTGTGTTTAGAGAATGAGTCGTACGTTGTTAGAACAAAAACGGGGTTTGAATTTGGAGTGGAACACGAAGATTGCCTTTACACTACTTTACGTGCGCCATCTAACATTTTCATATTTAGAATGTAACATGAGTGCTAAGGTCAAATAGCGTAAAGCACATGAGCAGCAAAGGTCAATTGAGCTGAATAGTAAACGATGTTGTGCTTTACTGCTTTGGGCAATGTACGACGGTCTTAACATGATTCATTCCATGTGTTTGAAAAGGGTCCACCGACAGACTCGACCCGTATGAATCGACCTTCCTATAGAGGACTTCGTATGCATCGATTGAGCTGAATGGTAAACGATGTTGTGCTTTGGGCAATCAACGACGATCTTAACGACTGTTCTTTCCATGTGTTTGAAAAGGGTCCACCGACGGAGTCGATCTGCATTAATCGAGCTCCTGATAGCCGACTTCGTATGCATCGGTGAGTGGGAAGTCAGCAGGGATAATGCGTGCTTGAGTAGACCGCTGCGAGGTAGGCCGTTTGGTCAGTGCCTGCTTTGAGAATATTTTATTAGACTAATGAAAATGCATGAGATCGTAACGATTTTCAAGCGAAAATTTGAATGCGTGGCCCATAGACAAAAACCTAACATGAGTTGTCATGGTCAATGTCGATAAGCACGGACTTATAGAGGGGTCAAAGGTAAAAAACAAAGCACATGCAATGCAAACTAGTAATTTTCAAAGAAGTACTTGTCAAACGGTGGGAAAATTAACGAATCTTATAATTAAATCAAGGCAAGAGAATGGAATCACTGGAAAAGTCAAGGATGAACATTAAAGAATATGAGAGATCTATGTGTCCCAGTCCGAGCATCGATACCTAATTCACCATAATACCTGACTAAAAATGACATATTAAATGATTGGAGAATTATAGAGTTACAATTCTCAGGTAAAGTGCTAGAAATATCATAAACCTATTGCATTTGTGCTAGTCCTAAACGTTTTAATTGTGTCAATTTAATCTTAAAACTTTTGATCAAATGCCAATTCATTCATTCCAACTAATTTTGACCGTATACTAATGATGTGGACACCAGCTGGCCTATATGACATTACCGGCTCTACAATGGATAGTTTTAGTAATATTTTAATATTTTTGGACCTTTTATTATATATTTTTTTAATTTTTTTTCTTTATTTATTATTTTTTTGCCTTCCCTCTTTCTTTTGCTAGTGACTGGCCACGGGCCATGGCCGTGTGGGCTAGCCTCGCTTGGGTGAGAGTTGTTGTCGCCTACCACTTTTAAGTTAAAGAAAAATTTGGATAGTTGGTGTCACTTTTAATTTCCAAAAATACGGCCTCTAAAAATAGAATCGGTCACTAAAAGAAATCAGTGAAAAGTTTTTAAAACAAGGTTTTGAAGTGAGGATTTATTTGAGATAATGTCTGCTCTAATAAATCCCTGAAGTGAGTCACTTTATCTCAAATTACCCCCAACTCACCGTTTGATCAAATCTTCACCGAAGCGTTTCGTTCTTATGCGGCACTTTACAAGACATGGCCAGGCGCATTTTCACCAACGGACTTTTTTCTTTTCTTTTCTTCTTTTTCTCTTTCTTTCTTCGTCTCTTTCTTTTTCTTCCGACCATTTTTTCAGTTTTCTTTTCTTTGCCACTCGTGGCAAGTCGTCTCCTATTTTCTTGGGAAGAGGATGGAGGATCACGGCAAGTTCCCTTCTTTTTCGTCTGTTTGAAACTTTGTCTGAGTTTTAATTTCGTTTGTTGACTGATGATCCACATATTAAGCCTGTCTTTTCTTACTTTTCTTTAAATTAACATCTCTATTTCTTAACAAAAGAAGTCATTGATTTGTCAATGTTGAGATTCCAACATCAATAAAATCCAGTCCGAGCACGGGATATTTGCTAGGCGCTATTGATCTTAGTGTCATTTACAATGAGTTTGTTTAATTTACTTTGTTTTTCTCAGAGGTGACAATCCGACCTCCTTTGTCATGGTTCCGCGCATCATTTGTGTCAATTGAATTGAATTTGAAATTAAGTTAGGATGGAACATGAAAGTGAGATTTATCCCACTTTTGAGATGTTGTCTAATTGAAGTTAGCGCAAAAATGTTGATGATAACTTGAATTATAAATGATGGGTCCACGTAGCGCGTGCACACGATATATCGTATATTTAAGCCAAAAGTGCCTTTTGTCTCACTTTGGAAATGTCTCATCATTACCTTTACGTCAAGGTAAATACACATTAAATTTAATAATTACTCTCTGAACATCAAGTACCAATTCAATTCACATTAATTTAATAACTAACCGATATATTCACTCCATTCACATAAGTAATCACTTTTTTCCCTCAAAATTTACTCTCTTCATACATAACCATCAAGCCCATAGTCGTGTGGCTCAATACTATGGCTGATTTTATTAAGGGTTAATACCACAAAAAAACTCCGATTTGGTATGTCTATAATAAATTTATTCCAAATTAATTTTTTTATTACAAAAAACTCCAAACTGATACATTTATGATAAATTTACCGTTAATTAGTTTTCATTAAATTTTTATTGTAAAATTGCCGAGTTTAATGGTACGAGGTAGTTGATGGTATACTAGTTTGGGGTTTTTATCCTCCGTTTGCCAAGTGTGTACTAATTTCTTTAATGGCATTAAGCCAATTTAACAGAAATTAACAGATGATAAATTTGCCACAAATTTACCAGTTTGAGGTTTTTCGTAGTTAAAAAATTAGTATTAAGTAAATTTATTAGAATTGAGGTTTTTCATGATGTTAACCTTTTTTTTTTATAAAGAAAACCTCATTAAATTCTGCTTTTCCTACTTGGAATTGTCTTCAGCACCACCGATAAACAAGAAAATGTTCTTCCCATAGAACTTATCGAAGTGCAATCTTAGCACGCAAGCAACCTCATTCGGTCAGCTTATTAGAGGAGACACAGAAACACTGGGCTCTTCTTTATTTCAGCTTCCAAATGTGACTTATAGTCAGTCCAAACCTCATCAACGGTTTTTCCGAGCAACGTGTGGAAATAGCCATCGCTCTAGTCGTTCGCCATTAGTCCATTCAGCTCCGCCACAAAACCGGTCACGAGACCATTACAATAATCAAGAAAATAAGTCGTGACGACGAAACCCTCGTCCCACCACCCGCCCAAGCCCTTCTTTGGCCACTCTTTCGTGGCCAAACCGGCTTTCAACCTCAGGTAATCTGCCACACCGTTAATGAGCCCGACCAGGGCCTTCCCGCTACCTTTCCACTGCCATACGCGCGTGGCCTTGTGGAACAGGATCCCAGTGAACTCTGCCCATGCGTTGCCGGAGTAGTTCTGAATGTCGTTGGTGTTGATGACGATTGTATTGTTGATGGTGCTGGAGACTATGGTTAGAGGAGCTGGGGGGAACCTCTGGACTATTGATGTGACTTGGTCATAGTCCTTTCCCTCCGCTTGTGTCTCATTGAACGTTAGCCAAATGAAGCTCGAGGCGGCTTTCAGGAGTTGCTTGGTGTAGAACACTCTGATCTCTGTCTGGAATCGGTTGCAACCAGTTATGTTGCCTGTGTTGTCCACTACTTGATATGTCACCGCTCGAATTAGTTTGAAACTTGCAGCGACGATGAAGAGAGCATAGAAGAGAAAGAGGAGGAGACATTTTCCCTAGGAAGGATACATTAAGGTTTTTGCATGAATTGATGGAGAGATGCAGGAAAGTGAACATGGTACCGTTATATATATAATGATTTATTCATCTCGGGAACTCCCTCTTCTAAGAAGCTTGCAATAGATAGTTTCTTTATGAAAGTTATTATAGTGAATTATTGATTTGTACAAGGTTGCTGAAGATGCCGATGCCTAATGTAGCTGTGAGTATACTTGACGGAGAAGAATTTTTGTCATGTTTGCCATGATAAGATCAACGTACGTGGTCGGCAGAAAGATACTTTTCAAGCTAAGATTGCACACCAAGAGGAAAAAATGTTGTCCGAAAAAAAAAAAAAAATTCAAGCTGAGATTGCACACCATGTCACCGAAACTATAAATTAATGTTTGGCACACATTCCTATCTTGTGTAGAAACTACGAAGTTGCGACACTACCATGATTTTTTTCTTATAGGATCTCTTAGTATGATAACACGGTGTGTTGATTGCATGTGTGAAAAGAAGAAGAAGAAGAGGAATTGGTAATTAATGATTGGTAATGAGGAATTTAATTATTTGAGCTAAAGTGAGTTCAAGTAGCTCGTTATGTCAACGAGCTCTTGCTTAAATTGTTCAGTGAGATATGCCAATACAGCTCTGTCCAAGAAGACGACGGATGAAGGCGTGTATGTACCGATTGACCCTTGATCAATGAGCATATAATTTGCATTTAACCCAGCTTATATTATTTTTGGTGAATTTATGACCGCTCATTAGAGCACTTTCTCAATGAGTAAGGTGGTTTGTGTTAGGCACTAATAAGCAATTAAGAGGGGTGAATTGGCTTATCAAGAATATACGGACTAGAATCGATCTCATCGTGCTTCTACGCGCAAAGTGATTTAGCAATATAAACAACAGAGATTGAATAGTTCAGGGAAAGAGGCATCGAAAATGAGATTTATAGAGTTTCAACTTGGGAGTGCCTACTCCTTTCTTCCAACTCTAGCTGCCCAAATAAGCCAAATTTCATTAATTATGTCAAGAGTACAAATAAGACCTTGTTACAAGTGTAGAACCTGCTACATCGCAGAACCTAACTTCTTTCTATAGCAATCAACTTATAGACTAAGTAACTATTGGACCCTCCGATGGTTGTTCTCACACTTTATACACACAACACGGCAGATCCTCTCCACCAACCATAAACCACACCTACCTCTAAGTGTTTACAAAGAGTCACTCTCATACCTTGTCTCTCACCTAAAAAAACGGCCTCACTCCAAGTATAACCACTTCTCTTGTGTATTTATAAATGGTTTTGTCACCCTTACTAACTTTTACGAACAATTCTTAAATGGGTATTACAAGCTTAGAAAGAGACCGACTCAAAAACCTCTCAATAATGCCCCAATCCTCTTGCTTTTGCATCTCTCAAATATGTAATTTCAGGCCGAGTTTTCTCCAACTTATAAAGCTCCAAATCCGAGCATATGTTGCAATTAAATAATCTATACAAAATCTCGGCGAAATTTCTTGACCGAAAGGTGTAGAACCTTGGTCCACTCTGGGTTATCAATTGGATCTTCTATTATTACGTTATCTCATCAATCTATTGAGGGAATTAGTCCGTAATTTTTTACATAAATGATCTCAAAATATCCTATTACTATGATTTAAACGTAAGCCTCTACAGACATAGAGAAACTACCAAATGTTTGAAGTTAGTTTTGTTATCATCTAAATCTTGTCGAGCCCACGCCCTGTCGCCGTCCCCCCTTCCCTCCTCTCTTTCTCTAAATAGGCTAGGGGCGAGGCAGCAATCTCAAAAGGCAGCTAGTCCCCAACCTCAGGCGGCCCCGAATCTGGGGCCGCCAGGGCTTAGGCCACCCAGTAAAGCGGTCGTCATGATGCCGCCGCTGCTCAACTCATCACACTTCGAGGTTAACCATATTTAATAAGATGGGTCATATATAGATTAGTTAAGTTTCATAAATGAGTTGTTAATGGATTTGTGTTGTATTAAGTCTAATGAAAAATGGGTTGTAAATGGGTTTGTCTTTAAACTATTTACAACCCCTTTAGCTTATAAAGGTTATTAGTCGAGTCAACCCATTAAAGATATATCATCCTCTTTAAACAGTTTTTATCATTTTTATATATTTTAATTTTTGATTTTTAATAATTTTTGATTTTATATTATTTTTTTGATTCCTTTTTCTTTCTTTACGTCTTTCTCAACGAAATTAGGCAATTGACCCTCACTGAGGTTTAGAGCCACCACCCAATCGCACCAGCGAGCTAGATAGGGTGAGGCCCATGCCTCACCTACTTGAGACAAGCTCGACCTCGCCGGATCTACCAAGGTAGAGCCTTGCCCAAGGCCGGCAAGGCCAAGGCTCAAGCCTTGCTGGTGTCAAGGTGAGCTCAAACTTGTTGAATTTGGCAAGACGAGCCTCACTAGTGAGACTTAACTTGTTGGAATCGGGTGAGCTCGAGCCTCGACGGCTTGTGGTAAAGCTGGAACTTGCTTGTTTCTAGCCATGGCTGCCATGGCTGGTGACTGGGTGAAAAAGGAGGAATAAGAAAAGGAAGAAAAATGAAAAAAAAAAAAAGAAAAAAAGAAAAGAAAAGAAAAGAAAAGAAAAGAGAATTATAAATTCTAGTTTTTAAAAGTAAAATAAAGTAAAATAAAATACTTAAAAGAGTTGCACAGAAAAAATCAAATCAGATTTTCTATACTAAGCAGAAAATATTTTTTCAATTTATTTTCAAGTTACAACCAAACACTAAAAAATATTATTATTTTCAAAAATGCCACATTTTTCATGAAATAAATGAAGTCTCAATTTTAAAGAAAAGTAAAATTAATCCATTAATTTTGTAATTGTATGGGAGTGTTTTAACAATATAACTTTCTTTTAATTCATAAGAAATAAATTTTTCTAAATTTGATTAAATATGGAAGTGTTTTAACAATATGAGCTGGGTCAGGTATGGGTTGAATATAAGTAAATAAATTTAAATTAGTGACAAATTGGTTATAAACGAGTTAATGGATCAATTTGGGTTACCCAACCCAAATCTGGTTAGATTCATCCGTTTGATAAGGGCTGTTTGGTAACCATCCCAACAATGCTAAATTCGATTCTTTGTTCCCTAATCGGTTTCGGCCCTAGAATCGCGTTTGGTAAAATTTTTGTTCCCGGGAACAAATTTGTTCCCGAATGCAGTTAGGAACGAATCAAGAATAAGAATAAAAAAAAAAGTTGATTCTTGTTCTAACGAATTTGAGAATCAAATTCAATAAATTTTCTTCTTCCCTTCGACCATCTCACGACCGCCGTCCACCGCCGCCCGCCACCGTCCGCCATCCGCCACCGCCGTCCACCGCCGGCCGCCATCCGCCGCCGGTCCGGCGAGCTCGCCGAGGCTCGCCGGACCGGGGCGAGGTCCGGCGAGCTCGCCGGAGGCAAGCCCGGCCCACCCCGGCGAGCTCGCGGAGGCAAGCCCGCCACCGGCGAGGCTCGGCCTCCCCGGATCCGGCGAGGCCGAGCCTCGCCGGTGGCCGGCAGCCTCGCCGGGGTTGGGCGAGGCCTCGCCGGGGCGGGGCGGGGGGCGGGCGAGCCTCGCGATGCCCGGCCCACCGGTGGCCGCGAGGCTCGCTTGGCCACCGCGAGGCTCGCCCGGCCCTACCGTGGCCGGCGGGCCTCGCCCAACCCCGACAAGGTCGGCCTGGCCACCGGCGGGGCTCGGCCGAGCCTCGGCGGGGCTAAGCGAGCCTCGCCCGTCGGCCGCGAGGGCGCGGCGAGGCTCGGTGAGGTCGGCCCTCGTCGGGCCGGGTCGCCGTCCGGCGGCCGGCCGACGAAGAAGAAGAAGGTGAGAAAAAGAAAAGAAAAAAAGAAAAAAAGAAAATGAAAAGAAAAAAAAAAAAGGAAAATGAAAAGAAAAAAAATGAAAAAATGAAACAAAGAAAAGAAAAAAAGGAAAATGAAAAGAAAAAATGAAAAAATGGAAAAAGAAAAGAAAACAAAGGAAAAAAGTAAAAAAAAATTATTTAAAAATTAAAAGAAATTGATTTGGAACAGAATTAATGAATACGGTACCAAACGCAATTCTATTCCGAGAATCAAAAATTTTGGACGATTACCAAACGGCTTAAAATGCTTAGAATCGGTTCCCGGGAACAGAATAAAAAGAATCGGTTACGATCGGAATCGGCTCCGGGAACGGAGAATCGTTACCAAACGCGCCCTAAGTCTAACCATTCACAGAAGGGATGCCATGTAGAGGGAAAAACAGGCGGGCTCCTGGGCTTAGAGCTTCGCTGGTGGAGTGTGAAGCGGCCGAGTGGTGTGGTGTTGAGCCGCAACAGCCGCGAGGGATGAAGAGAGAGATGACAGGGAAGTGACAACGGCAGAAATGAAAGGAAAAAGCAAAATAAAGAACGAAGAAGATGAGAAGAAGAAAGAACACAAAAGAAAAAAAAACAGAAAAAAAAATAGATGAAAATGCTCCCCTCATGACTTTGAAAGCTTGCTGCCAGCCAATATTTGGCCGACCGGTGTGCTCGAGTCTATATTGAGACCATATTGGTAATTTTTTAAGGCCTTATTTAAGTCACTCTAGGTCATCTTCCAAGAAAATGATATCAGTTTGGACCTCTATTCCCCAAGAAAATATAATACATCTATCTTGATTTAGTGAAGAGTTTCGTAAGCGATATCCAGATAGTATCGAACGCATGAACTATCCATTCCATATCCACTCCACTGGGGAAAATGGTTAGCTCTAGATTCCAAAATGACAGATTATGTGGCTGAGTAATACAAAACCAACAAAGGACAACTTTTCGCATGAATCTTACCGACATTTAGGCATCCAACATTGGGGGCCTTGTAGATATCTTAGAATTTGATGCTTCTCATTATAAATTGACAAGCTCTTAAATCTGAAACTCACCAAATAAAAAAAATGTCTCGCACTCATTTCTTGGGCGTCACCCTCCTTTTCCTTGTCGCCTTCCCGCCAGCTCACGCGGTCAAGTACCGATTCGTCGATTGGACCGGCTACATAACCGGATGCAACCGATTCAAGACTGAAATCGGGTCTTTCTACACTAGGCAGCTCATGAGAGCCGCCTCAAGCTTCATTTGGCTGACCTTCAATGAGACGATGGGCGAGAGGAAGGACCATGACCAGGTGACGCTGGTCATCCATGGCTTCCGTCCGGCCCAACCCACCCTAGTCTCATGGACTCTCAAAGACACCATCTTGACCAACGCCGAGCGCATCCAGAACTACCCTGGCGACGCAAGAATGGAGTTTTCGGAAAATTTTGTTCCACGAGATGACCCATGTGTGGCAGCAGTACGGGAACGGGAAGGCCCCTAGAGGCCTGGTCAATGGCATTGCCGACTCCATGAGACTCAGGGCCGGGTTGGCCCCTAAGAAATGGGCTCAAAGGGGCTCGGGTTTGCGCTGGGACGAGAGTTACGCCGTCACGGCCTATTTTCTCGACCATTGCAACGGCCTCAAGAATGGTTTCGTCGCTGAGCTCAACAGTTTGATGGAGGATGATTACAGCGATGAATTTTTCTCAGTGATGCTCGGCGAGACTGTTGATGAACTTTGGATGGACTATAAAACGGAGCTTGACTTACCGATGGAGCTCTCGAAGGCTGAATAGATGATCAATCCCAAAGACTGCGTCTAAGCAATAAGTGCGTGCAACAAGAGCTTGTAGTATATGTTGTGCCCAAGTTGACAAGAAGGCTTAAAGGGTTAAATGGGACCGAGACATTTTCATGTTGATCGGTTTCATTTATGGAACATTTTAATATATATATCCACACAGTTTGCAAGAGAGACCACGTGCATTCGACGGTTGTATTATGTAAAATAAAATTCGAACTGTTGGAAATGTCGTGCAGCAACCTCCAAGGAGCCAACAGGCGCTGGTGACTCGAGCTTGGACCTGTTCGTGAGGAAGAACAAACTACAATAATAGACTAAATTTTTGCTGGGCAGCTCTATTACCGTTCGTGAGTTATGAACAGAGAGAGATGAGAGACAATGAGAATGGCTGAAATGAAAGGGAAAATAATGGAAAGGAAAAGAAAGGAAAGGAAAAGAAAGGAAAGGAAAAGAACCAAGAAGATGAACATAAGAAAGGAAAATGAAAGGAGAATGTTTTGGATGAAAATGCAATCGGTGATGACTAGAAAAGTTTGCCACTAGCCAAGATTTAGCTGGCAGATGAGCTCAAATTCCTATTTGATATTAACTTAGTTATTTCAGAACTGAAACAAAGTGCACTTTGCACCCTTCTAGGTTATTATTAGAATTTATTTTTCTTTTTTTTTTTATTCGGGATATCTTTCAAAGTGATTCTAATTGGTAAGTTATAAGTTATGGATATTATCAAAATAAAATTTCACTTAACATGTAAACTAATAATATCCATATTGTAACCCACTGATCATATGATTTGTTTGACAAGGTTTGTCCAATCCAGGATGAAAGAAAACATGATAAATATTTATAAGAATTATTTTCGGTACACTGCCTATGGAAACCCAAATTCCACAATCGGAAAACTGTATATGGAAATCTTGGTTTGTGTTGATATAGCTACCACAAAAAAGTTCAAGACAAAACAAAAGATGAATGGCACATATATGGAAAATAATTTCTTTTTTGGAAGATTAGAATTTTCTTTTGTACGAGAGAATCATATTGGAACGACTATTGTCATTCATTTTTATACTACTTGCTCGTTATGTTCTATCAATTGTTTTTTTATCCTCCGGCATGTTATTACCATTGCTCCACCATGTTTGGGAAGCGTACATAAATTATATTACAATTGCTCCACGATGTTAGTACGATTTTTTTTTTGTTTGCTCTATTTTTTGTGAGACAGCGCACGTAGATATGAAAACTTTTCAAAAATTAAGTATATTGTATTATCAACCTATTATTTCAATATTATTGTTTCTCGAAGTAATGAGTCTAGGTGTACCATTTATGAACGATCAAACTATTAGATGAATTTGTTTAAAAAAAATATCTGCAAAATTATATTTAGGGTTCTTTATGCGTTAGATTATTCTAGACACATGGTATAAATGTATTTGATATCCATTTCTTTTACTCTACAATGCCAATTTAAGTGCCATTAGAAATTACATATTTTATGAAAAGTGAATTTGGAAGATAGTTTTCTTTAGGGAAAAAGTAAATCACGTACTATTACGTGACAGAGATAGAGATAACATCAAATGTGAAAAAAGATTCATCGTAACACACCGCATTATTTTGTGAAATTATTGACTATGTTATGATTATGTTGGAAATTTATGACTATATGATAACTAGAGCGACAATTCCTTTTATTTAACTATTATATTTCGAGATGTCCATTTGTATTGATAATTTGAGCCCTTAATTAAACCTTTTTTTATGAGTTAATTTATCATTTCAATGTATGAGTTAATCTTTTGGTAACTATATTAACATCAAGTTTCCATTTATAATGCACAGGCGGCAGACCGTATATCTCATGTATCGAAAGTTGAGCAAGAGCAACCCCTTTTTTGCTTAGAGTATGGGGTGTTGTATTGTATTGAGCCTCTCGTCAATCTCTTATTGTCACCTCTCGGCTTTTGATTTCGGGGCTTCCCCTCTCTTCTTCTATAATTATTTATCATATAATCTTTTATTATTCCAGCAAAAGAGAATAGAAATTCTGAATCTACTAGCGATCTCTTTCTTCAAAATGCATAATTTGCTTTGGCGAATATTACTTTTATTTGGTTTTGCCAAAGCTTGGTCTAATTATTTTAGAGGAATGTTATACTACATATGTTTGTACAACATTCACCAAAGCGTGCCTTTTTTCCTTTTTTTTTTTTTTTTTTTTTTTTTAATGATGAGAAAACTCACTACACCAGACTTATAAAATACCCAATTGATCTTGTGATCAAGTTAAGGCGTGAACACGAACGTGCATAGGTTGCCCAAGCCAAAAATGGCATTGATCACGCGTTATGGTATGATGAATTGTACCGATAGAGTAGGGAATCGAATTTAAATAGATGCCTTCGATTAAATTGGCTTCTAGAAAAAGAGAGAGATTGAAACTAGGGTTTGCTTGGGGTGTGTTAAAGGCCAGCTAATTTTTCTTAAAGCAAAAAAAAATGAAAGCCATCTTCAACTTTATTTCTCACATCAAATATATTTTTCACGTTTCAAAACCTTCAAATATCATCCACACTTTTACAATAGATTTTAAGTTTCTCTCACCCGCACATAATTTACCAAATGGCAATTTTATTTTCCAAGCTACTCGTACGTCCATAAAATTCAATACCCATCCACACTCTCCAGTCTCCCGCCATTCAAGAGGCTTGCTTAGTAGGACACACCGACCACCACGTCTCTCCCTCTCCACTCATGCATCATTGTTGTCCCCTCAATTCACGACCGTGGCCGCCAGGGCCGGGCTGGGCGATAGATCTTGTGCGGCTCGCTGGTCTTTTGTATAATAAGCTCGCAGTCTCTATTAAAACATGTCTTGAGTATCAACTCGAAAAAGTAAAGTTTCTTAATTTAAGTAGGTTTCTTATTTTAAATAGGTTTTCTAATTGAATAGTTTTCCTAATTGGAGAAGGTTACCTATTTTGGATCCAACTATTGTCTATAGATAATAAGGGGATGTTCTTTGTGAAGACTATCAAAGAGGAGCTTCTACTTGTGAATTGCACCCTAAAGATATATAGTTGTTGAAGCGCCATTTTGTTGAGTGCTTGATAGTGGGCTTTCTTTGTGTAATTACACCAAGAGCTTTTATGAGTTAAAGTCGATTAAATTATTATGCTAAGGATTTGTGTATAATTCCTTCATGAGATTGAGATATTATTTTGTTAGGAATTGCAGGGCTAAATATTGCATGAGTTATTGAGTGTACTTGGAGTTTGGAAAATACTAAGAGTGTTTGAGTGTGTAATTTTCATTGTATAGCTTGATCTATAGTGTTGCTACTTTCTCCATAGATGTTGATCACTATGACTAAACCACATAAATCTACTGATGAATTTATTTTCTTGTTTTATCTATTTTATTATTTGATCACTCGTTTTCTGCAACAATTGGTATTAGAACCAGAAGTGAATTGATAAGTGATAGAAGATAAAAAAAAAAAAAAAAAATGAGAATCAATAGATTTGATGGGAATGATTTTGGTTTCTGGAAGGTGCAAATTCAAACTTCTCTTTATCAGATGAAATTGCACTTGCCCCTATCTAGGGAGAAGCAAGAGATGATGAAACAAGTTGACTAGGATTTGCTGCATAGACAAACTATTGGTGTTATTTGATTGACATTGGCTCGTAACGTTGCATTTAATATCGTGAAGGAGAAAATCACTACTAATTTGATGAAAGTCTTGTTGAATATGTGCGAAAAGCCCTCCGCGATCAATAAGGTCTATTTGATATGATGTTTATTTAATTTGAAGATGAGCAAAGATGTGTTAGTTGCAGATCATATCAATAAATTCAATGTGAATTGTTAGTCAGCTGAGTTAAGTTGAGATTGACTTTGAAGATGAGTTTCGTGCTTTGATTTTATTACCCATGTTGCAACTTTCCCCTCTTTCTTCTTGAGATACTCACCACCTTTTAATCTAATTTTATATGTCTCCATATATAGTAAGAAATTCTGCTCCTCGGTTCCCAAGATTTGAAATGCCTTCCTTGTGCATATTTGTCACCTTTCGGATTTCATTCAGTGGAACATTGTGATCAATTGTTGGCCGTCTCTTTATTTGGTTGCTCAAATGCTCCTCTTGGCATGGCTGAAAATGCTGGATTGATTGGTCTCTTTCTTTCTTTCACAATCTTTTCCTTTTCAGCTTCACTTATATTGCAATGAACGTGTCCAGATTCACACATTGTTATTTACGATTTCATGGTCAGCATTATCTCTTTATTCCTTCCCTTAATTTCCACTCTTCTCAATCTTTCCAACCGGCTTTTTTTGGTTGTATTGCCTTGCACATGAACGTCCATTATTCAACCGAGTGAGTGTCAATTCTTTCCATATTGCTTGACAAGTCTCATTGATTCCTCTCTCACTATCTTCATGATTTCATTGTAACAGCCCAGACCTTCCATGAACACTTTGATTTCTTTCCTTTATTTTGTCCGTCTTCACCGATTTGTCTCTCAGTTGCTACACTTTCTTTTCCTTTCAGCCATGAATCTCATTGATTGCGATTGCTTGTTTCTTTTTGGCTGAGAATATCTCCCTCATTTCTTGTCCACATATGTAATCTAGCTTGATTAGGGAAGGAAATTTCTTCTAGCATCAATGAATACGACTGGCTTTTCTTCACCAAGTTCATGTGCTAATGAGATTTTAAACCCCTCATTGCGAAGCCACATCAGTTTAGGAAATGCAAATACTATGAGATATTGATATTTTTGTTTAGGAATTGAACTCAATCCCTAAATTTTCATGTGATAAATGACTAAGAAAAAATCAAAATTTAGGTGTCAACAATCCTCATTGCTTGATAGTTGGAATACTACATTTAGTAATTCCTCTAGGTCAACAAGCTTGACATTTGATGAGGTTTGAGATTAAATTTTGAGTTAGGACATTTGTAGAAGAGAATATGGTGAACTTGTATCTACTGCTTTAGTAGGTGAAAATAGAGGAAGAATTAGTACACATGTTAGTATGAGTAGTATAAATATAAATAGATGTAGTCAATCTAGGACTTGTGGTGTTATTTATTGAACTTGTGGTAAGAGGGAACATCTTAGAAGAAATTGTTTTAAGCTGAAAAACAAAAAGGGTAAGGGAAAATAGTTAATTTTGTAAATGATGTTGTAGCTATAGCTAATGGTAATTTGGATAATGCCAATTTTATCTTGTCTGTCACTAATAATTTGTCTTTTGATGGATATAGATTATGGTTGTTCTTTTCATGTTACACCAAATGAAACTAGTTTACTACTTATCAATGCATGGATATTAGTAAAATACAGTTTGGGAACATCGTTGAATGCGATGTTGTAGGTTTTGGCAATGTTAGAATTAGAAGGCATGATGGTATTGTTAGAACAATGATTGGAGTAAGATATGTTTCAGAGATAAAGAAGAACTTAATTTTCTTGAATACCTTGAATGCAGTCGGGTATGGATATATTTCGGAATGTGAAATGCATAGTGGATTGTATGAGTTTCGAGGTGAGATAGTGATAAATTTTAGCGTGGAGACGGCGGGTGCATATGCTCGAGAGTCTAAATTATGACATATGCATTTAAAGCATATTAGCGAGAAAAGCCTGAAGGTTTTAAGTGAAAGAAATCTATCATGTGATTATATTGCTAATGAACTAAATGTATGCAATTCAGTACGACTATCAAAGAAACCATAGAAATTGCAGAGTTAATTCACTTGAATGTTCGTAGATTGTCCCAATTTCTTTTGAAGAAGAGTGCTAGATTTATGCTAATAATTATTGATGACTACTTGATGAAGACGTGGGTATCTATGCCTAGGAATAAGTTTGATTTTATTGTCATCATATAGTTGAGAGCTTTGATTGAAAAGGAGACTGGTAAAACAATTAGGCATGTGCGGATTGATAGTAGTATGGAGTTTTGCTCAAAACTGTTAAATGAATTCTACATGAAGGCATAATGAAACTTGCACTAATGCCAATGAACCAAAACATATTGTTGAATTGATGAACAAAATGTTTCTAGAGATAACCCATAAAATACTCTCTAGTATTGGTATGGCTAGGAAATTCCTAGAGGATGTGCTTAGTATGGTGAGCTATCTAATAAATAGATCCATATTGATTGCAATTGGATGTCGGACTCTCGAAGAAGTGTAGTCTAGTAACGTTACTGATTATTCTATTATTAGAATATTTGGTTGCCCATGTTATGTTTGAGTTAATGATGGTAGGCTTAGTAAGAGGGCACAAAAGTGCATGTTCCTAGGCTATACACAAGGTGAGCATGACTATCGATAGTAGTGCACATAATTAAGTTCACCTATTATCAGTAGAGAAGTTACGTTGGATGAGTTTTCAATATTTCTAGCTAAGAGAGATTTTAGTAGTATCACGAGTATCTAAATGGTGTTCAACTTGAGGTGGAGTTGCAACTAGAAATTCATAAGGTAGTGTAGTGAGTACTAATGTAGTAGTCATCATGGATAGTGCTAGTAGTGAGGTGGAGCTTGTAAAGACAAGAGTTGTTGTAACTGCTACTATTGACAAGGTACGTGTTCAATTTCCTGACAGGTATGAATGTAACAATAGTTTTGTTTTATCTGTGGTTAAGGAGGTTGTGTCAGAAAATTCTTGCAAAGCAATTAAAAATGAATGTAGAGTTGGTGTTCTGATGAGGTCTACAGTTGTGGTGAAGTATATGCGAGTCTTGGACTTGGAAAATATCTATGGTAGTTGAGCCCGTTAGGGGCTATGGGAGAGTAGTGACAGAATTCGAATTTTCAGTGAAGCGATTGTGACTTGACTCAAACATCGAGCCATGGTGGAGATTGTTAAAATTTGTTTTGAGTTTGAGCTCAAAAGAGGAACGTTTCCTAATTCAAGTAGGTTTTCGATTTTGAATAGGTTTCTTATTTGGAGAATGTTTCCTATTTTATGATCCAAGTCTTGTCTATATATAATAAGTGGATGTTCTTTGTGAAGACTATAAAAAAAAAAAAAAAAACTTCTACTTGTGAATTGCACCTTGAAGATATCCAAAGGTCATTGAAGTACCATTTTATTGAGTTCTTGATGGTGGACTTTCTTCATGTAATTATACCAAGAGCTTTTATGTGTTGAAGCCACTTAAATACTTGAGGTAAAAAATTGTGCATAATTCCTTTGTGAGATTGAGATATTATTTTGTGAGGAATTATGAGACCAAACACTGTATGAGTTATAAGATATAATTGATATTTAGGAAACATCGATAGTGTTTGAGTAATTTAAGTGTGTAATTTTCTATTGTTTCACTTGATCTATAGTAGAATTCGTTGGTGTTCTCCTCATGGACGTAGGTCACAATGACCAAACCACTTTAATCGATTGTTTGATTTATTTAATTATTTTGTCTATTTTATTATTTGATCATTTGCTTTCCCCAATAGTCCCCAAGCTCACATGGCCTTGAAGACCATGAGCTGTGAGCATAGGCCTAGCTTGTGTGGCATTCATGTCATGAGCTTGAATGACCTCATCACAAGCCGATAGAAGGATGAAAGGGGAGTTCATGGGTAGTGAGCAAGGATGACAATGTAGGCATTAGTGTTAGGGTTGAGCCATGGCTTCGAGCAATGACTTGATGCTGCAAGGGTATCTCGATTGGTGGTGTTTTGCCATTAGGGGTAAGGAGGGAGAAAGTTCTAGGGAAGAGCATGAGAGAGGGGTTTGTATATAGAATCTTGATGTATATGAGGGCAAATGAGTCTTCTCAGGTTGGAGAGATTCAAAATGTGGATTTTCAAAGTAAAGAGTGTATTTGATATGGAGAGCAAAGCTGAGAACAATTTTTTATATTATCACTTTTATAAACAATAGGCCAAAATGGATTAGGCATGCATTTGAACTTGGAAGCAGGAGAGGTTTGGGAGAGTGTTGTGCACTCGGTATCTAGCACTTTCACTCATTTGGGGATCCTATCCTATGCTTTATGAGAACTAATGTGCAAATCTTTAGAACCCTTACCCTTTCCCTTACTATCTCTGTTAAATTAATGTCTCGAGTTTGAATTCGGATAATGATTTGTTAAACCGAATTTTGTTGATAAAAATTTCCCAATTAGAAGAAACTCCATTGGACTCGATGAAGGATTACAAAAGAGGAAATAAAAAATAGATACAAATTTCCTCATCTGCAAAGCCTTAAGCCAAATTATTTTCGTGGGCCCAAGTCAAGACTTTGACTTCTTGGGCACACACACATGCATACAAAATTCCAAGGCAGCGTTACTATTTCATTTCTTTTAGCCAATGAAGTTAAAAAAGGAAGCTCCTACTCATAAAGCCAAAATAGGTGGGCCCAGGTCAAAGTTTTGACCTTTTGGGCACACATATAAAATAGATTAGTACATCTTCTTTCCTTTGGGTGAGTGCTACTGAAACCCTACGTGGAGCCGTTGCCACACAACATCAAGTGAAGCCACCCACGCGATCAAGAAAAGGAGTTATTGTTTTTGGCTTTTTTTTTTGAGCTTGAAAGCACGATATTTTTGTGTCATGAGTTTATGTCCAAGTGAGTTGTTTATTTACAAACACTTTGGGTTTGGGGTTAAAATCTAGGTGTGGGAAACACTCGAGCAAGTGAGTGATTGTAAACTGTGGTTCTCTGATTATAGTGGATTATTTGCTGTTGGCTCTCCCCATAAACGTAGGTATCGATATTCGAACGAATCACGTAAATTTCTGGTGTCCTTATTATTTTTCTTGTTTATTTCTCTAATGATTTCGTATTGACGTAATGCAAGATTCTGTCATTTCCGCGTATTACATTCCAATAATTGGTATCAGAGCTTCGATTAGATTTCTTGATTGTGATTTGCAGTTTTAGCTTGTCTGATTATTATTTGAAAATTCTGTTATTGCAATTATGTCTTAGAGGAAATTTGAAATTGAGAAGTTTAATGAGAGCAACAACTTTGTGTTATGGAGCATCAAGATATGGGCTTTATTGACAACCCAAGATCTAGCCAAAGCACTGGATGGTGAAGATAAGTTGCCTATTATAATGAAAGCCTTAGAGAAGGTAGAGTTAATGGAAAAAGCAAAGAACACAATCCTATAGAATTTGTTAGATGAGGTTTTAATAGAGGTTGTTGAGGAGAAGGATGCCGCAACATTATGGGCAAAACTTCAAGCACTCTATGTGAAGAAATGTTTGAACAATCGCTTGTACATGTTGAAGAAGATGTTTCAATTTAGATATACTGAAGGTATGTCTATCAAAACCCACCCATATGATGCATTTAATAAACTCATGATGGATATGAAGAACATCGGTTAAATACTTGATGATGAAGAACATGACATGATATTGTTAGCCTCTTTACCAGAGTCATGAGAGCATTTTACTGATTCACTATTGTAGGGGCGTACTACAATTACTTCAGAAGAGGTAAAGTCCGCCTTATTCTCTAAGGCGTGGCAAAGAAAGTTACGAAATGACGGTCTGGCGCAAGAAGTAGTGCAAGCACTGACAATTCGAAGTAGAGAACAACATCGAGGGCCTAGTATAGCAGCTAAGAATATGTCTGATATTGATGTGCTAAAGATGCGGTTAAATGCTGAATTTGAGATGAAAGATTTATGTGCTGTAAAGAAAATTTTAGGTATGGAGATTTTGCGTGATAAGGCTGTAGGAGTTTTATGTCTATCTCAAAAGAAATATATTATGAAGATTGTGGTATGTTTTATTATGTAGTCAGCAAAATCTGTAAGTACACCTTTAGTGAAGCACTTTAAACTTTCAGATAAATAATCACCACAGACTGAGGAGGGGGAGGAGCATATGTTCCATGTTCCTTATTCTAGTGTCGTTGGTAGGATTATGTATGCTATGGTGTGCATTAGGCCTAATATTTCACAAACTATAAGCGTGGTTAGTTGCTATAAGAAGCGTCCTGATAAAGCTCATTAGGAAGTTATGAAGTGGATCCTCAGATATTTGAAGGGAACAACATATGTGGGTATAGTGTACCGGAGGGACAGCAATGGTAGTGAGATCACTGGCTTTGTGGATTCGGATCATGCCAGTGACTTAGATGATTGCATGTCTTTAGCATGGTATGTGTTTATGCTAGCGGGTGGTGCAGTTAGTTGAAAATCGTCCTTACAGGATCACATTGCCTTATTTTCAACTGAGGCAAAGTACATTGCACTAACCTTTATAGTGAAGGAAGCTATATGGTTACAAAGTTTGCTATTGAATTTTGGGTTAGAATAGAAAAGTGTGGATATACACTATGATAACCAATGTGTGATATATTTGGCATATAATCCATTTTAACACGAGCGAACGAAACATATTAATATCATATTCCACTTCATTCGAGATGTCTTAGCTAAGGGTAATGTTATTGTTAAAAAGATTGTTATAGCAAATAACCCGACAGACATGATGACTAAGTCTGTTCCTTTGGCGAAACTCAAGTTTTGCTTGAGCTCTATTGGCATCTGTGGAGAGTGAGCGCCCGTTGGGGCATTGGGAGAGCAGTATGGATGATGAGTACTATAACTTGGCTACAAACATCGAGCCAAAGTGGAGAATTGTTAAATTAATGTCTCGAGTTTAAATTTAGATAATGATTTGTTAAACCAAATTTTGTTGATAAAGATTTCCCAAGTAGAAGAAACTCTGTTGGACTTGATGAATGATTACATAAGAGGAAATAAAAAATAGATACGAATTTCCTCATCTACCGAAGCCTGCAGAAGCCGAATTATTTTCGTGGGCCCCAAGTCAAGACTTTGACTTCTTGGGCACACGCACATGCATACAAAATTCCAAGGCAGCGTTACTATTTCGTTTCTTTTAGCTGAAGAAGTTAAAAAAGGAAGCTTCTACACTTAAAGCCAAAAGAGGTGGTACCGGGTCAAAGTTTTGACCTTTTGGGCACACATATAAAATAGATTAGTACGTCTTCATTCCTTTAGGTAAATGCCTTTGAAACCCTACGTGAAGCCGCTGCCGCACAACGTCAACTGAAGCCACCCACGTGATCAAGAAAAGGAGTTCTTGTTTTCGGCATTTTGTTTTGAGCTTGAATGCGCGGTAATTTTGTGACGTGGGTTTATGTCAAAGTGAATTATTTATTTATAAACACTTCGGGTTTGGGGTTAAAATCTAGGTGTGGTAAACACTCGAGTATGTGAGTGATTATAAACTCTAGTTCTCTTATTATAGTGGATTATTTGTTACCGACTCTCCCCATGAACGTTGATATAGCTAGTATAAGTACCTAGAGGGGGGTGAATAGGTATATAAAAGATTTTTCTCGATAATTTCACAATACTAGACAGTTGATAGATTTGAGACAAACAATAATCAAAGTAAGACTGAGAGAAGAGAAGAGAAAATTGAACACGTGATTTATAGTGGTTCGGCTTATTTCAAGCCTACATCCACTCTTCTGCACTGACAGCCTATTGGCTGGATTCCACTATGAACAAAGAGATGTTACAGCGTTGATTTTCCTTGATTTTTCGGTGTAGATGATCTACCACACTCGCTCAAGGTCTCACTAAGTATAGATACTCTCTGTGTATACAATTTCGCTCAGAATATATCGACTAATAATCAAGGTGCTTCATACTCTGGAATTTCTCTATCGATCATGCACTAAAACAACAAGAATGTCTTCCTTTTATACTCCTTTATGCCATCATACCCGTTGGCACTTACCAAAGGAATTCCTCCAATCTACCCGTTGGACGGAATCAATTAAGAAGATCATTCGAGCTATTAAAGGAACCTGACGATAGCCCATCAATCTTGTTCGCCCATACAATCAGGATCTTAGTTTCCAAGAATAGAACCTTCCAAGAATATTTCGTCGACCATTGGATCTTCAAATGATCTAGATTACGAATAAAACAATCCGTTATCTTTATCCAGCCAAGAGATCTTCTCCAAAGAATAGGACTAAATTCTCAACCAAATACTTTGGCTCTGGATTGCCTTTGTCACTGGATTAGAAAAACTGTCAATGAGAATAGTCTTGAGTCTTGAGTCTTGAGTACTAAGTCTGGTGATCAGAAAGTTTTCAGACTCTAAACAGAAGGTCTGCAAATATCCAGACTAGACTGATAGAAACGTTTTGTCTGCTTCGAAATATTCTGGAAAGATTTCTCCAACAATCTCCCCCTTTTTGATGGTGACAAAACTTTCCTGTAAATTTGAACAACTTTGACCTGCAAAATCATTACTCAAGCAATATGGCTATCTCATAAAGATTAATAAATCAATCAGACTCTGCATCCACAGAAAATTGGTTAGTCTTTCATGAGTAATACCATACAACAACACTTGATATAAATGCAAACAGTCAAGCATCAAAATCTACACCCAAGTCAGTCAAATTCAAGTTCACACCCAAGTTCACCCAAGTCATACTAAAAAACAAACATTCAAACACACAAAAGAAATTTAAAGTCAAAGTAATTTAAAGTTCAAGGTTCAAATTGCAATTCTCCCCTTTTTGTCATCATTAAAAAGGTGAGAAAAGAGTCAAGTCTGCTTGGGAATGCGCACAATCTGAAATCTCCCATCGACGTACGATGCCTTCCAGCCTCTTCAAGTCTTCCCTTAGATGAGCCACCTCTTCTCCTTTGGCATTGGCTTGAATTTGAAGAGCGAGGTCTTTCATTTGATCCGCCAGGGTACTAGAAGATGCTTGTCCAGCATTCTTCATGACTTGAAGTTCACGATCAGGCATAGATTTGACCCTGCATTTCCGAAGAACATCAAGGATACGGCGAAAATCTGCTGCATTGTCCGTCCGTGTGCTCGCATTTGCTTTCTCGGATGGAGTGAATGCGGACGATGGAGCTTCGTATAATCTTGCAGATTTGGTATTGACGTATCATGTCATTCTTCAGGCATTTGAGAAGCCTGAAAATCTTTTGGATCTGCTGGTGAGCGTCTTACACCTTCACTGTTGACAGCATGTGGTGTAGTCCTTCCTTGCTCGCCATCTCCCCCTGTCTCTAGGACTTCAAATGGGGAAGAGTGATGGTCAGGCTCTTCAGCATCTAGATTCCCCTTCTCTCCAGCTTCATCTGCAGACTTTTCTTTCTCTGCTTCTCCTTCTTCTTCAGCTTCTTTCTCTTTCTCTTGCTGCTCCTCTGCTTCTCTGTTCTTTGCTTGCTCCTCTTCTTCTCTCTGTTCTCTTTCCTCTGCTTCTTTCCCTTTCTTCTGATGTTCCGTCAATTCAGGTACAGAACGTCTGGTCCTTATTAATGCAGAGATAATGAGATCTTCCTCTTCATCTTCATCCTCCAAGATGAGAGTTCTTTTCTTTTTGGATGGGGCACCAATGGGCTCCTTCCCTTTTCTCTTTAAAGCAGAAGGTACTGGAGTCTTCACTTTGAACTTCTCCATTGCCTTAGCAAGCTCTTTCAGACGCATTTTTGTCAGCATTTTAAAACCTACCACCATTTTTTCGCATAGTCGAACACAAAGAGTATGTGGAGGTTCAATATTCAAGTGTCTGAAGATCTTGGTCACCAGACCTAGGTAAGGCAATTGGCCCTTGTCCTTCGCCATTGCTCTGTACATGTGAAAGAGAATGGTGTGAGGGAGAGAGAACTTCTTCCCTGAGTTGATTGCGTACATCAATTTTGCCTCGGAATTAGACATGTCAATCTTGGATGTAGACTTCGGCCTGATACAGTTGATCACATTTTTGTGAAGCAAGATGTTGATGGCACGCATCCTTGAATAGGTAATTCTTCCCTCTGTATCCCTATCTTTAACAAGCTCCAATGAGGCACAAGCAATTGAAACTTTGATCGGTTGATAGCGCCCTCTTTCAACTCCAATTATGTCAGCCAACATGTCCACATTTATCACATGGTCCTGGTCTCGAACACTGAATGATATTCTATTCGCATCTAAAAAGCTAAGATTCGAATAGAAGTATGTTGTCAATTGCGCATAACCGTCTGTGGTAGCGGAGCAAAATTGCTCAAGTTGAAGCAGATTGAACTTCTCCCTTAAGTTCACATTAATAGCATCCAAGAAATCGAAATCAACACTCCTAAGGTTTATCACCCCTCGTTTTAACAGTCTTAAGAACAGATTCTCCTGTTCCTTCGATTTAAACAACTCCATTCTTTTTCCCTTCACCTTCGCAGCAACACCCATTCTAGGTTGAAATTCACTGAACATTTTATCATCATCGTTCCCGTCAGTCGGATTTGGTTCCGATATACGAGGGTCACTTGGAATGTTCACAAGTGCTTCCTCAGCCTTTCCTTTGGGAGCAATTCCCAAATCCTCCATTCGTCGCAAAAAGATATACTCATTCTCATAATTCTTATCTTTAAGGAAATCATCTGCGTAGTTCAGCGGAGTCCCAATGCTCGTCATCACACAATAGAGCTTGTAAATAAAAGAGGGTTTTTGGACTCTTACAGGGTCTGCATCCTTGATTATTTCTTCCTCTGGTTGTTGACCCGCACCTTGTGGGGTAGATGGTGTTGAGTGACGTGGTGGAGAGTGAATCGGGCTCATTGCTGACTCGATAAATCTTCTTCTTCGGTGAGATCGAAATGGGTAGGCCCCTCCCTCATTCTCCGTGGTCCCCTGTTCGTGATTCTTGAAGACTTCCTCGAAGAAGACATCCTTCCTTGTCGTTGAAAGATTCCTTTACTTGCTTTCCCAAGAAAAGATGACAACTTTCTCGAAGATGAACACGAAGTAGAGACAGGATTGGGAGGAGAATGCCTTTTAGGGTTTTGAAGTTTAGGCAAAAAAGAAAATTGTATATATATAACTCAGTTTTTTTAAAAAAAAGGAAAGATCAATCGGCACAAGGAAAGTGAAACAGAGACACCTCTTTTTAAAATCAATAACTGTCAAATAGAAGTTAATCCTTTTGAAAAGACAAGATTCCATTTTTCATGGAAATTATAAATTAACTGAACTAAAGATCATACCTTTTCGAGTTTGAATATAATAACAACTTACAGTCTATAGCCATGAATGTCTGAGTCTGAGGGTTGGAGAGTCTCTAGACTTTAACTTCCTCAAGCTTCAAAATGTTGAATCTGGAACGGATAAAATCGAATTGATTTTTTTCCAAAGGCTTTGTGAATATATCCGCTAGTTGATTTTTTGAGTCAACAAATTGAATCGAGATTTCTCCATTTTGAACATGATCTCTAATGAAATGATGTCGAATCTTTATATGCTTTGCTCTTGAGTGAAGGATTGGATTTTTAATGAGATTGATTGCATTGATGTTGTCATATCTAATCTCTGTGCATGAGTCTTCAATTCCAAAGTCTTGTAGCTGTTGTTTTATCCATAGAATTTGTGAACAGCAACTTCCAAGAGCTACATACTCTGCTTCTGTTGTTGAGAGAGCCATAGTGCTTTGTTTTCTTGAAAACCAAGACACTGTCCTGCTTCCAAGCAACTAGCAAGTTCCCGAAGTGCTCTTTCTATCGACTCTGCAACCAGCCAGGTCTGCGTTTGAATATCCCAGAAGATTAAAGTCTCCCTTTTTAGGATATCAAAGATCGATGCTTGAAGATGAAGTAACGTATTTGATAATACGTTTCGCAGCACTAAGATGAGATTCTCTAGGATCTGATTGAAACCTAGCACATATGCAAACACTCAACAAAATGTCAGGTCTAGAAGCAGTAAGATAAAGAAGTGAACCAATGATGCTCCAGTACAGTTTTTGATCAACTTTCTTCCCTTCTTCATCTTTGTCTATCTTCAAAGAACTTGACATCGGTATGTCAGTCTTTTTGCAATTTTCCAATCCAAACCTTTTGACAAGATCATTAGCATATTTTTCTTGATAAATAAAATTTCCTTCCTTCAATTGCTTTACTTGAAGACCAAAAAAGAATGTTAACTGTCCCATCATACTCATTTCAAACTCATCCTGCATAGACTTAGAAAATTTCTTGCACTGACTTTCATTAGAGGATCCAAAAATAATATCATCCACATATATTTGAACAAGTAAAAAGCTTTTGTTTTCCTTTTTGATAAATAAAGTAGTATCTACTTTACCTTTGACAAAACCATTATGTATTAAGACTGTCGTACCATGCTCGAGGTGCTTGCTTTAAACCATACAAGGCCTTTTTCAGTCTCGAAGACGAGTCCGCTTTTTGGGTCTTCAAACCCAGGTGGTTGTTCCACATAAACTTCCTCATGGATAAATCCATTTAGGAAGGCACTTTTGACGTCCATTTGGAATAACCTGAAATTTTTATAACAAGCAAACGCAAGTAATAGTCGAATAGCTTCTAACCTTGCTACTGGTGCGTAAGTCTCATCATAGTCTATTCCTTCTTCTTGCGTATATCCTTTGGCCATAAGTCTTGCTTTGTTTCGTACGACTTTTCCATTTTCATTCATCTTGTTCCTGAACACCCATTTAACTCCAATAACAATTTTACCTTTTGGTTTAGATGTCAATTCCCAAACATCATTAATGTTGAACTATCTGAGCTCTTCTTGCATAGCTTCAATCCAGCTTTCATCAGATAAAGCTTATTCTATGCTCTTTGGTTCAATTTCAGAAATGAGAGCCACAGCACTAGACTCTTCACGTCTTTTGGATCTGGTGTGAATTCCTTCATTAATTTCGCCAATAATGAGATCTTTGGGATGATTGGACTTATGCTTCCAGTTACTGGTTGATTTGTCTAGTTGATGATCTCTTTCTTTATTTGAATCTTCATGAACAGCTTGATGCTTTGGTCTTCCGAGTCGAGATGCTTATTGAGTTGTAAGCTTTGGAGGGTGCGGAGCGAGTTCCGACTCTTTATAATGAGTCTGACTAGATTCATCTTGCGTAGAGTCTTGAAATTTGACATTCATTGACTCCTCCACAGACTAGCTCTTCTTGTTATAAACTCTGTAGGCTTTGCTTGATGTAGAATATCCAAGGAAGATGCCTTCATCTAATCTTTCTTCAAACTTACCAACTCGATTTTTTGCATTTTTCAATATAAAACATTTGCAACCGAACTCATGAAAGTATGAAACAATGGGCTTCTTACCTTTGAATAACTCATAAGGGGTTTTCTCTAGAATAGGTCTTAAGAAGACTCTATTGATGATATAATATGCTGTTGAAACAGCTTCAGCCCAAAATCGTCAAGAAATTTTACTTTCAATTAAGAGAGTTCTAGCCATTTCTTGAAGAGATCTATTCTTTCTTTCCACAACCCCATTTTGCTGAGGAGTATATGGAGAGGAGAACACATGCTTAAAGCCAGATTCATTACAAAATTTTGTAAAATCTTGATTTTCAAATTCACCTCCATGATCTGTTCTTATACTTGAGATAATACATCATTTTTCATTTTGAACCTTTTTAGCAAATTTTTCAAAATACAAGAAAGTTTCGGACTTACTTGCAAGGAAATATACCCAAGTAAAGCGGGAGTAATTGTCCACAATTACTAGGCAATATTTCTTACCTTCAATGCTTTGGGTTCTTGTTGGTCCGAAGAGATCCATATGCAGCAACTGTAGTACATGATTAGTAGAGACATGATTTATTGACTTAAATGAATTTCTTACCTGCTTTCCCAGAATACATAGTGTGCATGAATCGGACTTTTGGAATGGTAATTTGGGTAGACCTCGAACAAGCTGCTTTGATGAGATTTTGGTTAATTGCTTCATGTTGACATGACCAAGCTTTCTGTGCCATAAGCTTGCTTCGTCTTGAATTGAGATTAGGCATTGCGATTCATTTGGTTTCACATCCAGAAGATAGATATTTCCATGTCTTCGACCCATGAAAGACTGAGTAGAGTCTTTACCGATTCTAGAACATGTTCCTTCTTGAAAGAAGATCTTAAAATCAGTGTCACACAATTGACTAATGCTTTGAGAAGATTGTAATTGAGTCATTCCACTAGGAAACATTACTTATTGTGAGATTTCCAATTTACACGTTCCAAATCCCACAATACTTCCTTTGTTGTTTCCTCTAAAGGAAACTTTTCCACCATTTACTTGAACAAGCTTTATGAAGTAATTTGAGTCTCCTGTCATGTGTCTTGAGCATCCGCTGTCAAGATATCACTTTACATTTTTCTTGACGGAGACCTCAAATTCACTATCTCGAGTTTGATCCGAATGAGTCCGAGTCCGAATGTGCCATCAGACATAAGTTGGCATATTCATTATCACTTTCTTCACATTCTATATCACTCCAGGTTTCGGCTTTGAGAGCTTTTCGAAACTTTTCAGCTTTTCCTCTTTTCTTCTTTAGAAGAGGACAGTTGGGTCTGATGTGTCCCTTTTTCTTACATTCGAAGCAAACTACATCTTTGTTTGGTTCCTCATCATCAACAGACTTGGTCTGCTGTCTTTGAAAACTTTGTTTCTTTGAGTTGAACCTTCTTCCTTTTCTATTCAGTTTTCTAAATCTTCTTATCATGAGAGCAAGCTCCTCATCGTCCATATCATCTTCAGAATCTGTATCATCAGAATCATCATTTGATTTTAATGCAATGGATTTCTTACCTCTTGGATCTTCGTCTTCATTAATTTGTTCCACTTCATAAGACTGAAGAGTTCCAATCAGCTCGTCGATAGATAGTGGCATAATTCTTTGCGTCTCTCTTATTGAAGTCTTTATGAGATTCCAATCCTTGGAGAGTCCACGCAGTAGCTTGTTTACCTTCATGGGATCAGAAATTTTTTGTCCTTGATTCTCAAGACCATTGACAATATCTGTAAAACAGCTAAATATGTCAGTTATAGATTCTTCTGGTTTCATTTTGAAGGCTTCATATTGACCGAGGAGAATGTTAATTCTAGTTTCCTTCACCCGTCTGTTCCTTCATAGGTGATATGTAATCTGTCCCAAACTTCTTTTGCTGAGTCATTCCACTGATCTCAACAGTTTCTTTCCCTCTTTCAGAGACTGATGCAGCTGTAGGAGTAATTCCTTTTTCTACAACGTCCCATTCCAGAGGATCCTTTGATCGTAGAAAAGCTTTCATCTTGTTCTTCCAGATGTTGTAATCTTTTCCATTAAAGTAGGGTGGTATGGTATTGCTTTGCCCTTCCATCAGCCCTGGTGCTAGCATACTAACCATGGATCTTTTACTCTGAAGTAAAACACTTCAAATAAAGTGAGTATACAAGTTCTGATACCAATTGATATAGCTAGTATAAGTACCTAGAGGGGGTGAATAGGTATATAAAAGATTTTTCTCGATAATTGCACAATACTAGACAGTTGATAGATTTGAGACAAACAATAATCAAAGTAAGACTGAGAGAAGAGAAGAGAAGATTGAACACGCGGTTTATAGTGGTTCGGCTTATTTCAAGCCTATGTCCACTCTTCTGCACTAACAGCCTATTGGCTGGATTCCACTATGAACAAAGAGATGTTACAGCGTTGATCTTCCTTGATTTTTCGGTGTAGATGATTTACCACACTCGCTCAAAGTCTCACTAAGTATAGACACTCTCTGTGTATATAATTTCGCTCAGAGTATATCGACTAATAATCAAGGTGCTTCAGACTCTGGAATTTCTCTATCGATCATGCACTAAAGCAACTGGAACATCTTCCTTTTATACTCCTTTATGCCATCATACTCGTTGGCACTTACCAAAGGAATTCCTCTAATCTACCCGTTGGACGGAATCAATTAAGAAGATCATTCGAGCTATTAAAGGAACCTGACGATAGCCCATCAATCCTATTCGCCCATACAATCAGGATCTTGGTTTCCAAGAATAGAACCTTCCAAGAATATTTCGTCGACCATCGGATCTTCAAACGATCTAGATTACGAATAAAACAATCCGTTATTTTTTTTCCAGCCAAGAGATCTTCTCCAGATAATAGGACTAAATCCTCAATCAAATACTTCGGCTCTGGATTGCCTTCGTCATTGGATTAGAAAAACTGTTAATGAGAATAGTCTTGAGTCTTGAGTCTTGAGTGCTGAGTCTGGTGATTAGAAAGTCTTCAGACTCTAAACAGAAGGTCTGCAAATATCCAGACTAGACTGATGGAAACGTTTTGTCAGCTTTAAAATATTCTGGAAAGATTTCTCCAACAAACGTAAGTACTGATACTCATACCAAACCACATAAATTTCTGGTGTCCTTATTATTTTCTTCATTTATTTCTCTAATGATTTCGTGTTGAGTAAATTACAAGATACTGTCGTTTCCGCGTATTATATTTCAACAGTCTCCACTCCTTTATCTCTAGCTCTAGCTTTGCCACCCCTATCCTTGTTGTTGCGTGTTCGCACTTGCTTCTCATATTTGCTCCTTGCTAATCATTAGGCTTGTCAAAATGGGTTATAGAAGCATTTCTTAACCCATATTTGATGAGATGAGTTGTTATATGGATTGATTATGTTTAGTAGATGAGTCATAAATGGTTTAGGATAGTAAAGCCTAAATTAATATGAGTGTTAAATGGGTTTACAACTTATTTAAACTTAATCAATCTCTATGGCTTTCTTTTCACTCTATCTTGCCCTCACTCGATCTCGTGTTGGCTCACTCTACGCTCACTAGATTTATATTGCATAGAAATAGGTCAACTTAGATCAGCCAATTTTTGATTTGATCCAAACTTGACCTGACTACTAATCATCCTTCTCGACGTCGTCTCACCACAGCACCGAGGTGCAGCTGCCCGTCCTTTGTGGCCACCCATCACTCTCAATCGAGAAAAGAACAAAGGAGATATGGGAAGAAATAAAGGAAACGAGGAAATGAAAAGACAGATGAGACACCTGGCTCTTGAATTTGATAGATTGAACCAGTCAAAAGGAATAAATTGCAGATGCTAATTTACATCAACTCATAAATTTAAAAAAATTTGTGACAAGAACTCGCTCATTGAAATTTCTAAGCTACGGTTGCCAAACGTTTTGATATTCTGTGGATATGCTCACGAACTTGTCGACGAGAGACAATTCAAACCAGGATTTCTTCCGCACGTCTCATCAGCGATCACGCATCTCTTGTGGGGTAGGTCGCGATAGTCCCCCTTACGACCGAGCACAAAGACTTCCTTGTCCGACATGCGAGAAAACAGTTTACGAGACGGGAAACTTCTCGTGTATAAAGTTCTAAAGGAGCATCCACAATATGAGCAAGAGAACCCCCTAGCACAAGGCAATCAAAACAATGGCTTTTTCATCCTATTTCATGCTCTCTTCTGTCCTGCTTGTTGCATCGCTAAATAAAATATGGGCCGTCGAGTACACTGTCTCAAACACAGTCCCAAACACTGAAGGCGGTGCGATCTTTGCAGATCGGATTGGAGATGCATATGCCCGGCAGACGATGATGGCAGCCACCGACTTCATATGGCAGGTCTTCCAGCAAGCGACTGCAGCTGACCGGAAAGATGTGCCTCGTGTGAGCTTGATCATCGATAACTTATATGACATTGCAGCCACAGCAGGGAGTGAAATCCATTTCAGTGCTAACTATCTCAGCCAAAAACAAGGTAAAGAGTGATGAGATAAAGAGAAACAAATTCAAAAGATTCAAAGGTTTTTCTATGCTTGTATATAATTTTCATGGGACAAGGATAATTAGTATTTACATGTAGTTGTCTAACTTTTCTCTTCTCATTTTCTTTTGGTTAAAGAAAGCTAACGATTTCGACAATTACGTTGATTAAGTGCTACCGATGTCCAATTGTAGAATTCATTCTATTATAACGATTTCCGACATCTAGATAACGTTAATTAAGAATATTAGTTTCTTCATTGTCGGTGCGCAGAACTAAAGTACTTTAGCCTCTCTCCATATAGGAGATGAAACGAAATTTTGTTAAGATACAGGTGATAAGGGAGAGTTCACCGGTGTGATGTACCACGAGATGACGCACGTGTGGCAGTGGGACGGAAGAGGGAACCCGAGCGCTGGAAAAGTAATCGAGGGAATTGCCGATTTCGTGAGGCTGAGGGCGAATCTCGCGCCAGCGACGTGGCCGAGGCGGGGGAGCGGGGACAGTTGGGGCGAGAGCTCCGCCGTGACGGCCTATTTCCTGGATTACTGCGAGAGTCAGAGGAACGGGTTCGTGGCGGAGCTGAACAGCAAGATGAGAGATGGCTATAGCGACGACTTCTTCATGCAGTTGCTGGGAAGGTCGGCAGATCAGCTGTTCAGCGAGTACAAGGCCCGGTATGGAGGGGGGGACTAAGTAGAGATATGCTGCTGTTTCCACAGCTTTGTTCTATGAACTATCCATGAGAATAAAAACCTTGATAGGTCAAATAAATCATGAATTTGAGTGATAAATTAAGGATAACGCTTGTTCCGTCTCCAGGCTCTTTTGGTAAAATTTTTCAGCTTTGCCTAAGCCCTGTTTCTCGTATCGGGAATGGTCTATCCCTTAGTTCCTCTCAATCTATGTTTCATAGATTGGACTTGGATAAATGACACGTGCAATCTATTCTTTCGATACAGAAATTCATCCGAGTGAGTCTAGATATCACAGACTTGGTGATGCAGACTGAGTTAGATAAGAGATAAACACACTGATGAGTGGGTTACTCCTGGACTATAACCATAAGCTTATCATTTCCATTTATGAAAGCCTACTTTATAATAAAGGCGAACGACTATCGAATTGGTGCTTGCTTAGACACATGCCAGAGAGAGAGAGAGAGAGAGAGAGAGGGGTTTTTGATATGGTGATCGGCGGCAAAATCGGGGGTTAGGGAGTGACAATGCAGAGTGAAGGCTTTATTAGTATTGAGCTTAAGGCCCGTCCGCCCAAGTTGGGCCCAAAAAGCCCGGCCCACGGGAATAGGGCTCGTGGATGGGGGAAGGTATAAAAGGGAGGAGAGAGAGAGAAGACACATGTTGGAAAATCTAACGTACGTCTTCTCTTCTCCCGCACGCTCTCTCTCTCCAAAGAAAAATAGTAAGGCATACGGCACTTTCTTCTTCCCTTCAAGGTGTCATCGGATTGAACAAGGTCAGATTTTCTTCCTCCTATCAGTGTCGGTGTCTAATCTGTGGCTAATAAGGTACGCTCAAATCCGTGGTGTGCTTTACGATCGGTGATACGTGTATTTCCTGGGCTTCGTCTTCCGTATTGATTTAGGGGTTCGATTTAGTGTCGAATCCGGTTTTCGGGGATCCGTTATTCCCAACATTGGTATCAGAGCCCTAGTTCACGTTTTTCCGACCTGTTTTGATGTTTTTGATTGATTTTTTCGCAAAAACAATTTGGCCGTACGGATCGGGGCGAGAAATCCCGACACCCGAGCGCTGTTCGGCCATTTTTCTGAGTTTTCGTAAGTCGAAATCGAATTATAATGGCATAGGAAGAAAGGCGACATCGAGACGAGTCCGGCAACATGTCGCGCGCCACCGGGCGATGCCGAACGCGCCCACACGCGCGGCGAAGGCACTGCTCGTGGGCACGACGCGCCCGGTAGCGCTGGCTCGCCCAGCGAATGTGGCGCATGTGCCGGTCGGCGAACCGGCACATGCTCGCCGTCGGTACGAACCGGCACGCGCCGTTTGGCGAACCGACGCGTACTGACGTCACGTGATGACGTCACCCAACGGTCAGTAACCGCTAGGATGACGTCATCAATGACGTCAGTGATGACGTCGGGCGACGACCTGACTCGACCCGACCCGCGGACGCTTGGCACGCGCGCGACATGTGTCGGATGATGTCTGCGTGACGTCATCCCGCTCACGCGCGCGACACGTGCGGTGACGTCTGCGTGACGTCATCCCGCTCACGCGCGCGGCACGTGCGGGTGACGTCTGCGTGACGTCAGCCCACACATGCGCGTGGCACGTGCCGGTCGGTTCGTCCGATCGGCCGGCCGGTCCGACCGGTCCGTCCCGCGCACCCATCGACCCGACCCGATGACCCGTTGACCCGCTGACCGACGACCGTTAACCGTTGACCGTTGACCCGAAAAAAAAAAAAAAAAAAGAAAAGGAATTTGTTTCTTTTTTCAATCATGCTAGTGTGGGTTATAGGTAATCCATTTTTTATTCTGCATTTGTTGCATGAATTATGGAAAATTATGTATTTTCCCTTTTGTACATTATGATAAGTAATCAATTTTTAGTTCTGCATTTGTTGCAGAAACTATGATGCGTTATGCAAGGATACCTGCAATCCCGAGAATGGACGGGGGAATTGCAAGACTTAAAAGGTTGATGACCGAGTTAGCTGATTATCGGTGGCATGACGGTGATTTAGTATCACATGTGGTCAGGGTCAATCAGATGATACAGGAAATCATCTGCAATGGTTATCTTATGCCGGATTTTGAGAAGGTGCCGGCTTTGATGAACACTCTTCCAACTGAATGGCAAGCAGTGTTAGATCGGCTATGGGAGGTCAACGTGGTCCCGGGTTATAGAAGGCTAGTGGAAGCTTTTGTAAGAGAGTACTATAGGATTGAGTTAACCAAAACTTCAACCCTTAGATTGAGCGTTACATGGCGCAGAGTGAATGCGCCATGAAGGCGACATGAAAGCTCTCCAAAAGTTTATCCATGGTTGGCAAATGTGCCTTCAAATTTCTCAAATATTTTGACTGATAGATTAGAAGGGACATTCCCTATTTATTTCTTAGATTAGTTATGAGATGATTTTTTTTTTTTTTTTTTTTTGTTGAATATCTTTTTCTATGTTGATATTTTTCTTTATATATATTGCTTAGTGTAATGTATAGTTGTATTAATTGAAAGCATTATTTTTTTTTAATTGTATGTCAATTATCTGTTGCTTTTTGTTATTGCTGGTTGCTGTGGGTAATTAGCTGTGGGTAGTTTTAGAAGTTTTTTGTAGCTTCATATAATTGATTTTGCATATGACAATCATATTAATGATAGTTTTAAGTTAGGATTTTTGGAGGATGATTGGAAACGTAGTGACCTTTTGAATTTGAAGCCTTTACTTGAAATTATTCATTAATATGATGGGTCTATGTAAAAAGGGATGCATAAATGATAGGCATTAATAATTCGTGCGTATGTCTGATGTGTTCAGATCAATGGCTTCAGCCACAAAGAGTATAGTTGCCGAGCTGAACAAAGGTGAAAAGCTCAATGGTGACAACTATGAAATTTGACACATGAAAGTCCAATATGTGCTGGAAAAGCAAGAAGCACTAGAAGCTCTTGACCATATTATGGAAGATCTTGAGGATGCCGTGTGCCACCTTGAGCTAGTAGAGGACCGCCTAACGGCATTTGAGTCGAAAGTAGACATTTACCATGCTGGTTCTAGCTCAGAAAGGGCTTTGAGTTCTAAGCGCAAGCGTATTGATTCGTTCAATATGTGGGATTGCAAAGGATCAAGTTCTTGTTGCAAGAAATAAAAAATTAACCAACAAAAGAGAGGAAAACGTCCTCAAGTGAAGAAAATGTTAAGGGTGAGGTGTTACAATTGTGACAAGAAGGGTCACTATGCTCGCAACTATCGTGAGCTAAAGAAGGTAAACACCCATTGTACTTTTCAGAACTTTACTTTTGTGTCAAGTTCTATATTCTTGACTGAGTCTAATCCTTTGCGGATTGTAGTTCAGGAGCGACAGACCATGTAGCGAAGGATAGAGGATCCTTCATGGAATTCTGACGAATACCAACTAGAATTAAGTGGGTCTATGTGGGAAACAACTCCAGAGCTGAAGTAAAAGGAATTGGCACATGCCAATTGAATATGCGTGGTGGACGCACTTTATTCCTACATGATGTATTGTATACTCCGGAGATTCGTCGGAATTTAGTGTCTGTTTTAGTGTTGGTTAGACTAGGTTTTAATATGAACTTCCATAATAGAGGTGTAGATTTGTATTTGGATACAAACTACTATGGTTGTGGTTATTTTCTGGATGGTTTCATTGTATTAGATGTTGAGTATGTTAATGCAAATGTTTGTTATTCCCTTATCATGTCTTCTAATTCATATGATAATGATGTGAATGTGTGGCATGCTAGACTTGGTCACCTTGGCCAACAACGTATGAATAGACTAGCCAAAGAGGGCTTGTTGGGCAACATTGAAAAAGTCGATTTGCCCATATGTAAGCATTGCCTAGAAGGGAAAACGACAATGAAACCATTTGGGAAAGGTAAAAGAGCTGAATTTCCTCTGCATTTAATCCATTCTGATGTCTGTGGTCCAATGAATGTGAGAGGAAGGCATGGGAACTATTTATTTCATCACCTTTATTGATGATTATACTCGATTCGGATATGTTTATTTGATTTCTCATAAATCTGAAGCAATAAGTTGTTTCAAAAGGTTTATGAACCTGGTAGAAAATCAATTAGATAAGAAAATAAAAGCATTGAGATCCGATCGAGGTCGAGAATATTTATCTGATGAGTTCAGAAAATTATGTGATGAAAAAGGAATAGAAAGACAGTTGTCTATTCCGTATACTCCTCAACAAATTGGTGTTGCAGAGAGAAGAAACAGAACCCTACTGGAAATGATTAGGTCCATGATGGCGCATGCTAACTTACCAATTACTTTTTGGAGTGATGCATTGTTAACTGCTGCCTATATACTTAACCAGGTGCCTTCCAAATCAGTTACTTCCACTCTATATGAGTTATGGATAGGTAGAAAATCGGACTTGAGTTTTCTTAAGCCATGGGGTTGTGTTACCTATACACATGAGTCCTCTCACAAGTTTGAGAAATTGGGTCCCAGAGGAAAGAAGAGTATTTTCATAAGATACTCAGAACACTCGAAAAGGTATGTGTTCATAGGTGAGCAGGAAAGTGGGAGTATAACTGAATTTGAATCACGAGATGTCACATTCTTAGAAGATGAGTTTCCTAAGAAGGGCGAAATAGGGAAAGATCACTCCCTATTTGAGACCTTGGATCAAGATAATGATATTAGTGGAGTTCATCCAATTGGGAGCATAATAGGGAATGATGTGCAAAGTGTACAATCAACAAGTCGCCAAAGTATTCCCCGTCGACGTTTGACATTGAAGGGGAAATTTTTATTGTTGCTCCACAAGATGAGGATGAGTCAAGAAATATTAATAAGGCTCTGAATTGCCCTAGTAAGGAAAAGTGGATTCATGCAATGGAAGAGGAAATGGAGTCAATGAAATCAAACCAAGTCTGGGAACTGATTGATATTCCAAAAAGATGCAGAGCTATTAGGAACAAGTGGTTCTCAAAATAAAGCGAAAGGCTGATGGCTCGATAGAAAGGCATAAGGCCCGCCTTATGGCGAAGGGGTATAATCAACAGGAAGGAATTGATTATGAAGATACGTTTTCTCCTGTAGTGAGATTTACCTCGATTCGCATTATTTTGGCAATAGTGGCAAGTTTGGATCTTGAATTACATCAAATGGATGTAAAGACTGCTTTCCTCAATGAAAAATTAGAGGAATAAATATATATGAAACAACCTGCTGGTTTCATAGTGAAAGGCCAAGAAGAAAAAGTATGTCGACTTTTGAGGTCGATATATGGTCTTAAGCAGTCATCAAGACAATGGTATATACGTTTTCATAATGCCATAATGGCATATGATTTTACGATAATTGATGAGGATCATTGTGCATATATCAAAAGATCCAAGGATCAATTTGTGATCATATCATTATATGTTGATGATATACTTATTGCCGGAAGCAATATGGAGTTTGTTAAGACTGTCAAGAGTTGGTTGTCTTCCAACTTTGAGATGAAGGATATGGGTGAGGCTGCATACATTCTTGGAGTTAAGATTTCAAGGGATCGTTCGAAGATATCGTTATCTCTTTCGCAAGAAACTTATATAAATAAAGTTCTTGAACGATTTCGTATGCAAGACTGTAAACCCATAGACACTCCTATTGCAAAAGGTGAAGGATTGAGCCATAGACTGTGTCCAGGGACTCCACAAGAGAAGGAACAAATGAAACATGTTCCTCATGCTAGTGCTGTTGGAAGCTTGATGTACACTATGATGTGTACAAGACCTAACATATGTTTTACAGTTGGAATGGTGAGTAGTTATCAATCAAATCCAGGTCAAGCACATTGGAAAGCCGTTAAGAGAATACTGAGATATCTAAAGGGAACTGCTGATTATATGCTGAGTTATTAAGGAAAGGATCTGCAACTCAAAGGCTATTCTAATATTGATTGGGGAGGAGATTTAAATGAAAGAAAATCTACCTCTGGGTTTGTTTTCTTACCGAATAATGGCACCATATGTTGGAGCAGTAAGAAACAAAAGTGTATAGCCTTATCCACGATAGAAGTTGAGTTCGTGGCATTATCAGCAGCAGTATAAGAAGGTGTTTGGCTTAAGAGATTTTTGGATCATTTAGGTGTTATTGGAAGTGCTACAGATTCATTATTGGTTAACTGTAATAGCCAAGCAGCTATAGCGTACACCAAAGATCCAAAATATCATGGCAAGACCAAACATATAGATACCAAGTATAACTTTGTGAAAGATATGGTTGCACGAAAGGATGTGAACTTACAGTACATATCTACGCATAGAATGGTAGCAGATCTTATGACAAAGCCAATACCTAGAGATGTGTTTTGTGGTCATGTAAAATCTCTAGGATTGCGTAGAGTCTGATGTACTAAATTGTAATTTCCCTGAGTTGTTCACATTTATGAAATTTTGTTGTTTCATTATTAATACCTATGAATCTATGTATGATATTTATGCATCTTAATGCTCAGTGCATTATTTTAAGTTAAGGAAGTATGTCGGACAGATAAAAGATTAGCCCACTCACACGGGTAATCGCCTCTGTTTACTATGTGATAAATAGAGATGAGACTGTTTTTAAGCTTATTATCTAGGTGATAATCGAGAGCTCAAGCTTAAAATACATATGTCGCCTTAACTGAGTGTTAAGATGAGGACATAATACTAAAGATGTCCGAAAGTAAAATAACCCACATATTTTGCTTTATCTGTCTATGATGCCAGATGTGAGTTCTGATGAATTTTGTGAATGAGTAGATACGTGAACTCAAGTTAGACATTGGGTATGTCTGAACTATTATCTGTACGGTATTGAAAGGTGTAGACATACGCTCCATGGGAAAGGAGTTAATACCGTAATACGTATTTTATATTGCGTATGCATGAGACGACCAATAAGAGTGGCAAAAAGTTTGATCTTAACTTTTATGTGTGAGACTCTTGAGGAAAAGAATTCCTCAATTTTTAGTTTCCTCATGACTCTTACTTATTCTCAAGATTTCTATTTAGTGTTTGTTATCTTAGAGTGTTGCCAATGGTCATGAGATGATTCGATCTAATGGGGCATTTCTAGAAAAGCAAGCTGGACTGAAATTGAGAGTTTGAAGGAAAGAGGAAGATCGATTTTGGAGAATCACATTGTGGTTTTGTATTCACCGGTCGACCAATTATGACTGTCTTTGTGATAATTATAATTGTGAATACAATATATATATATATATATATATATATATATCATGTTTAAAAGAAATCAAGAGAGATATAAATGTGATTAATCGATCTAGGGTACTGCATACTAAATCTACTCGGAGTGTGACACCCATTATGAGCTGCTATATATTCCTAATAGATGTATAGCAACGAGCTCTCAAAGTATGCTGGTCGCACGGATTATTCACCGGTATGAATGTTGAAGAGAGGTAAAGAGAATCCTGTTCGGCTCACCATGTGCGAGTGGGAGATGAAGGCTTTATTAGTATTGGGCTTAAGGCCCGTCCGCCCAAGTTGGGCCCAAAAAGCTCGGCCCACGGGAATAGGGCCCGTGGATGGGGGAAGGTATAAAAGGAAGGAGAGAGAGAGAGAGAGAGAGAGAGAGAGAAGACACCTATTGGAAAATCTAACGTACGTCTTCTCTTCTCCCGCACGCTCTCTCTCTCCAAAGAAAAACAGTAAGGCATACGGCACTTTCTTCTTCCCTTCAAGGCGTCATCGGATCGAACAGGGCCAGATTTTCTTCCTCCTATCGGCGTCAGTGTCTAATTTGTGGCTAACAAGGTACGCTAGAATCAGTGGTGTGCTTTACGATCGGTGATACGTGTATTTCCTGGGCTTCGTCTTCCGCATTGATTTAGGGGTTCGATTTAGTGTCAAATCCGGTTTTCGGGGATTCGTTATTCCCAACACAGAGATTTGTAGGAACTAAGCTGTTTCAGAAGGTTAAAATATTGAAATGAATTCCTCCAATGATAAGACAAGGTGGTAACCATTTGAAGTTGGATCTTACCAATGAATTCACAAGACCTCACTCATTGGCTATAGCACTTTAAGGTGTCACAAACCCCCATCACTTAAACCATTGACGTGCTTGATATTATTGGCTTATACTTTCCATCAACAATACCACTATGAGATGCATGGTTCAATACATTCATGTCTCCTCCACTGTCAGAGAAGCCTATTAAGAGAATCTTTAAGTAATTTTGACACACTAAACCACGTAACAATTTCTCCAATTTGCGGGTGATATCTGTTCATACGAAGCAGTAGATATGAGATATCAAGTTATATTAATCACGATATAACGAGTCCTATTAAATTGGTTTTCATAAGTTCACAGAAACTGAACGAACACAATGATAAGACGTGAGGAACTGTTCAAATGTCGTCGTTAACCGGGAATGATCTTTGACAGCTTCCTAACCAGAATACGGTGAGTAGTCGACAGCTACAACTCATTAAATCACGGATGGCTGCTCGTGGCCTTCGTGTCTCCTACGACATATTCTCAAGGAAATGGGACAGAGGTTGAGCTTTTTCAACATTTCTATCACGCCCTTATAATCTCCTAGCTTGAAAAGCTCCTCACAATTCCAAGATTAGGGCTAACATGTGCTTTAATATCACGTGCTAGACGTCAACATGTTAATGTGTAACTTACCAATAAGAGATTAGTGAGAGAGAGTTCCCTTCAAATTTAGATTGACGGTGACATAGTCCCTAAATTTTAATCCAATCTGACGGCTCGCTTTATTTCCCACCAATAGCATAGTTGCGCCGTATTCATTTCGAGCAGCATCATTCGCAACTTCTGACGTCGTGTCGCATGAGTTTGGGCTTCCTACCTGAACTAATTACAACCTTTCCAACATTTCTCACTCCACTCGGATGAAAGAGAAATTAAAAGCCAAGCACAGACACATTTTATACCTGAAACCACGTGGATATCACATGGGGTCCATATGAAGTAAGGGTTAAGATATATGAGCTCACATATATCATATGCATCCAAGGAAATATCTCTAACATGGGGTGTTAGAGCAATTTCAAAATTTTCCCATGTCAGTGCCAGCTATGCCACATTAGTCTGCTAGCATTTATATAAACAATATCCGGTCAAAATTAGCCACAATGACTGAATTGGCTTTAGGTCAAAAGGTTTATGACTAAATAAAAGATTTATGACTAAATTGGTACTAATGCAATGTCTAACATTTTTCTACCCATCATCCACCACTCATTTATTGACACCCAGACCTCTGGAGTGCCAAAACTTAGTACAAAATGACACTTAAGTGCCAAAATAGAAGCAAAATGGATCATTTAAGTACCATCGACGAGAAAATCTAGCTATAATGCTGACATGTCAATTTTCTGGCAAGTTGCACGTAAAACGCTATTGTTTTGCATGATGATGTGGCTAAACAGTGTCAAAATGACATCATTTTGGTATAATTCGAATTTTAATATAGTAATTAATTAAATTAATTTTTTTAAAATTAATTAATTAAAAAGGGGGAGGGGGAGGAGGAGGAGGGTGACAGCTAGTGGCTGAGGGCTCAGCTCTTGTTGCTGCCGCCTCCCCTCTCGTCATCGGTAAGGTAGGGAGTGTCGGCCGGGGCCGCTGAGCTTTGGCCGAGGGCCGACGGCCCCAGCCAACCGATGACGAGGGCCTACGTGCCCATGCCCAGATCTGGGGCAAGGGTCGCGGCCCACCCCAAGATTCGGCGAGGGTCGCCGGCCCTCACCCGACCGACCCAAGGGCTGCCACCCGCTGGGGGGTCGCCCTAGCGGGCCCCCATTCAGGACTCAGCAGCCCTAGTCGACACTTCCCCCCTTCCCGGTGACAGAGGGGAGGCGACGGTAGGCTGAGGGTAAGGAGAAAGGGAGGCTGTAGATCGGGTTGGGTGCAGGGCTTAGTGGGGTAGGGTTCCAGTCAGTTTGGGTGGGACGTTCGTGGGCTAGCTTGGTCTAGGTTTTAGGTTTAATTTGGTGCATGGACTACGGGCTGGGTTCTTTTTATTAGAAAATATAATCGGACCGAGCCCACTTGCCGAGCTTAGTCCGTCTTCTTGCACTCGGACCAGAAGGGCCCGGGCTAGCTTCAACCCGAGTCGGATGCAAAGATCCGACCCCGTTCCCTTTTTATAATTTAATAATATGTTATTTTTATAATAAAAAATGAAAAATCAGAAAAATAAAAAATGTTTTATAATTCCAGAAAAATCAGAAAATCCCAGAAATAACTTTTATCTTCCGAAAAAAATTAAAAAATTAAAATGGTCTTTTGAGTGTTTTTAAAAAATGTGTGAAAATGCATAAAAAAATCATGCTTAAATTCTTCTAAGCAAATATCGATTTATTCCAATTGCGTCATTATGATGCATGGATTTCTATTCCTTATAATGCATGGAAATCCATATTCCCGTAAAGAATAAAATCCTAAAACTCATTATTAGTATAAAATGATGTATAAATGTTTTACTTGATGTCTAAACAAAGTTAGGTGTCGGAAAGACATTAGTGATTAATTAGTATAATCAAGTCTCTGATCATAGTTTCTTTTCTGATCGCATAAAAATGAGACATTTCTCATAATATTTTACTTGGATTCTAATTAACTTGTCCCAAATTGATTAATGGCTAATCCTATTTAAAATTGACTTGTAGGTTAAAAAGTCGAATCATAAGTCATGAATTGGTGGCTTGGGAGAGTCCGGGTTAAGCCCTAACACTTGGTGAGCCATTAGCCTCCTCGCGCCCTGCATGTAAGAGAGTGTCGAAAGGGAGGTCGCAATAGTGAGATCTGCATCCCAAGGTCATCCCACGAAAGGCTATAATTCAACGGATAGAAACTAACAAGAGTAAAAAATATTAAGACAAATATAATCTACAAAGTGCGGCGGAGCACACAACACAACGCATGGAATCGCTAGCTCCATATGTTCAAAAATCAAGAAGCGAGTTGGTACGGCAATAACCGCCCTACTTAGGAGGAAGCAAGTTATTTACCTGATTACTCCCGAAAACTAAGTTGTTTATTTAGTCACCTTCCATTAAGACAAATATTCGAATGAAGCTTGACTTCATGAACATAATGCCATCTGGCAGGTCAAACAGCAAAAAGCAGGTTTGACCTTTCTTTATGCCGGTGGAAGATTGACATGAGGAGGTGAACTAACTAAAGAACCAATCAAGACATCAACTTCTAATTCTTTCCCAACCGTGCCCAATGGCAAGTCCCCAACTTATCATCACAACCCTAATTCTACCCGACATTTCTTGCTATATAAACTCAAATCCCCTTCCTCTCAGCTCATCAATTTCAAGTCCTTGAGCTTATCACAACATAACATCTATTGCCCACTTTACCAACATGGCTTCTTCCTCAAAAAGCTTTGTCCTCTTCATTGCCGTAATTTTCTCTAGCATGAATATGAGCTTCGGAGCTCGTCATCTGCTACAAGCAACCATTCCATCCATACCAACTCTTCCCACCATACCAACTATACCAAAACCAGGGTCTCTGCCTCCTTTGCCTGCCATGCCAACATTGCCCAAAGTCGCCATGCCGCCCATGCTCACCATCCCAACGACCTTGCCTCAACCCACATTGCCGACGCTGCCTGCAACCCAGCCAACATTGCCCAAGACTACTTTGCCGCCACTTCCAAGCTTGACGACCATGCCGACCAGCTTGCCGCTGATGCCAAGCATCCCTACTTCTCTCCCTAAAATCCCCTCTATTCCTTTCCTCACCCCACCTCCAGCCACAAGCCCCTGAAGATTTTAGTACCATTGATCCATAGTTTGTCTCAGCGTATCTTTAATTAGAATTTATTAGAAAGTTTGTTTATTATGAGATGTCTCTTGGGATTCTGTTTGTTTATGTTTGTTGCCATGTATCTTCATAGCTCTATGATATGTATTTACTTTGCTTACATTTTATCATGTTCTTTTCGTTGTTGCCACAGCTCATTATTACGTCCAGTATATGCAATTGATCTAATTTCAATTGAAAACACGAGCAGCCCATAATTATAAATTACAGACAAATCTCTTTAAGCGACAAGTTCATGAATTGTATTCATTAGGAAAAAAGATTCAGATAGAAGTGCACTTTGAATGTCGTTCCAGACAAAAAAATTGTTTGGAGTCTCAAAATTGATCGTCGCGACGTGCTTCTAAAATGAGAACTTGGCACGTCAATATGATCGCCGAACATTAGCTCCCAGTCCAGTTTCGAGCTCTCCTGAAGGTCAAAATATTGACTACCCTAAAAGGGTGTCAAGGCGTTCTTGATTCAACATATGCGATTCTAGAATGCCATCTTTGCCACAACAAAGAACCCGTTTGCATAAATGGCACAAGCTAGAACTATCTCCTTAATGGCTCTTATGAATCCTGCACAAATAGCTAAGATCAGAAGTTTCTCAAGAAAAGTTCCACATAATCATAAGACAATTGTTTCCACGACAAACTTCTAATGTGAATGAATCAGTAAATTGCATGAACAAAATTATGTAGTTACAAGAACTGGTAGAATAGAAATTTTTTCTTTTCTCATACCATGTTTACTTCAACATATATAAAAAGTAAAAAAGAAATACAAAGAGGACAGTATGAAAAGCAAACAAATAGAACCCGATTTTATAAATTATTTACCTTGTCCAGCCATTTACTTGGCCTGCATTATAGTAGGCTTAATATGGCTAAGACCCAGCTTCCTTGCACAGTTGTCGTGGTTCTTGCTGTTGTGCTCCTACTCATTGTCATCTAAATCTTGATCACAATCCACAAATGATTGCTCGAGTTATCCTCATCACCCGAATGGGCAGAGCCGCTTTCCCTGCTTGGATCATCATCTCCAAACCTGTCTTGCTCTCTACAGCAATCCCTTTCACACCAATAGCCATTGCAACCTGTTTTTGCTCTCTACCTCCGTCCCTCTCATCACTAAAACTTGATCCAGCTCCTCTACTCTTCACACCATCGGTCCCAATCAACCATCCATTAGAAGTCTCAAGCCAAAACTTGACAATGTCAACAAAAAAACCAATGAAAAAGATCGAACCAAAAATGTACACCCTTCCATTCATCTCGTTGATGTCAGGGATATTCAAAGTAACGAAGTTGTTGCGTTCCCTGTTTGGATCAATCTGCGAAACCTATTTTTCCTTTTGCCATGGAGATAATATCAATGGTTGTTTTCAGTAACACGACCTAAAACTTAAATAACAACCAAATTGATTCAGAAAACTTAACAGTGAAGTCATATTGCAAAACCTATTATTTTGGTTGGATCAATCTGCAAAACCTATTTTTTCTTTTGCATATGGAGATAATAAGAATGGCTGTTTTCAGTAACACCACGTGAAACTTAAATAACAACCAAATTGCACTGTAGATCCAAACATGTTGCGGACATACACTGAGGTATCCTCTTCGTCAGATTGTCTTCTTCTTCTTCTGCTCTATGTATCCCTTGCAGTGCCCTCAGAGAAACAGAAATAGTTACAATATACATCGGATTTGGAACCTGGATCCAAGATCAGGTTGTTTAATCGGAGACCTGTTCCAATTTTCAAAAGTTTAAAATTAGTACTCACAGGACACAGGCCGAAGTCCTACCTTGAAGTCGGCGCGGCCTTTTCGTTTATTACCAATCATCTACTGGATTTCCAACTGAAACAAGTAAGATGCATGGACCAACAAGTTTTAGAAAGAATACATTAAATCTTAATATCATCAATGAATTTAATTAGAATTATCAGATGTGAATAAATAATTCATACATTCTTTACCAAAAAAATAAAATAAATAATTCATACATTCATCTTCCTTGGCAAAGAAAAACCTAAGCAAGCATTTTTTTTCCACAAAAATTTTGGGGATTATGGTATACTTTTATTGTTGTTTTCTAATTTCATTTTATTCTATTGATTCATTTGTAAATAGTCCTAACCAAAGGTGTAACACCGAAACTCTTTCAAAAGCTATTAAGCGCATGCAATGCGAATAACCGGCCCAATTATTATTATTATTATTATTATTTGCGAGAAGGATCATGAAAAGCGAGGACTTTTCTGTGTTTACGAGTGCCTATTGTATTTATAGACTTGCATGAAAGCATGTTTGGAGGTCCTTATCTTCAATTTAAGGTCAACAATATCGATTGCCTGATTTTCTTGGTATGGTTTGGAGAGGAGTTCAGTGCATGCCTGCGTCGTGTATTTTGAATTTGTTGAAGTTGAGAAATTTTCGGCATTGTTGCATCTCATCTTGTTATAGCATTTTATTTTGATTTTAGAGTCGAATGCTTCCTAATGTCTCCTACTTTTGTTCAATTGTTTAGCTTCCCTGGCAAAGCTGCTGGTGTTAGGGTAGCCTTATACGCACTGTCTCATATCCTTTTCTTCGATCAGTTTGCCTGTTGGCTCATAAAGAGCAAGCAATCAGCTGTGTTCAATTTTGTCAACCGAATCCAACCGCTGTCTAAAAGGTGCAAGTGGTCCAATTCCATCGGCCAATATAGCCTAATGAGGTGCTCTTTCAAAGAAAATGACCTCTGCTTGTGGAAATTTCTTAAGCTATTGCACGTTGACGAGATGGGGGTGAAGTTTCGCTACCATGGCCACAAGGACGTGACAGGCTATGTGAGGGAACTAATTCTTGAGACGATCACAGATAAGGAAGCGAAGGGTGAGCAGCAACTGCCCTCCGAGTGGATTGACAAGGGAGGCCACATGTTGAGCACACATAATTTGCTAGCACGTGCAAGCAGGGGAAACCGCAGGCACGTGCAACGCACGCGCACGGTAACCGCATGCACATGTGGCACACGTGCGGCAACTGCTTTCCACCCAAAAGGCATACACTCTCCATTCGGCCTCTTTCATTTGTTTGTCTCGATCATTTTGTGCAGTAAGAAAGCATCCTCTCTTCACTTTTACTTATTAGACTTCAATGGAGAAAGGGCAAAGTCTTAGCAAGGCAAACAAAGCGATGCTTGCTGCAGAAGAAAAAGAGAGCACTAAGGGAGCATCCTCTACTCCATCCTCCCCTTTGAAACCCATGGAAGGTGCTAATGGTTGATACGACATATTCTTGAGCTTTAATGGCTCAGATATCCTAAGCGAATTCACCGATCACCTCTATCACAGGCTAGATACTGTAGGAATCTGCATGTCCAGGAACCGTGACAACATCCCAATTGATGAGGAATTTAGTCCAATGCTTCTTGATGCCATCTCATGTTCTAAGATTTCAATTCCCATCATCTCCCGATGTTATGTTTCAAGAAAATGATGTCTCTGCGAGCTCGTTCATATCATGGATTGCAAGAAGAGCAAGTCACATATAGTTCTGCCTATTTTTTACAAAGTGGACCCATCATATGTGTGGCATCTTCAAAGAAGTTTTGGGGAGACCTTCCATTCATGTGAGCATTGTTTTGATGAGATAGATATCAAGGAATCACAACAAGCACTCAAAGATGTGAGCAACTTACATGGATGGGAATCTACTGAATTTTCTAATGGGTACTTCTCTTCCACCTCAACCTTTTTTTTTTTGGATAAGTAAGTTTTCTTATTCACCCAAAAGCGACGAAATATGGATGCACCACTTTCCACCATCTACTCACAAGGAAATCCCCATTATATCCCAATGAATAACCATAATATGCCCAACAACAACAAACACTAAAATGTCCCCCGGAAACTAAGGCCGTGTTTGATAACGCTTCTATTCCCGAGAACAATTTTTGATCAGAAATATTTTTTTTTGTTTCCGTTCCCATGAACAATTTCTAAATATAAGAACACGCTTGGTAACTACACAAAATTTCTATTCCGAGAAAAGAAATGTGTTCGGTAAAATTGCATAATTTTATTGTTTCTTTTAATTTTTAATATTTGTATCATATTTTTTCTTTTTCTTTCCCTTCTCTCCTTCCTCCTTTGTGGCTAATCGCTGGCGGTTGATGATCAGTTGGGCGAGGTCCAGCGAGCTTGCCGGACCCTTGCCAGGCTAGGGCAAAGGCTGACGAGCTCGCTGGAGGCTCGCTTGGCCCCCGCGAGGCTTGGCCTCGCCAAGCCATTAGTGAGGCTCAATCTCGCTCAGGCAACACGAGGTCGGCCTCACCTTGGTTGGGCAAGCTCACCTAGAAATGGCGAAGCTGACCTCACCCAGCCACCAATGAGGTCAAGCTCGTCTAGCCACGGTGAGGCTCGGGTCAGTGATGCTCCCCCTCGTCTGGCCGGTCGCCGACGCGAGCCATGGCCAAGGTTAGCGACCAGCCAAAAGGAGAACAATAAGTTACTTTTTACTACTTCTTATTTTTATTCCAAATTTATTTTCGGGAACAAAAATTTTACCAAAAGGTTTCTATTCTTTTTTTCATTTCCCAGAACAAAAGAACAAAAATAGTTGTTCCGGGGAACAAAAATAAATTTTAACAAATAGGCCCTAAATCATCGACAGCTAAAACCAAGAATATACGGTGCCCAAGAATTTCGCAATTGTCTCCCCTAGAGAGCAAAACACAAAGAAAAAAAACCCCTCGGGCCAATACTATTAATCACAAAAAAAAAAAAAAAGGAGAAGGAAAAAATGGGCTTACGAAAGGATTCCAATGCCTAATCTTCCATAGCTTGAACACCACCGAATTAAATCAACCTCGTATTGCCAATGGGGGTTGGCTCAGTTGATAAAGATCAGATATGCATGGATCATGTCTAGGTTCATAGTCTCTCCCTATTTTTGTTGCTTGACAGGCGTGAGGGAGAATTGATAGAAAGTGTGGTCAAAACTGTTCAAAGCAAGTTACGAAAAGATTTTCTGCTACGTGTTCCTAAGGAACTAGTTGGACGCGATATTCAGCTGGAGCATCTTATGCAATTAATAGACTATACTTCTAAAGAAAAACAAATCCTTGGAATTCATGGCTTGGGCGGGACAGGCACGACAACTCTTGCCAAGTGCCTCTACAATCAACTCTTGAATAAATTTGATCATGTCTACTTCCTTCCAGATATTCGAGAAACGACCAAGTGCCACGGTATTGAGTATCTGCAAAGTCGGCTAATATTTGATTTGGGAATTGATATAATCAAATCTAGATTCATAGGAAAAAAGGCTCTCATTATTCTAGATGATATAGATAGCAACGATCAACTAGAGGCTTTGGTTGGGGGAGCTTACTGGCTTGCTCGAGGAAGTGTTATAATTGTTACAACTAGAAATCCATATATTCTTCATCTAAAGATCTTGCATGAAGTAGGAGAAATAAGTTGGGAGGATTCTTTGGTTCTATTTAACAGACATGAATTTTGTATGGACCATCCTCCAAGGAACTTTGCAGATATCTCTCATGATATCATATCCATGATGGGTGGGATTCTCTTGATTATTGAGGTTATAGATTCATACTTGTATACAAAAACAGATCGAAGGGTATGGAATGATACGCTGGAGCAATTAAAAAATCAGCCACGTGAAGATGTCGAAAAGAAGTTAGAGATAACTTATGATGTATTAGAAAATGGACATAAGGAAATTTTTCTCAATATTTCTTGCTCTTTTATTGGCAAAAAAAGCGAATTCGTCATGTGAGATAGCTAGTATAAGCACCTAGAGGGGGGTGAATAGGTGCACAAACAATTTATCGAGATATGGAAGCGATTCTAGGCATCCTATAGAAAGGAGTTCACAAAATAATTTACAATCAAAGTAAAGAGAGTGAGGGAGAGAAGATTGAACACAGGTTTTATAGTGGTTCGGCTTATTCAAAGCCTACGTCCACTCTTCCGCACTGACAGCCCACCGGCTGGATTTCACTATGAACAAAAGAGAAGTTACAGTTCAGCTTTTCCTTGATTCTTCAGTGTAGATGTTCTATCACACCTCCTTAAGGTTTCTCACAAATATAGACTCTCTTTTGTATACAAGTATTCGCTCAAAGGAATTGTCTAAACAACAAGGAGCTTCAGACTTTGAAATTCTTCTATCGCGCACATCTCAACAACTTAGAATGTCTTCCTTATATATTCCTTTATGCCATCATACCCGTTGGCACTTGCTAAAGGAATTCCTCCAATCTACCCTTGGACGGAATCAATTAGGAAGATCATTCGGCTATTAAAGGAACGTGTCGATAGCCCATCAATCATGTTCGCCCATACAATCAGGATCTCGGTTTCCATAAGTAGAACCTTCCAAGAATATTTAGGCAATCATCGATTCCTTAATCTTCGAGTCAATCTCGATCAATCAAAGAATTCCGTTGTGTCTATTCCAGCCACGAGATCTTCTCTAGTTGATAAGGTCAAGCCCTTAACAAAACATCCAGTTCTGGGTAACCTTTCTTCAATGGATTAGAGACTGTCAATGAGGATAGACTTTGAGTCTTAAGTCTGGCTGTCCGGAGGTCTTCAGACTTTAAATGGCAAAGTCTGTAAACCTTCAGACTAGACTGATGGAAACGTTTTGTCAGCTTCAAAATACTTCGAAAGGATTTCTCCAACAATCTCCCCCTTTTTGATGGTGACAAAACTTTCCTGCAGATTTGGACAACTTTGACCTGCAAAACATTTCTCAAACACATATGCATATCTTATAGAGATAAATGGCTAAATGAATAACACTAGAATCTGCAACCACAGAAAATAGGTTAGTCTAATAAGTAATAAAGCCATCCATAAGATACCAATGATAGTTAATAAAAGCAGTCAAGTCCAAGTTTAGTTCAGTTCTCATCCAGACACAAAAACAAAGTCAAACAGATCAAAACAATCCACAAAATCAAACAACCAATCCAACAAACCACGCAACAAACCACACGATTAAAAGTCAAATTGTTCAAATCTTGCATCTCTCCCCCTTTTTGTCATCATTAAAAAGGTTGAGATGAAAATGGAATAAAATCAAGATTGCTTGGGAACGCGGACAAGCTGGAAATCTCCCATAGACTGAACGATGCCTTCCAGCCTTTTCCAGTCTTCCTTCAGTTGTGCGATCTCCTCACCCTTGGCATTGGCCTGATTATGAATAGTGAGGGCTTGGATTTTATCATTCAATGAACATGAAGAAACTTGACCCACAGTTTGCAAGTTTTGAACCTCGCATCCCAAAGCATAAATTTAACCTCGCATCTCCACAAGAATATCCATGATTCTACGAAAATCTGCTGCATTATCAGTCTGAGTACTTGCTTCGGCTCGATCTGATGGAGTAAATGCAGACGATGGTAGATCAACATAATCTCGTAGGTTTGGCGATGAAATTTCATGACCTTCTTCTGAAAATTGAGAGGCATAAAAGTCCTCTGGGTCTGCAGGAGAGCGACTGACTCCTTCACTTGCGTTAGAATATGAGGACTTCCCTCTTTTCTCTTGATCTCCCCATGTTTCCATGCCTACAGGTGGAGAAGAGTGTTCATCAGGTTCTCCTTCTTCTCCTCTTTCTTCTTCTTTTGTCTCAACTCTTTCCTTCTCAGCTTCTCTTTCTTCTTCTTCCTTCTCTGCTTCCTTCTCCTCTACTTCCTTCATCTCTGTTTCTTTCGCCATTTGTTCCGATTCTTTCCTGGAACAGATGACTTAAGTTCTTCAAAGCCATTGCGAGATGGTGAGATTTTCATCATCATCTTCATCTTCAACAATAAGAGCTCTTCTTTTCGGTTTTGAAGCAACCAAGGGCTCCTTTCCTTTCCGTTTTGATGAAGAAGAGGGTTGATGAGCTTTGAGTGGAGTCTTCTCCTTAAATTTCTCCAACGCCTTGTTCAATTCCTTCAGACGCATCTTGGTCACCATTTTCAGTCCTACCACCATATGATTGCACGATCGAACACAAAAGATTTGCGGAGGCTGAATATTCAGATGTCTGAATAACTTTGTCACAAGACTTGGGTAAGGAAGTTGGCCTCCTATCCTTCATCATGGCTCTATACATGTGGAACATAACAGTGTGAGGAAGAGAAAACCTTTTCCCAGTGAGAATGGCATACATCAGCTTTGCCTCTGAAATTGAAACATCAGTTTTGGAAGTTGATTTTGGTCGAAGGCAATTGATCAAAATTTTGTGAAGCAAGATGTTGAATGCATTCATCCTTAAGTAGGAAATATTTTCCTCTGTTCTCCTGTCCTTGACAAGTTCCAATGTAGCACCAACAATAGAAACTTTGATCGGTTGATATCTTCCCCTCTCGACTCCCAACACATCTGCCAGCATATCCATATCCACAACATAGTCTTGATCTTTGACACCGAAGGAAAATCTATTCGCATATAAAAGCTAAGATTTGAATAGAAATATGCGGTTAGTTCAAAGATAGGCCTTTGTAGTGTCGGAGCAAAACTTTTCAAGTTGAAGATAACCGAACTTTTCCCTCAAGTTCACATTTACAGCATCCAGAAAATCGAAATCCACACTCCTAGAGTTTATTACCCCACGCTTCAGCAATTTCGAGTACAAATCCCTTTGTTCCTTCGATCTGAACAAATGTCCTCTTTTTCCTCGACTTTCAGCCACAATACTCATTCTCGGTTGAAATTGACTGTACAATTTGTCATCATCATTTCCATCTACAGGATTAGGTCCCCAATCACGAGGATCACTCGGGATGTTCGCAAGAGTTTCCTCAGCCAACCCTTTACGAGCAATTCCCAAACTTTCCATTCTTCGCAGAAAGATGTATTCATTTCCATACCCCTTCTCTTTAATAAAATCATCGACATATTTCAAGGGAGTACACGTTGCTTTTAAGGCATGATATAACGTATAAATAGAAGCGGGCTTTTGAACTCTTACAGGGTCTGCATCCTCGATGATTTCGTCCTCTTGTTGATGATCAACACCTTGAAGGCTAGATGGAGGAGAGTGACGTTGCTGAGAATGTTGTGGGCTCGATTGCTGTTCTGGAGCCACATCTTCTTCAGTGAGATCGAATTGCGTAGGCCCCTCACTCATTCGCCATGGTCCCCTGCTTGCGATTCTCAAAGACTTTCTTGAAGACAACATCTTTCTTAGTTTTTGGAAGATTCCTTGCTTGACTTTCCCAAGAAAAATGACAACTTTTTCGAAGATTAAACAAGGGAAGAAAACGGGAATGGAGGATCGATGCTTTCTAGGGTTTTTGAGAGTGAAGTGAAGAGCAATCAATAGTACACGATCGGTTTAAAAAAAAAGATAAACGAAGCGTCACAAAGGAAAATAAAAAAGATGCCTTTTCAACATAACTATCTTTTTCCGCGAAAATAGTCATTTCAAAAATAACTTCCTTTTTGAAAATGAAACGATGCAGTAATTTCGTCGATTAAATATAGCAACAATTTAAACACAACGACGATCGTACCTCTTCAAGATAAGATTTGAGAGAGAGAGAAAGAGAGACTAACTTGCAGTCTGACGGTCGTACCAAGACTAATTTAAAGTCTTGTATGTCTGAGTTTGAAAGTCTCTAGACTTTGATTTCCTCATACCTTAAAATGTTGAGTCTGGAACGGATAGACTCAAATTGATTTTTCTCCAAAGCTTTTGTGAATATATCCGCCAGTTGATTCTTTGAGTCAACAAATTGAATTGAAACATCTCCATTTTGAACATGGTCTCTTATAAAGTGATGTCGAATCTCTATGTGCTTTGCTCTTGAGTGGAAAATCAGATTTTTGATGAGATTTATAGCGCTGATGTTGTCGCAATTAATCTTCGTGCATGAGTCTTCAATTCCAAAGTCTATTAGCTGTTGTTTTATCCACATAATTTGTGAACAACAATTTCTGAGAGCTATATACTCTGCTTCTGCTATAGAGAGAGCTACTGTACTTTGCTTTCTTGAAAACCAAGACACTGTCTTGCCTCCAAGTAGTTGACAAGTACCCGAGGTGCTCTTTCTATCGACTCTACATCCAGCAAGGTCTGCGTCTGAATATCCAAGAAGAGTAAAGTCTCCCCTTTTTGGATACCAGAGACCAAAGCTTGATGTTGATGAAATATACTTGATAATACGCTTCGCAGCATTCAAATGAGATTCTTTTGGGTCTGATTGAAATCTGGCACAAATGCAAACACTAAACAGAATGTCAGGTCTAGAAGCAGTAAGATAAAGAAGTGATCCGATGATACTCCTGTACAACTTTTGATCGACTTTCTTTCCTTCTTCATCTTTGTCTATCTTTAAGGAACTTGACATTGATATGTCAGCCTTTTTGCAATTGTCCAGTCCAAACTTTTTGACAAGATCATTTGTATATTTTTCTTGATGAATTAAAGTTCCTTCCTCCAGTTGTTTCACTTGGAGCCCGAGAAAGAAGGTTAACTCACCCATCATGCTCATTTCAAATTCATCCTGCATAGTCTTAGAGAATTTCTTGCACAGACTTTCATTAGAAGATCCAAAAATAATATCATCCACATATATTTGAACAAGTAAAAAGCTTTTACTTTCTCTTTTAATAAAAAGGGTAGTGTCTACTTTACCTTTAACAAATCCATTTCGATTTAAAAAATTACTTAATATGTCGTACCAAGCTCGAGGTGCTTGCTTTAAGCCATACAAGGCCTTTTTGAGTCTGAATACTGAGTCTGGTTTCTTTGGGTCTTCAAACCCTGGTGATTGTTCCACATAGACTTCCTCACGGATGAAACTGTTTAGGAAAGCACTTTTGACGTCCATTTGAAATAACCTGAAATTTTTAGGACAAGCAAATGCAAGTAATAAACGGATTGCTTCTAACCTTGCTACCGGTGCATAAGTCTCGTCATAATCGATCCCTTCTTCTTATGTGTATCCCTTGACCACGAGTCTAGCCTTATTTCTTATGACTTTTCCTTTTTCATCCATCTTGTTCCTGAAAACCCATTTAGCTCCAACAATTAATTTACCTTTTGGTTTAGGAGTCAGCTCCCAGACATCATTAACTTTGAATTGTCTGAGTTCTTCTTGCATAGCTTCAATCCAGCTTTCATCGGATAAAGCTTCTTCTATGCTCCTGGGTTTTATTTCAGAAATAAGAGCCACAGCACTAGACTCTTCTTGCCTTTTGGATCTTGCACGGATTCCTTCACTGATGTCGCCAATAATAAGATCTTTGGGATGACTGGACTTATGTTTCCAATTGCTGGTTAATTTATTAGATTGATGATCACTTCCTTCACTAGAATCTTCAACAGTCACCTGTTGCTGGTCCTTCAAAGTTTGAGCTGCTTCTTGAGAATTAGACTTTGTAGAGTCTGGAGCAGATTCAGTCTCTTCAAAATGAGTCTGAATAGATTCATTTTGTATAGAATCTTGGAATTTTACATTCATTGATTCTTCCACGCTTTGAGACTTTTTGTTGTAGACTCGTACGCTTTGCTTGTGGTTGAATATCCAAGGAAGATGCCTTCATCTGACTTTTCTTCAAACTTACCAACTCGATCATTTGCATTTTTCAATATGAAACATTTGCATCCAAATATATGAAAATATGAAACAATGGGCTTCTTTTCTTTGAATAATTCATAGGGGGTTTTTTTTAGAATATGCCTTAGAAAAACTCTATTGATAATATAACATGATGTTGAAACTGTTTCAGCCCAAAACCGTAAAGAAATATTACTTTCAATTAAGAGAGTTCTTGCCATTTCTTGAAGAGATCTATTCTTCCTTTCCACAACTCCATTTTGCTCTGGAGTATATGGAGAAGAGAACAAATGCTGTAAACCAGATTCGTCACAAAATTTAGCAAAATCTTGATTTTCAAATTCACATCCATGGTATGTTTTTATGCTTGAAATAACATACCCCTTTTCATTTTGAACCTTCTTAGCAAATTTTTCAAAGTAAGAAAAAGTTTCAGACTTACTTGCCAAGAAATATACCCATGTAAATCTTGAGTAGTCATCCACAATTACTAGGCAATATTTCTTACCTCCAATGCTCTGCGTTCTTGTTGGTCCGAAGAGATCCATATGCAAGAGCTGCAGTACACGGTTAGTCGAAACTTGATTTATTGGCTTAAAGGAATTTCTTACCTGTTTTCCCAATATACATGGTGTACATAGATCAGACTTTTGGTATGATAAATTAGATAGACCACGAACAAGTTTCTTTACTGAGATTTTGGCTATCTGCTTTATGTTGATATGCCCAAGCTTTTTGTGCCATAAGTTCGCTTCGTCTTGGATTGAGATTAGACATTACGATTCATTTGGTTTCACGTCTAAGAGGTAGATATTTATATTTCTTCGACCCATGAAAGACTGAGTAGAGTCTTTACTGGTTCCTGAACAAATACCCTCTTGAAAGTTGATTTTGAAACCAGCATCACAAAGCTGACTGATATTGAGCAGATTGTAATTGAGCCCTTCAACTAAAGAAACATTGCTTATTGTGAGGTTCCCAATCATTACAGTTCCAAATCCCACTATTTTTCCTTTGTTGTTTCCTCCAAATGAGAATGAAACAATTTAAATCTCCTGTCGTGTGTCTCGAGTATCCACTATCCATGTACCATTTCACATTTTTCTTGATAGTGACCTGCATTTAAAAAGAAACTCAAACTTTCTTTGGTACCCATATTTTCTTGGGTCCTTTTGAGTTAGTCTGATATATGATTTTTGCCCAGACTTTATTGACAGTCTCCAAGCCATAGGACATTCTTTCTCAAAATGATCCGCACTATTGCATTTTGAACATCTAAGAGCATTGCGACCTCTTGGTTTTACAAAAGTCCTTTCAAAGTGATTTTTGTAAGCATTCCTTGTTGGTCTATGTTTAATTCTTTCTTTTACTTTAGGAAAATCGATTAAAGGAATGCTTTCAGCAGTCATTCCTAAACTAGATTTATTGAAATAAGGTCTTTGAACAGAAAGTATTTTCTCCAGTTTTCAGATCCTAGAGAAAATCTTTTGGAAATATTTGAAATATCATTTTTCAAAAATGCATTTTCTTTCAAAAGATTATCTTCACTTTCTTTGAGAGAAGAAACATCCCGGTCTAAGCATTTCACTTTTTCTTTCAAAACATTCTCTTGTTGTTTCAAAGCAGAATTTTCCTTTTGAGTTCAGAAATTCTTTTAAGAGAAGTCTTAAGACTAAAACATAATTCATCGATGTATTTTGAAACTTTAATAGGGATTTTGAAATTACTTACCTCGAATTCACTTTCTGAGTCTGAATCAGTCTCGGAGTTTGATTTTGAGTCTGATTGTGCCATTAGACATAAGTTGGCATAATCATCATCACTATCTTCACACTCGTATCACTCCGGAGTTTCAGCTTTGAGTGCCTTTCGATACCTTTCAGTTTTCCTTTCTTCTTCCTCGAAGAGGACAGTTGGGTCCGATGTATCTCTTTTTCTTGCATTCAAAGCAGACTACATCTTTGTTTGATTCATCATCTTTAGCAGACTTGGTCTATTGCTTTTGAAAACTTTGTTTCCTTGAATTGAATCTTCTTCCTTTTTTATTTAGCTTTCTGAATCTTCTTATCATGAGAGCAAGTTCATCATCCATGTCGTCTTTAGAATCTATTACATCAGAATCATCATTAGATTTTAATGCAATTGATTTCTTACCTTTGGGATCTTCGTCTTCATTGATTCGTTCCACTTCATAAGACTGAAGGATCCCAACCAGCTCATCGACAGATAGTGGCATGATTCTTTGAGTCTCTCTGATTGAGGTCTTAATGTGATTCAAATCCTTGGAGAGTCCACGCAGTAGCTTGTTTACTTTCATGGGATCAGAAATTGGTTGACCTTGATTTTCAAGACCATTCACGATTTCTGTAAAACGACTAAACATATCAGTTATAGATTCTCCTGGTTTCATTCTGAAGGTTTCGTATTGACCGAGAAGAATGTTGGTTCCTGTTTCTTTCACTCGATCGGTTTCTTCATAGGTAATGTGTAATCTATCCTAGACTTCTTTGGCTGTATCACAAGAAGATAATCTGTTATATTCAGTAGGTGATAAAGCACAATATAAAGAGTAAATTGCTTTTGCATCAAGAGCTTGTCTCTTGATTATCTCTTCCTGACTCATTTCGTTGGACTCAACAGTGTCCTTTCCTCTTTCTGAGACAGATGTAGCTTTAGAAATGATTCCTTTTTCTACAACGTGCCATTCCAGAGGATCCTTTGATCTTAAGAATGCCTTCATCTTGTTCTTCCATATGTTGTAATCCTTTCCGTCAAAGTAAGGCGGTCTGGTGTTGCTTTGCCCTTCTACCAGCCCTGGAGCCAACATACTAGACATGGATCTTTTACTCTAAAGTAAAACACTTCAAACAAAGTGAGTACACGAGTTCTGATACCAATTGAGATAGCTAGTATAAGCACCTAAGGGGGGGTGAATAGGTGCACAAACAATTTATTGAGATACGGAAGCAATTCTAGGCAGCCAATAGAAAGGAATTCACAAAATGATTTACGATCAAAGTAAAGAGAGTGAGGGAGAGAAGATTGAACACAGGTTTTATAGTGGTTCGGCTTATTCAAAGCCTACGTCCACTCTTCCGCACTGACAACCCACCGGCTGGATTTCACTATGAACAAAAGAGAAGTTACAGCTCAGCTTTTCCTTGATTCTTCAGTGTAGATGTTCTATCACACCTCCTCAAGGTTTCTCACAAAATATAGACTCTCTTTTGTATACAAGTATTCGCTCAAAGGAATTGTCTAAACAACAAGGAGCTTTAGACTTTGAAATTCTTCTATCGCGCACACCTCAACAACTTAGAACGTCTTCCTTATATACTCTTTATGCCATCATATCCGTTAGCACTTACTAAAGGAATTCCTCCAATCTACCCGTTGGACGGAATCAATTAGGAAGATCATTCGGCTATTAAAGGAACGTGTCGATAGCCCATCAATCTTGTTCGCCCATACAATCAGGATCTCGGTTTCCATAAGTAGAACCTTCCAAGAATATTTAGGCAATCATCGATTCCTTAATCTTCAAGTCAATCTCGATCAATCAAAGAATTCCGTTGTGTCTATTCCAGCCACGAGATCTTCTCCAGTTGATAAGGTCAAGCCCTTAACAAAACATCCAGTTCTGGGTAACCTTTCTTCAACGGACTAGAGACTGTCAATGAGGATAGACTTTGAGTCTTGAGTCTGGCTGTCCGGAGGTCTTCAGACTTTAAATGGCAGAGTCTGCAAACCTTCAAACTAGACTGATGGAAACGTTTTGTCGGCTTCAAAATACTTCGAAAGGATTTCTCCAACATCATGTACATGGGGGATGACCGTGGGATTTATGCAAGTCAAGTAATTGAAGAGTTGAAGATGAGGTCCTTAATAAATATTGAAGATGATGGTAATTTAGGAATGCATGATGAATTGAGGAATCATGGAAGGAACATTATCTACCAAGGACAACCACCCATGAGACATAATAGACTATGGGTCGACGAGGAAGCCTTCAAAGTACTGACGGAAAAGAAGGTAACATATGACACTCCCTTTTCTTTTCCGTCCTCATATATTCATATATTTGATTTGATGACTTCTAATCTTTTATCTATTATGGACAAACGATATTTTATGGAAAATTCTATTTCAACATCGATTCATATCCATAGATTGACTGTGACAGCCGATTTAGATTAAAAATATTCTAAGGATGACATGTTATATTATTTAGGTCAAATTAATTGATATAAAATGCATCCATACAATATTTAATTTACAATCAATTTAAGATCCTTTAGTTATCATTCTACATTAAAATTTCATTTACTATAATAATGTAATTCTCATATCTAGCTGAAAATGTCGATAATCTAAAATACTTCAATTTTCAAGAAAGATGAAGTTTCTCTACCATGGCCGTGAGCATGTGACAGTCTAAATGAGGGAACTAATTCTTGAGACGATCACAAGTAAGGAAGCGAAGGGTCAGCAGCAACTGCCCTCCTCGTGGATCGACAGGGGAGGCCACGTGTTGACAACACATAATTTGCTGGCACGTGTGAGCAGGCGAAACTGCAGGCGCGTGCAACGCACGCGCATGTGCGGCAATCGCTGCCATATGCGCGGCACGTGCCAGCTAACGTCATCGGGACATCAGCCGGCCGTTGCCCGTGCATGCGCCAGGCACGTGCCAGGTCGCTTAGTTCGGCTCAACCCAACCCATCTAGCCAATACTATCAATCACTAAAAAAAAATTACACCTACAAAGAATATAAATGCTCAATCTTCCAGAGCTTGAACGCCACTAAATAAAATCAACCTCCAGTAGGATTGGCTGAGTTGTTAAGGATCAAATTTGCTTGGACCATCTCTAGGTTCATTGTCTCTCATTGTTTTTGTTGCTTAACATGCATGAGGGAGAATTGATAGAACGTGTTGTCGAAACTGTTCTAGGAGAGTTACAAAGATTTTCCTCTACTTGTTCCGAAGGAACTAGTTGGACTTCATGATCAGCTGAAGAAGATTATGAGTTGCATAGATAGTCCTTCCGTCAATGCTCGAATGATTGGAATTTATGGCATGGGTGGGATAGGCAAGACAACTCTTGCCAAGTGCATCTACAATCAACTCTTGAATAAATTTGATCATGTGTGCTTCCTTCCAGATATTTGAGAAAGGATTGAGTGCCATGGTATTAAGTATCTACAAAGTCGACTAATATTTGAGATACTACAAGAAATAATTGCAGTGTCTACAGTTCATCGGGGAATTAACTTAATTAAATCTAGATTCACATGGAAAAAGGTTATCATTCTTTTGGATGATATAGATCACAAGGATCAACTAGATGATTTTGCTAGGGGAGGTTACTGGCTTGCTTCAGGAACTATTATAATTGTTACAACTAGAAATGAAGCTATTTTTTATCGATCTATATGCCACAGCACGTGTTAGCAGGGGAAACCGCAGGCACGTGCAACGAACGCGCACGGTAACTGCACACGTGCGTTCGGCAATCGTTGGCACGTGTACAGCACGTGCCAGCTGACGTCATCGTGACGTCAGCCGGCGGTTGCCTGCGCATGTGCCAGGTCGCTCAATTCAGCCCGACCAAACCCATCTAGCCAATACTATTGATCACTAAAAAAAAAAAAAAAAAAAAAACACCTACAAAGGATATCAATGCTTAATCTTCCGGGGCTTGATTGCCACTGAATAAAATCAACCTCTAGCGGGGATTGGCTGAGTTGATAAGGATTAGATTTGCTTGGACCATCTATAGGTTCATCGTCTCGCATCGTTTTTGTTGCTTAACAGGCATGAGGGAGAACTGATAGAACGTGTTGTCGAAACTGTTCTAGGAGAGTTACGAAAATATTTTCCTCTACTTGTTCTGAAGGAATTAGTTGGACTTGATGATCAACTGAAGAAGATTATGAGTTGCATAGATAGTCCTTCCGTCAATGCTCCAATCGTTGGAATTTATGGCATGAGCGGGATAGGCAAGACAACTCTTGCCAAGTGCATCTACAATCAACGCTCGAATAAATTTGATCATGTATGCTTCCTTCCAAATATTCAAGAAGGGACCGAGTGCCATGGTTTTAAGTATCTACAGAGTTGACTAATATCTAAGATACTACAAGAAAGAAATGCCGTGTCTACAATTCATCGGGGAATTAACTCAATTAAATGTAGATTCACAAGGAAAAATGTTGTCATCCCTTTGGATGATATAGATCACAAGGATCAACTAGATGCTTTGGCTGGAGGAGGTTACTGGTTTGCTGCAGGAAGTATTATAATTGTTACAACTAGAAATGCAACTATTCTTTATTGATCTATATGCCACGGCATGTGCGAGCCAAGGAAACCACAAGCGGGTGGAACGCAAGTGCACAGTAACCGCGCGTGCACGTGCGGCACACGTGTGGCAACCGCTGGTGCGTGCATGGCACGAGCCAACTAACGTCATCGTGACATCAGACGGCTGTTTCCCGCGCACGCACCAGGCAAGTGCCGGGTCACTCGGTTCGGCCCGACCCAACCCGTCCACCCAATACTATCGATCACTAAAAAAAAAAAAAATACGCCTACAAAGGATATCAATGCTTAATATTCCAAACCTTGAGCGCCACCAAATAAAATCAACCTCCAGTGGGGATTGGCTGACTTGATCAGGATCAGATTTACTTGGACCATCTCTAGGTTCATCGTCTCTCATTGTTTTTGTTGCTTAACAGGCATGAGCGAGAACTGATAGAAAGTGTTGTCGAAATTGTTCTAGGAGAGTCACGAAAAGATTTTCCTCTACTTGTTCCGAAGGAACTAGTTCGACTCAATGATTAGCTGAAGAAGATTACGAGTCGCATAGATAGTCCATCCATCAATGCTTGAATGATTGGAATTTCTGGCATGGGTGGGATAGGTAGAGAACTCTTGCCAAGTGCATCTACAATAAACTCTCGAATAAATTTGACGATGTATGCTTCCTTCCAGATATTCGAGAAACGACCGAGTGCCATGGTATTAAGTATCTACAGAGTCGACTAATATCTGAGATACTACAAGAAAAAAATGCAGTGCCTACAATTCATCAGGGAATTCACTTAATTAAAACTAAATTCACAAAGAAAAATGTTATCATTCCTTTGGATGATATAGATCACAAGGATCAACAAGATGCTTTGGTTGGAGGAGGTTACTGGTTTGCTTCAGGAAGTATTATAATTGTTAAACCTAGAAATGCAGCTATTCTTTATCGATCTATATGCCACGGCACAAGCGAGCCAGGGAAACTGCAAGCGGGTGCAACGCACGTGCATGGTAACCGCACGCGCGCGTGTGGCACACGTGCGGTAACTGCTGGTGCGTGCACGGCACGAGCCAGCTGACGTCATGATGACATTAGTCGGCGGTTGCCCATGCATGCATCAGGCAAGTGCCGGGTCGTTCGTTTCGGCCCGACCCAACCCGACCAACCAATACTATCTATCACTAAAAAAAGATACACCTACAAAGGATATGAATGCTTAATCTTCCAGAGCTTGAATGCCACCGAATAAAATCAACCTCTGGCGGGGATTGGTTGATTTGATAAGGATTAGATTTGCCTGAACTATCTCTAGTTTCGTCGTCTCTCATTGTTTTTCTTGCGTAACAGGCATGAGGAAGAATTGATAGAATGTGTTGTTGAAACTGTTCTAGGAGAGTCACGAAAAGATTTTCCTCTACTTGTTCCGAAGGAACTAGTTCGACTCAATGATTAGCTGAAGAAGATTACGAGTCACATAGATAGTCCTTCCATCAATGCTCGAATGATTGGAATTTCTGGCATGGGTGGGATAGGCAGAGAACTCTTGCCAAGTGCATCTACAATCAACTCTCGAATAAATTTGATGATGTATGCTTCCTTCCAGATATTCAAGAAACGACTGAGTGCCATGGTATTAAGTATCTACAGAGTCAACTAATATCTGAGATACTGCAAGAAAAAAAATGCAGTGTCTACAATTCATCGGGGAAATCACTTAATTAAAACTAGATTCACAAAGAAAAATGTTATCATTCCTTTGGATGATATAGATCACAAGGATCAACAAGATGCTTTGGCTGGAGGAGGTTACTGGTTTGCTTCAGGAAGTATTATAATTGTTAAACCTAGAAATGTAGCTATTCTTTATTGATCTATATGCCATGGCACAAGCGAGCCAGGGAAACTGCAAGGGGGTGCAACGCACGTGCATGGTAATTGCACGCGCACGTGCGGCACACGTGCGGCAACTGCTGGTGCATGCACGGCACGAGCCAGCTGACGTCATCGTGACATTAGTCGGCGGTTGCCTGTGCACACACTAGGCAAGTGCCGGGTCGCTCGTTTCGGCCCGACCCAACCCGACCAACCAATACTATCTATCACTAAAAAAAAGATACACCTACAAAGGATATCAATGCTTAATCTTCCAGAGCTTGAACGCCACCATATAAAATCAACCTCCAGTGGGGATTGGTTGATTTGATAAGGATTAGATTTGCCTGGACTATCTCTAGTTTCATCGTCTCTCATTGTTTTTGTTGCTTAACAGGCAGGAGGGAGAACTGATAGAATGTGTTGTCAAAACTGTTCTAGGAGAGTCACGAAAAGATTTTCCTCTACTTGTTCCGAAGGAACTAGTAGGACTTGATGATCAGCTGAAGAAGATTATGAGTCGCATAGATAGCCCTTCCGTCAATGCTTGAATGATTGGAATTTCTGGCATGGGCGGGATAGGCAAACAACTCGTGCCAAGTGCATCTACAATCAACTCTCGAATAAATTTGATGATGTATGCCATGGTATTAAGTATCTACAGAGTCAACTAGTATATGAGATACTACAATAAAAAATTGCAGTGTCTACAGTTCATCGGGGAATTAACTTAATTAAATCTAGATTCACAAAGAAAGAGGTTATCATTCTTTTGGATGATATAGATCACAAGGATCAACTACATGCTTTGGTTGGAGGAGGTTATTGGTTTGCTTCAGGAAGTATTATAATTATTACAACTAGAAATGAAGGTATTCTTTTTCAATCTATATGCCACGGCACGTGCAAGCAGGGGAAACCACAGGCACATGCAATGCATCCACACGGTAACCGCACGTGCATGTTCGGCAATAGCTAGCGCGTGCACGGCATGTGCCAAATGACGTCATTGTCACGTCATCCGGCTGTTGCCTGCGCACGCACTAGGCACTTGCCGGGTTGCTTATTCGGCCCGACCCAACCCATCTAGCCTATACTATCAATCACTCAAAAAAAAAAAAAAAAAAAACACCTACAAAGCATATCAATGCTTAATATTCCAGAGCTTCAACACCACCGAATAAAATCAACCTCAAGCGGGGATTGGCTGAGTTGATAAGCATTAGATTTGCTTGGACCATCTCTAGGTTCATGATCTCTCATTGTTTTTGTTGCTTAACAGGCATGAGGGAGAATTGATAGAACGTGTTGTCAAAACTGTTCTAGGAGAGTCACGAAAAGATTTTCTTTAACTTGTTCCGAAGGAACTAGTTGGACTTGATGATAAGCTGAAGAAGATTATGTGTTGCATAGATAGTCCTTCTGTCAATGCTCGCATGATTGGAATTTATGGCATGAGCGGGATAGGCAAGACAACTCTTGCCAACTGCGTCTACAATCAACTCTCGAATAAATTTGATCATGTATGCTTCCTTCCAGATATTCGAGAAAGGACCGAATGCCATGGTTTTAAGTATCTACAAAGTCGACTAATATCTAAGATACTTCAAGAAAAAAATGCAGTGTCTACAATTCATTGGGAAATTAACTTAATTAAATCTAGATTCACAAGGAAAAATGTAATCATTCCTTTGGATGATATAGATCACAAGGATCAACTAGATGCTTAGGTTGGAGGAGGCTACTGGTTTGCTTTAGGAAGTATTATAATTGTTACAACTAGAAATGCAGCTATTCTTTATCGATCTATATGCCATGGCACGTGCGAGCAGGGGAAACCGCAAGTGCGTGCAATGCACGTGCCCAGTAACCGTACGCGCGTGTGTTACCGTGCACGTGCGGCACGCGTGCAGCAACCGCTTGCGTGTGCACGGCACGAGCCAGCTGACATCATCATGACATCAGTCGGTAGTTGCCAGCGCATGTGCCAGGCTCATGCCGGGTCGCTCGGTTCGGCCCGACCCAACCAATCCATCCAATACTCTCGATCACTAAAAGAAAAAATACACCTACAATGGATATCAATGCTTAATCTTCCAGAGCTTGAATGCCACCGAATAGAATCAACCTCCGGCGAGGATTGGTTGAGTTGATAAGGATTAGATTTGCTTGGACCATCTCTAGGTTCATTGTCTCTCATTGTTTTTATTGCTTAATAGGCATGAGGGAGAACTGATAGAGCATGTTGTCGAAACTATTCTAGGAGAGTTACGAAAAGATTTTCCTCTACTTGTTCCGAAGGAACTAGTTGGACTTGATGACCAACTGCAAAAGATTATGAGCCACATAGATAGTCCTTTCGTCAATGCTTGAATGATTGGAATTTATAGGATGGGCGGGATAGTCAGACAACTCGTGCCAAGTGCATCTACAATCAACTCTCGAATAAATTTGATGATGTATGCTTCCTTCCAAATATTCGAGAAATGACCGAGTGACATGGTATTAAGTATCTGCAAAGTCGACTAATATCTAAGATACTACAAGAAAAAAATGCAATGTCTACAATTCATCGGGCAATTCACTTAATTAAAACTATTCACAAAGAAAAATGTTATCATTCCTTTGGATGATATAGATCACAAGGATCAACTAGATGCTTTGGCTAGAGGAGGTTATTGGTTTGCTTCAGGAAGTATTATAATTGTTAAACCTAGAAATGTAGCTATTCTTTATCGATCTATATGTCACGGCACAAGCGAGCCAGGGAAACCGCAAGCGGGTGCAACGCACGTGCACGGTAATTGCACGTGCGCGTGCGACACACGTGTGGCAACTGCTAGTGTGTGTATGGCACGAGCTAGCTGACGTCATCGTGACATTAGTCGGCAGTTGCTTGTGCACGCACTAGGCACGTGCCGGGTCGCTCGTTTCGGCCCGACCCAACCCGACCAGCCAATACTATCTATCACTAAAAAAAAAACATACTCCTACAAAGGATATCAATGCTTAATCTTCCAGAGCTTGAACACCACCGAATAAGGATTAGATTTGCCTGGACTATCTCTAGTTTCATCGTCTCTCATTGTTTTTGTTGCCTAACAGGCATGAGGGAGAACTGATAGAATGTGTTGTCAAAATTGCTTGAGGAGAGTCACGAAAAGATTTTCCTTTACTTGTTCTGAAGGAACTGGTTGGACTTGATGATTAGCTGAAGAAGATTATGAGTCACATAGATAGCCCTTCCGTCAATGCTTGAATGATTGGAATTTTGGCATGGGCAGGATAGGCAAGACAACTCTTGCCAAGTGCATCTACAATCAACTCTAGAATAAATTTGATCATGTATGCTTCCTTCTAGATATTCGAGAAAGGACCGAGTGCCATGGTATTAAGTATCTACAGAGTCAACTAGTATATGAGATACTACAATAAAAAAATGCAGTGTCTACAGTTCATCGGGGAATTAAATTCATTAAATCTAGAATCGCAAAGAAAGAGGTTATCATTCTTTTCGATGATATAGATCACAAGGATCAACTAGATGCTTTGGTGGGAGGTGGTTATTGGATTGCTTCAGGAAGTATTATAATTATTACAACTAGAAATGAAGCTATTCTTTTTTGATCTATATGCCACGGCACATGCAAGCAGGGGAAACCACAGGCGTGTGCAATGCATCCGCACGGTAACCGTACACGCATGTTCGGCAATCGCTAGCGCGTGCACGGCATGTGCCAACTGACGTCATTGTGACATCAGCCGGCGGTTGCCCGCACACGCACTAGGCACGTGCTAAGTTGCTTGTTTGGCCCGACCCAACCCGTCTAGCCAATACTATCGATCACTCAAAAAAAGAAAAAAAGAAATACACCTACAAAGGATATCAATGCTTAATATTCCAGAGCTTCAACACCATCGAATAAAATCAACCTCAAGCGGGGATTGGCTGTGTTGATAAGCATCAGATTTGCTTGGACCATCTCTAGGTTCATGATCTCTCATTGTTTTTGTTCCTTAACAGGCATGAGGGAGAATTGATAGAACGTGTTGTCAAAACTGTTCTAGGAGAGGCATGAAAAGATTTTCTTTTACTTGTTCCGAAGGAACTAGTTGGACTTGATGATCAATTGAAGAAGATTATGTGTCGCATAGATAGTCCTTCCGTCAATGCTCGAATGATTGGAATTTATGGCATGGGCGGGATAGGCAAGACAACTCTTGCCAAAAGCATCTACAATCAACTCTCGAATAAATTTGATCATGTATGCTTCCTTCCAGATATTCGAGAAAGGACATAGTGCCATGGTTTTAAGTATCTATAGAGTTGACTAATATCTGAGATACTTCAAGAAAAAACTGCAGTGTCTACAATTCATTGGGAAATTAACTTAATTAAATCTAGATTCACAAGGAAAAATGTTATCATTCCTTTGGATGATATAGATCACAAGGATGAACTAGATGCTTAGGCTGGAGGAGGCTACTGGTTTGCTTCAGGAAGTATTATAATTGTTACAACTAGAAATGCAGCTATTCTTTATCGATCTATATGCCACGGCACGTGCGAGCAGGGGAAACCACAAGTGCGTGCAATGCATGTGCACAGTAACCACACGCGCGCGTGTTACGTGCACGTGCGGCACGCGTGTAGCAACCGCTTGCGCATGCACGGCACGAGCCAACTAACATCATCATGACATTAGTCGGTAGTTGCTCGCACATGCGCCAGGCTCGTGCCGGGTCGCTCGGTTCAGCCCGACCCAACCAATCCAGCCAATACTATCGATCACTAAAAGAAAAAAAAACACCTACAATGGATATCAATGCTTAATCTTCCAGAGCTTAAATGCCACTGAATAGAATCAACCTCCGGTGGGTATTGGTTGAGTTGATAAGGATTAGATTTGCTTGGACCATCTCTAGGTTCATCGTCTCTCATTGTTTTTGTTGCTTAATAGGCATGAGGGAGAACTGATAGAACATGTTGTCGAAACTATTCTTGTAGAGTTACGAAAAGATTTTCCTCTACTTGTTCCGAAGGAACTAGTTGGACTTGATGACCAATTGCAAAAGATTATGAGTCGCATAGATAGTCCTTTCGTCAATGCTTGAATGATTGGAATTTATGGCATGGGTGGGATAGGCAAGACAACTCTTGCCAAGAGCATCTACAATCAACTCTTGAATAAATTTGATCATGTATGCTTCCTTCTAGATATTCGATAAAGGACCGAGTGCCATGGTATTAAGTTTCTACAGAGTCGACTAGTATCTGAGATACTACAATAAAAAAATGCAGGGTCTACAGTTCATCGGGGAATTAACTTAATTAAATGTAGATTCACAAAGAAAAAGGTTATCATTCTTTTGGATGATATAGATCATAAGGATCAACTACATGCTTTGGTTGGAGGAGGTTAATGGTTTGCTTCAGGAAGTATTATAATTGTTACAACTAGAAATGACGCTATTCTTTTTCGATCTATATGCCACGGCACGTGCGAGTAGGGAAACCACAGGCGCGTGCAATGCATCCGCATGGTAACCACATGCGCACGTGCGGCAACCGCTAACGCGTGCACGACACGTGCCAGCTGACGTCATCGTGACGTCAGCCGGCAGTTGCCCGCGCACGCGCTAGGCACGTGCTGGATCGCTTGGTTCATCCCAACCCAACCCGTCCAGTCAATACTATCGATCACTCAAAAAAAAAGAAAAAGAAAATACATCTACAAAGGATATCAATGCTTAATATTCCAGAGCTTCAACACCATCGAATAAAATCAACCTCCAGCGGAGATTGGCTAAGTTGATAAGCATCAGATTTGCTTGGACCATCTCTAGGTTCATCGTCTCTCATTGTTTGTGTTGCTTAACAGGCATGAGGGAGAATCGATAGAACGTGTTGTCGAAACTGTTCTAGGAGAGTCACGAAAAGATTTTCTTTAACTTGTTCCGAAGGAACTAGTTTGACTTGATGATCAGCTGAAGAAGATTATGTGTCGAATAGATAGTCCTTCCGTCAATGCTCGAATGATTGGAATATATGGCATGGGCGGGATAGGCAAGACAACTCTTGCCAAGTGCATCTACAATCAACTCTCGAATAAACTTTATCATGTATGCTTCCTTCCAGATATTCAAGAAAGGACCGAGTGCCATGGTATTAAGTATCTACAGAGTCGACTAATATCTAAGATACTACAATAAAAAAAAATGCAGTGTCTACAGTTCATCGGGGAATTAACTTAATTAAATCTAGATTCGCAAAGAAAAAGGTTATCATTCCTTTGGATGATATAGATCACAAGGATCAACTAGATGCTTTGATTGGAGGAGGTTACTGGTTTGCCTCAGGAAGTATTATAATTGTTACAACTAGAAATGAAGCTATTCTTTATCGATCTATATGCCACGGCTTGTGCGAGTAGGGGAAACTACAGGCATGTGGAATGCAGGCACATTCTTTGGGATGATAAGATCCGCAACTAGATGCGATTGGAGGAGGTTACTGGTTTGCGGCAACTAGAAATGAAGCATGCATGTAACCGCGCGTGCAATGCGTTCATGGCACGTGCCAGCTGACGTCATCGTGACGTCTGCCAGCGGTTGCCCATGCACGCGCCAAGCACGTGCCGGGTCGCTTAGTTCGGCCCAACCCAACCCGTCCAACCAATACTATCGATCACTAAAATAAGAAAAATACACCTACAAAGGATATCAATGCTTAATCTTCCAGAGCTTGAACACCACCGAATAAAATCAACCTTTCGCGGGGATTGGTTGAGTTGATAAGGATTAGATTTGCTTGGACCATCTCTAGGTTCAACGTCTCTCATTGTTTTTGTTGCTTAACAGGCATGAGGGAGAACTGATAGAACATGTTGTTGAAACCGTTCTAGGAGAGTTATGAAAAGATTTTTCTCTACTTATTCCTAAGGAACTAGTTGGACTTGATGATTAGCTGAAGAAGATTATGAGTCACATAGATAGTCCTTCCGTTAATGCTTGAATGATTGGAATTTATGGCATGGGCGGGATAGACAAGACAACTCTTGCCAAGTGCATCTACAATCAACTCTCGAATAAATTTGATCATGTATGCTTCCTTCCAGATATTCGAGAAAGGACGGAGTGCCATGGTATTAAGTATCTATAGAGTCGGCTAATATCTGAGATACTACAATAAAAAAATGCAGTGTCTATAGTTCATCGAGGAATTAACTTAATTAAATCTAGATCCCTAAGAAAAAGGTTATCATTCTTTTGGATGATATAGATCACAAGGATCAAGTAGATGCTTTGGTTAGAGGAGGTTACTGATTTGCTTCAGGAAGTATTATAATTGTTACAAGTAGAAATGAAGCTATTCTTTATCAATCTATATGGCATGGCACGTGCGAGCTGGGGAAACCGCAAGTGCATGCAACGCACGCGCATGGTAACCACACGCACGCGTGCGGCAATCGCTAGCATGTGCACAACACATGCCAGCTGACCTCATCGTGACGTCAGCCGATGATTGCTCGCGCACGCGCCAGGCACATGCTATGTCGCTCGGTTTGGCTCGACCTAACTCGTCCAGCCAATACTATCGATCACTAAAAAAGAAATACACCTACAAAGGATGTCAGTGCTTAATCTTCCAGAGCTAGAACGCCACCGAATAAAGTCAACCTCCAGTAGGGATTAGTTGAGTTGATAAGGATTAGATTTGCTTGTACCATCTCTAGGTTCATCATCTCTCATTGTTTTTGTTGCTTAACAGGCATGAGGGAGAACTGATAGAACGTGTTGTCAAAACTGTTCTAGGAGAGTTACGAAAAGATTTTCCTTTACTTGTTTCGAAGGAACTAGTTGGACTTGATGATTAGCTGAAGAAGATTATGAGTCGCATAGATAGTCCTTCCGTCAATGCTCGAATGATTGGAATTTATGGCATGGGCGGGATAGGCAAGACAACTCTTGCCAAGTGCATCTACAATAAACTCTCGAATAAATTTGATCATGTATGCTTCCTTCCAGATATTCGAGAAAGGACCGAGTGCCATTGTATTAAGTATCTACAGAGTCGACTAATATCTGAGATACTACAAGAAAAAAAGCAGTGTCTACATATTAAATCGTCTGTATGAACATACAATCAATGACATGTTATATTATTTAGTTTTTAGTTATTCGAAATTGGTTTGCCAGGTCCAATCCTCGTGAATTCGAATACCGGTTCAACTTCTTCAAGAACTCCAATCAGTTCTATGTAGAAATCTCACGTATTACAAAGATGCCGGTGAGAAGGACATTTTTACGATATGTTACTAGTAGCATTTCTATAGTCATACATATTAAATCGTCTGTATGAACATACAATCAATGATAGTTGAGAAAATTTGACAAACTGATATTGAAGCTGATCAGCCTTGCGCTTCATCACTCCTTGATACCGAGGACCAAAAAAGAAAAAAAGAAAAACTCACGATGAGGAAGTATTATAGGATATTTTATTGAATCATCAACCACAGTAATGCCAGACTCGCTGAATGCGCAGGAACAACTTCATCCCATTCTATGAACGCATTAGGGTCATTGCATTCCACCCAAAATGAGGCAACTTGTTCTGCAGCAGGAGTGTCATAGACTCTGTGGTCCAGCTTCGCATCTCTTCGTATTCAACTTCACATACAGGCAGTGAAACTTCTTCTAATGGGCACGGTACTCTGGCATATGAAGTCTTGGGTACTCTGGCATATGGAGTCTTGGACAATATCGACATCAGTAAGTTCTAACCTACTGATGTCGACATCTTTAAGTGTCCTCAATGTTGGAGAAATCTTTCCAGAATATTTTGAAACTGACAAAACGTTTCTATCAGTCTAGTCTGGATAATTGCAGACCTTATGTTTAGAGTCTGAAGACTTTCATCACCAGACTCAGCATTCAAGACTCAAGACTATTCTCATTGACAGTTTCTCTAATCTAGTGACAAAGGCAATCCAGAGCCGAAGTATTTGGTTGAGGATTTAGTCCTATCCTCTAGAGAAGATCTCTTGGCTGGATAAATATAACGGATTCTTTTATTCGTAATCAAGATCGTTTGAAGATCCGATGGTCGACGAAATATTCTTGGAAGGTTCTATTCTTGGAAACCAAGATCCTGATTGTATGGGCGAACAGGATTGATGGGCTATCGTCAGGTTCCTTTAATAGCTCGAATGATATTCTTAATTGATTCCGTCCAACGGGTAGATTGGAGGAATTTCTTTGGTAAGTGCCAACGGGTATGATGGCATAAAGGAGTATAAAAGGAAGACGTTCTAGTTGCTTTAGTGCATGATCGATACAGAAATTCCAGAGTCTGAAACACCTTGATTATTAGTTGATACATTTTGAGCGAAATTGTATATACAAAGAGTGTCTATACTTAGTGATACCTTGAGTGAGTGTGGTAGATCACCTACACCGAGAAATCAAGGAAGAACAATGCTGTAACATCTCTTTGTTCATAGTGGAATCCAGCCAATAGGCTATCGGTGCAAAAGAATGGACGTAAGCTTGAAATAAGCCGAACCACTATAAACCGCGTGTTCAATTCTCTCTTCCCTTCTCTCAGTCTTACTTTGATTATTGCTTGTCTCAAATCTATCAACTGTCTAGTATTGTTCAATTATCAAGAAAAATCTTTTATATACTTATTCACCCCCCTCTAGGTACTTATACTAGCTATATCAATTGGTATCAGAGCTCGTGTACTCACTTTATTTGAAGTGTTTTACTTCAGAGTAAAAGATCCATGGTTAGTATGCTAGCACCAAGGTTGGTGGAAGAGCAAAGCAATACCAGACCACCCTACTTTGATGAAAAGGATTACAACATCTGGAAGAACAAGATGAAAGCTTTCCTACGATCAAAGGATCCTCTGGAATGGGACGTTGTAGAAAAAGGAATTACTCCTACAGCTGCATCAGTCTTTGAAAGAGGAAAAGAAACTGTTGAGACCAGCGGAATGACTCAGGAAGAGATAATCAAGAGACAATCACTCGATGCAAAAGCAATTTACTCTTTATATTGTGCTTTGTCACCAACTGAATATAACAAAATATCTTCTTGTGTTACAGCAAAAGAAGTTTGGGACAGATTACATATCACCTATGAAGGAACAGATCAAGTGAAGGAAACCAGAATTAACATTCTCCTCGGTCAATATGAAGCCTTCAAAATGAAACCAAGAGAATCTATAACTGACATGTTTAGCTGTTTTACAGATATTGTCAATGGTCTTGAGAATCAAGGACAAAAATTTCTGATCCCATGAAGGTAAACAAGCTACTTTATTGGACTCTCCAAGGATTGGAATCACATAAAGACTTCAATAAGAGAGATGCAAAGAATTATGCCTCTATCTGTCAACGAGCTGATTGGAACTCTTCAGTCTTATAAAGTGGAACGAATTAATGAAGACGAAGATCCAAAAGGTAAGAAATCCATTGCATTAAAATTAAATGATAATTCTGATGATATAGATTCTGAAGATGATATGGACGATGAGGAGCTTGCTCTCATGATAAGAAGATTCAGAAAACTGAATAGAAAATGAAGAAGGTTCAACTCAAAGAAACAAAGTTTTCAAAGACAGCAGACCAAGTCTGTTGATGATGAGGAACCAAACAAAGATGTAGTCTGCTTTGAATGTAAGAAAAAGTGACACATTAGACCCAACCTCCTCTTACGAAGAAGAAGAGAGAAAAGCTGAAAAGTTTCGAAAAGCTCTCAAAGCCGAAACACTGAGTGATACGAGTGTGAAGAAAGTGATAATAAATATGCCAACCTATGTCGATGGCACATTCAGACTTAGACTCAGATTCTAAATCAAACTCAAACAGTGAATTTGAGGCAAGTAATTTTAAAATTCCTGTCAAAGTTTTTAAATACATTGATGAACTGTGTTTTAGTCTTAAGACTTCTCTCAAAAGAATTTCTGAACTTAAAAAGAAAAACTCAGCTCTAAAACAAAAGGAAAACGTTTTAGAAGAAAGAGTTAAAAGTTTAGACTTGAATGTTTCCACTCTTAAAGGAAATGAAGATAATCTTTTGAAAGAAAATGCTCTTTTAAAAACTGACTAATCAACTATTTCAAAGACATTTTCAATAGGGTCCGAAAAACTTGAAAAAATTCTTTCAGCTCAAAGGCCTTACTTCAATAAGTCTGGTCTAGGTATGACAGCAGAAACAATTCCCTTGATTGATTTTCCTAAAGTAAAAGAAAGAATTAAGGAAAGACCCTCGAGAGAGGCTTACAAAAATTATTTCAAGAAAGTTTTTGTAAAGTCTCGTAGGTCGAAATGCCCTCGGTGTTCAAAGTGCAACAGATCCGGATCACTTTGAAAAAGAGTGTCCTATGATTTGGAAACCTGTTAAGAAAATATGGGCTAATCTTGTTTATCTTACTAACACTAAAGGACCCAAGAAAATTTGGGTACCAAAGAAAGCTTGAGACTTTCTTTTAAATGCAGGTCTCCGTCAAGAAAAATGTCAAGTGGTATCTTGACAGCGGATGTTCAAGACACATGACGGGAGACTCAAATTGCTTCATAAAGCTTGTTCAAGTAAATGGTGAAAAAGTTTCATTTGGAGGAAACAGCAAATGAAGTATTGTGGGATTTGGAACTGTGAAAATTAGAAATCTCACAATAAGTAATGTTTCCCTAGTGGAATGACTCAATTACAATCTTCTCAGCATTAGCCAATTGTGTGATACTGGTTTTAAGATCTTCTTTCAAGAAGAAACATGTTCTGGAACCAGTAAAGACTCTACTCAGTCTTTCATGGGTTGAAGACATGGAAATATCTATCTTCTAGATGTGAAACCAAATGAATCACAATGCCTAATCTCAATTCAAGACGAAGCAAACTTATGGCACAGAAAGCTTGGTCATGTCAACATGAAGCAATTAGCCAAAATCTCATCAAAACAACTTGTTCGAGGTCTACCCAAATTACTATACCAAAAGTCCGATCCATGCACTCCATGTATTCTGGGAAAGCAGGTAAGAAATTCATTTAAGCTAATAAATCATGTCTCTACTAATCATGTACTACAGTTGCTGCATATGGATCTCTTCGGACCAACCAGAACCCAGAGCATTGGAGATAAGAAATATTGCCTAGTAATTGTGGACGATTACTCCCGTTTTACTTGGGTATATTTCCTTGCAAGTAAGTCCGAAACCTTCTCGTATTTTGAAAAATTTGCTAAAAATGTTCAAAATGAAAAAGGATGTGTTATCTCAAGTATAAGAACAGATCATGGAGGTGAATTTGAAAATCAAGATTTTAAAAAAATTTGTGATGAATATGGCTTTAAGCATGTATTCTCCTCTCCATATACTCCTCAGCAAAATGGAGTTGTGGAAAAAAAGAATAGATCTCTTCAAGAAATGGCTAGAACTCTTTTAATTGAAAGTAAGATTTCTTCACGATTTTGGGCTGAAGTCAAGTTTCAACAGCGTGCTATATCATCAATAGAGTCTTCTTAAGACCTATTCTAGAGAAAACCCCTTATGAGTTATTCAAAGGTAAAAAGCCTATTGTTTCATACTTTCATGTGTTTGGTTGCAAATGCTTTATATTGAAAAATGCAAAAGATCGAGTTGGTAAGTTTGAAGAAAGATCAGATGAATGCATCTTCCTTGGATATTCTACATCAAGCGAAGCCTACAGAGTCTATAACGAGAAGATCCAGTCTGTGGAGGAGTCAATGAATGTCAAATTTCAAGACTCTATGCAAGATGAATCCGGTCGACTCATCATGAAGAGTACGAACTCCGCCGACCCTCCAAAGCTTACAACTCAAGAAGCATCTCGGACTCTAGAAGACCAAAGATCAAGCTGTTCGAGAAGATTCAAATAAAGAAAGAGATCATCAACCGAGACAAATCAACCAAGAATTGGAAGCATAAGTCCAGTCATCCCAAAGATCTCATTATTAGCGAAATTAATGAAGGAATTCGCACCAGATCCAAAAGGCGTGAAGAGTCTAGTGCTGTGGCTCTTATTTCTGAAATTGAACCAAAGAGCATAGAAGAAGCTTTATCTAATGAAAGCTGGATTGAAGCTATGCAAGAAGAGCTTAGACAGTTCCATATTAATGATATCTGGGAATTAACATCTAAACCAAAAGGTAAAACTGTTATTGGAGCTAAATGGGTGTTCAGGAACAAGATGAATGAGAAAGGAAAAGTCGTACGAAACAAAGTAAGACTCGTGGCCAAAGGATATACACAAGAAGAAGGAATATACTATGATGAGACTTACGCACCAATAGCAAGGTTAGAAACTATTCGATTATTACTTGCATTTGCTTGTTATAAAAATTTCAGGTTATTCCAAATGGACATCAAAAGTGCCTTCCTAAATGGATTTATCCATGAGGAAGTTTATGTGGAACAACCACCTGGTTTGAAGATCCAAAGAAGCCAAACTCGGTCTTCGGGACTGAAAAGGCCTTGTATGGTTTAAAGCAAGCACCTCGAGCTTGGTACGACAGACTAAGTAAGTTTTTAAAACAAAATGGTTTTGTCTAAGGTAAAGTAGATACTACTTTATTTATCAAAAAGGAAAACAAAAGCTTTTTACTTGTTCAAATATATGTGGACGATATTATTTTTGATCCTCTAATGAAAGTCTGTGCAATAAATTTTCAAAGTCTATGCAAGATGAGTTTGAAATGAGCATGATGGGAGAGCTAACATTCTTTCTTGGTCTTCAAGTAAAACAATTGAAGGAATGAACATTTATTTATCAAGAAAAATATGCTAATGATCCTGTTAAAAGGTTTGGATTGGAAAATTGCAAAAAGACCGACATACCGATGTCAAGTTCTTTGAAGATAGACAAAGATGAAGAAGGGAAGAAAGTTGATCAAAAGCTGTACAGGAGCATCATTGGTTCACTTCTTTATCTTACTGCTTCTAGACCTAACATTTTGCTGAGTGTTTGCATCTGTACTAGGTTTCAATCAGATCCTAGAGAATCCCATCTCAGTGCTGCGAAACGTATTGTCAAATACGTTGCTTCATCTTCAAGCATCGGTCTTTGGTATCCTAAGAAGGGAGACTTTAATCTTCTGGGATATTCAGACGCAGATCTGGCCGGTTGCAGAGTCGATGGAAAGAGCACTTCGGGAACTTGCCGGTTGCTTGGAAGTAGGACAGTGTCTTGGTTTTCAAGGAAACAAAGCACTGTGGCTCTCTCAACAACGGAAGCAGAGTATGTAGCTCTTAGAAGTTGTTGTTCGCAAATTCTATGTATAAAACAACAGCTACAAGACTTTGGAATTGAAGACTCATGCACAGAGATTAGATGTGACAACACCAGCGCAATCAATCTCACTAAAAATCCAATCCTTCACTCAAGAGCAAATCATATAGAGATTTGACATAATTTCATTAGAGATCATGTTCAAAATGAAGAAATCTCGATTCAATTTGTTGATTCAAAAAATCAACTAGCGGATATATTCACAAAGCCTTTGGAGAAGAATCAATTCGATTTTATCCATTCCAAACTCAACATTTTGAAACTTGAGGAAGTTAAAGTCTAGAGACTCTCCAACCCTCAGACTCAGACATTCATGGCTATAGACGTAAGTTGTTATTATATTCAATCTCGAAAAGGTACGATCATTAGTTCAATTAATTTATAATTTCCGTGAAAAACGGAATCTTGTCTTTTAAAAAAAAATTAACTTCTATTTGGTAGTTATCGATTTTAAAAGAGGCATCTGTTCATTTTCCTTTGTGCCAATTGGTTTTTCCTTTTAAACTGAGTTATATATATACGGTTTTCCTCGCTTAAACTTCAAAACCCTAAAAATGCATTCTCCTCCTAATCCTGTCTCTACTTCATGTTCATCTTTGAGAAAGTTGTCATCTTTTCTTGGGAAAGCGAGTAAAGGAATCTTTCAACGACAAGGAATGATGTCTTTTTCGAGGAAGTCTTCAAGAATCGCAAACAGGGGACCACAGAGAATGAGGGAGGGGCCTACCCATTTCAATCTCACCGAAGAGGAAGATTTACCAAGTCAGCAACAGAGCCCGATTCACTCTCCACCACGTCACTCAACACCATCTACCCCACAAGGTGCGGGTCAACAACCGGAGGAAGAAATAATCGAGGACGCACCATGTAAGAGTCCAAAACCCTCTTTTATTTACAAGCTCTATTGTGCGATGAAGAGCATTGGGACTCCACTAAACTACGTAGATGATTTCCTTAAAGATAAGAATTATGGGAATGAGTATATCTTTTTGCGAAGAATGGAGGATTTGGGAATTGCTCCCAAAGGAAAGGCTGAGGAAGCACTTGCGAACATTCCAAGTGACCCTCGTGTATCGGGACTAAATCCGACTAACGGGAACGATGATGATAAAATGTTCAGTGAATTTCAACCTAGAATGGGTGTTGTTGAAAAATGATGGATTTGTTTAAATCGAATGAACAGGAGAATCTGTTCTTGGACCGTTGAAACGAGGGGTGATAAACCCTAGGAGTGTTGATTTCGATTTCTTGGATGCCATTAATGTGAACTTAAGGGAGAAGTTCAATCTGCTTCAACTTGAGCAATTTTGCTCCGATACCACAGACGGTTACGCGCAATTAACAGCATACTTCTATTCGAATCTTAGCTTTTTAGATGCGAATAGAATATCCTTCAATGTTCGAGACCAAGACTATGTGGTAGATGTGGACATGTTGGCAGATATAATTGGAGTTGAAAGAGGACGCTATCAATCAATCAAAGTTTTGATTGCTCGTGCCTCATTGGAGCTTGTCAAAGACAGTATCAAGCTAAAGTCTACATCCAAGACTGACGTGTCTAACTCCGAGGCGAAATTGATGTACGCGATCAATACAGGGAAGAAGTTCTCTCTCCCTCACACCATTCTCTTTCACATGTACAGAGCAATGGTGAAGGACAAGGGCCAATTGCCTTACCCAGGTCTTGTGACCAAGATCTTCAGACACTTGAACATTTAACCTCCACATACTCTTTGTGTTCGACCATGCGACAAAATGGTGGTGGGTTTGAAAATGCTGACAAAAATGCGTTTGAAAGAGCTTGCTAAGGCAATGGAGAAGTTCAGAGTGAAGACTCCAGTATCTTATGCATCAAAGAGAAAAGGGATGGAGCCCATAGGTGCCCCATCCAAAAAGAAAAGAACTCTTATCTTGGAGGATGAAGATGAAGAGGAAGATCTCACTATCTCTGCATTGAAAAGGACCAGACGTTCTGTACCTGAATCAACAGAACAACGGAAGAAAGGAAAAGAAGCAGAGGAAAAAGAACAGAGAGAAGAAGAGGAGCAAGCAAAGAACAGAGAAGCAAAGGAGCCACAAGAGAAAGAGAAAGAAGACAAAGAGAAAGAAGCTAAAGAAGAAGGAGAAGCAATGAAAGAAAAGTCTGCAGATGAAGCCGGAGAGAAAGGGAATCAAGATGCTGAAGAGCATGACCATCACTCTTCCCCATTTGAGGTCCTAGAGACAGGGGGAGATGGCGAGCAAGGAAGGACTACACCACATGCTGTCAACAGTGAAGGTGTGAGTCGCTCACCAGCAAATCCAGAAGATTTTCAGGCTTCTCAAATGCCTGAGGAAGGACATGATACGTCAACACCAAATCTGCAAGATTACACCAAAGTTCCATCGTCTGCCTTCACTCCATTCGAGAGAGCAAATGCGAGCACACAGACGGACAATACAGCAGATTTTCGTCGTATCCTTGATGTTCTTCTGGAAATGCAGGGTCAAATCTATGCTTTGGACTATGAACTTCAAGTCATGAAGAATGCTGGACAAGCATCTTCTGTTACCATGGCGGATCAAATGAAAGACCTCGCTCTTCAAATTCAAGCCAATGCCAAAGGAGAAAAGGTGGCTCATCTACGGGAAGACTTGAAGAGGCTGGAAGGCATCGTACGATCGATGGGAGATTTCAGATTGTGCGCATTCCCAAGCGAGACTTGACTCTTTTCTCACCTTTTTAATAATGACAAAAAGGGGGAGAATTGCAATTTGAACTCAACTCTTTAAACTTTAACTTTAAATTTCTTTTGTGTGTTTGAATGTTTGTTTTTTAGTATGACTTGGGTTAGAACTTGAATTTGACTGACTTGGGTGTGGATTTTGATGCTTGACTATTTACATTTATATCAAGTGTTGCTGTATGGTCTTACTCATGAAAGACTAACCGATTTTCTGTGGATGCAAAGTCTGGTTGATTTATTAATCTTTATGAGATAGCCATATTGCTTGAGTAATGTTTTGTAGGTCAAAGTTGTTCGGATCTACGGGAAAGTTTTGTCACCATAAAAAAGGGGGAGATTGTTGGAGAAATATTTCCAGAATATTTTGAAGCTGACCAAAAGTTTCTATCGGTCTAGTCTGGATAATTGCGGACCTTGTTTAGAGTCCGAAGACTTTCGGATCACCGGACTCGGCACTCAAGACTCAAGACTCAAGACTATTCTCATTGACGGTTTCTTTAATCCAAAGTGACGAAGGCAATCCGAGCCAAGTCTTTGGTTGAGGATTTAGTCATATCCTCTGGAAAAGATCTCTTGGCTGGATAAATATAACGGATTCTTTTATTCGTAATCAAGATCGTTTGAAGATTCGATGGTCGACGAAATATTCTTGGAAGGTTTTATTCTTGGAAACCAAGATCCTGATTGTATGGGCGAACAGGATTGATGGGTTATCGTCAGGTTCCTTTAATAGCTCGAATGATCTTCTTAATTGATTCTGTTCAAACGGTAGATTAGAGGAATTCCTTTGGTAAGTGCCAACGGGTATGATGGCATAAAGGAGTATAAAAGGAAGACGTTCTAGTTGCTTTAGTGCATGATCGATAGAGAAATTCCAGAGTCTGAAGCACCTTGATTTTTAGTTGATACATTTTGAGCGAAATTGTATACATAAAGAGTGTTTATACTTAGTGATACCTTGAGCGAGTGTGGTAGATCACCTACACTGAGAAATCAAGAAAGAACAACGCTGTAACATCTCTTTGTTCATAGTGGAATCCAGCCAATAGGCTGTCAGTGCAAAAGAGTGGACGTAGGCTTGAAATAAGCCGAACCACTATAAACCGCGTGTTCAATTCTCTCTTCCCTTCTCTCAGTCTTACTTTGATTATTGTTTGTTTCAAATCTATCAACTGTCTAGTATTGTGCAATTATCGAGAAAAATCTCTTATATACCTATTCGCCCCTCCTCTAGGTACTTATACTAGCTATATCACTCAACCTTTTTTGCAGCTCATTGTCGATATCATAGAAGTAAAGCTGGAACTAGCACGATTCATTCTTAAGTGGAACCACTAATGAAAGATCAAGACAACCATGGTCGTGCGCACAGAAATAGTGTAGATAGATTTTAAGATTTTCACATAGCGGACCGAATCCATGATCCCGTGAAGGACAGCAATCTCTTTACCACATGCCAACAGTTTCGGCGGTACAAAAGGTAAAGATAAAAGCAAAGAAGCGCCGCGAGTTATGGCGGCCCAAAAGGGGCCGATTCCAATAGCTAATTTATTAACAAACAGCGCCGCGGCTGTCCGCAGAAATTTAGATCTTGAACGTCCATATTCAAAGTCAACGAAGACTTTGTCCCTTTCGCCCGCCCTCTTTCGCGCTCTCTTTTGCTGTGTTTGACCTATTCAATCTTCACAAACGATACAAACAGATACAGGCAACAAGCTTTACTTCGATTTAGTAGAGATTAAGGAGGACACTTGGAAATTAACAGGCTATAACCCGTTGGCTCGGTCTGCTTGTCTACTTATACGCTGTCTTTCTCGCCTTTAATAATACAGGAGCTGAAACAAATATAATTTTTTCTTAAACTTTAGTAGCATAAAAACGTTTACTTTACGATTTCAATATTTATATCCTTCAGCCTTAGATGACTAGGTACCGAAAGCAGGTGGGTACAGCACATCCACTTGCGGTACTAAACAATACACAGACATGAAAACTTCCGCGTCTGACCAAATTATCATCGCCTTCGCATCACAAATTTGACCGTATGGACCATGCATCATATTGCAGTTTCCTCTATAAATAGACAACGTTGGACAGCAGTTTTGTTGGGCACAGCACAAACCAAAAGTACTAGAAAACAACTGTCTAGCCTAAACTATGTCGACCCAAATGCTCTTCCTTGCTATGCTAGTCATCCTCTCGTCTTCCATGCAATCCCATGCGGTGCAATACACCGTGACGAACAACGCCGGCAACACCAACGGCAGCGTCCGCTTCTCTAGGGACATCGGCATTCCGTACAGTCGCAAGACTTTGACAAAGGCCACCGGCTTCATATGGAGGCTCTTGCAGCAGAACGTCCCCAGGGATCGTAAGAGCGTCGCCAAAGTGAGCTTGTTCATAGAGAACATGGCCGGCGTCGCGTACACGAGCAACGATGAGATCCACGTGAGTGCTACTTACCTCGGGGGATTCTCAGGGAACGTGAAGAGAGAGTTCACAGGGGTACTGTACCACGAGATGACGCACGTGTGGCAATGGAACGGGGCCGGGCAGGCCCCGGGCGGGCTCATTGAGGGGATCGCAGATTTCGTGAGGCTCAAGTCGGGGTACGCGCCTGGCCACTGGGTGAAGCCGGGCCAGGGCAATAGGTGGGACCAGGGCTACGACGTCACGGCCCGCTTTCTTGACTACTGCAATGGCCGCAAGAAAGGGTTTGTGGCCGCGCTGAACAAGAAGATGAGGACTGGTTACAGCGATAACTATTTTGTTGACCTGCTAGGCAAGAGCGTTGACCAGCTCTGGAAGGACTACAAGGCCAAGTACGCTACCTGATTAGAGTCGATCCCTGTTCAAGAGATGTACGTGCTTGATTAAAATAAAACTTGCTTAACAAGCGCGTTGATGAAATAAAACATATTCAAATCAAATTTGGATTGTTAGCAACTTACTCTGATTAGTGTTTACTTTCGGCCGTTTGTGCATGTATCTAAACGACAAATCTCTCAAATTCGGATCAAAATTGTGGAAATATTTTTCAAATTGCGGATCTTACACGAAACATGCAAAGCTAGCTAGTAGCCCCTCTCTCAAATTAAGCTACTCATGGTGGTTGCAATAGAACGGTTCCATATATTATTGTTAATGAAGATAATCCCTTAGCTTTCCACAGTAATCGAGGTCGGCATAAGGACTAGTCCAAATTCAAAGCGAACTGAAACTTGTCCTCCCTAGTCAAGCGACGAAACTAAATAATAATAAATGTGTATAATTACTTTATCTTTCCAATGAGACCCAAACACATACGTCACTACCCGAAATGTGAAATCCAATCATTAGATTAGAGAAGATTAGAAAATATCTTGTTGTGAGCTAGTCTAACAATGTTGGTCGAGGTAATTTTATCTCGAAAAGCCCCATCAAACTATAGCCAAGCGACGACCAATCCACTACCATGAAATCACATGTTGAACAATTCAGGGTGTTGTCCAAATTAATTATAATCACCTTTACCGTCCTCTATAAATTGTCTAATTAGTTCAACAACATTCTCCAAGCCCCTTCCCCACCCCCCCCAAAAAAAAGAAGAAAAAAACGTAGACCCTGTCTGTGCTCTTCCTTGCTACGCTTGTGATCCTTTCATGGACCATGTAATCCCATGATGTTGACTACTTATGTGAACATCCTTTAGTATTCTCAATCTATGTTGCAATTTGTTGTCGGTGATAGAAAATCCAACCCAAAAACTTAAATTGATAAGATACTACTCCAATACCTTCATGCAAGCCGAATTACGAGCAACATGTGAAATTTTGACCATGGGCTTTGATATTATGTTAGAAAATCCAAATCAAAAGCTTAACCTTATAGATAGAGGGACACCACATGAATATAAAGAACATATTAAACCTGTTGTCAAGTGATATAGGACTATACTTCAATAGTCGGTGTCATACAACTAAAGTGATGTAGCCCAAGACTAGCTACTTGATCAATAGAATCGGGAGAGTGACAAAAACTTAGTCATAAAATTGAGCAGGGATTTCAGTGCGTGCTAGCTCGGGAAAATGGGTATAATTTTATCAATTCAGATCAGAATAACCTGATTCCATGGCTAAAAGGACAGAGACTCACAGATCTACAACTTTCATGTTTTGAGTTTTCTCATATAATCACTGTAGACTTGTCTTATTTTGATGGAAGTGAGCAAAACAGGAATAGAAAAAATGAAGAAAATGATAGAAACTTCAATGGTTGCTCTTCCAGGCCTCCAAGAAAGTTGAAATGGTATCAACTCTTTGAGATTGATGGCTGCAACTCTTTGAGGATGCAGACTTTAAAAGCCTCAACTCTTCTAAGACGGAGTGAAAACTCTTCTAAATTTTAAGGAGTTTGAACCCTTCAAGGTTCAAGATAATTGCATTAAGCAAATTTTCATTAATCAAATCCATCTCCCATTTACAAAGGTTCGATGACTTCTTATAGTGAAAACAAGAAAATACCATATTCAAACCTAGAAACGAGTAATCATTGATGTGCTTAGAAACTATAATCTATTAAATGTACAATATTTCCAACGCTTGTGATTTTTTCAAAGAGTCTCAATGCAAGTTTTGATGCATGAAAAATGACAAGTCTTTATGACAAAGTCAAAGATGAGGCCTTATTGATGAGGGACTTTTCAATGAGAGTATTGTCCATCTTGAATGCGTACCAACCTTCTTGGTTGAACGAGTTGGTTTTCAACATGGGCTACATCATAAAGCTAGAACTAGTGTGGACCATTCTTGGACGGAACCAACGAAGGAAAATTATAATAAGCTTGGCCTTGCGCACAAAAATATTGTAGACACCTTTTCACTATCCAGATCCGATCGTGCACCGAAAAAAGGTGAAGCAGAAGATGCTGTCATAAGCTCAAAGGGTAGGCCATGCCCTTTAGAGGGCCATTTCGGCCCATGAAAAGGTCCGTTTAGCCTTTTAAAGGGCCAAGCTTTACCTTTAAAGGGAGTTTGTGCTCATTCTAGCCCTTCTTAGGGTTTTCCTTAGAACGCAAAAATCTCTTATAAATAGGAGCTTATTTTGCTCATTTTTCTTCAAGGTAAGTGAATTCCTCCATTGCTCGTTCGTGAGAATTATCATTTTGAGCTTTCATTAGCTTGTTTTCTCTTAATTCCCAAGGAAATGAAGGTAGGCAAAGGAAAATCTGTGGAGTGTAGTGAACACCACACAATCAGTTAGTGTGGTCTAAGTCCCTCTTAATTTAAGATTAGTCATTATAATGTTTGAATTAACATAGAAATTCACACACTACAGTTGTCACTCTATCATTTAAGAAAATTTAATTTTAATAAAAAAATAAATCGATACTCTCCTAAAGATATTATATGAATATAGAGAAACCCCGTTGAATAACCCGAGTCTAGGATCGCATACCAAATAGACTTAGAGGGGAAAGTTCCGCAAGGGTTCTCGGTCGATGAACCGAGGCCCCATGCATGTGACTGAGGCCCCATGCATGTGACTATTTTTATAAATATTTTGAACGAAAAAAAAAAAATCGATTTGATAAAGTCGGTTCTCTTATTTCATAGACGAAAGACAAAGCAGGCTGACTATTTTGCCTTTACCGATGAATAGAAACTGAAGACCTGGTGTCGTGCACCCCTCAATTTCAATGGTCGTGAGACCGTGCTAGAATTTTTTTTATCAGAATGAGACTAAAACTTAAAGTATAGGATGTTGACTAAGACAACGTAAGATGTTGGGGGTTGATTAAAATAATGAAGAAACCATGGAGGTCAGAGGGGAATTAGCCCAATAGTGTTGATCACGATAGGTGATATACATATATGAATGTGGAGGATGTTTTAATTTATTAGCAATGGCATGCATATTAGGACCAGTAGTATACTGAGTCGTGGAGATGCATATACAACAGAAAAAGACGATGAGTAAAAGACAAGATTTTTTAAAAGATGGTATACGAGTTGAATAACTTGTAAAATACGAATAAAATAAATGGGGATCTAGCATCGTATTAAGAACAAACAGAAAAGTTAGATTTAGGACCGAGACTAAATTTTGGCGATGATGACATGGTTGACTTTCTAGCCAGGTTTGCTATATGTATTAAAGCAAAGAAGTAATGGCTTAAATAACATCGTTATTCGAAACTTGATGAACAATTTGTTTTCCTTTTCTTCCTCACAATTTAAAAGGCGACACTTACAAAATATTGAACTTGAATTAAAATACAGCACCGGATGCCTACCTTAAAAGGATTTTGATTCAATTTAGGGTACCAAATATTCAAATTGATTCATTTTTCCCATACTAAAATTGATTCTAAGAGAGAATCAATTTGCTAAAAAACGTTAAACTTGGAAACTGCAGAGAGGTTTCCTTGCCACTAATATAATAAAACTCTAGCTGGTCCACATCTTTTACTTTTTCTTCGCTTGTCTTAGTTTTATTGGTTGACTTAAACATTTCGATGACCGACGACTCCATGTTTTTTCAATCAAAATATGCACCCCTTTTATTGAGCCCGCATCACATTACTGATTAGCTAAACTTTCATTGTATCAGATCAATCAGCGAGGAGACGATTCATTCTTTCAGCACGATATTTACGTATCGTATTTTACTTCTCACGTTGCATGTTCTACTACTAGGGATCAGTTGGGGTGCGAACAAAAATTATTTGTGCACCCCTTCATCTTGCGGCGAGGTCCATAATATAAGCTATCCGTTTCAATTAAAAGGCTGCTCAAAGGATTGCAGCCACCTTGAGTATGAGCAAACTTATGAGAATAACCATATTGTCCTATATTTGTTTGCTGGCAGATATTATGTCCCAAGTCTTATTTTATATTGGGGCTCGCAATTCATCCGCCATTGCTTGCTCCCAATGAGGGTCTTGTACAGCTTCTCCATATAAAGATGGTTCCTGTCCTTTAGATATTCTAATAATGCAGCACATGTGTTCAGGTGAGAGATGAGCAAAGCTAACATATGATAACATAGGATATTGTGCACCAGACGACTTTATTGTAGGATAAATATAATTTGTTGTCCATGTGGGCAGTCGTGTAGTACGATTGGAATGTCAAGGAGCAGTTGGTGTGGCAGATGGAACAATCCCATTTGATTTAAAAGAGATATCGTCTGAAGATGCCGGTGATGAAGGAGCTATAGAAGATGCTGATGTCAATTCCTGTGAAATACTCAGAGCTAAATTGTGTATATTTGACGGTGAGGCTACATCATATTCAGGAGCTAAAGATGCTAAGGGAGATGATATGAAGAATCACCATCAGCAAGGGAGTCAAAATACCTTCTTCAGTAAAAAGGAGATGTTCAATAGTCATATTATTATATTGATGAGAAGATAACTCTTTTTGGAAAGGGAAAATATCTTCATGGAACATAACAGCTTTATTGATGAAGAAATGCCCTGTGGAAAGATCATACACCAAATATCACTTCCAAAGAGTAGGGTATCCCATGAAAAAACATTTAAGGGCACAAGGTCCCAATTTGTCCTGAGAGCCCATGGTGGACGCATAACACAAACAAGCAAATACACGAAGGTGGCAAATATCTGGATTTTTCTCAAAAAGCAATTCAAATGGAGTTCTTCCATTGAGAACCGAAAATGGCATTCAATTGATCAAGTATGCCACCGTGACCACATAGTCTCCCTAGAATATTATAGGGATAGAAGCTTTGTATTTAAGAACACGAGCAGCTTCTAGGAGGTGATGATATTTTCTTTCGACAACACTATTTTGCCAAAGGGGTACATGTGTAGGAATCTTGTGAAGAATGCCATTTTGTAGTGAACAATGCAAAACATTCATGATTAAAACAATCTCAGGCATTATTAGTGTGAACTAGTTATATGGATTCATGGAATTGATTTTTATTAAGGATGAAAAAGTCTCTTTGATATGAAAGGACTTGGGCCTTGGATTACGTCAAGAAAATCCAAGTTGCTCGTGTATAGTCATCCACAATTGGAGAAAGAAACAAGATCCATCACGGTGTGGAGTGTGGTATGGTCCCAAGATATCCATATGTGGAAGAGAGAAAGATATGTGAGCACGGAAGTGCTTTGTGGAAAAGGTAATTGCAACTATTTAGCCAAAGGACATATAGGACATTTTGGATGAGTTAAAGAGATGCTATGGGCTAATCACTGATGTGATAAAAATATTTTTATTAATGCCGGCATTACATAGAGTGCCCCTATTCCAGGGAAAATGTGAAATATCAAAATTTTTGGGAAAAGTAGTCCAACAATAGTGTCCCTCGTGATTGTTATTCAAACTAATCAATTTTCCAGTCGAAAGGACCTAAGAGAAACAATTGTTAAAATCGAAAAAGACCCGACATGAGTTGTCTTTGCAAAGTTTCGACATAGAGATGAGATTAAATTGGAATTTGGGAATGAGTAAGACATTTTTTAGAGTAATAAAGTTATTAAGTTGAATGTCCCTGATTTTGGTGACAGAGGTGTCATCTCCATTTGGATGCCGTACTGATTTATGAGGAGATTTTTTATGGATTTTAGAAAAGAAATATTTATCGCAAACTATGTGAATACTAGCATCTGAATCAATAATCCGTGCTTTACTTGAAATGGAGCTTAATCGATGAGAAGTACTTGCATAACTACTCTTCTTTTTTCTCTGTTCCTAGCTAGCTTAAAGTTCTCATGATCTGCTGTAGTTGATCCTTACTAATTGGTTGATGAGCCTTGGCATGTGCTGTAACAGAAATATCTCTCTTTCTTTTACTTTTTTGTTAGTTTTGCATGCAATTTCCAACAATTTTTTTCTCGAGAGTGCCTTTTGCAAGCTCACTCCGGATTCTATTGACCACCTCTTCTTTGGATGCTGCATCACGGCTAGTATAGCTTACTTTTGGGCGGCCAAGTGTAACCTTCCTTGGAGGAACAAGACTTGGATGGAAAATCTCCAGTGGGCTATGAAATTCCTCTCAGGTAAGGATTTCTATCATTCCATTGGACGCTTTTCTTTTGGTGCTCTATGCCATCTTATTTGGAAGTATAGAAACGACATTATCTTTAGAGAGCATCCGGTTGTGGTTGCGGCTGTCAAGAAGCATCTTATTAAAGTTGTTAAGGATAAAGCCTTAACCTTCAGAAATGTGGAAGATAGTCCGAGAAATAGGAGGTTATAACGGAATTGGGACCTTGACCCGTCTATTTTCAGTGCTCCTATGGCGATCGCCTAGTTCTCCTCGTCCGTGCCGTGCGGGTGCCATCCCTCGCCTCCTTCGCCTTCCTTGGTGTTTTCTCTTCTCTTTTGTTGGTTGTTTGGTAGCTTAGTCTTCCTGGTCCTGCGTGGCCTTTCCGTTGGTTAGTTTGGTTGTTTTGTTTGGTTGGATGTCCCGGCCCTGCGTGGTCGTCTCTTTTGGGCTGCTTGTTTGCCCCTGTTTGCTTTGACCGCTTCGTGGTGCGCTTTTGTCTCTGGCGCCCTTTCACTCGATTAGACGTTATGTGTCTTGTTGAGTGCAAGTTTTGTGGTGCCCGAGCTTGTATATTTGTTGGTTGAAGCTCAATATATTATTACCCTTTACCAAAAAATAAAAATAAAATTTCTCGAGAGTCTGGTAAGGGCATTTGTAATAATTACAAAAATTACCTTTCCTTATGGGCATGTGATTTGTTGAAAGATGCAGAAAAATTTTGTCCATTGGATCCTCTCCACGTTGGGGTTGATGAGGCCCGTTCTGAGTTGTTAAATCTAAGGCCGCAAATCGCGTGAGGTAATGTGTGCCATAAGTTTGCGTGATCAGATCAATGCCCCGTTCGCATTGAAGGATGATTGCGTGCGTCTTGAGCCATCGGATGGCCGAATCACATCTCGTCCGTTCTTTTGAAAAATAGATGAGATATCATATTCTTCCTCTAGAAACCCTAGATCTCGCGGAGCCCCTCTCCCCAAGCCTTTGAAAACTCCATGTCTTGGACCTTGCCGCGAGCAAGCGTTGGTCCGGTGTTGCCCTGTCCGTGAGAACGACCTGATCCCCAACCTTGAGATATTCCGACGAGACCAGTTGCTGCGACTCCTCCTTTACCGCGAATTAGTATATCTAGCCAAAGTGAAGGAGCCGGCTCCATGGCGAGAATTTAGCTTAAAAAATTTAATTTAAGAACAACAAAAAGCGTGTTACCTTCTCTCTTTCTCTAATTGCTTGGTATTGAGCTAGGGTTTCCTCCAACCCTTGTAGTTTTTCTTTGGCTTCCTCTAATTCATCCCATAATGCTGAGAGCCGATTTAAAACCGTAAATATAGATAGATTTCCTTGCTTTAACTCCGATAGAGCTTGCATTATTGAAAAAATCTTGGCTTTATCAAGCTTGCCATACATTTTACCAGAATTGGGTGTCTTCAGTTAGAGGAAGTCTGGCGGCGACTTTGGTGAAATAGTTTCTAATCCATGTTCGGATCAACTGGTTGCACTTCCTTTAGTGTTGGGCAAGTCATTCGTCAGCCAGAATAGGAACAAACCTGTCAATGAACCCGTTTTTATCTTTCGTGATTAGTGCCCCTTAGAGCTGTTGAGACCAAACAAAGTAATTCTTTGGCCCCGAGAGTTTTTGTGAAATTAGCTGGAGCCCAGCATCATCGGCGGCGGCCGTGTACAAGGGGTCTTCGGGCTCTGGCCAGCTGCCAGAGGTCCTTGTGAAGAACAGTGAAGAAGAGGAAATCTGAGGCTGGGCAGACGAAGAATCAATATGTGAAAGCCAGGTCCAAAACGAAGGCTGCTTTCATACTATGAAAGAAAATTGAGTTAAGAAAAAATATTGAGGAAAATGTATTGTGTATTCCTTTCACTGATGTGCAACCATGGTCCTATTTATAATACAAAGGATTAAATTAACTAAGGAAAAAAAGATCTATAGAGTAAAGGAAAATGATTTCCTAATACACAATATTCTAGTTTTCTATCAATGGACTAATTAGCATCAATTAGAATCATATCAAGATCAATTAGAGTTGTGGGATCGATTAATCCAGGACAACAATATCTTCAACGGTAATGGCTTAAATAAAACCGCTATTCGAAGCTTGATGAACAATTTCTTCTTTCTCCATCTGCTCTTCACAATTTTAAAGGTGACGCTTATAAAATATTGACCTTGAATTAAAGTACAACACCAGATGCCTCCCTTGAATGCATTTTGATTCAATTTAGGGAACGGAAAATTCAAATTGATTCATTTTTACAATACTAAAATTGATTCCAAGAGAGAATCAATTTACCAAAAAACGTCAAACCTGGAAACTACAGAGAAGTTTCCTTTCTAATTATAGTCAAAGCTATCTACGTATCAATCCGCTACCTTGTTATGTCCGCTTGATTGCGTGTACAACAATTTCAAAGTAATTGCCACATCTTTAGTTGGTCCACATCTCTTACTTTTTCTTTGCTTGACTTTGTGTTATTGGTTAACTTGGACATTTCGATGACCGACGACTCCAAGTCTTCTTCAATCACAATTTGCATCTCTTTTATTGAGCCTGCATCACATTACTAATTAGCTAAAACTTTCGTTGCAACAAATCAGATAACCGAGAGATGATGATTCATTCTCCCAGCAGCTCTATATTTATGTACTGTGCTTTTCTCCTCATATTGCACGTTCTACTACTGGGGACAAGTTGCAGTGCAAAGAAGAATCACTTGTGCCCCGCTTCATCTTGCGGCGAGGTCAGTAACATTAGCTATCCCTTTCGATTGAAAGATGATCCAAAAGATTGTGGCCACCCTAAGTATGAGTTAGCTTGTGAAAATAACCGCACTGTCTTATATCTGTATGCTAGCCGATATTATGTAAAGTCGATCCATTATGATTTCTATCGTGATGAAGATGCCTTTTGTGACATCCCGATTTTCCAATTCTGGTTTCAATTAAATAAGTCGGGCATTTCATCTTCGCGTCTATAGCTTTCTTCTCTGAGTTGGCCACTCACGAGATAACTAGTCTATCAGGTGAAGCCGTTAAGGAATCTAAACGCAATAGACTTGAGAATTCGACTAGGAAACGACTGCTCGACCGTACTAATCTGCAAGGGTCATTACGGCACAAACCGATTAGAGGCCGGAGATAGGTCGATTCAACAGAACCATGTAATTAAGTGTGGGTGATTCCACCTAATTGCACAATTCTTGTTAATGGGCACTAGACCGATTTCTCTATCGTTTTGGTACCCTGTGTCCGTATTTAAAACCTTGAGATTCCTACGACAATCGAGAGTCGTCAATGTGTCGAAGATGCACTTTGTGGCTTGAAAATAATCAACCACAGGTCAATTGCACAGAAAATTCCTAAAAGCTACCCGGTAGATTAGGATGCACTAAAGTTGCGCCAGATTGAATTTAACCGTGAAATTGAACCCGATTACAGAAATTGGAAATTCTGTCAAGTCACAATTCATTTTAGGAATGTCGACTCATCTCTAGAAGATTTTTCTACAAACAGAGATTTTTGGCGGAAAAGCAAAGTAATGCCGTTTTTGTTCAGGATTGTCAGAGGGCCATTTTTAATCGAATCTTCGGGATGCAAGTTGGATCATTTGATGGGGAAATTTCGTGAGAAGGCCGAGGACACATGGGTTAATTTAATTGAGCTTCAATTGGATGGAATTGATTGAGAATTGATTGAATTAAGTGTACAAGATTTTATGCCACGGCGGAAAATGAAATTGAACCCATTGGAATGAGGTTGTGGGAGATAGTGGAAGGTGACATCATCCATGAGGTCATGGTGGGCCATGAGAGAGAGAGAAAAGTGGTCCCATCTTCCTTCTCTCTCCTCCCTGGGTTGTCTCTCTCCTCCCTCTCCTTGCCGTGCGAGTGTTTCCTCCTCTCTCCATCTTCATCTTCTTCTTCGAAAACCCAACAGACCAGCGAACCAGAGCAGCTCCGCCCGTCGCCATTCGTCCCAGGCCCGGAGGCCGTCGCTCGTCCGGCCGCACGCAGCTCCGCCTCTCTCTCCCCCTACTGCTGGTGTCGGCTTCTTCTCCTTCTTCCTTGTGTTGTTCGAAACCCAGCAGATCTGGGAAGACGACATAGCAACCAGCTAGCTATTGGACCGCCGTCTCGCGCCTCCGCCCTCCGTCGTTCGCCGCCGGATCAGCTGACTCGCCCGTTGTGCTCAGTGGCCAGCCCCGCGAGCTTCCTGCTCATCTCGCGCTCGTCTTGAGTCCAGCAACGTCCCGAGCTTCCTTGGCCGTTGTTCCTGGTCGTCCTCCAGCCGTGAGCCGCCATCTCGCCGCCGTACAGCAACCGGAACCACCACTTGGACTGCCGAAGCCCCGCTTTGCCCGTTTCCAGCAAGCCGAGTCGCTGGTTCTTCTTCTCTGTTCCAGCGGCCATTTCAGATCTGGTGGAGCTCCGCCGAAGTCATCCAGCCCACCTCCGGCCACCGTGAAGCCTCGCCTAGGTCTGGTTTGGTCTCCTCCGTCCATCTTGGCCCTTGTGCGCCTCAACCGGCGTCGGATCCGCCCCCAACCAGCAACGAGTAGAAGGTTGCAGAAATGGGTATGGCAGCCCCTTCGTGGCCCGTTTTGGCCGCCTTCCCAAGCCCGGATGCTCGGCTCGCTTTGAGGAAAGTCGATCCTCGCGTCGTCCCCGTCGTTTTGGTCCGCTCGGCTTGCTAATCCGGTGAGTTTAGCTCACTAAATCTTGATTAGACGGTTAATTATGCTCTAAGTGTGCTTAGTTTAAGTTAAGTAAGTTTAGGTGGATATCTTAGTTTATTTAATTGTGATTTGGATTAAAATGTTTGTTTAATTTAAAGTGTGTTTAATTAAAGGCTAAGAGAGTTTATTTAATAATAAACCTTGATGGGACACAATAGGGTTTTATTTTTGAATTATTTAATTGTTTTGAAATTCTGGAATTTATAATATTATATTATATTCCGAAATTATTAAAATATTATTATTTAAAAAAAAAACGGAAAAATTATTTTTGACCCCGATTGGTCGAATTTCGTGCCGATCACTGCTATGCGTTCGGATTTTGAAATTGATGGTTGAATATTATAAATTGGGTGTGGATGACGAAAATATGGATATTATTATTTAATTAATTTTCGGAATAAATTTAATTATTTATTAAAATTCACAAATTTCGTGGGGACCCTAAACTCTCGAAATTTCGTGCCAATCGCTGCTGTGTATTTAGAATTTGAATTTGATGATTGATTGTGGCAAATTGAGTGTGATTGCGATAGATAGAGATTCTTTATAAAATCACAAGTGTCGAAATTGATGGAATTGGCCGTGATTAACCACCTATTAGAGGTCGTACCTAGTGAGGCCGTGATGAACCACCTATTAGAGGTCGTGCCCAGTGAGGCCGTGATGAACCACCTATGAGAGGTCGTGCCTAATAGGGCCGTGATGAACCACCTATTAGAGGTCGTGCCCAGTGAGGCCGTGATAAACCACCTATGAGAGGTCGTGCCTAATAGAGCCGTGATGAACCACCTATGAGAGGTCGTGCCCAATGAGGCCGTGATGGACCACCTAATTAAAGGTCGTGCCGAGTGGAGCCGTGATTGCCACTGGTTATTAAACCTTCCTATAGGGCCGTAATTGAGAGCAATGATTGATTTGCTTGAATGACATATAATCGGCCAAGTCGATTGATCGCTGAGACAATCCAAGTGGTTGAATTGTTCTGATGATGTGATTGTGTCATGGTTGTTTGGTTATCATAATTGCACATGGTTGAATTATATAAATTATGTTAACCTGCAGATGAAGGCTAATGCGAGGTAAGTCTTCTATGTGATGTGGCTAGGCCACCCGGGGTGTATTTTCTTTCTAATAGGGGTTTAGGGGTTGAACTTGTTGAGACATCGTCTCATCCCGGTTGTGGAATTAAAATTTCAGGTCTCTAGATGGTGGTCGTGGAGGACCCGAAGCCCTAAGTCTGGAAAAGTGGAGACTGAAGTATCGGTGAACGTGTCCTGCTAGTTGGTCATAGGATAGTTCCCCTTTCGTCGAGCTGGTCTATTTTGTAGATAGTCCAGAGTTGTATTTAAACCTATATGTTTGTAAATGAGTGTTTGGTATTGTGATTGATTGCCTGCTTTTCTATCCCAAGTTAAATGTAGTCTAGAGATTTGTTTCGCTTCCGCATGCGTAATAAAATGAATGGGTCGGCGACGTATCCTGGGATGTCGCAGATTTGATCGACCGCAGTGGAATCTGTGTGCGCTCGGGGTTCGGGGCATGACACCTTTGACGGTTTCATGATGGTGGTTGACGATGGAATTCAAAAGGGTAATTGCTCGTCGCACCCTCGTTACTCATTGGTGCACTCCAACTTTGATTTCTCCATTGATCCATACTATCCTTGTCAAAAACGAACAACACCGTCGGTGGCCTTCATGAAGTGCTCACAGCCCGTCGCTTCTACATCATATGTCGATACCAAACCATGTATCGAGGGAGCACAATCTGCTGACACGCCTCCTAGCGTTTCCCAAATGAAAGTGTACTCATACATTTTACTTGGGCATCGTCTTGGAGTATGGGATATCAGGGATTCTTGCCCCATGACCATGATGTCATTCGTATCGGATTATATTTGGGAGGGAGAAGGGGATCCGTATAATCGCGCGAGCTCTCCATACAAGGACCTCCATAACGTGATGGCCGAGGGATTCAAGCTCTACTATGGGCAAGTCTATCCGCGAAGTAGAAGATTTCCATTTTGCTTTTTAGGTTTCGGATATCGACGGGAAGGGTGCACTTACTATAACTCCTGTAAGCAACTTTTCCTGAAGCTTTTCTTTCTTTCTTTCTTTCTTTCTTTCTTTCTTTCTTTCTTTCTTCTTCCTCTTCCTTTTCTTAAATGTTTACCCAAATTTACTTAAAAAGTAAGGTGGCAAGTTTCTGTAATATGAGGGACGCACACATTGATTCATTACTTTCTTTAAATATCCATTAGAAAAAATTGTCACATCACTCGCGTGAAAAAGTTTTGTAAGATTTCTTAGTAGATTCGGAGGCAGTTTGCTCTTTTTATTTTTGAACAAACCATGGAGCTTTTCTGGATTTGACACTAAACTTTATATTTGTTTGGGGAAAATGATTGATTTGATAGAAGCTCGCGTCTTTTGCATGGTTGTTAATTTGATCTGTCTCTATGTTTATTTACCGAATAGCTGATATTGTTTTTGAAAATTTAATTTATGTGGCCGAATAGAATAAAGTTGGATCTGAGTGCCATCTAGGAGATGGAAACTCATCCACTTTCATTCTATGCTTATTCACTCTCAACTCTCGATGACCAAAAGTGTCTTTGGACTTTGAAGCGATTAAATGAATTTATCTTTGACTTCTTTCACAGCTTAACGGGACTTCTTTTTATGTTTTACAGTTAAAATTAAAGATTTAGTTCTTCATTGATTAGTCGTTAATTCCAATGAGTTATTTCAAACGTCTCAGACAAATTCTCTGTTTTTCTTTTACAGATAATTCGACGCGGAGTGCCATGTATAATGTTATGCTAAATGCAGTTCCGAATATCGCCTTTGTCTTGGGTAAGACTAGTCCTTCTCCTCATAAATATGAAGGTCTCAGACCGCATTTTGACAAAAATAGAAAACTTTTTATGTATAAAATAATTGTGACACTACACTAATCCATGGCCAAATTTCTCTGCAGGCCACTTGGTCACGGCAAAATTCATACTTGGAGCTCCATTGGTGTTGATATTTTTACTCTATATGTGGAGGAGAAGGCACCTAGCAATGGATGTGAACGTTGAAAAATTCCTACAAGATAATAATAACTTTTTGCCCATAAGGTATTCTTACTCAGATATCAGAAAATCACAAGAAATTTCAAACAAAAATTAGGAGAAGGAGTATATGGTTCTGTATACAAGGGAATACTTAGAAGCAGTAGTGAAGTTGCTATTAAGGTTTTGAACAAACCAAAATCTAATGGCGAAGATTTTATGAGCGAAGTGGGTACTATTGGAAGGATTCACCATGTCAATGTTGTTCAACTTGTTGGTTTTGGCTTCGACAACTCTAAGCAAGCTCTTGTGTACGATTTCATGTCAAATGGGTCTTTGGATAAGCAGATTTTCTCTGAAGATGGCATCCACTGTCTTGATTATAAGAGAATACATGAGATCTCTCTAGGTGTGGCTAGGGGGATAGAATATTTGCATCGAGGATGCGACATGCAAATTTTACATTTTGATATCAAGCCTCACAATATTCTTCTAGATCAAAATTTCATTCCCAAAGTTTCTAACTTTGGGCTTGCAAAGCTTTATCCTGCAAGCCACAGCATCGTATCGTTGACTGTTGCAAGAGAAACCTTGGGATATATGGCTCCTGAGTTATTCTACAAGTATATTGGTGGTGTCTCTTATAAAGCTGATGTTTACAGTTTTGGGATGTTGCTAATGGAAATGGCTGGTAGGAGGAGAATATAAATGCAAATGTTGATTGCTCGAGTCAAATTTATTTCCCTTTATGGGTTTATGATCAACTAAACAAAGAAAATGAGCTTGGAATGGAAGTAGTAGAAGAGGAAGGAGAGATAATTAGGAAGATGGTAATAGTTGCCCTTTGGTGCATACAATTCATCCCAAATGATCGGCCATCGATGAGCAGGGTCCTAGATATGCTTGAAGGAGAAATTGATATATTGCAGCTGCCCCCAAAGCCACTTCTATATCCGTTTGGGGAGCCTGTTGATGATAACAACATTGGAATAGAACTTGAATCATTCTCAACTTCATCAAGTTCTCCAACAATTTTCTTACTGATTCCAAGTTCTGAATAACAATAAGATTACAAAATCATGCGTGTATGATTTTCTCTTCTTCATGTATGAATAAAGGGCCATGTAATTCGTGAACCTAGATGCTTTTAGCGTTTGTTAATTCCTGTGTTTTGTAGAAGAATTGCCTCATGGTTACATTGCTTGTTTCTCGAGTGCTCTTGATATGGCAGAACAAGCTCGTCTTGTATGGTGCAATGAGCCTGTCTCCCTTCTCTCCACCGTCCGATATCAAGCTTTCTCCTTCCTGCCAAACCTCTTGCCCAAGCCCTCCTGGCGGCCCCCTCGGCAGAACAACATCCCACTTCGACCTCACGTCCCGTGATGGGTCCCATCCCCGACCTCCTCACCTTCTATCTCCTCCTCAAATCCTGCATTCGCTCCTGCGTGTTGGCGAGTCCAGTGTGTGCTCACCCGGTCCCAGCTAGAGCCCGACTCGTTGATTCTCAACTCGCCCATCAGTCTCTACTCAAAACCCATTGACCGGGCTGAGGCGCTGAGGATTCTTATGGACAATAATCATATTGGTAGAAGCAGTCGCTACTTCCGTTCATATGCTTGAAGATGGGCCTTTCCCTAATGATTCCGATGTGTGTGTTGGGTTATTGTTTGACATGTTTGCAAAGGGTAGTGCTGATTGAGTTTCACATCGTAAGGTGTTTGAGAAAATGCCTGAGAGGAATGTGCTTGCTTGGTTTTATGATGATAACCAGATCTACTCAGTTGGGTTGTCCAAAGAACATCTGACTAATCCACTTGCATTAAACAATATCCAGAAATGAAATCTTCCGCATCTGACCAAATGATCATCGCTTTCTTATAAAAATATAACCTACTGGCCCCATGCATTGGATGTCGGTTTCCTCTAAAAATAGCCAATGTCGGACAGCAATTTCCTTGCGCAAACCAAAAGTACTTATCTAATCTAAACGATTTCAACGCAGATGCTCTTCCTTGCTACGCCATTCGTCCTCTCATCTTTCATGCGATCCCATGCGGTGGAATACACCGTGATGAACAGTGCCGGCAACACTACCGGTGGTGCCCGCTTCTCTAGCGAGATCGGCATTCCATACAGCCGTAGGACTTTGGCTGTGTCCACCCATTTCATATGGAGGGTCTTCCATCAAAAAGCCCCTGAGGATCGTAAGAGTGTTGAGAAAGTGAGCTTGTTTATAGAGAACATGGAATGCTTGGTGTAAGATAGCAACGATGAGATCCACGCGAGTGCCACTTACCTCAGGGGATTCTCGGGGGATGTGAAGAGAGAGTTCACAGGGATTCTGTACCATGAGATGGCATGTGGCAATGGGATGGGGACAGGCAAGCTCCCGAGAGGCTCATTAGGGGGATCGCAGATTTTGTGAGGCTCCGGTCAGGGTATGTGCCAGGCCACTGGGTGGGACCAGGCCAGGGCGATCGGTGGGACCAGGATCACGGCGTCACGGCGCGGTTTCTTGACTACTGCAATGGCCCCAGAAACGGGTTCGTGGCCGAGCTGAACAAGAAGATGAGGACTGGTTATAGCGATAACCACTTTGTTGACCTGCTAGGCAACAGCATTGATCAGCTCTGGAAGGACTACTAGGCCAAGGACGCTACCTGACTGGAGCGTGGTTAACAATGGCATTAAGAAATAAAACATAGACAAATCAAATTTGAATTATTTGTGACTTACTTTAATTAGCGTCTACTTCTAGCGGTTCGTGAATAATTCCTAAACAACAAATCTCTAAAATTTCGATCAAAATTGCAAAAACATTTTTTAAATTGCTAATTTTACACAAAACATGCACAACTAGGTAATATTGACATCTAAATTTTGGTAAGCTCATTTAGTTGTTTATCGCGTCAAATATTAGAAGTCATCCTAACTCCTAAACAAATATATATTATTTACATATTAGGAGCATTTAGTAAAAGCATTCCCACATAAATTGCATTTGAGTTGGTCCGATCGTAAATCATCTTGGAATTAGCCCAATTTTTTTTTTTTTTTTGGTCGTGAAATAAATGATTCATTAGCTAATACCGAAAGTTACAATCGGCTTCACATACGTCATAAGCTAGAAGATGTAACAAAGCAAGGGGAGGGAGAGCGGCCCAGTTAGAAGGCAAAGGGCCATTGTTTTGGGCCTTGGTAGCCTAATCAGCAGGGGCATTCGCTGCTCTTCTGCAAAACCTAACGGAAGCACGGGCAAAACAAAGCAGCAAAGCTGCGACTTCAGCAATCAAGGGTTTGACCAACCATGGAGACATCTGAGGGGCATTAATCGCCATTACCAGCGCCAGGCAGTCGGTTTCAAAGATAAGAGAAGTCTCAGTGTGATTCTCATGCTTCAAGTGCTGCAGGGCAACTATCAACGCCTGGATTTCTACCTCTAATGTCGAATGAGCAAGTATTGTTCGTGTGAAACCTTCAATCAACTTCCCTTCGTGATCACGACAGATATAGGTGGTTGATCCAGTAGTGCTTCCTGGGTTAAAAGCCCATCAATATTAATTTTTAGGGCACCTGGATCGGGGGTCCTCCAAGCTTAACTAGATCGGGTTCTTGTCACGTTGAGGCAGCCGAATCTCCGCTGGTTGATACCACAATAGGCAACTGTGCTGCCAATCCTATCGAGCTGCCTATGCAAGAATGGGGATCTCTACAACCTGAGCCATCCACCAAAACATGAGACAAGACATCACAGGCCAGTCGAGCTTGTTCAGCTGCGGTTGCGACAATTTGAAGAGGATCAGGAAACTGCTAGTAGAAGATGAATCTATTGCGCGATTTCCATATTTGCCATACTAGATTGGTGAGAAACTCCATACCAGGTACACTCTGCCCTGCATTCATATGACTTGCTAGCCATTCGTCTATTCGGTGAATTTCTGTGGGAAGAATTGGTATATTGATCTGGGGATGAGACCACACTTGTGATGTCCATGGACATAGTAAAAATAAGTGTTCCAGGGTTTTTGGTTGTTGAGTTGAACAGAGGGAGCAGATAGGATCAACATAAATTTTTCTGCGGAATAGATTGTCTTTAGTGGGCAGTGCATTCTGGTGTAAGGACCAAAGGAAAAATTTAAGTTTAGGGGGGATCTGAAGTTTCTAGAGTTTTTTCCAGAGGCTTGGTGGTGGTTGATAGGATGAGGAAGCTCTATTTTGGATAGAAGTATTTTGATCCTGTCAAAGAAAACTGTAAGCACTTTTAACAGTATACTTACCACTAGCTGTGCACGGCCAAATGATATGATCAATCATATACTGAGGTCGAATAGGAATCTTCAGAATTTCAGCAATGGTCTCAACATCAAAGAGATGATTTAGTAACGGCCTATTCCATTGATTTGATTCTGGAACAATCAAATCAGCAACTCTCTCAGGTTCGTCTACAGTTGCATTTCCTCGTAACTTACCTGTCGGAAGCCAACAGTCTTCTTGAATCTTTATTTTAGTGCCATCTCCTATCAACCATTGGATTTTTGATGATATAGTGTCTCGTCCTGCCAAGAGACTCCGCCAACCCCAAGAAGGCTTAGAACTCGGTAAGGCCTTTACGAAATCTTGGTCAGGGTAATACAAGCCTTTAAATAGAGTAGCCCATAATGAAGTAGGTTGTTGCAGTAGTCGCCAGGCCTGTTTACCCAACATAGCTTTATTGAAGTCGACAAGGTCTCTAAACCCAAGTCCTCCCAATTCCTTCCTAATCTTCAGTGCCTCCCAACTCTTCCAATGTATTCCTGCTCTTTTGCTATCATTTTGCCACCAAAAGCGCGCAATCTTTCTTTCAATACTTTTGCAAAGCGAAACAGGGATTTTAAAAATTAACGTAGCATATTGGGGGATCGCCTGTACAACACTTTTTATCAGAATCTCCTTTCCACCTTTCGACATAAGATTTTCTTTCCATCCATCAAGCTTAGCATTGACTTTCCGTAGAATCCACGCAAACATATCACGTTTAGATCTTCCCCAGTCCGACGGGATACCTAGGTATTTACCAGTTTTGTCCAGCACGGGGATTCTGAATTCCTGTGCCAATCTAATTTTAAGAACATTTGGGCAAGGTTTACTGAAAAAGATACCAGACTTATGTCTATTAATTACCTGTCCCGTTGCAAGACAATACTAATTGAGGATATTGGCCAGTTCTTAGCATGCAATACTGACCCATCTAGGAAGAAAATAGCGTCATCAGCAAAAAATAAATGAGTCAAAGTGGGACACCACCTGTTAAGCTGTATACCTTTTAAGTTTCCCATCCGGACAACTTGGTGAATAAGGGTAGTCAACACATTTGCCAATAGAATAAACAGATAAGGGGAAAGAGGATCTCCCTGTCGAAGGCCACGCGTCGGATGGAAGTAGTTCAGTTGTTCCCCATTAAATTTGATGCTGATGAAGGCCGTAGTGATGCACTGCATAACCCATTGTACCCATGTGGAGTGAAAGCCTATCCTAAGTAGATAATCTCTGAGAAAGTCCCATTCAACATGATCATAGGCCTTTTTCATGTCCATTTTGACAATAGCCTGAAATTTTCGCTTACGTTTTCTCATCTTAAGTTGATGAAGGACTTCCTGTACAATTAAAATATTGTCCTGTATTTGACGTCCGCTTACAAAAGCACTTTGTTCATTTGAGATGAGATCAGGAAGAAAAGGTTTCAGTCTATTGGCTAGCACCTTGGATATTATCTTGTACGCATAGTTGCAAAGACTGATAGGACGGTACTGGTCGAGACCTTCTGGAGTGGGAACTTTAGGCACTAGTGTTAGATTGGTGCGGTTTAGCTCCAAGGACAAGGTACCAGATTGAAAAAATAGCTGCACTGTAGAAAATACCTGATCTTCTAAGATATCCCAGTGATGTTGATAAAAGAGACCATTAAAACCATCAGGACCCGGTGCTTGAGTTTTACCCAACTAAAAAGCGGCTAGTTTCACTTCCTCTCAAGTAACATTTGAGATTAGGTGATCATTCATCGCAAAGGCTACCCTACTATCACACTTCTCGAGAATTGGTACATAAGCTCGAGAGCCTTCAGTTTGGTATAGCTTTGAGAAGAACTATAGTGTCATGTCTTTAAGACAATTGCCATCACGGACCCATTGTTGATTGTCATCTAGCAACATTCTAATTCTATTTATATTTCTGCGTTGAATGGTAGTCGCGTGAAAGAATTTAGTATTTCTTATATTGTAGGGTGTTACCCCTAGCTGGAACGAAAGACCAGGCTTTGGCAATGACATCCCGACAGGTTTGGTTCTCTAACCAATATGCTTCAAATTTGAAGGTCTTGCCAGTATGAGGTTGTCTAACTTCAGTATTTAGCACCAGGGGACTATGATCCGATCCAACTGTAGGTAAAGCAAAGACTTCAGCCTTTGGAAATAAGATTCTCCAATTCCAAGTACAAAGAACCCAGTCCAATCTTTCTTTCACCAGCTCATCCCCCTCACGTTGATTCGTCCAGGTAAATGCGCAGCCCTTGCTTTCAATATCCAGCAATGCACAATCATGTAGGACTTCTCGAAATGAATGCATACGAGAAAAGTCAGGGGATCTCTAACCTACCTTCTCCCATGGATATGTGATTTCATTGAAGTCCCCAGCGCAAACCCAAGGTAAGGAATTAGCCGCTGCAATTCTGTGAAGTGCTGTCCATAACGGTTGGCACAATTGAGGAGTTGCTGGGGCATGGACATGGGTCAGTCTCATCGGTATACCTTTCCCCGTGTTTGTACATATAGTGTCGATGAAGTCTGGAGTAGCTAGTTCTACACTTATAGATATATTAGACTGCCATAACAAGGTCAGCCCTCCTGCCTTGCCCTCTGGGTTAATTACATAGGATTGAGAAAACTGAATTATGTGCTGAACACGTGAAATAACTTGCTCTCTATTATTTGTTTCCATAAAAAAAATCACATCCGACTCCTCTTTGACCACTAGGGTCTTTAGGGCTTGAACCGTTAGGGGTGAGCCGAGTCTCTGACAGTTTCAACATAGAAATTTCATTTTGCTACTGATGGCTTTTCCGAGCAAGCCATCTCAGCCCATTTCCTGACTTCATCAGCCATGAGGACAGGAGCGTCCAGAAGTTGATTCTCTTCAAAGTAATTAGATACATGAGATCCCATCTCAAAAGGGTTATACCTTTTAAGTTTTTTTGTTGTGCCTGCTTTAGCAATTAGATGGGAAGGCTTCAGTTTCTTGTGTTTGTTTACTACTATAGATCTCACTCGAGCCCCTATTGTTTACTAGATGTGGGCGACAATACGCCACTTGAAGTGGCCATCATTTGGTGAGGTGCTTCTGCCGGAGTGGACGCTACCAGTACTTCAACCATTGGATGGTTTTGCGTCGGTTGCAGATTGGAGTCCATCACTGTGGTGGAGGTAGTTCTGTTATTGTCAAGAGCAACCTACTGCAAGTTTTGTAGCAGCAGGTATCAAATCAGTAGTAACTACTGTCCCCTTTTCTGATCTTGCACTGCAGTCAGCCCTCTGTACGACTTCTTCAAGAGGAGGCAGAGCAGAGATTTTGGCAGCCATGAAAGGTGGGGTTTCAGGAACAACATCACTAGAGACTTCAGGATGGAAGCTGCCCTTCGTAGAACGTCCATCAGTACAAACTATATTCCTTGACCTCGGCCTGCAGCCATTGACCAAAAGCCATCTTTTCCTTCCCTACCATCTTTGCTTCCGTGAAAGGTATGTCTTTACAATACATTGCATAGTGGCCTATATGTCCGCATGAATAACAAAAATGAGGTAGCCTTTCATAATGGAAGTCTAACCAAATGGCTTTACCATTAATGCGGATTAGTTGCCCTGGTTGCAAAGAGTCACTTAAGCTAATTTCCACCCTAACACGGCCCACTTTCAATGTAGGTCCATCTTTTGCATCAACCCTAACTTCCAGCATTCTTCCAATATGCTTTACAGCTTTGGCTAACATATTATCTGTACACCATTCTAGTGGGAAGCCAATAACTTGAACCCATATTGCACATTTGGAAAAATCATAACAGTAGAGGGGCGTATTTGGCTTTTAGGCCTGAAAATTCACCAGATCACTAGCGAACAGCTAAGGGCCGCCATCTTGGACCCTCTGTTTTTCACTTTCTAATTCGAATTTTGCCACATACAAGCCCATTTCTGGTTGGGTGAACTCTACTTGATCAGTGCGCCAAGCGTGCTTCATTGTATTTTGAAATGCTTGAAAGTTAATCGCTGAATTTGAGATAATCTTACCAATCAAAGTCCTCTTGCACTCCTCCAGTTTGTCAAGGGATGGCAATTCTTCCCATACATTAATATCCTGCTCAGACCATAAACGCCCCAATCTATGACAGAGAGCGGCAAGGCGTGAGGTCTCATCCTGGTCGATACTGTCCATTGATGGAATTCCAATTCATGAGGGAAGGGATAAGAGGATGGATTGAGGCTCGCGACTAGTTATGGATAGACTATACAGACAAAGGCCAACTAAATCAAACAAACTGTGTGGTACCCAGAATACAAGGTAGAGTATGGAAAGGGATGGACATGCGAGGGGATAGAAATGACAATGGGAAGGGGAGATGGCAACATGCAAAGTAAGCCAACTGACTGGAAAGATGATGGACCGATGAACGACAAAACTGAAAGACAGAAATCGAAAGGGAAAGATCGAAGCATCAGGGGAGAAATGGACAATACCCATGACCCATCGTCCATAGCGGATAAAACAAGGAAGGAAACATTGATGTGAATTGGAATTCACAAAGATTGTTCCCAACACGAACGACCCATAATCATGGAAGACAGAGCTTTCACGAAGGGGAAAGATGAAAGGGGTTGAGAATTTGGAAGTGAGCCCGGTAATTAGGGTTAAAAGCAGAGAGAGCTACCATTGTCGGTAGAGGGGAGCTCTGCATAACACAAAGAATTTGGAAAACAACATTGGAAATCAACCACTAGTTAATTAGCCCAAATGGAGTTTAAAAGAAAGTGGAGGAAACCCAATGCTCGAAACTTGTCCCCGTCATCTCCAAGCAGAAGCACCAGCAATTTCACGTTGATTCCAACAAGTTCTGAAGCTGTTGCCGTCCTAGCTGCTTCTTGCTACCAATCACCGTAGCACCTCCAGTCGTCGCTCAACGATCTTCCTGTGGACACTCGCTGTCGATTGTCATGATGGCTTGAAACCAATTTAGGTAATTTCCTAAACTATACTTGATTTGGATATTTAAAAGCCTAATTTTGGAATTATTTGATTCTAACTTGATTAAGCCTGAATTATTAGGCGATACCACACAAACAGTCTCCTGTGTCAATGCGCAAGGATGGGCCCGCACTGCAAAGGGTAGGACAGGCCTTTTAGGCTGCATTTGGCAACCACTTTGCCAATGATCTTAAGCCCCCTAAAGGCCTTTGGGTCAAATATTAAGTGCTCGGCAAATTTTTTTTTGACTTGCCTTTGCCAAAGGCAAGCCTTCCCAAGGTTGAAAGCCCAAGGCAGGTTGGGGGCTGCCTCGGACATTCAGCCTTCTTGGAAGGCTGGGGGAGAGCAAGCTAAAAAAATTTCTTCCACAAATGTCCTCATTAACATTTCGTTTTTTTGGTTTTGTCCTTGTGACTATTCACCTTCTTCTTTGTTGAGGTTGGCCGACGAAGTTGCGCAGAGCTGCCCATGGCCAGCGATGAGCTAGACAGAGGTTGGCAAGAGGTCGGTGCATTATGGCAACCATTGGCGGCCAATCGCGTGATCTAGGAGACCCCCCGTGATTCGTATCGTCGTGACCACTGCAACTCCTGGCGACCACCCAAATCTTGGTCATAGCAAGGTCGCGCAACCGCTGCAACCTCGGTGACGCTGTGACCCCCCACAGATCTAGGTCACCAAAGGTCTCCGTGACCTAAATCTAGGCCACATGACCTCCGGCGACACAAATCGTGCGCAAATCTGGGTCACTAGAGGTCACCGTGACCCAGATCTAGGCCGCAGGACCTCCGGCAATCCAAATTGTGCGATCGGGATCACGCGATTTGGTTGCGACGATCTGGTTACGATCGAGGTCACTGTGACCAAATTGAGATCTAGGTCGCGGCGACCCTCGCCGGAAGGTCGTGCAACTCGCCGTGCTGCAACCTCCGTGCGGAGATGGTCGGAGACGCTCGATCTGGTCGTGGCGACCCTCGCCGAACCACCCGCCCGCCTCTCACCAAACCGCCCGCCTTTCACCGGCAAAGCAACCAACCAATTCTCATTTTTCTTCTTTTTTTTTTTTTAATAACAAAATTTTTTTGCAAAGTTAATTTGTCCAAACACTATTTTGCTCAAATATATTTTACAATGGACTTTCACAAATACGATTTACCAAACACAATTTGCATTTCCAAAAATTCCTTTAGCTCAAAGGCCTTTACATTTTCTCAAAGACTTTCTCCAAAAATCTTTCCAAACGCACCCTTAGAGGGCCATTTCAGCCCATCAAAAGTTTTTGCTCTCTAGCCCTTCATAGGGAAGGGTTTTCCTTTAAAACGTAAAAATCTCTCATTAAGAGGAGCTTATTTTGCGCATTTTTCTTCAGTGTGAGTGAATTCCTCTCTTGCACTTGTTTTCTCTTAGCTCCCAAAGAAATGGCCGCAGGCAAAGAAAAATTCAAGGAGCGTAGCGAACGTCAAGCGATCAGTTAGGGTCTTTTGAATCCCTCTTTATTTAAGATTATTTGTTGTAATGTTAGAATTAACATAGAAATTCACATACTACAGTTTTTACTCTGTCATTTTAGCAAAATTAATTTTAAAAGAAAATAAATTGAAACCCTACTAAAAATTATAATATGCATATAGAGAAGCCCCGTTGAATAACCCGACTCAAGGATCGTATACCAAATAGATTTAGAGGGGAAAGTTCCGCAAGGGCTGACGGTCCATGAACCGAGGCCCCATGCATGCGACTATTTTTACATGTATTTCAAACGAAAAAAAAAAAAAAAAATCGATTTGGTAAAATCGGTTCTCTTATTTCAAAGAAGAAAGACAAAGCAGTCTGACTATTTTGCCCTTGTACGGATGAATAGAAATTGAACACGTGGTGTCGTGCACCCTCAATTTCTCAGGAAGCCGTCTGGAATATTTTTTATCAGACTGAGACTAAAAATCAGAGTAGCGGATGTTGACCAAGACATTGGAGGTTGACAAAATTGATCATGAAGCCCTATGGGCCCGGTGGAGTTAGGCCAATAGTGCTGATAACGATAGATGATATATATGAATGTGAAATATGTCTTAATCTATTAGTACTGGCATGCAATATTGGTATATTGAGTTGTCAAGATGCATATCTATTAAAAAAAAAAAAAAAGCTGATGAGTTAAAGATAAAATTTGACAAGATTTTTGAATATACGGAATGAATAACTTGTAAACTTTGAAGAAAAAAACTAGCATGATATTAAGAACAAACTAGAAAAGTTAGATTTAGGATTGGACTATATTTTGGTGACGATGACATGTTTGACTTACATGCCAATTCAAAACTTGATGAACAATTTTTTTTATCCTTTTTGCCTTCATAATTTAAAAGGTGATGCTTACAAAATATTGACCTTGAATTAAAATACAACACCAGATGCCTCCGTTAAAAGGATTTTGATTCAATTCAAATTGATTCATTTTCGTGATACTAAAATTGATTCCAAGAGAGAATCAAATTGCTAAAAAACGTTCAACCTGGAAACTGCGGTGAAGTTCCCTTTCTAATTATTTTCAAAGCTTTCTAAGAATCAATCCGCCACCGTGTTATTTCCGCTTGACTACATGTACAACAATTTCTAAGTAATTGCCACATCTTAGCTGGTCCACATCTTTTACTTTTTCTTTGCTTGACTTTGTTTTACTGGGTTGACTTGGACATTTAGGTGACCGACGACTCCAATTCTTCAATCACAATTTGCATCCCTTTTATTGAGCCTGCATGGCATTAGTAATTAGCTAAAACTTTCATTGCATCATATCAAACACTGGAGAGGTGATTCCTTCTTTCAACTCACTATATATGTACCCTATTTTACTCATATTGAATGTATAACTGCTTGGGATGAGTAGCGGTGCGAAAAAAATCACTTGTGCCCAGCTTCATCTTGTGGAGAAGTCGGTAATATAAACTATTCATTTCGATTGAAAGGTGACCCAAAAGGTTGCGGCCACCATTTTTATGAGCTAGCTTGTGAAATTGATCACACCATTTTATATTTGTATGCCGGGCAATGCTATATGAAGTCGATCCATTATAATTCCTATCGTGACAAAGGACAATTTGATGGTTCAATCACAGTGGTTGATGATGGACTACAAAAGGGTAATTGTTCATCTCTCCCTCGTTATCTATTGGCCCGCTCTAACTTCACTATCGTCATCAATTTACACCTTCCTCTCGGTATGCCGGTGGCCTTCATAAAGTGCTCACAATCCGTTGCTTCCACTTGGTATTTCGATACCAACCATGTATCCAGAGAACACATCCTGCTGAAACGCCTCCCAATTCTTCCCAAATGAAGGTGTACTCATATGCTCTACTTGGGTATTATCTATGAGCACGGCACATCAAGGATTTTTGCACCATAATCATGATGGCATTTGCATCGGATTCTTACACTCGGGCTAACGCTACGACAATTTTTGCATTTTTTATATTTTCTGAATTTTTATTAATATTTTATTTTATTTTATTTTATTTTATTTTCTTTCTTTATATTTTTCCACTGTAGGCCGGCAAAGGGTCAACCGGCTAACCCTCGCTCGAATTCAGTAGGAAAAAGGAAAATAAAAAATAAAATTTATAAAAAAATTTAGATAAAAATTAAAAATTTCAAAAAATCAAAAATTATCTACACCACCGCTAGCAATGTAGCATGATGGTTGATGTCCACTTCAGTGTTCTCGGCCAAAATTGACCGAAAGAATTATACTAATAAATCATCAAAAGGTTAATGAATAAATTGGTGAAATTATTTGACAAAAAAATTGGCTAAATTGAAAAGTTTTAAAATTGAATTGACATCTATACAATATGTTTCTGATTTATTTGGTAATTGTTCCATCAAAACTGGATGAAAAATGTTTTATTATCATAAATTTACTAATTTTTCTTTTCATCTTCACAATTTAACAAAGTGACATTTATGAGATATTGGCCTTGAAATAGAATAAAATACCAGATGCCTTCCTCAAAAGAATTTTGATTTAATTTAGGGTACAAAATGTTCAAATCGATTTATTTTTACAAAATTCCCAAAAAAGAAAGAAGAAAAGAACTTCAAATCTAGAAACTACCGAGAAGTTTCCTTCCTAATTAATGTGAAACCCATCCGTAATTTTTAAATGCTAGCTTGACTGCGTGTTCAACGATTTCTAGGTAACTCCACTAATATAATTAAACTTTTGCCGTGCCCACACTTTATATTTTTCTTCGCTTGACTTTGTTTTATTGGTTGACTTGGACATTTGACCAACGACTCCAACTCTTTTCAGTCATTATAAATACCCCTTTTATTAAGGCTGCATCGCATTACTGATGAGCCAAAGTTTTCACTACATCAGACCAAGCCGCGGAAAGATTCATTCTTTCAACACCATGTATATGTACCGTGTTTTCCTTCTCACATTACACGTTCTGCTACTAGGGATCAGTTGTGATGCTAAAAACAGTCACTTGTGCCCTGTTTCCTCTTGTGGCGAGGTTCGTAATATAAGCTACCCCTTTCGATTGAAAGGCGACCCAAAATATTGCGGCCACCCTGAGTTTGAACTAACTTGTGAGTATGATCATACTGTCCTATATTTGTTTGATGGTCGATATTATGTGAAGTCAATCGTTTACTATTTCTATCGTGACGAAGAACACTTCCATGGTATCCTCACGGTGGTTGACGACGGACTTCAAAAGAGTAATTGCTCGTCTCTCCCTCATTACTCGCTGGGGTACTCCAATTTCAGTAACAGCATCATTCCATACTACCCTCTCGGTAGTCTCTCAGATATGGTGACCTTTGTGAAGTGCTTACAACCCATTGCTTCCACTCGGTATTTCGATACCAAACCGTGTATCGAGGGAACACACTCTGCCGACATGCCTCCCAATTCTTCCCAAATGGAGGTGTACTCATATGCTTTATCTGGGTATGGTCTAGCAGCAGGGGACATCAAGGATTCTTGCACCATAACCATGATGTCCTTTGCATCGGATTATAGTTGGAGGGAAGAGGATCAGTATAATCGCGCAAGCGCGCCATACAAGGACCTCCACAATCAGATGGCGGAGGGATTCATTCTCGACTATGAGGGGCTCTTTTCTGCAGAAAGAAGCTTTCGACTTTGCTTCTTAGGTTCTAGATACCAAAGGAACGGGTGCAGTCACTATCACGTTCGTAAGCGACTTTCACTGGAACTTTTCTTTCTTCTTCCTCCACTTTTTCTTAAATGCTAGTTCTACTATGAGATCTCACAAAATTTACTTAACAAGCGATGTAAACCTTTCAATTGGATATCGTAATATGTGGGATCCACAACATGATGTCGTTAGTTCTTTAAATATCCAATAGAGAAATTCGTCGCATCGCTTTAAGTAAAAATTAAAATAAAATTGGCAGCATAGCTTTTCTGGAGTCGACACCATTCCTTCATATTTGTTTGGGGGGAAATGTTAGATTTAATTGTAGCTCGTACCCCTTGCATGGCTGTTATTTAGGTGGGTGAATAAATTGTGCACATACTGGATGATGTCTGTAAATTAGAGCCATGCTTGAGTGACTCGTGAGCTTGTGAAATCAATTGGTGCATCTAGGGAGCGAAATCATCTTTCTTAGATAGAAAAATTCATGCTATGATAACATGGATTCGATAGAATAAAGTTAAATCCAAGCGCCATCAAGGAGAGTGAAACTCATTGACCGTTCCTTGTTCAACACTTCTGCACATTGCAACTTTTAATGAACAAAAGTGAGTCTTTGCAACTTTGCAGTGATAGTATAAATATACCTTGGGCTTGGGTTATAGCTTAGCGTGATTTTTTTATGTTTTATTAATTTATTTTTTTGTGTTTAATTGCTGAAATCATTGATTTAGTTCTTTATTGATTGGTCGTTAATTCTAATATAATCATTGTCAGTCATCTCGGATGAAGTCTCTCTTTTTTCTTCTACAGGTAATTCTACGTGGAGTACCATGTATAATGTTGCGCGAAATGCAGCTCCAAATCTCGCCTTTGTCATGGGTAAGCCAAGTCCTTTTTCTCCTCACAAATATGAATGTTTCAAGTAGCACTTTTTCGACCAAAAAAAGGTAGAACTTTGACAAAAAGAAAACTACACTAAGCTATGGCCAAATTTCTCTGCAGGCCACTTCCTCGCAGCAAAATTCATGCTCGGAGCTCCATTTGCGTTGATATTTTTGATCTATAAGTGGAGGAGAAGGCACCTAGCAATGGATGAAAATATTGAAGAATTCCTACAAACTCATAATAACTTTATGCCTATAAGGTACTCTTACTCAGATATTAAGAAAATCACAAGAAATTTCAAACATAAATTAGGAGAAGGAGGATATGGTTCCGTGTATAAGGGGATACTTAGAAGTGGCAATGAAGTTGCTGTTAAGATTCTGAACAAGCCAAGATCTAATGGCCAAGACTTCATAAGCGAAGTGGGTACTATTGGAAGGATCCACCATGTTAATGTGGTTCAGCTTGTTGGTTTTTGCTTCAACAAATCTAAGCAAGCTCTCGTGTATGATTACATGCCAAACGGGTCTTTGGATAAACACATTTTCTCTAAAGATGGTTACTACTCCATTGATTATAAGAGAATATATGAGATATCTCTCGGTGTGGCAAAGGGTATAGAATATCTACATCGGGGATGCGATATGCAAATTCTACATTTTGATATCAAGCCTCACAATATTCTTCTGGATCAAAATTTCACTCCAAAAGTTTCTGACTTCGGGCTTGCAAAGCTTTATCCTACGAACCATAACGTGGTATTGTTGACTGCTGCGAGAGGAACCTTGGGATATATGGCACCAGAGCTATTCTACAAGGACATTGGTGGTGTCTCTTATAAGGTTGATGTTTACAGTTTTGGGATGCTGCTAATGGAAATGGCCGGTAGGAGAAGAAATGTAAATGCAAAGGCTGACCACTCAAGTCAAATTTATTTCCCTTTGTGGGTTTATGATCAGCTTCATGAAGAAAATGAGATTGAAGTGGAAGTAGTACAAGAGGAAAGAGAGATAATTAGGAAGATGGTAATAGTTGCTCTTTGGTGTATACAGTTAATCCCAAATGATCGGCCATCAATGACTAAGGTCTTAGATATGCTTGAAGGAGATATTAATAAATTGCAACTGCCCCCGAAGCCGCTTCTATATCCGTCGGAGGAGCCAATTGACGATGTCTACACTGGAATAGAACTTGAATCATGCTCAATTTCATCAAGTACTCCAACAATTTTCTGACTGATTCCAAATTATGATTTTCTCTTCTTCATGTATGAATTTTAAGCAAAATAAATGTAATCCAAAGTATAATTGGTCATGCAATTCGTGAACCAAGATGCTTTTAGCATTTGTTACTTCCTGTGTTTTATAGAAGAATTGCCTCATGGTTCCACTACTTATTTCCTGAGGGCTCTTGAAATGATGGTCCAAGCTCATCCTGTATGGAGCAACGTGTCTGTCTCCCTTCTCTCTAGTGTAAAAAACAAGCTTTCTCCTTCCCGCCACAACCTCTCACCCTCCCCCTTGACCTCGACCGCCGCCTCATCGGCCGCCTCGATGGCGTTGGCCGCCTCTGCGGAGCAACATCCCACCTAGACCTCATGTCCTGTGATGGATTCCATCCCGAACTCCTCACCTTTCTCTCTCCTCCTCTAGTCCAGCATTCGCTCCCGCGCATTGGTTCTGGGGAGGTGTGTCCATCGCCCACTCGCTTGGTCCCAGCTGGAGCCCCGACACGGCGATTCTCTACTCGCCCATCAGTCTCTACCCAAAATCCGTTGACTGAGCTGAGGCGGAGAGGAATTTTAGGGACATGGATACTAAAAGGGACCTGTTTCTGGGAGTTCCATGATCTCTTTGCTTTGCCAATAATCACATGGGTTTAAACCAGTCGATGCTTCCGTTCATATACTTGAAGATGGGCTTTTTCCCTAATGCTTCTGATGTCTGTGTCGGGTGTCCATTGATTGATATATTTTGCAAGGGTAGTGCTGATCGGGTTTCAGCTTGTACGTCGTTTGACGAAATGTCCGAGAGGAATGCGATTGCTTGGGCTTTTGATGATGACCAGATCTACTCAGCTGGTGAGTTGGGCCTTTGACAGATGGATTTCCGCTCACTGCTGTTTCGTTGGCGTGTTCAGAGACGGAGTTACTATTGCTTGGGATGCAATTCCATTCCCGAGTTATATGTTCTGGATTGGGCTCGAATATTGGTGTTGGATGCAAGGATGGTGGACATGTCCGTGAAGTGTGTAGCTAGTGGATCGCTAGGTAGACTCACGCCCAAAGGAATAATCCCCTTGCATTAAGCAATATCCAGAAATGAAAATCTTCCGCGTCTGACCAAATTGGCATTGCTTTCTTATAAAAAATTTAACCTACCAGCCCCATGCATTGTTTATCGGTTTCCTCTATAAATAGCCAATGTTGGAACAACAATTTCGTTGCAAAAACCTAAAGTATTTATCCAACCTAAACGATGTCAACCCAAAAGCTCTTCCTTGCTACGCTAGTTGTCCTCTCATCGTCCATCCAATCCCATGCGGTGGAATACACCATGATGAACAGTGCCAGCAACACTACCGGTGGCGCCCGCTTCTCTAGCGAGATCGGCATTCCGTACAGCCGCAGGACTTTGTCAGCCGCCACCCGTTTCATATGGATGGTCTTCCATCAGAAAGCCCCTGGGGATCGTAAGAGCGTCGAAAAAGTGAGCTTGTTTATAGAGGCCATGGATGGCGTGGCGTACGAGAGCAATGACGAGATCCACGTGAGCGCCACCTACCTTGGGGGATTCTCAGGGGGCGTGAAGGGGGAGTTCACAGGGGTTCTGTACCACGAGATGGCGCAAGTTTGGCAGTGGGATGGGGACGGGCAAGCTCCCGGGGGGCTCATCGAGGGGATCGCGGATTTCGTGAGGCTCCGGTCGGGTTTTGTGCCGGGCCACTGGGTGCAGCCGGGCCAGGGTGATAAGTGGGACGAGGGCTACGATGTCACCGCACGGTTTCTCGACTACTGCAATGGCCTCAGAAACAGGTTCGTGGCCGAGCTGAACAAGAAGATGAGGACTGGTTATAGCGATAACTACTTTTTTGACCTGCTGGACAAGAGCGTTGACCAGCTCTGGAAGGACTACAAGGCTAAGTACACTATCTGACTAGAGCCCATGCCCGCTCGATAGATGTACGTGCTTTGGAAAAAGCATTGCCAACCATATATGACCCTTAACTATGGACCCTTATTGTTACAATTAATGAATATTAAGACATTTTGACAAGGATACTCATCGAGTCTAGGCCTCGTGGTCTCATGTATGTTCCACGTAAACTTGCGTTTGGCCACAAGGTCCAGGCTCCAAGCATCGGAATCCCTTATCCATCCATCGATGTCTTGGATGCTTAAGTCCTAATTTGAGCCAGTCCCCAAGTTTCAAGTCTGCAAGGACCAAGGTTTGCAGTGGGTTTGTGACACATTGACAATTGCTCTCGCGATAATACTTTGGTACTTGTGATTTGTCCATTTTTTTCTCATGATTTTGAAAGTTTGATGTGTTGTTTTCTATTTTCCTTGTTTTAAACAAACCCCACTTAAGTGGGATTTACTCTTGAGAAAATTGTTCAAAAAGTTTTAAACCTATCATGCGATGGTTAATTTAATTTAAAACCTTTTATTATGTCAAATTAATCATAAACCTATTATATGATGGTCAATTAAGCCTTAGACCTTTCAATTATATCAATTTAGTCCTAAACCTTTTAACAATTTATCAATTTAGTTCTAAATTTTTTAACGAATTACCAATGTAGCCCTTTCGGCTAATTTTGATTGGAAATTGCCCAATGGTCTTTTGTGACGTAGTCAATGCTTGTATTCAAAAAATTCAATTTTTTTTTATTAACTGTATTGATTTTTTTTTTGATAAGTCTAGCAAGGTTGCGAAACCCTCACCTTTTTCGTGGCCCTTGCTGGATCTAGGCAAGCTTAGTGGCCAACGGTGGCTAGTGGCCTCATGGGCCCTATGAAGAAAACAAGAAAAGAAAGAGAGAAAAATTAAGAAAATCAATAAAATTTTTGGAAATATTTTACATAATTAAAAAATTATCCACACTAACACTAGATATGTCATATAAGATGATGGTTGGCATTGACTAGACTATCACGTTAGCAATTTTCAACTAAAATTATCAAGGAGGATTACATTGGTAATATATGAAAAGATATAGGACTAAATTGGCAAATTGTCAAAATATTTATAACTAAATTGATACGATTAAAAGGTTTAAGAATAAAATGATATGATTAATAGTTTCAGAAATGAATTGGCTGCCATATAATAGTTGTTTTCTAGTTTGTTGCTTGAATATGGTAAAGAAGCCTCTTTGTAATTGAATCGAAGGTCTAAGATGTGGCCTTTGTGCTTTCTTGACTTATTTCATATGAGGCTTTTAGCATCAGATTGAGCTTTGAGTTTCTTACTCTGGTTGATTGACTTCTGACAATTTGTTGCGAGATTTGTGCTGGAAAAGTATTGGTCGGATAAATGGGGGTCAATTCACCATCCACTATCCTGTGAAGTGGGCTAATAAGTTGTTTTGGTCCTAATTCCGTAAAGTAAATTGGAAGCGGAAAGAATGCCCCACATGATTCAAATTAGTGCATAAATTTGATGGAGTTATTCTTCAGGATGATCATTACATCTTCGGTCGTGCTTCATAATTAATTGGTATAAGCATTAAGCAAGTAGCTAAAGTATGCAATAACCTTGCCAAAATTTGGGTCAAGTTAATCAAGGATGACTAAGCAATTCTTTAAAAAAAATAAAATTTAAAATCAGACCCGACTCTATCCGAACCTTTAATTCAGAATCTATGCATGGAGGTTCACAAAAGAAACATATAACCTTTGTATCTGGATTGGATTGGATATCAATAGGGACTCAAACTGAATAAGTCGTTGACATCTCTAATACACGCGATTCAACCTCAATCTTCTTTAGGTTAGTAATCTCCACTACCTTTGTGAACTTGTATGGTTTGACATGTGTAAGACTTAATTAGACTCCTCACCCATTGACCACTTCCACTCATTTTATTTTTACATGTCATCTACTTACCCAACATCAATCTTCAGGATATGCCTTGAATAAGTTTCAATGCCTAGTGACCCCTTTTCGATTTACGTAGTTCTAGATTGAACTATCTTCCTTTGCATAGTTCTAGGTTGAGCTCTTTATTGAAAGTGCTAATATGAACACCTAGAGCGGGGTGAATACGTGTAAAAATAGATTCTGCAAAATACAGTGAAAAACTTTACTTTTAACCTAAGTTTGAATAACAACAGACTTTTGAAACTAAGTCTGAAGAGCAGCAGACTTTAAGCGAGATCAGACTTTAACAGTTAAATAGAACTACGAACAAAATAAAGAGATTCAGGAAATAGAATAAGAACACAAGATTTATAGTGATTTGTTTTAGATCAAGTCTACGTCCACTCTTCCACGCTAATAGCATTTTTGGCTGGATTCCACTATGCAATCAACAAGATATTACAATGCAAACACTTAGTAATAGATCACACTATCTCACTAAGTCACTCTTTTGGTATTTCTCTCACGATCACAAATGTTTAAGTTCACAAGAGACAAGTGTTTGAATGAAAGTTGTTCAGACTTTGGAATTATAAATTTTACACTCCGTCTTTTACTTGCTCATCGATCATTTTATCTCCTTAAATACTCCTCCACTTCCAAACTAGTCGTTGGATAGTATCTCAAGAATCGTCTTTCAATCTACCCATTGGACAGATCTATATCTAGAAGATTTGGTAGCTGTTGAGTAACAGAAGTAGAATCTCAAATTAATTCTGATTGCCCATACAAATAGAATCTTGGTTTCCATAATTAGAGTTTCTTCGTATAAAGAGTTCTTATCTTCAATATTCAATCGTCAATTAATTAGATTGAGTCAATCGAATCAATTTTGATGTAGAATCCAAACTAGATCACTAGCCGTTATACATTTAGGGCTTGTGTTACATTCTGTCTTGTTCTTGATGTAAATCTGAGAGCAATAGACTTTACAATCTAGATGTAAGTATGAACATATTATGCTTCTGAACATATTTAGTTTTAAGGTTTGAACACAGTCTGAATAAGTTCAGCTTCAACATAGAATATGTCTTCTGGTTCATCATTCACATTCAGTCTAGAATTTCAGAGCGAGCAGACTTATGATGTAGAACAAACTTTGACATTAAAGTCTAGTAGTTTTCGGACTTTGACACAAAAGTCTGGAAATCTTCATAATAGACTTTGGACATGTGTTACGTTCAGTCTTCTGGTAGTCTTCAGATTTTGACAATATCATTTACATGTTCTATCATCTGCATAGTCTATTACTTAACTATTAAACACATTAGTAGCCTTTGATTTATTTTGTCATCTTCAAAATATCATAAGGGATTTCCCTAACATATACAAGCAAATTTAGATGAAATGTCCGAATGAAAATACACAGGTAAAATGGGTTACAATCGTTAAACATCACTCATACTATGTTAATCTCAAGTCAAACTCACTAGATCATGCTCCAATTAATTGTGTGAGATTTTGTGGGACAATTACCAACTATTTTAAAAACTAAAATTTTTGGATTGGACTTTCTAATATAGTATCAAAGATAATAACATCCCTTTCACATATTTGCATCCATACCCCCTTAGTCAAATTTTATGTGCCTCTCTTAATTTGGCTTGCACATGAAAGGCAATGTTAGAAAGTCCAATGAAAATTAAACTTTTAAAACATGTGGTCAATGCTATCTCTTTTGTGTATGTGCTTCTGCCCCCATCAAATTCCATGTGCCACTCATAATATAAATTGTAAATGAGAGAATGTGTTTAAATATAGTCTCATTTCAATTGATAACGAGTCTTACATGCTTTTGAGATTCATGTGGTCTCCCCACACCTAATAACTTAAGTTTTTGGGTTAGACTTTCTAATATAATATTAGAGTTAGTGCTATCCCTTTCACATATGTGCGTCAACCTCCCATACGTTAATTCTATGTACTGCTCCTAATCCAATTTGCACGTGAAAAGGAGTGTTGAAATATTGATAATTGGTCATTAATGCTCTTTATATTCATATAGTCTCTCTCCATCTATTAACTTAAGCTTTTGGGCTAGAATATTCTAACATATTGGACCAACACATGGTAAAAGGGGAGGCACACAATTTATATGGCAACTGAAAGGGAAATTAAAACAAATAATCTTAAAACTTTGGCCTAATGTGTAATGGGCATCTTTGGAATTTCAATTTGTTCAATTTGGGTAATAGTGTAATTATTAAAATTTATGAATAGTACTGAAGGATTGATTTGACTTTGTTAGGAAGTTGAGGGACTATATTAAACAAATTAAAAGTTTAAAAACTATGTTGAACATTTGTAAATAGTTCAAAGACCACATTGAACCAATTAAAGGTCTACCGATCATATTGCATATGGGGCTAAAATCTAGGGCTTATTAGCATCTTTTTTCCAATTATAACCATGTGATAAAAATGGGTACTAACATAATCATAGGTTGTACTACTATATAAAATCATGTATGGATTTAGTCAAACTTTTGGGCTTTAATATTGAAATCCTTCAGTGATTTGCTTCTTATGATACAAGAGACATGACTTTATTATTTTTCGCTGAGCAAATAAAAATCATATTCACAATCAAACAAGTACATTGGATACTCAAGATGTGCGCTCTAGTGTGGAATGCGCACTCAAGAACTAAGAGTGGAAACGCACTCAAAAACTAAAGTTAAACAGGTAAAATTCTGTGAGACCATACCTAATTACTTTAAAAGTTAAACTTTTTAGATGAAAACATGATTTAATCCTCCCTTAGGTGTAGGCTGGATTAATTGTGGAAATATATGTCAAGGGAGGCAAATAGAGGCCTAGGAAGATTTGAAATAAGGACCTTTCTCACAATGCCAACTGTTTTAAATACTTAAATTGATAGGTGAAGACATAGTTTAATACTTATGTATTCTAACACTAAGCGAATATTATAAAAGCTCTAAGAAAAAACTAAGAGTGAAATGCCCACTCAAATGAACCCCACACATAATCATGTGATGAGTATCTAAGTGGCTGTTCTGTGGGCGACACTAAAGATATTACATTGAATTCATGTGGTAACTTAAGTGCCTTAGGATGACGAAAAGTGTTTCTTTCACTATCATACACACTTATATTTTTTGCATAGCCCATTTGAGCCTGTGATTTCGTTTCTTTTAAATCCAGTTGATGATCATCCCCCACACTAGGGCAAGGCAAGAGGTAGATGAAGACCTTTGAAGGTGGGCATGAAAATGCAGTGTGTCTGTAAAAGAAAGGCCAATGCTTGTGAAAAGAAAGAAGTAATTGATGAATTGGGGGGCATAAAAAATAAAAAAAAGGTTTGTCTGATCAATGCCCATCATCAAAGAAAATGATTTTAAAAGAAAAAAATGTTGAGAAAAGATCTCCAATTGAATAATCTTTGGCATCAGTGATAAACTCTTCTTGTTTGTCAAGAAGACAATCCGTGGCAAAAAAACTGGTGGTAATGTCAAGATGATCACCAACTCTTACCCATTACACATCTTTGAGCTTAACGATCATTTCGTTTCTCAAACCCAAGAACCAAGCCTATGTTACGTCCCTTACAAAGTCTCTTCAGATTAGGGCACTTGAATTAACATAGGAATTCACATGTTTTGAGCATTGCTCGAAGAAGTGCGAGCAAGATTTTTCTTTCTCATTTTGCAGGGTTCTTGACTTGTAAACCTGAAGACGATTACAGAATTGTTCTTTCAATAGCCTTAACTCAAAGAGTCCCTTTTGCTAAGCCATTGACCAAACCTACATTACAATCTTTGTCAAAGACCTCTCAGATTTCTTGCAAGCAGTACTGCTTGCAAGAAAATTCGAACTCTTGTCGACAAGATGATGAGATTGAGTGATATATTCTCGCATCAATGGTCGGGACAAATAACCCCTCTTAAATGAGAGCGAGTGAAAAAGCCTTTTTCACACCAAAAGTGTCTCGTTTAGCATGTTCAAGAAATTCACAGTTTAGTGAAAATTGTCTTGATAATTTTTCTTTGTGGAAGTTTGAAAAAGCCATCATGTATGTACCTTCATTGAATTTTAAAAAAAAAAAAAATGAAATGAATTTTCCCTCAAAGACCAAATAAATTGTTTTTGAAACCCTTAGTTTGTTCAGTCATCTTGGTGCTTGATGAGAATTCCAAATACCCATTTATAAAATATTTTCAAATGTCTAGTGTGAACTCTAGATATTTGAACTTTTAAACACTTGATGTGACTTCCAAGTGTTTGTCTTTTCAAACATCTGATATGATTTCCAGATGTTTAATAAAATATTTTCAAATGTCTAGTGTAAACTCAAGATATTTGAACCCCTAAATGCTTGATGTGACTTCCAAGTGTTTGTCTTTCCAAACGTCTGATGTGATTTCCAGATGTTTACTAAATATTTTCAAATGTCTAGTGTGAATTCCGGATATTTGAACCTTTAAATACTTGATGTGATTTCAAAGTATTTATCTTTTCAAACATCTGATGTAATTTCTAGATGTTTAGTAAAATATTTTCAAATGTTTAATATGAATTCAAGATATTTGAATTTTAAAATGCTTGATGTGACTTCCAAGTATTTGTCTTTTCAAACATCTGATGTGATTTCCAGATGTTTAGTAAATGTTTTCAATTGTTTGACGTAAGAATCAGATTTTTGAAATTTTAAGTACTTGATGCAATTTCCAGGTACTTGGGATCTGATGAGAGTTCCAGATCTCTGAAGACTTTGAGCCTTTCAATTATCTGAAAAGATTTCCAAATGTTTGTCAGGTCTCATAGGAATCATTTCACACGTAATAATACTTTTCTGAATCTCCAGATAAGTATGAAAGGTACGTGTTCTTCTTTGCATTTGCATTTCATTGGGTGTGGACACATTGAGATCTATATTATTGACCAAATCATTGCATTTACATGGCATTCTTTATTGCATGACCTTGCATTTATTTGAGTCTATTTCTTTAAAAAAAAAAAAAGTCATTACAATTAACATTTGCATATGCATTTCATATTCATTTTGCATTCATTCCACATGGTCTAAATTTAGGTGTCATTTATCTTTGAAGGAAACCTCTACGAGCTTCCCTACAAAGAGGGGTAGCTGTTGACACATAATTTAAATTTAATTTTTAGAAATAAAAGATAATATTTAATTAGAGGGAAATTGTGGAAAAAAAAGAAATTTGAATTCAAAAGAATTCAACAGATTTGGAGCCACTTCTTTGTGGAAGAAGTTGAGTGAATATTGCCGGATCTTCAACAATTTCAAGTCTTTCCTCTATAAAAAGGAAGGCGAGGTTTCGGAACCGTAGGGCGCTTCTCTTCGAAAAAGAAAAAGTGAAAGGAGAAAAAGGAAGAAGTGAGAAATGTCAAAAAAGAAGGGGATTTCTCTTTGAAGAAAAAGTATACAAAAAAGGGCAAAAAGCTTTTTCCCTTTTGGCTGAAAGTACAACAGAGAGAAAGACAGGAGTGGACGTGCATCAGGCCAGCAAAAAAAAAAAAAAAAAAAATGAAACGTGCACTGTTCATCTTCCCCGTGGGCTCTTCTGCTGTGTGACACTCCTTGCTGCCCGATCTCCTCGCCAACGCACCAACAGTCAGGCCACCACACCGTCGGCCACCCCCGTGCGAGCACCACCCACGAACTCGCACCACCGTTCATTGCCCCTGTTGTGGCCGTGAAGAGCTGACGCCTCCGCTCGTCCGTCCACAAGACCTACACTAGTGTCGGCGACGACGATTGAAGAATAGTCCCCGAAGTCGCGATGCTGCCTCTGTCACCCCTGCTCTCCATCCGTCACCAACGCCATTGATCCAGCACCTCCACTACAACCTCGAGCAACCAACGTCCCCGGTGTCCAGCGATCGCACCCTTCATCAAAGTCCAAAGCCACCACGCCTCTGCAGCTCGAGCTTTCATCGGTCATCACCTCGCCAAGCTGAACTACCAATCCCTGAACTCCCTGATCGCCACGCTGTTGCTGTCGCTCAATCACCATGCCTTTGCAACGCGACCCCAGTGCCGCCTCGCTCTGCTCACTGTTTGCTTTCACTCGAGCACCTTTGCTGCTTTGCTCCGACGACCCAACGCCCCCTACTGCACACGACGTTGCTTCACCTTTGCTCGCTGCTGCACGCCCGAACAAGGCCACTTGTTGCCTCCCCTATTTTGCTGCAAGTCCGATTGCTACCCGAGCCTCGCCGGAGTTCCGACGACCGCCTTACTCCAGCCACCATGACCCATCACTAAAGCACCGTTGCTGCTCCCATTTTCCAAGCCTTAGGTAGTATATTTTTATTTTTTTATTTTTTACTTATTCCATGTTATGTTAGCTTATTTTTTTAAGTTTAATTATTTGAATTGCAGTATTGTATGTTAATATTTGTAGACCTTGTAGACATTAGGATTTTTATCCCAAATTAAGGTAATTATTAATTTGACCCGTAAGACGTCGGGTCATTTTTTAATTACTTTAATTTTTAGGAATTTTGATAACATTTCAATCATTAAATCATTATAGAGTTAAAATAATTGTTAATTTA